>OX101822.2:54866544-56362774 GCA_944452925.2 Chrysolina oricalcia
AACTAGCTAGAATCGGTTCATCAACTCCATATTTTGGTCCAGAACCCGCACTCGGGATTACTAAATCCTACATTCGAGGATGCATTCGGGACTGGATCAAACGAAAACAAAGGAAGAGGTGGAACGAAGTTCCTCTCATACACCACGAGAAAACATACATTAAAGAACCGTCAAAACAAAAAACAGAAGAACTACTCAAGCTGAGCAGGAATCAAGTTAGAGCAATAGCGTGCCTTCTCACTGGTCACAGCCCAATGAGAAAACACCTGCACAAAATGGGGCTGCACAAAGGAGAACTATCCTGCAGACAATGTGGTAATGGGACAGAAACAGCCAAACACGTACTGTCAGAATGCGAGGCATTAGACCACAAAAGACAGGCAATATTTGGGAAACCCAGGCTAACTCCCGAAGAATACAGCAGTCAACCGGTGAAGAACCTGTACAGACTGGTACAGGGGACTAGACCTACGGAGTGGGTGCTGTGAAACTAATTGGAATGCACAAAAAGCCAAAGAGGCTGAGGTGCAGCTGCTGACAGGACCAGCACCCGGAAGAAAAAAAAACACGGAGCCCCTCAGAGTTATGTGATGTGACCACTACTGAGAAGTCATCCGCGTATATTATGTGTACGTTCTGTAAAATCGTTTAAAAATGTGAGAAGTAGGAGCGGTCCCAGCACAGCTCCCTGAGGAACACCAATGTCTATATCATAAATATCAGACATTTCGCTTGCGATTTGTACATAAAAAGTTTTCCAGATGAATATGAATATATTAAGTCCAACATTCATCCCCTTATACTAAAAGCATACAGTTTATTTTTAACGAATTCTATTTTGAGACTGTCGAAAGCTCTGTTTAGATCTGAAAAATTCCTGCTGCATAAAGTCCTTTGTCCAAACAACTACAGACAGTGTCCATGAATTCAAGTCGCTCCCTCGGTTGATCTCCAAGGTCGAAATTTAAATTAGTTATTGGTAAAAATTCAATTTTTTTCTAAAAATGTCATAATCCTACTATGGTGTACCCGCTCAAACATTTTTGAAATTACATTCAGCAGAGAAATTATCTATAGTTGTCGATACATGTCTGGTCCTCTTTTTTGTAAACTGGGATTAGTTTACTCAATTTTAAATCATAGGGTAATGTTCCTGTTGGATCATCAGCCTCAGAACGTTTATCATTAATATCCGTGACAATATCTACAAGTTCCGATGTTGTAATGGGAAAATAAGCCAAATGTTTGTAGACCAATTAGTAGTATAGCTACAATTGTTTGTATTTTCGTTGAACAAATGTTTCAACTCCCTAGTTTTGTCAATGAAGTTTGTAACAAAATGTTGAGCAAGTGCCATACTATCAGTTATTATTTCATTATTTATATTTAGTTGAATCTAATTAATTTTTCTTTTTACGTATACTATTGTTAACAATGTTCCAGATGTTCCAGATATGACAAGTTATATTGTCAGACACATCATTTGTTCCTATATAGTCCATTTCGGTCTGGGTAAGTTTAATTTTGTATCCAATATATGTTCATTGGGGAAACTCAACCTGAAGCCAATTGACATCAAATGTGATTGGGATAGAAATTGTTTGTTAGTCCTTTCATATTATTGATTACTATTTAGTAAATAATATTAACTGCAAACACATTTTCTATCGACTGTTACCTCACAACCCTAACTGTACGCCAATGCTAGCCTCTTCAGAATAAGTGCAAAGCTTATTTCAACAGAAACTGGCGCCAAGCCTGCTTGAAAGGTTTACGAAAGAAATTGTTAAAATATTCATTCAATATTATTATGGCACTATATTCGTTATCTGACATGAAATCAACAACGGGATTGATTATTATTTGGTTTCGAAACTTGAGCCCCTTTGAAAGCTTGATTTAGGACTGAAGTGATAGAAAACGACGCTTTTGAACCTTGAAAAAAAAATAGTATGGCACTTCAAGGTATAATGAAACTATTACCAGCAGTTTATGTTACGTATATCATATCTTGGTGCATGAATGATTGTGAAACAGTAATATTTTTTTTGATGGTGTTGTAGGAGTACAAGTTTAGTGCTCGGATCCGAGAAAAGCTTGGAAGTTGAAGGGCCTACAATATTTAAATACTACGGCTAAAATGTTGATACTACGACAGAAACATGAAAACCTTCTACGACTTTTATGGCTCCTGTAAAATTTCAATATCTAATTTTTATTTTTCAAGATATGAAATAACTTCATAAAAACTTTTTGTAAACCTGTTCGAGATCAATAAGACTGTTGATATACATGTTTTAGATATCCCGTTTCGTTTTAATTGTTTATAAAAAGAATTGTTAAGTCCATATCCTCAATTATTCGTATTTTAAGAATATTTCATATTTCATTTGCATTTTTTGTACACCTAGTGAAGGACAATAAAATTTTTCCCGAACATTCTTTGATATCTTTCAATTTTGAATTTTTGTCAATATCATTTTTTTTACCAGTCCAGTCGAAATCAAATCACTTGCCGGACACCTTTATAGACGGAAGATCAGAAAACGGGAAAAACGCCGTCAAAATTTAGTAGATTCGAGTCATTGACGTAGTTCAAATTTCAAAGCGATATTTCAAAGGTGCACTTTTCAAACACTTTACAGAGCACTGTAAGTATTGTATACAGGGTATTTCTTAAGTACGTGTAGAAACTTCAGGATCTTGTTGCTGACGTCGAAATAAGAAAAAAGTTCCCATAAACACATGTCCGCAAGTTATTCATTTCTAAGATACAGAGTGTCAAATTTTAATTCTTATATTTATTTTTTGTGAATAAATTCCAAAAAAATTTGTGATATTCGAGTAAAGTTTGGTATCTGGGTTGATTTTTCTATGACAAAATCAAATTTTATGTTGTTTGTGAAAAAACTATTCTAATTGAATATATTTTAAATTTTAAAAATATTGTCATTCAAAATCCCTTGCATGGATTATTTCAAATCTCAATAATTCGAAAACAGTTGCTCGAATTGACCTCTACCAAGAATATATTTTTTACACAAACTAAATAATAAATATTCCCAGATATCAAACTTTACTCAAATATCAAAATTATTTTGAAATTATTCACAAAATTTGAAAATAAGTATTCAACTATGACACTCTTTATCTCAGAAACGAATAACTTGCAGACATTATGTTTATAGGACTTTTTATTCTTATTTTTGAATTTTCTACACGCACTTAAGAAACACCTTGTATCTAGTTTGTCAGTAATTCTACTTAAGAGATAAAGCTCTCATCAGATACAAAAGAAGTAGACTGAAAAGGCATTGGAACTTCTATAAAGAACTTAGAAATCAAACTAAATACGCAAGAGAACGTGAAAAAAGGTTTATCTTGCTTTCAAACTCAGAACTAGCAAAAACAACAAGACATTCTGGAAAGAATTGAAAAACCTGAATATCCATTCAAAAAAACCCATAATGCAATTCCAGAACACTCACTGACGTTACAAAAATCATTGATTCTTCCAAATCTAATCTTTGCCCGACAGAGAAACTATTACTCATTATCTGAGCAATATCCGGCCGAATGTGAATACTTTCAAATTTTTCGCAACTAATGAGTCTGAAATATACAAAACACTCTTGACAATAAAATCAAAAGATGTTGGAGTAGACAAACTGAGCATCAGCATGTTATTATACTCCTGCCCTCAAGTGCTTGCCATAATCACCCATATTTTTAATTTTTGCATCGAAAATAGTGTATATCCATCAATCTGGAAACAATCTTTCATTATACCTCTACCTAAGGTACCTAATCCAGATGACATTAAATTTCTACGCCCGATTAGCATTCTTTGCACGCTTTTTAAGCATTTGAAAAAATTATTTCTACCCAAATGAAGCTTCACTTAGTAGGGCCCACACTTTTAATTATCTACACCCACGAGTTTCATAAATATTTACAGTTCACTGAAAGCCATTTTTACGAAGATGACACTCAGATATACATTTCTTTCCCTGAGAATGATCTTATAACTGCCACGAACCGACTCAATACTGACCTTGATGCTTTGGACGAAGTGTCAAACAAATTCTGCCTGTCTATTAACCCCATGAAATCCAAAGTTATTCTGTTTGGCAGCAAAAAAGCTCGAAATAGATGCGTTGATGAATTGTCAGTCAAAATAAATAATGAAACACTCGAAATCACAGATAGTTCAAAAAACTTGGGGTTGATTATGGATTATTCGCTTCGTTATACACTGCATGTTAAATTGATAACTAAAAGAGCAGTTTGTAATTTGAAACTCATATATTCCAACCGAGGAATTTTGGATAGAACAAGTAAAATAACTCTATGTGAAGCGTTAGTTCTGTCACACCTGAACTACGCTGATGTAGTGTATGGCCCTGCTTTATGCAATTCCGACAAACGGCGTCTACAGCTCATACAGAATTCATGCATACGTCTGATTTGTGGACTGACCACCACATTTCTAATCATTTAACCCTGCATCACCCAGGTGGAAAAACTGTACATTATCACCCAGGTGGGATCTGATATACCCCATAATTATAAACACAAAGGAAAAAGAAAAAAAAAGGATATTCTCAGATTTGTACGTGAAGTAGGTTTTTAGATGTATTTACTACAAAATAATAAGCAGAAACTTTTTATAATAAGTTTAATTTATGAGATATCATAAAAAAATAAAAAATAGAAAATTCTCATGGAAAAAAATCATGACATCTACGAAAACTGTTGAAGAAATAGATAACACTCAATTCTGTAGGAATTTACGGAAAACTAATAACGCAAATGCCCAATTTATCAGCTAGAAAAGTAATATGTAGTATATCAATAAAAAAAAAAAAGTTATTCATTTCGCAAATTGCAGCAAATATCGCAAAAGAAGTGTAGGTGATTCAAACAAATAAATCTTCCACATGTGTCACAAGTGTAATTCGATTTTTTGTCTTTACTTCTGGGACATTCCTGACATCTTCCTTGTCTGGTGTTTTGTTTTTTAGCTGGTGGAGGCTCTGTTTCCCCTAACATACCAAAAATCTTGAGGCGTAGATCTTTCGAAATTCGCGGATTATTTTTTCTTGCTTGCAAAGTTGGTTGAACTAGTGCAAGTCCCAGTTCTTCAAGGAATATCCGTCGTTTCTTTGAAATATCATTAGTATTTCCTCTGTATATTATTTGGGAATTTATTCCAGCTGAATCCATTAGAGCGAAAAAAATTCTTAGCGGCCACCGTCTGCAGTTACGCGCTACACTATAACTTCCTATTAATTCATCCACTGTATCCACTCCTCCCTTCGTGAAATTATAGAAACTAATGATTTCTGGTAAATTTTTGTCAGCAGTGGATTCATCGATTGTGTCATCGTGATGAAGGGAGGAGAGTAAGATCACATTTTTACCTTTCTTTGGAACGTAAGAGACTATGGTATTATGTTTTTGGAATCCAAACATTGATGACTTTGGTTTCCTGTTTTTTATTTGTAAAAAGTCTAATGGAATTTGTTTTTTGTTTTTTCTGAGAGTTCCCACTGAAGTCAAACCATATGTCTCACGCAACGTATTTACTAGTTCATAAGAGGTGTACCAATTATCAAAAGTAATATTGCGATGACTCCCAGATATTGGTGCTACAAGTCTTTGTACTATGTCGATAGGTTTATTGCTCACTTGATATACACCGTCAGGCTGAGTTCCTACATATACTTCCATATTATAGATATAAAATGTACGAGCGTCTACCATTGCCTGGATTTTGATTCCATACTTGGCAGGCTTATTAGGAATGTACTGGCGAAATGAACAACGCCCCCGGAAAGATTCCAATTTCTCATCAATTGTCATATATTGTCCTGGTGTATATGCTTCTTGACAGTTTGAAACAAATTTGTCAAACACTGCCCTTATAGCGGCAAGTTTATCCACTTGAAGTCTTTCTTGCCTGTTTTCAACGTTATCAAAACGCAGGCATAGTAGTAGGAATGAAAATCTATTGAAAGCCATAACTGTTCGAAAAATATCAATCCCTGTTCCATTTGTTCGCCAGAGATCTCTCATATGACGATGGCCACTTCTATACACGCCAGCAAGATAAAGAATACCAAACAATGCCTTCATTTCAACAATATTGGTTTCTCCGCAATAGTACTTCTCTTTATAAGCTGTGGCTTTTTGACGTATCATAATGTTGGTACAGTTGGTGATACTTTCAATAATCATTGAATCAAAAAAGAGAAGCCAGCAGTCTAATGCAGTTTTCTTATTTTTGGCACAGGGTTTGGACCCTGGTAATTGTGAAATTATATTTTCGGATCTGGTTCTGACTTTGTCATTAGCATGATGTTTATTCCATTTTGTTATATTGTCCTTACACAAATAAAACGCATTTGTACTTCTCTGGTCAGCGTCTTCTGTTACATTTTCTTCACATTCACTATCGGAATGATAACTTTGAACACTAAGGTGATCCACCTCTTCATCATCACCTGAGTCCACAAACTCTCCATCGTCCTCAATTTCTTCTTCCCAGAATGCCATAAGCCGCTCTTGCTCTTTTTCGTAATGAGACATACTCGCAGGTACTACAAAAATAATTGCAATTAGAAATTATCACTATTTATACCAAAATGTACACTTACCTCTTAGAATAAATGTATATCTTTATAACACAGGTGGGATTTCTCAAGAATAAATGTATATCTTCGTAACACAGGTGGGATTTCTTAAACCCCAGAGTTCTTTACTGCACTGTCGCTATCTTGGTAGTTGACTAAAGACTGAATCCGCTCAAGAATATCACAGAGTGAAGTGTTTTAGGAAGCTATAGGCAACCAATAAAACGTGCGTGCACTCTGACGGAAATAACACTGATTTAAAATGTGTTGGGATATGTCACACCCCACCTGGGTGATGCCGGGTTAAAAGACGTTGGTTGTCTGAATATTGAAAATAGGCAAATACTACACGCTTGCACATTATTTCACAAAATAATACAATCACATAAACCTCTATATCTCTATAGGACCATAACATTTCGCACTGATGTGCACCATCTCAATGCCCGTTTCAAGTCAAGACTAACCCCACCTCTACACAAAACAGCTCAATTCCGATCATCTTTCTCTTACCAGATAACCTGGCTATACAACACGGTTCCCGACGAAATCAAAACCCTACCTATTCATTTATTTTATATATATATACAGAAGCTTCTGTTCAATGAAGAAATGTTCTTTAATTAGTTTTTTTTTTAGTTTTTTTATTTATTCATACTTTTATTATTTTTTTTTCATATTCCTTATTTTCATATCAAATAACATGAGATGGTTATGCATCGTGATATAATTATATTCTATTTTTTTATTTGTATTTTTAGGATAGCTCTCAAAGATATTTTGTCCTATATACGTTTAATTTACTTTCTTTTTCTTCTGTACGGTTGAGTGTAAGAGAGTACCAACCTGTCCTGGACGGGTGAAGCGCTAACTCTGCCTTTTGATAGTCTCAGTAACCTGTCCTACTATCAATAAAAGCAATTTATTATTATTATTATTATTATAAAGAGGTCAACAACAAATGCAGTTTTCACATCAATCGGGAAATTACCCTGCTGAACAGATTCCCCAATAAGATCAGAGAAAGTGTCAGGATGTCCTACTGTCTTTATAATCTTTGTGGAAATGCATTCAGTTCCCTCTGTTTTAACGTTTTTTAAAGAGTTGATGGCTGTCATCACTACAGAAGCATCCAATGGGGAGAAATAAAATGTTTTGTCAACCTGTAATGTTGTAGAGAGACCGAAAGTATCACAGCCGAAGTGGATTGTATTTAGTGCAGATGATGCCAAATTATTTGGCAGAAGCGTCTGCAAGTTGGATTTTAATTTCAATAGTTTACCCAGAAAATTCCATTTCTCAATATTATGTAAATGGGAGCTTTTCCAGTTTTTGTTGACTGTTTTCCAGATGAATTTCTATACCTATTTATTGTTATTTTTTATATCTGAGGTGTTTCGATAGTTTTAAATTGACATATCACATCAACATTATAGGAAACAGTATTTAAATATATCTTAAATTCTGAACTATTATCATCGAGAAATTCATAAGCAGTTTCAGAATTTTCACAACCCAATCTTTCCTGCAAACTTTCAAATTGTCGGTCTGAGTTCATCTGAGTATCGTCATAGGCAGTTTCCACAATATTTATTAACATCTCTTTCCCAAGATGATCTCCAAAACTGGAAATATATGATATTTTCTGTATATTCAGTAGAACAATTTGTGATAAAGCAGAAAACTTTCGTTTCAGTCATTTTACCATTTTTATGTACGAATACTCGCTTAGGACGTTGTGCATCCTGGAAAATCAAATGCATTCAGTACAGCTTTTTTCGTGAGTTCTACGCTATCCAAAACGTGATCATAGTAATATATCCCCAAATTAAAAATCCTTTCTGTTTAAATCGGGCGATCACGGTGGTCATAATGGAGGACTGTCTGTTCCAAACCATAGGTCATAAAAAGTTTAATTATGTTGATACCAAACTTTTCTACGATCAGTCGACAGTCCTTCCAAATGATTCCATATCGAGATTTTTCAAAGTATTACATGCCAGCTACATATGACACTGTATATTTCAACGATTCAGCATTGAGTTCTGGGGTTCTGGGACATTCCAAAACCCGGAGTTGTGGTTCATTTTCCAATAAATGATACTTTAAATATATTTTTTCACAATTTTTCACTATTCAAGTGGTCACAGTTTGCCATGGAAAAGCAATATTTGATTATTTTTCTCAGTATTAAATATTTTCATGAATTTTATAAAAAAATTAAGAAATTTACTGATATAAAAGTGATAAAAATGCTTCATGAAATATTTTGAAAGTTCTGACTAGAATTTTGCAATTATCATGTCCTACAGCTTACCTACCAGTTTAAAAATAGTGTATAATGAATACTGAAATTGTAAATTATACAATTGCCAATTATTTTGTACAAATACCGGAATTTTTTTCTAAACCTGCTCGTAATAGAAAAAAATGTAGATCCAGATATTTCCAATAAAACGAAAAAGAAGTCATATCATTAAATCGATAACGAGTGGCAATTATATTCACTGGCCAGTCAATTCAGTGTACCCATATGTGTATTCAAAAGATCTTGAATTATCAACATTTTACAGCTTTCTCTTATTCAATGCGATCAGCGTAGATAAAGATCTCTGACATAAATGCAGAATCTAACAAAATTAATGTTTCAGACTGGAACAGCTGTTGCTCGACCTTTTAAGTTTTCATGGTGTTTTTTATTGCCGATCGAATATCAGGGATATATTCGGTATTGCGCACGGATGAAAGTACTGTGGTCTTGCGCCAGTAATAAATATAATGAAAAGAGATATTCTTAGTTTATTTCACAAGCAATCAGTACACTTCTGATTAATTATGTCACTTCATCAACAACTCATTGAAAAATTTTTGAGATCCTGTGTTGAATGTGACCACAATCTTTGATGAAGCACAAAGTTTTCAATATACGGGTCAAACGTTTTTCTGAGTTGAGTTCAAAGACCTCTATACAAATCACGAATTATTGAATAATTTTTTTCTAATATTTGACAATGTCCTGTGTATTAGTTATGACTAAGGGAATTCGTTCTTCATTATACAGGATCGTTGAAAATTTGTGATTTTACCAATAGATACAAAAGTGGTGAAAAGTGCATTTTTTCACATGGAACACCCTGTATATCATCAAATATCCTGGAAAAAATTAAATCTTCTTTCAAATGATGTATCATGTTCCTATGCCTAAAGAGTCAGGTTTCCGAAATTAAAATAAGTTTTCTATTAAAATTGGTTTATTCAGCCATATTTTGTATTCGGTAGATATGAAATGTCATGGAAGATGTCATTATGTAAATTCGAAAATAAGTACATCAATAACAAAAAATTCACGTAAATTTGATTAGAAAAGAATCAAAATAGAAGACAATAATTATTCAAATCGAAAAATGAGAAATAAAACTTTCTATGTTTTTATACCACTTCTATTTGTAACCAACGTTACTGCAGTTTCGTCCTATATGGACATTATCAAACAATACAATAATCTGAAATAATAAATAACACTCCTTAAATACCCTTAATTCTACCCGAGGCCTGTCTTAATGACTAACGGTCATTAATGACTTTCTGGACCTTGTTTATTTGGGACAATGTGACTGAGCTGCCTTAAAAACCGGTGAATAGACCAAATACAGTTGATCATTCAGTAGCTGTTACATCCACAATATTTGTGTTTATGAATTTCTAGGGATTCCAAATAATTCAGTTTCCAACCCTTGCTTGCATAGTGCAAATTTTCCGTATCGTTCAGACTCGGAAACTTGTGTTTGCATTCCAAGGAATGGTTTGAAAACGTTGAATCATTTTTATATATTAATTTGTGCGAAAATTTAAGACGATGTTTTCTGACTAACTTTTGAATTGTGGCCGCTTGGAAACCATTATTTTGTCCTATCTGTATGATTGTTTTAATTTCTCTATCTAGATTATTAGCAGACAAAGGTAACGAGAACGCTCTATGTAACATTGAAATATATGCTGCTAATATTTGACTATCGGGATGGAAATAATCTCTTGGGATTGTAATGTCCGTGTAGCTCTGTTTTCTGAATACATTGAACTCAAATTTATAATGATTATGTGTGATGGTTAGGTCTAAGAAATTAATTTGTCTCTCTATCTCTGTCTCAAGTGTGAATTGTATGTTACTATTTAGATTATTTATAAATATCAGAAACTGGTTTAGCTGTCGTGTGGTACCTCTGAAACAGGCAAGAATATCGTCAACATATCTATACCAAATCTGAATATGTTTTTTACCAAGTTCGGAATTTAGTATAGTGGTCTCCAAGTTGCACTAACCAAGAAACACAGTGAATTGAAATTAAAATTCAGAATTGAACAAAGTATGCTTGGTTCGGTTTTTCATCTCCATGATAATTTTATCTCCCATTCAGGGTATTTGAAAAACGTGTGTCCTTAAGCAGAACTCAATTTTATTACAATCAATACATTTTTTCTATTGATTCGTGCTACATTTGGATGAAGGTCATTGAATTTCCGGCTCGTTCTGGAAACATATCTTTGGCACTCACCATGAATATAAAATAAATTTAAAATATCTGCAGTTGAATATGCATTATTGTTCAATAGTCTTCATATTATTCAATATTATTTTTGTTGCTATTTTGTAGTATACGTCACTGATATGTGTTTACACATCTGGCATGATTATCTCTACGCTCTCAACCTTAAGGGTAGAAGACTATGTCACTATCTGCCCTTTCGACAGTAAAAAAATATCCATAAACGTATGCACATGCAGGTAGAAGTGTGTTTGCTTCTCTGCCAAGTATTTTTATAACAAGTGTGTAAATATCAAGAAAATAAATTACAGCAAGAGCATCGAGTTGTATTATTCCAAAACAATTATAATCCATTTTTTTCTGACAGAACCATACTACAGATTATTTCAATTGAGCAATATAACCTATTTCGAATCTGGTAATTGAAAATGATAGTACTGTCCCGTGACCAGAAAAGAGCAAAGCAAACTTTTAGTTTTACAAAGCCTTAATTTTCATGGTGTTTCTGTCAGAAGAAAGTATCAAAAATGGATTAAAATGCATATTAAAATGCTGATATTTCGAATCTGTTTTATATTCACGATTAGTGCAAGAACATTATTTCAAGAATATGCAAGAAATTCAATGAACTTACCACAAATTAATAGAAAAAATTTTAGAAGAATCGAACGGAACTATGCTGTATTTGGGAATGTTGAGGCGTCAAGAGGTGATCATTTAAAAACGTGTTGTTTTCTGTGGATGGATTCAAATATTGACTTATGAAAATCCCAATTTCCTTCAGAAAATTAAATGGAAAATCAGCGAAGTTAAGTAAAACTCGAAGTCGTCTCTATGATATTAAAAACATATTTGATAGGTTCATTCCTGATTGCAAAATTTCTTTTCATACCAATAATAATCTAGGTTCTAATTTGATTAATAACAAAGATAAGATCCCTATTATGGACAAGTCAGGCGTTTATAAAATGTCTTGTTCATATCAAGGTTGCAATGCTACATACATCGGCCAGACTGGTCGTAAATTTTTTCTGAGAATCCATGATCATAACAGAATCATAGACAGGTATCTCCATTCAGATTTGATTGATGAAATTAATTCTTCTAGTTCCTTTTCGAATCATATTGTTAATAATAAACATCAATTTGATATTGTTTCAGATCTAAAAATTTTACATGGTTGCAATAAAGGCCTTAAACTTAATATTCTGGAGATTTTTGAAATCAATAGAGTTAATAAGGACCGTAATTCGGAATCGTTGAATGAACAAATTAATTTTGATTGTATTTCCTTCTTCAATGCCTTACAATTTTACCATTAATCAAGTGGTTATCTACTTTAAATTGCAGTTTTCTATCCCAACTTTTGTGTTTTCTCTTACTGATTCTGTTTCTTAGTTAGGTAGTTACCTACACTGAATTATTTTGATATTATTTCATTTCTTAACAGCTTCTTCTATTCGCTGATAAAGAACGTTACGGTTTAAAATCAAGTCTTTATTATCGACCTTTTCAAGCTTATTCTTTCTTCTTCATTCTGCGCTACACGAAATTGGTGTTTGATATTCGACAAATTGTTTCAATAATTATTACGAATGTTACTGATGAGGGTTCCACCATTAGAATGGTCCCCAACCATTCCCCCTTAATAATAATGTGTTGGCCCTAATTTGCGCCACACATCTTCAAGTTTTTATACGTTTATATTAAGTTTTTACGCTTCAATTCTCCATGCCATGTGAGTATCCATTATGAATCCAAGTTTTACCTTTTTGCTGGTCTCATACTTTTTCAAAATTGTAATTATTGTTCTTTACCGATTTCAGTTTAACCCTGTATTACTTCAACTGAAGATGAGCATTACTATGCTTGAAAACATGTTTTTGAATTTTATGTAACGCAAACCCTTAAGTTTCTTGTGAAACTTGCGTTTACATACCTCCCCTCAACATTGGGTTGAAATATATATTGTGGAGACGACTTCGAGTTTCACTTAACTTCGCTGACATTGAAACTCCGCTTTGAGTATGGACTACTTCCTTCAAATAAATGGAAAATATTTGAATAATATGAGAACAACATTTAGGAACTTTTTGGCAATTTGCCGTTTTATGTATATCGATGTTGATAGCAATTGAATGGTGCCCCCCTCACTGAGGACAAGAAGTGAGCAGAGAACTGACTACCACCTTTGGAGATCGGTGGAAACATGAATTAGCGATTAATAGGACCTTCATTTGTTTATTGATTTCTCCACAGACACACATTTTTCAGAAACCGAGAATGGGAGATAAAATTATCATGGGGATGATAAACCAAGCATATTTTCTTTGATTAATTATTGTCTTCCATTTTGATTCTTTTCTAATGAAATTTACGTTAATGTACGAGCAAACGTTATATTTTTAAAGTACTAATTTTCGAATTTTCATAATAACATGTTCCATGACATTTCATATCTTCCCAATACAAAATATGGCAAATTAATTCAATTTTTATAGAAAACTTGCTTTTATTTCGGAAATCTGACTCTTTAGTTATAGGAACATGATACATCATTTGGTAGGAAATTCAATTATCTTTCAGGATATTCGATAATATACAGGGTGTTCCATTTGAAAAAATGCACCTTTCACCACCTTTAGATTTATCGGTAAAATCACAAATTTTCAACGACCTTGTATAATGAAGAACGAATTCCCCTAGTCTTAACTACTGGTGAGCCCATTGGGAGACCAGAGTTCCCATTGAGTCCCATTCTGGCAGATATTTTCATGGACAACCTAGAAAATGCCCTCATCCTTAAGAACCCCCTTTCTAAAAAACATATTGTGTTTTGGTTCAGATACGTCGATGACGTACTAGTGGGTTTTGATGGTTCCAACAGACAAATTGATCATATTTTGAACTTCCTAAATAATCTACATAACAAAGTTAAATTCACAGTAGAAATTGAACAAAACGAGAAGCTTAACTTCTTAGATTTAAGTATTTCAAGGGTTAGTAATAGTTTTCAATTCAATATCTACCGGAAAAACACCTTCACAGACTGTACAATTCCCTTTGATTCTTTCAGTCCGATGTCACATAAATTATCCGCCTTTAGATCAATGATACACAGAGCTTTCGCAATCCCTTTACCTGATAAGAATTTCCAGGATGAACTAAACATCATTAAACAAATTGCGGTTAACAATCGAGTACCAGTTTCTTTAATAGAGAAATTAATCAGGTAAAACTCATAAAACGGTTATGACTGAACTATACCCAAATATCGAAGAACGCAATACACGTAAATATGGTAGCGTTAATTACTCAGGTAAAATTTCAGAAAACATTCAAAATTATTTTTCTAAATTCAAAATAACAACAGCTTTCATAAGTAATAATAATTTAGGCAGAATTCTGTTCAATGCAAAACCTAAACGAGATAGAATGAAAAAATCAGGGATATATAGATTAGAATGTGGGGAATGCTCTGCAGTATATACAGGCCAGACCGGTAGAAATTTTGACGTAAGGCTCCGTGAACACGTCTGTTTCGACAAAAAATCCACAATGTACGAACATCTGCAAGAATCCAAACACAAGATGAATAAAGATAATCTCAAAATCCTACACACATGTAATAAAGGAAAGAAAATGAATCTGTTGGAAGCCATGGAAATCAATAAATCAATTAAAAACCCGAAATATAGAACCCTCAACGAGCAACTCGATTTATGTAGGTCTCCACTTTTGAATTTGTGATTTTGACAACCCAGGTAATTTCCGTAACCTCCAGTATTGAATTTATATCGTTTCACCCATGTTCATTTGATTTCATTTATTTTCATTTAATTACCTCTCCATCCAGTTTACCTGCAAACTCCCTATATAACTAGGTTTAAGAGTACAATTGTATTAGTTAGTTTTTATACTTGATAATGGGATAAAGCCCGAAACCGGTCGTAAATATAAAAAACTAGTGGAAATAAGACAAAATTGTGTTTCTTTCGTTTCATTAAAGTAATACACAGGACATTGTCAAATTTATCCAAAATTTGAGCTTTCTACGTATTCAAATACTGAAGTATTAAACGTTTAATTGAGGCTATGTTTCGCACAAAAAATAAGGAAATTGTTGATTTTTTCAAAAACCCCTGGAGATTGGTATAGAGGAGTTCTATATCAAAATAATAAAAAAGCAATAGCAAAGCGAAAAGTGCAATGATATACAGGGTATACCCTTTAAAATATCAAAGTTGTTTCTACCTTTCGATAGAAATGGCAACGCCGCAGAGCTGAAAATATTTCAGATCGATAGAGCAGAACTTATTATCCAAGAAACCAAATTTTCAAAATTTTCCTACTTCCATTTTTCACTTTTTCGTCTAATAGGCCATCAAGTTTGGGATACCCTGTATAATAATTTCCTGAAAAATAGAATGTTTTCAAAATTTCCTATTTTGAACTAGTTTAGTCACGGAATTATTATTAGAGATTCGTTGAGTGACAGTAAAAACTTTCTTTTATAGGTCATATTTGAATAGTGTGATATTATTTATATTAAAAGGTAATGGCTGTATCTTCCTTAACTCAGACCTGTGTCTTTCCTACCCCACACAAGTCTCTCGAATACTTCTGAGGGTTTAGCATAGGGGTGGAATCGGCTGATGGATGGAAGTTAACTGACGGAAACAAGAATTTAGCAAAATTTTTGAAATTTAGAATTTGAATAGGTACCAAATAACTCAATTAAATAAAAAACTGGCTTCTGGTTGTTATGTTTTGAGAACAGTGTCACACGAAGTAAGAATTAACGACTGCCAAATCGGTTTATTATGCACTTATAGACTCCCATTTATGCTGGCATATCTTTCTGGTCGGTACGTAACAATTAACTCTTCAAGTCAGTATTTGTACTTCAGAAATAGGCAAAACTGAGAGAATCATGTAATCCTTTATATAAATATCATAAAATCCTATCTCTTGTCTGAATTTTTATATGGCAGACAGTTTCTATAATAACATAATAAGCAGTACCCTAGCTAAGTTGATGGATGCAGCCAATTCGGTAATTTCAAATTATTTACTGGAGAAATCGAGGCGCCAGTATGAAAATGCATATCAGCAATAAGCCTTAATTATTGTTATACATTAATAAGTAAATGATTTCTTAGATTTTTGATTGATTGAGGAACATAAAGGTTAAAACATAAAAATCCCATATAGTTTACATGCAGTGTGCGAAGTGTTTCGCACACTACTTCGAGCACGGTGTCATGTGTTAGAAAGAAGATATATATCGCCGTCACTGTAGTACGCACCGAGTCTTTGGATTGATAATTATCGAAGTAGACTAAACATACTTATGAGAGGCCATTGAACAGACCCTTGACTCTTTTATGCTGGCATATGATATTACTAGATTACTTATTCAAAAACAGTCACGAAAGAACGTTGTATTTCTTCAGTATAGTACAGTTTTGGGGAAATATATGGTATATTGTGGTGTAAAGTGACTTTTAATTCTATTCTTTGAGTGTTCAAATATCTATAGTATATCTCAGAAGTGGGATAAAGAATCCGTTGCGTTGTTGTGATCAAGTGATTGTGTCAAAATGCCGAAACACCAACGACGATTAAGGAGTCCTAGCTCTTCAATTTCGTGTTCGTCAACTAGAGGTTCTAGTGCAAGTGCCACGACGTCTTCTTCGAGTTCAGAAGCTTCAGAAAGCCGTGGAAAACATCAAAGAAAGCAAGTTTCGAGAAAGTCTTGATGTAAAAAAAAAGTCGAAACTTTCGCGGGGATCCAAAAGAGTAAGATTGTCTGATAAACAACTGATTGATATCGGAGTAAGTACTACATTAAATTCCTTTCGCCAGAAAAATAATAGTAATAATCTTGCGAGTGTTATTCCCGATTATGACCCCAAAAAGGACACTATCAGTGAATGGTTGAATGTTATCGATGAGCATGCTCAGTGCTACTGTTGGGATGAAAACACAGCAAAATTTCAAGCACTCAATAAACTTAAAAGTACCGCAAAAAAGTGGTACCACAATTTTATCAAAGATGAAATTGGATGGCAAATTATTCATGGGCAAAATGAAAAGAAATTCTGTGTGAGGTATTTCAAGCTGACCGAAATACCTATGCAATTTTCATGGACATAGCCAATCACAAACCTCGAAGGGGTGAATCTTTGTATTCTTTTCATTTTGAACATCTGGCAAAAATAAACAAACTCATTTTTTCGAAAGTGATAAAGTTACTCTTATTTTGTGTGCAATCGATAATGAAACAGTGAAAGCTAGTGGTATAAACAAACTGAATTCATTGGCTAATTACTTGAAGGTCCGAAAATATGACGGTCCGAGTATAAGCAAATCTTTTACGAATACAATACCTCAATAACTCAACTCCACTAGCAACGATAAATTTCAAAATGAATTTCAAAATAAATTTCAAAATAGAGTGAGACTTGATTGTTACAGTTGTGGTAAGGCCATATTAGAAAGAATTAGAAACTTCCAGAATGCTGCTGAAGGTCATATATGAAAAATTTGTAAAAAAATCAGGCCATTTTGAGGCTTCCTGTTATACGAAGAAAACGAAATAATCAAGTTTAATGAAAATAATGCAATTCAGAAATTATCATACGATTATCGTGGTATTCTTTCCGTCTCTATTCATGACCTAGGTCAAATGAGTTGCTCACCTATGAAAATAGTTTTGAAATCAGATAAGCATATTGCTCGAAATCCATATAGGATGGCCGAAACTGAGAAATTTAAATGAAATGAGATCATTTTCAAATTATTGAAGGCAAATATTATTCAAGAAAGTCAGCCCCTTATGCGAGCCCCGATCTTTTGGTAAAGAAAAAGAACTCTGACGAAATACTGCGTTGATTAACAGTAAAGGGAAAATTTTCATTGCCTAGAACAGAAGATCTCATCGATAGATTGCGAAACTGTAAATATTTAAGTAGTTTGGATTTCAAATCAGGATACTACCAAATTCCAATGCACCCGGATTCTGTTGGAAAAACAGCATTCATAACACCTGACGGTCATTTCGAATATCTGAGAGTTTCTTTTGGCCTTGCCAATGTACCTTCCGTATATCAGAGAGCTATATATAAATTATTTGGTAGTAAGATATATGAAAATGTCATTATATACTTGGATAATGCTGTTTTCATTGTTTCAAAAACAAAAGTAGAGAACCTAAATACATTAAAAAAAACATTTTTGGGTTATAAAATAACAAGTGATGGTGTGTTGCCTGACACACATAAAGTTGAAGCAGTCAACAAATTTCTACAACCCAAGAGTGTTCATCAACTACGCCACTCCCTACTTTAGAAAACTTATTTTTAAATTCGCTGAGAAGTCGAGTGTATTGACGAAATTGTTGAGGAAAGACTAAAATGAGAAAGTTCATTACTAAATATGTTAAATCTTGTCTCCATTGCCAGTATCATAAAGTGCAAGCAGGAAACAAACTAGGGTCCGTTTCACACATTACATACTGACCACGTTGGACCGTTTATAGAAACTATAAATGGTAATAAATATCTATTGGTAATTGTAGACTCATTTACAAAATTTACCTCCGTTTGTGCAGTACCCGATACTAGAAGTAGATAAGTGATCGATCAGTTGAATAACGTCATTAGTATTTTTGGATCCCCATATCGATTGATCTCCGACGCTAGAAAAGCATTCACATCTTCGAAACTTAGGTAGTTTTGCACGACACTATCATTTATTTATTTATTTAGTTATTTATTTATTTATTTAATTTTTCATTTCCATACAGACTCGAAAGTCTTTTTACATGGAAACTATAACTAGATACATTATAATAATATATATACATAATCACACACTGAATATAACTTCATCTGTAAATACATTTCGATTCCTATATAATTAGGTACATTTTATACTGATATTTCTAATAAATGATTGACAATTGTATGCCTGAACTCTGAGAAGGGAGCGCTGAAATCTAAATTTTTCAAAGCATTGATTTCGTTCGCCATTCGAAACATGGTTGAGAGAGGACTTAAATAAGTAATTATTTTACTTGTCATAGGTAGTCTGAACAGTAGTGGACATCTTGTAGGATATGGAGGAACATTGAAATGCATGAGACCCAGTAAAGTTTCATCCGCAATGTTACTGTTGACAACCTTGTACAAAAACATCATTTGTGTTACATCTCGTCTAGTAGAAAGCGGTAATATTTTGAATTGTTGTCTCAGGTCTGCAGATCTAACTACGTTGTAGTCCGGCCATCGATGTTTTTCTTTGAAATAAAGATATCTTAACAATTTTTTTTGAATTCTTTCAATTCTATCCAGATGCAATTGTGGTTGAGACTTCCAAATAAGAGAACCAAATTCTAGTCTAGGTCTTACCAGCGTGACATATAAACATTTAATTGTGGATATATTTGAAAAAGATAAGCTGTTTCTTAGAATGAATCCTAACATTTTATTGGATTTTTTACAGATTTCATCAAAATGAGTCGCAAATGACATGTTGGAATCATAAGTCACTCCCAGATCTCTAACTTCTTTCTTTCTACTAAGTGTGACATCCCCGATTTTGTAAGAAAATTCGATAGGATTTTTCCTCAAAGAAAAACTCACTATATTACACTTATCAATGTTGAAATATAATTTGTTTTCAATTGACCAGTCATGTACTCTATCAATATCTTTTTGTAATGCCACACAATCTCTGACTGTTTGAATTTCTTTGAAACATTTGAAGTCGTCTGCAAAAAGGAGTCCTCTGGAATAATGTAAGCACTCTGCAAGATCATTGATGAATAAAACGAACAGCAGAGGGCCCAAGTTGGATCCTTGTGGAACTCCTGAATTAATCTCACAAACGTCAGACAGACGTCCATTAATTCTTACAATGAAGTTTCGATTCTGTAGATAATTCTTAAAGAGGCCATGATTAATTCCAAATTTGTTGAGTTTCAAAAGTAGTTTTGCATGATCCACCTTGTCGAAAGCTTTCGAGAAATCTGTAAAAATCGTGTCTAGTTGACTATCATTTTCGAAAGCTTTATAGACAAAATTTGTGAATATAAAGAGATCGGTGTTTATGGATTTTTTGTTAACAAAGCCATGTTGTCCCACATCAATAGTGTTTTTAACGTGTGAATACATTTTACTATTCAAAATTTGCTCGAATAACTTCGCAGGTGCACATATAATAGAGATTCCTCTATAATTGGCAATGTCCTTTTTGTTCCCTGATTTGAATATAGGGACACATATTGCTGATTTCCATATAGACGGAAATTCTTCCGATTTTATTGCTAAATTGAATATATGTAGAAGTGGAGCTTCCAGCCATTCCGAGCATGCTTTAAGTACATTCGGGGGAATGTTGTCTCTTCCAGCGGACTTTTTGGGCTTCAACTTTTTAACTGCTAATCGATAATCAGCTTCATCGATTGGGTGCAATCTTAAAATGTTATTTGTGATAATAGCTTCATCGAAATTTATATTATAGTTTGCTTTATCTGGGGTGTAAATGGATGAGAAATGGTTTGCAAAACTATGAGCAACTTGATCGGTGGGTACATGAATATCATTTAAAGTGTAATTTTCAGTTCGATTTTTGTTATAGTTACTCTTTTTTTTATTAATATATGACCAAAAGGCATTTACATCGGTAGTTATTTTATTTTCTGTTTAGGATATATAATTTCTGTGACTCGCCCTAATGTTAGTTTTGACTCTCTTTCTAACTTCCATGTATTTGTTATTGAAACCTTCAGATATTCTTCTCAATTTCCTCAATTTTTCTTTTTCCTTCAACATTATTTTTATTTCCTTCGTGAACCAAATCGGATAATGTTTCCTGTTAACTTTATTTGATGATTTTGGTACACACTCATCGAATATTTCATCCATTATTCTGTAAAATTTTAATAGTACTGTAGACACGTCTGACTGGTTGAGTACCTCGTCCCATTTGGTATCACGTATACGTTCAGATAACAAATTGAAATCAGCTCTTTTGAAATTCAACCTGTTGCCTACCAATTCGTTTTTTTTGTTTTGTATTTTATATTTTGGAAGATCTATAACTATTTCTAACGAAGGGTGATACAAATCCTCTTTTACTATCGGTTGCATACACTTATTGATAAATATTTTGTTCTGATTCTTTGGACCAATAATTAGGTCTAGTGTTTTTCCTTGGGAATTTTGGATGTTATTCATTAGAACATAGGAGTTGAAATTCAAAAAATCATGAAGCATAGTCAATTTTGAATTAATATTAGGCAATAAAGAATCCACCCCTTTTATTTCTGGAATATTGAAGTCGCCAAATATATATGAAATTTTATTTTGAATGATTTCTTGCATAATGTCGAATATTTCCCTATATACAACACTAGTACAGTTTGGCGGAACGTATAATAGTATTAAAGTGATTTTAACTGAACTTCCGATTTTTAATTCCACTGATAAAAGATCATAAAAACCATTTTTCTTATAAACATTTGAGATGATAAACTTCGACTTTTTCACACCTATCAAGACTCCACCTCCTGTAGTTTTACCTGTGCATTCCAAATTTCTGTCTGCCCTCAAAACAGTGTATTCATCTGTGTTCATCAATTCAGCATCATATATGTCATCTCTCAACCACGTTTCGACAGCCAAAACAACATCATAAGTTTGATCTAGCGTGTTACAATAAAATTCATTTGTCTTAGTTCTCAGACCCCTACAATTTTGAAAATAAACTGCTAAATCCGTCATCACCTATTTTATTTTCAGTAACTCTAAAAGTAAGGAATAGTTATAAAAGCAGGAATACAATTTTCTTGTATGTCTTTAAATGCAGTGCGTGTATGTAGAGTTTGTTATATGTTATCTAGAATGGAACACTAGCCCCACAAGCCCAATATAATCATATGGCCATATATGGTATATTGTGGTGGAAAGTGACTTTTAATTCTATTCTTTGAGTGTTCAAATATCTATAGTCAAATACATGGTAACGAAGGAAAATGAAAACAAATGTCACTGCGCATATTGTTGTCAATGCGCGAACCTTGTAATTTTTGACGCTTGTAGAAAAAATAAATTTTATCATATTAAATGACCCAGGCGATTTAGAGTTGACAATCCTCAAGGCAACTCTCTGTATGGTAGAAATTCGATACGACCCAAACGGAATCCGTGAAAGGAAATAACCTCAATGATTGCAGATATTATCTTTTCGTGATTATTTGTAGTTCACTGCGGGGTTCTCGTGATTACGAACAGTTTCTGACAGATTCCTCGACGTAAAATATGTACAAGAGATGATTCATCGAAAATCGAGTTGGCTACGATAAATTATTATTAAATTTATGGGCTGGTCGTTGTCAGCTGGTCGTTACAGGTGGAATTAATATAAGTGAAGTTGCATATTATGTCAAATAGTATCTGCGATAATTTTTTCATCATTATTTTAACCAATCACATTTTCTTTCCAAAATATACCGGGTGTCCGCGGAAGATGGCTCGCCCCAATCACTCTTGTGTTTTTGAAAATAATGAAATGAAATTTAAAGGAGCTAGCTTTACAGGGTGATTCAAAATTCAGTATCAATATTCAAGCGGCGTATTTTTCAGGTTGAAATAATAAAACTCTTTTTGTGTAAATATGTGTCCGCAAACGCTTCATCACCGATCTACGGAGCGTTGAAATTTCGATATTTTTACTTTTTTCATCATCGTTCTTTCAGTTTTTGAGATATTAGGATCAAATTTGAAACATGGGTTACGTTTTAGAGGTTAAATCATCCAGCATGCCGAGTGATTGTAAAAATCTACAGGGAGATATTTTTACGCCCCATTTGCTTTTTCGTGGTGCGCCGCTGGTGGTTTCAGAAACACTTTATGAATTTTTTGTTATCTGTTCGTTGTAGGATGGAAAAAATAGACAGTGGATTTGATTTTCACTAATAGGTATATTGATTTACTGTTCCCTAATAGCATACCTTGTACCAGGGACGTCCTTATTTGGTACAAATCATGTCCGAATGTCCGGGACTTAAAATCATTGTCCTTGGGACGTCCTATTCAG
The DNA here is from genome assembly GCA_944452925.2 of Chrysolina oricalcia. Taxonomy (NCBI): domain Eukaryota; kingdom Metazoa; phylum Arthropoda; class Insecta; order Coleoptera; family Chrysomelidae; genus Chrysolina; species Chrysolina oricalcia. Next base: position 54,889,829 of record OX101822.2, read on the forward strand.
TGTATTTTCATGGATTTCCCCAAAGGAATTCCTATGGATGTCCTAATGATGTCCAAATCGGTACATCGTATAAAACGTCTCTGCGCGGACGTCTTTGGGATGTCCTGGGTCGGATATATTTTGTAATGTTTCCTAGGACATCCATCGTACGTCCTTGTTAGTAAATATTCTGGCATGTCTTTGAAAGGACGTCCCATGGTTGTCCATGTATGGGACATTCAGGAACATCCCGCATGAATGAATATTGGATGTCCCAATTGGTAATTCTCAGAATATCTCCCTGCGAGGACTTCCTTGGGATGTCCTGGTTCGGATATATTTTGTAGAATTTTCTAGGATATCCATTGGATGTTCTGGTTGGCATGTATTTGGCATGTCATCGAAAGGACTTCCTATGGTGGTCCTGGTACGGGGACATTCTGGAACGTCCTTGATGGATGTACATCGGACGTCATCCCAATCAGTGAATTTCAGAAAATGTCCCTGCGAGGACTTCCTTGGATGTCCTGGATGGAACATTTTTCGGAATGTTTACTAGGTGCATCCATCCAAAGATGAAGGATGGATGATCATAAAAAATAAAACAAAATTCGAAAACGGTTGCAATAATCATGCCTCCATGTGTACATAGTAAAATTTGTTTTTTTGTAAAATTTGTTTTTTTGTAAAATTTGTTTTTACGAAACTCCCAGGTTTTCGGAGAAAACCCCTCAAAAGCAGAGCTCGCGCGAGCAAGGGAGATCTGGGACCTACAGTTTAAATAAAAGTGGAATCCGAACCACTTCAGCTCAGTGACACACGACCGGGGATCGAACCCGGACCGTCTGGGTGGAAGCCAAACGCTCTAACACCTCGACCAGTACCCGTGTATCCATCCCAGCTACCCACAACCCATCTGAAATAAAACCATTTTCACTATCAATAAGGTCATCAGGGGCCATATTCTCGAGTATGTACGTATGCCAATTCGGTTCACTGTTTCACAATAATGAACATGAAAAATGTCATACAACGGTTTTCCATTTAAGATTTCAACCAAGTTGAAATATTTTCAAAAAGATGAGAAGGGGCATTTAAAAAGTATTACGTGTACGTAAAATCAATACTGTATTATATGTACTTAGAGACAATAAAAAGCATTCATATTTTATAAGTCGTACAAAGCGCTATGAGGGATTGTCATTAACCATTTTAGAACTTTAAGTTTGAAAAGTTTCACCGAATTGATTTATCTCATTTCTACTGGTAAATTCCCTGAATAATTTGGGGTCTATATATGTAATATATATTTTTCCGAATGTTTTTTCGGCTCTCGGTACTACATCCGAGAGATGACAATGTTCGATGGGTTTCCAGTTTGTCCTGTCCTTATATTGTTCAATGCAAGTTGAAAATTCCAGTTTCATCATGTTGGGTAAATTTTTTGTTTTTTATACATCCTTTTCAAAACACCTTTTGTAGTTAACGATATGTCTGAAGTCTTCCTATACGATATCTTTGAGTAGCAACCAGTTTGATCCTTCGTAAAAAATTACAGTGTCATCCGCGAAGCTTCTACTATGGCATGGAATAAAGGCTGAAGAGTAATGGACGTAGCACGTATCCTTGTGATCCACCACGTCAAATGCTATTGAGCAACTGCACACATTTTACTTTTAATTTGAATAGCAATACCACCAAAATTGCCAGTATCGAAAAAAATTATTCAATTACAGTATTTGCCCCTATAAAAAGCAGCAAATCCTTTCATTCAATTTCAAACAGAAACAAAAGAGGCGACCCGTTGATGAGGTCCATATCTCGACGTATATTTATCAACTGACTGAAAACACGTATGCAGGAGTTATGGAGAAGCACTCAACACATAATACGTCAAATTAATTTAAGCGACACCTCAATTCGATGGACAAATATTCCGAACAAATATCGCGTATAAATTATTTGGAACAGCTAGGTCGTTATCTTGCTCCTTAAGCGGATGATACATGAGAGCCTTTGCGAGAAATTCCGGAGCTGACAAAGTAATTTTTTTCGTTGATTTCATACCATTAATAAACACAGATGGCTACGTAACGGTAGCCACATCTATTTTCATGTGATCGAAGTGACAATACTTTATTGAACAGGACAGCAAATCGGCTAGAATGGTTCGTTTCTAATCATCTCCTTCATCATGAATTAGACCAATCAGACAACTCCATTTTTCAATAAATTTCGTTTACATAAGTGAATAAACACAGGACCTGTTTGAACGCGGTTCAAATTTCGTCCAAATATTGGTTTTCGTTTTCTCGTTTATTCTTACAATTCTTGGCAACATTTTTAAAAAAGAAAAACATTAAGTTCTTACTAATAATAAAATGGATTAAGCAATCCAGACTTCTGCATTTAACCTATACAATAGGTATAATCGTCGGCAAGTCTCCAACAGAAAACAACTACTGCCCCCTACGACCATTGAATTATATCTGTTAGATTCTTGGCAAAGTATTCTACAAGAACTACTTTGCAATGTTCTCCCAATCTCAACGCCAAAACATGTCTCAACGCGTTGGGTGAGCTACCCTGCGCTGATGATTGGCAAGGAACCATGAAACCGGTCCGTAGGTGTTCCCTCGTGTGGGTTGAGACATGTTTTGGCGTTGAGATTGGGAGAACATTGCAAAGTAGTTCTTGTAGAATACTTTGCCAAGAATCTAACAGATATAATTCAATGGTCGTAGGGGGCAGTAGTTGTTTTCTGTTGGAGACTTACCGACGATTATACCTATTGTATAGGTTAAATGCAGAAGTCTGGATTGCTTAATCCATTTTATTATTAGTTTAATGGGCTTCTGCCAAGTAGTGTCATCAAATATTTTCTTCTGAATTTATTTGGCTTCAGACGAAGTCGACACCATATTCGGAGTGCTCTTCGAATCTTGGGGTCAAGATATTTTTCGATTGCGTTGGGTGAGCTACCCTGCGCTGATGATTGGCAAGGAACCATGAAACCGGTCCGTAGGTGTTCTCTCGTGTGGGTTGAGACATGTTTTGGCGTTGAGATTGGGAGAACATTGCAAAGTAGTTCTTGTAGAATACTTTGCCAAGAATCTAACAGATATAATTCAATGGTCGTAGGGGGCAGTAGTTGCTTTCTGTTGGAGACTTGCCGACGCTTATACCTATTGTATAGGTTAAATGCAGAAGTCTGGATTGCTTAATCCATTTTATTATTAGTTTAATGCGCTTCTGCCAAGTAGTGTAATCAAATATTTTCTTCTGAATTTATTTGGCTTCAGACGAAGTCGACACCATAGTCGTAGTGCTCTTCGAATCTTGGGGTCAAGATATTTTTCGATTGCGTTGGGTGAGCTACCCTGCGCTGATGATTGGCAAGGAACCATGAAACTGGTCCGTAGGTGTTCCCTCGTGTGGGTTGAGACATGTTTTGGCGTTGAGATTGGGAGAACATTGCAAAGTAGTTCTTGTAGAATACTTTGCCAAGAATCTAACAGATATAATTCAATGGTCGTAGGGGTCTGTAGTTGTTTTCTGTTGGAGACTTGCCGACGATTATACCTATTGTATAGGTTAAATGCAGAAGTCTGGATTGCTTAATCCATTTTATTATTAGTTTAATGGGCTTCTGCCAAGTAGTGTCATCAAATATTTTCTTCTGAATTAACTTCTTAATCGTTTCAATGACCTTATATTGATTTTCATCAGTAAAAACTCAATTTTTGATAGAAATATTCGCATTCAAATATTTGGACATAAGGCGATGAAAATACGTCAGAATTTGAAATATTTTTATGCAAACTTTGCCATACAGGCTACTCCAATGCATATTGTTGGTATGAATAAGTTTAGTATGTTCCAATGCCCTTGTTTGGATCCTACGACCACTCTGGCATATATATTGTGAATCACAAACTGGATTATTGAAGTCTAGGAATTCTGTACTCAAAGACAAAGAGTCCTAACAATACAATAAAAAGACATGGGTCTTCGGACCATGTAATTATTTAATTGAAAAAAAAAACTGTTTAACAAACCATGCCTGTTGGTAAGTTATTATTCCCATTGCAACCATGACCACTATTCTCTTATTTCTTCACCTATTGACAGGTTTTCATTTTTTGTTTCCCCAAATGTATCTAGGTATTATATTTTGTCGATAAATGTATACTACTATCATTATTGTATCTCAATCGCAATCCTAGGGCATTGGACATTATGTTAGATTTTCTACAATTTTTTCAATTATATAACAAATTAAGTTTTTTCCTCTCCATGTAAGTAACTCTTGATCCGTAATAGGTATATTGACAGTGTAGAACACACTTAATATTATTTGTGATTTGGGGATTTTTAATTCATTTCATTCTGAATCGCGTCATATTTCATTCATTAGGTATTTTATTACCTTTTTCAGTCAATTCTTATACAGATTTGTGAACAATTTCAGGAAGACCAAGGGAGTCTGAAGTAGGTATTTAATAATTTTTAATTTTTTGGTTGTGCTCTAGTCTGGAAATGTGAGGTGAATACAAAAAAATGCTACGTTTTCACCTCTTTTCTTAATTTTGCAAGGCTGAAATTGAAAGAGGGACTAGTTGGTTATAGTTGATTAAAAATCATTAAAAAAGACATTAATGCACAAATTCTGCACATTTTCAAGATTCAAGTTTATGAACAGTTCCTCAATTATCTGCTTATGATATATGAAACTTGGAAAACTGTTTTTGAAAGTTTTGGGGTCACTTGAATGGGAAAAATTGAAAAATATTCAATACTCGAGAACTTTTCAATATCCAACAATCAATATGGCCTTTCAAGGATCACCAGAATAGACATTCTCCATACTTTTCAATATTCAGTTCAATAAACCATTTTCAAGGTGCACCTGAATAAGGCCCAATGTATCATAATCATAATATTCGACCACAATTTTCAATAGACTTGGATCATAATCACAAAATTAGTCGGCCATCTTGATATTATGAATTTTGACGAGAAAATCATAATCTCCAACCCCGAAAGTTTCCTCATAGCAATTTTGATTACAATCTGACCATAATTACAAAACTCGTCCGCCATTTTGAAGCCACCCTATTGAACTTATAAATATTGACAGAAAATTCATAATCTCCGACCCCTAAGACCCCAACATACCAATTTTGAATCAAATCAGACCATGATGACAAAACTCATCAGCCCTTTTGGATGAGCCAAATTGAATTTATGAAATTTGACAAAAAAATCATAATCTTTGACCCCAAACCAATTTAGAATCGAATCGGACCATAATCACAAAGGTCGTCCACGATAACAAAAATTTCGTAATGCATTACCACCGGAATTATGACCATCTCCCAAGTTTTAAGTTAAAAGGGCATTGAGAAGTGGGTCAAATTCAACTTGCAAGAAAAACAGACACTGGGTCAGGTGAAACTAAAATAAGAGCTCGTAAGTAAATAAAAAAAGAATACAAAAATCCTAGCATCGAAAATGTATGCAAGCACTGTATTGCAAATACTGTTTTGCAAATAATCTAGACAATAGAGACTAAATAAAGGGTTCACCTGAAAAAAATGGTAGGATTTTGTTTACAAGCTTACCTCATATTCTTTGGGTTGCGGATTCCGAATCATTCACTTCCCACCAAAAAATCTCACCGGAAATACTTAAAAAAAATATCGTGTTTTTTGAAAACATCTGATTTTTATATATATACCGGGTGACAACGAGATTACTTTCGGGCTGCCATTTTTTTATTATTTCACCCTGTAAAACGAAACTTGGCAGAGTTAATATTCGAACTGAATGTCATTTGATTAGGATTCTTTAAATCATTCTACATCCGAATTCATAATTTTCCAAATGATTTTGACATGAATTATATTTTTGAATCAATTATCAATTCTCAATCTAGAGTGCCATGACCATCCTAAAATATCTGTACGTCGACTCTCTATTTTCAGAAAAATTTAAAAAGATTATTATCTCTGGTCGTTAGCCTAGGCTGAAAAGTTGTATAACTTTTTTTTGTATCAATTCAAAAAACTTACATGTAACCATATCACTTTCATAACACTATTAAAGGTATTATTTCAAGACGATTCCAAAAATGTATAAAACATACCACCATGTTTCATTACAACTTACTTTTATTTCATTATTAATTTAAATTTGGACAAATCTCGGCCAAATCTCGAAGTCATAGTTTTTTGAATTATTACAAAAACATTTAATTATGCATCACAGCCTTTCTCTAGGCTAACAAACAAAGATATTCTTTTCAGATTTTACTGTAAATAGAGAGTCTAAGTGGAGGATGGTCATGGCACCCTAGATTGAAAATTAAAATTTGATTTAAAAATATAACAGAAGGTTTTTCCTCTTGTTTCAGAAATTTTCAAGTGTTTTTAGATTTTTTGGCTCACTTCAATACATTTATAGTGACTATGGCTTTTTATTGAACACATTTATTTTATTTTTTCAAAATATTTTATTTTGGAGTTATTTTTTTTTGAATTTCCGCTGAGATTTTTTGGTGGGAAGTGAAAAATTCTAAATCAGCGACCCAAAAAACATTAGGTAAGCCTGTAAAACAAAATCCTAGAATTTTTTTTAATTAATATTCTCTATTGCCTGTATTAAAAACCCTGAGTAAAATCGAATGCGATTTTGTTTTATTCCCGATATTATCGAATTGGGTCGAGTTCTAATACTCGATAGATGAAACCGTAATAAGCAGTTTTCAGACTACCATCAAACTGCTACTTTATTGTTGCGTGATAAAGTTCATGTATTCATAGCCTGACGTAAAGTAGCCAATATTAATTTTCCTCCTTATTCGTACGAAATATTATGTAATTTCTGTCATATTAGCCATTATAAATTCATATGAATATGATCGCATTATGACACCATTTTAATATCGTATATAACTCTAATGATGATTGCAGTAATAACAGAAAACTATACATACGATGTTCTCAGGATTCTATAATTGTTGTTGCTTAGCATACACCATTTATTCTACGATCTTCAAATAATTTGACTTTTATTCGTCTATTGTGAATGCAGAAAGGTAGTGATTATTGCTGTGAGGCAATAGAAATCAAATTGCTCTGAAGCAGTGAACAATTACTTTTGATATGGGTTCAATCAATAAAAAATACTGTACTGTGCGAAGAATTAGATACTGACTAATGAAGCTCAGAATAGGTCATAAATACTGAAAAAATAACTGAAAGGGCTGAAGTAAAAAAGTCAAAATATTCAAACCGTTGAAATACATTAGTAAACTATACTATACAGTATACACTACACAGGGTGTAACTTAGGAACGTTAAAATATTCAAGTGACGTATTCCTGAGACAATTTTAAGAAAAAAAGTCTATATAAACTTGTGTCCGGAAATGCTTCGTTTTGGAAATTACTTTTTGACAACTATGAAAGTTTTTTAATCATCTGCCTCAGGATATCAATAACCTGAATTCAGAAAAAAAAAACAGAAAATGAGTTAAAGAGCTACTAAGGCTTACTACACTTTGGATGCGTATTCCAAAATGATACACTTTCAACATAAATTTGAATGTGATCTCTCATGTGTATTATAGTTTATGAGTTAATTCTTATGTGTTTTATAATTAATGTATATCGTATTTACAGGGTGTAACTTAGTACGTTAAAATATTTAAGTGACGTATTCCTGAGACAATTTTAAGAAAAAAAGTCTAAATAAACTTGTGTCCGGAAATGCTTCGTTTCGGAGATACAGGGTGTTGAAATTGATTTTTTTTGTTCGTTTTTTAAAAGTAACTTTTGCAAAAAAAATAAGTTATTTGCACGAAATTTGGTACCCGAAGTATATTTGACGTGGGAAATCATAATTTCGTATTAATTTTCATGTAACATCTAGAGGGCGCTGCGTACGCTGTCATTATTTATTTCAAATTGCCCTAACATTTTTGACAGTGAACTTTTGGCACTTTTAATGAAAAAACCTTATTCCCATAACTTTTCCAATTAAAAAAGGTACACTTCCTCAACAACGTTGGAGGTGATCGTTTTCGAGATATTTACAATTTTCTATATCGATACATGTTACTTGGCTCCTAGGGCGCTAAGTGAAGTTGCTGAGAACATTACAAAAACTAAGTATGTGGTAGATCTCGTCAAAATAAACTACTTTTTTCCTATGAAATGTTTATCGAAAAATGATTTGTTTTCGAGATACAGATGGTTGAAAATTTCCAGAACATGGTTGGTTCTCGTCATAGGTTATTTGCACTGCAGTTATTTTCATCAAACTTTAAACACATACTTCTTTCAAATAGAGCATTTTCAAACTGCTTAATCAATCGAAGTTAAAAAAAAATTGTCAGATTCAATTATTCAATTAGAAACTGCTACATTTCGGAGTTTGTAAAAAAAGACAATTCGGAAAAGTATTATGATATTTATTATGTTTCCAAAATATGGTTGGTTTTTGTCATAAGTTTTTTTGCAATTTTAGTTAATTTCATCAAATTTTATTACAGTATAAGACTTCTTCTAAACTGAGCATTATCAAACTGCTTAATCCGTATAGCCAAATTTGATTTCAATAATTTTTGTCACTCTCCGCTTGCAAATTAAGTTAATTAAATCGAGTAGGCTGTGACGGTTTGTTTATAAAAATAGAAGTTCGCTGTCACATTTTTAACTATTCATTGACAAATTCACAGTTCGGAGTTTATAAAGTAATTTTCTGGTACCATGCCCGATTTTGCGAATGCTGAAATGGCTGATATGATTTTTGCATAAGGCTTGGCTGACGGAAATTCAACCGACGCCAGACGCATCTATCAGGAAAGGTATCCCCAACGCGTCACTCCTTGTGCAGCGACACATTTGCGAATCTTTTCCTGCGACTTTCCGAATCTGGAAGCTTTGAAAGAAATTCTGCAGTAGGACGGCCACGGACTACAAGAACTGTGGAATTGGAGGAGGCGGTTCTCGAAGAAATTAGTGAACATCCAGAGACAACAACAAGAAAAATTTGTCAAACTTTAAATGTGAGTCACATGACCGTTTACAGAATTTTAAAAGAACAGCAATTATATCCTTATCATATTCAGCGTGTCCAGGCACTTACGCTATGTGATTTTCAACCACGTATCGAATTTGCTCAATGGCTTCAAAGAAAAGTCGAACATCATCCCCAAATTTTATCGAAAATCCTCTTCACAGATGAGGCTAATTTTTCAAGAAATGGTATCATGAGCTTCCATAACAACCACATCTGGGAGGAGGATAACCCACATGCGATAACGCAAACTCATTTCCAAGATAGATTCTCTTTTAATGTATGGGTAGGCATAATTGGAGATTATTTAATTGGGCCCTATTTTCTCCATTTACGTTTGAATGGAGATGCTTACCAACATTTTTTGGAACACGAGCTTCTCCAGCTTATGGAAGATGTTTCCCTTGGTATCCGAAATCACTCTTGGTTTATGCACGATGGAGCCTCTGCTCATTTTAGTCTGATAACAAGAAATTTCTTAGACGTAGCATATCCCTAACGATGGATAGGAAGAGGAGGCACTCAGCATTGGCCCCCGAGGTCACCGAACCTCAATCCCGTCGATTTCTTCTTTTGGGGACACCTAAAATCACTAGTTTATGCTAGCCCCATTGAAAACGAGGAAATGTTAAGGGATCGCATCATAGCTTGCTGCGAAACGATAAGAAACACTCCCGGCATTTTTCAACGGGTGCGGAATGCTTTGATGAGGAGAGCAGAAGCTTGTATTACTGTTGGGGGTCGTCACTTTGAATAGTTGTTGTAATAGTTGTTTGTTCAATTTTTATATGTTTAATTGCCTAATAAATATCATAGTACTTCTCCGAATTGTTTTTTTTACAAACTCCGAAATGTAGCACTTTCTAATTGAATAATTGAACCTGACAATTTTTTTTTAACTTCGATTGATTATGCAGTTTGTAAATGCTCAGTTTGAAAGAAGTCTGTGTTTGAAGTTTGATGAAAATAACTGCAGTTGCAAATAACTTATGACGAAAACCAAACATGTTTTGGAAATGTTCAACCATCTGTATCTCGAAAACAATTCATTTTTCGATAAACATTTCATAGGAAAAAAGTAGTTTATTTTGACCACATACTTAGTTTTTGTAATGTTCTCAGCAACTTCACTTAGCGCCCTAGGAGCTAAGTAACATGTATTGATATAGAAAATTGTAAATATCTCTAAAACGATCACCTCCAGCGTTGTTGAGGAGGTGTACCTTTTTTACTAGGAAAAGGTGTAGGAATTAGGTTTTTTCATGAAAAGTACAAAAAGTTTACAGTCAAAAATGTTAGGGCAACTTGAAAAAAATAAAGAGAGCGTACGCAGCGCCCTTTAGATGTTACATAAAAATTAATACGAAATTATGATTTCCCACGTCAAAAAAACGCCGGGTACCAAATTTCGTGCAAATAACTTATTTTTTGCAAAAGTTACTTTTAAAAAACGAACAAAAAAATTCAATTTCAACACCCTGTATCTCCGAAACGAAGCATTTCCGGACACAAGTTTATATAGACTTTTTTTCTTAAAATTTTCTCAGGAATACGCCACTTAAATATTTTAACGTACTTAAGTTACACCCTGTATATACGATGTACATGAATTATAATACACATAAGAATTAACTCATAAACTATAATACACATGAGGGATCACATTCAAATTTTTGTTGAAAGTGTATCATTTTGGAATACGCATCCAAAGTGTAGTAAGCCTTAGTAGCTCTTTAACTCATTTTATGTTTTTTGTTCTGAATTCAGGTTATTGATATCCTGAGGCAGATGATTAAAAAACTTTCAGAGTTGTCAAAAAGTAATTTCTTAACTTGTGTAAAGTTAGGCTCAGGGAGCAATCGATATTACAAGTCTGTCTGGTAGGAAAACGAGAATTCCTTTTGTAGTTATTATTTAACTTTTGTTTCTCAGATAGTCTCTGGTATAAATATTGAGGTGAGAGTCGTTATTGTGTATGATTCAGATAGGGACCGACTTGTATATCTGAATCCAGCTATAAATACATACCAAAGAGCTCTATTTTGGTATAGTCTTGATTTGCTCACAGGGCGGAGCGGCGACTTGTTTATTGTTGATCTATCCAGCTCGAAACAAAGTAAAATATTGGATTGCATTCTTCTATTCCTTTGCTGAATTAGTGTAATGTTTTGGATCTGATGGATTATAGTTCTCCTTGCTACTTTTAAACACTTTTCTCTGGTATCTGAAATATCTGAGAAATTCTGATAGCCATAATCATTCAACTAGAAATGCCAATTTACTGCAGATTCCTAAGCATTCATCCAAGTTATATGAAAAAAGCCCATCTTATATGGGCATAAAACTCTATAACCATTTACCGAAAGATGTTCGAGATGAAGACAATTTGTTTGCATTCAAAAGGAAACTGAGAGTGTTTCTCGTTGAAGGAAGTTTTTATAATATAAATGAATATGTATCCCTTGATACAACAAAACTGTGATTAAAAATTTTTTAATGATTTTAATATGTGTAATGTGTTCTGAATGTTCCTGGTAATGTTCTATATACCATATGTATTTTATGACTTGTCTGATGTCACTATTGTGATCTAAAAGATGAATAAACTATCTATCTATCTATCAAATAAGGATGGATTTAGCGAGGGGCAATATATGAAAATATAAGTTGAAAAGTTATTGGGTACAACCCTCAAAATGTTCTGCAACCGTAGACACGTGTTTCGAGCTTAAGCTCTCATCAGTACGGTAAAATCAAGTGCGAAGATGTACAACACTTGGATGTAAAAATAGAAACAAAGGAAGTCAACAACAGGAAGCCAACCACACATTTGTGGCTTCGGTTAGAAGACCTTGTGCTCACAAGGCAACAACTAACGTCGCCATGGAGGCAGCTATAGCTACCAGCGTGACAGTCCTACCCAGGAAAATACAAATAAGGATGGATTTAGCGAGGGGCAATATATGAAAATATAAGTAGAAAAGTTATTGGGTACAACCCTCAAAATGTTCTGCAACCGTAGACACGTGTTTCGAGCTTAAGCTCTCATCAGTACGGTAAAATCAAGTGCGAAGATGTACAACACTTGGATGTAAAAATAGAAACAAAGGAAGTCAACAACAGGAAGCCAACCACACATTTGTGGCTTCGGTTAGAAGACCTTGTGCTCACAAGGCAACAACTAACGTCGCCATGGAGGCAGCTATAGCTACCAGCGTGACAGTCCTACCCAGGAAAATACAAATAAGGATGGATTTAGCGAGGGGCAATATATGAAAATATAAGTAGAAAAGTTATTGGGTATAACCCTCAAAATGTTCTGCAACCGTAGACACGTGTTTCGAGCTTAAGCTCTCATCAGTACGGTAAAATCAAGTGCGAAGATGTACAACACTTGGATGTGAAAATAGAAACAAAGGAAGTCAACAACACGTGTCTACGGTCTTCTAACCGAAGCCACAAATGTGTATCGTCGTTGATACTGCAATACGAGCTATGTCAAGAAACATTTATTTTACAGAACTCTGTAAAATGATAATAAGTACTAGGAACCTCTGAGCTCATCTCTATGATCACGATCCAGTGCACTTTTCAGTCAAAGGTAGACAAAACTCCAAAAAGGAAGGGGTTTTCTCCGACCACTCCACCACTGATTAGAAGGAGTCAGAAGACTGATGATCAACGAGAAAATGGTCATAACACCAGAAATAGTTGACGACCGAATCGACGATGGGACTCAGAGGTTTATCAAGATCATACAAACAGCAAGAGATGTTACTACCAGGAAGAAAGTCGCGAGAGAAAACAGAGATTCTGTCCTGGATTTGATCAAGAGAAATTCCCAGGTCCCCACAGGGAGAACATGATCAACAATTTCTACCGGCAATTAATTTGGAATCTAAAGTATAAATTAAATAAATAAAAAGTCTAATATGGTAAATGCCATGTGATTACCATGCTGCGACGCCCATGCTTTGACTTGACAATAATACAAATAAGTCGTAAACAGACGTAAACAAATTTGATTGTCAAGTTAAGAGCGAATATAATATGGAATTCCAATCTGATCACCGAATGCAAACGGATATATCCGACAATGCCCTTCTTTAACATGATTCGGGCTAAGATGTTTGTAAACAACGTCGGGTATGTTGCTTTCAAGAAAGAGACAGAAAAGCCCTCTCTATATCTTTTATTGCTCGGAGGTAAATCCTAGATATGAATTGAAGGCCATAGTAGGTTAGAATCTCACTGTCTGATTTCTTTATATTCATTTTATCTATACATATTAACGCTTTGTCAGGATAATAAAGTTTATTTTTTATTTCATTTGATTTCGTTCTCAAGCAAAATCTCTTCCTGACATCCTGAAATATCGTCAATTGTTACATCATTAGCAGAGTAACTGTGTCCGACCTGACGAGTGCAGTTTGTCCATTGTGTTTTTGTGAGAACAAAAATAACTAAAGTGGAGAAATTGGTTGAAAGGATTTTATTTTCGACTCGGCAATAAAATAGTCCAATCATCCGACCCAAAACAGATTGCTTCCAATAACAAAAACACATCGTGTGAATCAAAATTGCCTGTAATGATTCCTTGCGTATTCTCTAAAAACCGAACACAATTGTTATCGGACACATGCCTTTTTGCATTTCCACATCTGTTTTCGACCCGTTGAAAAACATGATTTAGACTACGTCGCATCAGAATGTTTTGAGCCTGTCATAAACCCGAACTGAAAAATAAAACTCGATCACGCCGACAATGAAAAGTAATTGCCGGTAATTGATTGGACTCGGTCGATGTCAAATTATTTAAAAAAAAAGTGATGTGCGTAAAGGCGAATTTATATTCGAGGAATTTCGCGATAAAAATTCCTCTCGAAAGTTAACAAGCTACTACGGCAGATTGTCGACCAGTTTTTGTAGTCGAGAAGTATGATTAGTTTTTTGGAAATTCAATAGGGCCTTGTCAGCCAGCGGTGCTAACTGAATATTCCACATTGTATGGAAATAATTTTTGTCGTTGTTCTCGAACAATCAACTATTTGATTCGTTTCGGATGGTTGTTATCTAAAAAGTTTATTATTTAAGTTTGCAAAGAAAGACATTCCTAGTATATTACTGACTATGTTTCTAAGAGGCTGTACCGGTGAAAAATTATGTTTGTAATTTTAATCATCGTTAAGTTTTCTATTTATTTTTTCTAAGTTCATGCAAAAAACAAAACTTTATTGAACTCTAATCTTAGACGATTTTCTCTTTGCTGCCAATTGAAATAATGGAAGTTAAGTGCCGGAATTGAATTTTGTATATGAAGGCCACGCGGCGACCTCTCAAATTTTTCCTTTCAATGGTCTCAAAGGAATAAACGAGAAAATCGTCACCTGAAATCTGTCACCATCTCTCAGTCTAATACTCGAAATCCATATCAGATAGTATGGAAACACTTTCTTAAGGTAGGCATATTTCTATTTTCGAAATTCTATTTTCATGAATATTTGGGTAATTTGGGTATAGTGGCCTTTGTGTATAAGTGATTACAATGCTTTTGTTATGGATGATGTGAGTTGAATCAATTAAGAACCTGTATGTGGTGATTTTGAATCATATTATGAAAGAATCTACTTCTACAAATTGATTAGTTATTAATGCGAAAAAGTATGTACACCATTTTCGTTGAAAAACAGAAATGTCCTTGATTGGCAATATAAAATTCAGAAAAAATCTGTCAAATATAGTTTCTCGGGTGAAAAACTATACATTTTTGCATTCGGTCAGAGGTTCTCATTTACCATTTTAAACGTTGTTGAATCGTATTGAATTCAAATGGAAATTTTGTAAAACAAGTAGATTATCGAGTGTTGAAAAAAATAAATATGAGCAGTCAAAAATTCGAATTCTCAAATGTTACAGGATATTTGTTTCACTTTATTTTAAATATGGAAAATGGTAGGATTCGAGGCAGATGGACCATAACACATTTTATTTTGTAATGTTACATACTTATTTCTATTAAACGAAAATTGTGGCATTTTGTTTCAAAATCTATTGATGATAGTACATTAGGGTGCATTCGGGGTATAGTCAAAAAATCAATTTTTCGTTTTTTTATCGCTATTTCAAAACCAACAAGTTATATTCCGGTAAGACATCATAGGTTTAGTCTATTCTGGGCGATGAAAACGTGTTTTGTTTCTTGCTGACTCTAGCTCTCTATTTGAAATATGAATTTTGTAGAATTTTGGATACATCCTTACATTGAAAACAATTGAATGGTCGTTTTTTACTACAAAAAAAAGTATTGAAACTGTTGATTGAACTGAAGAGAAAGTAGCTTTCTGATAAATTCAATTGTTCAATATTACCTTTCATTCAGATACAGGGTGCGTTATTTTTTTAGGTCATTTACAATGTTTTATTGAATATCTCAAAAACTGTCAATTTGGACCTAATCTTACTCAGACTATTCTCAATATTATATCGTATATGAATGATAATGGTAATGGTAATGGGTGGGGGACGCAAGTGTCAGCGACTAGGCCCCAGTGGGCCCTTTTCGCAATCTCCGGCATCTTCACTCATCCCATGTCGGATACCTGCCCGAACCTCTTCGACCTTCTTATGAAAGTCGAAATGCCCTTCCATTGCAACGAGTGCAATTCTTTTTCCTTAATAGTGGCAGCTCCGAAGACGTTTGTCTGAGCCGGCCATAAATACCACATTCGCACAGGCAGTGGAAGGAGTCCTCCTCTTCCCCACATTCCGTGCATAGTGTGTCTGCCTCAACTCTGATGAGAGCCAGGTGCCTCCTGAGGCCGCAGTGGCCGGTAAGAACTCCCACCAATAGTCGGAGTTCTTTGCGGCTTAGCTTCAGTATCTTGGCCGTCCTTGCCATGTCGGGTCCCGATATCATCTGCTCTGACTGCCTGCATCCGTCTATCCTTCTCCACTCTTTTCATAATGTATCAACGGCTCACTCATTCAGTGCCGTTGTCACTTGTCTCCTTGTTATGCCGAGTGCGGGTTCGGGCCCGTAGTAGGGTTGTCCGGCTCCTTGCTTGGCTAGCTGGTCCGCCTGCTCGTTGCCTTCAATCCCTGCATGGCCCGGGACCCACATCAGCGTTATTTCCTTTTCAGTTGCAAGACTCTCCAGGGCATCTCTGCACTCCTGACCCAGTACTGATCTGGTTCTGGGTGCATTCAGAGCTCTGATGGCGGCCTGACTGTCCGAGCAGACATATACATGTCTCTCTGGGCCGGACCTCACCTCTTCCATTCTGGTTGCCTCCAGGATGGCATACACCTCTGCTTGGAAAACTGTTGTCAGAGAACCTAGCGCATATGCTCTTTTCTCTCCGTTTTCCAGGTAAACTCCTGCTCCGGCTTGCCCTTCCTCCAGTTTGGACCCGTCTGTAAAACAGACCAGGCTTTCTGGGGGAAATATCACCCTTTCCTCTTCCCACTCTCTCCTGTCTGGGACCTCTAGCGAGATCGTTCTTTTCCACCTAATTTTATCCTCTGCCTGTATCACTTTGATAGCGGATAGTGAAATTTCTTTCTCTGCTACCACAGCGATTTCGGTATACCCTGTCTACCCCTCTCCTCACCAGCTCCATGAGTCACGCATTCTCAGATACGACGCCATCGCTTCCTTCTTTATACAAGTTGGAAGCGTTGGCAGACCCAGCAGGGCGTCTAGGGCTACCGAGGGGGTCGTCCTCATCGGGCCGGTTATTCCCATACAAGCTAGTCTTTGAATTTTTCCCAGCTTGTTGGTTGTGGTTATCTGGTCCACTCTCGGCCACCAGACCACTGCTCTATATAGGATTCTGGGTCTGATTACCGCCGTGTAGATCCAGTGAAGGTTGTGAGGTTTGAGTCCCCACCTCCCTCCCACTGCCCGGCGCAGACTCCATATAGCGACCACCGCCTTCTCGACTACTCGATCGACATGTGGCCTCCAAGTTACCTTCGAGTCCAGAATCACCCCAAGGTATTTTACCTCTCTAGCCAGCTCTAGGGGTTTTCCACCCATTACTGGTGATCTGAACCCATCTACCTTCCTTTCTTGGTGAAGAGAATCATCTCTGTTTTAGTCGGATTGACTGCGAGGCCGTCTTCCTCGCACCACCTTGCTGTTTTCCTGCACGCCAACTGCATCCGGCCACAGACCACATCTAGGAAAAGGCCCGTCACCAGGACGAGCCCGTCTATCGTATATGAAAGTTTTGTCATCTTTGTATGTTGCGTTTCTAAGATATGCATTTTTAAAGATTGGAAGTAACTTAAAAATATAGCCTGTAGCTTGTATCCAGATGAAAGGTAACAGTGAACAATTCAATTTATCAGAAAACTACCTCACTTCTTGTTCAATGAACAGTACCTAGTAATAAATTATCTTTCTGTTATGAAAAACGACCTGTCAATTGTATTTGGCGTACGGATATAATTCAAAATTTTTAAAATTCATATTCCAAACGGAGAGTGTCATTACATTACACATATCATTTACGAGAATAATGAAAAAAATCTATACTTTTTACCTTTGACCTTGACCTACTGTTTTGGTAAGATCGGTGAGGATTTTATTATTTATAACAGTGTACATACCTGAGATCTATACACCAATTTTCAGCTGTATGCGAATCATTATGAACTTACTGTCTATTTTATTATCATATACTTATTGTCTATTTTGTTCTTCATATTGATTTGCGGTACAATATAATATGTACAATATAATATGTTCTCGTAAATTATTCATAGTAAAAATAATTGGCCAGTCAAGTAATCAAAAATAGCGATTTCAGTATCTTACGCTTGGGCTAGAAACATTCTTCCACGATCTCAGCTCATATAGTTTGTTGTGTATTCATCTTGCGAATCTTGAATCTGAATTATTCAGTGAATCATTCGAGAAATTTCTTATACATTGACCCAAATGTTGAGAGTAAAGGTCGTAAATTGCCGCAAGTCCTCTGTAATATTTTTGAACTAGTTATTACTATCAATCAAGATGAGTGAGCGATAGCTTTTTCAGCACAATGTGATTACCAAATTATTACTTAGCATTGATAGTGGAATATTTATTCGAATGCCGACCATTTAAGGCCCAGTTCAATTTGATTAATACAGTGAATGGAACAAATTGAACGTCTCGTTGAACATGCATTGTATAGAATAGAATGGAATTTATTGCATCGATAAGTTAACTTTGGACAAGTCATACACCACAATAATATTTAATATTCACAAAATACAAAATCAATTAAAAAATAATAATATGGCGATCTGCCATCACATGCCAAGGACTCGTCCTTCTTTTTGAATTACCATAAAAACGAATGCACCAAATAAAAAGTTGGAATAATTAAAGGCATGGGGAAAAGTATTGCCAAATTCCAGAAACTACCTGATGGTCATTGTTTCCGCTGATCTTCTGCAACAATTGTCTCTAATAAGACAAGGTGACTGGAAATCAACCGCAGTCGCAGAGGGATACATCGAAGAATCGATGAAAATAAGTTTGACGTGGAGAACAGAATAAGTAACTCAATAGAAAATAGTGAAAATTAACCTTCAACTTCTAAACTTGGAAAAGTCAGAAAAAACTAACTGTCGAAATCGAAACTAATAAAAGTCCAAATACAAGTGTCAGTCATTGTGGAATTATAACATTTGATATTGTGAATAATAAATAAACTAATGTTGAATAGTTACATAAATGATTTGAAATATATAATCAATTTTTAAAATATTGTATAATAACTTCATCATATCGTGTGAAGCTTGTGAATGATGATATGTCACGTGGTCATAGAGAAAGTATAGTGTACAACTAGCATGGAATTACCATATCTAAGGGGTATTTTTTTTTACGGGAAAACTGCCAGAACACAAATCGATAAAAATTAAAACTCCCTGATTGAAATAAACTGTCGCATCATGTTGCTAATTATTGTTATCTTGAGGGAAATGCTTAGCAGATATTCTGTCACTATATGAACTAGCAAATTATAAAAGAGAAACATATGTGCATGGGCAATACTTGTAAAAAACAAGTAGTTGGAGTGTGTTCACAAAAAATATGATTACAAATACTTCTAGATTCGATGAACTAAATATGGTATCTGCTTTTAATGAAGAATAATTATAGTCCTCAAAGATCTTAATTAAACGTTGCGGTTCTTAATTAATAGTGATGTAGTGTTTTCACAAATTATGTTTTAATTAAATAATTCTGTACAATTTGCTAGAGATGTAGAACTCAAGCAGAACGAAAAAATAATGCTTTGAGAATAATTTAACTGGATTAATCACTTAATTCAGAAGCAGGCCTTTTCAATGGGTTTATGAGAATAATTGGTCCAGATTCCAATAGTTTATGGAACTATATTCTATAAATGAAGAAAAATAACAGGGAATTTGTGATGTTTTGCAATTGTCATAGGAATATCAAACCTCACTACGAAACATGTACCGTCATGAAAAATTCATACAAAATGGTTTTTTATACGACCAGATTGGTGCATTTTCACTGAGAAAATCCGAGAAAACCTCAAACCATTTTTCAAAAATTTGTAATTTTTATAAATCTGAAGCTGTACAAACAATATTGCAAGAACTGATAGATAATAACATGTGGTTCAGTTGTGGGCAAGATGGTTTCTGTCCGATTTGTAGTTTTTTCACAATCGCGTTATGAACAATTCAAGGGAAAAAATTTCTAATTGCGCCAATTTAAGAGAAATCATTTTATTCAAATTGTGTTAACGGCACTTGGAAGTAGAGATCAATATCTACAATTTGTAAACTTCGGACTTTCACCTGAGAGGTGGGAAAGTGTGGAAAATATCACTGGAAGTTACCTGAATGCTTCAAAGTGCACCCGAAGTCGCCCGAACTCAACTAGATTTAACTTCAGTTCGACTTCGGGAGACTTCGGACGCACTTTGAAGCGTTTTGATCAACTTTCAGTGACATTTTCAAGACATTTCCCATATCTCAGGTGAAAATCCAAAATATACAAATTGTCTTTTACAGAATTTGATTAGGATTTCCCTTAAATCGGCCCATCTTGCAAAATGTGCTCTTAAATTGTTTATAATGCGATTGGGCAAAAACTACACATCGGACAGAAAACATCTTGCGCACAGTTGAACCACATATTATCATCAATTACTTTCCGCAATATTGTTTGTCCAGCTTCAGATTTACAAAAATAAAATTTTTTTGAAAAATGGTCTCTTTGTTGAGGTTTTCCCGGATTTTCTTAGTGGAGAATGCACCGATCCGGTCGTATGGAAATTCTCCACCCCACCCATGTTACTTAATCAAGAATGGAGCGATTTAAACGATCCATGGCATACTAGATCAAAAAATAAATATTGAAATGAAAATTATTCTATTTGTCATCTATTGACAAGTGAGGTTTTGTTGAAAATAGAATGTCATTTTCGATCGAAATAAATAAAAATATGTAGGATGTCCCATTCAAAAATCGAAAGTTGGGGTTATTAATGTTCAAACCGGAAGTACTGCAAAGCAAGTTGATATGTCAAAAAATGTGAATTGAACTATAATACACCACCTTCAAGTTTCGTTGTTTTTAATCTTCAATACGAAAAAAAATTATGGAGGAGAATCACCCGGTATATATTTTATTACAGTACCATCATCTATTTTGAGTTCCGTTGAGATGTTATCAATTACGTCTTTTGGTACACAAAGTTTTGAATTTTCCACATTCCATTAGATTTGCCTTTATTTTCCAAAATTTTGCTTTAAAAATGTTTTCGCTCTTCCTCTCTTATAACTTCCACTGCTCGGTTTTGTTTTTAAATTTCCCAGTTCTCCTGAGTTTCGTCTGTGAACTTTTTGTGTAGGTCTTTGAACAAGATGGGTCCACTATTTTTCATGTTGGAAAATTTTGGATTAGTTTCAATGGAACCATTTTGTTAGGGATATTACTGATGATTGAATACTGTTCATCAATATCATTATTCTAAAATCACAATATACTTCTTGTCATCTTTGATTTATCCAATCACAACCAATATTTCTTCGTTTGCTTTGAATTTGATGTGATGGTGATTCTGGAATAGTCCTAGTTAATATCCCAAGACTATGACAAATAGCCGACTATTTAGTGAGACCCTATGAACTTATGAACATTATTAATCTGAATAACTCCCGAGAGCTTTAACTCGAGGGAGTTATTCTACGATGATTAATGTTAATATGGTCGAATTGAATTGTCACAAAATACAAGTTACTCGAGATGAATTTAAAAAAATAATAATTGCTATTTGTCATGGTCGAGTGATATTCAGGATGATTTTTTCATAAACAGCATATAATCATCCATATACTTGTTCATACAGGGTGGCCCATCGAAAACTTGACATCGGGATTTTGGGTGATAATATCGCAGATGTGGAAAAACCCTCGGACATGTCGATTTTAGTTTCGAGGGGGACAGTTTGTTCTCCTACATGCACCACCGTCACGGCAACACTCGAGGTGTGCGGTGAACAACCCCTAAAATTTGAATAGGGAATAATGGTGGAGTGGCACATCTTTTGAAAGCCCGTTAAGTTCTCTATCCAACGGCGTCCCGATTTTGAAGTTGGGATGAACCGTTTGGAAAAAAATAAATTCAGGAATAAACCTGTACGAAAGTTAAGAGCTTACTTGTACGTCTCTGGAAAACTCATTTGCCAGTTTTTGCAATGTATCATTTATTTGCTACGATACTGTGAATATTTTTGCTCAGTTTTTTTCGCGGTACCCATGAAATTTTTTTAATAAAATAGAACAAACAGATAGAGCATGCAGTTTCTGTTTTTCACGTGTGTACTACAAGTGAGTTTCATTCGTGTGTGGTATCGTACGTCGAAATTAAAACGAAACAATGGTGTATACAGTGGCAGAGAGGGTTGCGTTGATTGAACTGTATTATGAAAACAATAGATGTGCGAAAAGGGCTGCGGAACGGTTCAATCAACAATATGGCAGGACTGTGTCGCGGCAGTATGTGTCTGAATTAGTATCAAAATTCCGAGAAACGGGATCGGTAGCAAATAAAAAACGGCCAGTAAGAAATGAGGCGACAACAGTGGCAATTTTGGGCCATGTTGAGGTTGACCATACGTTGAGTACAAGACAGCTAGCAACTGTTTCCGGTATCTCAAGAACTAGCATTCAGCATATTTTAAAACTACATAAATTCCATCCTTACAAAATTAAATTAACACACGAACTGTATGATGATTTTGATCGGCGTTTACAATTCTGTGAGGTACTAAGTGAGCAGGCGATTGCAAATCCTCAGTGTCTGTTCAACATTTGTTTTAGTGGTGAATGTTCTTTTATTTAAATGGTATAGTTAATCGCCATAATTGTCGATATTGGGCTGATTCGAATCCCCATATATTTCATGAGGTACATACGCAATATCCTCAAAAATTAAACGTATGGGCTGGTATTTTTGGGGATCGTATCGTGGGCCCCCTCTTCTTAGAAGGCAATCTAACAGGGGAAATGTATCTGGAACTGCTTGAAGACACAATTGAACCAATGTTAACTAACATTATTGAAAATGACCATCATTATCAGGAAGATCAGTTGATATTTCAACAAGATGGTGCTCCTCCGCATTATGCTATGCCTGTTCGGCGATATTTAGATCACCACTTCCCTGGTCATTGGATTGGTAGGCGAGGTTCTATTGAATGGCCCCCACGATCACCAGACCTGTCTCCCTTAGATTTCTTTCTGTGGGGTCATTTGAAAAGCAGAATTTATGCTACACCACCAGATTCACTAGCAGATTTACGGCAACGAATCACATTAGAATGTCGCCAAATCACCCCAGACATGCTCCAAAATGTACGAGAACGTTTTCAACAAAATCTGTATCATTGCATGGAAGTTGGAGGTGCGCATTTCGAGCATTTGTTACGATGAGACTAATGTAAGTGAATTTTACTCTTAACTTAATTATGGCTCATTTCCGTTAGAAAAACTGCCGACCGTTTAGTTTCGAGAATTCAACGGGCTTTCCAACGATGTGCCACTCGACTCCTATTCCCTATTCAAATATCAAGGGTTGTTCACCCCACTGCTCGAGGGTTGACCTGACGGTGCTGCCTGTAGGAGGGCACAATGTCCCCCTCGAAACTAAAATCGACCTGTCCGAGTGTTTTTCCAGATCTACGATATTAGTACCCAAAACCCACATGTCAAGTTTTCGATGGGCCACCCTGTATATACGTTTCAACATTCAATTCAACCGGTATTTTAACAACCATTCTGTAAACAAGACATTTCGATTGACTGAGTTATGTCAAACTTTGACACTTATACAAACAAAAGAGAGCCGCTAATATTTCTTTGTTTACATGAATGGCCGTGTTTACCTAAATAGCCGCTCGTTTACCTAAATAGCAGTTCAAATCACACATCACGAAATTTTATTGGTGCAGCCATATGTGAATAAAGTAATCCCTATTTGACTGATATTGAAATGAGTGCATTCCTTCACAATCTTTCTAACCAAGTGTCAGATACAATAATTCTTTTTCGTAATCTCATACTGTTATTTTGATTTAACGGTATTTAAATGAGAATTGAAAAGTTAGTTAACAGCCTCCGTCCGTTAAGATTTTAAAACTTTATTCTGCTTACAATATAAATAATTATAATAATACTAACTATTTATAAATTTGAAAACTAGTTCGACAATTGCTATAACTTATTTGAAATTTCTATTCCATCGATGAGAGATTTACCATCTATAGCACCA
Organism: Chrysolina oricalcia; assembly: GCA_944452925.2. Taxonomy (NCBI): domain Eukaryota; kingdom Metazoa; phylum Arthropoda; class Insecta; order Coleoptera; family Chrysomelidae; genus Chrysolina; species Chrysolina oricalcia. Next base: position 54,913,700 of record OX101822.2, read on the forward strand.
ATATTTGAACTAGTTGTCAGTGTGGCCTCATTACTATGAAATAGTTGTCCCGTTATCTTCATTTTCTTTGAAACTTAATTTTCAATATACGACTCCGCCACCGCAAAAAAGTTCCAACCTCCAAGTTCTTTTACCGATAGTAGATCGGCACCATTTTCTACAAGCTTAGAAGCCGAGGATCTGCAAAACGATTGCCCTGTGCAGAGCTGAGGATTTTTCAATTTAAGGAATGCTGCAATTTTCTTTGGAACAGCTCCAATAGTATCAATGCCTACAACTTGTTTCACACATTTACCATTCCTATAACCAATGAAGAATCGCCGATTTTTGAAGGCCGCAAATCTATGTATTTTGGTATAAACCATAGGTATCAAAAGGAAGTTCTTCTTTGAGAATGACAAATACCCTTTTCTTTTTGTTTTTAGTATGCCTCAATGTAACCAAAACTCTGGTACTGGTGCTTTCAAAATCATCCGCAGTCAGCCCAACAAGTTCGTCACGTCTACAGGCTCCAAAAATACCACTCATTAATTAAATACAACCTTTTCAAGCAACCATCTATGATCATCTGCCTTCAACAAAAACTACTAATACTTCTTCAGACAAAATGTTTGCTTTCTTTGGTGTGTATCTATCAGTCTTTCGCCTCATGAACAAAAATAATTTTCCAAATCTGAAAATACCATTTCTGTAGGTAATACTCTAAATATGGTGTACGATTCAAAATAACTAACTTTGAAATGTCAATGTTGTCATAAATTTTCAAAGCAAGTTTCAACATTGAAATCTTGGTCCACAGCGAGGTGGGAGAATAAACCTCTAATTTTCCTTTCGTATAGGATGATAATACATTTTCTTTAACCACCTTTACATTCTTGCTTTTAAAACTGACGTTGTTTATAATATTGTTGTGATATTGTTAAGCTGTTCCATGAGAACACGATGTTGGGATTTTTCTGTAGAATTACGATATACGTGGTTTGTTCTTTCCTCGGAATCAAAATGTAATCAAAATTGTAATCTTCGACTGCGCCTTGGATTACAATATTCAATCTTATCCGTTATTTGCTACATATCCGCCTTGTAACGTTAATGACTATAAACTATGGCTGTAAGGACTTCGTAATAACCCGATTATGTTGAAATCTCCGACAATAATAACAGTTACTCTTTCATCACATACATTCTCAGATACCCAATTTACGAAAAAAAATTTAAAATGTTTACAACTAGATCTATAAAGTGGAGCAATGAGATATGTATTGTTTTCGTGCACTATAACTATCCTCCAGAAATAGATCGATACATTCAAGTTTACATCACGTTGGTGACTTATTGAGTGGTCTCCAATGAAAACAAAATGCAGGCGTTTAATTACTCACTTGTAATGACTGCATTTAAACGAAAACAAAACAAAGCCGGAATATAAATTTTGAGGTAAGCGAACCACCCAGGTGGAATTAATTATTCCAAGATTGGTGGAACTGATTAATAACTCAGTGTTTTATGGGAATAAAATGCCATCAAAGAAGCGAGCATGGTCCAAATGCACCAATAAATTCAGTGTACCGTTCTTTCATTCCGAAGTGAGTCTGAAATATGTGACGTATTTTTGTAATTCCAATGAGCACTGACGTCTTTCGGAGGAAAATATAATTGGTATTTTAGTCCAAGATCCCAGGGCCGTCAGACGTTACTTATTTTCAAACGAGCGAAATATTTACGATGGAATACCTAGTGTTAGTATGTACTATGTTCGCATGCCTACCTGCTAGCTTGGCGAGATGACCATTCTTCAGATATTAGGGAATCAAGGTACGTAAAAACATTACTTTAGTTGAATAGCCATTATATAGATTTTTATCCATAACGCCTGATGGGTTAGTGGACAGGGTCACAGGCAACCACCCCGGAGCTCCGAGTTCAAATCTCGTCTCCACAACTTTTTTTTAAACCCATCCATACGCGTCAGACTAGTCATCCATCTCGGTTGGAAACGGCTCGACTCTGAGGGGATTTTTGTTTAAACATACTGTGTATGTGTATGCGTCTTTCCTAGATCACAGAAGTTTCTCGGAGACTTCTGAGGGTTGCGCGTAGGAGTGCAATCAGTTGACGGAAATAATTTTGACAATTTTTTTTAACAACAACAGTTGATTTCATGTGGAGCTTTGAAGCGTCTGACAAAAGTTCTGGTCCAAGGAAAGCGTCTGGCACTTTTGAAATTACTTAAGAGTGATATTCTACAAATACCTATATATAAAAATCAGCCATACAAAATTTGAGTTAGGTGACTGTTATTTCTCCGTATCAGCTGTTTCCACGTTTTCTCCACTGATATAGTCAATTTTCATTGTAGAGTCCACGGTCCCATCCTCATTACTTTTACTCTCTTGTTGTTTCAATTTATTCAGTTTCCTAGCTCTGATTAAATCTTTGAAGGGCACAAATTCATTTGGATTTTTTTTTTTATTTCTGTCTTTGATCGAATTCATATAGGGAAATTTCCTATCAATTTCATTTACCAAACTCACGGATTTTAGTTGTTTCCTGGAAGAATCAAGAAGTTGTTCAGTTTTCGAATTATTATTTGTGTGTTCTTTACTAGAACTGACTTTGTCAATGCCAGAATAAACTTCTGAACTGATTTTGTCAAAAACATCTTTGCTAGTTGTTATAGAAGGAATCTGCATGTCACAATCATATGCTTTCTTAGCAGCTTTAGTGTACAATTTAGGGGGTTGGGCTATATCCAATTTGATTTCTTCTTCCAGGCTCAAGTCCATACCAATGATGATTTCGCTGGTAGTTTCAACTATTTCTGGGTCAGGATCAACCTCCTGGTATTCCACAGCCTCGGTAAAAGCATCATTACTCTCCATTACCATATTATCAATATCAAGGGGATTAGTTGCTGCTTCAGTATCGACAACTTCATAGTTATCATTGACATCTAGGATGGCAGTGTCAGATAATGGAACAACTGTTATGATGTTCTTGCCATTGACAATGTTGAAAGTTACCTTTCTCACCTGGTACCTGCCCAGGCGTACTCCTGAGCGAACTCCACAAGCACGCAGGTATTAAAAGTACATGAGACACTATTCAGAACGAAAGTTTGTATCTTTTTAATAATAAGTTTTTTCTGAAGGCTCTGGGATCTTACTTCTAAGGAAATCTTAACAAAATCTTTTATTTACCAAAATTCTGTTTTCAAGTCAAATTTCTTTTCAAACAAAAATCCTCCCAGAGAGTTTCCAACCGAGATGGCTGACCAGTTTGACGCGTTTGACTGGGTTTAAAAAAAAAGTTGTCCATGAACCCATCAGGCGTTATAGGTATATATCTGTATAATGGCTATTCAACTAAAGTAAGTAATGTTTTTATGTACCTTGATTCCTTGATATCCGAAGAATGGTCATGTGGCCAAGCTAGCAGGTAGGCATGCGAACATAGTACATACTAACACTACTCAATCGTACACCTTTCGTTCGTTTAAAAATAAGTAACGTCTGACGGCCCTGGGATCTTGCTCTATTAGTAGAAAAGGGTTTTTCCAAAGCATTCTTGTAATTGAGGCAGCAAAGTGCTTCTCAAATCCTTGTGTTCTTGTAGGTGTTTTGTTTATGCCAATGTTATTATATTGGTAACCTTATTAGAATGGGATATTTCCAATGCATTCACGTAATTATTGATAATCGATATCTTAAGATTAAATTTTGTCGATTTCAACTGGCCTAAAACATCTCTCACCACCTCATCAATTTATTCACCGTGAAAGTTTGAAGTGTGCCTTTGGCACCCGACTTGAGGAGTCGTCCGAATAAAAAAATAAATAAACGAGCGAAAACATGCATACCTTCGAATTAAATTGGCGAAGCTCTGCATGCAGCCCGCGTTACATGTCGTAATGAACCAAATTGAAATATAAAACGAACGAGAGTTATTATTTGTTGAAATATCCGAACGACTCGATTGCGAAACGAATCGACGTCTTTTCGGTTCTTTTCCGACATCAATTAATTTCTCTCCGAGACAACTCCATTAAAACGATCTGCAAAGAAATTATTTTTCATTCGGTAATGTCACCGAGATCATGAAGAAATATGAATCAATCACATCAATCTTGATGTTCACTTCATTTTCGTATCTTTGCGGTTGTGCTCATTTGGAACGTCAACTTGTCTTCTTGAATGATGGATTGAAATAGAAATTGGACTTACTTGAGAAGTTAATGGTTATCGAAATACGCCAGGATATATGTGGCGCCGTTATTGTCAAAATAGTTGATTTCATATATTTAATTTTCATCAAAATATATTTTTTCGTGCCCATATATTTATTAGTTGACACCAATATAAAGCTGTTTCATAATTGAATGCTCATCGTAAAGAGCGATAATTCTTGGATGATTTTAATGCGGAATACCCCAGTTGTGTGCACCTGCTTATTTCAGTGCTCTTGAACGCAAATATTCAAACTAAAACTTTCATAATCGCTGGATAGGTCGTGGAGGACCAGAGCCACCTAGATCTCCAGACTTAAACAGTCTTGATTATTTCCTTTGGTGACATCTTAAGACTTTGGTGGACAGTCAACCAATTTTAAATAAGGAAGAATTGCGAAACCGCGTAATAGTTTCCTCTGAATGAGAAATACTCCAGGAATTTTCGAGTATGCGAATAGAATGAGAAGGAGGGCTGAAGCGTACATAACTGCAGGAGGTTGACTATCTGAACAGTTGGTTTGATTTTGGTATTTTTTGTTCAAAATGGTTATGTTTTTGAAAATGAAAAATGTAATTCTTTGTTCACTCATAACAAAAACTAAATAATATTAACTATAAAAATCTTTCATAGATACTTTGGTTACCACAATTATTGTGAAATTAATTATGAGGGAAAAAATCGAATAGGGACAAGCAAATGAATGTATTTTATTTTCTAAATCGAAAACCGTTCGCCAGACGAAAAGAAGGTAAGAGGTTGTTTTTATGAGAAGAGGATAATTGCAAAAATAATATTCATATGGAAAAGAGACAGTGCTATACCATTATTTTGATCAAAAATATGAGATTGAACCTGTAGCCCTTTATCTTCTTTGGTGAATAATAATTATTATTAAATTTTTCGAGTTTGCCAAATAAGCAGTTGAGTTCTAATGCCCACTACTAGATGGTGATAACATAATGTAAACATTCCTTTGCGACACGGCACTATGTTGAAAACATGTAATCACAGTTTTCCAAAACAAATATCGTGTATCCAAAACTGATTTCTACTTGACAACAACTACTATAGAAAATCCACGTGGCTGATACCCAAGCCAAAATACGACACATCACTGAGCCTCTGTCAGAAACCAGAAACACCGACCAAACTGGGGTGCAATTACGAACACTCGATCCGCCGTGAGTTTGACATATGTCAGATGTGAGCAATTATAAAAACCAATACAATTCAAAATATATTACAACTTGAGTCGATTTCAATGGTCTATATGGTAGATATAGTTCCATTCTATCTCTATTCAAAGAAATTTCATAGTTTTGATTCCGCTTCGAACCGAGAACATACATCGTTCTAGCCTACGGATCGTGACAGCTGACATATCGAGTGTTCATAATCCCACCCCTGATCACTCAGACCTTTCATTGGATACTTTCTTACTGCCCAGATCATATAAAATTTTACACCGATGCATCCAAGTCAGGAAACAAGATTGGAGCAGCTTTCGTTTTCCAAGATGAAATGAGAAAATCTCCTCTCCCACCGAACTTTGCCGTATACAGTGGTGAAATTCTTCATACTTAAGTCACTCCTCATCAATGATTCACTCAGCACCTTCGAGAGCATATAACAATTATTCTACAATGGCAACCCGAATATCTTGACTATGAAGGAAATAATTTACAACCATACCAGCAACTCCAACAATGAAATTTTCCTTTTATGGTGCCTTCACACATAGGTATTCCCGGAAATGAAAAGGCAGATTGGCGGTCCGAGAAGCGGGAAATGAACGGGCGGAAACTCCAAACGAGCAGATCTGGAGTAGAGACATGAAAAGCCACATCAAGTCGGTGGTCTGGGAAGAATGGCAGAATGAGTGACAACAAAAAATGTTCAAACTCAGTGGAATCAAAAACGCTGTGAAACCATGGACGACGTTTCCTCAAAAAAGAAGACATCAGGTACCTAGGTCTTTCCCGATTGCGACTGGGCCACACAAGATACACCTATGAACATATCTTCGAAGGGGAACCAGCGAAAACCTATGATTACTGTCAAGTGCTAGTGAGTGCTAAACATTTTCTTATAGTGTCGCAGGTATGAGGAAATAAGGCGGAAACATAACTTGGAGCGAGATCTGAAATAATTACTGGGAGAACGCCACGATACCTCCAATCTCATGAACTCTCTAAACGAACTACAAATAACATCCAAAATTTGACGGGAAATAGAAACACATAGTGTGAATACAGTGAAATAGGCATTGTAACTGTACCTAATGTTACTAATGACCCACTGTGATCGATGCAACTTCTTTTATCAAAATAAAAAAACTATACAAAATAAATCGATGAACGTGTCTTCAAGAGAATGAATTTTTTGTTAGAATCTGAAAAAAAATCTAGATGTATATTTGATATAGTGCTAGAAGTGGAGATTCATTCGGATGTTTGAACACAAAGATCCGAATTCTTTTGGGAAATTGATAAGTAATGATTGGAACTGCCGGCCGATGTTTTCACATTTTGTTCTTCCATCCACCTACAGTGTAGCTAGAGTGACTGTCGTTAGACATTATTGTTATAATACATGATATAATAGTTGTATTTGATGGATATGAAAAGAAAACTAACAAAGTAGCGGAAAGAAAACATATTGCTTTAGGAAGTTCTTCAGTTAACTTAGCTTTTGAAAAAGATATAAAAGTGAAAGTTGAGCAAGAAGAATTTCTTGCAAATGAAAATCACCAAGCTAGATTTATTTCCAAGTTAACACCTTATTTTACAATAAATCAAACAAGCGCATATATAGTTATGCGGATAGAGTAATCATTTCTACAGTACTCAATTCTTTATTCTCCAATGATCTTGTGGTAGCTGAAGATATTGACGTGTTGGTCATATCCATCACTTCATCTCCAGAAGATAAAAACATATATTTTTTGAAACCTCCCAATGATACAACGCTACAAAACGCTAAAGTTTATGAGCCATATTGTGCTGTTTTACATGCATTCATTTTACACCAATGGACAAGTTTTTGAGGAAATTAAATTAGTTCTTTGTTTTAAAATTATTCTATATCACAACCAGTGAACGCATGTGAAAAAAGAGAATTTGGTTTATGCTGCTAAATTACTTCGGATTTCGAATAACTATACAAAAGCTTCTTTTGAATCTGCGGTTCATTCAGTTCTATTTCGTAACAAATATTTTATAAAAACAATGGTCGTACGCAACAGACCACTTCACCGTGCATAGCATATTCAATGATCGAACTGAAAAAAGATTATTAGAAGTCCAGTAGTGACAAAAAATGATTCGATCTTCACAAACTCAATAAACATTTATATAGACCTCAGTATTATATTAATAAGAACTACGTTTTATAGGTAGATACTTATCAAAATTACAGACAGGATAACATGGTCCCGTTTATATCTACATTAATATAATGATATCAAAGATCATGATTCTAATAAACCCTACTTTCAAGAATATTAATTCAACAAAGATCAGTAATTCAAATCAAGCGTTGAGCAATATGTTTAAATTTCATTTATTTTTCCATCTATTATTTTTCAAGACCATTCACCTGTAATGATTCTGAATGATTCAGCTTCAATCCTTTAATTTCTATTTGTAAAATTTTGAATTATTTATGTTGAATCAGTTCTTGTTTACATGAATTATATTATGTTCATTAGTACGATTTTTGAATGTTCTACCAGTTTGGCCAATATATACCTCAGGGCAAGTTCCACAATACAACATGTAACTTATCTACTACTGATTTCTCGAATTTGAAAGTTCTGTCTTTATTGTTTTTGATATACTTTCCTAGCGTATCATCTGTTCTAAATGCAATTCTTATATCTTGCCCACTCAAAAATTATTTTTTGTTGCTTGTTCAAAGTAGGTCATAGCTCTGTAATTTTGAAAATCTGTTTTTGTGATGGGAAAAACATTGCAAGCAGCTCTTGAGTAGAGTTTTTTAGAAAGCATTTTATATATTAGTTCAGCATTATACTCGTTGTTTACTCTAATTTGTTTTATTATGTTGAGTTCTTCATAAAAATTGTCTTTTGAAAGGTCCAAATTTACTAATCTATGGATCATGCTATTATAAGCTGCGATTTTCTTTCAAAAAGGATGGGTAGAGTCGCAGTTTACAGTAATAACTGCATGAGAAAGTTTATGGTAAATTGAAAAATTAATTTTAAGTTACTTATTGTCAAGCCCAAAAATCATTTGATTCTGATTTTTTTAATTTGATTGTGAACTTTGTGAAAGTTACTAATATATTGATTAACATTATTTAAATTTTTATTGGTACCTTCAAAACGTACCAAAACGTCATCCACATATCAATGCCAATTCAAAAAATACTTCATGAAGGAATGTCAAACTCTTTAGGTTATCCATGAAAATTTCCGCAAGAGACTTAAAAGATTTCTCATGAATAAACCTTTTGATGAACAAGAAAGGTAGCTTAATTTTTAAGATATAAGAATTGCATATGGAACAGATAATACGTTGGTAAGGTATATCAAAAACAATAAAGACAGAACTTCCAAATAATTTAAGAAGTTAGGAGTTTATATTGTGGATCTTGCCATAAGGTATATACAGGGTGTCAATTTGAAAACTTCCCACCCTTAATATGTTCCTTCCAGTAAACAATATGAGTAATCGAAAAAACAGGTCAATTTTATTGTCAAGGGGGACACTTTCACGGACTATTTGTAGCCCTCGTGGTTCAACCCCCTAGGAGGGGTAGATGTTACCCTTAGAATTTTAAATGGGAAGGGGGGTCAAGTGGCACATCATTTTGATGGGCGTTCAATTCTTGATCCAATGGTACCCTGACTTATTATTTTGTGATGAGCATTTTCCGAAAAATTGCGTTCTAAACTAACAGAAGTAATTATTAGAACGCCTATACTGAGATGCATTATTGTATTGACTCCCTTTAATAAAAATGGTTAGAAGAGTAGGTGGCACCGCTCCAACCCTTGAATGACAGGAATAAATTTATTACGCATGGGATTTTTTATTTGGTGGTTATTTTCCTTCTACACAATAAAATTTAATTTGCGAGAAAGACATTTCCAACATAAAATCTACTTACGCTTATCTTATCAGCTGTTCGAAATGTTGTCCATTTTGCTCTAAACAGTAATACAGTCTGTTTTCGAACTCCCCTCTAACATTACGGAGAACTTCACTAGGAATTGACCGGCATGCTGCTGTAATTCGTCTTTTAAGTTCGTCAATATCAGAAGGTTGTGTTTTATAAACAACGGATTTAAGATGCCCCCAAAGAAAGAAATTTAAGGGTGTTAAATCCGGTGATCTCGGAGGCCATTCAACTGCTCCCCTTCTGCCAATCCATCTACCCGGAAATCTCTCGTTTAACCACTGTCGGACGGGAAGAAAATAATGAGGTGGAGCACCGTCCTGCTGGAAAAGTAACAGATCCTCCTGCAAAAGTTCATTACCTTCTGCATCAATTTGAGTTTCTAGCTCTTGAGTTATAAGAGGATCGATAGTCTCTTCAAGCATATCAAGGTACAGATTGCCAGTCAAGTTTTCTTCCAGAAATAATGGACCAAGAATGGCATTTCCAAGAATACCAGCCCAAACATTAACTTTTTGTGGGTGTTGTGTATGCCCTTCCCGAAAAATATGTGGGTTTTCGTCACTCCAATAGCGACAATTTTGTCTATTAACATTGCCATTCAGAAAAAATGAACAATCATCGCTGAAACAGATGTTTAACAGAAGATTAGGGATGGTATTGACTCGATGAGACATGATTTCACAAAACTCTATTCTTCTATCATAATCATCCTCGTGGAGCTCTTGAAGAATCTGCATTTTATATGGACGAAATTTATGCATTTTCAATGCTTTTCTTATAGTCTCGCGTGACATTCCCGTCTGTTCTGATACTGATCGTAAGGAGCTCGTGAGCTCTGCAGCAAATGTTCCCAAAACTTCAATTTGAGCTGCTTCATTTAGTACTCTGGGGTTATTTCTTTTTTTATTTGTCACTGAACCAGTTTCGTAAAACTTATTCACCAAATCAAGCACATACCGGTGACTTACATTACAATTTGGATGTCTTTCGTTAAAAAGACATGCCGCCCTTCGTGCGCACTTTCCAACTTCGCCATAAATTACAATCATTTCAATTCTGTCTTGAAGAATGTAAACCATTTTTACACTTTTATACACTTATTAAAGTAATTCCTAAACAGCCCAACAGGTACAACGGTATTCACAATACTACCACATAGTTCAAATTTGCTAACCAATTTTTTGCCGGGAAACAGAAACTTTTTACAGCAGAAGTAGCAAAAAAGGAAGGCTAGGTATCTGTACAATTTCTGCGATGACACTTAAAAATTCAGCATTTAATAAACACAACTTTACTACCATCTACGTTTTACTATTAGACTACTTTTTTATGTAAAGTGTTTGGAGCTAATGGCTAATGTTACCCCTAATACAGGGTTGGAACGGTACCACCTAATATTCTAACCAGTTCTGGCCAAACCATGCATCTCAGTATAGGCGTTCTAATAATTACTTCTGTTAGTTTAGAACGCAATTTTTCGGAAAATGCTCATCAAAAAATAATAAGTCAGGGTACCATTGGAACAAGAATTGAACGCCCATCAAAATGATGTGCCACTTGACCCCCCTTCCCATTTAAAATTCGAAGGGTAACATCTACCCCTCCTAGGGGGTTGAACCACGAGGGCTACAAATAGTCCTTGAAAGTGTCCCCCTTGACAATAAAATTGACCTGTTTTTTCGATTACTCATATTGTTTACTGGAAGGAAGATATTAAGGGTGGGAAGTTTTCAAATTGACACCCTGTATATTGGCCAAACCGATAGAACATTTTAAAATCGCACTCATGAACATTATATTATGAGTTATGTGATCAAGAAAACTAATTCAACATATTCAAATCATCTCTTGAAAAAAAAACACACTTATGATGAAGAATTAAAAATTGTACATACAGAAAATAAAGAATTTAAGCTGAAACATTTAAAGTTATTTGAAGTTAATAGACTTTTGAATTTAAACATATTGCTTAGCGACCAACTTGATTTGCATAACTCACCTGTGTTCAATGTATTTTCTTGGAGGTAGAGCTTATTAAAATCATTAAAATCTTAATGTTTGAGAGCGTTTTATTAATGTAGATATAAGGATACACTCTCTGTAAAGGACCCCGCAAACTCCTTATGGAATTTGGGTCCCAATGGATTTTTTTGAATTTTTGTTATGATATAGTCCCTGTAATTTTCAACCCTTGCGCAGGTTAGACTACTTATTTTTGAAACCGGTAAAAATATTTTCACTTGTTTCATTGTTGCTAATGTTGCACAATATTGTGATGTTTCATAAAGAAAAATGTTTACCCTCCTTCTCCCCCTCCACTCCTATTACGAAACGCAAAAAAAAGTATTTCTCGAATGCCTTCAAGTATTTAAATCTGCCTGGTTAAGGTTAAGTTCTTTATGATCATCCCCCCCCCCCCGAAGGGCACAAGCGAAAAAACTTCGGTGGATTCTTCTGAATTTTTAATATGATGCAGTAAAAGTTATTTTGAATAGAAATTATTTGGGTGCCAAACCCCAAAACTTAATAATTTTGATGCTAGGGGGCGTTGAAATCATACCTTGCTCAGAATAGACTATTTATTCATTATTACAGGTGGAAACAATATCTCTATGTATTTTAGTTTAGATTGTGCTGAACAATAGTGTAATTTTTTCATAGAAAAAATATATATAAAATCTCCCTCTTACAACCTACCCCTATTTTAAAACATGAAAAAATTTAATTATCGAGTACTTCTGAATGATTTGTCAAAATAAATGTTTTAATCAGCTCAAATTGAGGAAATCGTACAGTGGTTTAATTTCACCATTCCCTTCCTTCAAAAAAACGGTGGATTTCGCTTATTTCTTAGTAGTTCATGCTATTTGAATATCAATTAATTGGGCGAAAATCTTGGAAATAAATAAAAATTAGACATCAACAATTTGAATTTGAGTTGGTGTCTGAATAATTTTTTTCGTGTTTTAAAATAGGGATTGGGAGAGGTTTCAGATTTTTTTATTAGAAAAGTTACACAATTTTTCAGCATAATCTGAACTAAAATACGAAGAGATATTGTTTCGGCCTATAATAATGATTAGTTTTTCTGAGCAAGTTATTATTTCAACGCCCCCTAGCATCAAAACTATTCATTTTTGGGGTTTGTCACCAAATTGATTTCCGTTCAAAATGACTTGAGCTGCATCATATTAAAAATTTAGGAAAATTCACCAAAATTTTTTCGTTTTTTGTCTTTTTGGGGGAGGGGGTATAATCATAAAAAACTGCTATTTCCCTTATTCAGGCATATTTAAACATCGACGATACATTTAAAGTCACTAGAGATTTTTTTTGCGTTTCGTAATAGGATTCGGAAGGAAGAAGGGAGGGGTAAATTTTATTTTATAAAGCAGCACAATACTGTGCAACATTAGCAATAATGAAACAAGTGAAAAAATTGTCACCGGTTTCAAAAATAAAGTCTAATCTGCGCAAGGGGTGAGATTTCAACGCCCCCTATCTGTTAATTTTTTTGAGTTGGCGCAATGGTACCATTAGTTGAAATTCACATGGACCAAAAATTTTAAAAAATCCACCGGGAACAAAATTCCATAAGGAGTTTGCGGGGTCCTTTGACTAGTACCTACTTGTATAAAATAGTTCCTATCAATGATCACAAAGTGTTTATTCTGCTGTTATATTGTACTGTGATGACGAAAAATGGGATTAAATAAATTTTGTGAAGATCGCATCGTTTCCTGTATAGTTTGTGAGGGGTGTCTCACTTCCCTAAAATTTGTACACCAAATTTTCATTTGAGGGATTTCAATTGGATTTCAGAACTTTTGAACGGATTTCTGGATTTCATAAGAAATTTCAAGATTTCCTTTAGGTTTTCTGGATTTCACCAAAGATTTCTGGATTTCACCAAAGATTTCTGGATTTCATATGGATTTCATGATTTCATTCGGATTTCAAGATTTCATTCGGATTTCAAGATTTCCTGTACGATTTCTGAATTTCACCGGAGATTTCTGGATTTCATAAGGGATTTCAGGATTTCATTCGGATTTCAAGAATTCCTTCAGGATTCCAAGGTCAAAAAAATGCTGCACACAATTGGCAGTAATGTATTCAAGCATACGGGTGCAGGTTCAACGAAATTTTATTGCTTTTGGGAAATTTTAGCTCAATTCTTCATTCGTTGACAACCAAATGTAAATGAGAGGTGTGATTTGTTTCTAACAGTATCATTTGCGATTTTTTAGATATCAAGTGGATATCGGGGGCGTTTCACTTCTTTAAAAATTGTATACCAAATCAGGATTTCTATGAGGGGTGTTTCACTTCCGTAATATTTGTACCGAGATTTGTACATCAAATCAGGATTTCTATTGGATTCAAGGATTTCATTTACATATAAAAATAGATGGTTACTTACTAACGTGAGACGTGTAAACGTTTCATTGATTATCTCTGAATACAAAATTTTTTTTTTCTGTCGACAACCGTTTTCATAACATTCGAATCATAGATCAAATACCAATTTTAAATTATTACAGTAAATCCTGATTTTCGACGACAAAAACCCAGCACTCTTACCAATTTTGAATAATATCCAACTTTGAATTGCAAACAATTATTCCAACCTTAAATTATAAATCTTGGAATCGTATAGTCAATTGGTGAATTTCAACGGAAGACTCATATTCGTCCATACCAAAAACTACAGAATTTCAATATGTAATAGAATCAGACAAATTACAAAACTCCTTAACCATCTTGAAATCGTCATCAAAACATGCTGAAATCTTTATAAATATGAATTTCATAATCACTGACACAAAAAAAACATCGTTTAATAATTTCAAACCGATTTTGTTAAGAAAATAATAAACACGTCCGACATTTTGGAGCCTTCATAATGAATTTCTGAGTTTTAGCCAGAAAATCCTAATTCGCATCTCCAAAAACAACTCGATATTTATTTTAAACAGAATCAAATTGAAATTACTGAAATTCGTTCGCCATATTGAATTTGTATGAAAAAAACTGTTTGATTGAAGGAAATATTTTCATTGTCCTGCAGAAACTCACCACATGTATCTGTAAGATATAGTTCAATGTTTCAAGATTTCTTGTAGGATTTCTCTATTTCACCTGAGATTTTTGGATTTCATAAGGATTTCATAGGGATTTCAAGATTTCATATTGGATTTCTGAATTTCATCAAAGATTTCGGAATTTCAGGTTGGATTTCTGGAATTCAACATGGATTTCAAGGATTTCTGGTCATGTTGTTCACCAGATTTCCGAAGTGAGACACCCCTCGGTAGTTTGTAAAATTTTAATAAGTACCCATTGAAAACGAACTGAAGCAGTTATAATTTTTTATTTAGTTCGCTACCTAGATTTTTCCAGCATTGAACTCATTGTCTTGATTTCAAAAACACCTTGAACAAATATATACATTTTTGAAAAAAATTACAATTTTGGTTTTATTTTTTTAACAGAATAAGGAAAAATATTATCCTTGAATTTTTAAATTTTAGTCATTTTGCCTAATTTTCCTTCTTGATCGTCAATTTTTGATTTATAAAAGTTAAAGTACTTGTAATTATCGACATTTGGAGAAAAAAATCATCGAAATCTGAAAAGTTTTGCTCGGGTCCGAGACAACTCAGTGATCTGTCTGACTACTAACTTCAAATCTTATATTTATGTTGGATATGGGTTACGTACAATGAAAACATTCTTACCAAAATAAATCTCCGATTTTTTCCTGAAAACGTCACCTGAGCCGCGTAAATAACAACTGAAAAATCACACCGATACTGTTCAAGAAACAGACGCAATCGAAGCTGGATCAATACTGATTGTATGGAGGTCGTACCCTCTTCTGCAAAATTGTCTTGAGACCTCGTTCGGGCGTTATGGTACTGTCGGGCCACATGTGCTAGAAACTGGTCGATATGAAGTTTCAATACATAATGATTTTTTTATGTTGCGTCATAATTATATGACATAAGTAGCGATAATTGGCTCCGGTTGAAAATCGGTAGTGATTTGGAAATGCAGATTAGTGACGGGTTGCTTGCAGATATGAAATGAATAATTATCGTTCTAAAAAATAAATAAACATGCTTTTATAATAGTAATATGAATTAAAGAGTATAAAAAATAATCTTTGAAAAACTAGTTTAATTTTAAAGAAGCATGGGGCTTTCGATGTTCATTTTTGTGCAAATACTATTCGTAAATGCTGTGACTATGGAAATGTGAGTGATAATTTCACACCAATAAGATGCCTTGATTTTGACTAGTTACCGTGGCAACTGAAAAAATTTCCGGAAATTTTTTGACAGTTGGAAAGGTAAACATATGATCTACAACCATTAAATATTGTAGATGTACCTGTGAATTATGAAACATTTCTATAAGAATTAACATTATTATTTATTATTCGCTATAAAGTTTCATTAAACAGAACACAAAAATATGTTCAATTATTATATGCATTAACAATTTATATTTCAAAAAACGTAGGATCTACAGACATAGTAAGATTTGAATGCTGCTTGAATTCTAACCCATTCTCTCTTCTTAATGGTGAATAGGAAGGTGACGAATTAATTAGATGTCTGTGTTTTAAGACATATAATAAACAATTTTGTTCAAATCTCTTTTACGCAAAAGGCCAAATTTACTTGACATCTGCAGCAGACTTTCTTGGATTTTCGTAAACAAACCATTCGACTCTAACGCTTCCTGGTCGCAATCTTCCATTAAATTCGTTAAATATATTAATTTGGGATGACATATTTGCACTTGACTCAACTCTGTGCAGTATTTACATAAATTGTACTTTTCAAAGCATTTCATTTTTCTCAAATTGTTTAACGCAAATGCTTACAAGAAATGTTTTACATAAGAATATCTCTGTTTGCTGGTTTACTATACAGTAATTCAATGTAATTTACCAATATAAACCTCATCTGTCAAAAGCAAAAGCCTATATCACGGCCACCTACTGCAACAAACCATGTTAATATTATATTTTTTACATTAGAAGTGTTATGGATTACTTTAACACCTTTAGTAACCTAAAATTATGAAAGGGCGATAGACTAATTTAATACCCATCTGAGTTTTAGCATTTGGTGTAACTAAAGTTGGTAATATTTTTATTTAACCAAACATGGTGGACTTGGCAAGCAGAGAAATTTATTTAAAATATCTGATTGGATTATTAATTTTTTTCCAAATTATGGTGTGAAATTTTCTTACCGAATACCACGCAAGCTCAAATTATTCCTGGAAATAATTCAAGCTCTTGAGATATTATAAGTGAAAATTTCATATCAACAGTTTTCGACCAATCGAATGCTATTATTTTGACATATTACCATGGCAACCACATCGTTTTCCGAAAAAAAAATCCCTCCTGGTTACCCTGGAAGTGATTATTATGGTTTTTTAAGTCAGTCACGTGATTAGACAGTAACACGTTATAATTCAGAGAATATAGTCTAAAATAAAAAGAGAAAAAAAAAACACGTATATTTATTTCTAATTAGCAAACTATGCTAATCCAATAACTATTTACAAATATTCCGCTTCATGATGATGAATTTTTTAATGTTGACAATCCAAATAACATCCGCCTCAAAAACTCTCACCTACCAATTTCAAATCTCGCAGACCAAGCTTATACCATTTTTTTAAATAAAAATTAGGAAAGGAATCGCGACTACAATAATGAGAAATGATCAAGGAATGTTTCAACTTACTCCCTGAAAAATTTCGCGTATGTCAGTTTTTGCGTGTTGATGTTATTAGGAAAAAAAACGCTAAAAATCCCGCAGACCAATCTTATACTGGCATTTGCGATTTTTTAAAAGAAAAATTAAAACAGGAACCGCGACTACAATAATGAGAAATGATCAAGGAATGTTTCAACTTATTTCCTGAAAAATTTCGCGTATGTCAGTTTTTGCGTGTTGATGTTATTGGAAAAAAAACGCGAAAAATCTCGCAGACCAAGCTTATACTGGAATTTGCGATTTTTTTAAAGAAAAATTAGGAAAGGAACCGTGACTACAATAATGAGAAATGATCAAGGAATTTTTCAACTAACTTCCTGAAGAATTTCGCGTATGTAAATTTTTGCGTGTTGATGTTAGACAAAAAAACGAGAAAAATCCCGCAGACCAATCTTATACTGGCATTTGCGATTTTTTTAAAGATAAATTAGGAAAGGAACCGTGACTACAATAATGAGAAAGGATCAAGGAATATTTCAACTAACTTCCTGAAAAATTTCGCGTATGTCAGTTTTTGCGTGTCGATGTTATTAGGAAAAAAAACGCGAAAAATCCCGCAGACCAATCTTATACTGGCATTTGCGATTTTTTTAAAGAAAAATTAGAAAAGGAACCACGACTACAATAATGAGAAATGATCAAGGAATGTTTCAACTTATTTCCTGAAAAATTTCGCGTATGTCAGTTTTTGCGTGTTGATGTTATTAGGAAAAAAAAAACGTGAAAAATCCCGCAGACCAAGCTTATACCGGCCTTTACGATTTTTTAAAAGAAAAATTAGGAAAGGAACTGCGACTTCGATAATGAGATATGATCAAGGAATGTTTCAACTAACTTCCTGGAAATTTTCGCATATGTCAGTTTTTGCGTGTTGATGTTATTGGAAAAAAACGCGAAAAATCTCGCAGACCAAGCTTATACTGGCATTTGCGATTTTTTCAAAGCAAAATTAGGAAAGGAACCGTGACTGCAAGAATGAGAAATGATCAAGGAATGTTTCAACTAACTTCCTGAAAATTTTCGCATATGTCAGTTTTTTCGTGTTGATGTTATTAGACAAAAAACCGCGAAAAATCCTGCAGACCAATATTATACTGGCCTTTGCGATTTTTCAAAAGAAAAATTAGGTAAGGAACCGCGACTTCGATAATGAGATATGATCAAGGATTCATGTCGTTCTAAAGACAGCAACTATCACCCAGACAGGTGATCTGACGGAACAGCTTACAGTCATCTGCATAAAAAACAGTGGCACAAAAAACTGGCAGATACAAACAGAAGGAACTGAACTTGTTCACAAACGAAATGAATTAAAATGTAAAATGGGAGAACAAAAAAATTTGGAAGATGAAAATTTCACTTTGGTAAAATCAAGAAGACAAATGAAATACAGAACATCACATGCCAAGGAAAACACAAACTGGTCTCTTTCATCGTCACATAAAGCTGTCCAAAGAAAACTAATAATTTTACCAAAAAACGATCAGGATAGTAGCAAAACCATGGCCGACTTGAAAAGGGACATCAATCCAGGTGAATTATCAGTGGGAATAAGTCAACTCCAAAACACTGCAAATGGGGGAATATTAATAAAGTGCAGTATTGATGTATCAGTTCAAAGAATCCTGCAAGAATTCACAGAAAAGCTTGGTGATGGTTATGAAATAAGGACAACGAAAAAAAATCAAAATTGTGGGAGTTAATAATGAAGACTGTGCTGGAAAAGACATTCTACTAAGAAAACTCATTCAACAAAATGATAGATTTGAAAATATTGACGCAATAAATATCATAAATATGATAAACAAAGAGGATGGAAATGTCATAGTAACAGTGGAAACACAAGAGGAAACCTGCGAAAAACTGAGGAATAGGTGTAAAATCAACATTGGATTAAACTCTTTCATAGTGTATGAAGTCAAATCCAATATTTTAAGATGCTTCAGATGCTGTGGTTTTGGCCATTTGGCCCAAGTTTGCAAAAACAAATTAGCCTGTCCAAAATGTGCTAAGGAACATGGGAAACACGAATGTCAAGAACCAGAACAATACAGTAGATGCATTAACTGTACAATGAAAAATGAGAAGAAACCTTCATCTTCATGTAGATCATAGTGCTTGGAGTCATGAATGTGAAGTATACAAATATGAGATTGACAAAGGAAACGTCAGCATTTCAAGCACCTGAGCTACTGAGTTTTTGTTTTTCAGTATCAAATGTGTTATAATTATTGCTAAGTAAGTGAATTTTGTAATATTATCTCTTGTGTCGAATGTATTTGATCAATTTCATTTTTCATTCTTCAAACTGTCAACATTACCATGTTTATCGTACACCCAGTATGAAGGAAAGTTCATGTGTTCAACTACACCTTTTCCAAAAATATGAAACTCTTTTTTGTTATTCGATAGATTTTCCACAATTTATTCCTGAAATTGTATACTTGCACAGACCTCAAAAATCATAAAATTATCAATATCTCATAAACGATTGGAGATAGGTATAGGACAGAGTCGATGAAACTCATCCAAACTGGTTAGTTAGATTCGAAAATTAGATAGTATACAGGGTGTTCCATTTGAAAAAACTGAGTTTCAATCAGTTTCATGAGTTGCCGAAAGGAACTTACTTCTGAGCCTCCCTGTATGATGAAACTGAGATCCAGTTCTTCGCCAGAATACTTAATAGTGTTATGCAGCTATGACCCAGATTGAAATATTTTTTAATTTGCATGGTGAAAAAAAAAAAGTTATTTTTCTAGAGTCAGGTTTTACACAAAAATTTGACAAAATAATTTTTTTCTCGAAAACCGTCACATAAAGGTATAGGGAATTACCCGAAAAAGTTGTGGGGAATCTTATAAGGATTCAAAAAATGATATAATATACGGGGTGTTCCATTTAAAATAACAAAGTATCTACTACTTTTTGATACAAGTGGCAACTGTATTGACAAAAACATTTTAAACGGGTAGAGCATGTTCAATTATCCATGCCCATGTATTTTTGAAATGATCCATCTTTCCATTCTCCAGAAACGTCTAACAGGCCATCGAATGTGGAATACCCTGTATATATTGTACACAAATTAAATTCCAAATGTGGTTAATGAAGATATAGTTTCATATGCTGATGACATATCAGTCATTGTGAAGGAAAAAAACTCTCATTTGGTCATTACAAAAACAACAAATGTGCCAGATATATTGAAAAAGTTCTTCACAGCAAATGTCTTACTACTTAATATTGACAAAACTCAAATAATTCATTTCGCAAATAGATCCCTGCCAGAGTTCAACACTTTCGAATATAATAATCAAAATTTGAACATATGCAATCAGGTAAAAATTTTGGGACTTTTTATAGATAGAAGATTGGACTGGAAAAATCACATAGATTATTTATCGAAAAATATTGCTATGCATTGAGAATACTGTCTGAACATGTCTCAACCAAAGCTGCCCTCTCTGCATACCATGCTTATATTCAATCTAGGATTAAATATGGAATTATTTTCTGGGAAAACTGTAGATATTTCTAGGATACTCTTACTTCAAAAAAAATAGTGTCAGGTATATTTATAAGATGAAAAACAAACGATAGCTGCAGAGGAGCTTTAATTACAAGCAAAATTTTAACTTTGATAAATCTCTATATATATATATATATATATATATATATATATATATATATATATGAAGCAGTAGTATTTGTAACAGAAAATAAATCAGAACTTTTCATTGACTGTGAAAAGGATCACGTCTATAACACAAGAACAAAGAATGATCTTAGGAATCAGAAATGTAACTATATATACATACATGCAGAGAAATGTCAAATTTAGCATTATAAACATTTACAATAAATTTCCGCTCACTCTAAGAGATCTTCCAGTTTCAACTATGAAATGTCTTTTGAAAAACTACTTCTAAGGAAAACCTTACTATAACTTACAGGAATTTTCAAAAGATAGTATGCTTACTGTATGAATGTTAATTATAGACTCTTGTTTCATGTATATACAGCTTTTATTTATTATTTATTACTGACATGTTCCACACTCCTCGGAGTTTATATGTGTACATTAAATGTAACCGGAGCAAATAAACGATCTATCTATCTATCTATAGGAGGATTTCCGAGTCAATGCCCATAAAAATGTCATCTATGAAATTTATGAACAATAATGGACCAAGTACACATCCTTGAGAGACACCAGAGGATGACTTTATTTTTTCAAAGCTGAAGAATGCAATGTTATTACATTATCTTGTATGAAACATCCGGTACAAAATTTTTACAAACGAAATTTTGATGTTTGGTATTTTCTTAGACCTCTCTGAATTTCTGTCTTTCCATTGATCAATATCAAGAAAAACTGGGAAAGGTTTCCAATTAGTTTGATGTTTTCGTTGAAATATCTCAAATATTTCGTTGAATATCGCTTCAGTAAAGACGTAGTGTGTGGAATTCTCCACATCTGCAGAGTAAAAACAGGATGTTTGGACGATTTCCATTTTTGGGCAACACATGCAAAACACATTCAGCAGGAGACATAAAATTGTGAAAGTCGAGGACTATCTTGAAAATAATCACCTACGACCTTTCTGAACAATAACTTCTCGAATTTAATTTCATTAAAATCGTTATACCGCCATCAAAAATCCTGTATATTGTCCAAAGGCTGTCGTAACGAACCTCTCATTGTATTTTGTGTAATATCGGTGACAAATAAATGAAATATATTCCTGGCATTGTCGTGGTGCAACTGAGACGAGAATTTCAGATTTGAGAACACCGTTCGCAATAATCTTTAAAATTTATGAGCTATATAAATCAAAGTAAAAGTACGTCGACTTTAATAGCCGTTGAAAATTTTTCAAACCCCGATGATGGTGAAGGTGTTTTATATTAATTATTGAAGGTTGTTATTCAGATTATTGGGTCGTATTTTAATCGGAGATAATTAATGCATCAGTGGAATTTAATTCCACATCTCAATTGGTTTCATTATTTTTTATTGTTTATTACAAAAATTGCCCTAACATAAAGTTGATCTAACTGAAGAATATGTAGGGGATCTCTTCCTTTACTATTGATTGGTGTCAGTCATTGTATGACAACTCAATAATTTATAATTCATAGATACTTAATGAAACTACCAATTTACGTTTTAATCCTTATATCTATAATCGGTGACCCGGACGAAAGACAAAATGTTTATACTTATGAATAGTTTGAAAAAGGAACAAGTTTAAGAGCTCCTCCAGCATTTCGAAATTGGCACTAGCGGATCCGTTGCAGACCTCAAATTGAAATTGGAAGAGGCAATGAGAAATAGACATCCTCAGTTGGAAAATGTTTCTGATTTCGACTGTACAGAGCTGTTGTTATTTCAGTTGCTGTGCTGTTGAAAAAATCGAAAATCGAATGCTTTTTATTTATGTCATTAATTTCCTTAATGCAGCGATTGAGTGGAGTTTACGATTGGACATTTGTCATGAAAACACGGTTTCGATTTCTGAGTCTGTTATCTGGAATGTGTATATTTATTGCAGACAGCAGCTCAGGTGTATCGATAGCTTGGTTAAAAATATTGAAAATAAATAGCGCATCATTCATTCTTCGGCGATCAGCCAGAGTGTTCATCTCAAAGAGTTCCAGCTGTGTTTTATAGGCAATCATAAAGGCGGATACTTTATATTTTCTATAATATGTGCATCTTAGTATTTTTTTCTGGATTTTTTCCATCATTTCTGAGTGGAGTACTGTTTGAGGGTTCCAAATTGTTGATGCATACTCCAGTTTCGATCTGACAAATGAGTTGAGTAGAAGGATGCCCACATCCCATTTGAATTCTTTGGAATTTCTCAGAACAAAACTTAGTTTTCGGTTTGCATCTCTAGTTATGTAATCTATGTGGTTGTTGAAACTGAAATTGTTACTGAATATCACTCCCAGGTCTTTAAATTTCTCTAGCTTAACCAATTTGGTTTCATTTATAGTGTATTCAGTGTGGAGGATACATTTTTTGCGTGAGAATGACATGCTTTTGCATTTTCCCTCGTTTATTCTTAAGCCGTTTGCTTTACAAAATAAAGAGATAGAATCAAGGTCTGTCTGAAGGTTCAAATAGTCAGTCTCATTATATTATTATTATTGTTTTTACATTTAGCAGACAAACAATATACGTTAAAGAAAATATTATATGAAATAGTACTGAACAAATCTGATACTCAGAATATTCCGCCTATAGTAAATTCAGTGAATCGGCCAGGTCATACCAATTGAAACATTTCTATGGAAACTATGGATACGACAAAATTGAATTTGGAAAAGTTTTACCAATGTTGGATTGTTCGCTAGCGAAAGAAAATTGCTATTTATTCAATGTTCAGAACAAAAATGATAAGAGTTTATAATACTCTTGAAAGATCAACTCATCAAGATGTACAAAATATCAGACGAATAAATTGTGTACCAAATTATTCTCAGCGACCCTTCTCGACATAGGTAGACCATAGAAATATATATTATATACTTTAGAATGCTAATCCCGCCAATTTTCACGGCGAAAAGCATGCCGCGTATGCGACCCGTTTACGATGTGCGCATGCGCGTCATCAGTGTGGTTTGGGTAGATCGTTGCCAAGTTTGAAAATAATTTGGTGTTCCAATTCAGAGTTTTTTGTTATGAGGCAATAAAACACATGTCATTTGAAAGAGAGAAATTTGACAGCGCATTTAGGACGTTTTAAATCCGAAAAGAACCTTTTAGAGATAGATTACTCCGAATTTTAGGCGCGAAAGAAACTTAGTTGAAACAATAATATACCCTATGCTACTGTAATTATAATGACCGTGCAACAGTGCTTTATCATCAACAGGAATAGTTGTCACTAAGATCTGTCACTCTTGACAGAGATCAGAGACGGTTTTAAGAATTTCAGATTTCCTCTTGTCGTTTTGTGTGGTGTTTGTTGTCGTTGGTTATTTTTTAATCATTCGTGAATTTGCATTGAACTTGTTCCTTTAAAGGCAATTTCTAATAAAGTCGTTTCTTCCTACAAATATACAATGAACTGTTCAATGTTGTGTAAAGGAAAAATACCTGTAATATATCAATTTTGGTAGATAATGAAATTTTTTATGTATGCTTTGCTCAAAATAGCTTAAATATTATTTTAGCTTGACAAAAAGGCATGATTTTTGGTTATTGTTCTTAAAAAAGAGACCCCAGCAGAACATTTGAGTGAGAAACTTGTAATTTGTGGCTGACATGAAAATTCATGTGAAAACGACAATAGAATAATTTGAAACCTAGTGCAGTACCAATACTGTGTCTGCGTAAGCATGCATGGCGAGTGATACAACTTTCTGCCACACCGCTTATATTATGAGTTCTAGATTCCTATACAAAAAGTACTAAACATACATAGAATCGCCTCAGAAAATAAATGTCAATATGGAAGTGCTTTTCAATTATGGTAAGGAAAATTCTTCTGGCCTCACTTTTTCATGCACCCCCATTGTGGAAATTGCACTAAAGTAATACAACCAGAAATACTCGTAAAAATAGCGTGTTAATCTCTTCAAATGATTTAAATTAAATGCAGTTGCATATTTTGACACAAATCGTTCAAGAAAAAAAACTTGAGCTTCCTAGCATCCAATTTGAGTTGAAATTATTCATGATATTAGCTGAAATAAATTTTCATAGTTTTTTTGTACTTTCAATTTATTTTCCAATCCAGTGCTTCCTTGAAATTCGCACCGACGATTAGGGGTGGTTCCGTAGGTTTTTGTTGGTTAACTACGACTGAAAAGTGAATGTGATACCAAAAACCAGTCGCTTCAGAGCGATAAATAATAATAATAACCGTACTCTACTTTCTGATGTACCTACTGAATATTAAATAATAATAATAACCGTACTCTACTTTCTGATGTACCTACTGAATATTTGGAATCATAACCATGTGAAAATATGTATTCAAATCGGCTAAATACAAATAACAGGTATAAGTACAATGAGGTTTCGAACTTTATTCTCCGAGATTCAGAATTAACGTTTGTTAATCTTCACAAGTACAATAATATTTTACTAAATCGGTCCTGTTACAAAAATCACTAATGATGAACTTTTTACAACACTTTTGACAGGGTGATTAGCATTCTAGAGTAAGTATATAATATATATTTCTATGGTCTAGACCAGTTTCTATATTCGAAGATTTAGTTAGTTCTACTCATGTGTTTGTTCGAGTAGATTCCGTAAAAAAATCTCTTCAGCATCCATACTCTGGGCCTTATAAAGTTATGAACAGACATGACAAATATTATACACTCTTAGTGAACGGAAAAGAGAATAATTCGAAACATCGACTCAAACCTCCTTCATGGAGAATGATGACATATGAATGAGAAATTAGTTTGAGCAGTTTCCAGTTTTATTTTATTTCACTTTTGAGGGGGGGAATAACGTAGTGGATCTCTCTGTATACTATTGATTAGTGTCAGTCTTCCAGTCTCCCAGGTGGCAAGGATTGTCCACGAGGTGATCATTCAGGATCTCAGCAGTCATGATACTGCTAGATATCCAGAAGGCTTTCGACGCGATCTGGATAGAAGGTTAAAAAACAGACGAAGGAACAGGAGCAGGAATATACGGGTTGTGGTCAAAAAGGAACGTAATAGCCCACTTGGTAACAACACCACAGTATTCCAAGCAGAGACACATGCCATGAGGACATGCATACAGATGAATCTAGACCGTGGGTATGAAAGAAAACACATCTACATTCTATCTGACAGCCAGAGCGCTATGAAAGCTCTGAACTCAATACAGATAAAGTCTAAGCAAGTCTGGGAATGTCTTCAGAGCCTCAATGAACTGTCGAAACGCAACAAGGTTATACTTGTGTGGGTACCCGGAAGGCAATGAAAAAGCAGACCAACTTGCAAAGAAAGCATCAGAATCACCATTCACAGGTCCAGAACCAGCGTTTGGAGTTAGCGAAACCCGATGCGGAAACCTAATCAATGAGTGGAAGAAATCAAAACACCAAACGTATTGGTACCAAATCGAAGGGCATCGACACAGAACAGCAATGGTGACGCACCTGAGCCAAACACTTACGGCTGACACACTGAATCTCGACAGATTTAAGATACGCACGATCACCGGCTTACTAACCGGACACTGCGGCCTTAGGAAACACCATGGAAATAAATAGAGAAACCGTGGACTGTAGACTCTGCGGTGACGAGGAGAAAACAGCCTCTCACATCATCTTCGAATGCGACGCGCTGTTCAACAAGCGCAACAGAATATTCGGACAGATCAACCTAGAAACAGGCATGAATCCGAAACACCTAGTAAATAGACTACTGAAACTGGTGAAAAACACAGGCCCATTCAAATAGGAACCACGGACGACAATACACACACGACAATACATTAGACCCCAGCTGGTCTCAGTGTTAAGGGAAAACTCAAGGAAACTCGGTATGTCGCTCGAAGGTCTTTAACCAACACACCAACCTGGATAGAAGGTCTCGTCATGAAAATGTTACGATCAGGCATTCCTGGTTACTTGGCAAAGATAATGGACTCGTACCTAGTCGGCAGGACCTTCAAGGTAAGAGTGAACGAAACAAGCTCCGAAATGAAGAAGACCGAAACGGGAGTGCCGCAGGGGTCCAGCCTGTCGCCCCGTTTATACTCGCTGTTCAGTAATACGAGCACGGCTGCATATGCAGATGACACTGCAATATATGCTCATGTACATTCCTGCAATGCAGCCGCGGTTCGGTTAAAAGTGCATCTGCAAAGGAAAGTTGTGCCGTACATGGCGAGTAATAAAATAGTGCTGAATACGGCCAAGACATAGCTCATGATATTCACCAAGAGAAGGAAGCACGTATGCTCTGAACTCTATGGAGAAATTATGGCTCTGGGTAACCGGATTGACAGGTCAGAATCTGTGCGATACCTGAGGGTGCAGCTGGACAAAGGATTAACACTTGGGAACCATGTCGGCTTAGCAATCCAGCGAGCTGCGGGAACAATAAGAACATATCGGTTTGATAGCCAGAGGTTCCAAGCTGTCTATAGAAAACAAGTTGTTAATCTACAAGCAGATCCAACAAGCAAGCCAACGATGACATATGCTTGTGAAGTATTCTGCTGCATCGCCAAGACTCACTTGCTGAGATTGGTGCTCCGTATCGTCACAGATAGTGATAGATACATTCGGCTAGACGCATTGAGGGAGCTAGCCGATATTCCATCCATCATAGAATTTATCAAACAATAATCTGATGAATTCTACATACACTTTATCCTTGGAATTACGCTGAATAGAGATATAACAGCAGTCAGAGCTCACCATAACAGGCCAAAAAGCATGGGGGGCTCATTTATCAATGATTGCATATTTTCCAGGAAAACCCAGAAGAGGAGTGAACCAACACTCATAAATCAATGAATGCTCAAACCCGTTTCTTTCGTTGTTTTTCCAGGCGTTGATGGAAAACTCAATGATGAAAGTTACTGTCCTGATAGCCTGATGCCTTACATATAAGCACGTAAGAACCCCTACATAACTTGGAGGAGGTAGGGAGAGTCAAACACCTGTAGACTTGAACTTGCAGCATCTAAGGCCTACACAACATCGTAGAAGGGCAGGATGAAAATCCTATCACCGCATGAAATGCAATATCATTCCCTCCTAACCCCTATGTGGGTTAGTGATGGTTTTATTGTTATTTTATATATTTAGTTGGTATATGTTTCATATTATTTTATTGTAAATTCAATGAATAAATATTTTCGGATTTTTGGATTTTGGTGTCAGTCATTGTATGAAAACTTAATCATTCATAATTTGAAAATTTTTAATGAAACTAACAATTTACGATTTTATCCTAATATCTATGAATATATACAAGCCTTTGTTTTTCTGATGTTAATTTTGGTATTGAAGGTCCATATAGCGTTTTGAAAGGAATTGATAATAGTAATAGTATTATGCAGAAAACTCTCCACACAACTATTTCTATTGAGACAACTAAAAACAATATTGAGTATTCCAAAATTACTATCATCCTACCACTCTCTCTTTCCATCCCACCTCAACTATGGTACCATTCTATGGGGTAACGCTGCACACGCTATTAGAGTATTTAGGCTCCAAAAGAAGGCCCTAAGAATCATAGATGGTGCAACCTACCATGCGCACTGTCAGCCGCTATTCAAGAAATATCGAATTTTACCAATCCCTTGTATTTTTATCTATCAGTCTTTACTGCAGACCTTTTCTAATATAGATCTTTTTTCAAAAAATGGTGATGTCCACAACCATGCTACAAGAGCAGCAAGTAAACTCAGAACATTCCGACTGTGTGTCACGGAGCAAAATTCTCCAAATGTCAGATTTTTTAATATTTTACCACCTGCTATAAAATCACTAAATTTTATTCAATTTAAAAAATGGGTAAAAAATCACTTACTGTCACAATGCTTTTACTCATTTGAGGAATACCTCTCATTCAACCATGAACTCATGATGCTCTCCCCAAACTCCTAATCATTTATAACCACATTCGTTTAAGTATATGCAGGCATATGTAATTTTACATTTTTGTACATGCCTATGTAATTTTAATCCGGTTGGTTATGTAAATTTTAATCCGTTTGTTTTGTCATTTGGAACTGTTTTGTTTTCAACCTATACTATGTAGGTATATGTAACTTTTATTATTGACATGTATACGTAATTTAATTCGATTTTAATCTCAATGTTCTAGCTGATCTGTAGTTTTAGCGCATGTTAGCATCTAACTTCTATGTCTAGACATATATGTAATTCTTGACTTGCTACAAAAATATAACTTATGTAAAGTGGTTAAATAAAATCTATCTATCTATCTATCTATCTATTGCTTTGGCTTGTTTGCTTCATTTGATGGTACAAAATTTGTTATTTTCGTCAACCTGCTGCACCATTAAAAGCAATCCTCAGAAGTCTTCGAGAGATATGTGCAAGCTAGGAAAGACGAGGCTGTTACCTTTGAACTTGTGGTCTCATGTACGATAGGAATAGTTGGGTTCTTGTTAGAAATTTTTTAGAACACCGTTTAGGTGTCTTTAAAAAATCGTCATTTGGTGACCGTGGCAGGACCTGAGTAAAGATAATGGGTGACGTAGAAAAGGCGTTAGAAATACATTGGAATTCCTTCAATAGAGTTTATGAAGCTGTATTGACATTATTGAATAAACAAGTCGTATACTTGCTCGAGGTAATACGTGTCTTCTGGAGCAGGTAGTTGACATCATCACTGACTTTATTTGCCAAATGTTGGAACATTTTTTGACATCTGATAAAGACACATCTAAAATAGATAAATGAGTCGCAAGTAAAGTAGAGTATACAACTCGCAATAATGGCTATTATTCTCTAGGAATGTTAAAATTCTTGAAGAAAGATTATTGTAGGTTTTTAAAGTTTTAGCTATAGACTAAACATGTAATGTTACAAAATATTGCCACAATATTATGTATGGCTTGCTATCGGAAAATTATAATGTAATATTGCATAAGGCTCAATGCTATATTTAAGTTTTTAACATAACAGAAGAAACTACAGACAAGTTGTTTGTAAGTTATAAAGCAAGCTATTGATTGAGTTTCAAGTGCAATGTTACATAATCCATGAGAGTTCATTGTAAATGTAACGATACAGAAACTATCTACGAACAATGTGAGTGCAAGTTACATTTGGAACTATCGAACAAATTCAAATCGCAATGTTGCACTGAGGTTGAAATTCCATGATATTTACAACCATACATGAGCTAACTACGAACAATATGGACAGTATTTAGAAAACACAATACATTTTCAATTTTCGATTGCATCATCGCAGAACTATACAAAATAGGACAATTTTAAATCTTGAAATAATATTTCATCTATCAGGAAACCAACCAATTTTGAATTTCCCGGTCTTGATGAGATGCCACCTAACGGGGCGACACCCAGTCACCCAGATCCCAGACAAGCACGCGCCTCGCGCCATTTTGCTATTGTAAATTGTATTGTTGTTGTGTGTCGTGCCTTTGCGTTAGTTTCGTTTTGGATACTTTCATTCGTTCTTAACCTAGGTACCTAAGTAAATTACATATTCTTATTCTGCAATTTTCTTTTTTGATTAAGAGTTCTATAAGTGTTGAAGCAGCACAATGGAAAATGCTAATAAAATTAAGGCATCTTCATGTAAGATAAGGCGATACATCATTTATTATTTTAGGTTAGGATGGTCTGGTATGCTCATTCTGCGTTTAGTAGGAAAATGTTTTTTCTCCTCATATTGCGAATAAATCTAGTAGTAGTGTCAATTTGGAAGGTACTTTTACATTTGTAAATGATGTGGAATACTTTTACATTTCGATTTTAGCTGCAGGTTCTTCAGTATATTGGTGGCTTGAATAAAATGTCGTGTTGGAAGAAGTCTTGAACGTTTTTTTCATAAATCATTGTGCCATGTTTTGCAATTGGATCAGCAAAAAAGACAATTTCAGAATCAAATAATTGAAATTTTTACAAATTTTAAAACTTGAGTCAATTCTATTTGAATATAAAGCACAATAGTGTCATACTCAAGGACAAGTTCAATTGTACATTCTTCATTGAAATAAGACCATAATTGTTGAGTTGACTAATTATATATTTATTTATAATATTTTTTTCCAGACGCAGTGAGAAATTCATTTCCATGCATCAGAGATGATGGATTTGAAAATTGAAATAAATGTGATGGCTTGGGTACAATTCGTAAAAACACGTTACTTGTAGGGTAAGGTAGTAGTTCGAGATGTCGATATTTAAGCTGCACATTCAATTCAATGATTATTTTGTTTCAGGTACCTGATAAGGCCTAACAGATTGAAAAAAAATAAAATTGATATTTCAATATGAGTACTATTTATTTTTTCGTGATATTTTAATTAAAGGTTTCATTTTCAAATTTTTTACCTCCAAGATTTAAATGGACATTTAAATTAATTCTGTGGTAGAAGTCCATTGTATCTCGAAGTGGAGTGGTATAGTTAAGCGATGCAGCAAGAAAACACAAAGTCGTCTCCACAATTTAATATTACCAACTGGGTATTGTAATGGTGTACGGCAAGTGCTATCAATCAGCTAAACCGTAGTGTTAAAAGGACATGTTTCGAGCCTATATAGGCTCATCATCAGCTTATAATAATTCTACAATAAAGGAAACACAAAATAACTTAATGTAACAAGGTATGTTATAAGTACTTACATGGAGAGGAAAAATTATTGCAATAAAATATTATGAAAGTTAAAAATTGTATTTCTACATTTTGCCCTTTAGGCAAAATGTAGAAATACAATTTTTAACTTTCATAATATTTTATTGCAATAATTTTTCCTCTCCATGTAAGTACTTATAACATACCTTGTTACATTAAGTTATTTTGTGTTTCCTTTATTGTAGAATTATTATAAGCTGATGATGAGCCTATATAGGCTCGAAACATGTCCTTTTAACACTACGGTTTAGCTGATTGATAGCACTTGCCGTACACCATTACAATACCCAGTTGGTAATATTAAATTGTGGAGACGACTTTGTGTTTTCTTGCTGCATCGCTTATTTAAATTAATAGTCATTTCAGAAGATTTTTTGGGTTTTCACTGCTTGTTTCTAAAAACTAGAAAATGATGAATCTGATTTCCATAGAGGACACATCAATACTGAATGATATTTTCCGAGATATCAAAACTGATCTGTCTCCAATGAAAATTTCATTAATTTTCTATCGATATTAGTAGCAAGTAGTGAAAATCCAAAAATTATTCAGTTGCGAACAAACCTACTGGAACGTAATTTATGAAATCTTACTGTTATGTTATGGAAAGGAATACACAAGATTGGTGTTAAGTTGCTGCTATATAACAATATTGAATATGTTATTTTCTACTAAATTATATTTTATGTTGCGGTAACCTTGCTGCAATTACTAATTATAAAAGATTACATCCATCAATCCATTTCAGTAGTTGCTGCAACATTGTCATAAGACGCCATTTTCAATATCACATTTGCAATTTTTCTGTATATTATATGCAATGTTGCAGAAACATAGCTGGAATTATTGATAATGGCATATACCATTTTTAATATTGCTGAACGTCCGTTTCAGTGGTTGCTGAACCTTTGCAGTATGGTAGCAGAAAACTCTGATGTAACATTACACATTACCAGGAAAGGTTACTGAAATATTGATTTAATGTTACTTTGCTTGTCATTTGAATTATTAATAAATAATGCATAATCTAAAATGGAAATTGAAAGCATTATAAGGAAAAAATTGCAGGTAAAATTAGATTTGAGAAATATTGGAGTTTTTGTAATAGTTGTCAATATAATGTATCTATGTAGCATCCTGCGTGGAAAACTATATTAAAAAGACAAACTGAGAACTCGTAAGTTTTTAGAACACTAATTGCAATGCTATATGTCTATGATTTGAGACTATAAGATTACTTTATCTCATTTTTAGTACAGGTGTCATTAATGAGTTTTCTATTTTTGGACATAATGATACCTACTAACTTTTCAACTGACTCGATAAAAATTCGGATGATGCCTCGCACATGTTTGTAATTTTCAACTGCTTTTCTTTTGTATTAAATTCTTCACTGGTATATTTTTTCTGTTGAATATTGTTATTTATAATATGCCAAGCTGTTTTCGATTCAAAGACGCTGAGAATAATAATGTGGTAGTGTAATAGCAAGATAATATTGGTTTTGAGAGATGCATAAAATATACCTACAACTTGTAAACTACTGTTATCTGTTTTGAACCCATGACAGCAAATAATGAGGGTGTAGCTGTATCAACTACATTCGAAATTGAATCAACGATAAAACCTTGCAATCTACCAATTCGATCGCCAGTGCAATAATTATGAGAAGATTATGACGAATCATAAATCAGTGGCACCGATTGAAAAACTATTACTCGAAATGATAAATGAGCACGGATTTAATTGAACCGATTGAATAACAAATGAGCAGCGGCTTTTACGCAATTCAATTCAGAAGAAAGAAAGCAATTTACATAAAGGTAAGTACAAGGCGCCACCATTTGGTTTGAATGTGTTCTTGCACGTCTCTTTCAATTAGGTACATTAGATTTCGAATGTGGGTAATGTATTTTGTTATGTTCTGGGTAGGGCTTCTTTAAAATAATTCGTTCTAAAAGTAATCATTTTCATTTACTTACACAAGAATCTAAGGAAAAAAGAAAAAGGATTTCTCGAGATTTCAAGGCTATATCTACAATGCCAATTCAAATAGTTAAATTTGAATAAAGCTGTAATTTTCATGTAATCGATATATCAGGCGATTTTCTTTCAAGTTCACCCATTCTTGTCAGCATTTGAAATTATTTAAACCGAATAAAATTAATGCCTCTCACCTCTCAATCTGTATAAAAATCTAAAGGTTAGGTAGCATTAATTATATTTTTATTTGCTATGAATTATTTGGTGTGAAGTTACCCACAGATTTTTAGCCACACAATGACATGCTGACGTAGAGGAAATCGAACGATTTGTGGTTGGGAAATCAGTTGTAAGTAACCGTACTAAAATCTGTCACTGGGTTTATACGTCTGCATATAATTTAACCCTTTCAGTCCAAATGGGTCATATATGTCCCAGAAGATGTTTAAAGAAGCCCAGAGGGAATTCTGCGCTATTAATTCAGCCCGCGTTGTGTCCCACTGGTAATATACCTTATTTCTATTAACCCCACCCGAAAATAGTAGCACGATTATGCCGGTCCAGCCGTTCAGTGCAATTATTTACTTTGAGGAGAGTGCTGCGCGTTTTGACTTGTTTGTATCGTGTTTTTTTGTATATTCTACTTGCAAAATGCGAAGATAAGTTCATTAATGTACTAATATTACATATAAGAAATATTTTGTGTATGTAGAGTTATTATAAAGTTGGTATAAAAACGATTTTTTTTTATAAAAACCGTTGTATTCCCAGTGGTATTACCATGTGGGATGTATTTGTCCCAGTGGTATTATTATAAGTAAAATGTGTTCTTTTTTCAGAAATAAACCTTTGTCTGAGATTGAGTTGATGGAACTGTCAGAAAATGTATCTGAACCGGAAGACGAACCGTTTGTTGATAGTGGTTCAGAGTATGTCCAGTCATCTTCAGGGGCCTCAAGTGATGAGTTGTTGGGACCAACTACAAATAAAAACAAAGGAAGGAAAATCCCAGCAAAATTTGAACCAAATAAAAATTTACATTCCACAGAAAGTCATTCCACAGAAAGTCCTTCCACATCAGAAGTTTCTTAATCAGACGCTTCTGAAGACAATGGTGATGATGCAGCAGTGACAACTATGCCAATGGTAATTTTAGATCAATGGAAAGTTGTAGACAACAATTTTGTTTCAAGATTAATATAAAACCTACTACAACTGGTTTATCTTGAACATATCATACAAGAATCTTTCAGGAATCGACAACATACTGTTGCAGTGTTTTTTGACCTCGAAAAGGCCTACGACATGACCTGGCGTTATGGGATTTTGAGGAAGCTTCACGACTGGGGTCTTCGTGGCAACTTACCTTTATATATAGCTTCTTTTTTGTGTGAGATAACATTTAGGGTGAGGGTAGAAAATACGTTATCTCCACCTAAGTTTTTGGAAAACGGAGTTCCACAAGGTTCCACTTTGAGTGTCACGCTGTTTGCTATGGCAGTGACATAGCTGCAAAAGTAGACGAAACGGTTGGACTGTGCTTGTATGTGGACGACCTGGCGATAGTTGCTTCGGCACCCACCGACGGAACCGCAACTCGAATGCTCCAAAAATCCATAGACCAAATTGTTCAGAATGCTTGCAAGGTAGGCTACAAGTTTTCTAAAGAAAAAACGAGCTGCGTCCATTTCTGCAGACTAAGAAGGCCCCACTATGATCCAAAATTATATATTAATAATTCTTTAATTGATTGCAAAGAATCTATAAAATTTCTCGGACTCATATTCGACACAAAGCTGACATGGCGCAAACATATAGAAAACTTGGTGTTGCAGTGTAAACGGAGATTGAACATTATAAAATGTCTTGCTCACACAAGATGGGGAGCTGATGCTGACACTCTTTTGAATGTGTATCGGTCCCTCATACTCTCAAAGATAGATTATGGTGTAATAGCTTACTCCTCAGCTCGGAAATCTACTCTGCAGCTACTCGACCCCGTTCATCATGCTGGATTGAGATATTCGATAGGAGCTTTCCATACAACGCCAATAGTAAGCATATGTAGTGAAACAGGTTTCCCACCTTTGCGAATACACCGTCTTAAGCTACTGGCAAATTATATATCCAATATACGAGCGCAACCCAACCACCGGAATTTCCAAATTTTGCTAGGGGATCATGATGGATATGTTAATAGACCTACTATAACGAGGCCGGTCGGAGTAAGAGCACGGGAACTATTACCGCCACTTGAATGCAATCATCTGAACGTGCTAGCCGTGAACATTTTTGAAGCTCCCCCTTGGCAGGTTCGGAAAGTTGCCATGCGTCTGGATTTGACTGCCCTACCAAAGAATTGCACTGCCTCGGTGATTTATCAACAGCGTTTTCTCGAGATGAAGAGCGACTTTCCTCTTTTCACGTTTCTATACACAGATGGGTATGGGTCAAAAACTGAAAGCGGGACTGGATGTGCCTTGTTT
This sequence comes from Chrysolina oricalcia, assembly GCA_944452925.2. Taxonomy (NCBI): domain Eukaryota; kingdom Metazoa; phylum Arthropoda; class Insecta; order Coleoptera; family Chrysomelidae; genus Chrysolina; species Chrysolina oricalcia. The sequence goes on from OX101822.2 coordinate 54,949,688, forward strand.
GTCGATAATGTAACCCACTCTTGGTCACTTTCCCCATACGCATCCATATATACAGCTGAGCTCTATGCTATTTGGCAAGCCGTACTACTATGCAATCTTATAGGAAACACTCATGGAAGCATAATCGTCTGTGATTCCCTCAGTGCTCTCCAGGCAATTTCCAATCCATTCTCTGAAGATCCGCTGGTAAAAATGATTCTATCCCTAATAAATCATCTTCATAATCATAATGAGAAGGCGATAACTTTTATATGGGCACCCAGCCATATAGGAATAGTAGGCAATGAAATGGCTGACTCAGCAGCACGTAACGCTGCAGGGATTGACATTACTGAAGCAAGAATCATAAGGTTGGATGATATCAAAATAAAATACAAGTCGGAGCTGCTGATGATCTGGCAAGAACAATGGAACCAGGTTGATAACAACTTGAAATCTCTGAAACCGTTTGTGCAATCGTGGCGACCCCCTGCAATTATGCCAAGAGCTGACAGGGTCAGTATACATCGGTTGAGGTTAGGTCATACAAAACTAACACATACATTCCTTCTAGAGGGCATAGCCCCTCCGATTTGTGACCAGTGCGACGAGCGAATAACCATACGGCACATCATTTGTTTATGCCCAAAATACCAGAATATGCGCCAGCTTTATGATCTATCAGAACACCTATCAGAAAACTTTAGAAACTCTTCAGCGATTGAAAATCTAATAAACTTCTTGAAAGCAATAGACCTTCTTAACAAGATTTAATATCTACCAGTATCTGAGTCGATATACTGTGGTGCTTATGATCTGAGTAATCGATGAACCAAAAAAAAAAAAACTTCCTAAGAGCCTGAGCCTTTTCCTATGGATCGCTGAAAAAAACAACGAAAGGTTAGAAATATTACAAGACAAAAAGAAAAAGCCTGTACAGAAAACTGATCAGTATGAAATAATGATAGTACTTGGCTGCTTCCCCATAATGTCGTACAATAAAGTACCGACACAACGTCACTATTGGTCTACTAATACTTCACTCGGCAATACAACAATCAAACAAGCCATTTCTAGAAATAGATTTCAACTTCTTTCTTCGAAACTATATTTCAATTCCCCAAAAAGGCCAGATGGTAGCAACAAAATTTATTATATTAAAGAAGTGCTCACGTGTTTGAAACAAACTTTTTTAGCAGCCAGAAGTGAAAGTACTTTCCAAAGTATCGACGAGGCTAGGTCCAAGTTCAAAGGAAGAAGCAGCCTGAAGCAGTACTTTCCCCTAAAGCCGATTAAAGAAAATCATTTACTCCAAATCAGGATGGGTGACACTATAGCGATCTACGGAAAATCTATATCTCGTATGATTTTCGTGAATGCACATCATCGAGTTACAACTTTTATATCGTGTGATGCCTTGACGATATTTCTCAATGAATGAAAATCATTCACTCCAAATCTGTAAGGGTGACAGAGAAACGGTCTTCACCATAGCAATATATGTAAAATCTCCTATATCTCAGATGATTTTCATGAACGTACAACATCGGGTTACAACTTTCATACCGGGTGATGCCTTGACGATATTTCTCATTGAAAGAAAATCATTTACTCCAAATCAGTATGGGTGACAGAGAAACGGTTTTCATGAAATTTTCTATATCTCATGAATCTCACAAATTTTCATGAAGGCACATCTTCGGGTTACAACTTCCATACCATGTGACGCCTTGAAGATTTTCATCAATGAAAGAAAATCGTTTACTCAAAATCTGTAACGGTGACAGAGAAACTGTTTTCACCATAGCAATCTATGTAAAATGTTCTATATCTCATGTGATTTTCATGAAGGCACATCTTCAGGTTACAACTTCCATACCGTGTGATGCCTTGAAGATTTTCCCCAATGAAAGAAAATCGTTTACTCCAAATCAGTATGGGTAACAAAGAAACGGTTTCCACGATAGCAATCTACATAAAATCTTCTATATCTCATATGATTTTCATGAACGCACATCATCGGGTTACAACTATTATACCGTGTGATGCTTCGAAGATATTCCTCAATGAAGGAAAATCATTCACTTCAAATCTGTATGGGTGACAGAGAAATGGTTTCCACCACATGAATTTACTAGTTTTTTTCTGATTTGATGTGCATACTCCTCATCTGATGAAGAAATGGTGATCGGTCTGGAACGGTAGAGATAGAGAAGTCCTTGATAAATGAGCATGTATTCATGTTTAATTGTTGTATTGTTCCATTCACTCATTCACCAAGGACCATATGGTGGTACTGTAGGTTTTTTCCAGGTTTTTCCCTGCAGTTGAAATAGCAAATGCACCCCAGTTTTTTTGTTAAGTCGCACCGGAGCGCATATAGTGTTGGTGTTTCCTCTCATCAAGAATGATGATCCGATGGTAGGGGGTATCACCATTAAAATTTTTAGGTATTAATATAATTTCCATTCATATTTCAATATTATCTCTAATACAATGAAGCTTTGTCAATAAGTTTATCATTAACTTCCGACAATGAAGCATATTTTGACTTTGACTTTGAAACGTTAGATTAGTATCGATTGTTGTTCCAAGAACTTCCAGTTGGTCGCTGGTTTCTGTATGACTCATATTTGACAGGATATTTGTCTCAATCAATGAGAAATGCATAATAATTATTTATGCACTCCCGGTTCGCCGGGCGTAAAGTGGCACTTTACCGCCCGCGGGCGCATTATGGCCCGTCGTGCCGTAAAGTAGACAAAATTCTCAAATTGTCTATACTCACACATCATTTCATGCAATTTCTAACACGAATTAGAATCATTTCAGTTCAATAGAGCAATACTCTTTCTAACATTTGTTCATAATCGTTGGCAATTTTTTCGGTGATGATCTATTTATTTGAAATAGATTCTCCAATATAGCACTCAGCTATTATAGTTTCACATTCCTCATATTATGTTACCCTTAATTATTGTATGCATAACGTATGAAACGTGTAGACCATTGCAATTCAAGTCAGTATTTGTGATTCGCGCTATAAAACCGCTAGTGCATGAAATTTTGTATGTATCACGTGCGTAAAATGCGTTTAAGGCATTCGGCGTGTGATTGCCCTCGGCTAACGCCATCGGGCCATGATCCACGCCGCAGGCCATAAACGCCTACTTTACGCCCTTGATACATAAATAACTATTATCTATCAAGTATTTCAACTTCAATACTGCTGAAATGAAAATTGAAGACACTATCAAAAAAATTGATTTCGTTTCCCTTTTCATAGGTACGATTTTTTGAGACAACTGAATAAGGAACTCTGGGTTTAATGAAATGTCAGCTAGATTATTTCCACTTCAATTACGATAATTCAATGTCTGCCAATAACCATAAATAACCTGGTGATTTGTATGTCGGTCAACAACGTCGAAATACGACATGATTTGGACGAAAGTCACTCAAAGGGATTGACAGACATCTCTGCTTATTTGCATTTTCTCCATCTAAATTTAGATCTTCGTGTTGTTGTAGGAGTTTGTTTCTGTCTTTCATCGGTCCAAACGTCGAGAAAATCGAGAGATTAATGAGTCACGTCAGACCTTATATATTGTGTAAACTGCATTTCGGACTTATATGGAAATTCGTGTACGTACTTATAATGATGAAATATTGGAATTGCAGCACGGCTGCGTGCGTGTATGATTGTCAATAATAACGGTTCGAGAATATCCAGAGATCATTTTGTATAAAAGGATTAGCGTGATGGTTCGATTTGTTTATCTTGATTTTATCGTAATGGATTGAGCAGACCTATTCGATTGATCGATTCAACATTATGACTATTGAATAACGATGAATAGAATATTCTCAGTGGGTTCAATGGGTACTTATTTCCAGAGAAGGTATGTGAACATTCTGTAACGTCATTATATGAACAATATTTTGACGAAAACATGATGATAAGTTAGCACCGAAAATCTTATATGTGAAATCAAGCGTCAGTCGTCAGTTAGCGCCTTGCTAGAGATTTCTCCAGATTTTCCAGATGTACAGGGTGTTTCTTAAGTACGTGTAGAAACTTCAAGAGCATGTTGCTGACGTCGAAATAGCAAAAAAAAATGCTCCCATAAACACATGTCCGCAAGTTATTCGTTTCTAAGATACAGAGTGTCAAAGATTAATTATTATATTTGTTTTTTTGTGAATAAATGCCAAAATATTTGTTATATTCGAGTAAAGTTTGGTATCAGGGATGATTTTTCAATGACAAAATCAAATTTTGTGTTAATTGTGAAAAAACTAATTTCTAATTGAATTTATTTCGAATTGAAAAATCTTGTCATTCAAAATCACTTGCATCGATTATTTCAAATCTCAATAACTCGAAAACAGTTGCTCGAAGTAACCTCTACCAAGAATATATTTTCTACAAAACTAAATAATAAATATTCCCAGATACCAAACATTACCCAAATATCTGAATTATTTTGAAAAAATAAAAATAAGAATTCAACTTTGACACTCTGTATCACAGAAACGAATAAATTGTGGATATATGTTTATAGGAACTTTTCTTCTTATTTTGATGTCAGCAATACGCTCCTAAATTTTCTACACGTACTTGAGAAACACCCTGTATAACAGTATAACAACAATTCAACATAGTGTTTTCTTTAAATTCTTATGTTAAAATGCACAATCCTTAAGGTGACTTCATTTTTCCCTACACCATTTCTCAAATTCATTGAAAACATGGGTATTCATTTATTTTTGGCAGACCAGTAGATCTAAAAATTCTAGCATTTATATCAGGGATCGTTATGAAGAAAGAAAATATATGTGAGAGGAAAAATAAATGAACGGAACAATTTTGATTTGAGAAATTATTCAGGGTGACCCAGGATTAAACCGTCAAACGATCAGGATTGGTTGTTTAGGTAAATGTTACCTTTTTTTCTCAAAACGGTGTCCGAAATTGCTTCGTTTTTGAAATACAGAGTGTTCAACGTTTTTAGAAAAAATCTGTTTTTTGCTAATTATTTCAAAACCATTTTGCTGATTTTGATAAAACCTGGCATGCCTATTTGCGGTATTAAGGGCCTCCGTTTGATGTACATACTTATAATAATACAATTGATTGTTACAATGGCGTCCCAAATGGTAATCTGATCAGTGAAATGAAACAATGGTACCAAAAAAATCGACTTATTTTAAATACTGATAAGACAGTCTGCATAAATTTTCATATGAAAAACTCAGTTCCAAAAACATTCTATAAAAATTTAATATTTAGTGACAATGTCAAGTTACTCGGGACATGGCTTAGCTCAGACCTTAGTTTCTCCTCCCACATAGACTCTGTTTGTAAACAACTAAATAAAGCATACTATGCAATTCTTCAGATGAAACCAATTTTGGACCAAAAGGGGTTGTTGAATTTATACTATTCATTTGCATATAGCCATATATCGAACAATATTGCAACATGAGGACTGGCTACTGAATATAAAAGAGTTTTTATCTCCCAAAAAAGAATAATTAGATTATTATTTAACTTAGAATACAGCGACACATGTAGGGCTGGCTGTCTTCAAACAACACTTCATTCTACCCTTCTATTCTGTTTTCATCTTGAAATGTGTAACTTTTGTAAAAAGCAACATCTCTGACTTCAACGTGTTAGGAAGTCATCATAACTATCCATCAAGAAGCTTTATATTGAAAATACCAAAACATAAAACTGCAACATTTAAAAAGACTACTATTTATAATTGCATATCTCTTTATAACAACCTGCCAAAATATATAAAGGATATAAAAAGCTATATCAACTTTAAAAATGCAACAAAGAAATACATCCTGGAAAATAGCTTTTATTCAATAGAGGAGTTTCTGACATTAGAATAATAAGCTTTTTAATATCTTTTTGAATGTGTAGATATACTTATATATATATATTTTCTTTTTAACTATATTTTTTAAAATTTTTATCTATGTAATGTAAAAATGTTTTTTAAATCCTCATGACTGTCTGTGACATTCTCTCTTTTTTGACCTGCCAATTGTACACTGTATGTAATGTGGCCAATAAATACTACTACTACTACTACTACTACTACTACTACTACTACTACTACTACTACTACTACTACTACTACTACTACTACTACTACTACTACTACTACTACTACTACTACTACTACTACTACTACTACTACTACTACTATTAAGACAAATTATATTGCACTCCACTCTGTTTTTGTTTGTTTAAATTTTTCAGGATTTTTTTGTCTGGTTAATTTTTTTCGTATCCCGTTTAATTTTTAGGGAACAATTTAAAAACCGTCTCCTTGCATGTTACCCTGAAAAGGTATCTGAGTAATTGATAACAGGACAAATTTATTCATTTTAATTTATTAGAAATTGGGAAAACAGAATATATGAAAAACTACTCAAAATAACAAAAATTTTTTGATGGAAAGTTCGCACCTATGAACGACAGATTCTGCAGCTGCACGGTGTGATATCTGGTGCTGCTTGAACAATTCTTTCCCTGAGAGTACCTTTGTCGTTAATGGGATCAACACAAACTCTGGTTTTCATTGCACCCTACACAAAAATCCATAGGGGTTAAGTCAGGAGAGCTCGCAGGCAAAAGAACTTTGACGCCCTGTATCTCGAAAACGAAGCAAGTTAGGACACATGATTATAGGAAACAAAAATCGTATTTTTTCCTGAAAAATCAATCCTGAATGTTTGGCGGTTTAATCCTGAGCCACCCTGTATATATGATGCTAAATAACAGTAGTCTTCTAACAATTGATGTGTTCTTCCAGCGATTGTCGAACACATAAGGTATTTATACTTCAGCATCTTCCATTGTAGGAAATATTTTATGAAAGTCCGTTTTGGATTTTATAATGTTTATCTTGTTTTATAGTTCTTTCTTTATTCAGCACTTAAAGCTAATTCCACATTGACAACATGGAAAATATTAAGGTAAATATACGATACATATCAATTACAGTCACAAATATAACAAAATGAGAATAAGGTTGGTTCTAGTTGGCGGAAGACCATTAGTCTAATAATGAACAATATATTACATAATCTAGTCTTCCTCTTCAACTTATACAATAGGTACAATAGGCAAATCTCCAACAATATTCAATCGTAGGTATCCAATCGTCAGAGTCAGCGTCAGCGTCAGAATCAGCGACAATGTCAGTGCCATTGTGAGCGTCAGCGTCAGAGTCATATTCAGCGTCATAGTCAGAATCAGCGTCAGAGTCAGAATCAGTGTCAGAGTCAGAGCCAGAGTCGGAGTCAGTGTCAGAGTCAAAACGTCAGATTCAGCGTCAGAGTCAGATTCAACGTTAGAGTCAGATTCAACGTTAGAGCCAGAACCAGGGTCACAGTCAGAGTCACAGTCAGGAACACAGTCAGAGTAACAGTCAGAGTCAGAGCCAGAGTCAGAGCCAGAGATCATAGCCAGAAGAATGCAGAGGGCTGTCGTCCTCGGTTCATTACGTCTGCTCAGGGCACAAGATTCCCTGACCCGATAGCTGCTTACCCCATAGTTTAGGGAGTGGTTAGCCAGCGCGCCCTTCGAATTTGTCGGAGCTTCGAAGATAGGGCCCCCAAGAGAATTGTTATTCAATATGAATGATAATAATAAATCTTTATTTCCTGTCGATAATTACATGTATGAGAATTGTCAGTACCTATCTAAATCCAGACCATTTAAAATAGATTAAAGAAAGAGTCAATATTCAATTTAAAAATTCAGATATTTGATTAAAAATATTCATTCAATAGATAGTTCTTCAGATTTTTTTCATATAACAAACTGTTCGTTTGGTGCTTTGTACGTTCCGGTAAATTATTATAAATTCGAGGTCCAATATTTATATTCTGGAGCATAATATGCAGAATTCACTTATGCGAATGGAATTTAGAACGATTTTTTTTCTTGTATTATAGCAATGAATTTCTTCATTCAAGTGAAATGATTACTTACTTTTGAAAATATGCACTGATATTTTATAGATAGATTTATAAACAGGGGATAGGTAAAGTTCTGTACATTTTAGGAAATGGTTTGCATGATTCTCTACAAGGAATATGTCCTAGAGTACGTAATATACACATTTGACTGATAAAAACGTCCGATACTGAGGAAGAGCTTTCCCATAGTAACAAACCCCATAACTGAGTCCTAAATCAATCTGTCTTGTCCGTTACTGCTCCTAATTGGGGAGATCTCTGAGATTGAGGGAAAAAAATTCAACGAATTCATCAGATTTTTTGCCAACTTGTTACAATGTGTCTTCCAGTTCAGAAATTCATGCAGGAACACTCCTACAAAACGTACACTTATGTCGAGTATTTATAAGTGCATTTATAAGTGTACTTATAAACGCACTTCTAGGAATTAAAAATTTTAAATCATTTCCTGTCTGGGTATTGCGATAAGAAAAACTGCAAATAGTGAACTTTGTTTTATGTTAGTATCCTCCTTGCGAAACAAACATATTTCGGGTGTAATTCAATGTCCGTCGTGATGTTATCCAGGGAAGAATTTGGTTTTGAAGTTTTCTTCATATTTCACTTTGTGGGGTGGATGAAGAAAAATCTAAGTTTTTCGTCAACGTTGAAATAATTCATTTTATTATTTACCAGTATTAGGCAAATGTGTCTAACGTTGTTTGAATCCTTTATGAAACATTAGTTTATATAGTTGGAGAATTTGTTTGAATTGTTGAAATGTTTTGATTACCTAATGATATATGTTTCACCCTGAAAATTGTTATCCATTCAATGTTTTGATTGTGAGAATTTTGTTTATTTGTCCTAATCTCACGAAATTGTTCAAGAGATATTGAAAGTGATATTATATCGAATGATTTCAATCCAAAGATTTCCTCAAAATCTTCTTAATAAATATTTCTCAATTGTGATGCAGATGACGGACACAATGTAATTGAATTATCTGTAAAGATTTTATCATCGGATATTTTGCATATTACAGCAGGATTTTATGCGAATTTCTCCACTTATGCAGAAACGGTAAATTTATTGAACAAGCCATCTCTTTTGAAATCTTGTAAATGCATTTCTTACGTGCAATACACAAATTCTTCCATTTCGTAAGATTCATGTCGTAACAATTGATGATGACTTCATGTTAGGCGACATTTCATACAGATCACGGGTACAGAGAGCTGCCGAAGATACAATACAAAGCTCGAAGGGAAATATAATTTTGACAGTAAAACTTTGTTTTATGATCAAGTGAGCTTTATATAAAACGTAATTTCGTACTAGTGCGAAATGAAATATTTCGCATTGGTGTTTTCTGTTTAGGATCTATACGAGGACATATTGAAAAATTATTAGCCTAGTATAGAACCAAACAATATTTTATTACTGAACATATTCTACTATTAATTGGATACATTTATTACAGCAAACTTGCAACGTCTCTAGACCTTTCAAAAAAAATGTTTCTTTTTGCTCTGCAAACCAGACCTCCACAGCTTTTATTACCTCCTCGTTCGAAGAAAATTTACGACCTTTCAAACTTTTTTTCAGTTGAGGAAAGAGATGATGGTCGGAAGGAGCCAAATCTGGTGAATAAGGGGGGTGTTCTAGTAATTCAAACCATAAATCACGAATTTTTTGCATGGCAACATGAGATTTCTGTGCAAAAACAAAACACCTTTGGATAGCTTTCCGCGTCTTTTCTCTTTAATTTTTTCCCGTAGAGTGGTCAGTAATGTTGAATAGTAATCTCCAGTTATTGTTCTACCCTTATCCAAAAATTCAATCATGATTGATTGCTCCATGGCAATCCCAAAAAACTGAAGCAAAAACTTTTCCAGATTTTTGGACACGAAACTTCTTAGGTCTTGAAGAACCGGAGTGTTGCCATTCCATCGATTGTTGCTTTGTTTCTGGATCGTAGAAATGTACCCAAGTCTCATCCATAGTAACAATTGGACGCATGTGTGGCGTCATTCGGGTTTTCTCGTGGAGGCCGAAGACGCATCTGTGGCGTCACCCGCATGTGTAACTTCTAATGCTCAGTATGTTGTAGGCGTTCGTAGGAGAGTGTTGTGATTTTGTCGGCCGTTTTAGTACTCATTATATTACGTGAAAGTGGCCTTGGTTTTATAATTTTACATTTTGGGCTTGTGAAATGGAGGAACAAGTTGCAGGGCCATCTAGGCCAAAGCGAAAGTGTTCAGATGAAAAGATAAGGAAACCACTGACTGAGATGGAGTTAGAAGAAATTGCAGAAGCATTTTCTGATAGTGGAAGTGAGTTTGAAGTTTCTGATTTTGAAACTGAGTCAGAAAAATCTGAATCGTTATCTGACATTGATACACGAGATAATAATGAGCTCCCTCAAGTGCCCGGTTCAAGTACCTATGACGATATAAATACTACTGATGAAACAGAACTGTTCGTTCTGATTTGCCCTATTTGAAAAATATTCAGTTCAGCGGTAATTCCGGCTTGGCTGTCCCAGTTCCAGGAGACGAACCATTTGATTTTTTTTCACTATTGGTGACTGATGACTTGTTATCACATATAGTTGAACAAACTAATTTATATGCAGAAGAAGTTTTTCTTAGCAAAAACACTAGGGAGAAGTCACGTATAACATATTGGAAACCAGTTGATTTGCCAGAATTCAAAGTTTTTCTTGGATTGTGGTTCCATATGGGCAACATACGAATCAATCGTATTCAAGACTATTGGAAAACAGACGACTTATTCAGTTTACCTTGTTTCCAACAGCACATGAGTAGAAATCGCTTTTTACTCATTCTCAGATGCTTACATTTTGACAAAAACCCGTCACAAGAAGAGTTAGGTTTTGGAGATCGTCTTCATAAAATTCGATTTATGCAAGAATATCTCAACCAGAAAATGGCCGAAGTTTATTACCCTCAAAAGAACTTGGCCATTGACGAATCCATGGTTTTGTGGCGAGGGCGTCTTGCCTTCCGACAGTATATCAAAGGAAAAAAACATAAATATGGAATGAAATTGTATGTTCTAGCTGAGCCAAATGGACTTGTGTTGAGAATTAAATTATACACTGGGGCTGGTGGAGATTTGGGCGGAAAAGATCATGCGCAGAAAGTAGTTTTGTCCCTGATGGAAGGGTTGGAAAGAAAGGGACATGCTTTATACATGGATAATTATTATAACAGCATTTCCTTATGCCAAAAGATGCTTCATTTGGATACTTACATAACGGGGACTCTAAGAAAAGATCGAAAAAATAATCCGAAGGAGGTTGTTGGAGCAAAATTGAAAAAAGGCGAATATATCGCTAAATATTGCAAAGAAATTGCAGTAGCAAAATGGCATGACAAGCGAGATGTTTTGTTTATTTCAACCGAGTTTGAAAATAGTATGGTAGAAGTTCAACGAAGACACGGAGTTAATGTCCAAAAACCTTTGGGTATTCTCCGATACAACGAAAATATGTCGGGTATAGACCGTCAAGACCAAATGCTTCCCTACTACCCCAGTGAACGTAAAACGCTAAGATGGTACAAGAAATTGGGGATACATATTTTGTGTACTCTGCTACTAAATAGCTACATTTTATTCAGCACGTCCTCAAGAAAGAAAATTTCTCTTTATGATTTCCGAATAGCTGTGATAAAGAAACTCTTATCTAGCAAACCGGCAAAAGAGCAAAGTTTCAGTAATGCTAGCGCCAAAGCAAACGAAAAGAAACATTTCCCTCAAAAAACATCTGACGAAGGTGGAAGAACAAAACGAAAGCGATGTAGATTATGCTTCTCTAGAAAGATTCGCAAAGATACGCCATTCTTCTGTCCAGATTGTCCGGGGTCACCAGGTTTGTGCCTGGAAAGCTGTTTTCGTGAGTTTCATGAGTGAAGGTCTTTGAAATGAAGTTACGTGTACTTGTACTTTGTTTGGTGTTTTCTCTGTGCATTATTTACTCTTTTGGTGTTATACTATACTCGGTGTTTTTATGTTTTTTATTTTCTTTGTTTGTATCTTTATTCTGATTGCTTTATCGTGGATTTTTACTGTTTTTCATACAATAATTCTAAGTGAAATCAAGTATTTATTTGAACGTATTTTTATATTTTATGTTTCGTTATTTTTCATTTCCGTATTATTTGTTGAGTTGTTAGCTTTTAGCACTATATGTCATTTTGACTCCAACTGATTTTATGTCGCAATTCTTTTTTTATGTAGTATTGGTTACTTTCGTTTGCACATTTGACTCCAAATAAAGTATATTTTTGGCAATTTAAGCTTGACGCCATATTGCGTCATCGGCATCCTCCTAAAAATTCCTGCCGAGAGGCCGGTGACGCAAGGGTGGCGTCACATGTCATTTCGATAGAAAAAACATTTTATTCATCTTGTCTCATATCTTGGAACACTAAACAAAAACTTTGAGTCCAGAATTTGAAAAAAAAAGTGTTTGGCTCCGCGTGATGTCATAGGCCACCAAGGCAGCAGTGAACGTGTTAAGAAGTCTACATCGTTTTCAAATCGAGCACAGATCGAACGCGATGCTACTACCCTTGCACGCTTTTGGTCAACATTCAAACATTTAGGGATCCATTTTGCAGCAATTTTTCTCATGTCCAAATTGACTATGAACTATATGATGAACGCGTTCGTCTGAAATATTCAGTGCTTCAGATATCCGTTTTAGCCCAATTCGACGGTCTGTTGAAATCATGTCATGAACTGCATCGATATTTTCGGGGACTGACACAGAAACTGGCCTTCCCGATCGGTCATCATCTTCAATGGAAAATTTACCTCCTTTGAAGCTTGCAGACCAATTTTTCACGGTCGCATACGAAGGACATTGATCACTAAGGGTCTTAGCATATCTTCGTAAATCTGCTTACCTCTTAACCCTTTTAAATACAGGTACTTGATGATGGCTCGATACTCCAATTTTTCGATTTTCACAATTTCGGTGGACATATTTTTTCTTTTAATTTATTGCGTAACTCTGGTATACTTTTTTGACGTCAAACTTTACACTGACACTTCTAATAAGTTATTGTTCGTTGCTATGGTAACACAATATTTTGTTTATGCAGGGAACTGGTCTAGGCTAACTAGATATCAATACATCCTCGAATCATGTAATGTTTGCAATTTCAAAAACTTCAGAAGTTACCACAATTCTCACTTCCCCCACATTCTTCTAATATTATATGGCCCATTTTTTATTAATAAAACGACAGAATATTGAACTTTCCCTTGGTGTGGAGTAGGAGCATTAACCTCAAATGCTCATTTAGAGAAGTCCTCCAAATTTGTTTGTACAGATTTTATTCACAAGTTAAGCACTATCGTTAGAACGTTTAATATTCAATAATAATAATAATAATAATATAACGTCTTTATTATTTTCAAAAATGGCTTCAGTGACATTTGAGCAATAAATCAATATAGAAAATAATGGGCGGAGTTCAAATTTTATGATGAAATACCACAAAACTTGTTCTTCCACTCAACCATGTGAAAGCTGTGTAGCAATTTTTTTTAACTCAAGTTATTCTGTTTGAAATTCAGTGTATTAAACAAAAGTGTAATACACAATATATACATATTATATTTGAGATTCATTCAATACAAGTTTGTATGATGCTTTTAAATTCCGGATATTGAGTATCTTCATTCTCTGTGGTAGGTGATTGTGAAGATGAAAAATTTGGTAACTGAATGATCGTCTAAATAATTCTGTTTTAAATGGAGGTATTGTTAGTAGTCCTTTATGTCTTACATTCAAATTATGAATATCTGTTCTGAACCTTAATTTTCTATGCAGGTACGAAGGTTTCTTGGTAACAATAATCTTATGAAAGAGCATATAGATATACATTTGAAAAACAAAATAAGAATAGTAGGTTTAATAGATATTATTGGTCTTAGAAATTATGCCACTTCTTCTTCAGTAGAATAGAGTTTTTTAATTTTTTTTTTCAATTTTGTGTTGTAATTTGATAGGACCGTATTCCTATCGGCATGCTATTTATTATAAACAATAATGCCATGATTTTATAATCAATTTTTGCCAAAACTAGTTTAATTTTGCACAGTTTTCAGGTTATCAGGTTGTCTAGTAAGGTGAGTATGACTTTTATAAGTAATAATATAGGAGATATTAAAATGTTCTTCCAATTTTTTGTTAGGTGCAAATTTGCATTCAGAATAATGAGTCATTATCTAAAATATTTCTTGGTTTATATAAGTTTGAAGTTTGATGGTTTCAATGGTTCAATGGTTTGCAATGGTTCCAAAATTGATTTTGTTGCAGTGCCTCAAATTGAAATTGAATACTGAAGTTTCGAATATAAAGTGAGGTATACATTTTTGAAACCTCAGTCTGTATAAGATGCCAATTTTAGGAGTTACTTCTTTTTCTCTGATCAAGAGAGAGTTCCATCAATGGTTGAACCTAGCGGGGTTAAATCTGGTTTTCTTGTAAAGATCTCTCAGAAATGTACATAAACCTAGATTTAGAGTAAACTTATTTTCTTTCTACCATAACGAAATTAAGCTGAGGTCACCTTCCATTTGTCCTTTATGTCTTGAGCACTTTTCCCATAATAGTAAAGGGTGGTATTACCCGCAAATGATTTCAAATTACCTTTCAAATTCTGATATTGAACTTATATAAATGAGGAACAAAACAGGCCCAAGAATAGACTCTTGGAGCACCTCTCAAGAAATATCTATCCTTGAGGATGAATTAATTGCTGTCTTCCACTGGGGTAATTTTCAAATATAGCATCAACATTGCCTCTGATACGAATTTGTCTTAGTTTAAGTAATAGAATAGCATGAGTCACAGTGCCGAATGCTTTACGTAAATCCAGCGATAAGAGCCCGCACTCAATCCCCGAATCTAATTTCATCTGAATATCAGTGATCAGATCCATAGTGACACACTCTGTATCACTAGATTCATAAAAGTCCTACTAAGGGCCGGTTTATCAATGCAGGGTTAGGTTAGTTTAACCATGGGGTAAATGCTAACTCCAGGATAAACTGTTTATCAAGTCGAGGTTAAAAATAACTTCGGGTAAAAGTCAGAGTTAATTTAACTCCAGCTTCAAGGTGGAGGTTTTCTCTTTTATCCCCGACTTAACATATAAAAGTTTCGCGAAATCTAACAGTGATAATATAATTATGGAAGCGTTTGATGAGATGTGTGACTATGATGGGGATATTTTGGAAATGATTGAATATAGGAGGCGACCCAACACAATGAGGCAACGGAATAATACGTTTGAAGAATACGATGATGTCGACTTTTTCACTAGGTTTAGACTACGTAAACCTACGGTGTTGTGGATTTTAGCACAAATAGAAGCTGCTATTGAGTCTTCAACTGATAGGTAAAATAAATTTTTCATATCCAGCTGAAAGCTCCATAATGAAATGTCTTGAATGTAATTGTTGGAATCATTCTGTGTCTCCTATGAATAAATTGTTGCTCACATTGAGATATTATGCAACTGATAATTTTTTAATAACAGCTGGAGATTGCATAAATGTAAGTAAATCTACAGCATGTAATGTTGTAAGAACAGTTACCAATGCTCTGGTATCACTAGCACCACAGCATATTCAAATGCCAAGAGATGATCATTGAACACATCTTAGGACTGCCAAATACAAGAACCTACCACTCCTTCACTAGAAGAATTAAATTCCTGGCCCAACTTTCGCCAGACACATTCTTTTTCCCTCCAAGATACTGCATCAGTTTTTTTGCATTCAATTACGCCCTTATATTTATTGGCGACTTTAATCAACTGCAACCTGTCCGATGGAGAGAAATTTGGACCCCTGGCACTTTTCACTACACTCATGGTTATCTTTGGACCTCAATGTATTCCTTTTGTAGTTTTAATTTGCTATTTTGATTTTTGATTGTCTATATGACAGTTTGAAGTTAAATATTTGAATCTGTATCCTGGTGGCTGTCAGAATTTTTCAACCAATTCTAATCCACAGGGAGCAGCAACTCTGTCGCAAGTATTAACAACCAGACGATATTTAAGGGTTTCGTAACTCTCACCGTAATATGTAATAGACGAGGAAAGTGTGTTGTCATAAATGTCATTCTTGTCAAAAACTGATTCCAAACAAAGAATTTTAGTTGACATTTTCTGTTGATTATTTGCTGCTTTGCTTTTTAGTTTGTGTTTAGTGGTTTGGATTTTGTTTTCTCAAGCAAAATAAGTTGAAAACTTTAACGGAAACAATATTGGACAAGCTGATTCAAATTCGACGGAGGTTTGTTTGGAATCAGTTTTTGACAAGAATGACATTTGTGACGTCACCACTTTCCTCGTCTATTAATAAACGGATACGAATCTAACACCCACTTTGACCTAGGGATAGCTTAACCCCAGTGTCAGTTAACACTCATATTTAACACTGCATTGAAAAACCGGCCCTAATTAACATACAGATTTTCGTTGAATAATCAAGCAAACTTTCTTACATTTTTTAAATTTTTACACTTTTATATTGTTACAATTTTACATTTTCACAATCCCACATTTTTTCATTTTTATATTTTATATCTATATACTTTTATATGTTCAAATTGTTTCATAACGTATAATGTTTGTTTATTCTGTAATGAAGCTTACTTATTATGATGGACCATACACAACATGAAACCACGTACAAGCGAGGGTTCCTTTGGAACCAAAGCTTCTGTGGTACCACTTGTTTATTTACTTCAATAATGTATACACACTCTTGTAATTTTTTTCTTGGTGAATAAACTTTTTATTATTATTACCATGATACTGAATATTTTTATCGGTATCGATATATGATAGGCATAACCCAATATTAATAAAAAATTCATTGAGGTTTACAGAGATATCCTTTGGATTGTAAAGATGTACCGATCCCACTCCAGTAAAGTATACCAGTACATCATTATCTAACACTTGAAAACAAATTTACAATTTAAAAATATTAGATGTAATGATCTTAATTATCATATTTTTTCGCTTGTAAAATGCAGTATTACTGACTGTATTATTACATAGATACTTATATCATTCTAGGTTATTTAGACTTGACTCAAATTGCACACGATAACAGTTATAAAATTAAAATTATTGACTATTTCGGCAAATTTATCTAATAATTATTAGATATATTGATTTGTTTAACACGTTCGCGGACAGTCGGTGGAAACGGGGGGCAAAAAAACTTGAGCGGAATATGCCGTCATGTCCCTATAAAAACATTTTTTGATTTGCTGGGACAGTGATGTTAAATGCCGTCAAGGAAAACTCATCATTATTTATTACAAATTTATTGAACTATAGTACAAAACGGATTTTGAAACATACCGGGTGGCTACGGAAGTATTGCCTATGGAATATCTCAGTTATTGTATGAAGTAGGTTTGTGAAATTTGGAGCGTCGATATAATGACATAAGAACTAGAATTTGAGCATATTGACATGTCGAAGTTAACTTCCGGTCTGACCGGAAGTAACATCAACTTTCTTATTTTAAATGGAAACCCTATTTTTTTTCTTTTCGTTTTATTCAGCATTCAATTCCCTTTCTAGTGACATATCACAAGTTGGTATCTAACCTAAAACTAGATCAGAAAAAAATTATTATTGAAATTCACCGAGTAGGCCGTGGAAGCAAAATGAAAGCGAAAAATTGAACAGTTGGCTATGGAAACCATACGTCACTTGATAACAGTTGCTAGTACTGTGATATTTTATTTTCATTCGTCGGCGTTATAAAAAGCCGCCAAAAAAAATATTGGAAAAATTGGGAAAAAAACAATACTCTGTAGGTCCATAACTTAAATAGGAACATACAACTTTTTCTTGCCTGTACTATTCAGCATAACCATTCCTTTCTAATGATGTAATAGAAAGTAATTTTTTGAATTGAAATACCAAAAAATCCAATTATTATTCTTCAAATAACAAAACAGATTATCGCCATACGCAAAAATAAAATTAAAAATAATGTGGAATGATAAATTAAATCCTGTAGGTTCTAGGTTAAATAGGAACATAAACGTACTTGTTCTGTGCCATCGTCCATAGATATTCTAATATCTACCTATGGATGATGTTTGTGCTATTCAGAATAATCATTCCATTGCAATAATCATTCGAACCAAAATATTAACAAGTAGGCTGAGATGTATTTTGGAATGAAATAAAAAAGAAATGAGAGCTGTCACGAACGCTGCTATCATTATTATTTTGACGTTCGAAGTAGTGTTTTTGATTCTGCCATCATCTGAAATCAGTTAGTGGAATATTCAAAAAATGCCCCGTTATTCACGAACCGAACAAATTGACATGCTTCTCATTTATGGTGAATGTTTACAAAATTCTTATGCCGCTGAACGATTGTATTTAGAGCGATATCCAGGGAGGCAGCAACCGTCAAGAAGGTATTTCCAGTGGCTTGAAGAAAAATTAAGAACTGAGCCTGATGTTCACGAAGACCAAGAAGCATTTGTTATTAATGAGGAAACTGAAATTAATGTATTAGCTTTAGTACAATATGATAGCACAATTTCCTCAAGGCAGATTGGCGCCGAATTAGCTATAAGTAAGGACTCTGCTAGGAAAATTTTGAAAAAACATCGATTGAAATCCTTCAAGTATCAGTTGCATCAACATTTATATGAAAATGACGGTGAAAGGCGCCTGGAATATTGTAATTGGTTTCTTCGACAAAATGCTGAGAATCACCTATTTAACTATTATATCTTGTTTACGGACGAGTCAAGATTTACCAACAATGGATTATTTAACAGGAATAATACAAGGTAGGTACTGTACTTTATTTGGATTATTGTCGATAGTCGAAGTGTAAAGTGCTAAAAGTGTGAACGGTCTTTTGTTCCAGGTACTGGGCGATAGCAAACGAGCACCGGTTTCGACAAGGCGGCTTCCAGGAGAGATTTGGTGTGAATGTTTGGGCAGGAATAGTTGGAACTCATATTGTTGGCCCCATTCTTTTTCAAGGCCAACTAACCGGAGAGAGATACTTTAATTTCTTAACGAATGAAATTTCGGAATTCATTAACAACCTACCAGCGGAAATAACTGAGAGAATGTACTTCCAGCAAGATGGCGCCCCTCCGCATAATTCAAGAATAGCGAGAAATTATCTTCAAAATCGCTTTCAAGAGAGACTTATAACAACCCATGGTCCAGTCAGGTGGCCACCAAGGTCACCTGATCTTACTCCGTGCGACTATTTTCTATGGGGGCATCTTAAAAATAGGGTGTATTCCACACAGCCTACAACTCTACATGAGCTAGAAGTAAAAATTCGTAGAGTTTTCCAAGATATCACGCCCCAAATGTTGAGAAACGTTTTACATGAAAATATCATCAGAGTCAATAAATGTATTGACGCTGAGGGAATGCATTTCGAACATTTGTTTTGAATTTATTTTATCTTTAATCCTATCAATTTGAATTTTTTTTTCGATAAATCTGTTTTTTCGTTATTTGAAGAATAATAATTGGATTTTTTGGTATTTCATTTCAAAAAATTACTTTCTATTATATCATTAGAAAGGAATGGTTATGCTAAAAGGTACAGGCAAGAAAAAGTTGTATGTTCCTATTTAAGTTATGGACCTACAGAGTATTGTTTTTTTCCTAATTTTTCCAATATTTTTTTGGCGGCTTTTTTTAACGCCGACGAATGAAAATAAAATATCACAGTAGTAGCAACTGTTATCAAGTGACGTATGGTTTCCATAGCCAACTTTTCAATTTTTGGCTTTCATTTTGCTTCCACGGCCTACTCGGTGAATTTCAATAATAATTTTTTTCTGATCTAGTTTCTGGTTAGATACCAACTTGTGATATGTCATTAGGAAGGGAATTGAATGCTGAATAAAGCGAAAAGAAAAAAAATAGGGTTTCCATTTAAAATAAGAAAGTTGATGTTACTTCCGGTCAGACCGGAAGTTAAATTCGACATGTCAATATGCTCAAATTCTAGCTCTTATGTCATTATATCGACGCTCCAAATTTCACACACCTACTCCATACAATAACTGAGATATTCCGTAGGCAATACTTCCGTAGCCACCCGGTATATAAAAATATGTAAGAGTTGTACTTTTTGTTAAATTCTTCTGCAACGCTCGATACACAGGGCTGTTTTTTCCGGGCATGTTTTACAAAGGTATTTTGTTTCTTTACGAATTTTATTTTCCGGGCATTGCCTGTACCTTATGTGGTTGCTAGGATCATTTTCTGACATGAAATTAGGATTCGAAGTTCATCTTCCGCATTGAACGCTTCTGACTTGAAAGATCTTTCCGTGGTGGAGAGGATACTTCATCCATAATTCGTTCAAGCGTCCCAATTTCTTTCCGATCCATTTATTTGTCCTGTAAATGAAAACGCGACTAATTTATCAGATTATCAAAAACAAACGATATGCTTATAATTTGTGTACGTGCTGGGACGGTACCTATAAAAACAATTCAAAGTTGTCGGCATACGCCGCGTGGAGTCGTCGTCACAACTTTGTTACAAACAAATGAAAAAAATTTGCACAACGCGTGTATAAAAAATATCGAGAGTCTACCTACTTCTACTAGCTACTTACTTTTGCTTATAAACCACTTTTTGTAGTATTTAAAACACTTATCAAACTCCACAGATGTGTACACAAACACAGATACAGAGCAAATGCATCTGTCGAACAGTATTTTGAAGTTAGGCTCACCAGAACTTATGCATGGACGTTTGTTTGAATGTTTTAGACGATGTAGTAACTTGATTACTTATATTTCGGACGTCCATCATCTTAATGGTTGAAAGATTTCTATCTCTTTCAAATTTTTCACAACGTTTCAATTGCTTGAATCCGCAATCGTCTTCTGGTGAATAGTAATTTTATGTTTTCTCCTGGGACAGTAAGCGTCCGTAACATAGAAATCATACGCAGTGCTGTCGGCAACTGCCGCGGTGAACCCAGAATAAAATTAGATATTGGTCGGCATATTCCGTCTTGTCCCTGCACATAGCGCGGGATATGCCGCTCTGTCCGCGAACGTGTTAATGATCATTCACGAACTACTTGATGACATTAATGAGTAAGTGGCTTGTTTAGGCGTGGGAATACTACGAGTTTGTACCAAACTATCTGAACGAAGTCGGAAACGCGAGAAAATTAAAACTTGGTGATCAGTATTCCTTGTAGAGCGAACAGCTACTTTTAGATATTGTACTATAATCTGACAGAAAACGTACCATATTTCATTATCTCTGCAGTATTTGCCTCATTAGTAGTGACAGTGAACTTTTTCTTCACTGCATTTCTGACAGCAACATATGAAAAGGTTCCGAAAATAGAAATGATATGATTTGATCATGTTTCATTAGACCGACATTCATCTGAATATCCAAAAACAGGAGGCGGCACT
This sequence comes from Chrysolina oricalcia, assembly GCA_944452925.2. NCBI lineage: Eukaryota > Metazoa > Arthropoda > Insecta > Coleoptera > Chrysomelidae > Chrysolina > Chrysolina oricalcia. The sequence goes on from OX101822.2 coordinate 54,971,169, forward strand.
TTTAATCAGCTGGCATCACAAGCTGAGTTTCTGCTGATTGTATTCGTTGTTATAAAATATTGCTGAACACGCCTTTGTAGATTTTTTTTTGTGCATGTTACTAAACCTTCTGTCGTTTTATCAATGCCATTTTTATCTAGAATACCTGATGCTTAAATTATAAGAGCTGGTCCCAAAACTGTCACCTGTAGCACACCAAATTGAAAGATTTTTTGTTCACTTCTAGTTTCATCAATTTCAACATATTGAGCTCTATTTTATGAATTATTTCTGAGTAGATCATAAACTTTACTGCGAAAACCAATATTCTCTAAATTCATTGATAGTCGTTTATGCATGGTCAACCGTATAGAAAGCTTTAGTTAGGTCCAAAAAAATTGCCATTGTTGAATTTTGATTATCAAGATGTTGGTGTATATTAGTCAGATAACAGATTGCATCCTGGGTCGAAACGGTTTTTCTGAACTCGAACTGTTTTTCTGAAATCAGATGATCTTTTTCCAAAAAAGTTTCCATTCTTTATTTAAAAATTTTCTCAAATTTTTAGCTTAACTTGTAATTGGTGGAATAGGACTGTAATTTTTATCTTCCATTTTATCACCACATCTATATTTCGGTTTGATAATGACCACTTTGAAGGATTTTGAAATTTGACCTAAATCCATGATGAAATTCAGTAATGAATTTAAGCCAAGAATATTATTACATCTGAAGTGATTTTGTCAATGCCTGGAGATGTTTTCAATTTCAACGACGTTATTAATTGCTCTATTTCACTCGGGTTTGTGTCTTCTAGATAAAATGTTCAGTGTTCTAGGTGAAAAAATGTATTAAAGTTGGGCATCCAACGTAAAGTATAGTATATTGTGTAACTAGTAGTAAAAGCAATACATTCCCAGACGACAATGTAAATTGTTGGCCGAGGTTGAAGTCTGGGAATGTGCTTTCACTACGAGGTACACATACTATTTTTTTCTGAAATTGCAATCAGCATTATCAAAAACTAACGAATTCTACATATTGTTTGAGTGAATTCAATAACTGCCTGAAATGTAAACAAGCCGGCAAAAATTTTCCCGTATCGTTTTCGATACGGGAAAGTATTAAACGGTCCGGGAAAGCTTAGCAACGGACTAAAATACTGGATTAGCGTATTTTGAGGCCTGCAGTTGTTCCGAGATAGTGGGCATTCTTGAACGATTTCAGAAAAAAGTATTGTGATGCAATAATTGCTTGATCAAGCTACTGTTTTGCGAAACATGTAGTGGGTAATAAATTATGTGGAAAACCGTCTTTACTGTCATTTCCTATGGATTTCCATCAAGTAACGTCAATCGAAAAAATAAATAAATAAATGTGTATATACATCACACACTTTCCCCCCATTCCTAGGCGATCCCTTTGATTTTCAAATTAATTTCGTCAATAATTGATTAAGGAAATAGCCAATTCACGTGCCAAAACAGTATGAGCTCTTCAACAAACTTATATTAGATTGGATATTTGGTAGATTGGAGTACCTTTTAGAATAGGCTGGTTGAAATTGAATAAAAAAATTCAGAAATTTCTCATAAGAGAGTTATAGGAGGCGTACTTTGGGAAAAGCAGTATTAAAGTCGTCCTTATTTTGACATCTGAGCATGCGCTCATATACCTCACTTTATATTTCCCTCTTTGAGGATAGTGCTTAACTTTCAATAATAAAGATGGTCTTATTTTTCCCCCATTTTAAATATTCTGTCTAAAAGCATTGTTTAAATAGAAGATAGTCAGTCAGTGCCTGTGGAAAAGGTATTGGACCCAAACGCGAGTGTCACCTGGCGTGATTAGTTACAAACATGAATATTTCACGTCATTTCCCAGGTAGCACATCATATCGGCTGAATCTTGGTTCCATATTGGGCCAATATAGATATATTGTAAATGTAAAATCAATATTGGTCCAATATGGATGAATATTCAAAAAAAAATATTATATTGGTGGGATATTGGTTGAACTAGTTTTGAATGTAGATTGTTACACGAAATATTGGGTCAATATTGGTTGAATAATTTCTACCAATATCGATAATACAATATTGGTTTTATATTGTTTTCCACATCTAGAATAAATATTGCAATCCAAATATTCCAGTCATATCGATTATAGGGGAAAAAAACTATATTGTATTTCCAAGTTTGTTAGAATATTGGTTGAATATCATTTCCACTTTATTTGACAAAATGTAATAACTCATATTGATTCAATATTGGTTGACTGATATTTACCAATATCGATAAAACAATACTATCTTCACATCGTTTTTAACATCTAGAATAAATATCGCAATCCCAATATTCCCCTAATATCGATTATATGAATAAAAACTATATTGTATTTCCCAGTGTGATTACACATTGGTTGAATATCATTTCGCCAATATTCAACAAATCTTATTAATCAATATTGGGTCAATATTGGTTCAATAATATTTATCGATATCGTTAAAACAATATTGTCTTCATATTGTTTCCTACATCTAGATTGAGATGAAATTTGAATATTGGCCGAATATTCAATAAAACATATTGAAATTATATCATGATCAAACCTAGATAAAAATCCGCTAGGTGGCTCTACATATGGAACGTCTTCTAAAACCTACGAAAGTATATTAAATACTTCTCACAACTTGTTTCAAGACAGCTCGCTCAGTGGTTATGGCGATGAAAAGGCAGACTCTGGTGTCACCTTCATCAACTAAAAGACATTTAATAATTCACCAAGGTATATTGACATCCACCAATATATCCAAATGATATTGTACCAATATCGATAAATATTGTACCAATATCGATAAATATTTTGGGGCCATTATAGCTTCAAGAATATTTTACCAAAACTATTTCTAAAATATTCTAACAATATTCGACCAATATCGCAATATGTTCACATTTTACTTCTCGACAATATAACTTTTGGATATTGTGCCAATATTGTCAGAATATTGTATCAGCGATATTGTACCAATATCGCCGAACATTTTGAGGCCAATATCAGTTCAAGGATATTTCGCCAATATTATTCAAGTAATATTGGACCAATATCGCCGAATGTTCACATTTTTTTTCTCGCCACTATTGCATTTCAAATATTTCGCCAATATGTTCACAATATTGTATCAATATTTTACCAATATAGGTGTGCTACTTGGGTTTGATCTAGGTTTCTTCAAAAACCCCTGATTTTTAATGCTGTCCTATCGTTTCAATCAAGTTACGACATAACTTGGAGGCCAGATCACTGAAGTTACGACATGACTTGGATGCGAGCTCACTATCGCCATCTACATGTCGCATCCATTTTAATCCAATTATAATCCCATAAGATGACCATCTATCTCACATTGTAATTTTGTTTTCATTAAAATTTAACCTGGTACCCGATATTTCTGATAACCTCATATTATGGTCATTTGTTTTGTTGTGTTTTATCTGAGTCTGTTCTGAAAGAAATAATCAAACGTATGATGATGATGATGTGGTTTTATTAAGGGAAGTTGTTGCGCACAAATCTATTTTAAACCCAGTAAAACAACTGCCTCCAGTCAATTTGCCATACAATATAGACTTATTTTCAACTACCAACTCATGTTAGAAAAGAGGTAATAAATAAGGAAAAATCAGCTGATTACCTATAACACTAATTTTACAAAACAAATGGCCATGCGGTAGTTTTATTTGAATCTTTCATTACTGCATTGCAGTATACGGAAGCTTCCGATAACTCTCTATTATATAAAAAAGTTATAGTGGAAATATTTTCACATGTGCACATTTTTGCTTGAAATCTCTGCTTTCAAAAGTAATATTTTCGTCTAATAGAACACTGGAATTTTGATCTCCACTCCAAAGTACCAGTAAACATAGCTGCAATTGCTTTTTTAAAAATGATTTCCACAATAATCTTACCTTCAAGAAGTCTCGAAGCCACATAACCTCTGGTTTTGGATCACCAATCACTTCACAGAGAATGGTGACGTCATCTCCCTCACAGGCATCTGTTGACCTTGGTTTCTTGAGGAATTTGGGCTCTTTGGAATATCTGAAATATAATAAGATTTCATCAAAAGAAATTCATTGTTAATGATAAAACATTTAACGAATTTTTCATACTATAGGCGTTTCAACGGCAAGCATAGAACAGAAAATTATGCAACATCCCCTTACGACAAAAAAATTACACCTGCCCAACACCTGGCAGTTTTTCTACAAGAACACACTTTGCAATGCTCTGTGAATTGAATACATAAGCTGAACTATTCTTTGGCTTCAGAGCTGTGCCTACTTTCTTGGGGGATTCCAGAATCATCGTAGGAATATTTGACACAAACAAATGGAACTCAACTGCAGGATGACAGATAAAGTATTCTCATCTTGAGACAAAAAACTACCAAAATGAACTCCTAGAACCTAGAAATGTATAAACCTGAAAAAGGGCAATATTGCAACTGGTTCATGAATTTTATTTCAAGCTTATCTGTCCATCAAACTATTCCTGATTCTAGTTTCGTATAGCGCGAAACACTCGAGTAGGCCACGCCTCTCGCGAGACCTAATGTCTACTGCTGGAGTATATCAACGCAACAATTTCTAGTAGACCACGCCTACCGCGACTCCTGCATTGAATTGCACAGTTTTTGCATTGCGACTATGCAACTAGGAAATATTTTGATTTTTCTATGAAAAGATCTCAAAAACCGATTGATATTTATTTCAACTATGGGTCTTGTATCAGCCTCGCGCCTTATGGCCATATATTCATATAACTATATTCATTTGTTGACTAAACTCTTAAAGTTTTCTACAAGTTTGTTTTCCAGATTCTTCGAATTTTTTCAAAGCTTTTCTTCTAGGCTCGTTGAATTTTCTTGAAGTTCGTCTTTCACAAAGATTTGGTATGTTATTATTAATTATCGACCTCAAATATATTTCAGAAACTTCGAATAAGAAGGTTTCGGGCTATTTTTCTTCTAAAATCAGTCCTACTGACAGTCTTTTCTGGAGTGCAGAGTTCTTAGTTGTTGTTTCAAATTCCCTTTCTTCCAATTCATGCTTCAATTCCAAGACATTCAAGTTCACAAGGCGCACTTGCCTTGAAAACATTTTGATTTTTAGTCTCTTCGTACAAGATAATAGTTTTACACAAAATATTTATATCTCAAATGTTTACTTTTGTTGAAGACCAAAAACTATTTACCTCGCGAACAATATCTTACTTTCCATACTGATTGTATTGAAAATTCACTCAACTTCGTTATACTTATTCATTTTATTCGTAAAAAATAATTACTCACCGATTTATTTCTACAAATATATAATTTACATGAATTACTTTACTATAATTTATTTCACACTGCTATGCAACCCGCTTCACTTCTGTGTTCTCAGCTGGTTGTATACTCTCTAATCGCTCAAACTGCTCGTGTAATATTTATATATCTGAAGAACTTCAGTATGAACAGCCTAGATTCGTCGATGTTACTTTCATTGTTTCTTTGGTTTACCACTGCGTGGATTTCCGTCTGGTTCCGAAAAGCCGAGAGCGATGAATCATGCATTTCCCGAGCTGATGAGTTCGAGGACAGGTCCGGCTTCACTTTGTTACAACATTCAGTCGTGACGATAGAAATGGCTCTCCCTCTTGACCGGGTCTGCAATGATGATTGGCAGGACCGTGAAACTAGTCTGCAGATAGTCATCTGTTTGATTAACATTTACTTACTAGTTGTTACAAGGAGCATTTGAAGGAAGTGTGTTCTTGTAGAAAAACTTCACCATGAGTTGGAAGGGGTGATTTGTTAATAATCCATTTTAATTTGATGGAATTATGGCCTTTCGCCAAGTGTGCCCAATTTATTTCACATGATGAAATAGCATTTGTTTTGAAATCCGAAAAATCTAAACAAAAGTACCTATAATGACCGGCACAGCATGGTTTTCTGACATATTAATGACAACATAAAACTTACGGAATGTCAGTTCGAATAGTTGATGGTTTATCTTGCGGGGATGCTGATTTGTCAGTCACTTCAACTCTTGCACTATTTTCTGCTCGTCCTATTTCGTTGCTAGCAATGCAAGTGTACACTCCAGCATCTCGAATTGTTACGGTGGCAATCGACAACTCGAGAGTACCGTCGTATGACAATGTCATAATGGATCGCCTAGAGGGTCTGAGACGAATCTGAAAAAAACAAATGAAATGAAAATCGAATTGAACTGGATCTTTGGGTTTAGTCTTCCATATGTCCTTGTCTATCAGTTTTTCCAGTCTCTTCAGGAGGCAGGATGAGAGGCTCATTGGTATATCCAGATACATCCCAGGTAGCACATCATATCGGCTGAATCTTGGTTCCATATTGGGCCAATATAGATATATTGTAAATGAAAAATCAATATTGGTCCAATATGGGTGCATATCCAAAAAACAATATTATATTAATAATATTGGTGGAATATTGATTGAACTAGTTTTGAATGTAGATTATCACACGAAATATTGGGTCAATATTGGTTGAATAATTTCTACCAATATCGATAATACAATATTGGTTATTTATTGTTTTCCACATCTAGAATAAATATTGCAATCCAAATATTCCAGTCATATCGATTATAGGGGAAAAAACTATATTGTATTTCCAAGTTTGTTAGAATATTGGTTGAATATCAATTCCACTTTATTTGACAAATTGTAATAACTCATATTGACTCAATATTGGTTGAATGATATTTACCAATATCGATAAAACAATATTGTCGTTTTTAACATCTAGAACTAATATCGCAATCCCAATATTCCCCTAATATCGAATCTAGGAATAAAAACAATATTGTATCTCCAAGTGTGATTACACATTGGTTGAATATCATTTCGCCGATATTCAACAAATCTTATTAATTAATATTGGGTCAATATTGGTTCAATAATATTTATCGATATCGTTAAAACAATATTGCCTTCATAGTGTTTCGTACATCTAGATTAGGATGAAATTTGAATATAGGCCGAATATTCAATGAAATATATTGAAATTATATCATAATCAAACCTGGATAAAAATCCGCCAGGTGGCTCTACATATAGAACGTCTTCTAAAACCTACGAAAGTATATTAAATACTTCCCATAACTTGTTTTCAAGACAGCTCACTCAGTGGTTATGACGATCAAAAGGCAGACTCTGGTGTCACCTTCATCAACTAAAAGACATTAAATAATTCACCAAGTATATTGACATTCACCAATATATTCAAATGATAATGTACCAATATCGATAAATATTTTGAGGCCATTATTGCTTCAAGAATATTTCACCAAAACTATTTCTAAAATATTCAAACAATATTCGACCAATATCGCAAAAGTTTACATTTTACTTCTCGACAATATAACTTTTGAATATTGTGCCAATATTGTATCAGCGATATTGTACCAATATCGCCAAACATTTTGAGGCCATTAGTTGAAGAATATTTCGCCAATATTATTGAAGTGATATTGGAGCAATATCGCCGAATGTTCACATTTTTTTTCTCGCCAATATTGCATTTCAAATATTTCGCCAATATGTTCACAATATTGTACCAATATTTTACCAATATAGGTGTGCTACTTGGGATGGATTCTACTTTAATCAAACTATTCAAGAGAAGAAAAACGTATATTTATAAATAGTTGGGAATATATTCTTAATAATAATCTTTATTGACCCCAAGAAACATAAATGTTTATAATAGGGACCTAAATCTATAACTAATTCAATAAACAACAAAATTTCAAGTTGAAAATGTTTGCATCAGTTTTTTTTTCAAGTATCATTGTAATAAGTACTTCTTTGAATGAAATTTGAAACAATCTTTTTGTACGATATTTTTTAATTTAAGAAGCATTTTCTTTATAAATGAATATTGTTGGAAACATTTATTTCAAAGTATAATTTTCTAAATTAATAAATATATGCTTGAAACGTATATATGGATCTACTAGTATTGAAGCCAAATTTTGATTATTATTTTTCGAAATGATTACTACTTCATATTGTGATTTCATTTGAATTTTTGTCATACCAGTTTTCACTTGACATATGTCAATATAAAAAATCCGGAAATAGTTGTAAGGGGTAGAAAAAATCTCGAAAAATACAAAAGCGGTAGATCTATTTGGAATTCGCAATATACAGGGTGTTTCTTAAGTACGTGTAGAAACTTCAGGAGCATGTTGATGACGTCTAAATAAGAAAAAAATTCCCCATAAACACATGTCCGAAAGTTATTCATTTCTAAGATACAGTGTCAAAGTTTAATTCTTATATTTGTTTTTTGTGAATAAATTCCGAAATATTTGTGATATTCGAGTGAAGTTTGGTATCTGGTATGATTTTTCAATGAAAAAATCTAATTTTATGTTAATTGTGAAAAAACTAATTTCCAATTGAATTTATTTTGAATTTAAAAATCTTGTCATTCAAAATCACTTGCATCGATTATTTGAAATCTCAATAACTCGAAAACAGTTGCTCCCAAGAATATATTTTATACACAAACTAAATAATAAATATTTCCAGATACCAAACTTCACTCAAATATCAAAATCATTTTGAAATTATTCACAAAAAATAAAAATAAGAATTCATCTTTGACACTCTGTATCTCAGAAACGAATATCTTGCGGACATATGTTTATAGGAACTTTTCACCTTATTTTGATGTCAGCAACACGGTCCTGAATTTTCTACACGTACTTAAGAAATACCCTGTATATGTGATATTTCTTATTGATTCCGTAAATTCATAATTTGTATATGCTCAGGTATGAGATTTAGGCGAAAAAAGGAATAAGGTCGTAAATTTCAAATTTCAGAGGTACCGTAAAAAGCCTATAAAATGCTCATTAGAATCGGAATCGACAAAGAAGATTGAGTTTTACGAAACAAAATGGAAAAGAAATGGGCGGGAAAAACCCTTTCAACTCGATGTAAACTCTTCACTTTAAAGTGCTCGCGAGTACTTTTTACGAGCAATATGCACTAAACCATTTCATGAGGTGCTTAGAGCACTTAGCATCGATTTGAAAACTGCTCGTAAGCACGAATACAAAGGTGCTCAGAGTGCTTTAACAAGTACTAAGCACACTGCCCGGTACAGCCCTGGTCGCCAGTACTCGTCGTTTGAATTCTGACATTTCATAATAATAACACACTAACCTCATTCTGGTATCAAGTAAGACAATAAAAATGAAGACATACAATTCACTTCACTGTTTAATCAAAAAGTGTTTAAAAATAGTATTATTGTTTTGTAGCCGTACACGGAGAAAAATGTATGGTGATATTCACAATAATTTCTAGTAGGTACCATATGTGACGCATTAATATATACCAAGTTCAACCATAAAATATTTCAACTTTATTTCAGTATTTTACCACTGTCAATCCAAATCTTCAGGGTTACCAAAGAATATTGTTATTTCATCATAATTTCTTGAAGATACCAGTATGTTCTTTAGAATTTTCTCAGTGTAGAAAAACGTTGTTCGTAACGCCTCTCAAGACAAAACGAAAAATTTTTTTTCTGTTGGTTTGGCTTTACTGAATCTATCTTGTATATTATTAAACATAACGGACCATAATTCGTTACTTTGAAGATTATGGGAGGTTCTCAAAAATTCCTAGAACTCCTACATGAAACATGTAAATGAAAAAAACTCACCCCGTCCTTATACCACATCAATCCCACCCTTGGGTAAGCTTCCACTCTACCGGTTATTCTCAACTCTCCACCTTCCTGTATCGTGCATACTGATGGTTCCAGCCAGTTGGAGAATTCGGGGGAGATGTAGGCCTTGATTCCTTTGTCCACTGCTAGATTGCATCTGCAGGATACTGAACCGAAACTATTTTGGGCAGTAATACTGTAGGACCCTGTATCATCCAAGTGGGTTTTGCTTATTTCCAGGGTCTGGAAGTTGTCGTCGGTGGAGAATACATGACGATCTGAAAGGGTGGTATGATATTTTATTATTCATTTAGACGTTCAAAAGAATTGAATCACACGAATGATGTAAAAGTAAAAGAAAAAATATCATGCGCACATGGTCACTAACGACATTACCGATCAAGATAAAATATTTTGAACACAGGAATTTCTGAACTCACCATCGGGGATGATGTCCTGCCCATCCTTGTACCATTTAACCATTGGTTCAGGATAACCAGCTATCTGGCAGGTTAACCTCACTGGATATGACATCTGGACCCTTCTGTCTCTGAGCCTCATGGTGAATTGAGGAGGCGCATGCTGTGTTTTATTAAACTCAGAGATTCCACTGAAATATCAAGATCATAGTGAGTTGAAACACTTCATAATTCAACTTAAAACTTACAGTTTCAGTTTTGCATCCGCAGACAAGATTTTAGGATCTTTAACCACCGAGACTCTTGCAAAAGTGGAAACCCTCCCAACTTTGTTGGTTGCCTCACACATGAACCGACCAGAGTCTGCCTCCTGCAGATTCCTTATCCTTAAGGAACAAGCTCCTCGCAGCTGCACAATGTTGTAACGGTCATCATCTTCGTCAAAAAGTTCGCGGGAGTCTTTCAGCCATCGGATGGTAGGGAATGGATCGCCAAGAACCTATATTGAGATGAATTGTATTAATCATTATGAGTGTAACAATAATAGTGAATAATTGTGGAAAAATAAGAGCAAAACTGTAAATTTTCAGAAAAACTAAACATCATTAAAATATTGTAACGAAACTACGAACATTTCCCACACGCACGGAAAAAGTCCATTTTCTGAACTGAAAGAAATATACAATTTCAAAAAGTGCAGAGTTCTTCCTGTGAAGACGCATCTTGCAGTTACTTTTCTGTTGAAGAATACTAACCTCACATTCCAGAGCAACATCTGATCCAATCAAAGCCTTCATCTGTCCAAGTAGAATTGTAGTGAATTCAGGTAGAGTATTGGGTTTCCCCAAAATGATCGTACCGCTCTGTACGCTCTCACCCCAGCCATATCTGTTTCTTGGAGTCACTCTGAATTGGTACTCTCCTTCTGGCTTCAGATTAAACGCATCGAAACTGTTCAAGGGGGTTATTCCAAGTTCTGCCCATCTGCAAATCGGGTTGAATGTTATAGATAGATGATAATAATAATATCATTTATTGGTACATTGATTAAAAAACATGGAAGCCACTCATCACTCAGCTAGATCGATTGAGATTTCAATAAAAAACTCTGTGTCAAGACTTGTCAAGGTCGTTTTATCACATTGATTAACATTGATGACCTGAGAGAGACCCCACGAAGATCATAATTACCTTTATACCAGGTACATTGGTTGCATGCTATATAATAAGTATCCGAGATATCTTGTCGCATTCACACACTTGATAACGACATTAGATGTTAACTGTTGAAACGTCGTGACTCAAACACATGCAAAGAATTTATTTTCTTTGTTTCTAGACAATGGAAGTCCAGAAGAATTGTACTAACACTAATACATTGTCAACCACTTTCAAACAAACAAAAATCATGATTAATTGTGAAAGGCTTTCGCGGCCATCGTCACTTACATGGTGGTTCTTCGGGTTGTAAGGCCGACGTATGTTTAGAGAAGATCTCGACGTTTCGCCAACACGAGTGGTAAGCATTTTCAAGAGATATTTTCAAAGTTTCTGGTTTCTTGAGTCGCTGTCAAATGCTTGACATTTGTTAGACGTTGTCTCAATAAATACCTGTGATTTGGCGTTCTTACATCTGATTGGTCCATAGCGTTAGCTAACATAGAATCGTTCTTACCGTTATTTTGTGGGTAGGGAGCTAATTGAGAATTTTTGAGAACTGGAAGCCCAACCTTGTTCAATTGTAGTCCTTCTTCGGTTCTGTTGAAGTTGTTGTGGTGTTTCTGAATTTAAATTGCTTCCTGGAAGAGTCTTGGGTAATAGGCAGATGTTGAAGAGAGTCATCTCTTCAACATCTTACAACCCTTAGATCTTACAACCCAAAGAACCACCAAGTTAGAAAACATGATGTTATCACAATATTATAAATTATGATACTCGATCAGTGTATCCATACTTGTCTCGAGAAATAAATATTATCCGTTGATTAGAATATGACCATATATATATATATATATATATATATATATATATATATATATATATATATATATATATAAAGGGTGTCAATTTGAAAACTTCCCACCCTTAATATCTTCCTTCCAGTAAACAATATGAGTAATCGAAAAAACAGGTCAATTTTATTGTCAAGGGGGACACTTTCAAGGAATATTTGTAGCCCTCGTGGTTCAACCCCCTAGGAGGGGTAGATGTTACCCTTCGAATTTTAAAGTGGCACATCATTTTCATGGGCGTTCAATTCTTGTTCCAATGGTACCCTGACTTATTATTTTTTGATGAGCATTTTGCGAAAAATTGCGTTCTAAACTAACAGAAGTAATTATTAGAACGCCTATACTGAGATGCATGGTTTGGCCAGAACTGGTTAGAATATTAGGTGGTACCGTTCCAACCCTGTATTAGGGGTAACATTAGCCATTAGCTCCAAACACTTTACATAAAAAAGTAGTCTAATAGTAAAACGTAGATGGTAGTAAAGTTGTGTTTATTAAATGCTGAATTTTTAAGTGTCATCGCAGAAATTGTACAGATAGCCTTCCTTTTTTGCTACTTCTGCTGTAAAAAGTTTCTGTTTTCCGGCAAAAAATTGGTTAGCAAATTTGAACTATGTGGTAGTATTGTGAATACCGTTGTACCTGTTGGGCTGTTTAGGAATTACTTTAATAAGTGTATAAAAGTGTAAAAATGGTTTACATTCTTCAAGGCAGAATTGAAATGATTGTAATTTATGGAGAAGTTGGAAAGTGCGCACGAAGGGCGGCATGTCTTTTTAACGAAAGACATCCAAATTGTAATGTAAGTCACCGGTATGTGCTTGATTTGGTGAATAAGTTTTACGAAACTGGTTCAGTGACAAATAAAAAAAGAAATAACCCCAGAGTACTAAATGAAGCAGCTCAAATTGAAGTTTTGGGAACATTTGCTGCAGGGCCCACGAGCTCCTTACGATCAGTATCAGAACAGACGGGAATGTCACGCGAGACTATAAGAAAAGCATTGAAAATGCATAAATTTCATCCATATAAAATGCAGATTCTTCAAGAGCTCCACGAGGATGATTATGATAGAAGAATAGAGTTTTGTGAAATCATGTCTCATCGAGTCAATACCATCCCTAATCTTCTGTTAAACATCTGTTTCAGCGATGAGTGTTCATTTTTTCTGAATGGCAATGTTAATAGACAAAATTGTCGCTATTGGAGTGACGAAAACCCACATATTTTTCGGGAAGGGCATACACAACACCCACAAAAAGTTAATGTTTGGGCTGGTATTCTTGGAAATGCCATTCTTGGTCCATTATTTCTGGAAGAAAACTTGACTGGCAATCTGTACCTTGATATGCATGAAGAGACTATCGATCCTCTTATAACTCACGAGCTAGAAACTCTAATTGATGCAGAAGGTAATGAACTTTTGCAGGAGGATCTGTTACATTACCAGCAGGACGGTGCTCCACCTCATTATTTTCTTCCCGTCCGACAGTGGTTAAACGAGAGATTTCCGGGTAGATGGATTGGCAGAAGGGGATCAGTTGAATGGCCTCCGAGATCACCGGATTTAACACCCTTAGATTTCTTTCTTTGGGGGCATCTTAAATCCGTTGTTTATAAAACACAACCTTCTGATATTGACGAACTTAAAAGACGAATTACAGCAGCATGCCGGTCAATTCCTAGTGAAGTTTTCCGTAATGTTAGAGGGGAGTTCGAAAACAGACTGTATTACTGTTTAGAGCAAAATGGACAACATTTCGAACAGCTAAGTAAGCGTAAGTAGATTTTATGTTGGAAATGTCTTTCTCGCAAATTAAATTTTATTGTGTAGATGGAAAATAACCACCAAATAAAAAATCCCATGCGTAATAAATTTATTCCTGTCATTCAAGGGTTGGAGCGGTGCCACCTACTCTTCTAACCATTTTTATTAAAGGAAGTCAATACAATAATGCATCTCAGTATAGGCGTTCTAATAATTACTTCTGTTAGTTTAGAACGCAATTTTTCGGAAAATGCTCATCACAAAATAATAAGTCAGGGTACCATTGGAACAAGAATTGAACGCCCATCAAAATGATGTGCCACTTGACCCCCCTTCCCATTTAAAATTCTAAGGGTAACATCTACCCCTCGTAGGGGGTTGAACCACGAGGGCTACAAATAGTCCGTGAAAGTGTCTCCCTTGACAATAAAATTGACCTGTTTTTTCGATTACTCATATTGTTTACTGGAAGGAAGATATTAAGGGTGGGAAGTTTTCAAATTGACACCCTGTATATATATATAAAATTCGATCATAAAATATAAAATACAAAAATACAATACACAAAGATTATTAACCATTAACTTTTCCATTTTTATTTTCATATATTGCCCCTCGCTAAATCCATCTTAATTTGTATTTTCCTGGGTAGGATTGTCACGCTGGTAGCTATAGCTGCCTCCGTGGCGACGTTAGTTGTTGCCTTGTAAGCACAAGGTCTTCTAACCGAAGCCACAAATGTGTGGTTGGCTTCCTGTTGTTGACTTCCTTTGTTTCTATTTTTACATCCAAGTGTTGTACATCATTGCACTTGATTTTACCGTACTGACGAGAGCTTAAGCTCGAAACACGTGTCTACGGTTGCACAACATTTTGAGGGTTATACCCAATAACTTTTCCATTTTTATTTTCATATATTGCCCCTCGCTAAATCCATCTTAATATATATATATATATATATATATATATATATATATAAAAAATTATAAAAAGCATTCATTTATCAGAAACACAATATCATATTTGTATCCAGAACATAAGACTCTGATATAATTCAGTTTTTACTTTCAATGATGTCTATGATAGATTTCCGAGTGTCACGTATACATTTTTTCAGTTTGCTTTTAAAAAGCGAAATCTTGTCATATGAATAACGTGGTGATTTCTTCTTCGAATTTTGTAGTACTGAGATAGATAGATAAATAAACTTCATTGTCTGAATGAAAATTCTTCTCACATTAGCATTCATAAGAAGTCATTGGAGAAAATCTCCCAAAAAAATGAAACTAATTGAAATTTTAAAGTTACGATAAGGATAATTTTTCTACGTCCAAAGGAATAGTTCTAACAAGAGCATCAGGATCTTCATTGTGCCAGGGAATCGTGGTATCATCAGCAAAAAATTTAAGATGTTCAGAAACATCTAGGTTGGCTATATCATTGATATAGAGCAGAAATAGAATCAATTAATTCATTTATTGATTCATTCATTTATTCATTTATTCATTTATTCATTTATTCATTTATTCATTTATTCATTTATTCATTTATTCATTTATTCATTTATTCATTTATTCATTTATTCATTTATTCATTTATTCATTTATTCATTTATTCATTTATTCATTTATTCATTTATTCATTTATTCATTTATTCATTTATTCATTTATTCATTTATTCATTTATTCATTTATTCATTTATTCATTTATTCATTTATTCATTTATTCATTTATTCATTTATTCATTTATTCATTTATTCATTTATTCATTTATTCATTTATTCATTTATTCATTTATTCATTTATTCATTTATTCATTTATTCATTTATTCATTTATTCATTTATTCATTTATTCATTTTTTCATTTATTCATTTATTCATTTATTCATTTATTCATTTATTCATTTATTCATTTATTCATTTATTCATTTATTCATTTATTCATTTATTCATTTATTCATTTATTCATTTATTCATTTATTCATTTATTCATTTATTCATTTATTCATTTATTCATTTATTCATTTATTCATTTATTCATTTATTCATTTATTCATTTATTCATTTATTCATTTATTCATTTATTCATTTATTCATTTATTCATTTATTCATTTATTCATTTATTCATTTATTCATTTATTCATTTATTCATTTATTCATTTATTCATTTATTCATTTATTCATTTATTCATTTATTCATTTATTCATTTATTCATTTATTCATTTATTCATTTATTCATTTATTCATTTATTCATTTATTCATTTATTCATTTATTCATTTATTCATTTATTCATTTATTCATTTATTCATTTATTCATTTATTCATTTATTCATTTATTCATTTATTCATTTATTCATTTATTCATTTATTCATTTATTCATTTATTCATTTATTCATTTATTCATTTATTCATTTATTCATTTATTCATTTATTCATTTATTCATTTATTCATTTATTCTTTATTCATTTATTCGTTTATTCGTTTATTCGTTTGTTCGTTTATTCGTTTATTCGTTTATTCCTTTATTCGTTTATTCATTTTTTCATTCATTTATTTATTCATTTATTCATTTATTCATTTGTTCATTTGTTCATTTGTTCATTTGTTCATTTGTTCATTTGTTCATTTATTCATTTATTCATTTATTCATTCATTCATTTATTCATTTATTCATTTATTCATTTATTCATTTATTCATTTATTCATTTATTCATTCATTCATTTATTCATTTATTCTTTTATTCATTTATTCATTTATTCATTTATTCTTTTATTCATTTATTCATTTATTCATTGATTCATTTATTCATTTATTCATTTATTCATTTATTCATTTATTCATTTATTCATTTATTCATTTATTCATTTATTCATTTCTTCATTTCTTCATTTATTCATTTATTCATTTATTCATTTATTCATTTATTCATTTATTCATTTATTCATTTATTCATTTATTCATTTATTCATTTATTCATTTATTCATTTATTCATTTATTCATTTATTCATTTATTCATTTATTCATTTATTCATTTATTCATTTATTCATTTATCTATTTATTCATTTATTCATTTATTCATTTATTCATTTATTCATTTATTCATTTATTCATTTATTCATTTACTCATTTATTCATTTATTCATTTATTCATTTATTCATTTATTCATTTATCTATTTATTCATTCATTCATTCATTTATTCATTTATTCATCTATCCATTCATTCATTCATTTAGTCATTCATTCACTCATGTATCTATTTATTGATGATCCAGCCAAGCTATTTCAGTTCAACTACTTGGATAAATGATATCAATTACAATCTCATTATTATAACGAACCTTACCTGCAGAGTTATGTACAAAATACAAGGTGTTTTAAAATCGAATGCTGATCCTAAAGAGCGATGAATCTAGGATCATTTAATTCTTCATATTATGAACAAACATGCGCAACCGCTTTATATCTGAGGTACAATGTATGGGGAATGATTTTCTTAAAGAGATATTTTTTGTATGGACTCGGTGGAATGGGGCGCCGTTTCGGTAAAAATATGTAAAATTTTGTTCCAAGATGTTTATTAGTTGTAGCAATATTTCTTATTTTGCTTTCCTATATATTTATTTTCTACCAAACACTATACATTTCAAGTGTTGCAAATATATTAAAACGTGAATGCCCATATATTTTTAAATTCGATATATTTTATATCGTCAAGAGATGGCGTAGCCGACGTTATTCAATACACTCTTTGATTTTTTCAGTTTTAAGATATCTGACTTTGAATAATCTAATGATTTTTCAAAATAACTGATGAAAAAGTATATATTCTTCTGCTATATTCTCGAGAGTGTAATTAATCGCGTAGGTAGCGCCATCTCTTGACAACATGAAATAGATCGAATTTTGAAATATATGGGAATTCAAGTTTTTATATTTGGAACGCTTGTAACGTAAATATATTGTGTTTGATCAAAAATAAATATATCGGAAAGCAAAATAAAAAATAGTGCCACAACTAATAAATATATCGACACTAAATTTTATTATTTGTAAAAACACTTTTACCCAAACGGTGCCTCATACGGTGGTCCCATAATAATTCAGGAATCTCCCAACTTTCCCAATTCATCATGTCACATCAATTTTTCTTAGAAAAATCATCTCAATCAAGGATCATTGAATTTCCCGAATCTACACAAACGGAATAAGAAAAAAAGTTCGTGAAAACAAACTGTTACACACGTACCTGGCTCCTTCGCCACCGCGTTCCCAAGCTTCGATACGGTAAGCCAATGTTGGGGTGGTACCGCGTTGTTCCGGTTTTTCCCAGGACAGACTGAGCCAGTTCCGACCGGAGTCGGTGACCACTGGTTCCCCAGGAATGCGACCAGGAACATCTGAAACATATGACATGTGCTGAAGTGACGAATCATTGACGTATGTTGAACAGGGTTATAAAGAGGTTATGTGGGTAACTTAAAATCATCTCAAAGAATAATTATTGATCCCTATGAACTTTTTGTTCGAAAATTGCTCGAGAACTAGTTACCTGAAAAAATCATACTGAGAAAAAATTAAGAACCGAGTAAATGCAACTGAAACTGCAAACGACGTTTGCTACTTGTAGTGGTTGTAGTGGTTTCGTTAACCTCTTCAGTGAAAAACATTTCAGTTGTAGTTCATTATAGTAATCAAGATAAATTTCAAATTGTTGAAAATTATACTCATATATTTTCAACTCATAGTGTGACAAATATTAGATCGTCAGATAACTACATATTTTGCTGACTCATTTTCTCCTTTCTGGGATTTTAACCACTGGAAATTATGTCAGTATTGAGCCCAAAAAGTGAAAATTTAGCGATCGGACGTGTGCTAGGCATAAAGAAATTTAATTTTTCTATTGCAGAAAAAAATCGTTTTTTTTTAATTTTCTCGTTTTTGCCATTTTAACACATGAATAGGTATAACAATCTTATAGTGAAAAACCAAAGCCATAAGGTTTGCACGTGCTTAAAGGGTTGAAATAGGAGCGCGATCTTGTAAAAAAATAGTTGTTTGCTGATGCATTTTCTTGCTTATGGCAATCGACAGAATGAAATTTAATATTGTTAGGAACCCGAAAAAAAATTCCCATAAACCGGTTAGCTGTTGAGGTCAATTTTCCGGAAAGAAAATTTTTTTCATTTTCCGGCAAACTTTCTCATGAACGAAATAATTTGCAATAAAAATTTGTTAATGTAAAAGTCTGTTATTAAAAAAGCCATACGTCTAGTTCGTGCTTATCATACTATAGGAAACTGGAAAACTTGCACAAAAATTTTCTCGTTTATGGGAATTGGCATTTAAGAAGAAAACCTGATTTTAATATGTTGGATCAAATTTAGCATATGCTATTTTGTTTGAACCATCAAACACCTATGATAATGTATCATTGAGTAAGTCCATGTTCTTAGAAGAGACAACTTGTGAGGAAGTAAAGGATACTATAAAAAATCTTGACAACAAAAAAGCGGCTGGTTTCGATAAAATTAGTGTTAAAATTGTAAAAATGGTTGCATCAGAATTATCCCCTTGCATAAGCGCATTGATCAATAAATCATTTGACAGTGGCTGTTCCCAATAATATGAAAATTGCTAGGGTAACACCTATTTTTAAAAGTGGGAAAAAAGAAATTTTAAGTAACCATCGACCTATATCAGTATTACCTATTTTATCCAAAATTATTGAGAAAATCATGAACCGAAGAGTAATGGATTACCTTGATAAAATAAATTTTTTGTATCATGGGCAATATGGTTTCCGAAGATCTAGTGACACTGAGGCTGCCGTGTTGGATTTGATTACAAAAATTCAAGTAAACCTAGATAACAACTTCCAATGTTGTTTAGTGTCACTGAATCTATCAAAAGCATTCGACACAGTAGATCACGAAATTTTATTATGTAAATTATTCAATATCAATATTAGAGGTCATGTACATGAATGGTTCCAAAATTATTTATCTGGGAGAAAACAATATGTTTGTATGGAAAGTGGACAAAGTTTGATGGGGAATATAACATGTGGTGTACCACAAGGTTCAATTCTTGGACCTTTATTATTTCTTATATATTTCAATTCAATATCCAATCTTAGTTTGCATGGTGAGCTCAAATTATTTGCGGATGACACATCATTAATTTATTTTGGGAAAAATTACAATGAATTAATCGAAAATATTCAAGCTGATTTAAAAATAATTTCGATTTGGTTGAACAATCATAAAATGACTTTGAATATTGATAAATCTTCCTTCATGTTTTTGTCAAAAAGAAAATCTAGACATATTGCAAATTCATTAGCTTTCAACGGAAAAAATATAAAATATTCAGAAACAACAAAATTTTTGGGATTATACATTGATGAAAACCTTTCTTGAAAAAGCCATATAGAAAATCTTAGAAAAAAAATATCTCCTATAATTGGTATTTTTTTCAAAATTCGATATTACATTCCTTTGAAATATCTAAAAATGATTTACTTCAGTTTAATTTATTCAAAATTACAGTGTTTAATATCAGTATGGGGAAGTGCCAATTGTACTATCTTGCGGCCACTCAAATCTTTGCAAAACAAAAGTATCAAATGTATTTTTAAGTTACCATTCCTTGAATCTACATCACATTTATATGCTCCAAAAAATCTTTTGGATATCAATTCTTTGTACAAATTGAAAATATGTATATTCATCCATTCTGTCGTCAATAATAGGAAACATTCATTTCTGGAATTTAATTCAACTGATACCATACACAATCACCAAACTAGATAATCAAATAGTCTCATCACGCATAGAATAAAGACAAACATTGGGAAAAAATCAATTTTATATAATGGAATTTTGATATTCAATAATATACCCAATAAATTAAAAAGTATCGTACAAAAAGTTCGTTTCAAATTTCATTTAAAGGAGTACTTATTACAATGATACTTGAAAAAAAACTGATGCAAACATTTTCAACATGAAATTTTGTCGTTTATTGTATTAGTTATAGATTTAGGTCCCTATTATAAACATTTATGTTTCTTGGGGTCAATAAAGATTATTATTATCAATACCAGGAAAAAAAAGCCATAAGTCGGAAACATGACGACGTTTTATTCAGTGATGTCCTTAAGTAATGGATACATTAATTTTCCACGTAATAATTTTTTAAGAAAAACCCTGAGTAACGTCGAGTTATGTTTTTGAAAAAACACTGACATTAAAAATCGCCGCATTGGTCCAGAACTGATTCGAATCTGGAAATGAGTTTGATTTTTTATTTTGACATAGAAGCATTTATCATTCTGGAACTTTCACTTCTAGAGACTGAACTAGGCCTGAAGGGGATGCCACTATGAAAAAAACGCGCAAAAATATCTGCCTCCAAGGTGGTGTGGAAACCAAATGGTGTTTATAATTTTCTCCAATGTGGTTATTTTTTTTACTAGATTCCGACATCAAAGTTTGAGCCCTAGGAACAGAAAATACCCCACATTGTAGAAAGTTAAAGTGTACCTAGATATTGCCTACTGCTGGTAACAATGTTAAACCTCATCAATATGATGTATTTGACACGAAATGTCATGATTTCAACATTATGTATTCGTACACAAAATTTCTGGATTTAATTTTTGTTATTCCGAAGATTAGCAATAGATTACGAACATTTCAACACTTTTCCCATCTCCAAGAAATGATCTCCGAAATACCATTTCAAAGTACCTTCACTGCTGGTCAATTCTATTTTGGCCACAGTGTTTATTGAACAAGTAAACGCAAACAGTTTCCATTGGCAACTTCGAACCACAAGTTAGAATTCTTGTTGTGTTTTTTAGTAGTAGATTTGGATTATTCCAGAGTGTGTTTTCACTTGATTTCAGTCAGAATTTAAAATTTTTTATTTTCATATTGGCAGTTACATAAAAAAACATCTGGTCATAGAGAGTGGATAAAAACTCTCAGCCGTATTGGTGTTGGCATATCAAGTCAGTGGTCAAAGAAAACTCCTACATCAACGGAGTTAAAGTCCAAAAAAATGGTAAAAAAGGAGGATTTCGTGAATTTTTATGAGGTTGGCAGTTTTTTTTATGACTGAATCACCCTATATTCCTTGGAGTTTATGATTATATATCCTGGAAAAATTAAACAAACATCTTAACTCAACTCAAAAATACTGGGTGTCCATTTAAACTCCAATAGTTTCTATAATTATGGATCACACAGTATGAATTATGGGCATTTCTGTTTTTTTTTAAACAAGGTAACTAGTGAAAAAGATCATTTTGCAACCGGTGCGCTTTTTACTTATCTCAATTTTTGATTGCTTATAGTGCCCTGACGGGTCATTTCTGTATAGGGGTTGAGGCAAAATCGCTTAAATTACCTTTACAACCCCTATGAGTTTGTCACAATAATGCCCGTAACTATTTTTTTTCATTCTATAAAAAATTATTCAAATAAAGAAGTAAATTATGTGATTTCAATATTACTACCATACTTCCGACTTAGGCTTTTTTTATATGGCGTAAGAATGATGTTTGCAATGCATATGCCAAATCCCATAGAAGAAGAAATGAGCAATTTTATTTTTAATAACTACTTGCATCAGCATTTTCAAATAATTGTATTTATTTATGCAGTGTGATCCATTTAAAACCTAAACACACATATCAAACTTTAATATTTCAACCGATTGGAATGAATTTAATAGGTAGACATTCAAAACCCAGGTAGCACATCATATCGGCTGAATCTTGGTTCCATATTGGGCAAATGAAGATTTATTGTAAATGAAAAATCAATATTGGTCCAATATGGGTGAGTACTCAAAAAACAATATTATATTAACAATATTGGTGGAATATTGGATAAACTAGTTTTGAATGTAGATTATCACACGAAATATTGGGTCAATATTGGTTGAATAATTTCTACCAATATCGATAATACAAATATTGGTTATATATTGTTTTTTACATCTAGAATAAATATTGCAATCCAAATATTCCAGTCATATCGATTATAGGGGAAAAAACTATATTGCATTTCCAAGTTTGTTAGAATATTGGTTGAATATCATTTCCACTTTATTTGACAAATTGTAATAACTCATATTGAGTCAATATTGGTTGAAAGATATTTATCAAAATCGATAAAACAATGTTGTCTCACATCGTTTTTAACATCTAGAAAAAATATCGCAATCCCAATGTTCCCCTAATATCGATTCTAGGAATAGAAACTATTTTGTATCTCCAAGTGTGATTACACATTGTTTGAATATCATTTCGCCAATATTCAACAAATCTTATTAATTAATATTGGGTCAATGTTGGTTCAATGAAATTTATCGATATCGTTAAAACAATATTGTCTTCATGTTGTTTCCTACATCTATATTGAGATGAAATTTGAATATTGGCCGAATATTCAATGAAACATGATCAAACTTGGATGAAAATCCGCTAGGTGGCTCTACATATAGAACGTCTTCTGAAACCTACGAAGGTATATTAAATACTTCCCATAACTTGTTTTCAAGACAGCTCACTCAGTGGTTATGGCGATCAAAAGGCAGACTCTGGAGTCACCTTCATCAACTAAAAGACATTTAATAATTTACCAATGTATATTGACATACACCAATATACCCAAATGATATTGTACCAATATCGATAAATATTGTACCAATATCAATAAATATTTTGAGGCCATTATTGCTTCAAGAATATTCCACTAAAACTATTTCTAAAATATTCAAACAATATTCGACTAATATCGCAAAATGTTCACATTTTACTTCTCGACAATATAACTTTTGAATATTGTGCCAATATTTTCAGAATATTGTATCAGCGATATTGTAACAATATCGACGAACATTTTGAGGCCAATATTAGTTCAAAAATATTTCGCCAATATTTTTCAATTAATATTGGTCCAATATCGCCGAATGTTCACAATTTTTTTCTCGCCAATATTGCATTTAAAATATTTCGCCAATATGTTCACAATATTGTACCAATATTTCACCAATATAGTTGTGCTACTTGGGAAAGTACATCAGGACACCTAATGATTAATTCTTCATTTTTAGGGACAACTATTATCATTTTTCTAGGTAAAAAATCTAAAATAATTTTTTTAGAAAATATCTGACCAATCCACTGAATTTTCGAATAGTTCTTGTTAAAAGTTTGTTGAAACTCGTCCATCAATGACAAAGGTATAGGAAAATGAAATTATAAAAATATGCAATTTAATGAACCCACCAATTCAATTTCAGAACCCTTATCAAAATTTGGAATACACCAGGAAGTCTCGAAATATCACTGTTTAGAATTTCATCGATATCTATTCGTAAATAAGAAAATTACAGGATAACAAAATTTGAAAGATATGTTAATGGAATTTCATGAAAATATCATTTTATTCAATCATTTTTTTATTATTATTTTTTAATAGATTTCGATGAAATTCGTGATAATTTGAAACTCCCTGAATCTAGTGATGTACTCCGAATTTTGGATAAGAGTAAAAATTGAAATGGTGGGTTGATTAAACGGCATATTTTTTAAATTTAATTCTCCCATAACTTTTTTATTGATGTACAAATTTCAACAACATTTCAAAATAAACCATTTGAAAAAGTCACGAATGCAGTGATGTAGTCAGATTTTTTCTCAAAAAATCGCAAAAAAATCTTTCAGTTTTTTACAGAAAAAAAAACATTTAGCCCTGAAAATGAAGATGTATTCATGAAATTAGGTGTTCTAGTGGACGTTTTGATTATCTACCTAATGAAAAAAAATAATTTCTATCAGTTGAAAATAGTATGTTTTATATGGGTGCTTCCATTTCAAATGGGCCACTCTGTATAAAACATCGATATCATGTTTCCGACTTATGGCTTTTTTTTCTGGTCTTGAAATACTATTTTCATCCTACATGCCAATTCCCATCAACGAGAAAATGAAAAACTTTCCACAAATTTTCCTGCAACTTTTCAACTTATGGCTTTTCTTGAGGTACATGCAAAGCTAATGGGAATTTTATTATGATGCTCATCCATCATCAAAATCATATGGTTCAAATGCCATGAACGAGAAAGTTTGCCGGAAAACGAAAAAAAAATTTCACAAAATTTTCCGTCCGAAAAATATACCTGACCGGCTTATGGAAATTTTTTTTCGGGTTCCTAACGACAATAAATTTCATTATGTCGATTGCCATAAGCGAGAAAATGATTTTTTTTAAAAGATCGCGCCCCTATTTCAACCCTTTGAGCACGTGCAAACCTTATGGCTTTGTTTTTTCACTATTAGATTGTAATACCTATTCATGTATTAAAAAGCCGTTAACGAGAAAATAGAAAAAAAAATTTCTGCCAAATGAAAATGAATTTTCTATATGCCTAGCACACGTCCGATCGCCAAATTTTCATTTTTTGGGCTCAGCACGGACATAATTTTCAGTGGTTAAACTCCCAGAAACGAGAAAATTAGTCAGCAAAATCTGTCGTTATTTGAGGGTCTATATGTCTCAGTAATTAATATGTAATGATAATTATTATTTATAGCTAAGACAATCTATATTGTAAGCGACAGTCCGACATAATTATTATTTTTTTTTCATAAGAAATGAAACAAAAGAGGAACGATTCAACCAATTGTAGCCTTATTGTCATAATTCCAACTTCATGGAATCGTACCTTGATCTTTGACGAGATAGTGAAGGAAATCTGAAATAGCGCAGTTTCTAGAGCACCACTTTTTCCTTAGTTGAGTGAGGGGTAGTTCATTGACATATTGGCCACTCGTGTTTCCCGATAAATTGATAATTCGCATTTTCAGGTTTCTAATTTTCTAATTTTAGATACTTTCGAATACATCAAGTGGTTTCAGCAGCAAGTATAAGCTTCAGACTGACTAATTTTAGCATTTGTATTGTAGGTGAATTCTGGCAAACTCACAAAACTTTCATCAAGAATTACAGATTATAATTAAATATTTATAGAATCTATGAAATTCCTAGTGCGAATCTTTTCAGTTCGTAACGATGTGTAAATAATGAATCTAAATATTCATTTTCTGAGTTTATCATCGATAAATTTGAAGATGACCAAGCGTAAACTTATGTTCGCTTGAGGAAAATCAGTAATGCTTGAATTATAATATAACCACCACTGAATCCATCCCACCATGTCTTTTAGAAAATGTCTGTTGAGTTTTAGCAATGCTGTATCAAAAACCTCGCGGTACTCAAGTCATATTGAATGTAGGATATAGTAGAAGATTTGGGCCATTTCTGGACCTCCCACTACCACTCTCATGACAATTGTGATCTTCCAGCGATCTATCGTGAAATGCATAGCTGTCATTGTGTGGCTAAGACCTTGGTCTGTCCGCCGGGAACTTTGAAAATTTCGCATTGCCCTTGATAAAGAAATATTCATTTATTTTATGACGAATATCGTGGTACTGACAAAGGCTGAATAAAATTGTGCTGGACACGTGACATTTTTTCAAGTTTTGAAGTAAATTAGACATTTTTCAGTACTGTTTGCATAGTCATGACGACGGGATGTTTATGCAGTGCAATTACCGGGGGTAATACCACAAGTGCATTGAAAATTACCGATAATTCTGAAAAAAACGTGTTTTTTTTTAAAACTGCACGAGTTTATTTTTTTCGTTGTTTCAAAGCATAAATTGCCCGACTCCGAAGGAGGAGGGCAATTTTTTGAAACAACGAAAAAAATAATCCAGTGCGGTTTTTTATAAAAAAAACACGTTTTTTTCAGAATTATCTGGTTAATTTTCAATGCACGAGTGGTATTCAGTGGGAAATTTCACACCTCACTCTTTTAGCCAATCAAAAAATTCGTTCTTGTTTAGTGAAAATTTCAAGAATGCACAATGAATTTTCATAATTTAATGTTATAATAAACAGTACAATTATTATGAGTAACATTATATCCCAAGCTTCCCATACCATATTTCTGGAAGTATTCTTCCATAATCATTTTGGCGGTAACATTCCAAATAGTTTTCACGGTGCTTTCTTTGTACTCCTCACCATTATTTTTCTTCATGTTATGAGCCCAGTCCTTCAAGATTTTCGCAATTTCGCATACTGGCGTGTCTTTTTCTAATTTATACCCTCTTGCTTTACAAAAATCCATGACCTGATTCCAAATAAACTCCTTACTTTTCTTAGTATTCGCTGGAGTCGTTTTTGCGATATTCTTATCGATTTCGGCTTTATTAAAAGTTCCGAAACGGTTCATTTTAGACGAGAAATATGAAAACAATGATATTTGTTTACTTCAGATTAGCGTTGCTATGTCCGTAAGCTTCTCAGTTACTTCCGTAGCAATCGCGATATGAACACTTGTAGGTAGATGACACATTTGAAGTCTCACTTCTGACATTAAAATCGCGCGACTTCACTTGAATTGACATCTAATGCGATAATTGCACTGCCGTGACGCGAAACGCGTCACTACAGTGCAATTATCGCTGTGAGCCAGCGGTAATTCAATTCCTCTTATGGACGTATTTACACGTGAGGGAAATTTCCCCTGTAATTTTTTGATAATTGCATTCCTCTCATGAGAAATATTATACAGTGCGGCTTTTTTTATTCCCTCCCCCTGTTAACTTTTGAACGGTTATACGTAGAAACATGAATAAAAAACTGTTTGGAGGGTTTCACCGATACCACTTTTTGAAACAAAAAATATGATGATTGCTCGAAAGGGGGCGCGGGGGGGCACATCAACTCAAAAATTTCAAGTGTCACATCGTTGAAAAGAGAATTCAAGTTTCTTCACAACCATCTAAATATTTTTTAATTTTCTTGAGAAATTTTTTCTCAATATCGATTTATATGCCTTTCGAAATGTTCAAGTTGATCTGTCCCTAGCGCCATCTGTCGAGTAATTTCAATGTTTCTTCTCTCAAAAAGTAGTATCGGTAATACCCTTCAAAATATTTTTGGTTTCATTATTCCATAACAAACCATTCAAATTCATTGAGGTATGAGTAGTTTTCAGATCCGCATTTATTTTTGATATTTCGAATTAAATTTGTGAAAAAAATTTCAACAAAATAAAAAAAATAGATGGTTGTAAAGAGAATTTAATTCTCTTTTCAACGATGTGACACTTGACCCCCCATGCCATTTAAAATTTTTGAGTTAATGTGCCCCCCGCGTCCCCTGTTGAGCAATCACCATATTTTTTATTTCAAAAAGTAGTATCGGTTAAACCCTCCAAACGCTTTTTTATTCATGTTTCTACGTCGAACCGTTCAAAAGTTGACAGAGGGGGGGACGACTATAAAAAGCCGCACTGTATATAAATATACAATATACAATATACAATATACAATATACAATATACAATATACAATATACAATATACAATATACAATATACAATATACAATATACAATATACAATATACAATGTATATATATATATATATATATATGTATTCCAATGAAAAACAGTACAATTCACTAAGAAAATTCAGAGAAAATACAATTCTTCGCAAATTTTCAGAGAAAAAGAAATGAGAATGATAAGGAAGGATAAGTTGAAAGAAAGATTGTATAATTTCTGTTGATTCAACTGATTTCTAGTATGAATTTTCTCTTTTATTTTAAAAGTTCGCGTTTGGGATTTTTTTACAGATGTTGAGTGATGTGGGTCAGGATTGTCCAAAATCTGGGTTTGGGTCATCTAATAGATGCTTCATTCATATATAATTTATCACCCACTATTTCTACAGAAACAAAAAATTAATTGCAATAAATAAGTCTCATTTTTACTAATCCGACGAGCCACCACGTTGCCATTTGGAAAAATGGCAATTAAATTTTACAATGCAGATACATTCTGGTTGAAAATAGTCAAGTTCTATTTTCCCAGACTCTAGGACTGAAACTAGGATTTGAACGTATGCATAGCCAACCTCCAGATTGAAAATGAATTTAAAGAATTACTAAACAATTTTTGGTGACAAAACATGAGAAGTGACACCACATGTTGTATTGAGAACGTGATATTGAGTCAAAAGAAGTGGAAACAAAGCAGGTGATCAAAAATCAAATAGAATTGAGTCACTTGTCAAAAAATTTAGATTTTTGGAATCTCATTCTATAATCTATGAAAACAAAACAGTAATATAAGTGAGCCTACTCACTAAGAATAACTGCAATTCGTGAAAATTGATACCCTTACCTCCTCTGCAATATCTCTCATAGAACATTTCCTGATCGGGCCTTGTAGGTGTAACAGATCGAGCCCTATTCCTCAAACGCACTGTGAAAAATGCCCTGTCACAGCCGTAACGATTTCTCGCTAGGATACAATACGTTCCGACATCTTCAGGTGTGGCTCTCTTGAGGGTGAATCTCATGTAATCATCTGATTTTTCCTGCATTGATCTCATACTATGCGTGATGTCCTTCAGTCCTTTCATCCATATTACTGAAAAATCACATCGTTTGAATTCTTATTTCCTTATGTTTGACTTCGTTCGTTAAACACTATGACACAAAAATTGAAGAAAATCAGTTTTCTACATATTGATTTTTTCTGATGAAGAATGAATAATGATCTGTTGGAACAGATCCAATATAAATAAATTGCGAATCTCTTCAGAAAACAGAAAGAAAAACTGATACCTTCTCGTTCTTTCATTATTTTGCTAAAAAATTCTATAATTCTCGAACAAATTCGAATGATAATGCTAATTTCACTTCAATCACTAATGTTAACGAATACAGGAAGAACTAAGACCAGTAATGTAAAATAAAATGGTGTACTAGTCCAACATGTGCAAACAAACTTGTAGCATATTTGAGCAATTCGCAATGACTTATATAATCTCTTTGTTCACCAACATCTGGAGATGCGCTACTGAATCAAACACCTATGTTATGACAGTATCACTACGATCTCTCGATGTTCAATTAGTACAAACGCACGTTACAAGAAGTGTGAACGCTATCTATCATTTTAAGTATATGACAGTGTTTCCTTTGACATTATTTTGACGTGTTTTCGGTAATCGAACATTCAAAAGGCATTGATACTCGAATGTCATTTATGCCTAGAAGAACCCAGAAAGCTCATTCGACAACAACACTATTTACTTCAACTTTATGGTGCAATGCTCTGTAAAGTACTGTGCTCTGTGAAGCTATGGTAAACCTTAAAATTATCAGCTTAAGTTTGATGAAGGAAAAGGAACAAAAAAACACTGGTTGCCCACGTAGTTAGATCTAGGAGCGGTGGCTTCCCACATTTCAAAAGATGATTTATTTGTTCCAAAATTTAAAATTCAATTCATCAGTTTTTGCATAAGCGATTTTTTTCTAATTTTGATTAGCATTTGAAATTCGATCAAATCGTGTGATACATCGATATGATCAGGAAAAATAAACTTTTCAAAAATGCAGAAATCCAAACACCAAAGTTGATTATAAAAAGTGCTTTTAGAACGTCCTAGTTAAAAGCGTCGGGTTCTTTTGGTTTTCGATTGAAAAAAATCAAAGTTCATGAGAGAGTAAGCTTGACGGAAATGTGAACGATCCAGATACAAATTTATTTGAACTGTCATTACTTTTCGCAAAAACGATTTTTTCCTAATTTTGATTAGCATTTGAGATTCGATCATATCGTGTGATACAACGATATAATCAGGAAAAATAAACTTTCCAAAAATGCAGAAATCTAATATTAGAAACACCAAAGTTCTCTATTGCTATTGGTGAGGAGAGCACAATATATAACTGTCCGAAATCGATCTTAGTTCACCGTGTACATCAAGTTAACAGTGGTAATGAAATGATTTGGTGATATGAGACATTCAAATAATTTCATACTTATGCGACATCTATTGACGAATGGAACTATATATTTAACAAAAAAGTTCTCGCTCTTGTACAGGGTGTCCCTAATTCGAGCCTCATCATTGGGATCTCGGAAACCAGAAGAAATACGAGTTAGGTTAAATGGAGGCAAAGTTGCTCAATTTGGTTCTCATTGTAACGCCGCTTTCATATTTGAAAAATTCCGAATACTTCCGAAGATTTTTGGAAAAAACCGATTATTCGTGATTTCATTTTTATTTTTTTGTGACTCTATTTGAATAGATATAACAAAACAAATTTCACATTCTCATTGCTACTTTTTCTGTTCTACAAGATGGTGTTATCAGATTTTCAAACAGACGTTTCGTATTTGAGCTGCCATCATCAACTTTGTTTTTTCAAATACGGCCCTGGATTTTTTATTATAGATTTTAAAAGTTTCTAATGTTCCAAACAAATGATGTATCGCACTTATTCTAAAAGTTTATATTAATAGCATTTTTCATAGGAACTCATGAGTTAGAGAGAGACAAAAATTAGAATTTTAATGGAGTTAAAACAAACTTTTCTTGCAATAACGCACTGCATAAAACTCGAAAACGAACATAAAAGTGGGTGGTTAATAAATAATATAATTGAAGTGTCATCCCTCAAACTCTAGGCCATAGGCTATATTTACAAAAACATTTTATCAAAGTGGCTGTGCATCGTGCATTCTGGCTATCTCAGTTCATTCGTTATTGTTTAAATTATCCAATATTTTTTAACAGTTCACTGTTCGTTCACTAATCGTTAACGCTTATTAAACGAAAATGACTTTTTCTAACGAAGAAAAACGAGACATGATAAGGATTTATTATATTTCGAATCTAAATTCAAAAACGACTTGTGAGCGCAATTTTTTGAAATATCCAGAAAGACGACAGCCGCATTATAGTTATTTTGCTAATATTCTAATTATAATCTTGAAGTATTACGACAAGACCTAATAAGGGAGATCAGGGCCATCATAAACTTCACATACTGACACGAAAATGCATTCAAGCAGGTTGATTACAATTTGAATATTTGCTTTAACTTTCATTGGGTATTCAATTTTATAGTTTTTGTTTGACTTTTTTTGGAATAATTAAAACATCATGCCTATTGTTGAACATCACGCATTGTTGTATATCAATTTTCAGGAGCTTCTGAGGTCCTTAAAACAATGATGTATCGTTCTTTTTCGAAAAAATTGTTTTAACGATGTCCTGCTAAGATCTTACCAAAAATCTATTCTCTGTCTCTCTCTAACACATGAGTTCTTATGGAAAATGCTATTAATATAAACTTTTCGAATAAGTGCGATACATCATTTGGTTTGGGATATTAGAAGATTTTAAAATCCATAATAAAAAATCCAGGGCCGTATTTAAAAAAACAAATTTGATGATTGCAGCTCAAATACGAAACGTCTGTTTGAAAATCTGATAACACCATCTTGTAGAACAGAAAAAGTAGCAATGAGAATGTGAAATTTGTTTTGTTATATCTATTCAAATAGAGTAAAAAAAAAATTAAAAATGAAATCGCGAATAATCGGTTTTTTCCAAAAATCTTCGGAAGTATTCAGAATTTTTCAAATATGAAAGCGGCGTTTCAATGAGCACCAAATTGCGCAACTTTGCCTACATTTAACCGTTCTCGTATCTCTTCTGGTTTCCGAGATCCCAAGAATGAGGCTCGAATTTAGGACACCCTGTACATTAGATGAACCAAAATCACATTAGAGATTATACTAGCATTTCTATACGTCTTGGTATAACTGGCACACAGGGTTTCTCAGCCATTCTCGCTTGGAGTATTGCTGCTATGGTAATGAAAATTTAGAAAAAGAAATAAGTGACAGATATGAGGCACTTGATGTGTCGTTTAAGAATTTTTTACGTTGCAATTTTTTCCGTCCGAAACCTTCAGAAAATTTTCCCAATTCTTCCGCTTTCCCTATCTTGCCTTTCGGAAGGTAGAGGGTAAAAATCATTCGAAATGAAATCATTTGGCTGCCCGATGTTTTTAAAATTTTTTAAATATTTTTCCGATTTTATGTTCACGAGTTTTCACAACTTTATTTTAATGAGAAATTAGGTCCGAGCTCTCTCACTTGACACTTTTTTACGTAGTAATTTTCCACCCAAACCGTCGGAAAATATTACGATTTTCCAAGCTTTCGGCGGGGCAACGTGATTAATTTTTTCAAAATTCAATAATTTGATGGTCTGATGTATTTCACTGTTTTTAAAGTTTTCCAGGTTTTACTTCGAAACTATTTTTGAGCCAACAACATTTCTTTTTCGTCGTGATCTTGCACGTCCGAAACAAAGTTTTGTTGATTTTTTTTGCGTGCATGATTTGTAGGAAACGTTGCATCTGATTCCTAATAATAAAAGTGATTTGAAAAGACTACACGAAGCAAATTATGAAAATGAAAGAATCTAAAGATCCATGAATTTAAGGTGCACACTGTAACAACGAAAAATTATTTGAAAAAGTATCGTATCAAGTGTCTAATTTATTTATTTATTTACAAATGGGAATACAAACTCCCAATCTGAATTCTTCCTCAATTTCCATTAGCCTTGTAGCAATATTCTAAACAAAGATAGATGAGCCACCCATTACCTTTTTTTACTATGGATCCCAACACTCACCTGTAGGTCTGGGCTCTCCTGTCACCCTGAAAGAAACCACCACATCTTCTCCCTCGGCAAGATTCAAAATCTTGTCAGGCCTCGATAGGAACATCGCTGGTTTTCCATGTTGAATAGCAGACGGTTGAACCACCTGGACGTAAGCCGACGTTTCGATCCGACCTTGAGGATAGGACGCTCTACACGTGTACTTCCCCGCTTCGTATTGGTTAACATCGCTGACCATCAACGTGTGAATCCCGCGTTCTGTGAAAGTTCTATGCTTCGAAGAAGCACTGGCTAACTTCGTGCTTTCTTTGAACCAAGACACTTCGGTTGGCCTACCTTTGACCTCGACTTGCAGGCCCATGACCCCGCCACAAGGAACGAAAGTATCAGTCAGAACTCCCGCAAAATATGGCCGAGACGACCTAGTGGTGGTGCTCTCGCGGATTTCCCTCTGCTTCGTTTTTTGATGGATGTACTCCTTTTTATTATTGAATTTGATCTCGTGGGATATCTGGTCAAACCATGAATCAGTTTCGACTTTACAAGTGTATCTCCCACTGTCGCCATGTTCTGGATTCTTTATGGCCAGTTTACAGACTCCATCATCTGAATAGCTCGGTTGGTGTCTAATGCCTACACCCAGCTCTGTACCGTCTTTGAACCAACGAACGCTAGGTGTGACACTACTTCTCAATTTGCACTCAAGAGTGAGTTCGTTAGCTGAAATTTTGTAATGATCTGTAATACTCCTCGTGAACATTGGAGGTTTAGATATGGTATCAAACTCCTCAGTCACCTTCAGGTACGCTGACGATTCACTCAATCCGTTTGCATTTTCAGCAACACATGTGTATTCTGCACTGTCACTCAGTGCTGCTTTCAGTATCTCCAGAGATGCCACGTTGTTCGAGAATTCAGTGAAGCAGTTACCATTTTCACTCAGAGGTTGTTCATTTTTGAACCATTTGACTTCAACAGACTCACCATCTACTACGCTACAAGTCAGTTTGATTCTAGAATTGACAGTGGTAAAACGATCCAATAAATCACTAGAGAATACGGGTTTAGTTGCCGCATGTCTGGATCCTTGATACAAAGAAGGTTTATAGGCATCCATTTCAAGGTTTCTTCCAGTTTTCGTAGTATCCAAAGGTCTGCGCATATCTGGTTTTCTTTTTTCGATTTTCTCGTCCACGACATAGTGAGTTTCGATACTAGAAGAGTATTCCCCAAGATTATTTCTGTTTCTTTCCTCTACTGCAGAATCCAACCCAGCCCTGCAATCAGGTTTGGAATATTTTTCTTTTTGTTCGAGGTTTCGATCCTGATCTCTTGATTTATTGAACCTGGTTTCAGCTTCACTTGTTAATGCCTCCCTTTCTTTTGTTGACATTTTGGTCTCTCCAGTTTTCTTCTTCTCAGAAACGCCATTTTCGTTGGGTGTCACAGAGTCTTTTTTTGGTTTTCCTGAATCTTTCACACCACCTTTGCCCTCATGCTTCATGTCTATTTGTCGATGTTCATCCTGGATGTTATCAGTGGGTGGCACAGTCTTTTCTTCAATTTCTTGACTTGGTTCGACTTCCAGAAAAAGTTCTCTGGGCTCCTTCGAAGTTTTTTCGGATTTATTTGATTCTGACTCTGACCTATCTTCATTTTGTTTCAGCAGTTCTTCTTTCGTACACTCGATATTCGATTCAGATTTGGCGCTCGATTTTTTCTTTTTTGGGGAAATTTTCTTACTGACTTTTTTGCTTTTGTTGATAATTTCAGGTCCTTCATCGGTTGTTTTGTTTTGACTCTCATTCAGTTTCTTTAGTGCTATTTCTTCTTGAGATCCATCTTTTTTGTGAATTCCATCCTCAGCAGAGATTTCTTGGGTTTTATTTTCCTGTTCTGATGATATTTCAGCAGGCTTCTCTTCTTTCTTCATTTCATTATCATCAATACTCTTCCTCTTTTTACTGATAGGTTTTTGTTTTATAGTCTTGTTGTCTTCTACAGCTCCAGTTATATCTTCAGGGTCCTTTTGTTGTATCTGTTTCTCTTCCACTTGATCAATTTGACTCTCTTCTGTATGTTGAGTTTGTAGTCGTTCTTTATCATCATCTTCTTCTGAATGCTTTTGGCCTTCAACTATCGAATCGGGATATTTTTGCATTTTCCTGGCGTTTATCAGTTCACTGATGCTCTTGCAACAAAGTTTCAATGGTTCATGCAGAGGTTTGAATAAATACATTTTTTCAATCAGTTCTGTTGAGTTTTGAATACATTCATTGAGTTTTTCCAAATGCAATAATAATTCAATTTCATTATTCTCGCTAGGATTGACATTTATTGTTTTGAAAGCCTCACTGCATTTGGCAAAATACTCGACTATTGTTAAAGTTTTTACGATTTCTTCTTGATCGTCATCAATTCCATCGGTTCGTATACATTCCTTTATAGTCGCTAATGTTTTTTCTAATGCTCCAAGGTTAAAACTGAAATTTTTGATTTGATCGTCATCTCCTGTTACATTTCCTTTCAATTCTTGACAAGTTTTTCTGAAATTTTTCACAAATTTCATATCGCTACGTTTCTCAACCATTTCGACCACAAGTTTCTCCATCAAACGTTGTATCTCCGCCAAAAACAAACCAAGAGATTGTGAAAGAACCTCCATTTTTTCGTTAAGAACAACCACCTTCAAAGTTTCAAGTAATGAAATACGTAAATCGTTCAAACTTAATTTCATTTTCGCTTCATACTTGTGCATGACTTTCAGATCTCTAGGGTTTCTTGTAATGTCTTCTATGAACAAGCTGAGTCCAGATGATTTGTCTCCAATATTAGTGAGTTTATTGAAATAATCCATTGAAAAATCTTTTGTGTTAAATCCCATTTCTTTGGCCAGTTTCAGATTGGTTTGCAATTGATTTAGTGGGTTCTGTAAAATAATGAAATTCAAAATGAAGTCTTCGCCAATATTCTTCAATGCATCCATGTTTTTGTTCAAAGATTTGATAGCTTTTTCAAAACCAGATACCGATTTCTCAAGATTTGTTAAAGACTTGTGATCAAGCCTCTCTGTGTTACATTCTTGTATCACTTCTTTGAGGGCTATCATTAGTTGCCCCATCTCTTGCGTGATATTGAGATGTCTTATACTTGGATTAGACGTGAGAGAATCGATAGAATCCATGACAGTTTTCAGGTGATCTCTTGTTGTGGGGAGTTCTATGAGGAATATATCCGTATCTGTCAGAACAGAATTGGTTGTAGTTATAGTTCTCGATAATATCGTCATTGGTTTTTGGCATGCCACAGATATTGTTTCCAAATCTTTTGTCAAGTTTTCTGAGGACTTGATGTCTTCACTTTGTAAGTGGGTGATGATTTTGGTTATTGGCTCATTGATATCAGTAATGGCAAGAACGACATTATGAGGTTTTTTTGTCAAAATTGCACAATCTGATTTCAATTTCTCGATTTCTTTTCGTACACTGACAAATGGTTCTAGAAGGTGTTTGTTCCTCTCGTCTATCTGGGACTTCAATTCTAGGAGAATATTTTTCTCTATTTTCACTATAACTTTTGAAATATTCCCCAGTGGTGCTAGAATGTTCGTCCGTATCAAATCATTATCAACAGGAACTTCAAGTATGGTGTTGATATGTTTCTTCAATTTTGTTAACTGTTTCCGTAAAGTGTCGTACTGATCGATACCAATTTGGGATTTTTCCAACAGAGAGTTGATTTTGACAAATTCTATCAACGAATCTTCGAAACATGGCACTACGTTACCAAGTTCCTTCAAAAGATTAGTTTCAATCAATGGTATATCAGAAACATTTGCCTTCTCAATAAGAACCAAGCCGTCATCCAATTTCGAAATGGGAAGTTTCAAAGAAGGTAGCCCTTGGATCTTGGCAGCCTCCAGATTCTTGTTTTTCATCTCTTTCAGTTCCTCTAGTAATTGTTTGATAGGTGTTCTCAACTGCTTTATTGTACCTAAATCTCCCCGATCTTCATGCTTTGTCTGGAGTTGCTTCATGTAACATTCAATTTTTTGAGAAAGAATATCTAGCTGCTTCCGCAAATCAGTATTATCATCAGCAGTGGAAATTTCATCTAACACATTTTGAAGTATCGCCTTTACATCTGTCAATTTTTTTCCCAGAAGGAACTCTTCTTTACTGTTTGGTTTCGTTTTATTCGCCATGTCAATTGGAATGATAACATTCAGTAGATCAGACGTAGGTTTTATCATTTTCATCAATGAGGACACTGTATGATGATTCAATGTTCCTCTGTTCAAACTGGTGATAATTTCATTCACAGGCTCGTATGATGAACAAAACTCCCTGAAGGCGGAGTCCACGCATGTTTTGTTGTGTAATACACTCCTGGTATACTCGAAAAGAGAACATAATGGAACTTTCAATGCATTTATATGAGACTTGTACTCTTCCAATTTGATCAAATTTGTAGACAGCTGATTTAAATTCGATAAAAGTTCATTGAGTGAAGATACAAATGTTGATGAAGGTGGTGATTCATTGAAGTGACAATATGACTTTTCAATTTCTTTAGTGATCGATGAGATATCCCTGTGAGTATCACCAACTCTGATATCATTTGGATATTGCTTCAGTGTTGATAATGTGTTGTTCAAATTGTCCATTGCTGCACCTAGTACTTCGAAGTCTCCAATCAAATTACTATTGATTTTCATTTTCTTGTTCACAACCTCCTGAAGTAATGATGATAACGGTTTCACCATGTTGACAAAATCACTAGAAATAGGTGTCAAGAGAGGAACAGCTTCAGTGATATTTTTCTGTAGAACTTCCAGACCCTCAATTAAAGTCTTTAATGACTTTTCGAAGTTGGATTTACTAGTAGCCAACTGTCTGTCAACTTTGATATCTTCTTCCAGTTCATCTATAACATCAATACATTCTCCTAGCGGAAGTCTCAAAACGTCCAAAGATTTCACTTCAGGAATCAGTTCGATAACTTGCCGAGAGTTGTCTTTCAACATTTTCAGAGAATTAGGTACTGTTGACTTTTTCCTTTTCTGTAGCTTAGATTTTTTGGCAGAGTCCGTGTGGCTAGCAATGGTCTTTGTCAACTCTGATATCAGCTCTTTGAGATCAAAAAGTTTTTGAAGCTGGTCCGAGTTGACATCGTTGAACGACTCGATGTCAAAATCAGAGCTTGGTTTAGGAGATCTTGCCAGAGATTTGCACACTTTTATGATACAGACTATTTCAGTCGGTAAGGCGGTTTCTAGTTTTTGTGATTCCAGAAGATCTGCTTCTCTCGCGAACTTATCAATGGACTCAAAAATTTCTTTTAGTGCTTTCAGATCTTTCCGTGATTGTATTCTATGAACTTGTTTTATACTTTCTGCGATATTTTCCAGTTTTTCAGTAAAAGCCGTGAAAGGAACTTCTAGCGTCGCCAGACTTTTTGCCAGAGACAAAGTTGGTATTACGATTTCTGTGACATGCTGTTTGGATTTTAAAATTGCATTCAGCATTTCAAGTAAAGGAAGCTCTGATTCTTCATGAGTTCCAAGTGTTTCCTTGCTTTTAACTATCACTGACAATAAATCCTGCAGATGCCCTGATAAACTTGAAAGTTTTTTCATCTGTTCGACAGATATATCTTCCATATTTTCGAGTGATGCTTCGTTCAGTTTTCGTAAGGAACTCAAGAGTACTGAAAGAGTTTCGTCCATCTCAGCAACAGTTAGTAAACTTTTTGGGAAACCTGTTTTCACGTGTTCCTTCATTCTTTCTACAATCTCAATTATTTCAGTTGTAAACGTTTTATCCCGCCTTGGCTCTATTTCAATGATCAAATTTATAAAATTTTCTATTTCTTTCAATTTGGTTTTTACTACTTCTAAAGGAGCTTTGATGGTCTTCATTGATTTCGATTCCGAAAGATCAGGAACAATGGCATCAATATTTTGTTTCATCGACATTATAGCCTTCTGCATTTCAGGAATTAATTTTTTCAATGAATCAGGTTCATTCAGAGCGTTTCTGGTTTTAGTTGTAATTGTTTCCAAATTCTCTATTGGCGTTAGTAGTTTTTCAAGGTTATCATGTAGGGCATCCGATATATCTCCAGCAGTCTCACCAAGAGTTTCTTCACAGTTCTTCACCACTGTTGATAATGCAGAAATCGCTTGATCAGCTTCAATAATCGACACAACACCCCGCTGTGATGAAGATTTTCCCGACTCTACTTTCAATGAACTAATTTCTTTACTCAGTTTTGACATTGCTGGTGCAAGTTTTTCCATCAATTGTTTGCCTTTCATAAGTTTTTCACTGCTAGAGATGATGAGATTGCCAATTTCCTTCAATTTACCTATGAAAGATTCGAGTGGTACCTGTATATAACTCAAGCTTTCCATCTTAGGTAATATTTGATTTATTTTGAGTACTTTTTCTTCCACTGCTGTTATTGTTGATTTTATTTCAGAACATTTTTCATTCATCAATTCTGGCTTACTCATGGCTTTCCTGCCACGATTGATGATCAAGGTTAATTTCTTCAGAGGTTCCTTCAACTCTGCTAGAGTTTTGAATGCCTCGGAAGATATATCCTCTGCTGTATCTTCAGAGATTTGCTGAATATTCTGAATAGACATCGATAATGTAACCAGAGAATCATTGACATCAACCATATACCGTATGCCATGTTGTGAGGGGACGGAAAGTTTACGTGTTTTCGATTTCAAAAGTTGAATTTCTTTCAACAATTCACTTACTGGTTCTCCAATTTCTTGAATTAATAATTTATCACGCCTAGGTTCCATCTTGGTAGTATCGATTATGGCAGAGTCAATTCTTTCCAATCCTCTTATAACAGCTGTAAGAGGTTGCTGGAGTTTTTGTATGCCTTTCACGTCTGGCAATACCTTTGAAATGAAAATGTCCGTATCTTGTTTTGCTGCTGACAATGACTTCTTCAGCTCTGGTGATAGTTTCTCTAGTACATCAGGTGTTTGCATTGTTCCTTTGATGTCCACTGCAACTTCTGTAAGTTTTTTCAATGGTTCTCTTAGAGCAACAACGTTCTCAAATTGTAGAGGTGAGATATCATCTGTGGTCTCTAACTCAAGCTCCTCCATGTTTTTTAAGCAGATTGAAAGCTTGTTGAGGGATTCACTCAAATCAATAACAGATAGTATGCCTAATTTTAGTGACATAGATGCCTTTCGTACTTCAGACTCTAGTGACTTGAATGCTTGCTTTGATTGGTTACAGGCTTCTGAGAGAATTCCAATAGCTGCTACATCTCTTCTTTGTGGGATGACCGTGGTGTGAGATTTTGATTTTTCACGCTCATCCAATTTGACCTTAAGTGCTGCGAGTGGTACTTTCAGTGATTCTAGTATGACAGCTTCTGATGAAACTTGTAGGACTCCACCAATTCCTTCCTTCAAAAGTGACAGTACCTCCGTTACATTAGCCTCCGCTTCTTCTAGCTTCTCATCCTTTTCAAGGGAATTTCTGCTATTGATGATGACGGTCTTCAACATTTTCAATAATTCATTCAACTGAATCAAGCTCTCGTACTGAATTTCACTGATATCTTCAACACTTTCATGAGAAAGTTCATGTATGTTACAAATTGAAGCAGATAGTGAGGCTATTTCCTGAGACGCGTCAGTAATAGGAAACAGTGCTGGTAGGGATACCCCTCTCAGTATCAAATAATTTATTTCTTTCTCCACTTGACACAAAGATTCTGCAATTTCTCTCAAAACAACTACGTCTCGCCTCAGTGTCAGAGGTTTACCGGCAAATTCTTCAATTGCTTTCAAATTTGTCACGACAGTACTGAGAGGTACCTTGATTGATTTTGGTAATCCTGAATCTGGGAGTTGTTCAATGATTGCTTCGATTTCTTGATGTACTGTTGTTATGGAGGCCTTCATTTCTGAAGGAATTTGTTTTATAGAACTAGTTCCTTTTAACAAATCTCTATTATTGATAACGATTGTTGTGAGTTTCTTCAGCGGCTCTCTAAGGACAGCTACTGACTTCAGTTCCTCTGATATATCCTTTGTGGAATCAGAAATAAGTTGCAGTGCATTTTCCATAATTTTGAATAGATCGTGAATATTATCTGACTGAAACGTCAAAAGAGTTATTTCCTGAGGTGGAAGAGGGCATTCTTTCACATCCGATATCAAAACGTTCATTTCTTTGTCGAGTGTTTCAAGTATTTTTACGCAATCTTTCAGCAATGTTTTGTTTTGTTTCAGCTCAGTTTTCGTTGTGCTATCGGCTGGTGAACTTAACTTGCTAGCAAATTTTCTGAGTGGTTTATCGAGAGTTTTGAGAAGACCAATTTCCGGTAAAATGTCAATAACCTTAGGTATTTCCAATTCAACATTTGACAATATCTTGTCCAATACTAGGATGTGTTTACCCAGTGTTCGAGGTTTTTTCAGTACCTTCCTTAAATCCTCGATGACAGCCACTAATTCATCCACTGCATTTTTCAAAACCATCATTTGTTCCAAGTGAATATTAGCAATATCTTTCGCATCCTCCAGTAAAGGCTGTTGCTGAATGTCTTTGATATACAACGAGAGTTCTGATATTACATCTGATGCTTCAACTAAAGAAGAAATCTTTACAGGTGGTGGAGATGATAGCTGATTGACTTCTGACTTCAGCAATCGCATGCTTTCT
Organism: Chrysolina oricalcia; assembly: GCA_944452925.2. Taxonomy (NCBI): domain Eukaryota; kingdom Metazoa; phylum Arthropoda; class Insecta; order Coleoptera; family Chrysomelidae; genus Chrysolina; species Chrysolina oricalcia. The sequence continues at coordinate 55,013,437 of OX101822.2, forward strand.
TCCAGATTGTTAATTGTTTTTGAAATGTCCTGGATCAAAGTCGTATCTTGTCTTGGTTTTTTCTCACTCCTATCATCCATAGAACTCTCGATGTTTTCTAATTTACCAACAAGAGCTTCAAGTGGCACCTCAAGCCTTTTCAGTGTTTTTATTTCTGGTAATAATTTGACAACTCTCGTGATTTGTTGCTTGACTGCTGATATGGCTTTGCACGCTACTGGTAGTTTCTGTTGTGTTATCTCAGGTGTTTTGAGATATTCTTGTCCATCAACGATTAGTGCCGACAATTTTTCCAGAGACCCAGTCAGCACTTTCAGATTCTCGAACTGTTCTACTGTGATATCATCAATTGTTTCATCTAGTGAATCTTCCTGGATATCTTGAATGACAGCAGAGAGATCGGAAATTTGATCAGATAATTCTATAATTGAGCAAACACCCTGCTCTGGTTTCACAGAAAGGTTTTCTATTCCTATTCTCATGGATTTGATATTGCTTTCCAATCGATTAATTGGTTGTGTCAGCTCCTTCATTAATGCCTCATCCATGCGCAGTTTTTTTTCACTTGTAGCGGTCATGGATCTCCCGATATTTTCTAATTTACCAACAAGATCTTCAAGCGGCATTTCAAGTGACATTAGGATTTGCGTTTGTGGTAAAATTTTGATAACTCTAATAATGTTTTGCTTCACTGCTGATATGGCATTGCACGTTTCTGGTAGTTTCTGTGAGGTAATCTTCGGTTTTTTGAGTGATTTTTTTACATCAACGATAATTACCGATAACTTTTCCAGAGCTCCAGTAAGTACTTTCAAATTTTCACACTGTTCTGGGGTAACATCATCCTCTGCTTTCATTGTTGGAAACTTTCGTACATCTTGTATGGCAATGGAAAGATCGGAAATCGGATCGGTCAATTCTACCACTGAGCAAATACTCTGCAGTGGTTTTACGGAAAGCTTTTCTACTCCTATTTTCAACGATTTGATGTCACTTTCTAATCGATGAATTGGTTGTGTCAGCTCCTTTATCAATGAATCAACCAATCGCAGTTTTTTGTCACTCTCATCATTTATGGAACTCTCGATGTTTTCTAATTTACCAACAAGAGCCGCAAGCGGCACCTCGAGCGTCTTCAGTGTTTTTGCTTCTGGTAATAATTCGACAACTCTAATGATTTCTTGCTTAACTGCTGAAATCGCCTTGCACGCTTCTGGCAGTGTCTGTTGGGTAATCTCAGGTTTATTGAAAGATTCTTGTCCATCAACGATTATTGCCGACAATTTTTCAAGAGACCCAGTTAGTACTTTCAGATTGTCAAACTGTTCTGCTGTAATATCATCCTCTGCTTTTTCTGACGAAACATTTTGTAAAGATTGAACCGCAGTTGAAAGATCATAAATCTGATCGGATATTTCTACCATTGAGCAGATACCCTGCTGTGGTTTTACGGAAAAGTTATCGATACCAATTTTCAACGTTTTGATATTACTTTCCAATCGCTGAATTGGTTGTGTCAGCTCCTTCATCAGTGAATCATCCAATCGCAATTTCTCTTTACTTTTCTTGTTCATAGAACTCTCAATAATTCCTAGTTTTCCAACAAGAGCTTCTAGCGGCACCCCAAGCGTCTTCAGTGTTTTCGTTTCTGGTAGTGATTTGACAACTCTCGTGATTTCTTGCTTGACAGCTGCAATGGCTTTGCACGCTTCTGGCAGTGTCTGTTGCGAAATCTCAGATTTTTTGAGAGATTTTTGTCCATCAACGATTACTGCCGACAATTTTTCCAGAGAACCAGTCAGTACTTTGAGATTCTCGAACTGTTCTGCTGTAATACCATCTTCTGGTGTCTCTGATAAAACGCTTTGTATGTTCTGAATTGCAGCAGAGAGCTCGGAAATTTGATCAGACATTTCTACCATTGAGCAAATACCCTGCTGTGGTTTTACGGTAAGAGTTTCAATTTCTATTTTCAATGCTTTGATATCACTTTCCAATCGCTGAATTGGTTGTGTCAGCTCCTTCATCAGTTCATGATCAAATCGCGATATTTTCTTACTCTTATTCATAGAACTCTCGATGTTCTCTAGTTTTCCAACAAGAGCTTCCAGCGGCAATTCAAGCGTCTTCAGTGTTTTCGTTTCCGGTAATAATTTGACAACTCTCGTGATTTCTTGTTTGACTGCTGAAATGGCTTTGCATGACTCTGGAAGTGTCTGTTGCGTAATCTCAGGTTTCATGAGAGATTCTTGTCCAACAATCATTACTGCCGACAGTTTTTCCAGAGAACTAGTCAGTACTTTCAGATTCTCAAACTGTTCTGCTGTAATATCATCCTCTGGTTTCTCTAATGAAACTGTCTGTATATCTTGAACGGCAGCAGAGAGTTTGGAAATTTGATCGGACAATTCTACCATTGAGCAAATACCCTGCTGTGGTTTTACGGAAAGGTTTTTAATTCCTATTTTCAACGCTTTGATATCACTTTCCAATCGCTGAATTGGTTGTGTCAACTCCTTCATCAGTTCATGATCCAATCGCGATTTTTTCTCACTCTCATTCATAGAACTCTCGATTTTCTCTAATTTTCCAAGAAGAGCTTCCAGCGGTACCTCAAGCGTCTTCAGCGTTTTTGATTCTGGTAATAATTTGACAACTCTCGTGATTTCTTGCCTAACTGCTGTAACGGCTTTGCACGCTTCTGGCAATGTCTGTTGCATAATCTCAGGTTTTCTGAGAGTTTTTTGTCCGTCAACGATTACTACCGACAATTTTTCCAGAGAACTAGTCAGTACTTTCAGATTCTCAAACTGTTCTGCTGTAATATCATCCTCTGGTTTCTCTAATGAAACTGTCTGTACATCTTGAACGGCAGCAGAGAGTTTGGAAATTTGATCGGACATCTCCACCATTGAGCAAATACCCTGCTGTGGTTTTACGGAAAGGTTGTCAATTCCTATTTCCAACGCTTTGATATCACTTTCCAATCGCTGAATTGGTTCTGTCAGCTCCTTCATCAGTTCATGATCCAATCGCGATTTTTTCTCACTCTTATTCATAGAACTCTCGATGTTCTCTAGTTTTCCAACAAGAGCTTGCAGCGGCACCTCAAGCGTCTTCAGTGTTTTTATTTCTGGTAATAATTTGACAACTCTCGTGATTTCTTGCTTGACTGCTGAAACGGCTTTGCAAGACACTGGCAATCTCTGTTGCGTAATCTCAGTTTTTTTGAGAGATTCTTGTCCACTAACGATTACTGCCGACAATTTTTCCAGAGACCCAGTCAGCACTTTCAGATTCTCAAACTGTTCTGCCGTAACATCATCCTCTGGTTTTTCTGATGAAACCCTCTGTATATCTTTAATGGTAGCAGAGAGTTCGGAAATTTGATCATACATTTCTACCATTGAGCAAATACCCTGCTGTGGTTTTACGGAAAGGTTTTCAATTCCTATTTTCAACGCTTTGATATCACTTTCCAATCGCTGAATTGGATGTGTCAGCTCCTCCATCAGTTCATGATCCAATCGCGATTTTTTGTCACTCTTATTCATTGAACTCTCGATGTTCTCTAGTTTTCCAACAAGAGCTTCCAGCGGAACCTCAAGCGTCTTCAGTGTTTTTGTTTCTGGTAATAATTCAACAATTCTCCAGATTTCTTGCTTGACTGCTGAAATGGCTTTGCATGCCTCTGGAAGTGTCTGTTGCATAATCTCAGGTTTCTCAAGAGATTCTTTTCCGTCAATGATTACTGCAGACAGTTTTTCCAGAGAACTAGTCAGTACTTTCAGATTCTCGAACTGTTCAGCTGTAATATCATCCTCTGGTTTCTCTGATGAAACGCTTTGTATATCTTGAATGGCAGCCAAAAGTTCGGAAATTTGATCGGACATTTCTACCATTGAGCAAATACCCTGCTGTGGTATTACGGAAACGGTTTCAATTTCAATTTTCAACGATTTGATATCACTTTCCAATCGCTGAATTGGTTGTGTCAGCTCCTTCATCAGTTTATGATCCAATCGCGATTTCTTCTCACTCTTATTCATAGAACTCTCAATGTTCTCCAGTTTTCCAACAAGAGCTTCCAGCGGCAACTCAAGCGTCTTCAGTGTTTCCGTTTCTGGTAATAATTTGACAACTCTCGTGATTTCTTGCTTGACTGCTGAAATGGCTTTGAAAGACTCTGGAAGTGTCTGTTGCGTAATCTCAGGTTTCTTGAGAGATTCTTGTCCATCAGTGATTACTGTCGATAGTTTCTCCAGAGAACCAGTCAGTAATTTCAGATTCTTAAACTGTTCTGCTGTAATATCATCCTCTGGTTTCTCTGATGAAACGCTTTGTATATCCTGAATTGCAGCAGAGAGTTCGAAAATTTGATCGGACATTTCTACCATTGAGCAAATACCCTGCTGTGGTTTCACAGAAAGGTTTTCAATTCCTATTTTCAACGCTTTGATATCACTTTCCAATCGCTGAATTGGTTGTATCAGCTCCATCATCAGTTTATGATCAAATCGCGATTGTTTCTCACTCTTATTCATGGAACTCTCGATGTTCTCTAGTTTTCCAACAAGAGCTTCCAGCGGCACCTCAAGCGTCTTCAGTGTTTTTATTTCTGGTAATAATTTGACAACTCTCGTGATTTCTTGCTTGACTGCTGAAACGGCTTTGCACGCTTCTGGCAATGTCTGTTGCGTAATCTCAGGTTTTCTGAGAGAGTCTTGTCCGTCAACGATTACTACCGATAATTTTTCCAGAGAACTAGTCAGTACTTTCAGATTCTCAAACTGTTCTGCTGTAATATCATCTTCTGGTTTCTCTAATGAAACGCTCTGTATATCTTGAACGGCAGCAGATAGTTTGGAAATTTGATCAGACATTTCTACCATTGAGCAAATACCCTGGTGTGGTATTACGGAAATGGTTTTAATTTCAATTTTCAACGCTTTGATATCACTTTCCAATCGCTGAATTGGTTGTGTCAGCTGCTCCATCAGTTCATGATCCAATCGCGATTTTTTCTCAATCTTATTCATAGAACTCTCGATGTTCTCTAGTTTTCCAACAAGAGCTTCCAACGGCACCTCAAGAGTCTTCAGTCTTTTCGTTTCTGGTAATAATTCAACAATTCTCGTGATTTCTTGTTCGACTGCTGAATTGGCTTTGCAAGCCTCTGGCAATCTCTGTTGCGTAATTTCAGCTTTTTCGAGAGATTCTTGTCCATCAACGATCACTGCCGACAATTTTTCCAGAGACCCAGTCAGCACTTTCAGATTCTCAAACTGTTCTGCCGTAATATCATCCTCTGGTTTCTCTGATGAAACGCTCTGTATATCTTGAATGGCAGTAGAGAGTTTGGAAATTTGATCAGACATTTCTATCATTGAGCAAATACCCTGCTGTGGTTTAACGGAAAGGTTTTCAATTCCTATTTTCAATGCTTGGATATCACTTTCCAATCGCTGAATTGGATGAGTCAGCTCCTCCATCAGTTCATGTTCCAATCGCGATTTTTTGTCACTCTTATTCATAGAACTCTCGATGTTCTCTAGTTTTCCAACAAGAGCTTCCAGCGGCACCTCAAGCGTCTTCAGTGTTTTTGTTTCTGGTAATAATTCAACAATTCTCGTGATTTCTTGCTTGACTGCTGAAACGGCTTTGCACGCTTCTGGCAATGTCTGTTGCATAATCTCAGGTTTCTTGAGAGATTCTCGTCCATCAACGATTACTGCCGACAATTCTTCCAGAGACCCAGTCAGCACTTTCAGATTTTCAAACTGTTCTGCTGTAATATCATCCTCTTGTTTCTCTGATAAAACGCTCTGTATATCTTGAATGGCAGCAGAGAGTTTGGAAATTTGATCAGACATTTCCACCATTGAGCAAATACCCTGCTGTGGTTTTACGGAAAGGTTTTCAATTCCTATTTTTAACGCTTTGATATCACTTTCCAATCGCTGAATTGGATGTGTCAGCTCCTCCATCAGTTCATGATCCAATCGCGATTTTTTGTCACTCTTATTCATTGAACTCTCGATGTTCTCTAGTTTTCCAACAAGAGCTTCCAGCGGAACCTCAAGCGTCTCCAGTGTTTTTGTTTCTGGTAATAATTCAACAATTCTCCAGATTTCTTGCTTGACTGCTGAAATGGCTTTGCATGCCTCTGGAATTGTCTGTTTCATAATCTCAGGTTTCTTGGGAGATTCTAGTCCATCAACGATAACTGCAGACAATTTTTCCAGAGAAACAGTCAGTACTTTCAGATTCTCAAACTGTTCTGCTGTAATATCATCCTCTGGATTCTCTGGTGAAACGCTTTGTATATCTTGAATGGCAGAGGAGAGTTCGGAAATTTGATCGGATATTTCCACCATTGAGCAAATACCCTGCTGTGGTTTCACGGAAAGGTTCTCAATTCCTATTTTCAACGTTTTGATATTACTTTCCAATCGCTGAATTGGTTGTGTCAGCTCTTTCATCAGTGAATCAACCAATCGCAATTTTTTCTCACTCTCATCATTCATAGAACTCTTGATGTTCTCTAGTTTTCCAACAAGAGCATCCAGCGGCACCTCAAGCGTCTTCATTGTTTTCGTTTCTGGTATTAATTTGACAACTCTCGCGATTTCTTGCTTGACTGCTGAAACGGCTTTGCACGCTTCTGGCAATGTCTGTTGCATAATCTCAGGTTCTCTTAGAGATTCCTGTCCGTCAACGATTACTACGGACAATTTTTGCAGAGAACCAGTCAGTACTTTCAGATTCTCAAACTGTTCTGCTGTAATATCATCCTCTGGTTTCTCTGATGAAACATTTTGTATATCTTGAATAGCAGCAGAGAGTTCGGAAATTTGATCGGACATTTCCACCATTGAGCAAATACCCTGCTGTGGTTTTACGGAAAGGTTTTCAATTCCTATTTTCAATGTTATGATATCACTTTCCAATCGCTGAATGGGTTGTGTCAGCTCTATCATCAATGCATCATCCAATCGCAATTTTGTCTCACTCTTATCATTAATAGTACTCTCGATGTTTTCCAGTTTTCCAACTAGAGCTTCCAGCGGCACCTCAAGTGTCTTCAGTGTTTTTGCTTCTTGTAATGATTTGACAACTCTCGTGATTTCTTGCTTGACTGCTGACATGGCTTTGCATGCTTCTGGCAGTGTCTGTTGCGTAATCTCACCTTTTTTGAGAGATTCTTGTCCGTCAACAATTACTGACGACAATTTTTCAAGAGAACCAGTCAGTACTTTCAGATTCTCAAACTGTTCTGCTGTAATATCATCCTCTGGTTTTTCCGATGAAACACTTTGTATATCTTGAATGGCAGCGGAGAGTTCTGAAATTTGATCGGACATTTCTACCATTGAGCAAATACCCTGCTGTGGTTTCACGGAAAGGTTTTCTATTCCTATTTTCATCGATTTTATTTCACTTTCCAATCGCTGAATTGGTTGTGTCAGCTCCTTCATCAGTGAATCATCCAATCGCGATTTTTTCTCACTCTTATTCATGAAACTCTCGATGCTCTCTAGTTTTCCAACAAGAGCTTTCAGCGGCACCTCGAGCTTTTTCAGTGTTTTTGTTTCTGCTAATGATTCAACAACTCTCGTGATTTCTTGTTTGACTGCTGAAATGGCTTTGCACGCCTCTGGAAGTGTCTCTTGCGTTATATCAGGTTTTTTGAGAGATTCTTGTCCGTCAACAATTACTGACGACATTTTTTCAAGAGAACCAGTCAGTACTTTCAGATTCTCAAACTGTTCTGCTGTAATATCATCCTCTGGTTTCTCTGATGAAACGCTTTGTATATCTTGAATGACAGCGGAAAGTTCGGAAATTTGTTCGGACAATTCTACCAATGAGCAAATACCCTGCTGTGGTTCCATGGAAAGGTTCTCAATTCTTATTTTCAACGCTTTCAAATCACGTTTCAATCGCTGAATTGGTTGTGTCAGCTCCTTCATCAGTGAATCATCAAATCGTAATTTTTCATCAGTTTTCTCAATCAAAGAACTCTCGATGTTTTCCAGTTTTCCAACAAGAGCTTCTAACGGTACCTCAAGCGTCTTCAGTGTTTTTGTTTCTGGTAATGATTTGATAACTCTCGTGATTTCTTGCTTGACTGCTGAAATGGTTTTGCACGCTTCTGGCAGTGTCTGTTGCGTAATCTCCGGTTTTTTGAGAGATTCTTGTCCATCAACGATTACTGCCGACAATTTTTCCAGAGAACCAGTCAGTACTTTAAGATTCTCAAACTGATGTGCTGTGATATCATCCTCTGGTTTTTCCGATGAAACGCTTTGTATATCTTGAATGGCAGCGGAGAGTTCTGAAATCTGATCGGTCATTTTTACCATTGAGCAAATACCCTGCTGTGGTTTCACGGAAAGGTTTTCTATTCCTATTTTCAACGATTTGATTTCACTTTCCAATCGCTGAATTGGTTGTGTCAGCTCCTTCATCAGTAAATTATCCAATCGCAATTTTTCATCACTTTTCTCAATCTTAGAACTCTCGATGTTTTCCATTTTTCCAACAAGAGCTTCAAGCGGTACCTCAAGCATCTTCAGTGTTTTTGTTTCTGGTAATAATTTGATAACTCTCGTGATTTCTTGCTTGACTGCTGAAATGGCTTTGCATGGTTCTGGCAATGTCTGTTGCGTAATCTCAGGTTTCCTGAGAGATTCTTGTCCGTCCACGATTACTGCCGACAATTTTTCCAGAGAACCAGTCAGTACTTTCAGATTCTCAAACTGTTCTGCTGTAATATCATCCTCTGGTTTCTCTGATGAAACGGTCTGTATTTCTTGAATGGCAGCAGAGAGTTTGGAAATTTGATCAGACATTTCTACCATTGAGCAAATACCCTGCTGTGGTTTCACGGAAAGATTTTCAATTTCAATTTTCAACGTTGTGATATCACTTTCCAATCTCTGAATTGGTTGTGTCAGCTCCTTCATCAGTAAATCATCCATTCGCAATTTTTCATCACTTTTCTCAATCATAGAACTCTCGATGTTTTCCAGTTTTCCAACAAGAGCTTCTAGCGGTAACTCAAGCGTCTTCAGTGTTTTTGTTTCTGGTAATAATTTTACAGCTCTCGTGATTTCTTGCTTGACTGATGAAATGGCTTTGCACGCTTCTGGCAATGTCTGTTGCGTAATCTCAGGTTTTCTGAGAGATTTTTGTCCGTCAAACAGTACTGCCGACAATTTTTCCAGAGAACTAGTCAGTACTTTCAGATTCTCAAACTGCTCTGCTGTAATATCATCCTCTGGTTTCTTTGATGAAACGCTCTGTATTTCTTGAACGGCAGCAGAGAGTTTGGAAATTTCATCAGACACAGACACAATGGTAGAAACCATTGTGCAAATACCCTGCTGTGGTTTCACGGAAAGGTTTTCAATTCCTATTTTCAACGTTTCGATATCACTTTCCAATCGCTGAATTGGTTGTGTCAGCTCTCTCATCAGTGCATCATCCAATCGCAATTTTTTGTCACTCCTCTCATTCATAGAGCTCCCGATATTATCTAGTTTGTCAACAAGAGCTTCCAGCGGCACCTTGAGCATCTTCAGTGTTTTTGTTTCTGGTAATAATTTGACAACCCCCGTGACTTCTTGCTTGGCGGCTGAAATGGCTTTGCACGCTTCTGGTAGTGTCTGTTGCATAATCTCAGGTTTTTTGAGAGATTCCTGTGCTCCAACGATTACTGCCGACAATTTTTTCAGAGATCCAGTCAGTACTCTCAGATTCTCAAACTGTATTGCTGTTATATCATCGTCCGTCTTTTCTGAAGAAATGTTTTGTATATCTTGTATAGCAGTTGAGAGTTCAGTGATCTCATCAGAAATTTGTACAATTGAGCAAACACCCTGACTCTGTTTCGCAGATAGGTTCTTGATATCCTTCTCCAATGACTCTATTTCTTCTTTCAATCTACAAACTGGCTGAGCAAGCTCGCTCATCACCGTTTCATCCAATCGCATTATCCTTCCACTCCTGTTATCCTTAGAAGTCTCATTATTTGTTGATTTCCCAACAGTTGCTATATCTTCGGTCATTTCAGGTGTTTCTTGCGTTATTTTGGTGGAATCTTGCTCCTTCTTAAAGTTGTTAATTGGTTCTGAAATTTCCGTCAGTTCAATTCTCGTACTTTCAGCTTCGATTACTGGTTCCTGAGGTTCAATATCTGTATCTCTTGAAGACCACATGTTTGACCCTATCAGTAATTCAGTTGATGAGAGTAAAAGTTTGGTCGGTTCACAAAAACATTGCAGAAGAACGTTGTTCTTTGAAATGTCTACTAGCTTCACTGAATTTGCTTGTATTGATACTAACGTTCGTCTCAAGTTTACTTCAATCATGGACTTCTCTTCATCAGGTTCTGATCTTGTTTTAGAAAAATTGAGCCTCAGTGTGTCGAACAGATTGCTTTGTTCTGTCAGCTCTTTGAGGCACTCAGATGGAATATCTTCAGAACAGTTTGGTAATTTCATTATCTGTTCCACACAGTCAAGTAGGAAATGAATTGGTTCTTGCAGAGTAACCGCCACTTTCGAATGACAGTGACTGGCATTTCCATCTTCGTCACTGAATATTTTAATTTCCTTCTCCAGATTTTCGATAATATGTATCTTTTCTGTGAATATCATCGCATTATCATGTTTTTTAGTCAATAATTGCTTTTGCATGGTGATAACTGCACTATTCAAAGATTTGAGTGGAGCCTCAACTGATTTAGCAATTTGTGAATGAGGTTCCGCTTCCACAATTTCAATAGCTTGTTTTAGAGATTCTTTCGCTTTTTTCAATTCGTCTGTTTCCCTTGCTCCCAAAACGGGTTTCTGAAGCGTACTTTGTAAGTGAACAACTATCACGTTCAACTTCTCCAATGATTTTTGAATGCATGACAAACAGCCCACTTCCTGGGCGTTCAGAGTCGTTGATCTCACATTTTCCAATTTCATAATTTTTTGGAAACTAAGAACTGCCTCATACAATTCAAGTGCAGAAATCAAAGCTTCACTAGGAGGTGCAGCATCTTTCATGATCGTCTTTTGCAATTCGATAATTTCTGATTTCATTTCTTCAACAGTTTCTTCCAAGAGATCTATGTTGCTAGTATCAGATGACTTCATGGTGTCTTTCAATGAGTTTACTACCTTCCTCACTTGAGATCTGAATTCACAGAGAGTGCGGGTACTCACACTGTGTTCTGGACTTTGCACTAGTTCTTCACATAATATTTTCAGTTTATTGAGAGGTTCTTCAGAGTTCTCTATATGTGCCAAATTTTCCTTGAAGATCTCTAGTGGTGCTTTGATAACTCTTAACAAGGACGAAGCAGTTGCCAAACTCGGTTGACGATCTAAAGCATTAGCAATTTCATTGAGAGGTTCAATCAAATTTCTTCTAGCGTCAATCTCTTCAGTTACCTTCAAACATTGAACCATTTGAGAACAATTTCTTGAAATATCTTCTTTGAGTACATCAATAGATTTGCTTGATGTCAATTCATTTTGAATTTGTATAATAGACTTACAAACTCTCTCCAGAGGATTCAAAAGTGATTGCATTACTGAGTTTTCCTCCTCGGAATTTTTCAGTAGAACTGCTCGCATACAGGCACTGATGAGTTTATTTTGTAGAGCATTCAGTGGTTCTGAAAACTCTTGAATTCCTGCTTTTTTCCTCGGAATTCCACAAATTTGCGCGAAGGACTTCGAAATCTGATCTAGAATAATTGTTTCGTCATCTGTTGGCTCACGATCTTTACAGTCACTGAGAGTAACCTCTAAATCTTCCAAAGGAGAAATTAAATGGGCAAACAAATTCATATTTCCATCAGGTACATATTTGGATTCTACTACAAATTCGAGGAATTTGACAAGATTGTTGTTGAGATCTCCCAACAACGGTGAATATCCGATATTTGTTCTGCAAGGTATCAAATGTAGAGTGTCCACTGTGTTTCTGAAGATTTCTAAATGTTGTACAATCGAGTGCGTTGGTTTATCTGCTTGTATTATCTCATTTTTTGTTATGATTTTCGATAGCTCCTCTTTGAAATTTTTTACATTCTGAGCAAAATTCTCATTAGGATTTTTCACCAGTTCAGAAAGGGTATGTGCGATATCACTCACATCTCTCAATTCATCAACAGATATTGGAGACTCCGGTATTCGCGAAATCTCTTTTATCGCTTCTGAAAGTTTGTTGAAAACTTCTTGAGTTTCCAGTGCAGACGTTTTCTCTCGCAATGTGATCATAGACTCTTGCAAGAGTTCAGTTATCCTTTCAACAGTTTCCAACTCTTCCTTTTTGGTTGAAGTGGCTTCGCGTGTCATTTTTTGAACTGTACCCAGGATATCTTGGAGAGGTTCAGAAAAATCTTTTAATTTGGACTCCTGATTTATAGTGTCAAGAAGTATTGACAGTTTTTCTGAATAGGCTTCAAGTTGATTTGATTGTTCCGATGAGAAGCCGGAATGGATTCGTTCTATCAAACAAAGGAGTTCTATCATGGCATCATTGATCAATTCTATTGAATTGATATCGACTAGAGAAAGATTGCTTTTTTTGTCTTCTAAAATCATGACAGCAATGAACTGCAAGGCTGTGAGAGGCCTACGCATTTCAGAGAGGATCATTTTCTGAACTTTTCCCCCACTACTCATGTCCAGTGTATTTATACTCTCTTGAACATTCTGAAGGGTATTCTGGAGATTTTGAAGTGGTTCGCAGATTGACATTTTCTCTGGGGATAAAAGATTCAGAACATTTTCTCCGATAATTTTTATTTGATCTGCCAGAAGGAAGATGGGCGTTTTCTTAGGAAACTCTGGTACACCTTCATTGAAACCAAACACTTTCTTTTTGACTTCTTCCAAAATATTATCTCTGACAGGTATGTTGGTTATACTTGCAGCTCGTAGTATATCATGGAGTCCGTTAACGTAGGTATCGAAATCTACTAGAAATTTATACTCATTGTCATTGTTTATCACCACATCATTCAGCAAAGTTTCTATTGAGAATATAGATATCTCAAGTTGAGATAGCGTGAGCATTTTCTCTTCAGAATCGACTTTTATCAATTTCAAGATCTCTCCAATATTGAAGACAGAACGCTTCAGATCGGACCTCTTACTGTTTCCTGAGGGAATATCCTCAATGAGATTAATAATATTTTTAACGGTCTCTTCAATTTTTTCTAAGAATTTCTTTATTGGCGACTGTTTTGGGACTTTCAATACAGCTAGCCTCAGAACTTCTATAGCTGCTTTGACGTTATCAGCGGTCAAAGATGGTGAAGGTGTTTCTTCTTTTTGCTGAGTGTAGATAATGAAGTCATTCAACACATTCAGAGTATTATTGACTTCTGAGAGAGCAGAACGTTCTTCTTCTGGAATAAATGACAGGTTTAAGTTTTGTATGTTTTCTTCGACGGCTTCTATTGATTTCACTAAATCTTTCAGAGCTTGTTTCTTCTCTTTTGGCAATGTCTGAGACTCAATTTCTCCAAGAGATTCATGCAAACGAGTCAAGAATCCCAGAATGGAATACACATAAGATTCCGATACATCATCGCTTCCCATGTTTTTACTTTCCATTACTTCGTCTCCATTGGCTGGTTCATGTATACATTCAATTTTTTCTGCATGATCTATCTTACGCGGACGACTTTCCATTTCTTCCAACTCAAAGGTAGGTTGTTCAGTAGTAATTTCCTTCAGCTCTTCAACATTGGTAAATTCAGTCTCTATTAATCTTTCTTCCGTATCGGGGAGTTTCAATCCTGTTTCTATTATTTCACTTTTAGATACTTCTTGTATATTTGCATGTGTTATTTTCCCTTCCTTTTCTCTTATTAGTTGATTATCAGTATCTTCAGTATCCTGGTTCTCTGCCAGGGACGATTCTTCCTTTTCGAATGATCGCTCAACAGAAATATCTTTCTCTTCTTCAGCTTCAGCGTTATCCTTCGAAATATAGATTTGACCAGAAATGTCAAGGACCTGCTGCAATGAACCTTCATTTGCTTGACTTTTCTCCTCCTCTAACCCTGTTACATTCAATTCTTCTTCAACTTTCTGTATAATTCGTTCACAACTTCCCGGTACTGCTTCAGTTTTTTCTTCAGTCTTTATTTCTTCTTGTTCATGAGTGATTCGGGAGTCGATTACTTCTTCAATAATTTTTCGTTCATCTATTTGCATGACAGAGTCCACTTCTTGCGATTCACTGAGTAGCTCCGGTTTTTCACTTTGCAGTAATGGAAGATTTCCATTATCTCGGTCTCCAGTTGATTCTTCCATCATCTCTTCTCCGTCATCAATGAGTTTACATATGCCTTTCTCGTGTTGAATATCATCCTTTTTATGAGGTATTTCGTCAGTACCAAGTTTTTCAGTTTCTTCAGGTTCTATGATTGTTTCTTGTTTCTCCTGTAGCAAGTTTTGGTCCTTCGGGAGCTGTTCTGATTCGCTGTCAATAGATATATCTTCAGATATTGGTGTGATTTTCTCCAATTCAATTACTGTGTTCAAATTCTGCTGTTCATTTTTCCTTTCATCTCCATCATCAATTTTTTCCTCGAACATTCGCTCTTGTATTGCATCAACTGATTGTATATCAGCACGTTCTTCCAAACCCGTCTTCATGTCTCTTTTGTCGAGCTGCTGAGAAGAAACTGGTTGTTGGTTTCCACTGTCCTCCTTTTCCTGCGAAACTTTATCCATCTCACCTTTGGTTTTATCTTCAGAAGAACTATCTGTTTCCACTATAGCATCAGCTACAATTTCTTCTTTCTCTAGTTTTATACTTTCCTCATTCATCTCAGTTGTAGTTTTTCCGACACTATCGTTTCCAGTAGATTCTTCTGTGACAGGTTCAATCTTTGAATCTTCGAGTATTTTCTCCTCTTGATTCCCGTTGCGTGTTATAAGTTCAACACCAACATTCTCGCCTGGCTCTACCATTTTTTCAACCATAACATCTCGTTTATCTTCTACAGCAAGAATAGTAGCGTCTATTTTCTTATCAGTCGTGAGCTCAATTGCATGATCTATACCAGAGCTCAGTTCTCCCCCTTTTTCCCTAACCGTAGCCTCACAAGCTCCTATCTCTATATCCTTTTTTATATCTTGAGGATCTAGTATGATTTCTTCTTTCTTTACCTCATTTATAATCTGGTCAGCGTCATCTTTCGCAACAGATTGTTCCTCTGTCAATATTATTGTTTCTTGCATTTCTTCATTTCTACGTCCTGGGGTTTCTTGTTCATTTCTAACGGTAATTGCAGCAATATCATCCTTCAGAACAAATTCTGTTGTAGCTCCAACATGCATATCACCCTCTTTTGTCTCGATTGCGATTTGATCAGTATCAACCTCTGTTAAAGACGCTTCTGTCATCTTTGTCCCTGATTCTGTCATCTGTTGAACAAAATTCGTTTCTTCCAGTTTTTTCTCTTCACTCATTGCAACAGAATCTATTTCAGTTTCTAGCAGAGCATCTTCTACATTTTCAACGCTGACATTTCTAACTTCCTCGCCTTTCTCGGTTGTGACTTGATTATGATCGTGTTTTGAAATAGTTCCTACAACAGTCTCTGCCACAGTTTCTTCTGCTTCAGCAATAGGCTCCACTGTCGCATGTGCTATAGTTGTTTCTTTTTCTTTTATTCCAACCACAGTCTCATCAGCATCACCCTCTGGAACACAATCCATGGTTGTTTCCGCCACAGTCTTAGTTGCATCATCCACAATAGAATTTGCTTCTTCATTGCTATTGGCAACAGATCCTACAATAATCTCTGCTACAGTGTCTTTTGGGTATTCAGCATTGGGTCGTGTGTCCTCTTCTTTCTCAATTTTGATCAGATCACCAGTGTCTTTTGCCATTTCGTTTTCCTCATCAATTGTAAGCTGATCCACAAAGTCTGATTTGTCTTTTGTAGATATATTTTGTTGTCCCTCCAATTTGTTTACCGGAATATTTTCTACTTCAAAAATGTCTTGTTTCTCTACTATAACAAATTCAGTCATGTCTACGCTAATTTCGTCAACTGCGTCACCAGTTTGATAGACTAACGGCTTCTCTTCTAGAACAGGAATGATTCCAGGTGGATTTGGTTGGGTTTCTACTGTAAGTTCCTCAGATTGAATAGATATTTTCATCCCAGAAATGTCTGCAGATGGTTGTTTTCCCTTCGACTTTGAAATATTCTCTTGAATTTTTTCTGTAATTTCCACTATTTGTTCCATTGTTCGAGCCACTGATGAACTATCTGTCACCAACTGGGATTTGTGGTTGGTACAATCAAAATCTGTGATCTCACTGACTGCTTGAATAAAGGATCTGGTATCGCCTACCAAAGACATTTCTTCAGTAGTTAGGCAATGCTCGCACGCAGTTTCAAACTCACTAATGGTATTATTCAAATTTCCTAAAACAGTTTTCAATTCATCGTTGGACGTATAGGTGTTTAGAGTTTCTTCATTAATTTGCAATACACTCTCAAAAATCAGTTTACCTTTTAGCCGTTTCCATTCTTCGGAGTGTGCTTTCTGAAGTTGTTCTACAACTCCTAGTAGATGTTCTGTGAAGGAGGTGAAAGATTCTGACACATTTTGAATAGACGGACTTCCTTGAATCATCTGTGCTGCCATCTTCACTTTTTCCTCGAATGAGATGGCTTGGTTGAAAGGCAAAGATAAGTTGTCTCCTACGCTCAGCATATAATTAATAGAAGCATTTATTTCCTGGAATATTTCACAAATATTTTCCAGAACGTTGGTATCATCTTCAGTAAGCGGGCTCTCCATAAGATCATATATGGCTGTTTGTAAGGGGTACGCACACTTCTGTAGGTTCACAATTTTGCCTTTTTCAATACTTTCATATTTAACTCCTGCAATACTTTTAGCAAGATTTTGCACCGATTCCGAGGCTAACTCTATGGTTTTCAGTTTGATATTCTTTTTTTCCTTTGTGATGTCTTCGATTTCTTCAAGATTCTTTAAAGTATTTTTGATGAGAAGTTGACTTTCCTTCATTAACTCCGATGAGTCTTCAACTTGGTATCTATCGAGAAATTCTAATACTGATGTTCTTGTTGCATTAATATCTAGATTATCTTCAGAATTCAAACAATCAGTGAGTTTTGTCATGATATCTTCAACTGACACTAAATACTGAAACTCATTTTCTGTGATAGTTCTAGAACCACTTTTTTCGAATGTCTTCTGCACAATAAGTATATCATGAAATAAATCTGTGGCCAAATTGAGTTTCTCGTTTGTATGGTCTTTATGCTTTAAACATGCATTTTTCAGAGAATCAGTACGACTTCTCAGGTTTTGCAGAGCGTTTTGGCATATTCTCTCATGTAAAACAGTTGTCATCGTGGAACATGCTTTCTTCAAAGGACCTGTTAGTGTCTCATCTGGAACATCTTCCAAAGATTTTGCAGTAATGTTGAGGTTTTTTACATTTTCTTCTAAGAGTTGCGATTTCATCTTACATTCTTTGGTATCAATCAAAGCCTGGGTGCCACTAATGATGCATTCTAGAATTCCTTCAATTTTTTCATTATATTCGAAATCTGCAGTACCAATAACATCGATAACATCCTCTGACGATTGAATAAGTGTTTGATGATCATTTGATTCGTCCTCTCTTATGATATCCAGCAATCTGGAAAAACTCTCTAATTGTCTCATCAGTATTTTTTTGTCTTGTTCGCCTGGAGGAGGAAGCAGTGGGTTTCTTATGACAGTTCTTTTCAGAGTTGACATCAATTTTTGTAGTGTCTGAACAACTCCCGATTTCATTAATGGCGAATCACTTCTAGATTGTATGGATTGTATCAGCACGTCAATAGAGCTTAGTAAATCCGAATCTTCAACTTTGTTATCTTCAACAAAATGTACAACAGCCTTATACAAGTGATCCAACATATTTCCAAGATCACTCCTTTCTATAGCATCATCAATATGGTATTGTGCCTCAGATACGATTGCTAAAAATTCAGTGAGCTCTCCTAATAGTGACTCATAACCATTACCTTCTGGTAATTTAGATAAATCACTGACAGTTTTCTGAAGATTATTCAGATTTGTCGATAGTATCATCACCTCTAGAACAGAATGTATTGCTGTCTGGACCGTTGCTTTTGTATCTTGAGATATATTCAAATCTACTAAAGCTTTTGATAAATTGTTCAAAGTGACTTTCAATGCCTTCATTGGGCTTTCCAATTTTGCTTCAGCAATTTTGTTCACTGCCATATTGACAACACCCAAAGCATCTTCTGTTGGTTCGATGTTCTCATGACTATCTTCATCCAGCACTGAGATCACGTATCCCACAGTTTTTGCTACATTTTGCAGCTCAGTAACAATAGGTTGATCTATAACAGCTCTACCTTGTAGTGTCTCCAAGGATTGTTGTAAAATGGAGACGTTCCTCAGTGTTATCAGTTTTCTCAAAGTTCCTGCTGAATTTTGCAACACTTCAACTAATTTCTCATCTACGACTGTTGATGCCTTCAGCGCGTTAATCAAAATAGTTATCTTTCTTCGTACTTGTCTTTTACTTTCTTCTATTCCACATACACTTTTCACCGTCAAATTCAGCAACTCCTGGATACTTTCGATTTCAGATTCATTTTCCATACACATTTCTGTCAAAAAGTCTTCAACTCTACCAAAATTATTATAAAGACGACCAATCAGTTCCTCTTGATTGGGTTCCAGGGTGATTCGCTTGAGATCTTTCAAAATGGATCGAAGTTCGGTGACCTCCTGAATGACTTCAATTTTGAGTTTCTGGTCGATGTGATATGCTACAGCTGTTTTGACACTTTGAAGTGGCTTCGAAAAAGTCAGCAGCATACAAGAGTTTAGATCTTGTATTGTGCTATCCAAACGTTCAACGTTAGTTTGCAAATCTTCTAACTGTTTTTCGACTCCAGTCCCTTCTGAAATAGCTCGTACAACACAATTCAATAATGTTAAAATAGCTTCAGTTTGTTGCCAATCTAGTGGGTCTTCTTGTGAAAGTATTGGTAAAGACTTTTTGACAATCTCAATGATATTTTGTAATTCTGTAATGAGAGGAGATTGTTTATCCATCTTTTGTGTATCTATTATTTCCTGTATCCCACTCTCTAAGCTTTGAAGTAGATTCATGGAGATAGCTTGTCCAGATATATCATCAGCCAGTTCAGTCAAAATTGTACTCGCACTTCGTAATGTCTCCAGAAGTAACATCGTCAAATCAGAAGAAGCTTCGAAGGAATCTAAAGCATCATTGAATACACTTAGAGCATTTGATACTTCTGAAAGGGTGTTACCTCGCACGATTTTTACGATAACGTCATTGAGTATTCCAAGAATGATTTCGGTTTGAGAAATTGTCGTTGGATTTTCGTCCATAGACCTTGAGAATAGTACCTCTGAAACTTCAATGGCTCCTTGCAGTTCACACATTAACTTTTTCAAAATCAATCTTTTCGGAAATGCAGTCAGATTCTCCAAAGTAACTCGCAAACATGGCAAATTTTCGCTATCAAATAGTTGCATTGAGGCGGTAGTGTTTTCCTCCAGAAAACTATGCATTTCCAAAATGGTATTAACGAATTCCATGATAGAAAATGTTATGTGTTTCAGACTCTCACTTTTGATTTGTTTTAGATACTCATAGAGTTTTTCGGTGCAGGGCATCAGCTGGTTTACTATGTTCGGAAGATCTTGAGCGTTACTACTATTTGGAATGGCAGATCTCAATTCGCTCAGTAGAACTCCGACATTTTCTAGATCCATGAAGTCATCCGGCTTGATATCGTAATTGAACATTTCAAGAGATACGATTTCTATGGCGTTCCTCAATGGACTGTGTAGCGTAAAAAGTTTAATCTTGAGTTCATCTGGAATCACATTCAATAGCTCAGCAATTTCTGTAAGAGGATCTCTAACTCGTGAAAATACATTTCTCCTGAGTCCTTGTTCCTCATGTATGTTTGAAAGACTTATATCAAGCTTCTGTAAGGGATCGAATAAGCTTTGTACCTTCTTCACATCTTCTATTGTTACGGGGAGCTTCACTTCGTCGATGAGGCTCAAAACTTCCGAAGCTATTTTTAGTAGATCCGGAGGTATTTCTTCGTGTAGATCAGATGAAGCAACGTCGTAAAATGTAACCAAATGTCTTTCCAAATCACAAATATTCTCTGAAACTGTTTCACATGTTTCCTCCGAGCTATGCTCTGTTTCAGTAGCATGGGCCATCAAAGGCGTATTCAGTAAATCAGCTATACTTCTTCTGAGGGCCTCAATGTTCTGCTCCCCATAGTGTACAATAGCTTCCAGATGTTGCGTTTCGTCTAAAATATGCTGATGCATCACAGCTACGTTATACTGCAGGTGTTGCAATGTTTGATAAATCTCGTTTGCATTTTCGCTGCTTGGCTGTGTACTCAAGAAATCAAGGGCACCAATAATAAGATCTTCGATTATCTCTAGTGGAACTACGTGCTTCTGCAGAGACACTCGGTCGCCAATAGTCAGCTCTGATTTTGATTTCCTCAGTATTTCGTCATCGAGAGCAATACGGAGATCTTGTATCCTCGATAGAAATGGATCTAACATCAACGCCAAAGGCTCTGAGCAGCGTTCATTCAGAACTCCAAGAGTGACTTCAGTGTCCTCCAACAGTGAATCGGAAATAACAGTATTCGAAGAATCTTCTAGTATCACTACAACATTGCCCTCTTTCGATGGATCAGCACTCGCTACCTGTTCAAGGGAAACACCGTGTTCAATCAGGCTGTATATATTTTCTCGCACTTCACAAGTTTTTCCTCTGAGTACAGAGAATAAAATGCATAGATCCATACTTTTCAGCTGCTCATCGTCTACTATGATGCATTCCTCCAGTATGTTCAACAGATTCACCGTGTCTTCCAGAATGTACCTTCCTGAAGATGGCGTGATGCTCATCACTAAACTATTCAATAGATGGATGGGTTCACTCAAGCATTCCAGTGCTGTCACTGTTGCTTCACTTCTAACATGTAAGGCTTCAGTGACTGTTGTCGCGAGATCTCTCTGCAAAGTGGACAGCTGGCCAAGTGCTTGCAGCAGAATTATATCTGTCACACCTTTTCGAGTGGTTTCAATGTTTAGCAGTAACTCTTCCACCGCCTGGGTTATGTTATTAGTCACAAGCTCTGCTACTTTGTCCAAAACTTCTGAGCAAACTTCTTCGGTCGTTGCTAGTTTTTCAGCAGTTTCCGGTTCATCTCTAGGAACTAGCGTGTGTTGCTTGATTTTAGTTAATGATGTTAAGATAGTCTCAACCGGATTGACAAAAGACCCTAAAACGTTGAGGCTCACCACACCGGCATGTTTATCGCCAGGCTCTTGAACTTTAATAACGTTCAAACCTTTTGACAATTCATCTACCGGAGTGCTGATCTGATCAAGAAGAGCCCGTCTGATTTCTTGTTGCAAGGATTTTTCAGCAGTGTATCTGACAGATTCTTTTCGGACTACTTTCATTTCTTTAACAAGGAACTCCACTGGAACCAACAGTTTGTCCAGAACCTTTTCTCCCAAATCAGCATACATTTGGTCGCTGTCCCCATATGCGATTGTTTTCTCCAGACTGGAGAGAGCATTTTGGATATCTCCAGCTGCTTCTAGGAATCTATCTAAAAGATCGGTCTCTTCAACTGACATTTTTCTGGTCAAGGAATCAGACGAGAAAGATGATTTGCTAGCTTGTTTCGACAGCAGCTTATCCAGTTTTGTATGCATTTCTTTGACAGTGATACACACTTCTTGAATCATTTTTGACGGTGTCATCCTTCCCGAAGCTTCTTTTGAGCTCAACTCCTTTTCTAGTAAAGCAATCTTTTCGACGTGGTTGATGCCTTTTTGAATGTCTGGACCAGTCACATTCAGGATGTTAAAACACGTTTTCTGTATCAAGGTGTGTTCTTTGCCACTGACTGCGAGGCAGTTCTCAATGATATTGAAATTCTTCTGCAATTCGAATATAGGTGGTGCCACCAACTCCACAATGGATATTTCTGGAGAGCTTCCTTTCTGTTTGAAGGTTTCGAAAACAGTTTTGATGTCTCTGATTGGTTGACGGATATTTTCGATGACTTCCTTGCTTGTGTTCGCTGTTGCTACGGTGGATTTACGTGTGGATTCCGATATCAAAAGGTCCTCCACTGTTACCAACCCCTCCAGAATATTCTCTAGGTTGAATTCCAATTTCTTTATGGTATCTAATTCTTCATTCAGTATCTCCGATTCTTTCACAGCCGTTACTTTTCGATCAATTACCAAACCGTCTCCTTCTTCTCCTTGCAGGTCTCTTTGGAATGTATCAGGCATATCTAAGCTAACAGTTTTCTTGATGGTTCCTCGTTTGAATCCGTCTTTGGACATTTCGTCTGAACTTTGAGAGGAATGCCTTCTTCTCGGCCTGTTGAGTTCTTGACTCTGGCTCCTGTTCACTCTCAGATCAGAACCGATTTCGTGGGCGGTGTGGGGGGTCAAAGGCCGCCTATCATCATCACCAGGCAAACTGGTGGTTTCTGTGATAGCAGCCACTTGGAAAGCCCTATCTTGTTCCAACTGGTTCTTATCCGAACTAATTGCACTCTCGTAGTCTCCGTAGGATTCTGTATCCAAGTCTGCAGCTCCAGCTAAACTTTCATCTCCTCTTTCTGAGTCGAGTGACAGGTTCTTCGATAAACTGTAGTAGGAATTGTTGCTCTTTTGGGAATCTGATTTTCTCGGAGGTCTTTTCGGGCCATCCCCACTAGACGTCAGCTCTATTTTCAGTTTTTCCGACGTGACTGATACGTCGTTCGTGATGGAAAGTATTTCGTCGAAGTCAGCCTCTGTTCTGAGATCTTCCTCAGCCGACTGGAAGTAGTCGTCCGAAACGTCGACCACGACAGCTTCCATGAGTAAATTACCGGATGTTGAAGATTCCTTGACGAATCTCAACGGAGGGAGTTCAACGACGTTGTGGCCTGAAAGAATTATGGTACACAACTGGTATATAAATATTTACCTGCTGAATTTACCGGAAAAGTGTTCCGACAGTTGCTCAGCGTACATCTCCACGATTTGGATAGCTTCGTCCTCGGTGAGATCAGGAGTCTCGTACAGGGAAACCGAAACTTCTTTTCCATCGAATGAAAATGAGAGTTCCCCATGATCGGCAAGAGTTATAGATTGGTCTCCTGCTGTGTCATAAAGTTGCGAAGTTCTCTCTTCGTGTATGGTTGACAAGGAGGGTTGTCGGACCATTTCTTGCCTCGAATGTTGTCCACGCGATTTCTGATCCTCGAAGCCGAGTAGAGATGCGGAACTGGCAACTGTGCCCATGCAATTGCGAGCCTCGCACGTGTAAGTGCCAAGACAACAAGTACCATCCTAGGTTTAAAAAATTTCTTAGCTTTATAATTCATAAGAGATAACCAAGAATGAAAAACCCCGCTCGAAAATTAGCTCGTGGTTGAATATTTCTATTATGTTATAGTGGCATGGATAATTGAAGGAATGTGTGACTTGAAATAATTTTGTTTACTAGGTGACACAAGAGCCTATAGTTTTTTTTTTATTTGAAGAGATAAAAATTTTAAATTCACAATATTTACGTAATTGATGATAGCGCTTTTTTCGAACTTATCGACAATTTTTCACAACCAAGGTTTGCCGGAAATAATAATAATAGGACTTTTTTCAATCAGCTATTGATAAAACCGGAGTAATATATGTAGATCTTTACATTATTGAATACGCGAAGTTTCACTGGCAAGCAGTGTTTTCCAACTAGACCTTCAGCACAGAACCAATAGAATAATAATAGAATAATAGATAATAATAAAATAATAGATAATAATAGAATAATAGATAAAAATAACACACAATACATCGTTAGTTAGTTAGTATCCCTAACTCCTTTTTTCAGATGGGGGGTATGTTTGATGTGTCCAATGCTGTATTAAAAAAAATAACTATACAAAAATTTAAAACTTCAACTTCCAAACCATTCCGAAACATCTTCAAATCAGTTATTTTACAGCAGAGGTTGTGAAGGAAAAAATTCATTAAATAGACATTTTTGACACACAACTTTCTGTAGTTTTTGACTGTAACTGATAAGAACTCATCGAATGAGAGAACTTATTCTAGATTGAAAAAGAATGTAATTGTATTACTATATTACTCATTTCTAAACATTTAAATATTTTTTTAAGAACCTCCCAAATTTTCCAATTGATAGCATATCTTCCTTTGGCCGCTAATATTTCTGAAAAACACATATAAAATTATTTGTACCCACACATTTTTCTACCCATCCTACTACAACACAATAAAATTTCATCTAGTTCGATCTAAAATCTATTCCCTCTATGTTTTCGAGCGGGGCCATCAATGTTCAATTAGTGGATGAACCTGTGAGTGAAGAAAAAATTAACGAGACTTTGTTGTTCTGAATGAAGTATTTCTACATGCCCTCACGAGAAGCGCACTATTTATGGCACATCCTGTATATTGAGGAAGTAGGAAATTTTTTTGACATACCATGTTCATTGAAATTGAACATAAGGGTCCATGTTTATTAACATAAAAATCAACTATTTGAACAAAATTCGACTCAACCCAATGTACATATTTTTTTTCTGATTGACTCAATCAACCGTTGCTTGATGAAGATCCATAGTAATTGTACAAATCACACAAAAAACGATTCGATCATCTAAAACGTCATTGAATCCCGACATGTTTCTATAAAACAGTACCCTCTTCAAGTGCTCAAAACGATGGAAAAACTAGTTGATAGGAACATCCGAGATAAAGATACAGAGTATCCAATTTTCTCGGAGCACCATCATGCCTATCAACCTGGAAAATCCTGCCAAACGGTGCTACACAGCCTAGTGGACAGGATTGAAAAATCTCTTATGAATAAAGAGATTGCACTCACAGCGTTTCTTGACGTAGAAGGGGCGTTTGATGACACATCTTATGCGTCCATCACATCGGCCCTCACGAAAAGAAACGTTGATCCAGCCCTGAACCACTGGATATCTGCCATGCTTGGCTCTAGGGCAGTACAAGCCTCCCTGTTCGGGGACACAATGGAGGTAAGGGCCACGAGAGGCTGTCCTCAGGGGGAGTACTATCCCCTCTACTGTGGAAACTCGTGGTGAGCGACCTCCTTGTAGATCTGAATCGTAGAGGAGTATTTGCCCAGGGCTATGCGGACGATATCGTCATAATGGTCAACGGGGAGCTGATGCAATTAGCCCTCACAAACGTACAGACGTGGTGCACGAGGGAGAACCTCAAGGTCAACCCTCAAAAAACCACAATAGTTCCTTTCACCAGAAAAAGAAACCTGGAGACCAACAGAGCTCTCCGAATCTTTGGTGGAAGTGTACAGATGTCAGGAGAGACGAAATACTTGGGGCTAAACCTGGACTCAAAGCTCACCTGGAACAAACATCTGGAAAAAGTGCTTAAAAGAGCAAGGACATCATTGATGATGGCCAGACGCTCCTTTGGCAAAACATGGGGACTTGGACCCAAACAGTCTGTGGTGGCCAGAGGTTGAACAAGTGACAACCAGGGGGAAGCTGGCTAGCTTACAAAGACTGGCCATGCTCGGAGTCACTGGTGCTATGTCCAGCACATCGACAATTAGCTTGGAGGTAATCCTAAACCTCGCTCCCCTGCATTTGCATATTGCAGCAGAGGCGAGGATAGAAGCATCCAGGCTAAAATATCTGGGTCAATGGAGTGGCAATAACCAAGGCCACTCCAGCATACTCGAGGTCATAAGAATCGACACGTCTGAGATGCCGTCGGACAAAATGACTTCAACATACTCCTTTGATGGAACATACACCACCATCATAGAAGATGGGGAAGTTATATCAAGAGCCATACCAATGCTGTCAAGAGGGCAAATCTGGTACACGGATGGCTCGAAGACTAGCAAAATGCTGTCAAGAGGGCAAATCTGGTACACGGATGGCTCGAAGACTAGCAAAGGAGTAGGGGCAGGAATATGCGGAGAGAGACCGAGGCAAGACATCAGTCTAAGCCTCCGTACTCAAGCCTCTGTATTCCAAGCCGAGATAACGGCAATCTCCGTCTGCACGAGAGATAATCTAAGGGGGGGTCTTAGAAACCAACCCATAGCAATTCTCTCCGACAGTCAGGTGGCGATTGAAGCCCTGCGTTCATGCAGGTTCACTTCCAAACCGGTTTGGGAGGCATACCAAAACCTTGACGACCTGGGAGCACAGAACAGGGTGAAACTTGTCTAGGTACCAGGTCATAAGGGCATACAGGAAAATGAGAGCGCTGATGCCATCGCAAGAGCGGGGGCAGCAACAACTCTCACTGGACCAGAACCAGCCTGCGGAATCCCGTTTAGGAATATTGAGCGGGACACAACCAAATGGGTTAAAAACCATCATCAATCTCTCTGGGAGAGTGACTCAGGCAATACTCACGGAAAAAAGATGATGATGGGGCCAACCAACCGGCTATCAAGACACCTTCTTGAACTAAGCCGAGACTCTCTCAGGAAGATGGTAGGACTGATGACAGGCCACTTCCACCTTAGGAAACACCTGCAACTGTTGGGGATACATCAAGAGTCCACGCAATGTAGATTTTGTGATGATGAGGAAGAAACAGCCTCCCACATAATGTTTGAATGCGATGTTCTGGCTCGTATGAGGATAGATATCTTTGGACACTGCGGTGCAGAAGATACCATCTCGCAGGAGAACCTTGTGAAGAATCTCCAGGAGTTCATTAAGAGATCCGGAGTACTCGAGATAGACCTGATAGCGGAGTGCAGAAAGGTTCTATATAGAACTACCTGCACTTCAGCCACTTGCTAGCCCTGCCATCTAATAGTAATAAACCCTCTTCAAGTGAATGCAAAAGCTATAGGAATATTTAATGATAATCATAATAATATTAATTTATTCCCAAGAAACAACCTGTGTTTATAACAGGGAACAAGAAGTTATATACCTCTTTGAAATCAATAATAAGAAATACCTTCTCCAGGTAAGTACTGATGAAAATTACAGAGCATGTAACCCCTATTGTATCAACATTAATGAAATGACCAAATAGAATAAGATTTCAATAAGCTCTCATTCCGAGAAATTAAATACAACGGAGGAGAGTCATTCAAATCAAGTTGGATGTGGAACAATATATTCGAATCTTTCAGTCTATTGAATTCTGATGATTCTAAATGATTCAGCTTCAATCCTTCCTTTTCTATATGCGAAATTTTAACTTCTTCATCAAAAGTTTGATATTCTTCTAAAAGACGACTTGAATATGTTGAATTCGTTTTCTTGTTTACATAACTCATATGATGTTCATGAGTGCGATTTTTAACAAATCAACCAGTTTGGAAGTTCCATAATTTGACTCATATTTTCCTTGATTTCTTGAATTTGTAACTGCTGCCTACTAGATTCCTAAAAACTCATCCACATTTTGTATTTTGCAACATATTTCGCAAACTTCAGATATTAGTCCCCACTATGGGTTTTAGTTTAAAAGTTAATATGATTCAATCAAATATATATGAAATGTTTCATTAACTTTTCAACAATTCATATTCTCAAAATTGAAATGAAAACTGTTTTCCAAAAAACATGAAGATAAAAATTAACATTCAAAACTATAATGTCAAAATGTAACAACCATCCTAAAATCTACAGAGAGATAATAATTTAATTTATGGCACCACATGTCAAAGAATAGCAAATCTAACTTTTCGTCTGTTTCTGGTACTTTGTTCGTTTGGTAATGTTTCTTGGGGTTCTTCTTCTAAAAATGCTGGTTTCAATCTGTCTATTGATAAAAACTTCTCTTTTTCATTAACTGATATCTTGAAACATTTTTCATTTCTTGATATCACTTTATACGGACCAGTGTAGGGAGCCTGAATGATTTTCTCAGTGTATCTGTAAACGTGACTGCAAATGAAAAGTTTCTTGTGGATGAATGGTCATTGTTTGAACCTGGTACTGGTCTGATTTTATTCATCGTTTCTCGCAAGTTGACAAGAAAATGTTGGTAGTTTGGTAATGGATCCGAATTCGGTATTATGAATTCTCCTGGGATTCGAAGTGTGGTTCCATAAACTATTTCTGCACAAGAACAGTAAATGTTTTCTTTTACTGCAACTCTCATTCCAAGTGAGATCGTTGGGAGAGCGTCACTCCATTTTTCGTCTTCCTGACATTTCAATGCCGCTTTCATTGTACGATGATACCTTTCGATCATTCCATTCGAAAAAGAATGATAAGCAGTTGTGCGTATATGTTGAATTCCAAGTAGTTCAGAAAATTCTCGGAAGAGATTCGATTCAAATTGACGACCTTGATCTGTGGTTACTCGTTGTGGCACTCCAAACCTAGTGATCCAGCTGTCGAAAAACTGTTTAGCAACTGTTTCTGCCGAAATGTCCTTAATGGGAAATACTTCAGGCCACCTAGCGAACCTGTCTATGCATGTAAGACAATAGGTATAACCATTAGATGCAGGCAAAGGTCCAACGAGGTCTATATTTACATGTTCAAACCTTCCACTGGGTAATTTATAAGTTCCGACTGGGCTAACAACGTTCCTATTTATTTTAGAACGACATTTAAGACAACATTGGGTTCATTTTCGGAGATCCTTTTTGATATTTGGCAAAACGAATTTCTCACTTATCAATTTTGTATGTAGTTGCTTTTACCCCTGGATGGGGTAAATTGTGAATTTGCTCAAATACTTCACGTTTGTAATCATTTGGAACAAAGGGTCGAATGAACTTTTGGGATGAATCATAGTATATTTGACATCTGGAATCATGAACCTTGAGCTAACAAAGTTTCAAAGATGTTAATCCTAAAGGAAGCTTCTGAAGTACTTCATCTTTTTTCTGTTTCATTTCCCAATCGTCGAAACTGAATTTATTGGGTAAATTGATTGTATACATCCTAGATACAGTATACGACATTGCTACTACTACTAACATGTCTCAGATCTGTAGTAAATTGACTGATGAAATTCAAATATCTTGTTTTCCTTGGAGAAGAATTCTCAGGTTTTTTATTGAAAGTGAGAATCATAGGTTTATGATCGGTGTATATTACAAAATGTCTACCTTCTATCATATATCTGAAGTGTTTCACTCCTTCATATATTGCGAGTAATTCCCTATAATATGCACTGTACTTTATCTGTGGCTGTGAAAGCTTTTTGGAAAAGAATTCTAAAGGTTCCTATCGATTCTTATTCTTTTGTTGGATGATAGCCCCCATTGATTTGTCTGAAGCATCCACCATCAAAGATATATCAGAAGAAGGTGACGGATGAACTGATATAGTGGCAACTACTGAAGCTTGTTTCACTTTGATGAATGCAGTATACTGTTCTTCTGACCATTCAAGCTTTTTATTCTTGATGGGATTTCCTTTCTGAAAATCATTCAGGGGTGATTGAATTCACCATTCCAAGAAATCTTCTCAAGGATTTTAAATCTTTGGGTTTCTCAAAATTTTCAATGGCTTTTATTTTTTTACTGGAGGGTTTAATTCCATCTGGAGTAATGATGAAACCAAGAAATTCTATCTCTGATTTTCCAAATTCACATTTTTCCGGATTTATCACGATACCGAATTTCTCTAGTCGTTCGAAAAGTTTGTACTTTTCATTTTCCGAACTGATTAAAAAATCGTCAATATAAGGAAAACAACATTCCGAATCTCTCGTAACGTGATGAACGTATCGTTGACAGGTTTGAGCAGCGTTTCGGAGACCAAACGGCATCTTCAGGAATTCAAACAAACCGGAAGGAGTTATGACAGCAGTTTTCTCGATATCTTCTACAGCCATAGGTATCTGGTGAAAAGCTCTCATCAGATTGATCTTCGAAAATATTTTCTTTCCTGCCAAATGATAAGTGAAGTCTTTGATATTTGGAATGGGATATCGATCAGGAACAGTTTTATCATTCAATAACCTTTAGTCACCACAAGGTCGCCAAGTTCCATTTTGTTTTCTAACCATGTGAAGTGGGCTAGCACAAGGACTTTTTGATGCCCTTATGATACCTTGTTCTAACATGAATTTAAATTCATCTTTGCAGCTTTCAGCTTTTCATGGTTAAGTCTTCGGACTTTGCAACTCACAGGTTGACCGTTTGTGACAATTTGATGACAAACACTGGTTGGATCCAAAGAACGATGCACAGAAGGTCTCGTTAGATTTGGAAATTCGGATAGAAGACTATGATAACCAGAGAGACAATTCACTGTCTTAACAGTCGGCAAAGAAAATTGAACTAACTTACAGTTAGCTTCTAAATTTGTTTCGGTGTCTTGGAGTTTTTTATACTGAATATTTACAGTGATACCAAAATGTTGAAGGAAATCAGCTCCAATAATGGCTTTGTCCACATCAGCAATAATAAACTGCCATACGAAATTTCGTCTCAATCCGAGGCTAACTGTTAAACATTTTTCTCCATATGTATTTATTTTAGATCCATTTGCGGCATAGAGTGCTTTGGAATGAGGAACGAATTCTAGATCTTGTTTTGGCAATATTGAGACATCAGCTCCTGTATCAATTAAAAAACTTATATGAGTTACATGATCTTTGATGAAAGGGCGACAATTTTTAGAGCCGATTTCGCTAGTCGCCATTAACGATCGGCTGATTTTTTTCCAGATAATGTTGAAACTGGCACGGTGGAGAACACTTGGTGGCTCTCTCCTTGAATTTTCTATGATAATAACATACATTTCTCTGCCGAAAATTCTTAGACCTGGAACGATCTGGGGAATTAGACCGTTCTCGAGATCTTCTGTTTAATGATTCATCCAGTTTTCGAATGAGTTCATCTAATTTACTGTCCATTCGAGATCCGACAGTATTTACTTGGGGAACTGTCATTGTGTTCTTCATCATTCCATCTGCCATTTCCATTAATTCTTCATCGGAGAGTTTGTCTTGGAATGCTCTGATCACTTGCCCCACTGTAACAGGTAGTTTTTCAAACCAAGGTATTGTAATGTATTGTTTGCTCATTTGTCCTGATGCTAATTTATTCATTTCACGATACAACTGACTGGGTTTTTTCTCTCCCAATTCACATTCACCAAATAGCTTGATCATTTTTTCTTCAATTGATACCTGATATAATTTTATCAATTGTGCCTTCAAAACCTCATAAGAATTTTTACTGTCTTTTATTTTGAAAATATTGGAATTTTCTTTTACGATGTTACAGTCCAACGCAGATATAACTGTAGAAATTTTAATTTCATTCAAAGTTATTGCATTTACATGAAAAAGTGTCTCTATAGTGTTAAACCATAACTCAGGCTCTTGTTTCCAGAAGAATGGTAATTTAACTGACTTTGCCCAACTATTTTGTCCACTCAGTAAACTGATCTCAGTATTTTTATTTATGGAATCATTAACCACCTCAGTTTTTGTATCACTGCCAGGATTCGGTAGTTGATTAGCCTTCAGTTCATCAGGATTTGGTCATAACGTTCGTACTTCTTGCAGTTTTCATCAAATTTGTCGATCAATTATGCACAGTTGTTCCAAACATTTAATTTCTTCCATAATGTGTTCGATATTCATTGGTACTTTATCATTAATTTCATTTGATGTACTTAGATAACTCAGGATTCGAAACTTTTTTAAATTTGATCCTTTCCAAAATGTCGGTGAAATCAAAGTCATTTGCATTTATTAGACTGTAATTCTCTCTGATAATTGCTTCAAGTCTTATTTTCAAATCGGCTAAACAGCCTCCAGTTGCAGTGATAGTATTTATCAGAATTTTCACCATTTCGGAAACTTTATTCGGGGTCACCAATTATGGGTTTTGGTTTAAAAGTTTATATGATTCAATCAAATATGTATCATATATTTTATTAACTTTTCAACAATTCATATTCTCAAAATTGAAATGAAAACGGTTACCGAAAAACATAAAGATAAAAATTAACCTTCAAAACTAAAATGTCAAAATGTAACAACTATCCTTAAATCTACCGAGAGATAAAAATTTGAGTTAATAGACTTAAGAATTCAAATATATTGCTCAACTACCAACTTGATTTGAATAACTCACCTTTGTTGAAATTATTTTCCTGCAATTAGAGCTTATTAGAATCTTAATCTTTGAGGTTATTTTATTGATGTAGATACTCGTATACTCTCTGTAATTTTGATTAGTATTTACCTGGAAAACGTAGTTTTTATTGATAATTACAAAGGGGTACATGAGTTTATTCAGATGGTAACTTAAAATAAATACATTTTGTATTTTGTACGATGTGAAAATGCAAATTTCTAAATTTGATTTGACGTAATCACCACATTTGTTTCTCTGAAACATTGTCCACTTCAAAGTGAAGCTTGATAGTCTACCTCTACAATTAGTCCAATTGTTTTTTAAATAATAATATATTTTCATCAAGCATCAATCAGGTCACTTCAGTTTCCGATCAACATCACTGAAAACATTAAAATATTATTTATCGATAAAAAACACACTCACCTCTCCAGATGTGATCCGATGGATATCCCCAGGCTTCAACTCTATACCATCCTTATACCACTTCAAAACCGGCTGAGGAACCCCGATGACCTTACACTCCAAATTCACAGCGCCCTCTTCAGAAAGCACGGCTCGCAAACATTCCAGGAACTTCGGTTTCCGGAAATGCTTGGGAATAAATAGTTTTAGGAAACAGGAAGTAACGGAGTGCCCGAAGTCGTTGGTGGCGACGCACTTCCACTCGGCCTGGTCGTTCAGTTCCACCGGTCTTATGTCCAGGTGACAAACTCCCAAGTTTTCGCGATAGACGGTGTACTTCTCGGGCTCGTTGGTCACCGGCTGGTCGTCTCGGAACCAGGATATGAGGGAGAGTGGCGTTGTGACACTTACTGGAAGAGATTCAATATGTTTTTGAGTAAAGGGTTCAGTGTCTGAAAAGTATAGATATTTTATTTGACCACATTATGTATGAACATTTATAGTCTCAAAAATATTTGTCAATTGGAGTAAAACTAATTCAGAACTATTCGACGTAGATATTGGTGTACCACAAGAATCGGTCTTGAGTCCTTTAATATTTTCATTGTATATTAATAATTATCTTCCATAGTATATGGGACGTACGTCGATTACACTTTTTACTGATGATACTTCAGTTTTGGCTGAAGCCGACAGCCTTGAAGAGCTTCAGTCGGAATTAAATACAGGGTGGGCCAACTATTGCAGATCGGAGGATAGCTCCTAAACCACTGTAGATAAAAAATATTTTTCACCTGGAGATCAAATGGCACACAAATGGCTATGACATAATTTTGAATTCAGTAAAACACAGCTTCTACAAAATTTTCTATAGCCCACATAAGCTAATATCCTTATATGTCCTTTTTTTGTGAACGATGAACTTTGAGCGAGAGACTAGAGTTTCCCCACATTCTTATACAATGAGTAATGTGGAAATGGAATAGGGCAAAGTAGGATATTGTCATTGCTTCGAAACTTATTACTTTTTTTCAGTTGTTATAGGAGATACAGCTGACTAGAAAACTTTTCAACAAGACAGTTCTATTTCAAAGAGTATATCTAACGTTACACCCAGAAGTTACAATTTATCGTCTGAGTTGAAATGAAGATTCTTTGACATTCATTGAGGTTCTTTTCAATTTGTTTGCTCTATGCTCAGCCAATTTCATTGAACATGACAATATTTCCTTAGCAACATGTGATTCACCTGCAAATTTTGCGGTAATGTATACAATGAATAGGATATGGCCTAATACAGACCCTTGGGTTACCTATTACGGATATATTTTGTTATACAGTGCGACGCTAAATTATGGAACAAATTCATTATTTCTGAATATAAAGATATATCGGAAAAATCCTCGGACAGGTCGATTTTCTTTTCCGATGGGCCAATTTTTGAATCTCACCCAAAATATATAGGGTTATCCGCATTTAGGAAAAGCGACTTTGGTGATATTTTTAAATGAGACACCCAGTATATTTGTCCATATTTGGTTAGGGATCGTCATTACAAATCCAGTGATACCAAGTTTGATGGGATTATGTCAAACGACTGCGGAGATATGGCCAAAAACTTCTCCATATACCCAATGAGTGCGACAGAGACTTTTAACCTTCTGAATCGTGTGGAGTCTCGCAGTCATACTCATTAGACATACGAGGAAGTTTTTTGGCCATATCTCCGCAGCCGTTTGACATAATCCCATCAAACTTGGTATCACTGGATTCGTAATGACGATTCCTAACCAAATATGGAAAAATATACTGGGTGTCCAATTTAAAAATATCACCAAAGTCATTTTTACTCAATTGCGGATAACCCTATATATTTTGGGTGGGGTTCAAAAATTGGCCCATCGGAAAAGAAAATCGTCCGAAGATTTTTCCGAAATATCTTTATATTCAGAAATAATGAATTTATTCCATAATTTAGCGTCGCACTGTATAGATTTTGTACGCTTTTCTTAGTTTCTTCTTTTGCCAAGAGTCTGCAGTTTTGTCTCTAACTTGTGTTGTTCTACTCTTCTTGCCTTTTTTCCGATTGAGTTTTTTGTTGTTTTCGCCTTGCCAATATCTAGAACATTTGAAGCTGAAACCTATCTTTCGTAGCGATGCCTCAGATGTTCTACTTTTTCACGGAAATTTCCATTCTTTATTTCAATTTTATCCCAGAAATTCTAGCAAAACTTGAAAACAGTGAAATATATAGGCCTGTGATTTTTAGCTTCCTCTTTGAAAGATTCGAAATTTCACCTGAATTCATGATGAAACTCATCAGATGAGCCATTGGTGCTGAAATAATTTTACTTGAGAATGTTAGTATTTCTGAAGTGATTTTGTCAATAACTAAAGATTTTTTCAATTTCAACGATTTTATTATTTGTTCTATTTTAATCGAATTTGTGTCTCCTTTATAAAATGTTTAAGTATTCTAGGTGCTTCTAATATGGGTGTTTCTTTGGATCGAATTATTTTTTTTTTATTTTTTTTACTACAGTAATTGATGATATGTAATCTTTTTATTGTCTGTTATTGTCTGTTATTGAATTTCATAGATTTAATTTCTTCAACGGTTTTATGTTCATGACAGATATTTCTCATATATTACCATAGCTTTTCAAGTTAATCACTACTATCTATTATCTGTAGACAACGCCGTATCTTACCTCCCTCAATAACGAAGGCTAGTCGGTTTTCATAAGTATTCTATTTTAGTGTTACTAGTGCATTATCAGGATTTTCTTTCAGTTGTTCCTAAATACTGCATTTTTTTTCCTACAGATATTAGTAATGCTGAAGTCATCCACTCTTTTCTTTTTCTCACTTCAATATTCACCATGGCTTTCTTAGTACATTCATCAGTAATTATTTGAATTTCCTTATCAAATATGATTACTTGGAATTGTTCAGTTCATAAAATTCGCTCCAACTTACATTTTAAACCTTCTCATTTTGTGAATTGTCTTTATTTTTTTTCTTTGGTGTCTTGGCGTCGACTGCTATGGTCATTAGCCACGTGTTCTGGATAGGCCTTGTTACTAACTCCATACGCCACCTTAGGAGCAGCACTGTTAATTGGAACGCAACAGTGAGTCGTGCAGGACTCATCCCAGTCCAGCCACGAGATTTTAATAATTTAATCGGTTAAATTAAATTAAAAAATCCCAGCCGCAACTGGGGCTTGAACTCCGGACCTTTCGACCCGAAGTCGGACGCTCTAACCACTGCGCCACGTCCCGACATTATAAAAAGTATTATCATAATTTCTGTAATTAATTAATTAATTGATGTTATTAATGTTTCTAATGTAGTTAATATAATTAATGTATTTAATGTAATTAATGTAATTAATGTAATTAATGTAATTAATGTAATTAATGTAATTAATGTAATTAATGTAATTAATGTAATTAATGTAATTAATGTAATTAATGTAATTAATGTAATTAATGTAATTAATGTAATTAATGTTATTAATGTTATTAATATAATTGATGTAATTAATGTAATTAATGCAATTAATGCAATTGATGTAACTTATGTACAAATTATACTGAAGAAATATCGGTAAATGATCAGTAATATCATACTCGTATCTCATGGATTTGGCTAACTTTCTTTGTTTAGAAATTTCGAAGTGACAAACCCTGGAAATTTCTAAAGAACATGTTCTACGAAAATTTTAGTGTATACTTATGCCGACTGAATCTATGAGGAATATTATAATTTACCTTGAATCGTAAACCTGAATTGTTCATTGATCCTAGCCTCACTGCTCTTCAGTCCGTGGAGGAACTTAGGCGCCTGGGTTCTAGACACCAACTGTTCCCGCTCTTCGTCATTCAGTTGGCCTTGAATGTCTTCGACGGTGAGTTCGGCGGAGCTCCTCGCTTCTCCCATGCAGTTCCTGGCGATGCAGCAATAGGATCCGAGTGAATTGGTCCCTGTCAGTTGGTACACGTCGCCTGGTTTCAATTCTTGCCCATCCTTGAACCACCTCAGCAGCGGGGTTGGAGAGCCTACTACTTTGCATTCGAAGGATACCAGTCCTTCGTCCGTCAGTATTGCTTTCAATGTGTCCATGAATCGAGGCTTCTTGAAGTGTTTTGGAACTGAAAATGGAATCCAAATCAAGTTTTGACACACGGAAGAATATCAGTCGTTATTTTTTGAGGAATAAAAAATCTGACATATCAAAATCATACAGTTTTTCAACTTATGAACATTTCAGGAAATAGAACCGCAAAAGTAGGATAATGACCATACTCAAATCTTTAATAATAATAATGATAGTAATAAAATTCATTAAATCCATTATGATCATAGAAATTATATAGGATACTTCAGACAATAAATACATACATACGTACAGTTTGGATTTATAAACAAAAATATAACAGTTTCACAAAATATAAAAATATTACATTTCCACAAAACATAGAAATATAATTGCTCTACAAAATTAATATGAATAAATATTATTGATTGAAAAACTCATTAATACTACAAAAACAACCGTTGATCAAATATCATTTGAGCATCGTTTAAAAGAGACAAAAAGAGACAAGCTGAATGTTTCTGAAGCTAATGCACCATGCCTAGTAGGATATTAATGGAAGTCATAATTTCTATTTTCTTTCTGTATTTGTTGTTTGAACAACTTTGTTGTTTTGT
Source organism: Chrysolina oricalcia (assembly GCA_944452925.2). Classification (NCBI taxonomy): domain Eukaryota; kingdom Metazoa; phylum Arthropoda; class Insecta; order Coleoptera; family Chrysomelidae; genus Chrysolina; species Chrysolina oricalcia. Next base: position 55,050,799 of record OX101822.2, read on the forward strand.
TTAAAAAAAATTGTTTTATTTTATTTGAACAACTCAATGCACTATACTATCATATGTACTATACTCCCTAAAAAGTGTTGTCTACAACATTCTCTATAGCATATTTCATAGATTTAGTGCAATACTCTTTTCTGGAAACTAAATATTTGATTAAATTCGTGGAGCAACTCCAAACGGCTATATTATAAGAAATATGGGGATATACAAGTGCAAAATAAACGTTCAAAAAGTGTGATTCATTGAAATTGGACCTCAATTATTGTCTGATAAGTCTGATAGTACCCACTGTTAGCTTTTTCACGAATATGGTTTATACCAGACTCCCAGGTCATGTTACCATCGATGTAACTACCAAGACATTTGGTGTTATCTGATGAATCAATTATTTCATCATCTAAACTCTAACATGGAAATTGTCAATTTTCCTATTTTGTCTGAAATAAAACTACAGCAGAGCAGTTTTCTTCTCATCAAATTCAGAGAGTTTCTGCAATTCCAATTTATAAACTCGAGACTTAAGTTCTTCAATTTTTCAATGATTGGGCATATCGTTGATAAATTGAAGAAAGATGAGGGGACCCAATGTAGAACCTTGATGAACCCCAAGATCACATGGTCACATGGTTGCTTTTCTTCACCATGTTTCTTATATATAACTTATATTTAACATAGAAACTTTTTCTAAATCTGTTTGAGGACAATAGAACTGTTGGTTTACATTTTTTGATATCTCGTTTCGTTTTAGAGTTAAAGGTATTTAAAAAGAAAATCAGAAATTTTTGCCAAGACCGGAACTCATTTTTTTTTCAAAATGTATGAAATTTAAAAAAATAAATATCATATTGTCGGTATCATGCCAAAACCACGAATGTGCAATTTGTCATTTGCTTCTTGTGCTTCTTGCTTTGAAATCTTTGGTAAGTTTTCACATTCTCAAATTCACTTTCGTCACAGTAGAGAACCAATAGCACATTCGTGAGTTTAGCATTGAAAATTTTAGTTGAAAATTAGTATTTAACATATTAAAGTCAGAACCCTGCACATTCACGGACTTGGCGAGGGATCGGCGATATGAACTCTTTTTGGAACTGTTCGAAGACAATAAAACATATACATTTTTTCGATATCTCGTTTCGTTTTTGAGTTTTTGGTGCTTTTAAAAAAAAATATTTAATAGCATTTTTCAATCTTTTCAACATTTTCCCACTTTTTAATCAAATTGGAGGTAATCGAAACAAAATATCGATGTGGCGTCTAAAGACGTATATGAAGCAATTTTGAGATTTTTCATTTGTTTCAGTAGTACGGTCAATATCTCAATTTTCTCTTCATTTGATACATTTTCCGGACTACTGATTTTACGGAAAAAAATAATTAACAATTTTAGTATATTTTCTGAAGACGGTCAAGAAAGATATTTTGGAGAAAAATATTTTGGTGAAATGCAAAAATATCAACCGGCAAAATTTCAGTTTGATGGTATATCATTTCTATATTAGTTCTGGGAACATAGCCAAATCCAGTTTTCACCACATTATTTTGTAGAGTTTAGATTTTTTGATTATTGTTTGAGAACATGCCCCATAGTCTGTTATCAGATAGCGGAATATAGAAAGAAAATAAGCGTTATATATCATAATTTTATTTTGTACATTTAAGTTGCTCTGATATCTATGAAGTGCTCCAATCAATGGTACGATTTTTTTCGTCAGGTGCTATGCATGGATGTGCCAATTTCAATTGTCATCGATTCAAAATCCCAGAAATTCGGTGTGATCGACCTTTTGAATTGACTGATCTCCGATTCTGATATCTGGGTCACAACACTATTTATTTTTATTTTTGGAGGACATATATTATATACACTGTTTTTACACATTTATTCAAATACTTACTCAGCATTTTAACTTCACAAGTTGAAATAGAAACAACTCCATCATCGCTCGTCGCGACACATTTCCACTCTCCCTGATCGGCTGCTTCGGTAGGTTTTACTTCTAACATGTACCCTCCAATTCCATCCGCCATTTGCTTGTACCTGCTACCTGGTTGATCGTCATCTATTCTGCCTTCGGAGTTATACCAGTGTATCGATTTCGGCCAGGGAGGTACAGTTACTGAAAAGAATAAATTTTCAGTTGGAAATATCATTGGTTATTTTAGTAGTTTCAAATTCATCAGTTATAAGTGGAGGTCGCTTTGAAAGTATTGTATATGTTCTTGTCTTTGAGATTTGCTTATGACCCTAATTAGTTCATCTTCACTACATTCAAACGTAATTTTAGGTATTTTTCTTCTTAGGCATTGAAAATTGATGTAGCATTGACTCTTGTCCATTCCAATTGAGATATTCTACTTGTGAAGTACTCAAAATATGTCTTGAAATTGGCCATTATTAAAAATTAATCTCGCTTGATTCAATTATTCTGAACGGAATTGTCTCGTTCCAATTGTAGACTATCCATAGCAAGCTTTGTAATCTGTTGGATGATGAACGTAGTCACTCATCTAGGGAATTCAAAGAGACGTTCATTACTGGGATATAAACAATTGAGCTACCACCCAATACACACTTACTAGTATCTACAATTGCTACGAATCCCAGCAAAGAAGTCTGACTAGGAGGTAACATACGCTAAAGTATTATGGGCAATGAACACTTTCGACCAATATACATTGCCTAGACCAGATGGAATATTTCCTGTTCTACTGCTGCAAGGAAATTGAAAATCTAGCACAGGAACTTTACAGACTTCACAAATAAGCCCGGCACTTAAACCTGGAAATCTGTGAAAGTGGCCTTCATTCCGAAACCTGGCCAAAACTCATACGACCAAGCTAACGATAACCAATGAGTTCATCATCCTTTCTTCTGTTAGGACTGGAAAAACTGAAAGACAAGGACATCTAGGAGACAGGTCTCATAGAGGTTATAGAGGTTGAAGGACAAAACAGGCGAAACAAGAATGGCACTATGCACTCATCTTAGATATCGAAGGAGCCTTTGAGAATACATCCTTCGAAAGTATTGTCTCAGCGGCCAGGAGGAGAAGAGTTGTTGGAACCACCTGCAGGTAAATATTCCCAATACTTCAAACATGAAAAGCGACAGGAAATTGCATAAGGAACCCCACACAAAGGGCTAATATTTCCCATAATGAGGAACATGATAGTAGACGAACTCCTGGAATCTTTAAATAGTTAGGGATACTACTCCCAAGACAAAATTGTTCAGGAAGAGTATGCTCAATAAATCTCTGATGCAAAATACACTGAGGACTGTAGAGAAATGATGCAAAACAGAAGAACTGAGTGCAAATCCCAGCAAAACCCCAATCCTCCACTTACAAAATTATTTTGGGGCAATGAAGCTACCCAAGTTCATTGGTGTAACACTACAAGTTGCTGATCATGTCAAATACTTGTTCTTAAAAAGGAAACTAACCTGGAACATGCATTTTCAACATGTGATGCACAAAAGCAAATCATCGTTCATGATGTGTATAAGAAATTTTGGAAAAATAAGTGACTGAAACCAAAAGTCATGCAATAGCAATACAACGCGATCATAAGACCCAGAATCAAGGACACTTAAAATTAATTTTGGTAAAGTACAGAGGATCGCCTAATCACTCTAGGTCCTCTTGAGCTCGCGAGCACCACTGTGCTAAAGAGAACTTTTTCACATCGGTGCTTAGTGCTTAATACTCTGAGCACTTCACAAAACGGCTTGGTGTGCTTGTAAAAAGAGCTCGTGAACATTCGAAAAGATTCACAAGCACTCAATCTCTAATCCCAAGAACTCCTTCACACTAGTTTCCAATAGAATCAGATCATCAATGAAAAGACTCGCCTGCCATACTGGAACCACCATCTTGTTATATTGATCAAATAAAAAAAGCTACAAAAGCTGTGTATATAGTTTAGATATGTTAGTAAACTGGAGAATGTTTTTTTAATGACAACTTCTGTATTCTTTTGTGGAAATAAATCTTGAATCTTGAATTGTCACCGGAATGATGATCACCTGCCAAATTTCAAGTTGAATCGATCATTGACTTACTGAGAGTAGTTCAGAATTGAAGTGCAAGATTTGACCAAGACACATTCAGCGTGTCTTACTCTCGTCTTACTTTGACGTACTTGAATCCAACCGTTTCAAATCTAGGGCAGTATGGAACTGCAGAGACACCTTAAACCGACTGGCGTAACGCAACAACGTTACCCTAGTCTGGATACCAGTCACACAGGCCTAAAAGGAAACGAAATAGCGGTCGCCCTAGCAAAAGGGGGTGGGGGCGGAAACATCGTTCACTGGACCAGAACCGGTAATCGGTTTAGCATATAGCACTGCCAAGAATGTCATAACAGCTTGGGCAGATAATAAACGACTCGAGTACTGGCGTAGTCTACCGGGCCCATTCCATTCCAAAGCATTTATTGCTTGTACAAAGAAAAGACAGGACTCTGACAAACTGCTAGAATCTGACTTGCACTAGATGGAGGATGATGAAACGGCTAAATACATTCTGAGTACATGCCCTGCAGCGGCCAGAACCAGATTCTCAATATTTGGCGATGCGACAGTAAGCCCAGAAAACCTGGTAAATTTTTCTCCCAATACATTCATTTCTTTACGAGATTGGATGCACTGGGAGAAGTATAACCATAGGGTGAGCCACAATAGGTCATTGGCCGCAGTGGAGGGCCTGATACGGGCCAACTCACGTTTAAACCTAACCTAACCCACTTTGACGTATAGTAAGAATGAAAATATCTTCGGATTCTTATACGTTTGCCTCATATTTTCCACTTGGCCGAAATATTTGGAGAAAAAGTACTTCGACTTCGTCAATTTCTTCAAATCATTCGGTAGATAGTCTCCGGCAAAATTATCGAACTTCGTTCGAATCCTCTATGAAAATAGTTGATCAGAATATCTGTTGAAAAACAGGCGATACCACATATCGTCTAAATTGCAGGACTAGTTTTAACTTTGTTTACGTCTTTCTGATAGGTATTTATAAAAGCGTAGTTGAAGTATTTTAGGAGTTTTAATTATTACTACTGCAATTATTTTAAGAATTGTTAGGTATTGTTCAGTGCCTGTTTGTGGGTATTCGTTTGAAAAACAACGTGAATGCCAGTTTTTGAATGAGGAAAACTAAAGGTTGATGAGGAATATACCACTCACCTTTTAGTTGAGTCAACAGGGTGGCAACAAGATTTGTTACGTCTTGCCCTCTGGTAATTTTCAAGGGTAGAAATTTGAGTTTTAGGTCCGTTGAATTGGAGATATTTTTTGATATTTCATATTTCAATCTGATAATCAACTTTTGGAATTCAAATGGAATACCTACAATTTTATTCATTCTTCGAATATTTTATTAACAAACTACGTAGGTACAATCTTTTGAACAACTTTCCCTCAGTAGCAAAAAATATATGTACGATTTATCGTTTCTTTACATGATGAAATTTTCAATTGTAGACAATTTTCGCTTTACATTGCGTCCATCTTTCATTTGCAGTGCCTACTCAATCAATAAAATGGCTTAATTTGGCGTTATGGAACCACAAATCCTCAATGCAATTATCATCAGGTTAAATGACAATTCAAGTTCTGGAAAGTCCAATAGTGACGAATGATATTTTTTCTACTTTCGTGGAAAAGTTACTAATTTTTTCACTATCTGCTATACTATACTATAGATAGTTTTGCCAATATACTGTTGAAGCATGAAACGTTCACTCACCTTGGCATGTAAATAGAATGGGATCACCAATTTTGATTGATTCGTCTTGTATATCTCGTATGAATATCGGTGGAGGTCCGGTTGGAACATGGCTGAAAATGAAGGAATAGCGGTTAATCCATGGCAATGCGTGGTTATCGAACATACAGATAGAAGAGAGACATTTGAAAGACAACTATTATCCAAATTTATTCTACGACGGACCTTGAATTTACATGTAGTTGTGCAATGTTCAACAAGGAAGGCAAGTTTGTCATTTCTTCTTGTTATTGAAAAGGAGAAAATTGTTTTTACTGGAAGTGATAATAATAATAATAACGTTTATTATTCCGAAGAAACAGTAATATATTCATAACAGGGAACATTAACCGACATTGTTAATTTATTCATATATGATAAATGAGCAGTAGAAGCAGAATAATTAGTGAGGGGGAAATGAATGAGGTATAAGACTAATAAAAGAATAAAATAATATTATTATGTTGATAAATATTTTTTCAATTTGCCTTTGAGTTTGAGTAACTTGGGTGAATTATTACACTGAATTCCAGCATTATGGTACTTATATCTTTGCCAATATCTATTTTAAACTTAATGAGGAAAAAATCATTTATTAGCTTGCATTGTTGAACGGCTATGATCAATTTGATTTAGTATTGATCTTGAATTGGAATGCGTCAGTTAATTTTTGACAGAGAAAACCAACAAAGATAATTTGTATGCATTAAAAGAGCTTATATTTAAAAATCTTTGGGGTTTATGAAGATTCATAGTTGGTTTACGAAAGATTAAATAAAAAATACACATTTCATTGCTTTGTTTTGAATAATTTGTGGTAGTTTGAAAATAAATGATTTGAAATTGAATACTGCAATTTTGAGTAAATCAATTAAAATTATATGCATCTTCTAAATCTCAACGGAACTTGATTTCGGATTCTATAGAGATCCCCAAAACTGGAGATATCCCATTTCTCAATTATTCAATATGCGAAGACTATGATAAAAATATTGATCAAAATGTTATAAACTGAAAATTTTTATTTTATAGGAGTAGTTGATTACATCATCGTTGAATCGAGTGGGAATTTTATAAAAATAGGATAAAGGTTTTTTAGAACGTACATATATGAAGATTCAGAATAATTCAACGTTCTTTTATGGAATGAAGGCCAAGGTGATAATATATTCATATCATTCAATATTTTTCCATTAACCCCATCTGCATTATTTCCCGACTGAACAAGTGTCAATATATGTTTCAAACGATTTTTGAGTAACCTGCTTTTAGAGAGCTTTGATTTTTTTTTATGAGAGGCTGGCCATTCTATTAGATGAACCCTTTTGATGAAACCTACATTAGGATTTATTTTCCTTCATGAATTGGATTATTTTCATATTTAACTTGTTTTACACGTTTACGATATTCCTCGTCTGATTTTTTCCATTATTTTATTTTATTTATTGAATATGTTTGTTCAGTCTACTCAACTAATTTAAATATAAGTAATTTCGTGAAAGCTTAATATAAGTGTTTACCCAGTAAAGAGGAAATTTATTCAGTCGCTAATTCTATTGTCTAAATTATATCTGTTTTACGCGTATTTTGAGTTGAAGTCAAAGTCTTTTTGAAAATAACTAAATCCTGATTCCTTCAAAATAGGCATCATAAAACCGATTTATAAAAATGGCAATAAAAATGAGATGAAAAATTATAGACCAATTACTTTGATATCAAGTATAGCAAAAATTTTTGAAAAAATTCTCAAATACAGAATTGAAAAATATCTTAATAAGTTAAATTTCCTTTCCTCTAAACAGTTCGGATTTCGAGAAAAAGTTTCAACTGAAAATGCCATATGTTATCTTACGAATCATGTTTATAGCTCATTAGATAACAACACTCCAAATCTTAGTATATTTCTTGATCTAGCCAAGGCGTTCGATTCCGTTAGTCATGAACGACTACTAAAAAAACTAGAACACATTGGTTTCCGAGGAGTGGCTCACAAATTAATGAAAAGTTATATAACTGGTAGAACACAACAAGTACAAATTAACAAAGTGTTTAGTGATCCAATTATTTTTGGTTATGGAGTACCTCAAGGTAGTGTCTTAGGACCACTATTATTTAATATATATATTAATGATTTATTCAATTTAGACTGTATTGGAAAAATTCATGCTTTTGCTGATGATACTGTGATTTCTTACAGTGCTTCAACTTGGGATAAACTGAAAGAAATAATCAATGAAGATTTAGGAAATATAAAAAATTGGTTTGATTGTCCATAAATTTTGATAAAACGAATTATCTTCCTTTCACCTGTTATCAGAATCCTTTGCCAAATTTAGGTCCACTCAAAATTGGTAGTGAGTTTAAAATTACTGAAACCAAATGTGTCAAATACTTAGGAATAATGATTGACAATCATTTGAGGTGGGACCATCATATTTTTTTCGTCATTAAAAAACTGAGATATCTGTTACCCAAAGTTTCTAAAACAATTTCTCTCATTGAAGCACCTTGAAATTTTGTACTTTTCCTTAGTACAATCTCAGTTGAGTTATGGCATTCTGGGATGGGGTGATGTTAAAAAAAGTCATCTTTATAACTTGGAAGTGACTCAAAAAAAATTCTTAAAAATAATATATGATCAAAATCATTTGTTTCCTTCCGATCTTCTATATGAAAAAAGTAGAAAATTTGATATTGTCCAATTGTTTATGTATGGAATTCTAATCCACATTTTCAAAAATAAAGAGGATATCAATTTTGGTGATCATCTTTATGAGACGAGGTATAAAAGAGCAGTCACACTTAAAACTAGATTGAATAAAATAATAGGCACAAGAAATTTCATTCACATTATCCCAAAATTGTTTGACATACTACCAGATATTATTAAAATGACTAAGTCCATGTATTCTTACAAAAATGATGTGACTGGTTGAATACTACAGAAAGACATATTTTTCATAATTTGATAAATACTATTAATTAATGGGCGAGTTTCGACATAAATTTTTTTTTGAAATATTCAGATTAGAAAAGAAATTATACAGAAATGAGATTGGAAATAAAAAAAAAAATTGTCATTTTTGAAATAGTTCTTTCGTAGAATAGTTGTTTACCTTACAACAAGGTTACTTTGTAAGGTTTATTTTCAGTTTATTCATACAATGTATTCTACACTTTATAGTTATGTATGTATTTATTTATGAATAAACTTATATTATTATTATTATTGAAATTTATTTGGCTTTCAGTTGAGTGAAGGAAACAATATTTAAAAATGGTTCTAGGGTAGGTCCAATCAAATGTATCCTTGTTCAAAGTGAGAATAGTATTTTCAACTAATTTTTCATATGGTTATGGAAACTTTTTCTCGTTTCTTCGGAAATTAAGAAAACTTAAGCGGAAGACAATGCTATATTTTATTCAGTTTGGCTCATTCTCAGTTGAAGTTTTGCTACATTTTTAAATTATTGTTACTGTCAAGTTCATTATTTTTATTACAAGTAAAGTATAAAAATTACGTGTATTTTGAATTGAGCATAGTTTTCTTTACGGATACATTGTTCTATCCGAGCTTTCAGTCAAGACTACTACTCTTGGTTGGGATGGATTTTTTTCTCTGTGTAGGCAGCACTAGATTGGCAACTGGCACAAAACACACGACTGACAATTGTGTATTCAAAATTCGACTATGGTTTATTTTATAATAAGTATTCCCCATATTTATTCACATTCACATTTTTCAATTTTCAAACCGTCTAGATGAAAATTGAAGTAAAAGGAATCCCAATACCAATCTAGATTTTCTGGTTATTACAATTACATAATTCGGCCTCACTCGAAATACATCGTTTAAAAGCCTTCTGATTGGCTAGAGGTGGAAACCCAACGCGGAAAGTTGAAAGTTGGTCAACTTCTGCGTTACCTTACATTCTATTTCTCACCTTAAGCTTGATTTCCCCCAGAGGAACATTGAGAAACTGTTTTGTTGCTATACGTTTGAGCTTGTTACTGTGGGTAGAAACTTATGGAAACATATTATGTAAATTTCTTGTGTCCACTGAAGCAACTAGAATTGTCAATAGTCACATATCGTTTTTTGAGTAAGCAACTAGTGTTTCCACTGCATGCTGGCAGTGAGCTACAATGTGGAACAAGAAGATGAAACGTAAGCAGCAGCAACGTATTCAGTAATATCTTCAAGAAAGAACTGGGCAATTATATTTTTCAATTTCTTCTCAACTCCAATGATTTTCGCCAATGCTGCCCAACATTTTTTCACATAACCTCAAATTTCTCGGGAAACGGAAAAACCAATATGTCAGTCATTAATTTTTTTATCGCTTGAAAATAATTTTTTTCCCACGAAATTTAGTGGAAATATAACCTATTGTGTTTCAAGTATGCAGTAATTTTTTTCTATCTATCTATCTATAGAAAAATTCCGAAAGAACCTCATTTTCAACTGAAAAGTTTCACCACTAAAGTTTGTCGTTTCAAGCTCGCCAGCAACTCATTATGTAATGAATGAGTAGCACTACTGTGAAATTGTTTTCCAGAAAACGTGAAAAAATTAAAAAACAGATTTTCAAAATTCGGTTTTTCAAATTTTTGTTCTGTACTCATATTTATTTATTGAAATTATTGAAATTAACAGTTGAAACCTTTCGAGAAAAATAATTTCATGTTTCCTTAACAGGTACAAAAAATAAACAAGGACATAAGTAAGGAGTTGATTATGATAGAATTACGAAAGGAGGTGAACTTTTGGCCCCTACTAATGAACGATTTCATTTGCATTGAAGAACATTAAATATACATCTTCATACGAGGTAGAATATTTCCATTATATTTTGCGACAAACATGTTTCATAGAACAAAAAATGAAAATGGTTTTCTGATTTTCCCGAAAATTTGAGGTTATGTGGAAAAATCTTGGGTACAAAAGTTGTAGATATTTTCATTGCAAACAAAGGACCCCGCAAGCACCTTATGGAATTTGGGTCCAGGTGGATTTTTTTGAATTTTTGGTATGATGTAGTCCATGTTATTCTCAACCAATGTTACCATTGCGCCAACCCAAAAAAATGAACAGTTTTGCTGCTAGGGGGCGTTGAAATCACCCCTTGCGCAGATTAGACTATTTATTTTTGAACCCGGTAACAATATTTTCACTTGTTTCATTATTGCTAATGATGAACAATATTGTGCTGTTTTATAAAAAAAATTCTTACCCCCTCCCCCTTTACCCCCAACTCCTAATTTTTAACGTAAAAAAAAATATTTCTCTAGTGCCTTCAAATGTATCGTCAATAAGGAAAATAGCAGTTTTTTATGATTATCCCCCCACCCCCAAAATGCGATTCTTCTCAACTGTCTTTGATTTTATAACAAGATTTTCAGAATTTTTTTTAATTGTGATAGAACGTTGTGGTTGAAAATTCTGATAAAAATCGTGATTATCTTTTACCTTGACATTGATATGTCATGATATTTGAAATGGAATCTGATGAATGGTTTTTGGGAAAACTTAAAAAAACCTCTAAAAATTAGGTTTTTATTTATTTTTCTTGAAAACTGTTTTCTTCTACATCTTGCTAATTATTCGATTTGGATGCCAGAATAACTCGAATTTTTTTCAGAATTTTTAAACTTGCCGTCAATTTTTTCATGAGTTTACATGAACCTTAGTTCCAATCGGCAAATTCTTAACGTAAACGTAGAAAATTGTCGCCAGATTGATGATTGCGTCGCAACTGTATTAGTAGGCACACAGGTATTAACAATTTGACTAATTTCGGCGTTCGTAGACACACCGAATCGACTCATTGTTAGTTCTTGAAAATTCAATAAGTTGTTGACAATCATGCCAAACTATTTATTCTGGTAACCAACACCGCGATAATTGATGAACAAATGAATAAGTGAAAAAACCACTAGTGTATTTGTCGCTGTAAAAGTTAAAGCTAACTTTTGCCGCTGTCAAAGTGACAATTGCACTGTGGCATATGCGATTTTTTATACATGAGTTAAATTGTCATAGGTAATATTATGTGCTTATGTTGAATGGAGTGTATCGTTTTTATGTCTAAGTGCTGCGTTTTTAGGGAAAATCATGTGTGTATTTCGAGCACAATTTGTAATTGCCGCTCTCCAAAGATTACCTCGCTTCGCTTCGCGTCGTGTCATCCTTGGCCAGAAATACTAAAATACAATTTTTCACCAAGTGATTTTATCTGGGAGCGGAGATCTAATAGGCTCCGACCACCAGCGGCTTTGCTTCGGCATTGGCCGGAGCAAATGTGCCAAAGCTCTATTAAAGAACGCGAGACGTCTCGAAACTTCAGTCGTCCAGGTGCCACGAGAGAGCCCGGGCAGTGTTCTGCTCGGGTAGTGGTACTCGGATGGCTCAGCCGAGCTATTGTTAGCTATGATATCTATTCACAATTTACGGTTTTCGAAAGTATTTCTGGCCAGGTTGTAGCTTCCCTAGAAATCTACAGCCTGGCATAGACGTATGAGACGCCGTTGGTAAACACCAAATAAATACAAAACAAATTCGTACCGTTCCTGACTGATCCAGTAAGAAGAGTTCCGGAGTTGCTGGATTTGCGACGATGCTGTGCTCGGAGCGTAGCCAGCAGGATGAGGTGGACACCTCCGATTTCCGTACCTCCGTGCACACGCATTTAGTTGTCAGTCGCGCGGTAACTCTGTCAAGCTATTTTACGGATCAAATATTTCATAATATATCAACTTACCTGTCAGCTGCTCTGCTTACACCTTCCGTTTCTGTCACGTGTACCTTAGAGCTGGAGACAGCCTTGCCCATGCAGTTGACCGCTTCGCAGACGTACGTGCCCAAGGAGGTGGGATCGTCAGCATTCGCGGTTAGAGCGAAAACATCTCCCGCGCGAATTTCCTTCCTGTCTTTGAACCAGCGCAGCATGGGTGTGGGCACTCCCACGACCTTGCACTCCAACGAAACGGTGCCCTGTTCGGTTAGAAGAGCGCGCAGTTCTTCTATGAACTCGGGAGCTTTGTAGGTTTTTGGAACTGAAACAGAATGGGAAGATGAGATGAGATTAGTGATGAATTATTTCATAACTGATTCGAGAGTACACAGCGGCATAGTACACATTCAATAGTTATTCTATTTTAAAAATACTTATCAATTGAATGATAGCCTAGTTGCTAGCATTCACATTTTTGCTGACATTTTCAATAGCTATTCTACAAGACATTTCCGAACCTAATTGAATCTTTTTTTCTGATCAGTTAATCAATGACATAGGATCAGTTTTAGGGCCAATCCTCTTCATTCTCTATATAAATGAGTTGCCTTATATGTTATGCAGAAGTCATTCACTTGTTTGTATGATGATGATTCTTCCCATGGACCTTTAAAGTATTGTACTGGACCCAACTGTTTACATCCTGGTGTGAAGTCGTGATTGTCACAATCTGTAGTCGCGGTATTGAGTTGGGCGTTGTCACATCGCGCAGGTAATAAGTCTTTATCATAAACAGAATTGAGTGACTATACTTATTCAATTCGATAACAATCAAAGAACGAAGGATGGTGATGGTGACATTATCATGCAACTTGAACCTGTATTACTTATAAGTTTCAAAATCCTATCGAAGAAAATCATTATTTGCGTCTTCAAATGGTTGTGTAGAATTTGTTGTGTCTGGTCGTTTGTTAACGCTGTTGAATATCAATGTTTATGTTTTCCACAAAGTTAACTTCTGACAGTTCTGTTATATTCTGTCATTGCTTTTTAATGGGATTATTGTTGAAATAGTGTTTTTCATACTCATTTGTGGTATATAGTAGCAGTATGATAGACAGAGACTCATAATGGTGCAATCTTGTTGGGTTTGCAAACAATCTATGTGTTCGAACCCGAATATCAGATTCCATTCGTAGGTACTACAGCCGTTACAGTGGGTATCGATCTGATTTTGCAAACAAACGAAATTAATACGTGTATTCAAACCTTAATATGTGGAGACAATGAAATAGACACCTCACGAAACATTTACTACTGCATGAGGTTTTTGTATGATGTATTTGATAAAAGAGGTTTCCAAAAAGTCCAAGAAATGTCGCTGTTACATTGATTTGTATCTAACAGTTATATCAGAATTCCAAAATTATAGTGATGATATGGCTATCTAGAAACATCATGTATTCTCATTTGAATCAAGTTTTAATGATAATGCTGCATGAGCGTTTCACTTCGCACATAAACTTTGAGCCCCTGTAATTTGACGCACTATTTTCAAGTTTATGTGCGAAGTGAAACGCTCATGCACGATTATCATCAAAACTTGATTATATTCAGGGAACCAGAATATCTCTAGATTGCTTTATCACCATAATAGTCTTGGAATCTGTTATGACAGTTAGATACGAGACAATGTAACAGCGAGGGTTCTGTTAAAAACCATGTTTTGCAATTTAGTGCCATCTGGTGCGGAAAAAATGAGAGACTTTTGTCATTATCATCAAAATACAAATGCTCTAGTATAGTCAAGACATTCAGAAAACAAAACTTTGATTTTTGTAAAGAGATCGGAAAATATTGAAATGAATGCAATTTAAATTTTTTCGGATTTATTGCTTGAAAGTCTGTATGTGAGTATAAAATTAAATTCCGAGCAACTTTTTCAATTCACTTTTTTCGATATTATGCCATCTTATCACAATTTTGGCCTCTTCATGGTATTTTTTTCCAATTTTCCGCCATACTAGTGGCCACGTGACATGTATCAAAATCGACTTTTAGGTTATCGGACATGCACAAACTATTCCCAAGAAATGTTTTTCCAATATTCTAACAATACATTTTTTTCCCATATGGTACATACTTTTTGGCGGTCACTGTATTAGACTCATTCCAGTTTTTAAAGACCATTTGGCAAATTTATTGGTCAAATAATTCCACCTTTCTTGTATCACATGCTGATTAGTACAATATGCTGCAAGTGATAAATCATCTACTTATAATGATAAGAAACAACAATGGCCCCAGTATTGATCCCTGTGGAACTCCAAGATTCACATCTTAAGTTTTTCTTTCGATGCCATTTATTGTAATGAAATTTTTCCATTTTCAAATTAGGACCTTAACCATGATAATATTTCTTCTCCAAAGCTTTGGTGATATCAGAAAATTGTACCCCTACATATTTTTTTTTATCCAAATATTTGTGAACATACTGGAGAGGACTGTAGATGGCTCTCTGAACCTATCTGGATAAAAACCATCTCGACATTTACTGATGGTTTATGTTTCTCAAAATATATAATGAATGGGTTATACAGGGTGTCAATTTGAAAACTTCCCACCCTTAATATCTTCCTTCCAGTAAACAATATGAGTAATCGAAAAAACAGGTCAATTTTATTGTCAAGGGGGACACTTTCAAGGACTATTTGTAGCCCTCGTGGTTCAACCCCCTAGGAGGGGTAGATGTTACCCTTAGAATTTTAAATGGGAAGGGGGGTCGAGTGGCACATCATTTTGATGGGCGTTCAATTCTTGTTCCAATGGTACCCTGACTTATTATTTTTTGATGAGCATTTTCCGAAAAATTGCGTTCTAAACTAACAGAACGCCTATACTGAGATGCATGGTTTGGCCAGAACTGGTTAGAATATTAGGTGGTACCGTTCCAAACCTTTATTAGGGGTAACATTAGCCATTAGCTCCAAACACTTTACATAAAAAAGTAGTCTAATAATAAAACGTAGATGGTAGTAAAGTTGTGTTTATTAAATGCTGAATTTTTAAGTGTCATCGCAGAAATTGTACAGATAGCCTTCCTTTTTTGCTACTTCTGCTGTAAAAAGTTTCTGTTTTCCGGCAAAAAATTGGTTAGCAAATTTGAACTATGTGGTAGTATTGTGAATACCGTTGTACCTGTTGGGCTGTTTAGGAATTACTTTAATAAGTGTATAAAAGTGTAAAAATGGTTTACATTCTTCAAGACAGAATTGAAATGATTGTAATTTATGGCGAAGTTGGAAAGTGCGCACGAAGGGCGGCATGTCTTTTTAACGAAAGACATCCAAATTGTAATGTAAGTCACCGGTATGTGCTTGATTTGGTGAATAAGTTTTACGAAACTGGTTCAGTGACAAATAAAAAAAGAAATAACCCCAGAGTACTAAATGAAGCAGCTCAAATTGAAGTTTTGGGAACATTTGCTGCAGAGCCCACGAGCTCCTTACGATCAGTATCAGAACAGACGGGAATGTCACGCGAGACTATAAGAAAAGCAATGAAAATGCATAAATTTCATCCATATAAAATGCAGATTCATCAAGAGCTCCACGAGTCAATACCATCCCTAATCTTCTGTTAAACATCTGTTTCAGCGATGAGTGTTCATTTTTTCTGAATGGCAATGTAATGGAAGATATTAAGGGTGGGAAGTCTCTAGGTATAATTTTACATTTAATCGTAGGAATAGTTATGGGTCTATAATTTTTCAGTAGTTGAAAGTAATTTTTTATGGGTATATCAGATTAATATCTTTAGTTATCAATGGACAAAATGATGTTAGGGCATAGTTTATAATTTAACACAGAAATGAAAGAATCGTCCTCAAAAAAGTTTTGAAGATTCCTTACGTTATATTCGTTCATGTCTCTGAATGATTATTCTTTGAAAACCAAGATTGAAATTGCATACATTCTCATGGTACATTTTGTGGGCGATATCAGTGAAATTTAATCTATTTTTGACTTTCACATTTCGAGATTCTTGATGGCTCAATACTTACATTTATAGATCCATATGTGATAGTATACTAGTCACAACAAAATGATATTTTCTGAGATATATTAAAATCCAAATGTTGCAAACTGTGAATTTTCTCACCAAGTACGTTGAGATGGCACGAACTGGTCGCTTGACCTGTAGCATTTCGAGCAGTGCAGGTCCATCTTCCGGAATCGTCAGCTGTCACAGGAACCACGTCCACACAATGAAACCCTCCTTCGTTAACAAACTTGTATCTGTCTTCTTCGATTACTCTCTCTTCGTTTTTGTACCATTCGATCTGAAAATTAAATTTGTTTTGAGTGACTATATACTCGTAACAGTATGCTACATGTGTGAAAGATTAATCTTTATTGGCATTTTTTCAATGGTGAATGATGTTCTTCAGCATCTCAGTCGCGTAGCCAATGGGGGCATAGTATCCCCTCCCCCAAAATCTTCTGAAGTTTCGACGATTTGGCAATTTGCCATTTTGTGAAATAATTTTTTTTTTGCTATTAGACTTTTTATAGACCATCTGCAGCACGTGATAAAGTGGGCGTGTCTTCTTTGCTTGGAGGATAACCATGTATTTCAAAAGCTTTCTTCAAGTTTTAACGTGCCACTACCATTAGAAATTCAAAGGAACTCATGTGGATCAGGATTATAAGATCTTGGAGAATGTCCATGATCAAAAGTAATTGGTAATGAAACCAAATAAATTAATGAGGGGATTTGTAATCCAATTACCTACATGTAAAGTACCTGATATTGTACCTTACCATATTGAAGGAATAATTATGTGGCTCAATCAAGTTTTGATTATATCTTTGAAATTAGAGTCATGTATAAGTGAGATTTCACATTGGTGATTATCATTCTGATATGAAAATGGATTGTATAATCCAGTCTTCCGCATCAACCTATACAATAGGTTTATTCATCAGCAAGTCTCTAACAGAAAACAACAACTGCCCCCTACGACCGTTGAATTATATCTGTTAAATTATTGGAAAAGGTTTCTACATGAACTACTTTGCAGTGCTCTTTATATTCATCATCATTAATTTTAAATTTGTGCTGATGAAGTTAAATTGTATTATTTGAGAGTCTGTTTTTCTCAAGCTTTGAGTGTTATTTTTGTCGATTCTGAAAGACCAATAGCAAGTGAACATTATATGAACTTGAATAAAGTCCTTGCTCAAAGACACAGAAAAAGTTTCATGTACCTAACGGATATGAAGATCCATTTTGTATGAAAGATTGTTCCAGGAATGTTGCCTACCTACCACCAGTACTGTATCCAGATAATGTCCATATTTTAGTTCAGTGTCTGAAAAATCTGTTCTTATCTCTGCTAGATCATTTTGTTTTTAATGACGGAATTCTATAAATTCCTACTTCATTGCTCAGTCCATTACTACCACAATTCACTACCATACAGAGAAATTAGGCATTGTATAACGAAATAAAACGCTTTAACTACTTTAACTAGAACCAAAAAATGTAAAACACACAGCTGCCATCAATGTTTATCCTCCAAGCACCTTAAAGATTGTGACGTCATCCGCAAATGGTCTATACTAGCCCCCCCCCCCCCAAAGAAAAATTCTGGCTACACCACTGGCACAGCTTTAAAAGAAAATATGATGAGATGAAATGAGTGAATATTTTGAAACGAAAGGAAAATATCTGAGATGAAATGAGATTTCAACAGGCAACACAAATGATGGGTCTAACAATAAGCAGAAAAAAAACCAAACATACAGTGTGTCTCACTTCTCATTGAAACACCCCCGTATCTTCCGTAATAATTGAGGTTGAATGATGAAACTCTCAGGACTGATGAATATGCTCAAAATGCACCTACCACCTGAATGGGGTTGGCCTACGTGATATACACTGCCCGCCAATCGCGATGGAACAACACATTTTTACGGTAAAACATACTAGGGGGCAAATTAGGCTAAAAATTCCTTCAGATTTGAGATCAGGACCACCAACTTAAAACAGATACACTTTTTCTCTGAAAAAATTTCAGTCATGAAAAATCCGAATTTGTCTCACTTCTCATGGAAACACCCCCGTATTTTCCGTAATTTTATACGTAGAACCCTGAAATTTGCAGAATCGATAGATATACTAGAAATGAACTCACTGCACAAAACGGGTCATCCTTCAGGATGTGCACTGCACGCCAGCAGCGATGGAAAAATGGGTGGTTCCTTCGCTGCTGGCGTGCAGTGTATATTACGTACATTGACCATTCCCGTGCAGTGAGTTCATTTTCAGTGTATCTATCGATTTTGGAAATTTCATAGTTCTACATAAAAAATTACGGAAGATACGGGGGTGTTTCCATGAGAAGTGAGACATACGGATTTTTCAGGACTGAAATTTTTTCAAGGAAAATGTGTCTCTGTAGTAAGTTGGTGGTCCTGATCACGAATCTGTAGGAATTTTGAGCCTATTCTGCCCCATAGTATGATTTACCGTAAAAATGGGTTGTTCCATCGCGAGTGGCATTTCCATCAGTCCTGAGTTTCATCATTTTACCTCTATTGTTACGGAAGATAAGGGGGTGTTTCCATGAGAAGTGAGACACACTGTATGTTACGATGGATTGGACATAAAAACAGAACCAAGTAACGTATTTGAAGTTGTCATTTTATAAGTCATGACAATTCAGGTGCTGAATCAATTGGATCAATTGAACAATGAACAACCAGATTTTTGTTAAAAAAATTATCAAAATCAGGCCGCTCTAAACTCGAAGGTTGTACAAAGAAGATACATACATTCTGTGAAAACTGTTATGTACATTTATGTGTAGTCGAAGGGCATAATTTTTCTTTAAAATTTCCCAATGAATAGCTATGTTTACCAACTTCCTGAATAACTTTTTCATTGCTAGAGTACCTTTGTCTATTGTATTGGACATTCTTGATTTCGAGAATAAAAATACCGATATTACTTTTTTTGCTCCATAAATCTTCAAATAATTGCAACTGTCAAGACAAAACATTGACAATCTTCTGCATAAGTATCAGAAAGGTAGGAGCTTGTGACGATACACAGGATTAAAAATGATTCTAACATAGTATTGGAATAAATTCAAGAAAAGTCACGTTGGCAGGTAGTCTACTAATTATTTTCCTTTTTCCGATCGCCTTTGAATAATGGCAGTTCTTAAGAGGCCATGAGCGCAATTATATTTGTGGCGCTTTTAAGGGTAAAAGAGTCAATTGATAACTTGAAAACGGTTCGTCGTATCGGTTCCCAACAAGGACAGGATTCTAGAGGACATTCAATTCTAGGTACGTGCTGTAATAGAAATTGAAATTTGAATCCACTTTTTCACAAAAAAAATCTCAAAAATGTCCCAAAAATGCAGTTACTTTGAAGCAAGTTTTTGGGTAGATGAACAAATAATTTCAAAAAAACATTACAGCACGTACATAGATCAACGTTTTAACTTTCCTCTGATACCAAATTTGTTTCGATTGGATGAAGATTGCTTCAAGTTTTAATGGAAGAGAAATACCATTGCAGCTTCCTCGATTATCTGTAAAAAGCATCGTGAGGTGCTGCCGCAGACGTACGTACATAGAATCGAACGTCCTCTAGAAGCCTGTCTTTGTTTGAAATCGATACGGTGAACCGTTTTTGAGTTATCGGCTCTTTTACCAAAAAAACCGTCCCTAATATGATCGCGCTCATGGCCTCTTAATATTGGTTGGTATCCATATTGCACTGTCTGGAGCGAGGTATTATAGTCCAGTAATTTAGGGAATATATTAGTGAAGGAGTTTTTACAAAGCTTTTTTGAAACAAGATTTAATTTATAAACTATCAAATTTGAGATGAAGAAGAAATAATTCAGTGGATGAAAAACAACGAAGAACTTTAATATTTTTTATAAGCTTTCTTTCAAGTGTAATGACGTTTCCCGCCTCAAAAATGTAAGTAAATATTCAAATTTTATCGGAATTGTTTGTTTTTTATACAGTAAATACTGTTTTTCATTTGTTTTAAAACTGATATCTTGTCATTTATTTCACTTTGTACTTTCTAGCATTTGAATTTGTTCAAATATATGTTTCAATATGTGCGCTGGGTTTTGAACACAATTCCGTAAAAAAACTCAAAAAACTACGTTAGTTGTTCAATAAAATAAAGCATATTTTCGTATTGAAATTATATTTATATCCATCAAGTAACCTTTGACAATAAAACAAAATCATTAAGGAGATCGACTTCTTATTTAACTTCTGCAAAAGTAAATAAGGTATTTATTGAGTAATTATTTCAAGAATATATTCATGATAATATTTATGTAAGAAGATATGTGATTAGCTTTTGGATTATTGATTTTCTTTTATCACTTGTGTTGTTTATAGGTTGTTCGATGCATTCATATCTTATTTCAATCTCTAATTTCTGATGTGATTTTCTGAAGTTTTTTTTACGGAAGGTTGTTTGAAACCTATTTACGTGCAGTATCAAATTAATCGTAACCGACTGCTTTTTTTTCTAATCCGACGAGCCACCATGTTGCCATTTGAAAAAAATTAGTAATTACAATTTTAAAATGATATTTTCCATAGCAAATACATTTTGATCAAAAACTGTAAAATTGTATTATTCTTCAAATTTTAGGACGGAATTCATTGATTTAAAGAAATCCATGGCACTATAGAATAAAAAATAATTTCGTTTTTTCGATGAGGGGGGCCGAGCCCTCGACCGACGTATATGTTTTTCCCATAATTTTCCAGAACAGAAAATATTGAAAAAACAAATTCAAATTCTCACTTTTTCTCTATCTAGCCATTAGTGGCTCGGGGATATAAGTTTTTGGAATGAAATTTTTGATTAATCCGATATTTTTCAGTATATATAAGGATTTTTCCGATTTTGTTCAAGTCACTTTTTGTGACTTTTCGAGACCGATATTTTCTTGCCGTAATTTTCCACATCGGAAACAGTTGCAAACGTTTCAAAATTCTTTCGCGTTTTCGTATCTAGCCTTAAGGAGGGCAGGAGGTAAACATTTTTACAATTAAATTAAACGACAGTCAGATGTTTTCACTATTTTTACTGATTTTTTCGATCGACTTTATTTTCGCGAGTTTCCACAGCTTTTTTCTGGATGGAGGGGGTCCGAGCCCACGACCGACATTTTTTTCTCTCCATATATTCATTCGTCCAAACTGCAAAAAAATCCAAATTCCTACGCGTTCTCTATCTAGCCTTCAGAAGGGCAGGGGAGGAGGAGTAACATTTTTCGAAATTGGATATTTCGATGGTCCGAAGTTTTTCATTATTTTTACAAATTTTTTCTGTTCGCAAGTTATAGCAAATTTATATGAAAAGGAAGAGGGTTCAGAGCCCACTACCAAAATTTTTTTTATACGTAATTTTCGACTTCCAAAACCGTCAGAAATATTTTCGAATTCCGACGCGTCCTCTATCTAGCCTTGGAGAAAAAACAGAGGTAGTTTTTTAGAATTACTATATTGTCAATGGTTCTCAATAGGTGTGCAAAGCATCAGCTCATTCGGATGTCAGCAAGTGCTTAAAAACTGATTTTGAACCGGAAAGACATACAGACAGACATTACAACAAAGCAAGATAACTAAAAGCTTGTAAAATGATTACGAGTCATTAGCCTACTGTTCTGTTGCACTTCAATTTCGTGGTTCTGCAATAGCAGTCTTCATCAATTTTCACTCAGACAATTATCTCACCGTTATTTCGGAACCACTTCTGATCTCCACAAGAAATCTCGTCCTCGTGCCAACTTTGACAGATAAATCGTTGAGTCGTCTGATGAAAGCAGGCGGTTCGTCAGCATCGGCTGTAGCTGCAACCCTCAATTCCACATCTCTGGAAACTATACCACTGGGAGATCTGGCGGTAATCGTGTATAAGCCGGCATCTTCCTTCTGGACGCTGTCCAGGGTAAGCTGGATCTTGTTGTTGGTGACCTTGAGGTGTCTTCTTCTGTCTGGAGCGATTGGGGCTCCATCTCTGGACCTGAAACAGAAATAATTGAATATAATTATGATTTCGTTTCTGTTGAATCTCAGATGGTGAAAATTTGCTTTGAGAATGGTTCTAACATGCGCAAAAATTCAAATTCTATAAAACGTGTTTTGGTTCAGTGACAACTGTATTCTAGGATAGAATTTCGCGTGATTTGGTTTATTAACGAATTGGTTCGTAACAATCCTGAATCGTTCGAGTAGTTTACACAATCTATACCAGGTACGGGCTCAGAACTCAGATATTTGCACATGCCCATAACAAGCGTGGAACAATGTATGTATGTTTTATTTTATTTCCATGGGAAATCTTTAATTTGTGACATATACAAAATGAAGCGTTTCTTTTCGATAATATGCCAGCAGTTAACAATGGATATCAAGTCAAATTAATAGAGAATATTCTTGCTGAAAAGCTATCCAAGAAGTGTACCCCACTATGAGAAACCTTGACAATAATTACAGAACTTATTCAGGGCCCGTTTCAGTAAAAATAGCGTAATTTTTGAGAAAACAAAATTTATGAGTAGCATTCAGAACAGATAACACGTTGGGAAGGTTTATCAAAAATAATAAAGTTAAAACTCAAAAATCTGAAAAATCAGGAGTTAATGAATTGAATTGTGGATCCTAATCGAAAGTATATGAAGGCCAGACTGGTAGACCATTCAAAAGCCGCGTACGTGAGCACCGTATGAATTATGTAAATAATAAAACACATTCATCATATGCCAATCATATTCTGGAAGAAGACCATAACTTCGATGAAAACTTTGAAATCCTTCATGTTGAAAATGAGGGTATTAGACTTAATCATTTAGAATTCTTGGAAATTAATAAATTGAAAAATTCGAATTGTTTACTAAATGATCATTTGGACCTCAATAGTTCCCCTTTGTTAAACCTTTTCAACTAATTAAGTAGTAGATATGTTTTGAGATTTACAGGTTCCTACATTGTATTGGCAATTTTTATTTTTTATTAGAGGTAGCTAATTACCTCAATTGATAAGAAGGATATTTAAGTAATGTTCAACGTAAAATAATTTAATGTATTAAATTCGCTTGAGAAATATACTGTGTATCGGAACATGTCGCGTAGAAAATAAATCTGTGGAAATTTAATCGTGTTTACCTTAGTGTCATATACAAGTTATAAACATTGAAATCTTGGTCCACAGCGAGTAAGAAGAATAAACGGTAAAGGTAAGCTTATCGGGCTCATTCTCGAAACAAAAAGAAAATTGATGTTACTTAAGTAGTTTATCTCCTGAACACGAATTCGAAAGAATTTCGTGGGGTCTGTTATGCCCTTTTGAATCTTGAAAATTGACCATTTTCATACACGATTTTTCCTGTAAAAAATGAAAGAAAATTCCTCCTTCTTTTTGTTGACACTTTTTTAGACCATAATCAACTCATATTTCACAATTACAAGCACTAAAACCTAACGTTTTACACAAAAAATAAACTTTCTTATAAAGTATGCACAACCTTTCCCTCATCTCTAGAACGAACGTCAATGAAGAGTGAGGTTAAGAATAGTGAAATATAAGAAGGTCAATTTTTTTCGTAAAACGTTTGGTTTTGGTGCTTGTAATTGTGAAATAAGAGTTGATTAGGGAATCAAAAAAGTGTCGACAAAAAGAAGGAGGTATTTTCTGCGATTTTTACCGAAAAAAACGTGTTTGAAAATGGTCGATCTTCCAGATTCAAAGGGTCATAACTCGAAAAGTATAAGAAACCCCCACGAAATTCTTTCGGATTCGTGTTCAGGAGATAAAACTACGTACGTAACAACACTTTGTTTTTGTTTCGAGAATGAGCCCGATAAGCTTACCTTTACCGAATAAATCTCTGATTTTTCTTTCGTATAGGCTAATAATACATCTTCACTAACCACTTTTTCATTCTTGCTTTTATGCCAGTTTTTATATTCTTTTTGATATCGCTCTTGAGTTATTTTCGACAATAAATCACCACTCGTTGCACATGATTTTTCCAATATTTTTAAAGAAATTTGATTTTGTTCCTCAATTTCTTCAATTTCATTCATGGTCGTTGTTAAAGCGAACTCGCGAAAAAAAAAAAAAAAAAACTGACGTTGTTTATAATATTGTTGTGATATTGTTAAGCTGTTCCATGACAACACGATGTTGGGATTTTTCTGTAGAATTACGAGGTACATGGTTTGTACTTTTCTCGGAATCAAAATGTAATTTTTCAGCAGGATTACAAAAAGTCTTGCACGACACAAGGCCGATACGTGAATAACAGATTCAGTTGTTATAATCCTCGGCGGCGCCTCGGATTACAATATTCAACAACAATATGAACAATATTCAATTAGCCTTTATGGCAAAGTTTTGCATGTAAACATTTCAAATTTTGACACATTTTTATCGCCTTCTATCAAAATATTAATATGAGAATTTTATTAAAAATTGAGTTTTTACTGATAAAAATCAAAATTAGGTCACTCAAACGATCAAGAAATCAATTATTCTTTATAAAATGTTGCCAAGAATTGTAAGAATAAGTGATAAACGACAAAACGAAAACCAATATGCACAGATAAAAAGGATTCCTTGATTTGAAATAATTTGAACTTGCCTCAAGGGCGCCCAGCATTTGATATGGGCGAAATGCATGGATATTTTGAACCAAAATTTGAATTCCTTTGAGGCAAACGCATCATTTTCTTTAGCACAAAGTTATATAAATGTCAGGCAAGAAACCTTAGTTTTGCCATAATATAAAATGATTTTGTCTCAAACTCATTATTTTTCCAAATTGTGAAAAGCTTTGAGGGAAATGCCATCTTTTTTCTAGCTCAAAGTCATGTGAACTTAAAGCAAAAGAGCCTAAGTTTTCGATCAAATTCATTAGGAGAATGTTTGAAAATTACGTGCTTAAAAATAAAAGACATGATGTCATTGTCTTGAAATAAAAGGCTTTTGATATAAAACCAACAAATGCTTCATTTAAAATCTTAAGGTTTATGTTGAATTCTTGTCTTGAAACCTTGCGTCCTCAAGTGAAAAATTTACTCTTTTTTATAAAGATCCAAAACGGTCTTGTGACAAAATGTGTATAGTCTAGGCCAAATTTCCTGAGGATCTTTTTAAAAGATAATAATAGTTCTTGTGAAAATTTGGAAAGTTTTAAAGCAACAAACTTGCATTGGTTAAAATCAAATTCAAAATTGAAATTTAAATATTCATAAAAACTTATAGGGATATTAAGAAAAACAAATATTAATAAAAACGTATTTATTTAAATAATAACACATAACACGTTACTTCCCAAGTAACAATTTAAATGTTATTTGGATTTATCCTAGTTTTATGAAAGTTTTATGAAGGTTAGGTAATGCCCAATTTGATTTATGCAGGTCATATATTATTCCTAATACGCTACCAGAGCAAACAGATTTATGAATCAGTTTCAAAACACTCCTGAAGGCTATAAGATAAAACCATTAAGCATTTAAGTATATTTGTTTTTATGATGGTTTTACAATGGCTATACACATACACGATAAATCTTTTTGGTATTAAAATAATCCACATAGAAACTTAGTTTTGTTATGGTTTTATAGCACTCCTCAAGTCCATGCAATGGTTCTGTAATAAAACTCACGATGAGGTTTTATCAAGGTTTTGAGATGTACTCTCGAGAACCGCTATAAAATCAAAGCATAAAACTATTTCTACTTAAATGCTAGTAGCTCCCCCTAACCGGTAATAAATAAATCACATTGGGTAAAGATAACTGGAAAAAATAATTAGTAATTAAACGTTTCACAAGACTAACAGCCGTATGCATAGTCAATTCCAGCGACTCGCCAGAGTTTCGCCGCTCGCTACACAAGAACTATAATGCATAGTCGTGCTCCAAAAATGTGGTACATCGCCAGCGTTTCGTCAAAATGTTACTTATCGCGTAGTTGTCACTTTTTTGGAGCTCGACTGTGCATTATAATCCTTGTGTAGCGAACGGCGAAACTCTGGCGAGTCGCTAGCGATTGACTATGCATACGGCTGTTTGACACCAAATACTTATCACGGGAGTATAGACATTGAGTATACTGACCACGTCGATCACGAAAAGACGAATGTCAGGCGGGATTGACAATTGACAGTCGAAATATTTTGGAAATTGGATTAAATAATACCAAACGTACTTTTTTAGGATAAAATGGTTTTAAAATGGTTTATTTTGAGGAGAAACGACTTTATGACGGCAATATGTGCAGCTAAATAGAATACAGGTAGGGTAGCCATATTTTATTACAACCAGAGGGAACAACTAAAGAGATCCTAATTTCAATTCATGTTTCTTGCAATTTGGTGTGTATGACGGAAATACACAATTATTGGTATTCATTTGTATTTAGATATAGTACAAATCATTCCGGAAAAGATTTGAGTCAAAATATTTTTTTAATTTTATGTGGTATTTTGTTTATTTTCTTAATTTCGCGTTGTTATTGGGGCGCGTTGCAGATTTACCACCTAACTGATGTCATTTTGTCAAAAAAATTTCAGTCGCAGATGATATTAGACGTTTCACGTTGTTGAATACCAATATATTCTTCATATATCACTGCCAGGACGCCATCATTATATTTTTGCTTGTAAATTAGTCGCCCTATTTTTCGCAACTGAAGAATTAGATTAATTTAAGTCCGTTTTGGCTGTAGTTATTTATGGAATATTTTCTAACCTCAATTAATGACATACAGGTTTATAACAGCCCCATGATTTGGTTTTATAATGATCCTCAGGAGGTTATTAAGAATCCTGCGAATAAGGCAAGCAGGTTTTATGCTTGCATTTCAAAATAGCCCTGAGAACCTTCATAGGAGTGGGCCCTCGTAGATTTATAGCAGCTTTAAGGAGGTTTTATGGATGTCGTTACAGCAAAACAGTTTTATCGATGCTGTGATTGTTATGGTCTTCAGAACCTTCTGAGGGCTATCACAAAACTGAAATTGTTACTTGGGTTTGGTTACTGAACACAAATCAGGGAAAAATTGGTATTGCTGGTGAATAAGGAACAAAACAAAACTAATACTAGGTGGTACCAACAAAATCATAAAACTCGTAAAGGAAGTAAAACAAATAAATTTCTACCTACATTGCCGAATTTTCATATTATAGCTTAACATTGTAATATTATACAGTGTGGACGTAAATAGTCCCCCCCTGTTAACTTTTGAACGGTCCGACGTACACACATGGGACGAAAACAGTTTTGAATAGTATCACCGATACCACTGTTTTTTAAACCGGTTTCACTCATCATACCTATTCACAACACAAATCTTGCCGGCAAACACCATTTATCAACATCAACTCATCGACATTCGACATAAGAAAATACAATGGTAGAATGGCGCTAACTAGTGACCAGTGAACTGATACGCTGACACCTGCACCCTGCACCTGCGCGGGCGCAACTCATTGCACTTGCTCAAATTCAAATGGTTATATATCGGCAAACTTCGGGTAGACCGGTAGACCCGAGCTCATGCATGGCGAAGATAGCTGAGGTAGATTATGTCAACCAAACACATTTGGACCTTGTATCAAGTGGTTATGGTTTTGAGACAAGAGTCAACCAAGCGTCCAAGCAGGACTGCCCAAGTAACAATTTAAGTTTTGTGATAGCCCTTAGAAGGTTCTGAAGACCATAACAATCACAGCACCGATAAAACTGTTTTGCTGTAACGACATCCATAAAACCTCCTTAAAGCTGCTATAAATCTACGAGGGCCCACTCCTATGAAGGTTCTTAGGGCTATTTTGAAATGCAAGCATAAAACCTGCTTGCCTTATTCGCAGGATTCTTGATCATTATAAAACCAAATCATGGGGCTGTTATAGACCTGTATGTCATTAAAAAAATGTAATTGGAATCAAAATATCTTTTTTTGAATGGTTAGAAAATATTCCATAAATAACTACAGCCAAAACGGACTTAAATTAATCTAATTCTTCAGTTTCGAAAAATAGGGCAAAAATATAATGATGGCGTCCTGGCAGTGATATATGAAGAATATATAGGTATTCAACAACGTGAAATGTCGAATATCATCTGCAAATGAAATTTTTTTGACAAAATGACATCAGTTAGGTGGTAAATCCGCAACGCGCCCCAATAACAACGTGAAATTAAGAAAATAAACAAAATACCACATAAAATTAAAAAATTATTTTGACTCATATCTTTCTCGGAATGATTTGTACTATATCTAAATACAATTGAATACCAATAATTGTGTATTTCCTTTCCGTCATACACACCAAATTGCAAGAAACATGAATTGAAATTAGGCTCTCTTTAGTTGTTCCCTCTGGTTGTAATAAAATATGGCTACCATACCTTTATTCTATTTAGCTGCACATATTGCCGTCATAAAGTCGTTTCTCCTCAAAATAAACCATTTTAAAATCATTTTATCCTAAAAAAGTACGTTTGGTATTATTTAATCCAATTTCCAAAATATTTCAACTGTCAATTGTCAATCCCGCCTGACATTCGTCTTTTCGTGATCGACGTGGTCAGTATACTCAGTGTCTATACTCCCGTGATAAGTATTTGGTGTCTAAGTCTTGTAAAACGTTTAATTACTATTTATTTTTTCCAGTTATCTTTACCCAATGTGATTTATTTATTACTGGTTAGGGGGAGATACTAGCATTTAAGTAGAAATAGTTTTATGCTTTGATTTTATAGCGGTTCTCGAGAGTACATCTCAAACCCTTAATAAAACCTCATCGTTAGTTTTATAACAGAACCATTGCATGGACTTGAGGAGTGCTATAAAACCATCACAAAACTAAGTTTCTATGTGGATTATTTAAATACCAAAAAGATGTATCGTGTATGTGTATAAGCCATTGTAAAACCATCATAAAAACAAATATACTTAAATGCTGAATGGTTTTATCTTATAGCCTTCAGGAGTGTTTTGAAACTGATTCATAAATCTGTTTGCTCTGGTGGCGTATTAGGAATAATATATAACCTGCATAAATAAAATTGGGCATTACCTAACCTTCATAAAACTTTCATAAAACTAGGATAAATCCAAGTAACATTTAAATTGTTACTTGGGTGGAGACAAAGTTAATAATGTTCACTCAAAAGCATTTGAAGCCAAACGAATAGAAAATTTATTACAAAAGCAACAATGATTTTTATTCAAGAGCAAAATATTTGGGACGAAAACAATTTCTTTGTTAGAAGAGAAAATAATCCGAAAGCATGATTCTTTTGTCTCTAATCGGGTATTTTTATCAGTGTGGAGGACGAAAATTTAACCGCAGTTAAACAGGTCTTGTGATTTAATCCCTTATCAGAACAGAATGTATCCAAAACATGGCGGTGTCTTATTATTTTTGAGGGAAATAGTCACCCCAAATGACTAATCAATTTTTCAACACTCTGAAAAAAATATCCGGGCATTTTGCCAAAGAATATCCAATACTTTATAATTTAATTCAAGTGTAACCTATTTTTGAAACTGTTAAAGAAAGTCTGTACGGAAGACGGTTCGTTACTGGTTCTAAATCTAAATCATTATATCTGTGAACGCAATTCATCCCAGTTTCTATAAATAACATCAAAACAAGTCCACAAATTAATAATGTACAAATAAATAGTTATAGGCATTGTCATTACTAACTATAGACTGGACGAGAGCCAAACAGACCACACGTATGAAATAATCCAAACATGTCATAACGAGAGTTTGTTAGTGAGAACAAAGAGATTTAGAAATTTTCAAGAATGGAGACTTTGAATGGCTCCTGATGTCATTATCAGAGCAGGACAGATGATAAATAAGTATTCACACAATCGATCGGTAGTGATAAACTGTCATTATCGAATGAGTTTATATACAGGGTGGGGCACCCAAAACGAAACGTCGAATATCTTGAACGCATGTGTTCTGAAAAAAAATGCAAAAACAACTCGATTTTTATTCCAAGGAGGAGATCTTCCTATCATAACCTTAACTGGCATTCCTCTTTCCCCACCCCTTGGTCACTATCACCCAAACAATTTGAATAGAAAAAGTAGTAAATCTGACACATCATGAAAAAGGTAATTTACCACCTAACTTTTCATTTTGGCACCCTCTTGCGGGAAAAACCACTGCTCCGTATTCCAAATTATGATACTTCATTTGCTAGCTAACTTGACATGAATTAGGTGACAATGCATTACGGAATCTTTCTAAAGGAAAAAACAAAATGGCGGCTCCAAAATGGCGGAAAAAATTTGCAATAATGGTCCGATTCGATTCAAAATTGATGTGGTGGTTTTCAGGGTAATAAATTATGATTTTTTCATCAATGCAAAAACATAAGATGGTGGCTCCAAGATGACGGATGAAATTTGTAATTATGGTCCGATTCGAATGAAAATTACTACGTGGGGATTTTCAGGGTCGGAAATTATGATTTTTTTGTTGATGCAAAAAACCAAGATGGCGGTCGAAATTTGTAATTGTGGTTCGATTCGATTCAAATTTGGCAAATGGGGGCTTTACATGTTTCCACTTAAACTAAAATGAATTAATTGAATGGATTAAAAGGAGCTTTTATACAAATGAGCTGAAAGAAATAATATTTTTTTTAGATTTGTGACGTGGGTTATTCTGTGGGTGACATAATCAAAATTTATCCTCTCAAAAATACCTATTTTGTACTCGTGTCAAGCTTTTGAATCTTTTTCGCACAGATTAACCTATGTCCCACATCTAAAATATTTTTTCATTACATCTGTATACAAGCCTGCATTAATTCAAATCCACTCATTCCAAACTACATTTATTCAGAGTAGATGCTCAAAGAGTTTGCCATGAACTGCCATGAGTATTATTTAGTCTCGAAACGCTGTCTAACGTTTTTGAGCAATTTATAGAAAATGTTTCAATTTTTAGGTTCATACAATGTTAATTTCTCAATTTCTGTTGTTTTCGTGAATTGGTCACATTAGCCTTCAAATCAGATATCATAGTTTGATATTTTTTCCTTCAGGAGTTTTGGAGAAAAAAATTTAGATTTCTTTTTTTTTCTCCAAAAATCCTGAAAATTTCAAACTTGGTACTCTAATCAAAGTTCACTAACATGATAATTTGCAGTTATAATTTGGAAATTTTGTAAACCTGTGGCGTAGTTACAAGATGGCAGGAGAAATTTGTAATTCGCTATTTTCCTAAAACTCCCAAATCGAAATGAACGTTATTTCCAGAACCTATTTTGCATTAGCTCCCCACCTTGTGAAAGATTCAACTCAACATTCAGTTATAAAAAAATTAGAGCATTTGAAACATAGGAAAAATCAGAATATGAATGCCCTTGTGACGTAGAATATCTTCACTAGATTGTAGTACTCTTTCTTGACCTAAGTTGATGGTTCTGATATGAATCTGACAACAGTGGAGCTGCTGACATTTGCTGACACTGTTTATGTTCTTCTTGGCGTGAAATTGTTATTGGAAGGTTACTTTTACAACTTGTGAAAATTAAGAAAAACTTTTAAAACTAGCAGTGGAAATTTGCCACCCGTAAATTATGTAATGATTCACGCATTTTTATCTAGCAATCCAAACTATTTGAGAGTGGAGATGAAAGGTATGAAAAAGATGAAGAAAGTTCTGTTTATTTGGAACATATTCTGATGGCATGAATAGCCTTCACATATGAGGTTCATTTATGGGGCTGCTAGATCAGGCTATGAAGATGATGCTGTGGGTTATATGCAGCTGAAAAAGTAGGGTTCTATTTGTATCAAGTGCCGAATAGTTCCTGAGCACAATGTGCGAAGCAAATCATACTTTGCTGTAGCTACTATTGATGACAGTAATGATGAAATAAAAAATTGTGACTTAAATGTTGTGAAGCATCCCAAGGTTAGTTTCCGATTATTACTGTTTTCGAGCATCCGACATAGATTTTGGTATTTTTTGCTGTCACATTTTTATACTGGTTGCTCCGTCGAACTGATGAAAAGAGTCCCACATCGGTGGGTTATTCAAGAATTTATAGTAAATGTAATATCAGCAATGCCTTTTTCATCAACCGTTTGATTTCTGACAGATCGTACATTAATTGACATTAGTTACTTGACAGTAGTCAATCTACAAATGCCTCCACGATTCCAACGTTGTCAGATTGTGCCAGTGACGTAAAATGTCTGTGGGAGAACACTTCAGAAACCAGAATTTCCATAACTGAATACAGGCGAAAACCGATATGTGGAAATTAAACAAATATATAATGCGATATATTTGAGATATGCAGATTTCAATGACACACATTTTGAAATTTAGGAAATCACCGAATTATGGTTCGATTTGACCCTGCACCGAAAACAAATTCTCCAAAACACATGTGTTGTGAAAAAAATGCAAAAACAAATTGATTTTAAATCCAATGAGGACATCTTCCTATCAGAACCTCAACTGTCATACCACTCTCCCCACCCCTTGGTCACTCATACAATTTGAATTGGGATAGTACTGAGTGTAAAACGGCACTGAAAAGGTAATTCCGCATAAGGAATTCAGACATGTGAGTGTTCGCTACCTAACTTTCCATTTTGGCGCCCTCTTGCGGAAAAAACAACTGCTTCGTATTCCAACTTATGATATCTGATTTGAATGCTAATGTGAACAATTCACAAGAACAACAAAAATTGAGAAATTAACATTGTATGAACCTAAAAATTGAACATTTTGCATATATTGCTCAAAAACGTTAGACAGCGTTTCGAGACTAAATAATACTCATGGCAGTTCATTGCGAACTCTTTGAGCATCTACTCTGAATAAATGTAGATTGGAATGATTGGATTTGGATTAATGCAAGCTTGTAAACAGATGCAATGAAAAAAATATTAGATGTGGGACAAAGGTTAATCTGTGCGAAACAGATTCAAAAGCTTGACGCGAGTACAAAAAAGGTATTTTTGAGAAGATGAATTTTGATTATGTTACGCACAGAATAACCTACGTCACAAATATAAAAAAAATATATTATTTCTTTCGGCGCATTTGTATAAAAGCTTTTTTTAATCAATTCAATTATTTCATTTTAGTCAAACTGGAAACATGTAAAGCCCACATTTGCCAAGTTCGAATGGAATCGAACCACTATAACCACTATATATATAAAAAACACATTTTTCCTGCTTGGCTTCGAACCAACTGATACTCTATGTTAATGAAATTATTCATACATACATATCATTCTTTTTATTTTTAAATTTTTCAATTTTTTTTTTTTTTAGGTGCAAGAGTAAGAATGGAGTGATCCAATCTTGTATCCCATTGGCAGACCTTTATTGTTACCATGACTTTGTATTTTTTTTTTCTTCTGTCAATAAATATATATTATTATTATTATTACAAATTTCGTCCGCCATCTTGGTTTTTTGCATCCACAGAAAATCATAATTTCCGACCCTGAAAATCCCCACATAGTAATTTTGATTCGAATTGGACCCTAATTACAAATTTCATCCGCCATTTTGGAGCCACCATCTTATGTTTTTGCATTGATGAAAAAATCATAATTTCCGACCCTGAAAACTACCACATATCAAATTCGAATCGAATCGGACAATAATTGCAAATCTTGACCGCCATTTTGTTTTTTCCTTTAGACAGATTCCATAATACATTGTCACCGAATTCATGTCAAATTAGCTAGCAAATGAAGTTTTATAATTTGGAATACGGAACAGTTGTTTTTCCCGCAAGAGGGTGCCAAAATGAAAAGTTAGGTGGTGAAAATTGACAAGGCTGAATTCACTGTGAAATTACCTTTTTCATGATGTGTCAAACTTACTACTTTTCCTATTCAAATTATTTGAGTGATAGTGACCAATGGGTGTGCCAATAGAGGTTATGATAGGAAGATATCCTCCTTGGAATGAAAATTGTCGTGTTTTCGATGTTTCGTTTTCGGTGCCCACCCTGTATATAAACTCATTCAATAATGACGGGTAATGACCAAACACCAATTAAATAAAAGATACTGTTACAAAAAAACTCCACTAAAAATTCAGGAAATGTTAATTTACTCTTCTAATGGTAGATTTGACTTTTGACTTTTTTGACACCCTGTATCTCAGAGGGGATGTATTTTAGGACATACATTGTAGGAAACTTTTCACCTCGGAATGAGGTGAGGAATCTGTTTTCGGAGTTTGTCGGTCTAACTCTGACTCATCCTGTATATATCAATAAACAATGAACTCCAGAGAAAAAATCAAAGCAATTTGAAACAGAGAAAGTCTAACAGTGATGATATATTTTGAACAAGTTCATGCCAAATGACATATTCTCATTCATTATTGCCGAATTCATATATTCAGAATGATGAAGGAAATATAACAATCAGCTTTTACTATGACATAATAACTGAGGCATTAACTTTTGGAAATTAAATCTATTTAAGTTGACCATGTGCTAGAGAACTTTGGCTTCATGCCTGTTGGATTTGTTATGCTTGGCTACCAAGAATAAAAATAAAAACAGTCTACACACCAGTTCCATCGCAAATGGATTTTTTTAATTATCCAAAAAGGCGCAAGAGTGTGAAATCATTTATATTCACTTCATTATAACCCATTCATTATTTCTAGATATGTCAATATGTATGATCCAAAAAATTAATAAGACCGACAAACTCCGTATACAGGTTCCCGATCTCATTTCGAGGTGAATAGTTTCTATCAAAGTATGTCCTGAAATCTTTCTCCTCTGAAATACAGGGTGTCGAAAGTACAAAAATCACAAGATTAAATTTTTTTTGTTCATAACTCCTGGAAGACAAAAATTTAAACCTGGCATACCAATCTGAGTTTATCAATGTGATATTTTGAAATTCAATAATTTTTGCAAATCAGTCGAGTAGTTATAGTGGTATATGACCAAACTCTCCTCCATAATTTATTTAGATGAGTGAATGGACAAATAAGTGTTTGAAATCAGTTAGGCTCATTGATACTCATCCTGAATCGATGTCGTAAATTCACTGATATGTGACCATAATTTCTTGTATAATGATTGTTTTCAAAGATTAACTCATAAACAAACTCAGCCTCAAATGCATAGTACTCTTCTTAGATGAGATGATGATGAGATGAGAACTCGAAATGAGCTGTCCTTATCTTTATCCCAGATTTTGGATTTCTATCCTAAACCAACTGATTCCTAATGTTAGGATTTAGAATTTAGGAATACCCAAGTGCAATTTGCGTTTCACCACACGTTAAGTAATGCTTAATAGTAGAGAGTTGAAGTAATTACAGTACGTGATTCTTCACGTAGACGTTAACGTACGAAAGTTAACGTTTACGGGTTGTTATGAAAATTGAGTTGAAGTTGAACGGATGTCAACCGTTAACCCTAACATGTTAATTTGTCTTTATTTTGCTTTTATGCTGTTTTTTGCCAACAACCGGATTAGAGTTCATCTTTGCGGATCTCAATAGGGATTTTGCCAAATGCAAATCAAATTCTCCTGGAATTGGTTTTTCGAAATGTTTATTGTTTCAAATAAAGCGAAATACCGAACAAGATCATCAAAAATACATTAAAGAAGTGATGAGTGATGTAAAATTGTAAGTAATGCTTTGTCACTTTTTGATGTTATGGCTTTGAACTTAAAATTCGCTCATTCGCAACTCATCGGTGTGATTCGCATATTTTTCGTTTAACGTGCGTTGATTTTTAAGGTATCCTTGTGAGACCGTTAGGTTACGTATGCCCGTAAACCCATTTTCAACGTTAACGTGAATAGCTGACGAATGCGCATGCGTAGATGTCAATTTGTACGTTAACGTTTACGTTCATGGCAGCACTTCAACTCTCTAGTGATAGGAAACACCCACGTTAGGTATTTTGAGCATTACTTAACGCTTGGTGAAACGCAAATTGCACTTGGGCATTCCTAAATTCGATTAAGGTTTTTCCTAACATTAGGAATTAGTTGGTGAAAACGGCCATTTAGTGTCGTAGATACGCTGGTGACTATACTCTTCTGAAAATGGTCCTTTCGATTCGTGATAACTAATTGCAAAGTCGAACCTCTGAAACTAGTTGTAAACATACACGAAATGTGTCATTGTTCTTCATCGAAAACTTGCTGATTGGATGATATTTTCGTAGACAAATCCATCAGAAAAAGCTCTAAAAATGATACTTCAACGTAAAATCTAACAATTTTAAGAGTACTTATCTTCAGTATTTCTCAAAAATTATTTTTTACTTTAACTCTTTGAGTGGAGTATTAAGGTTTCCTCAAACCGACGCGGGAACGCGGGAGCGGGAGCGGGAACGAGATGAATCCTAGACTAAAATCCATAGTGGGACATACCCGTGTGATTATTCGTATTCCGAAATGCATACAAGCAACGAAATAAGTATGGTTTGCTACGTGTACTGTTTTTCCAAAGTTCCGTTCCCGCTCCCGCTCCCGCGTTCCCACGTCGGTTTGACAGAACCTTCATGGATTTGAGGTTGTGTTTGTCAATTGACCTGTCAAAACAATCTTATGCAAGTGAGTATGGTAACATACCAGTGAATCCACAACATCGATTCGATCCAATAATATTATGAATGAAAAAACGGAGTTGTCGGTCTCATTCTGACTCACCCGTAGGATGTTTTCGATTCGCCCATTATATAAAAATGTTCAGGAGGTTGACAAATTTTCCGGAATGATGTAAGAAATTTGCGTTATGCGATTATTTCACATATGAAAATACTTCGTATGTCAGGATATATCTTCAGTTTTTCTTAATTATCTCAGAAACGTCCACTTTAAGACACATGGAATGACTATTAGGTTGAGTATAGATGAGCCTAATCAATGTCAAACACTCATTTATCCATTCACTTGTCAAAAGAAAATATGGCTACAAACCATCGTAACTACGACACTGGTTTATGAAAATCAAAAATTATAACTCCAAATCATCATGTTGATAAGTATCGATCAGTTTACCAAGTTTCAAACTTTTTTGAAGAGTTTTCGAGAAAACTGTGTGAATCTTAATTTTTTTTCGTACCTTTTATACCCTGCATCTCAGAGTGTATCATTTTTGGACATGCCTTGATATAAATTTTTCACTTCGAAATGAGGTGGGGAATCTGTTTTCGGAGTTTGTCGGTCTTATTCTGTCTCACCCTGAATTTCAAACCAAACTGGACATCAAACGCACGAATGTATTCTAGATATAGAAGAACTAAGTTTTTTACTGAACCAGAGCTCTATAGAAGTAGACATAATGAATAAATTCAAAAAAAAATACAGAGTAAAGCTTCCATTTAAATGCACTAAAAAGAAGAAAATAAATATTGAAGTGAATGAAACTCATCATTTTGTTACATTATAAAAGGACCCCGCATTTTCCTTATGTAAAGTGGCGACCAGTAAAATTTTCTGAAAGTTTGGTATGTTGTTGTACCCGACTTAGTAACCAAAAGTGTCAATGGGCCCAACCCAATCCGATGGCTAGTTTTCTAGATACGGGGTGTTAAAGTTGAAAATTGCCCAGATTTTCGGATTTATATTTTATTTATTAAAAGTTAGATCGGATTTCTGTTGCATGCAGACGTTTACTACATGTTCTAGTAATGGGATTAGTGGATACGTATGATTAAAAATATTTATATTTACAAGGTGATTCACGAATGTACGACGGTAGTTTTTTGCCAAAATTCACTTTTTCTACTGTGACGTCAGGGGGGCATATTTTTCGTTCTCTTTGATATAGTATTTTGATGGAAAAATATTGTACAGTACATATTTTTTATACAGGGTGTTTCACAGGGAGAAACACTAGACAAAATTATTTTCTTTTAGAATTAATTCGAAACCCTGTATTTATGGATTGATTTTTGGGAACAG
Organism: Chrysolina oricalcia; assembly: GCA_944452925.2. Classification (NCBI taxonomy): domain Eukaryota; kingdom Metazoa; phylum Arthropoda; class Insecta; order Coleoptera; family Chrysomelidae; genus Chrysolina; species Chrysolina oricalcia. Next base: position 55,089,335 of record OX101822.2, read on the forward strand.
TAATACCTCAAACATATGTGTGTCTCTAATATCCAAAATATTCCAGGTGGTTTATTCATAGGAAGGTATTCTATTTTGGGAAAAGTACAAAAAACATGAACAACCTGTATTCAAAAATTTCCTTGGTCAAATGTAACAATTTTCTCACTATATATTGATTTTTATACCATCTTCAGAGGTATGAATTCTGAATCCGATACTATTACCAGTTTTCGAGGTACAGGGCGTTAAAGTGGAAAATGACTGATTTTATCAGTTTTTTCTTCAAATTGAAAAGCCGGATTGATTTTATGTTGCGCCTATGAGTTTAATATGAGCTTCGGTCAGATGTTCATAGAAAGGTTCAGCTAAAAATATTTTACAGGGTTATTCACGAATAAATCACAATAGGTTTTTGCAAATACTCAAAATTCTATAGTTCCGTCACAGATACGTTATTCCATGAAATTAATACCTAGTCGTTTACAATTTTGAGTCTGAAATGATTACTTTTCATACAGGGTGAGTCATACAGCCAACCATAGTGACAAAATAGTTATATTTGACCGAGGAAATTCTTGAATACAGGTTGTTCATGTTTTTTGTACTTTTCCCAAAATAGAATACCTTCCTATGAATAAAACACCTTGAATATTTTGGAGATCAGAGACACACATATGTTTGTGGTATTACTATTCCCAAAAATCAATCCATAAATACATGGTTTCGAATTGATCCTAAAAGAAAATAATTGTGTCTAGTGGTTCTCTCTGTGAAACACCCTGTATGAAAAATATGTTCTTTGCAATAATTTCGCGTCAAAATACTTTATCGAACAGAATGTTTAAAAAATATGCGTCCCTGACGTCACAGTAGAAAAAGTGAATTTTGGCAAAAAACTACCGTCATACATTCGTGAATTACCTTGTGAATATAAATATTTTTAATCATACGTATCCACTAATTTCATGACTAAAACATGTAGTAAACGTCTGTATGCAATAGAAATCTGATCTAACTTTTAATAAATAAAAAATAAATCTGAAAATCTGGGCAATTTTCAACTTTAACACCCCGTATTTAGAAAACTAGCCATCTGATTGGGTTGGGCCCATTGACACAATTGGTTACTGAGTCGGGTACAAAAACCTTCCAAACTTTCAGAAAATTTGACCGGTCGCCACTTTACATAAGAAAAGTGCGGGGTCCTTTTAAATGATTCTAGCTTGTACGAGGGCTGTTTGGTAACTCCGTGACTATTTGAATAAAGAAAAAAAAAATTGGCAAATAAGCGTTTTATTTTTCAACATAATCTCCTTTTAGATCAATACATTTAGTCCAGCGTTTTTCCAGTTTTTTTATTCCTTCCAAATAATAGGTTTTCTCAAGGCCCTCAAAATAGGCGTTTGTTTCGGTTATAACCTCTTCATTCGACCCAAATCTCTTACCACCCAGCCATTTCTTCAGGTTTGGGAAAAGAAAATAGTCGCAAGGGGCTAAATCTAGAGAATATGCTGGATGGGGTAGTAGTTCGTAGCCCAATTTATGAATTTTTGCCATAGTGACCACACACGTGTGCACTCGTGCATTGTCTTGATGAAGCAGCACTTTTTTTTTCGCTAAATGTGGTCGTTTTTGCCTCAAATCAATATCGAATCTGTCTAAAAGCTCTGAATAATATTCGCCGTTGATCGTTCTACCCTTCTCTAAGTAATCTATATGAATGACACCGCGTGCATCCCAAAAAACTGTGGCCATAACCTTGTTGGCTGACAGACGCACCTTAGCCTTCTTTGGTGCACGTTCACCAGTTGACACCCACTGTTTTGATTGTTCCTTGGTCTCTGGGGTATTGTGATGGATCCATGTTTCGTCTACGGTTATATAACGGCGTAAAAACTCGCCCGGATTGCGATTGAACTTTGCCAAACACTCCTTTGAAGTGGTCACACGGTTGCGCTTGTGGTCGAGTGTGAGCAATCGCGGCACCCATCTCGCGGATAGCTTCTTCATGTCCAAATATTCATGTAAAATGTGATGTACTCGCTCAGTTGAGATGCCTACAGCCTCAGCTACCTCACGTACTTTTATTCTCCGATCGTCCAATATCATTCCATGGATTTTATCGACGATTTCTGGCGTGATGACCTCTTTTGGGCGACCTGAACGTACGGCGTCACTTGTGCTGGTACGACCACAACGGAACTCAGTAAACCACTTCTTAACCATTGAAATTGATGGTGCAGAGTTCCCATAGTATTTATCAAGTCTTTCCTTGGTTTCAGTTATGGTTTTTTTACGCAAAAAATAATGCTTAATCAACACACGAAATTCACTTTTTTCCATTTTTGTTAAAATTCACGAGGTTGTCTGCTTCTAATTGCTGTCAAACACAAACCAAATGTCGCAGCTTGCTCAAAATTTGACAGTAGTCTATTGAAAGATGGTGGTTGACAGCAGCAGTGTTGCATTTAAAGTTACTGAGCGGGAAATTTAAAAAGTCACGGACTTACCAAACAAGCCTCGTAAAATTACCTCAAGATTTATTCTCTCGAAAATCTTTTATATCATTCAAAATTTTACAATATAACAAAGTTTAGTTTACTTTAAAATAAATTTTCTTCTTTTTAGTTCATTTAAATAAATGTTTTTGTCTAAAAAGTTTTGTTTTTTAGTTTATTTATTTCTTTTTCACTTTTCTTCGAATATGTTTCTTAGTCGGTTCATTTCAATTAATGCGTCATCCTTGCACGGTCGTTTTCTTGTTAATTTATCTTTGGCAGTTTTTCCAAATTTCTACGCGTTCTCCATCTAGCTTACGAAGGGGGGAAAAGGAATAATTTTTTGAAACCGTATTACTCAATGGTCAGATAATTTTCACTATTTTTACGGATTCTTTCGATTTTTATTTTCCTAATTTTTTTTTCGAGACAGGAAAGGGGAGCGAGCCATCTGATCGATTTTTTTCCATCATTATTTTCCATGTCCGAAACTGTTGAAACATTTTTCGAATTGCTTTGAGTTCTCTATCTAGCTTTTGAGGTGGGACAGGGGAGGGTGGCATTTTTTTTAAACCATAATATTCGACGGCTAGATATTTTTCACTATTTTTACGGATTTTTCCGATTTCAATGTCGCGAATTTTTCAACTTTTTTCGAGATAAGGGTAGGGGGGTGAGCCCCCCTACTAAATTTTTCATTCGCTGTATTTATTTATATAAATTATAAGACGATGATAGTCCAAAATGAATGTACTCTTTCCTATGCCTACATTAATTTCATTATCATTCAAATTACTTTAATATTCAACCTATTTAATAATATCAAACTAGGGGTCAAAAATACTCTATTCGGAAAGTTTTCTCTTAACTGAGCGTCATAGAGCAGTGGGTATATAATAACCCAAGTAACAATTTAAATGTTATTTGGATTTATCCTAGTTTTATGAAAGTTTTATGAAGGTTAGGTAATGCCCAATTTGATTTATACAGGTCATATATCATTCCTAATACGCTACCAGAGCAAACAGATTTATGAATCAGTTTCAAAACACTCCTGAAGGCTATAAGATAAAACCATTCAGCATTTAAGTATATTTGTTTTTATGATGGTTTTACAATGGCTTATACATATACACGATAAATCTTTTTGGTATTTAAACAATCCACATTGAAACTTAGTTTTGTGATGGTTTTATAGCACTCCTCAAGTCCATGCAATGGTTCTGTAATAAAACTAACGATGAGGTTTTATTAATGTTTTGAGATGTACTCTCGAGAACCGCTATAAAATCAAAGCATATAACTATTTCTACTTAAATGCTAGTAGCTCCCCCTAACCGGTAATAAATAAATCACATTGGGTAAAGATGACTGGAAAAAATAAATAGTAATTAAACGTTTCACAAGACTTAGACACCAAATACTTAACAGCTGAAATATTTAGGAAATTGGATTAAATGATACCAAACGTACTTTTTTAGGATAAAATGATTTTAAAATGGTTTATTTTGAGGAGAAACGACTTTATGACGGCAACATGTGCAGCTAAATAGAATAAAGGTAGGGTAGCCATATTTTATTACAACCAGAGGGAACAACTAAAGAGAGCCTAATTTCAATTCATGTTTCTTGCAATTTGGTGTGTATGACGAAAAGGAAATACACAATTATTGGTATTCATCTGTATTTAGATATAGTACAAATCATTTCGGGAAAGATATGAGTCAAAATTATTTTTTAATTTTATGTGGTATTTTGTTTATTTTCTTAATTTCGCGTTGTTATTGGGGCGCGTTGCAGATTTACTACCTAACTGATGTCATTTTGTCAAAAAAATTTCATTCGCAGATGATATTCGACATTTCACGTTGTTGAATACCTATATATTCTTCATATATTACTGCCAGGACGCCATCATTATATTTTTGCTTGTAAATTATTCGCCCTATTTTTCGCAACTGAAGAATTAGATTAATTTAAGTCCGTTTTGACTGTAGTTATTTATGGAATATTTTCTAACCCAATTTCATTAAAAAAAAGATATTTTGATGCCAAATAGATTTTTTTAATGACATACAGGTTTATAACAGCCCCATGATTTGGTTTTATAATGATCCTCAGGAGGTTATTAAGAATCCTGCGAATAAGGCAAGCAGGTTTTATGCTTGCATTTCAAAATAGCCCTGATAACCTTCATAGGAGTTGTCCCTCGTAGATTTATAGCAGCTTTGAGGAGGTTTTATGGATGTCGTTACAGCAAAACAGTTTTATCCATGCTGTGATTGTTATGGTCTTCAGAACCTTCTGAGGGATAACACAAAACTGAAATTGTTACTTGGGAAGTCATAATATGTTTTATAATTATTTTAATTTTGACATATAAAATGACATATTTCAAAACTGATGTGCTGTATTTTTCCTGACTGGTTATAGGAATAGTATATTTCATTACGAGTTCAGAAAATAGGCTTTTTCCGTGCGTGCGCGACATGTTTCCGTGGGAGGCGCAGCAGAACACGGAAGGTCGTGATAGCACGGAAAAGGCATTTATGAACGGGAAATGAACGATTATATCTACCTGAAAACCACAGATTGTTAAGAAACATTTATTTTTAATAATGAAGGAACAAAAACATGTATTATAATTGAAATATTTATGTTACAAAAATATCCAGAAATTGCCACAAAACAAGCGTTATTTATCCTGTTGGTAAGGAAATATCCAAACAATTTGCGATTTCTAGAGAACTGTCAACAAAATATTATTTAATGTTGACATGTAAATAGGCAGCTAATGACACCAACGCCCAGAAAATTTATCCGTGCGGGTGCACGGAAAAAACTTTTTTTCAATATGCTGAATAAGCATATAGTGTTTTCAGATAGATATAATGAAAAAGTTCATAACACCATTAATTAGGAATAACAAGCAATTATCAAAAATAAAGCGAAGTACATTTTTCATACCAAGAGGTATATTTCGCAAACATATAAACATATACCAGGTTTTCCAAATTTATCAAGGATATCCTGATTCAGATTCAGACATTTTGATCTGTATTTATAAATTATCCCTGTCTTTGAAATTGAAAAAATAACGTTTGGCAATTTTGATATGGAAGGTATGTGTTAAGATCCTAAGTATTAGATCCTATGGAAACATACCCACACAAATATTCACTTGATTTTCCTACTTATTTTCTCACAAATTTTTTGTAATTAACAAATACTTAAATTAATATTGTAGGGGTTTTACCAACAATAAAACTCCGACGTAATTTTTATTTGCAAAGAAAATAATCTTTATCTAAATATTTCATATTTATTTCTTTTTCTTTCTTAAATTCAAAGATAATAGAAATGGGTCCTTTGTCCGACTATTAATGTTTATTATGGGGAAATAACTTGGAATTTCATAGTTATGTTTCTGGTAATCAGATTACCGACGATGCGACGCCACCAAGCAATTAGTTTTATGACCCTTCCCAAGTAGCACACCTATATTGGTATAATATTTGTACAATATTGTGAACATATTGGCGTAATATTCGAAATGCAATATTGGCGAGAAAAAAAATGTGAACATTCGGCGATATTGGTCCAATATTACTTGAATAATATTGGCGAAATATTCTCGAACTGATATTGGCCTCAAAATATACGGCGATATTGGTACAATATCGCTGATACAATATTCTAACAATATTGGCACAATATTCAAAAGTTATATTGTCGAGAAGTAAAATGTGAACATTTTGCGATATTGGTCGAATATTGTTTAAATATTTCAAAAATAGTTTTGGTGAAATATTCATGAAGCAATAATGGCCTCAAAATATTTATCGAAATTGGTACAATATTATTTGGATATATTGGTGAATGTCAATATACCTTGGTAAATTATTAAATGTATTAGTTGATGAAGGTGACACCAGAGTCTGCCTTTTGATCGCCATAACCACTGAGTGAGCTGTCTTGAAAACAAGTTATGGGAAGTATTTAATATACTTTCGTAGGTTTTAGAAGACGTTCTATATGTAGAGCCACCTAGCGGATTTTTATCCAGGTTTGATCATGATATAATTTTAATATGTTTCATTGAATATTTGGTCAATATTCAAATTTCATCCCAATTTAGATTTAGGAAACAATATGAAGACAATATTGTTTTAACAATATCGATAAATATTATTGAACCAATATTGACCCAATATTAATTAATAAGATTTGTTGAATATTGGCGAAATGATATTCAACCAATGTGTAATCACACTTGGAGATACAATATAGTTCTTATTGCTAGAATCGATATGAGGGGAATATTGGGATTGCAATATTTATTCTAGATGTTGAAAACGATGCGAAGACAATATTATTTTATCGATATTGGTAAATATCATTCAACCAATATTGACTGAATATGAGTTATTACAATTTGTCAAATGAAGTGGAAATGATATTCAACCAATATGCTATCAAACTTGGAAATACAATATAGTTTTTTTTCCTATAATCGATATGACTGGAATATTTGGATTGTAATATTTATTCTAGATGTGGAAAACAATATATAACCAATATTGTATTATCGATATTGGTAAAAATAATTCTTGAGTTCTCAATCCGGCATGTTCTCCGTTTTCCGAGCACTTCGATTAGCATTTATCTGGTCGAGCTCGATAGTCATTATATAGCAATTGTATATACTTCAATCGTTAAGTGTTTATGTAACAAGTGTAAATATATCGTTATCGTTACTTATTAGCTGCTGTGTCCGTCATTTCATTACAAAAACCCGTCACCCCTAACCTCCGACAATATCTTCAGGCATCCCAACAATAAGCATTGAAGTAGCCTTCATGGCAGAGTTTGCATGTGAACTTTTCAAATTCTGACATATTTTCATCGCCTTTTGTCACAATATTTGTGTAAGAATTCTATCAAAATGGAGTTTTCACTGATAAAAATCAATATTAGCTCATTCAAACGATTAAGAAATTATTGGTTTTTATAAAATATTGCCAAGAATTGAATTGTGAGAATGAGTGATAAAAAACAAAACGAAAACCAATATGGAGGACTAAAGTTTAATCGCACTTAAACATGTCTTGTGATTCAACTTAAACAGAATTTAATTACAAAATGGTGGTTTATGATAGGTTTATTTCATGACGAGGGAAATGATATCAAATAAACCACTCGTCTCAAGCCGCTTTCCCATTGTCTCAATAGTCACAAAGAGTAACTCAGGGTGGACCTGAACTGATCTCACATACTACGAAAAATTTAACCTTGCTGTTGAGTTCAGGCGAAATTCAGTTCATTAGGTTCAATTCAGGGACAACAAATTTTCAATTGGAAACCGGCTTTAGGCTTGTGGTTCATCATCTTGTTACTCTCGTATAAAATATCCTATTTTCAGCACCAGTTGCACAATATACCATTTCGTCATCCTTTATGAACCCCATGTTTTTTCTGTCGTGACATAAATCCATCGAAATATGTTTCAGTCAATTTGGGAGTACTAATAGAAGTTTTGTAATGATTTCTGTTCGAAATTCTCCAGAATCCTCACCCATTTGAAGAGAGGTCAGCGCATCCTTTGGCATGTTTTCCATTACTCGAAGAACACCTACAGCAACTGCTAACGTTTTGCCCCATATCACAGTTCACAAATCATCAGTCCATCACAACCAAAAACCACATGTTTCACGATTAAATCCAGAGTGCTCGGGTTTCTCGGATGTTTTGACAGCCGACTGTTTTTTCATATATTAAAATCGTGAAAGATATTTGAAACTTCAATCATAGAAACGAAAGGATAAAAGAAATCTGGGAATAGCAATGGGACGAAGAAAGCTTTTGTAATTATTTGCAAGGAAAATGGGTTAGTAAAGTTGTAAATTGGATGTTTGAAGTTATATTTTCCGTTACTGTCAACAAGCTGTCAGAAAGAAAAATCACCAGCGGCTGTTACCGATAAAATAAAAACCACTCGAATTGCGCGCGACCAACCGACGACTGATCCAAAACTTGGAAACGTTCAAAGTTTAAAAGCTACTGGGCGTTCTTTCCTCGAATATTCCTATCGACCGCCAAGAAACGTCACTTGTTGATTTTAGGTGTAAATACGGCTCAGATCAAAGACGAAGTTGCATGGAGAGAATAATCAGACCTTTGGATTACGGTGTTTAGTGCTTGGGAACATTCGAGCATAGGGCTATTCTTAAAATATCGCTAGCGTAAGTTGTGTTCTATTTCGGTTGTCGATCTAGTGACGCGCAGGAATTTCATTGAACGTTGCGGTTTTTATTTTTTGTTACTTATGTAAGGGCGAAAGAAATGGCTATATGTTGAGATATATACGAGCCCTAACAACTATATGTTGGATGGAACAAGCAGTTACTTTGGGTATAAAATGCCAGGTTATCTAAATTCTTTTATTCTAATTGTTTTTAATTTTAAATATCAAATTAGCAACATTTTTTATGTTGTATGAAAGTATTTTCACGGTTTGATTATACAGGGTGTTAATTAAGTACGTTGACAAACTTCGGAAGGTGATTCTTTGAAGGTTTTCAGGACGAAAAGTTCATATAAACATATGTCCCAAACGGCTTGGTTTTCGAGATACAGGGCGATAAAAATACATTTTTTTCAAGATTTTTTAGAGTTAACTTCGACATTTTCGACAATAATCAGTTCAAATTAGGCAAGTACAATCCATTCAATAGGGCGCACGATACAAAATAATGCATTTCTTAAATAATTCACAGGGTCCTCCTTTTTTCAGAGTCAAGCTTTGTTCAACCCTTCAGAATTTTTTTTTCCGCCGCCACTGACATATTATGAGAAAGGAATAATCAATGTTGTTTCATTTAACATCTTTCTGATATCTTGCATTTTTTCATTTACTTGTACGGTTCAGGGGCTATAATGAAAATATTAATTTAAACATTTTCCAGTGTGGCATAACATTAGAAAATTTGAAAATTAAACATTTTCAATTATTGTAAATTGATGGAAATATTTTTTCAGAATTAAAAAAATTTACGATGAATAAAAATTATACAATAAAAAATATAAAGACAAGCTTTTATACAAATGCACTGAAAATGAAAAAATAATTTGTTTAATTTTTTGTAGGTTATTCTGTGAGTATCAAAATCTTTCTGTACAAGATTACCTAGATCAAACAATGAAATGAATTATTTTTTCCTTTTTAGTGTATTGTATAAAAACTTTAAAATGTTTTCTTTTTATAATTTTCATTTTTAACATTTTAGTTTATTTTTTATGTGAAACTGAAAATCTCCAACCCAAAAACCATCACATACCAATTTTGAACAGAATCGGATCATAATCACAAAACTCGTCCGCCATATTGGAGCCGCCATTTTGTTTTTTAACAAACATTTTTTTAATGCATTGTCACCGGAATTACGGAAACCTGCCAAATTTCAAATTAATCGGAGTATTAGAAGTGGGTCAAATTCAACTTTTATTAAATTGTTTGTTAGTTAGTTACAAGTGAAGCTAAATAAAAGCTTGTTATTGTAAAGATGTGATTTCTTTTTGTGATATCTAACAGAAAACTACTATCTCCCCGTCACTGCGGTACGCTGGATATTAAACTAGATCTGACAGATATTGGGAAAACCTTAACTTTCAACCTGAAGATTCTGATTCATTGAGATATTTGATTGAAAATGTTTTTACCCATCAGTCTTGATAGAGAACTCATACAAATTTTTTGTTATTTTAAAAAAAGATATTTTTTAGTTTTCAACTGAACGTTTCCTTTTCAACATAAAAAACTTCCGAAAGGTAATCCTGTAATGGAAGATAGTTAATAGGGTTTATGTAATAGTCGCAGATCATTACACATTTGATTTTCATTTATGAATCTCTGGTCATAACTCCGAAAAACTAAATCAAACAAATTTTTGTTTCCGTACGGAGTACATTATTTTATCAGAAATTTTGGTTTGTTTTTTCTTCTGCAGTAACGCAGAAATTTTGTAATCAATTTGAATTCATAAAAATAGCAAAGTGGGCTTTGATATTAATTCATTTATTTAAATATCAACAACTTGACAGTTATTGAAAGTTGAGAAACTGTCTCATTGTTAATTCTTCATTAGTGCAAGCTATAAAGCAGATTCATTCAATATTCCTTTGGATAAAATGGTTGAATATACAAATTCAGAAATGGCAGACATGCACTTAATGTATGGAATGGCTGTTGGTAACGCTCGTGCCGCCAGACGAATGTATCTAGAAAGATTTCCACAACGTCATATTCCCAGCACACAAATGTTCATCAATATTCACTCCCGTCTTCGTGAAACGGGTACTTTCAAGAGGTCTGCTGTTCTCATAGGAAGACCCAGGAGAGTTAGAACAGTTCAGATAAAAGAAGCTGTACTTAACGAAATTGAGCAGCATCCAGACACCAGTACAAGTCAAATTGCTGCACAGTTTAACGTAACCCATGTATTGGTATGGCAAATTTTAAAAGAGCAACAACTTTATCCCTATCACATACAGCGTGTTCAAGCTCTTCTGCCAAGGGATTTTCCAAAGAGATTAACTTTTTGCACTTGGATTCGAAATAAATTGTTGGAAAATCCATGGTTTTTATCTCAAGTATTATTCACCGATGAGTCATGCTTTTCATGTAAAGCCATTATTAATTTTCACAACAATCATATGTGGGCTGATGAAAACCCACACGCCGTGATTGAAAACCATTTTCAAGAGACGTTTTCTGTGAATGTTTGGGTTGGAATTGTAGGGAATTTCCTTATCGGGCCACATTTTCTGCCTCATAGAATCAATGGTGACCATTATCGACATTTTCTTGAATTCATCTTACCTGGACTCCTAGAAGAGATCCCACTGAGGGAAAGAATTGGAATTTGGTTTATGCATGATGGTGCTCCAGTACACTTCAGATTGGTTGCACGCCAATATTTAGATGAGAATTATTCTGATCGCTGGATTGGGCGTGGTGGGCCACAACTTTGGCCACCAAGGTCACCCGATATGAATCCACTTGATTTTTTCCTCTGGGGGCACCTTAAATCATTAGTGTACCGACCTCCAGTTCAAAGTGAAGAAGACCTGAGGAATCGCATACAGGAGTCATGCGGAATTATAAGAAACACTCCTGGTATTTTTGAGCGTGTCCGCCAGTATATGGTTAGGCGCATAAACGCATGCATTGAAGTTGGCGATGGCCATTTCCAGCAGCTGCTCTCACATATCAATTTCAATAATGGTCCTTTTCTGAACTTAATTTTATTCCTAGGGAATTTATGTTACTTTGCTCTAGTATTTGATAATAAAGTTATTCACTATTGAAAATGTCCAAAATTATTTTGCCATAATTAACTTTGTGCAATACATATTCAACCTGAGTTATGGTAAAAAATGTATGGGAGCTCCATAACATTACATTTTCTCTACACGAGCAGAAAATAGCTATTTGTGTAATGAGAACAAAATGACGTATTGCGTCACGCGCTAATCTTTGGAGAGTGGCAATGATACTTCGAGAAATGAATTATTTTATATCATGCGCACTATTGAATGGATTTTACTTGTCCAATTTGAACTAATTTGGATCGATTATTGTCGAAAATTTCGAAGTAAACTCCAAAAACTCCTAAAAAATGTATTTTGATCACCCTGTACTTCGAAAACCAAGCTGCTTGGGACATGTTTATATGAACTTTTCATCTTGAAACCTTTCAAAGAATCACCCTTCAAGTTTGTTAGACTATTTGCTTCTCAAATTTCTTTATGTTATGCGTTACTGGAAAATGTTTGCGTTAATATTTTCATTGTAACTCCTGAACCGTACAAGTAAATGAAAAACATCAAGAGAGCAAAAAGATGTTAAATGATACAACATTCATTATTCCTTTCTCATAATATGTCAGTGGCGGCGGAAAAAAAAATTCTGAAGGGTTGAACAAAGCTTGACTCTGAAAAAAGGAGGACCCTGTGAATTATTTGAGAAATGCATTATTTTGTATCGTGCGTACTATTGAATGGATTATACTTGCCTAATTTGAACTGATTATTGTAGAAAATGTCGAAGTTAACTCTAAAAAATCTTGAAAAAAATGTATTTTCATCACCCTGTATCTCGAAAACCAAGCCGTTTGGGACATATGTTTATATGAACATTTCGTCCTGAAAACCTTCAAAGAATCACTTCCCGAAGTTTGTCAACGTACTTAATTAACACCTTGTATATTTCATATATTTTATGTTGATTACTATTTAATTGATTGTTTGATAATCGAAAAATGCTGACAACTAAATATTGGAATGTGTTTTCCTCACGTTTATTGAGTTTTATCGACGCAAAGGAGGCTTTGACATGAAAAATACCAGTAAGAGTGTTGTCAACAAAGACTATCACGAGTCATTCGTGTATTAATATTTAAAGTGAGCAGGTATTGTCAGTTTTATTACGAGTAAAATACAATAATGTTACGTTGAAAACCTTCTGATCCAAGAATGCGAGAAACTATTATTAATCAGTGCCATAAAGGGAAAACAATGCGTGAAATTTCCAGTGACTTGACTATAACAACAACTACTGTGTTTACTGTAATTTAAAAAAAAATGGTGAAACTGCCAGTATTAATGTTCGCGGTAAAAGCTCGGGCCGTCCAAAAGCTGTTTCTCAACGGAGTGTAAGGCATTTGAATAGAATATGTTAGTCTGGAAGAAAAAATACACTACCAGAAGTAACTGCTAGGTGGATAGGCAAACTGAGATGGATGTTTCCAGAGATGTCGCAAATATATCCACAAGAGCGGTCTTAGTTTTTATAAGGCATGTTTGATAGGTACTTCTTTGCGGTATAAATTTTCCATTTTTTGAGTTACAGGCTAAAGAAAAGCCATTGTTGACGGAAACTCAAGAAAGGAAACGGTACATTTGGACCAAATCAAAGCTTTTGTGGAACAAACATGACTGGAACAAAGTTATCTATAGCGACGAAGACAAATTTGATGTATGTGTGGGAGATTACCGAAAGTGGGAGATTATCGAAAGCGTGTGATTCGAGAAAAAACAAGAAGCATTCCATAAGGACTGCCTCAAAAGGACTATACAGTTTCCACAGGGCATCATGGTGTGGGGTTGTATGCCAGCCAAAGGGTTGGGAACATTACACTTTATTCAAGGCTCAGTGAACGCAGACAAATATCAAGATCTCCTTGAACATTCGCTTTCACCAAGTGCAGCAAAGTTATATCCATCTGCAGATTTTATTTCTCAACAGGAAGGAGCCTCTATACCATACTGCTGAATTTACCAAAAAAATTATGGGAGAGCATGACACTAAGGTTTTGTTACATCCTTCTAGCAGCCCGGATCTTATAATCCAATAGAAAAACTTTGACACAAAATAAAACAATGCCTAATTGTTTCATTTTATGCCAAAGTGTCTCTTTTGGATTAAGATCTTCAGCTTACTTTACCACAACTTCGTGCTAAATTGCAAAAAATATGGGATAGTTTCACCTCTCAACTCTGTGAAGGCCTAGTTAATACTATGCCTAATAGAGTTCAGGTTGTTATTCGAGCTAAGGGAAATGTTACGACTTATTATTCTTTATTTTAACATGTTAAAAACCATTTGTTCCAATATTTACTTGTCAGCATTTTCCGATTATCAACAATTAACTAAATAATAATCTACATAAAATATATGCAATAGATCATGAAACCATAAAAACACTTCCATACATCATAAAAAAAGTTGCGAATTTCATATTTACAATTAAAAATAATTAGAATGTAAACAGGCATTTTCATTACCAAAGTAACTGATTGTTCCAACATATAGTTGTTAGGGCTCGTATTAGAAAATCCGAAGTTTTCTTACTGAAAAGACAAATAATAATGATAATAATAATAATAAAAATAACTTAAAAGCTTAGAAAATGATGCATCTCCATATACAGTGTCCGGCATAAAGTTCGCAGCTATGGAACAATTTTTTATCAATGATTTCTCAAAAAAAATTCTTGATGAAAATCTGTGCTTCATCCCAAACCCAAATTGCAAATACCAAAATTGAATTTTTTACTACCATATACGAGCGATATTGAAAAACATGCGTTGTTTTCAAAAAAAATTTGATCCCATCACTTTATTTTTCAGGGTAGAATTAAAAGTATGGGGAAAATATTGTTCAGAATCAAATGTTGATTCAGAAATTCGAATCACAGCCAACTATGATCAATTTAATTTTTCCACTTTTTTCCAATTTTCTTCTCATCGCCCTGTACAATGTGATTGTTAGATATGATCATATCACTTTCTGGATGTTCTCTCCTTTCTTCCTTCTATCGGAAAATCACGTCAATTGAAATATGTGACGGTATTTCACAAAATCTTGCTGCAAATAGTAATTAAAACTGAATGGTCACCAAGGTATGATACCAGAATGAAAATTAATTCATTTTCACACTACGGATAACATTTTTTGATACAAATAAGCCTCCATTTTCGATACACTGCATGTACGGCGTGCATTGTGGACATCTCTCAGTATCTGGTAGTTATTCTTCGCATAAAATCAGAAATTGTAAAGTATGATTATTTTTGTATAGTTTCTCATTAGAAAGCATCTACAATATTTCATTGAATTATTCACCTTGAAAATTTTAGATTTTAATCCATTCGAAAAATGTATTCACATATTATTATGCACTTCAAAATATCTGAAAAGAAAATTTTCGCGCACCGGCTGGGAATGAATCCTAGAAACTTTTGGTCAACCACCGCTTTTTAGGGCGGAAATAGACGGACTGCAATATGCGGTTGCTGCCGACTTCATAAATGCTGCTCAAGTCAACTTCAAGTGGAGTCGAGTTGGGCAGCTCAGAGCAGTCCGGATCGACCGCATTTGCAATTTATAGAACTGCTTTTTACTGCCGCATCTGACTGTAAGTAGAAAAGGAATGAAATGATATTGCGGTCCGTCTATATCCGCCCTTACTGTAAGGGCGGATATAGACGGACCGCAATATGCAGTTGCTGTCGACTACACTTTGCAGTCGCATCTCAGCAATACACGGTTTTCAATAGGGTGAAACACTCGAGCGTCAACGTGCAGTCAACAGTAGTAGCAGCTGCCATGTTGCTACTCATTCCGCTGTGCAGTCCGAGTGCAGTCGAAAAGAGAACGTAAATACACGAACTGCAAAGTGCAGTCGTCGCGACTCGTCGGACAGTTTTGAGTTTCAAGTGGTCAGTTCTGACTTTGATCCTCTGTTAATTGCTTATCCAGAAACAAATGGAAGACGATTTTGACAAAGATGCTTTCGTCGACGACATAAAAAATAAGGAATGTCTCTGGAACTATAAAACTGCATCCTATAGTGACAAAATTGAAAAGAATAAGGCATGGGCTGATATTTGTGAAAAATATGCATCCAAAATCTTCGTCTTTTTCTACGCCTTTTTTCACGTAACAAAAGAACAAGCACCACAATATGATTTCATTCCTTTTCTACTTGCAGTCAGATGCGGTAGCAAAAAGCTGCAAATGCAGTCGATCTGGACTGCTCTGAGCTGCCCAACTCGACTTCACTTGAAGTTGACTAGGACAGCATTTATTAAGTCGGCAGCAACCGCATATTGCAGTCCATCTATTTTTGCCCTAACCGATTGAGATAAAGAACATTTTTCGATCACAGTTGGCTTAGAAAACAAATTCTTCTCTAATTGTAAACAAACCGTTTTTGACGTATCAAGGATAATAGCTCTCATAAAAGATCTGTCTAGTGATTACAGTAGTTTTTCAATTCAATCATGGCTTCTCGACTAAGTATACAGAAAAGAACGGAGATCGTGATGATACATATGGTGAGAATTGTCATACTTGTAGAGAGCCTGCCGATATTTTCAATGAAAGACATCTAGGTAAAAACGTCCATAATTCGACAATTACAAGAATTTAAAAAACATTCAGGGAATCTGGATCGGTTTAGAAAAATACAAGGTAACGCATAGACGACCGGTAACTGAAAATGGGGAACTGTTATGAATATTATGCTATCTACGGTTGAAAATCAAGAATGTCATTATGGCAAAGATAAGAATATCTTGATATATCCGATCGATCAATGAGAAGAGTTTTAGCTAATAATAAATTCAAGCCGTATAAACAGAAATTCATACACACTTTGAAACCGAGAGATCCGGATAATCGTTTGGATTTCTGTTTCTGGTTTCAGTCTATGATAGAAGATAACAGACAATTTTCGAAAAAAAATTCCTTACAGAGACGAGTCAACCTTCACATCAAATGGGGTAGTCAGCTCCCAGAATTGTAGGTGGTGGGCAGATAATATCCCCATTTCAGGATACAATGTAGAGACATATACCGTTTCAAAGTTAACGTCTGGTGCGGAATTCTTAATGACATTATTGTTGGACCAGTATTTTTCAGACAACCACTGAATTCTGCAAACATTGAGAATGCTGCAAACATTTCTCTCCGATTATTTAGATGATATTCCATTGGACATAATAGCTGGAATGTACTTTCAACAAGATGATGCATCCGTACATTCTACGAGAGAAGTGAGAAGGTGGTTGAATAGAACATTTCCAAATCGATGGAATGGAACATATTCCAATAACACTTGGCCCGCCAGGTCACCGGACCTCACTCCTACGGATTTTTTTATGGGGATATCTCAAGCAAAAGGTATACTCAGGAAGACCGCTTCAAAATATATATCATCTGGAGAATACTATCAGGGATTGTATACAGGGAATAACTCCCCAGATACTAAGAAATGTTCACGATGCAATGCATCGCCGTACAATGCAGAGCATTGAAAATGGAGGACTTCACTTAGAATGAACCTTAGGACATATTTGTATAAAAAATGTTATTTATATCATAAAAATAAATTAATTTTCATTCTCGCCTCATATCTTGGACTTATTTACTATTTGCAGCAAGATTTTGCGAACTTCCGTCACATATTTCAATAAATGAGATTTTCTGATAGAAGCGAGGAAGGTGAGGATATCCAGGGAGTGATATCGTCATATCTAACAATATGCCATTCATCTAGTCTAGTATTTCTCATATCGTACAGGGCGATGAGGAGAAAATGGGAAGAAAAGTGGAAAAATTAAATTGATTATAGGTGGCAATGATTTGAATTTCTGGATCAACATTCGATTTTGAACAATATTTTCCACAGACTTTTAATTCTATCGTGAAAAATAAAGTGATGGGATCAATTTTTTTTGAAAACATGACATGTTTTTCAATATCGCTCGTATATGGTAGAATAAAATTCTATTTTGGTATTTGAAATTTAGGTTTGGGATGAAGCAGAGGTTTTCATCAGGAATAATTTTTTTTTGAGAAATCAATCATAAAAAGTTTTCCATATGCTGCGAACTTAATGCCGGACACTGTAGAAGCTTGCATCTCGAATCGCCAGTTCCACGGTTATACTTCCCCAGATAACAGGGAGGCTATGAACTTGTATTCATGTATGTGTCTGAAATATTTTGACTGTAGAATGAAGAAGCGTAATCATTATTAATTCATTTGGCATTTTTCAAATTTTAAGGAATATCAGTTGATAGTTTCCAATTTCCATCAACACCTAATTCATGTCGACATAGCGAAAGGTAAAAGAAGTTGTTCGAACATTGGTTGATCATACTCACCACCATGTTTCTGTGTCTTCGGTATTTTCATATAGTTCTGCAGTGAGTATGGCTTCATTATTTTCAACCACCGACACGCATTGTGATCCTTCGTCTCGAAATCGTGGGGGAAAATTTTCTTGATGGGTAACTCCTGAAAAAAAAAACATAAAAATGTTACTTATTTTTCTGGCCTGGAAACCCACACAAAAACAACAAATATTATGTGGAATGAAGAGGCAAATCCACCACCCTGTAAAACGACCTCAAACCCCAAAGGGCCATGCAACTTTCAACAATAGTGGCTGATCATGAATTGTTAGAAGCCTAGAGAGCATTGAGGCTGCCTTACTCTTTATGTTTAGGTCCTTTCAAGGGAATTGTTCTTCTCAAAAAAAAAAATTTAACCCATTTTTCTTGTACATCATTCATCAAAATCTTAAAAACGAGGAAATAGTGACGGAAGGATGTGAAAATTAGAAAGATACCGTAGCAGCGAGGTGCTCACAAATGAGATGCAGTTAAAAATGTTGACTCAGAAGGTGGCTAATATGACGAAATACCTGAAGCCTCAGCCATGATAGAAGAGCGCAAGTCCAACGACGAGGCCGAATCCAAAACAGAGGCCAAAATCAAGAAGAAGAAGTCAAAGAAACCCCCTACTCCCAAAGCAACCACCCCCGCCAAGGAGACAATGCCCCAGGTGGAACCTTAGGACACGTCACCATAAACCACGGCTACACAAGCCTCTGCCGCAGAGGTTGAACAAATGGAGGCCAACGTTTGTTTGAATGTTTTCGAGGATGTAGTAACTTGATTACTCATATTTCGGACGTCCATCATCTTAATGGTTGAAAGATTTCTATCTCTTTCAAATTTTTCACAACGTTTCAATTGCTTGAATCCGCAATCGTCTTCTGGTGAATAATGACAAAATCATATGCTATGCAGGTCTATAATTAAAGTGTAATTACGCTGTAAGTACTCGCGGTCTTGTGGCGCGCGTGGTTTCGCGCTTTTTCTCCCTCCAAAACGGTCCATGAGCGGTTTCCATGCGTTTTTAATTTCCACGCTTGGTTGACTGAAGGCACTATTGGCTTCTATATAGGTGGTTTCCATAAGTTTCCGTTTGAACCAATGTTCCTCTCTATGAAGAACACTAGCTTCGTCCCAAAGAATTCGATGGTGTTTTGTCCAGGCGTGGTCAGCAATTCCCGATTTTGATGTTTCCCCTTGTTGGCCACTCTCCAACGCGACCACACAGAATCCGTTGACGTCAACGTGAAGAACTGACTTTACTGGTTTCAAGAAGGAACAGGCCAGTCAGCGAAAGAAGGCCATCCGCATCGAGGCAGACGAACCAACTCTCTGCTCCCGAACCCCAAACCCGACGGTACCAAGAGAGGCAGACCTCTAAACGACATCATCAGTCTAGAGGACAGGACAGATAACCAGGGAAAGGGCCCCAAGAAGTCACCAGCTATTGTCATACGCGACAAACCAAGTGGCTGCAGATTTCAACAGCCTCAAGAAATCGAAGGACCGGTTTCAACAAGGCTAAGTCGAGACAGGACGGACTCTACCTCTACACCAACTCGATGCCAGACTAGAAAGGAGGCACAGATATGTACGAGGCATCTTCTTCACCTACAAACTGAAGTCGAAAATATCGTCACAAGTGAAAATAACAGAGAACAACGCTCGCTTTCAACGGCCTCGCTTTCAAGATCATATTGAATTTTTCCTTCATTTCTTCATTTTCATCACTAGTAAGTATTATAGTCCAAGATCCCAGGGCCGTCAGACGTTACTTCTTTTGAAACGAACGAAATGTGTACGATTGAGTAGTGTATAGATATATATTTGTATAATGGCTATTCAACTAGAGTAAGTAATATTTTCACGAACCTTGATTCCCTAATATCTGAAGAATGGCCCTCTGGCCAAGCTAGCAGGTAGGCATCCGAACATAGTACATACTAACACTACTCAATTGTACACATTTCGTTTGTATAAAAATATGTATCGTCTGACTGCCCTGGGATCTTGGAATATTAAAAACTACATGTTGGGTTTTGCAAATAAAAGCTTGTTTTTAAATTGATTTTTATTGACTATTTTATTTATTCGATCAGTATCTGAGCTTCATTGGTGTTTTCATTTTCCACATATCAACTGTTTCGGCGTCTTGGACCTTACTTAAGTCAGATGTTATGGATCCGATGGGTCTGTGAATATGAAGAGCCCTGCTGGTTTTTATTGTCTTCATAATCGGTTTCATCAACTGTCCTATTAGAAAGGTCAACACGTCACGTGTGGTGACTAGTTGAAAGGGCCAATTCATGCAACATTCATTTCCAGGTAGCACGTCATATCGGCTGAATCTTGGTTTCATATTTGGCCAATATAGATATATTGTGAATGAAAAAATTATAATGATATGTACCAATATCGATAAAACAATATTGTCTCCATATTGTTTTCAATATCTAGAATAAACATTGCAAACCCAATATTCCTCTCATACCGAGTCCAGGAATAAAAACTATATTGTATAACCAAGTGTGATTACACATTGTTTGAATATCATTTCGCCAATATTCAACAAATCTTTTTAACTTATATTGGGTCAATAATGGTTCAACAATATTCAATGAAACATATTAAAATTATATCATCAATCGAAAAATGTTTTGAGGCCATTATTGCTTCAAGAATATTTCACCAAAATTATTTTTGATATATCTAAACAATATTCGACCAATATCGCAAAATGTTTGCATTTTATTTCTCTACAATGTAACGTTTTAATATTTTGCCAATATTGTCAGAATATTGTACCAGCGATATTGTACCAATATCGCCGAATATTTTGAGACCAATATTGCTTCAAGAATATTTTGCCAATATTGGACCAATATCGCCAAAGGTTCACATTTTTTTTCTCGCCAATATTGCATTTCAAATATTTCGCTAATATGTTCACAATATTGAACCAATATTTTACCAATATAGGTGTGCTACTTGGGATGTTGTATCACTTCCGTTATATTTAGCGGTCAGACGTTATTCCAACTTAATGACAAATCGCAACTTGATGGCAATTTGCCATTGCGTTGGGATAACGTCTGACCGCTAAACACAACGAAAGGAATACAGCATAGGGCTGATTGTCATTATCAAAGTACTAACACAGTCACTCTTTCAATCATAAAATCAAATTGGAACTGTACATTTCAGTAGGAGCATCTATGCAATTTCTATGCAAGTTGACAATTTTCAATTTTGATGCTTATGATTAGGACGACATGCACAACGTGCATGTGCGTCGATACCTATTTGACGAATGAATAATCATTTGCTTTGTTGTGATCCTTGTTATTTGTTATAATTTACTGTGTTTCTGAAAAAAAATTGCCAGGAATGTTGTACTCTCATTGAGTTGGTGCGTAACTAACTTCATGAAGGTACTACAAACTGGAAACAAGAAGAAAGAACGTAAATTTCCTGTTTACTTTTGTAAATAAAGAAAGTTTTTCGGAGATTTTTCTATTTCTGCTGTTTTTTTATTGTTTCTGCTGTGTTATAACACTGTTTCTGATGTATTTTCTCAGATTCTGCTATTATGTCGAAATAAGGAATAACGGACTTTACAACATATTATTCAATTTAGATGATGTTCATCGATAGCGCTTAAGACAAAATTTCAGTAATCGGCGTTGATCCATATCTTCTTGAAGCTGAAGGTATTTAATCTTCCCAAAAATCATGTATGCTGATATTGTTAATTATTTATTGGAAACGAGTTGAGATAAGATAAGATAATTTATTTCCGTGGACAATACATTACAGCATCGTATAGAAAATTGTCATACAAGAGCAGGCATGTAGTATTCTAAATACTATATGAAAAAAAGAAGTATAAATTGATTTAAAAAAAGTAGACATAATTACAAATATACATCATAGACATACAGTGATTGTTCAATATGAAACAACAGTAATTTTTACACAACACAAACAATATAAAACAACATTATTTTTACACAACACAAACATATGATCTCTAAGTCATAAAATCTGTCAAATTATAAAAGCACTTTTCATAAAGATAATTTTTAAGTTTTCTTTTAAAAAGTCCCTCAAACTGACTACATTTTAATTCTTCGGGTAACCAATTAAAAAATTTCAATCCTAAGTACTTAGGAGTATTCAAAGCCACATTATATTTACAAAATGGAATATATCAGTATTTTTCCTGTCTAGTTGACTTCTCACGTTTACAGTCATTGGTCAGAAATAGTTTTCTGTTTTTGAAAACGTAAACGGACATTTCCAAAATGAACACACAAACCAGGGGCAGAATCTTGTACTTAACAAATAATGGTTTACAGGAACTGCGTTGAGAGACACCAGCGATCATTCTAACAAGTTTTTTCTGTGCTGTGAATACATTAGGAGCCAAAGACGAATTTCCCCAAAATTGAAGGCCATATCTCAATCGGGAATCGACTTGAGCGAAGTATAATGTAACTAGCTGATTACAAGTTAACAACGGTTTGAGATTTCGAAATAAAAAACAAAATAAATTTAATTTTCGTATAAGTAACTCGCAATGAGCTCTCCAGTTCAGTGTGTCATCCAAAACAGTTCCCAAGAACCTCACAGAATCTGACTGAGTCAAGTGTTCATTCCCATTATTAATACTGATATTCAGTCTTTGCGCATACTTCTGTCTGTTATGAAATCTCACAATTTGAGTTTTATTAGGATTGAGATATAAACTGTTTTTAGAGCACCAATCTACAGTACGGTTCATAATCTCTGAACAATTGTCATTCATGATGTTAATATTCTTATCGCTGACGACAATGGAAATATCGTCTGTAAATAGAATATACGAATTACCATTAACTAGTTTATCTAGATCATTTTTATATATATATATATATATATATATATGAAAATAGGTAATTCGTGACTGACAATAACTGTAGAATTGAAAATATCTTGAGATAAGTTGAAAGATTATAGTAATGCTGATATACCCAGTAGAGTTACTTGATTGTTTCTCATCATTTTTGAAGTTGATTGACATTCATTTAAAATTTTATCTGTCTAATATTTTTATATACAACATTCTTTTTTTGATGCTAATTTCTATTTTTACTCAAGTTATGTAAGTAGATTCAATTTTTTTTTTCTGCATTTATTAAATTGTCCTTTTGTAGTTGTCCTGAGGAAGGAAATAAACATTTCCGAAAGCTTGGCAAGATGACAAAGAGTTTTCTTTAAATCCAATATCAGACTGCAACCTCAAGATATTTTCAATTCTATATATATATATATATATATATATATATATATATATATATATATATATATATATATATATATATATATATATATATATATATATGTTCGGAAAGGTTTCCGCGGTCAGAAATATGTACATTACTAAGTTCATGGGTTGAACCGCGTTGAGAGTTTATAACTCGACGTTTCGGCTCCTGCTTTGGAGCCATTTTCAAGAGTGTGACTGCGAGGCCTCTATCTGCCTACTCCTCGAGTCGTGGTCTTGAGAGATATCAAGGTCTCAACCTGCCTACTCCTTGATCTCAAAAGACGATCCGATGTTGGTTGCACTGTAGTATTTATAGGTGGTTGGCTACCTGGAGGTGGGCGGGTCTTACGGGTTTTCTCGTTTGTCTTGTCTGCTGGTGCCTGCTGTGTAGTTGGAGTTAATGGGATAATAATTGATTGCGGATAAGTTTCACGTGGCCTGGTAATTACGGTTGGAAGAAGGGGCTTCCAAATGGGGTTCAATTTACGGCTATCATCTTTAATGTTCAGGCAATCAGGCCGTTTTTCGATTTCGATGGCTTCTCTGATAAAACGAGAAGTTCTTGAACGTACTGGGGCGATGGTTTTCGTTTTCTCGAAATCTATGGGGTGACCCGTTTGGATGAAATGAAGAGCTAATGCGGAGCTGGTGTCTCGATTTCTAACTGAAAGGGAGTGTTGATAGGATCGAAAATGGATCTGTTTCGAAGTTTCTCCTATATAAGAGTGGGGGCAGATAGAACAGGGAATTTCGTAAATACCATGGTCTTCGTTGGGAATTTTGTCTTTTGTTGGTCTGATGAGGTGTGATAGTTTTTGTTCTGTGGTAAAGATGGTTTTGATATTTGCTTTTCTGAAAAGTCGACTGATTTTGTCCGTCACCCCTTTGATGTAAGGGAAGAAGACTTTGGATGGACGGTCTTCAACTTGTGGTTCGTTTTTGGTTACTAATGGTTTCTGAAGCTGTTTTTGGATGTTTCTGTCTATGTGGTCTGGTCTGTATCCGTTTTGTAGGAGAGCTTGTTGAAATATCCGAATCCCACGTGAAAAACTCCTACCACTTCATCAATCGAATTAAGGAATTCAACATATCTAACTCCGACATCCTAGTCAGCTTCGACATCGTCTCTCTTTTCACCAACATCCCTATTGACGAGACCCTCACCATATTACAAAACAAGCACGACATATCACAAGACATCCTCACTCTAATCAAACATTGTATGTCCAACACATACTTCACCTTCCAAAACTCTTTTTATAGGCAAATCAAAGGTGCCCCTATGGGATCCCCTCTCTCACCTGCGATTGCCAATATATTCATGGAAGATTTCGAAACCAAAGCCCTTTCATCAGCCACTCTTCAACCTTCCTGCTGGTTACGATACGTCGATGACACTTTTGTCATCTGGCCTCACGGGAGAGATACCCTGGATTCTTTCCTGACCCATCTGAACGAAGTACACCCTTACATTCGCTTCACGATGGAGATAGAAAGCAATTCAACTCTGCCATTCTTAGATGTACAAATCACTAAAAATCCTCAACAAGGTTTCTCGTACACGGTTTATAGAAAACCCACCCACACTAACCGATATCTCAACTCCAAGTCCCACCATCATCCCTCACAACTCAACTCAGTCGTAAATACTCTGATATCTCGCTCCATCCGACTAACCGACGACCACAACAGACAATCCGAACTTCACAACGTAAAACAAGCTCTCCTACAAAACGGATACAGACCAGACCACATAGACAGAAACATCCAAAAACAGCTTCAGAAACCATTAGTAACCAAAAACGAACCACAAGTTGAAGACCGTCCATCCAAAGTCTCCTTCCCTTACATCAAAGGGGTGACGGACAAAATCAGTCGACTTTTCAGAAAAGCAAATATCAAAACCATCTTTACCACAGAACAAAAACTATCACACCTCATCAGACCAACAAAAGACAAAATTCCCAACGAAGACCATGGTATTTACGAAATTCCCTGTTCTATCTGCCCCCACTCTTATATAGGAGAAACTTCGAAACAGATCCATTTTCGATCCTATCAACACTCCCTTTCAGTTAGAAATCGAGACACCAGCTCCGCATTAGCTCTTCATTTCATCCAAACGGGTCAACCCATAGATTTCGAGAAAACGAAAACCATCGCCCCAGTACGTTCAAGAACTTCTCGTTTTATCAGAGAAGCCATCGAAATCGAAAAACGGCCTGATTGCCTGAACATTAAAGATGATAGCCGTAAATTGAACCCCATTTGGAAGCCCCTTCTTCCAACCGTAATTACCAGGCCACGTGAAACTTATCCGCAATCAATTATTATCCCATTAACTCCAACTACACAGCAGGCACCAGCAGACAAGACAAACGAGAAAACCCGTAAGACCCGCCCACCTCCAGGTAGCCAACCACCTATAAATACTACAGTGCAACCAACATCGGATCGTCTTTTGAGATCAAGGAGTAGGCAGGTTGAGACCTTGATATCTCTCAAGACCACGACTCGAGGAGTAGGCAGATAGAGGCCTCGCAGTCACACTCTTGAAAATGGCTCCAAAGCAGGAGCCGAAACGTCGAGTTATAAACTCTCAACGCGGTTCAACCCATGAACTTAGTAATGTACATATATATATATATATATATATATATATATATATATATATATATATTCCTGCGAGACACCCATAGATACTACTCTTTTATTCGAACTGTACTTATTTTCTTCAGTACCATCACATTGGGATATATTCTCGTACTGTTCTCTATTAGTCAAAAAAGACTCAACCCATGTATAAGCTGTACCTCGAATTCCGCAAGAATAAAGTTTAGTCAGCAACAAATTATGATCGACACAGTCGAACGCCCTACTCAAATCACAAAAGATTCCCGCTGGGCACCCGCCTGCCTCGATAAAGTTCACAACTTTTTGCAAAAAGGCACAGATGGCACTGCTAGTTGACCTACCTGGATAGAATCCATGCTGACTAGCTGATAATAATTTTTTTCTCATGAGAAAATCCATTAGCCTTGTGGAAAATGATAATTCGAATACCTTCGAAAAACACGATGGTATGGTGATTGGACGAAAGTCATTTAAATTCTTAGAATTGGGTTTCTCCTGTATTGGCACAACTTTACCTATTTTGAGACTTGAAGGAAAACAGCCTGTGGCAAATGAAAGATTCACGAGATATACGAGCGGTTCAATAATTATTGAAATAACTTTTTTCAGTATGAACATTGGGATTTCATCAGGTCCACTAGAGGACTTATTTTTCAATTTGTGATTGAGTAAAGTCAGAAGCTCTCCATTGACAAAAGGGTTTAGGAAAATGGAGCCTTTTTCAGATCGAAAACCTATATTGAGATTTGTGTCATTATTGTTACTCGGTATTGAATCTATAATATCATTAGGTTTGTCAATAAAATAATCATTGAACATGTTTACAATTAGTTGAGGATCCTCATAATCAACTCCATTTTCTCTAAGTGAAGTATTAGAATTTCATTCTCTCTTCCTTGACTGTTTATTAGTAACATACCAAGCTGATTTACAAATGTTGTCAGATGTAAGGATTTTATTCTGATAGTAACGTGTGCTTTCACAATGAATGACATGAAGGCGTTTAAAAAATTAGAAGCTCACAATATAGCAATTTGTGTGTGGGCGAAAAAAATTTAAAATAAATTCGCATATTCTAGTGATTGGAAAGATGGACTATCATACTATAGAAATACTGATGACTTAATTTTGAAATTTTTCTAGGTGATGCATTCTCAAAGACTGAATAATTAACAACGTGGATGATATGTCTTGAAGATGGCAGTATTGTTAGTGCTCATTGTGATTTTACAGCAGAAATGGGGGGATTTATTTTGTTCTCATATACCTACAGTGTTATTTTCTATAGACGACATAACAAGAAACAGGAGTTACGTTCACAGGAAAAAAGCAACTGATAAGCCAGTTGAACCCTGCAGAGTTTTGGACTCAAAACTAGCAAATCTCAAGTGTCTGAACCTCACTGAAGATGAACCCCTATTTGGAGGAGGATAACTCCTGTTTCTGAATCAAAGCGGCAGTTCTTCATTCTATAATCAGACCATTTTCAGAATATTTAGCAGAAAAAAACCAAGATGAAGTTTTATTACTGAATAAATAAAGAAATTAGACTAATAATAAAAATGGATTAAGCAATCCAGACTTCTGTCTCAACCTATACAAAAGGTAAAATCTTCGGCAAGTCTCCAACAGAAAACAAGTACTGCCCCCTACGGCTACTGAATTATATCTGTTAGATTCTTGGCAAAGTATTCTACAAGAACTACTTTGCAATGTTCTTCCAATCTCAACGCCAAAACATGTCTCAACCCACAAGTGGGAACAGAGTGTCACAGAATTTTTTTTTTTGAAAAGAAATCAGATGCTGTGACTCTTCCTGCTTGATAATTGTACCATGATTTATACTTTGATTGCTCACGAGTTGCCCTTTCAATTTGTTTACATTCTTTAATCGTTAAAGATATGTCAACCTGTTCACCCACTGTTATATCTCAATAAATTTAATATTTTTCCAGAGAAATTACTTTATTCTGACATTCATATCCAAAACGTTACAAAATCTGTGTGCCTACCCAGTTAACACAAACATCCTTGAGATGTCGCATTCATATCACTAAATGTTACGAAAGTGAAACACAATAATACGTCTCTGTCACCGCCAAGGTACTCCAAATAAAATGAATGTTCACATTTCAGGTTGATGTGAGACGGATGTGCACGTCAATTTGTGAATCTCTCTGACTTATCGAGCACATTCTTAACCGAATAAAAAATGTCGGTGGTTTAGAATTTTGATCTTATGTCTCAAACAAGCAGAAGTAATTCGCATTAATTCCAATAGAAATGGCTATGGGAATATCAGTTTGTGCATCTATCTGACTTCTCAGAAATATTTTTTCTGACAAGAAAATTCCAATCTTCTACAATAACAATTGTTTGTTTGCTCGTTTGGTGACGTGACGTATAGTGACCGGCGTTGACCGGCGCAATGAAATAAATTATTTAGCGAAATGGCCGCAGAGGAAGTGTTGTCTTTGTGTATAGTTGCCGGAATTTGCCATTTATTGGGTCTTCAAGTGTCTAGAGTGTTTTTGCGTTCTATTCATATTGAATCAAAAACAAATTTCGAGCGGTTCAAAAGTTAACAGTGGTGGGTTATTTTATGAACACAATGTATGGAATCCTATGCAGTTCCTTGTGCAGTGTAAACTTACTCAGAAAGAGATTCCCTTTTAAGTATAATTAAGAATTCTTGTGACACCTTCAATTGGTATATGTGACAGAGATTTGAGTTCTCTTATTCTTCTCATTTGATATCTTCATCAACTGGAATGTGTTACGCAAAAATAATTGAAATGCACCTCACATTGAGAGCATGTGGATGATTATTCAACTTCACATTGTGATTATAATGTTACCTCAATGTGAATCCAATTCAGATGTGCAATAAAACGTCACATTCACCTTACTTTGAGTCATATTTGGAATCACAATGTGAAGCAAAAAACGACCAAAAGGGCCCGAAATAGAAGATCCGGAGATGTCGATACGAGTCGCAACTCGATTCACAGGAGTGAAGTGGGACATGAATGTGAGGTCCACTAACATCTCTGAGATCGATTTGTGATTACTGGGTAGTAACAGATGAATATTTTGAATACGATTCATGGTTCAGGTCAATTTTACCTCTGATAGAAATGATCTAAGCTTAACATTTCTTCCTTCTCAAATAAGCTGAATACTAAGGAAACAGTCATAGGTTAGTTCAAGTTACAAGTTCAGGCGGGTGCGTACCTACTCTAGAGACTCCAGATCAATAGGGTTTACTTATTGATCTGAGCCAGAGACCCTTGGCGACCTTTTGAGTTAGTTTTGGTGACACTGAGGTTGCGCTAGTGGAATTTATTTCTGAATTGGTAGAAGGAATTGAAGAACTTATAGATGCATGGAACTGCCTTGTTCAATTTGAGAAGAAAGTTCCTCTGCTGAAATGGTTCCCTGCAACTCCAAGAATAGAAGCTTTGTCAAATCACTCTCACTGAGCAATTTAATTGTTAAAAGTGTATTGTAAGCTTCTAAATTTTGAAATGCTTTAATTTTATTCACTGTGAAAGTACTCTTCGTGTCCACTAAATAATTCACAAGATCAGGATACATTATTTTGGGAAAGCGTGAATATCTGTTAATAATTCTTCAGCTTTCAGAAGATATGAATCAATGCCTATTACTGATAGTTTATCTTTATACCGTTGTCGATGAACATCATCCAAACTTGAATAATACGTTGTGAAGACCGTTATTCCTGAATCTCAACATTACAGCAGAAACAGAAAAAATACATCAGAATTAATAGACATAACACAGCAGAAATAGAAAAAACTCCGCTGAAAGTTCTTTATGTAGAAAAGCAAACAGAAGAGTGAGATTCTTTCTTCTTCTTTTCAGTTTGTTGTATCTCCACGCTTTCAGTTACACACCAAACCAATTGAAATGATTGAAAAATGTCTCCACCTTTGGGATAAAAAGACACTAATTACAGTGTTGCCACGTGTCAATTTTTATCTTCAAGCTAATGACTGTGATGCATAAATTTAAAAAAAAATTAAGACAACGACTAAGACTAGGACTACGATAGTTATTGTAAGTATGGCAATGATATGTTGCATTAATTGGCCCTTGACAAAGCTATAGTTGAATCTCAGTTGAATATGATTTCATTCATCTCAATATATAGGGTTAGTTCAAAATAGCACATGGTGTAAAAGCGAATGAAGGATGGAAACGGAAAATGAAATAAATATTATTCCCTATATAAAGAAAACAGTAGACCAGATTGAGCATATTATACGTGTGACCGTTCGAAGCGTGGGAAGCAATCAGTAATGCGCATAAATCACCGTAAATCACCTCTCAATATTTTTATTGCTGTCCGGCAGACTGGTGATATTTATGAAAAGAAGAACAGTAGCGTACTTAATGAACGATCAAAAAGAACTCAATATTTTCTCTCTAATTAATTTGTTTTGCCGTTAGACTAGGTATAAATTTAATTAATTATTGACAAACACTATTTGTTATCATAGAGTTATCCGAAAACAGGCATAAAACTGTTCCCTAATCAATTGACATTTTGGGAATATAAAAGAAGGACATTGTAATAGTATAACTCAGTATACTTCTGCTTGAAGAATCCATTGTATTAGCAAAACATATGTCGCGGTTTTTTAAACTAAAAGTGTGAAAATCAACATTGAAGTTTAAGTATAAACGTTCGTGTATTTAGTGTTGCAACATGGCATTTTGGCGACCATTCGAAGAACGTGAGGAACAAGACTCAACCGGATGAACGATGGGAATTTAAAAACAAAATATTCATGTTCAGACCCAAAGACTTGTTCTGAATATATATCAAAGATCTTAAAAAGGAAATGAACGACAAATGTGTCAATGAAATCTTCGGAAGGATATCTCATCTCATCAGTTTGGGGCATTCAACTATTTACAGAGAAGGGGATGTTGTATATCATTATTGTAAAAGAAAACGAGAAGATCAGAAATTAAACAAAGTCGATGAGGCCACAAAAGATTTTCTTCGAAGGCAAGTTTATGATTTCTATAAACGAAACGAAGTACCTACCTTGGAATCAATCAAAAACAAATTATCTGATTATCCTGAGTATACATATAAGTCGCAGGAAACACTACGCCAAATTTTTTAGACTGGGGTATCAAACACAAAAAAGTAAATCAGCGAATGGCAATAATGGAATAACCCCGGCTCGTTCTGCAAAGGCAAGATTACTTGCGACAAATAAAAGAACTTCGGGAATCGAAGATACATATTGTATATCTTGACGAGACTTGGTTCGATAGTCTTGATGTGATTCGGTATTGATGGGTAGATAACTCCCAAAACTGTTGTCTCCAAGCACCATGTTCCAGAGGAAAACGTATAATTATTGTACACGCGGGTAGTGAACATGGTTTTGTACCGAACGTGTTGCTGTTGTCAGCAAAATAAATAAAAAAAATTTCTGCAGATTATCATGAGGATATGACTGCAACTTTATTCGAAAAATGGCTCAGTGAACAATTATTACCAACTTCTGTTATTGTAATGGATAATGCGTTATACTTGCATCAAAAGATGAAAATACCGACGAAAGTAACGAAAAAATGGGACATTTTGGAATTTATAGCTTATAAAAAATTGAACATTCCTCAAAAAGCTATGAAGGATGTATAACTACGTATAATTAAAAATGAAAATTTTGAAAAAGAATATATTATTGATGAACTTTGTAAACATTCTGGTCATACGCTTCTGAGGTTACCTTCGTATTACTGTGTTTGGGCATTTATAAAAAACCAATTTAGAAAATCCAATCAATGTCCAAATCTAAGCGGAGAAGTAGTAGAAAATGTTAGGAGAATCTTAGGAGAGGAATATAAAGATCTTTGGACAGAATGCATTTTACATGTACCAGCAAATAAATTATCAATGTTTCCTGATGTTTTCTCATTCTACTTTTTTGAACGACTTGTTTTCGGTGTGTCAGGTAACTTGTCAATAAGTTACGAGCAACGTCCCGTACCCATTCACGCGCAATCCTTCAATTCTATTCATTATAAAGAAAAGACACATTAAATTCGTAAATTTCTATATAGTAAGCAATACGCAAAGTTATACCCAAGTAAGAGAAAATATCTCCGCCTATGGTCGGCAAGTACGTTCAAAGAGGCGAAGTCATCGAAGTGTTAATCCGGTTTTACAGCTCATTCAACTGAGATTGGATAAACTATACGAAGATGTGATACTGTATTCCTGAGCATTAATTGCTATTTGTGAAATAATCTATTACTTCTGAGCAATCGAAAATCAATACCAGAGATGCACAGGATCAAGCAAATATTTTCCTTGGTAATTATAAATATAGCCGTTCAGCGATGGTTCGTGAAATAACTCGAACAGAATCAGCACGTAAATATTGCGGCGATAATGTGTACGAATTACGTGGGCATCCATTTAACTGAGTTATTCGCGGCACGAACCAAAAATAAATTTTCGTCGGTTGCCTTCTGATCTGGGCAATGTCACAAACTCGAGTTGTTCAATGGGGAATTAAATGGGTTAACGCAAAAATGTAATTATGCTTGGGAGTTGAATGTCACGAACAAACAAGATTTTTCAAATGATGTACCAGTGCACTGAACAAAATTTTTAATAACCCTAGTTAGAAATCGAATTACTTCAGCAAGAAACTCTAAAAGCACAGAGGGCAAACGAGTTCTCACCTGTGATTATAAAGCCGACTTTACTGATAACTACGAAAGCGTAGAAGGGCCACATAGAATAAAATCAATTTATTCCGTCTACGCAACTCGAAATTAGTATAATTCCGACTTCACAACTCGGAATTAGTATAATTCCGACTTGACAACTCGGAATTACTATAATTCCTACTTTGCAACTCGGAATCACTATAATTCCGACTACAACTCGGAATTAGTATAATTCCGACTTTACAACTCGGAATTAGCCTAATTCCGACTTCACAACTCGGAATTAACCTAATTCTGACTTTGCAACTCGGAATTAGTATAATTCTGATTTTGCAACTCGGAATTAGTATAATTCTGACTTTACAACTCGTAATTAGCCTAATTCCAACTTCACAACTCGGAATTAGCTTAATTCCGACTTCGCAACTCGGAATTATTGTAAGCATTGCGATTCCACGAGTTGGTATTGGAGTTATGTGAAAATGTAAACTTGAACCTTCCAGCGAGAACTTTGAAGATTTAATACAGCTGATGGTTGGCCCTAAGATCTATGAAAAAATCTACCAATTTTAGATATGCTATCAATGTCAAAACGTTGGTGGAATTCGAACTAAGCTTGATTTTTTAACGCATAATGTTAATATGTGTAGCTATGACATCATTATTCTTGTTGAAACTTGGCTTAACCATGAAATTGTAGAAGCTGAACTTCAGTTCACAGACTTCATTATATACAGACAAGATCGCTCTGCAAGCACCAGTAATAAAACAAGGGGTGGAGGAGTACTTATTGCTACACGTAAATATTTATCTACTAAGTTAGTGAATCCTCGGTAGATAATATTGAACAATTGTTTGTTAGTCTTAAACATGGTCAGGATAGATTTATAATTGGTGGAGTATATATCCCTCCTAAGTCAAATTTGGAAATGTATCAAGATCATATTGAAAGTGTGTTTGAATCGTCAAATACCAATCCTGATCATGAGTTATTGATTTTTGGTGATTATAATATTCCAGATTTGATTTGGATAGCAGGTAACGATGGTTCGGAAGGTGTATGCCCAGATTCATCAGTTGGAAAATTTGTTATCGATAATTTTAGTGCTCTTGGATTAAATCAATTGAACAACTTACCCAATAATAATGGTGTGTTTTTAGATCTTGTTTTCTCCCATTCAACAACAACTGATTTAGCTTCAGCTGATGATTTTCCTGATAATGTGAATTATCATCATAATGCCTATACCCTTGTAATTAGTACTGATGCTGATAAATCATTACAATTTGATATCTATTACTGTGATTTCAAAAATATGAATATAATTGGTATAAATGATTATCTTGCATAAGTGGACTGGCATTTTATGTATAGACTGAATGATGTTAATCTTGCAGTTAAATTTTTTTATGAAGTATTGTATCATGGTATTAATCTTTATGTTCCTATTAAGCGTTTCAAAACGTCAAATTTCCCTATTTGGTTTTCTCATGAGCTGAAATCTCTTGTTTTCAGAAAGAAAATACTGCATGAAGAATTACGTTCCCATTGCAAAGAACTCAGTACTTTGTGTTATCGACGATATTTGGAAAAAATAGAAAATGATATTCAACAAAACCCTAATTCTTTTTGGAGGCACATTTCAAACCTGCGTAAATCATCAACATATCCTCAAACAATGTATTTGGATGCTATCACTCGCTCTAATGGTAGTGAATCAGTAAAGGTATTTGCACAACACTTTTTCAAAGTTTATACTCGCACTGACCGTCAACGTAAACAAAATCAATATTGGATTAACTGATGTATTCAACTGCATCCAGAACTTGAAACTCAAGTACTCGAGTGGTCCAGATGGCATACCACCAGTATTAATGAAATACTGTGTTTGCACTTTAGCTGCACCCATTCATTTTCTGTTCAATTCATCCCTCAATTATGGTGTTTATCCTGACTATTGGAAAAATATCTATATTACCCCTATATTTGAGTCTGGTGATAGGGAAAATATTCCAAATTACAGAGGAATAAGCATTAAATCTACAATACCTAAATTAATGGATAAATTAGTTACCTGTGAGCTTACATGGACATGTTAAAATATAATAATTTCTGAACAACATGGTTTTAGCTTAGGAAAATCAACTTCCACAAGCAATATTTGTTAGATGCTTTGGAGAAAGGAGAAGGAGAAAGGATTTCTCCAAGGCATTTGATAGAGTTAATCATTTGATACTTCTGGAAAAATTGAAAGCATTAGGCTTTGGAACTGACATTTTGAATTGGATTGAAAGTTTTCTAACTAATCGTTATCAGTGTGTCAGAATAAACAATTATATTTCAAACACAATTCCTGTTGCCTCTGGTGTACCACAAGGCTCACATTGTGGTCCATTGTTATTCAACCTGTTTGTGAACGATATAGGTGACCATCTTCAACATGCTAAATTTTTAATGTTTGCTGATGATCTCAAATTATTTCTTCTCATTACTGATATATTAGATAGTCAAATTCTCCAGAACGACTTAGATGCATTACTTGATTGGTCCATAATAAACAATTTACAACTCAATATAGAAAAATGCCATAGTTTCACTTTTTCGAGATCAAAACATTTTCTTAACTATGGTAATAATAATAATAATAATAATAATAATAATAATAATAATAATAATAATAATAATAATAATAATAATAATAATAATAATAATAATAATATAATAATAATAATAATAATAATAATAATAATAATAATAATAATAATAATAATAAATAGGCAGGGAGGTCAACCAACACCTAAGGCCCTGGTGAGTTGCGACACCACCTACCCGAGCAAAGGATGCAAAATCGGACCGGCAGCTCATGCGCATCCGGGAGGGAAAAGGCATCTTTCCCTCCGGTGTCGGCCGTGGGTTTACTGGGTTAACCCCCCAGTAAACCCTAATACTCGGTTCCAAACAATCGGGGAAGAGGCCCCCACAACCGACCCCCTCGGATTAGGGGTCAAAGGCAAGGTGGTGGGGCCAACAACGATGATTTGCCAAATGACAACCGCAATGACAACGGACGCTTTGAGTGGACGGACGAATTGAGAGACGGACTTCTGTATATCTACGAGAGCAGTGAGCCCGCCCGGAGAGGATACATGGCAAGGATGTATGCTCTCTGGTGTGAAAGACACCCAGAGCATGCCGCCATTTCCGCCCAAAATCTCAGGGATTATGTTTCCTATCTCCGGGCTCGAGGCTATGTTAGAGCTCCTCCTCAGCCGATTAATGAAGTGGCAGAAGTGGCAGATATGCCACGTGTCGGTCTGGCTGTAGAGGAGGCTCGCATCATCCCACCAATGGAGGACATCAGAACCCGCAGGGCGCTTCACAATATGAAGCCCCTGAAGCCGCAAGAACTGGCACGAGTGGATGCAGAGATTGGCGATGTTCTTTCAGAAGAGGCTACCATCTGGCAGATCAATTCTGTCGTGTACGACGCCGCTCGTGCTCTATCCCAGACGGAGAGGAGGGAAACCACCGCTCTTGTTGGGAGGCATGAGCGACGCGTTCACAAGATGGAAGCTAAGATCAAGTCGGCGAGACAACACGCGTCTCGTATCCAGTGTGTGGTGGACTACATGTCGGCCAATAGGCCTTTTACGCCGGCAGTGCGGCGAATTGCTGCAAAGCTAAGACGAGCTCACCACACATTGAATCAAGGCGTGCTGTTTACCATAAAACAGCACTGTCTTGATAGGATACGAATGCTAGTGGCTGCAAAGAAGTCACTAGTGAGGCGGGCGAGAAGTATCGCGGAAAACATGAAGTTCCGCGATAAACCTTCTCGCTTATTCCAAGAGCCTCCACGTGTTGTCGATAACCCGCCGGCTGCTGATCGGGTAGAAACCTTCTGGAAGAACATCTATGAGTTTCCTCAACCACTCAATGTAGACACTCCAGCCCTAGCGCAGTTCGAAGCTTACTGCAGGACGCTTCGGCAGCATGAGCACAATGATCTGCGCAATCCGATAACCACGGAAGAAGTTCGAAGGGCCCTAAAAGGTTCTAAGAATTTCGCTGCTCCAGGCCCTGATGGGTTGAATAACTATTGGTGGAAAAAGTTTCCAACAACCCACCGCCATCTGGCCAGAGTTTTCAACTCATGGCTAGATGGGGAGCAGCAGATTCCAGAGTGGTTTGTCGAGGGGCGAACCGTGCTCATCCCCAAAAACGGAGATTTGTCTGATCCAGAGAATTACAGGCCGATAACATGCTTGAATGCGTGTTATAAGTTGTTTACACGCATCTTATACACGCGCATTCTCTCCGCAGTTGATCCGGTGTACGAACGGATATATGAGCAAAGAGGGTCAAAGAAAGGGGTCGCCGGCTGCAAGGAGAACCTGCTCATCGATAGATGTATCACGCAGGACTCCGTGCAGTATAAGCGTAACCTTTCGATGGCCTGGATCGATTACCGCAAGGCATTTAATACAACATCGCATGAGTTAATCATGCATTTGCTCAGATGTCTTGAGGTACCCGATCAAATAGTGGGATATATTGGACAACTGATGCCACTCTGGAGGACTCGCTTCACCATAAGATCTGGTAGAGACACAGTCCAAACAGAGCAGGTCATCATTAGAAGAGGCGTGTTTCAGGGAGACTCCCTCAGCCCTCTTCTCTTCTGCATCTCACTATTGCCATTGTCCGTTGTACTTAGGAATACCCGTGGGTACAACTGCGGCACCCCCAGCAACCGGAGGCATAAAGTCACCCATTTGTTCTACATGGATGACCTAAAATTATATGCCTCTGGAGAAAGGGACCTACATCAGTCCCTTAGGGTGGTGGAAGAGTACACGCATGCTATCGGAATGGAATTTGGGATCGACAAATGTGCCACGGTTCATCTTAAAAGAGGACGATGCGAGGAATACGGAGAGGATGTCCAGCTCGTAGACGGAAGCATCCTACATCATCTGGATGCCGGAGAGACGTATACTTACCTAGGGGTGGAGCAACGCCACTCCCAAGAGGTATTCACAGTTAAGAACTCTCTCCGCGGCAAGTATCAGCACAAACTCCGACAGATCTGGTCATCAGAACTGTCGGGGAAGAACAAAGTTGCTGCAACCAATATGCTTGCCGTTCCGATCCTTCTCTAATCTTTCGGAGTAATGAAGTGGACTAAGGAAGAGCTGCGACAACTCGACGTTAAAACTCGCAAAGTGATGCATCTCAATAGGTGCTTGCATCCTTAATCGTCCGTTCCACGGTTATACTTTCCCAGACAACGGGGAGGCCGTGGACTTTTGAGTTTGGAGTGTATGCATAACAGAATGGTTCTGGATGGGGCCTGTAAAGTCATCAGGAGTTCAGATCCCCTTCTCTGCATGGTCCGCGACCATGAAAAAGCAGGGATTGGAGCATTTCTTTTTAAGGCAGCAACCCGTGCGGCCGATGAACTCGGTCTCGTATTCGACACTGAACGGGCTAACCCAAACTCTGTCACCGAGTTGGGACCCGTTCAGCAAAAAGCTCACATCAAAGCTGCGGAGACAGAGGTCCTGCTACAGCTACATATGGATAAGCCAATGCATGGCGTCTTCTTTCACAACATCGAAGACCTTGGCTTATCCAAAAGCTTGACCTTTGCCTTCCTCAGGTCGAGTGAGCTAAAGTCGGAGACCGAGGGATTCATAATGGCCTGCCAGGATGGTGTCTTCAACACCCTCGTCTACCGTAGTCGCGTGATGGGTATAGACGTCCCTGACACCCGATGCAGGGCATGTCGTGGGGCACCTGAGACCGTAATGCATTTGCTATCAGCATGCCCATCTTATGCGGTCTCAGACTATATCCACAGGCATAACGCGGCGCTACGAGTGTTGTACTACCACCTACGACACTCGTACGGTATAGACGAGACACCGGTGTTGCCTTATGCTCCGGGGGATATTGAGTCCGTGGTGGAGAATGAGAGATGCCGAATCTATTGGAACTACTCATTCCCCACCCTCAGGCAAATACAAGCCAATAAGCCTGATGTTGTCCTCCTCGACCACCAAAGTAGAACGATATTCGTCATGGAGTTTTCCGCTCCAGGCGAAATTAATATCGTTCGAAAAGAGGAGGAAAAACGGACTAAATATCGAGATCTTCTCTTTGAACTCCGCAGGTTATATCCGGACCATTCTGTCAAAATGGTGGTTCTGATCATAGGAGTCCTTGGTGGAATGATGGACACACTGCTCTCCAATTTGAAAATAATACCTGCTTGCCGTAATATGGCAGAAATCTTAGCAGCAAGAATGCAGAAGGCCGTTATACTTGGTTCGCTTCGTCTACTCAGGGCACACGATTCTCGGACCCAATAATCACTCACCCTACGGATGTAGGGAGTGGTTATTGGGGTTAACGACACCAGCGCGCCCTCCGGATGGGTCGGAGCACCGGAGACAGGGCCTGACTGGTACACTCCTAAGGAAAAAAAAAAAATAATAATAATAATAATAATAATAATAATAATAATAATAATAATAATAATAATAATAATAATAATAATAATAATAATAATAATAATAATAATAATAATAATAATAATAATAATAATAATAATAATAATAATAATAATAATAATAATAATAATAATAATAATAATAATAATAATAATAATAATAATAATAATAATAATAATAATAATAATAATAATAATAATAATAATAATAATAACAATAATAATATAGGCAGGGGGGTCAACCAACACCTAAGGCCCTGGTGAGTAGCGACACCACCTACCCGAGCAAAGGATGCAAAATCGGACCGGCAGCTCATGCTGTGTCGGCCGTGGGTTTACTGGGTTAACCCCCCAGTAAACTCTACTACTCGGTTCACAACAATCGAGGAAGAGGCCCCCACAACCGACCCCCTCGGATTAGGGGTCAAAGGCAAGGTGGTGGGGCCAACGATGATTTGCCAAATGATGACGACCGCGATAACAACGGACGCTTTGAGTGGACGGACGAATTAAGAGACGGACTTCTGCATTGATACGAGAGCAGTGAGCCCGCCCGGAGAGGATACATGGCGAGAATGCATGCTCTGTGGTGTGAGAGACACCCAGAGCATGCAGCGTTTTCCGCACAAAATCTCAGGGATTATGTATCCCATCTTCGGGCTCGAGGCTACGTTAGAGCTCCTCCTCAGCCGGTTATCGAAGTGGCAGATATGCCACGTGTCGGTTTGGCTGTGGAGGAGAATCGCATCATTCCACTGATGGAGGATATCAGAACCCGCAGGGCGCTTCACAATATGAAGCCCCTGAAGCCGCATGAACTGGCACGGGTGGATGCGGAGATTGGCGATGTTCTTCCAGAAGAGGCTGACATCTGGCAGATCAATTCTGTCGTGTACGACGCCGCTCATGCTATATCCCAAACAGAGAGGAGGGACACCACCGCTCTGGTAGGGAGGCATGAGCGCCGTGTACACAAGATGGAAGCCAAGATCAAGTCGGCGAGACAACACGCGTCTCGTATCCAGTGTGTGGTGGACTTCATGGCGGCCAATAGGCCTTTCACGCCCGCAGTGCGGCGAATTGCCGCAAAATTGAGACGAGCTCACCACACATTGAATCAAGGTGTGCTGTTCACCATCAAACAGCACTGCCTTGATATGATACGAATGCTAGTGGCTGCAAAGAAGTCACTAGTGAGGCGGGCGAGAAGTATCGCGGAAAACATAAAGTTCCGCGATAAACCTTCTCGCTTTTTCCAAGAGCCTCCACGTGTTGTCGATAACCCGCCGGCTGCAGATCGGGTGGAAACATTCTGGAAGAATATCTATGAGTATCCGCAACCACTCAACGTAGATACTCCAGCGCTAGCGCAGTTCGAAGCATTTTGCAGGGGGCTTCGGCAGCCTGAGCTCAATGATCTGCGCATTCCGATAACCACGGAAGAAGTACGAGGGGCCCTAAAAGGCTCTAAGAATTTCGCTACTCCAGGCCCTGATGGGTTGAATAACTATTGGTGGAAAAAGTTTCCAACAACCCACCGCCATCTGGCCAGAGTTTTCAACTCATGGCTAGATGGGGAGCAGCAGATTCCAGAGTGGTTTGTCGAGGGGCGAACCGTGCTCATCCCCAAAAACGGAGATTTGTCTGATCCAAAGAATTACAGGCCGATAACATGCTTGAATGCGTGTTATAAGGTGTTTACGCGCATCCTATACACACGCATTCTCTCCGCAGTTGATCCGGTGTATGAACGGATAAATGAGCAAAGAGGGTCAAAGAAAGGGGTCGCCGGGTGCAAGGAGAACCTGCTCATCGATAGATGTATCACGCAGGACTCCGTGCAGTATAAGCGTAACCTTTCGATGGCCTGGATCGATTACCGCAAGGTATTTGATACAACATCACATGAGTTAATCATGCATTTGCTCAGATGCCTTGAGGTACCCGGTCAAATAGTGGGATGCATTGGACAACTGATGCCGCTCTGGAGGACTCGCTTCACCATAAGATCTGGTAGAGACATAGTCCAAACAGAGCAGGTCATCAATAGAAGAGGTGTGTTTCAGGGAGACTCCCTTAGCCCTCTTCTCTTCTGCATCCCACTATTGCCATTGTCCGTTGCACTCAGGAATACCCGTGGGTACAACTGCGGCACCCCCAGCAACCGGAGGCATAATGTCACCCATCTATTTTACATGGATGACCTCAAATTGTATGCCTCTGGAGAAAGAGACCTACATCAGTCCCTTAGGGTGGTGGAAGAATATACGCATGCTATCGGTATGGAATTTGGGATCGACAAATGTGCCACGGTTCATCTCAAAAGAGGACGATGCGAGGAATACGGAGAGGATGTCCAGCTCGTAGACGGAAGCATCCTACATCATCTGGATGCCGGAGAGACTTATACTTACCTAGGGGTGGCGCAACGCCGCTCCCAAGAGGTAATCACAGTTAAGAACTCTCTCCGCGGCAAGTATCAGCATAAACTCCGACAGATCTGGTCATCAGAACTGTCGGGGAAGAACAAAGTTGCTGCAACTAATATGCTTGCCGTTCCGATCCTTCTCTACTCCTTCAGAGTGATGAAGTGGACTCAGGAAGAGCTGCGACAACTCGACGTAAAAACTCGCAAAATGATGCATCTCAATAGGAGCTTGCATCCTAAATCGTCCGTTCCACGGTTATACTTTCCCAGACAACGGGGAGGCCGTGGACTTTTGAGTTTGGAGTGTCTGCATAACAGAATGGTTCTGGATGGGGCCTGTAAAGTTATCAGGAGTTCAGATCCCCTTCTCTGCATGGTCCGCGACCATGAAAAAGCAGGGATTG
Source organism: Chrysolina oricalcia (assembly GCA_944452925.2). Taxonomy (NCBI): domain Eukaryota; kingdom Metazoa; phylum Arthropoda; class Insecta; order Coleoptera; family Chrysomelidae; genus Chrysolina; species Chrysolina oricalcia. The sequence goes on from OX101822.2 coordinate 55,131,574, forward strand.
GAGCATTTCTCTTTAAGGCAGCAACCCGTGCAGCCGATGAACTTGGTCTCGTATTCGACACTGAACGGGCTAACCCAAACTCTGTCACCGAGTTGGGACCCGTTCAGCTAAAAGCTCACATTAAAGCTGCGGAGACAGAGGTCCTTCTACAGCTGCATACGGATAAGCCAATGCATGGTGTCTTCTTCAACAACGTCGAAGACCTTGGCTTATCCAAAAGCTTGACCTTTGCCTTCCTCAGTTCGAGTGAGCTAAAGTCGGAGACCGAGGGATTCATAATGGCCTGCCAGGATGGTGTCTTCAACACCCTCGTCTACCGTAGTCGCGTGATGGGTATAGACGTCCCTGACACCCGATGCAGGGCATGTCGTGGGGCACCTGAGACCGTAATGCATTTGCTATCAGCATGTCCAGCTTATGCGGTCTCAGCCTATATCCACAGGCATAACGCGGCGCTACGAGTGTTGTACTACCATCTAAGACACTCGTACGGTATAGACGAGACACCGGTGTTGCCTTATGTTCCGGGGGATATTGAGTCCGTGGTGGAGAATGAGAGGTGCCGAATCTATTGGAACTACTCATTCCCCACCCTCAGGCAAATACAAGCCAATAAGCCTGATGTTGTCCTCCTCGACCGTCAAAGTAAAACGATATTCGTCGTGGAGTTTTCCGCTCCAGGCGAGATGAATATCGTTCGGAAAGAGGAGGAAAAACGGACTAAATATCGAGATCTTCTCTTTGAACTCCGCAGGTTGTATCCGGACCATTCTGTCAAAATGGTGGTTCTGATTATAGGAGTCCTTGGTGGAATGATGGACACACTGCTCTCTAATTTGAAGTTCATACCGGCCTGCCATAATATGGCACAAATCCTAGCCGCTCGAATGCAGAAGGCCGTCATCCTTGGTTCACTTCGTCTGCTCAGAACACATGACTCTCGGACCCAATAATCACTCACCCTACGGACGTAGGGAGTGGTTATTGAGGTAAACGACACCAGCGCGTCCTCCGCATGGGTCGGAGCACCGGAGACAAGACCTGACTGGTACACTCTTAAAGGAAAAAACAAATAATAATAATAATCATAACCAACATCTCAGGCCCTGGTGAGTTGCGACACCACTTCCCCGAGCAAAAGGTGCTAAACCGGACCGGCAGCTCAGGTGCACCCGGGAGGGAAAGAGCTTTCCCTCTGATGTCGGCCGTGGGTATACTAGGCTAACCCCCCGGTATACCTAGAAACTCGGGTTCCAAACAGACGAGGAAGAGACCCCCACAACCGACCCCCTCGGATAAGGGGTCAAAGGCAAGGTGGAGGGGCCGTAAACGAGGATTTGCCTGCTTATGACGACCGCGACGAACAAGGACGCTTTGAGTGGACTAATGAATTGAGGGATGACCTTCTGCGTTTTTACGAGAGTAGTGAGCCCGCCCGAAGGGGATACATGGCGAGAATGCATGCGCTGTGGTGCGAAAATCACCCAGAGCATGCCGCTTTCACCGCACAAAATCTCAGGGATTATGTATCTCATCTTCGGGCTAGAGGCTATATCAGGGCCCCTCCTCAGCCGGCTAACGAACTGGCAGAAGTGGCAGTTCCACCACGAGTTGGTCTGGCACAGGAGGAACCTTTGATTGCACCGCCAATGGAAAATTTCAGAACACGTAGGGTGCTTCACGTACCAAAGTACCTGAAGCCAGAACAACTAGCCCAAGTGGATGCAGAGGTTCGGGATGTCCTAATAGAAGAGGCTGATATCTGGCAAATTAACAGCGCTGTGTACAGAGCCGCTCAGTCGCTGACCCAAACGGAGAGAAGGAATCCCTTCTTGTCGGTTGGAAGGCACGAGCGACGAGTACAGAAGATGGAAGCCAAGATCAAGTCGGCGAGACAACACGCGTCTCGTATCCAATGTGTGATGGACTATATGGCAGCCAACAGGCTTTTCACGCCAGCAGTGCGCCGAATAGCGGCAAAATTAAGAAGAGCCCATCACACACTGAATCAAGGAGTGCTGTTGACTACCAAGCAGCACTGCCTTGACAGGATACGAATGCTAGTGGCTGCAAAGAAGTCACTAGTGAGGCGATTGAGGAGCATCGCGGAAAACTCAAAATTCCGCAATAATCCTTCTCAATTATTCCAAAAGCGTGTTGTAGAATATCCGCCGACCGCTGATCAGGTAGAAACCTTCTGGAAGGATATTTATGAACATCCGCAACCACTCCAGCCCTAGCGCAGTTTGAAGGATTCTGCGGAAGGCTTCAACAGCCAGAGCTCAATGAACTGCGTGACCCGATAACCCCGGAAGAAGTTCGACGAGCCCTTGAGGGCTCGAAGAACTCAGCTGCACCAGGTCCGGATGGACTAGGGAACTACTGGTGGAAAAAATTTCCCAGCACCCACCAACATTTGGCCAGAGTTTTCAACTCATGGTTGAATGGTGAGCAGCAGATTCCCGGTTGGTTTGTCGAGGGGCGAACCGTGCTGATCCCAAAAACGGGAGATTTGTCGGAACCGAAAAACTACAGGCCGATAACATGCCTGAACGCATGTTAAGATGTTCACCCGCATTTTGTACATGCGAATACTCACCGCAGTTGAACACGTGTACGAACGGATATATGAGCAAAGAGGGTCAAAGAAAGGGGTCGCTGGATGCAAGGAGAATCTGCTCATCGATAAATGTATTACGCAGGACTCCACGCAGTATAAGCGTAACCTTTCGATGGCCTGGATCGACTATCGCAAGGCATTTGACACGACATCGCATGAGCTAATCATGCACGTTCTTCGATGCCTTGCGATACCCGATCAAATAGTGAGATGCATTGAACAACTGATGCCACTCTGGAGGACTCGCTTCACTATAACATCAGGTCAAGCTAGAGTCCAAACAGATCAGGTTATCTTCAGAAGGGGAGTGTTTCAGGGAGATTCTCTCAGCCCCCTTCTCTTTTGCATCTCACTATTGCCATTGTACGTTGCCCTCAGAAAAACACGTGGATACTACTGCGGCACCCCCAGCATCCGGAGGCATAAGGTGACTCATCTATTCTACATGGATGATCTTAAGCTTTATGCCTCAGGTGAAAAGGACCTACGTCAGTCTTTGAGGGTGGTGGAGGAGTATACGCAGGCCATCGGCATGGAGTTTGGGATCGACAAATGTGCAACGGTTCATCTCAAAAGAGGACGATGCGACGATTACAGCTCATAGACGGAAGCATCCTACGTCATCTGGGTGCCAGAGAGACGTATACCTACTTGGGAGTGGAACAACACCACTCTCAAGAAGTTATAACTGTCAAAAACTCTCTCCGCGGAAAGTATCAGCACAAACTCCGACAGATCTGGTCATCAGAACTGTCGGGAAAGAACAAAGTTGCTGCCACAAATATGCTTGCCGTTCCGATCTTACTCTACTCCTTCGGAGTAATGAAGTGGACTCAGGAGGAGATGCGACAACTCGACGTAAAGACTCGCAAGATGATGCACCTATACAGGAGCTTGCATCCCAAATCGTCCGTTCCTCGGTTATATCTCCACCGACAACAAGGAGGACGAGGACTTTTGAGTTTGGAGTGTCTTCACAACAGAATGGTATTGGATGGAACATGTAAAGTAATCAGGAGTTTGGACCCCCTTCTCTGCATGGTCCGTGACCATGAAAACGCAGGGATTGGAGCGTTCCTCTTTAAGGCAGCAGCCCGTGCGGCTGATGAACTCGGTCTCTGTTTCGACACCAAACGGCGTGATCCCAACTCTGTCATAGAGTTGGCACCCGTTCGGCAAAAAACCCATGTAAAGGCCGCAGAAAATGCAGCTCTTCTGCAGCTGCATAGGGATAAGCCTTTGCATGGGGTCTTCTTCAGAAACGTTGAAGACCTTGGCTTATCCAAGAACTTGACCTACGCCTTCCTTAGGTCAAGTGGGCTGAAGTCGGAGACCGAGGGATTCATAATGGCCTGCCAAGATGGTGTCTTCAACACCTTGGTCTACCGAAGCCACGTGATGGGTATAGAGGTCCCTGATATTAGATGCAGGGCCTGCCGTCAGGCGCCTGAGACCATTATGCATTTGCTGTCAGCATGTCCAGCATATGCGGTCTCAGCCTATATCCACAGACATAACGCGGCTCTACGAGTGTTATATTACCACCTACGACACTCGTACGGTATAGACGAGACACCAGTGTTGCCTTACGCTCCGGGGGATATTGAGTCCGTGGTGGAGAATGAATTTTTTTTTCAATATTCCCATTTTTTAGTATTTTATTTATTTGAAGTAACATAAAAATTATTTTTTTAAATTCTTCACTGTGAATGATTAAATAATTGTTATAAACAAATGCATTGTTTATAAGATATTTGAATTTTTATTTTTGGAATTTTTATCAGCAATGAATATTATTATTTTTAAGAACAAAATTATTGAAAGAAATAATTTGCTGAAAAACGCATTTGTTGATTAACTATATTTTTTTGCTACCAAATATTAATATTAAGGAATCATTTTTTTAATATTATAATTTCCTTTGCTCTTCAATATTCTAAAATATATATATGTATATATATATATATATATATATATATATATATATTTTCTTCTGTTATTTAATAAACAATTTGTTATAAACAAATTAATTTTCACGATACATATTATTTTAAGCAGAATAGCAGAATAGTGTCATTAGTTGTGTTAAAAAAATTGTTCTATTCTCTACAAAATTTTAAATATTTTTCTATTTTTACGTTTGGCGTTTCCTCGTAGCTCTCAATCATTTTTATTGAAATAACTCATAAACAAATGGAGAAAGTACAAAGACACTCCAGGTCTCTTCAGCATAGGAGTACAGCTTTCATCCAAAGCCAAACCGTGGATTTTTGAGTTCCATGTATACAAATTGAGACGAATTCAAATATCTTTGCTGCTGAAGATTACTGATGAGTGATGCTTCTAGATGTATAGAACAATTTTTCAGGAAGTGAAAAAAAATTTCAAGAAATGTGAATAAAATGAGAGATTTGAGTATCATGATTTTTTTTTAAGTTTGACATTATTGTCTGAAAGAAACATAACCAGCTGAAAGTGGACATTAATTTCAAAAGAATGCTCATTTTGTCCAGACTCTACCATTTTATAAAGCAAACAACAATTATTTTTGGAGAAAGTGATTTTATTCTAGGGTTCCATCAACTTTTATACGCTCAAAAATTATTTTATTTCGATTTCATAAACATAAAATGAGGTATTGATTATTAATAATAAAGAATAGACTGCTTGGTAGCATTAAATAGTATGTCAATAAAATTAACTTTTCATGTAATTAAGCCTAATAGAATTATCGAAATGAAATGTCGATTATCCGACAAGGCACCGATTAATAAGAATCCTTGTGACAAATGTCGCAATTGTCTAACATCCAGATTCCAACGGAGTTTCAGAAACAGACAGATATACAGGGTGTAACCAAATAAGTGTAACATTTTTTAGGAGGTGAATCCTTGTCGAAAATTAAAAACTTTTTTAACTCCTGTGATGTGTTCGTAGAAGCAATAGTTTCCCAATGAAAAATAAAATACAGCATTGTGCATGAACGGATCTTCTGTAAATAGAATTGAAAAAATCTAGTAGGTGGCTGTCACATTTTGTTGGAACAATTTGTGACTTCTATCGTAGTTTTTTAAAATTATTCCACTTGTTTCATTCAGTGGTATTTATTTCTTTGTTATGCCGTTCACACGTTATACTCCCCAAGAATATGCTACTAAGCACTACATTTATGGTGAATGTGAAGGTAGTGCTACTGCTGCAGCAGCGCTTTATGCAGAACGATATCCGATCGCACAATGCCGCTCAGAGAATCGCTGATCTGGGGGCTATAACCTATAACGCATTTGAAAAGATTCTTCTTGAAAACATGTTGTCTCTACGTACGAGTGGATAAAAAGTAACATTTCTGTAATATTACTCAGTGCGATGTTGAATAATCGTTATTGTGGTTTATAGTGTATGTTGATTAAAAAAAAGACGTTGAATTAGTATCTACTTCTTTACATCTCATTGAATGGTTTCAAGCAGTTGATTCGTTATTACTCATAATTAATTAATTATTTCATCTTGATAGGATAAAAATAAAAGACATTACTGACAAAGTCTAATGGAATTGATTTTAGCTCAGAATAGCATCACATTCTAATTTAATAGAAATTCTACTCCATCCAAAAACAATTATCGTATGTTTCATACCATGGTAGAGGGTAGACAAATTGCGCATTCTTTTGTGATGAATATCCACTTCCACTTGGTTATGTTTTTTTCAAACAATAATGTCAAACTGTTGTTAAAAAAATTTGTTAAACTCAAATCTGGCATTTTCCCCTCATTTCGTGAAAAATTGTGTCGTCTTCTGAAAAACTGTTTTGTACGTTTGAAAGCATCACTTATCAGTAATCTCAAGCAGCAAAGATGTTCGAATTGGTTCCAATTTGTAGACATGGCACTCAAAAATCCAAGTTGAGGTAGTGATTTTCCAGAAATTGAAAAAATGCCCATTATCTCGAAAACGGTGAGATTTTTACTGAGGTGAAATTCCGATATTCTGAACAGTCATGACCTGGTCTATCACCAGTTTCAATATTGTACAAGATTCACTGGACACCCTGTTTACTGTGATACCATAATACAATTTTATTGTTGTTACATTTTTTGATCTTATTTTTTTTTTAATATTTCAGCATTTAAATTTTTGGATTCTTAATTTTTTTTAAATTTTTGATTTATAAAAATATGTTATTGTTTTTACTTTTAAAATCACTAAATTTTCAATTTTTTTAATTTCTAAAATTTATATTATTCATGTTTAAAAAAAAATATATGTGGCTGTTTATATTTATGTTCATACACCTATGTGTGCAAATATCAATATGTTACTGATTGTTTTGATTTCAAGTCGATTTTACATGTCGCGACTATTTTTAAACATTTATCAATTGTTATCAATTTAAGTGAAAGGAGGGTATTTTTCGATTAGATTCCAAAAGATCCAACATCCTTCGACAGCTGTTTCGTAGTTTTCTACTGATCAGGAATGCTTTATGGAAGCCTTCGAAATCAAATCGAATCCTTTCAAAATTAGTACCGTTAATAATTTCATTTATTATTATATTTATATACATAAACGCTTTGTCTATAAGAATTTATTCTTTGATAATAAAGCATATTTCGATTGATTGACTGATTGTACAAAAGGTTGACGTTGTGCAAGGTGAATAAATATTTCGTCCAAAGTGTTCTGTTGCCTGAGATATAGTTAAAAAGTGAGAAGTGAAGGTATTTGATAGTTTCTACATACCAATTTTTTGTAGTGAAATCTTTAGTTTTTGTTTCTGCTTCCTTAAAGTGCGATAAGTGATTAAATGGAGACATAAAGCTTTTCCATTTCTTGGAATGTATTCGTTCGATTTGATTTGTCACAGTGAAAGTGAAGTATACAAAGGTCACTTCATCTATTTAGGTAATTACATCAGTATTAGTTACTCCTGCAATACATTATTCCCAACCAAATAAAAGAAATTATTTTATATGTAAACCTGTAATTGGACTACTCGGCCCATTGATTCTAAATGAATGAACAAGTAAATGGATACATACGAGGATGTATTGATATCTAGTCAGCCTAAACCAGTTCCCTGCATAAACAAAATATTGCGTTACCATAGCAACAAACAATAACTTATTGGAAGTGTCAGTGTGAAGTTTGACGTCAAAAAAGTAAACCAGAGTTACGCAATAAATTAAAAGAAAAAATATGTCCACCGAAATTGCGAAAATCGAAAAATTGGAGTATCGAGCCATCATCAAGTACCTGTATTTAAAACGGTTGAGAGGTAAGCAGATTTACGAAGATATGCTTAATACCCTTTGTGATCAATGTCCTTCGTATGCGACCGTGAAAAATTGGACTGCAAGCTTCAAAAGAGGTAAATTTTCCATTTAAGATGATGACCGATCGGGAAGGCCAGTTTCTGTGTCAGTCCCCGAAAATATCGATGCAGTTCATGACATGATTTTAACAGACCGTCGAATTAGGCTGAAACGGATATCTGAAGCGCTGAATATTTCATACGAATGCGTTCATCATATAGTTCACGTCAATTTGGACATGAGAAAAATTGCTGCAAAATGGATCCCCAAATGTTTGAATATTGACCGAAAGCATGCAGGGGTAGTAGCACCGCGTTCGATCTGTGCTCGATTTGAAAACGATGTAGACTTCTTAAACCGAATTGTTACTATGGATGAGAATTGGGTAAATTTCTACGATCCAGGAACAGAGCAACAATCGATGGAATGGCGACACTCTGGTTCTCCAAGACCTAAAAAGTTTCGAGTTCAAAAATCTGTTGGAAAAGTTCTTGCTTCAGTTTTTTGGGATTGCTATGGAGTAATCATTATTAATTTTTTGGATAAGGGTAGAACAATAACTGGAGATTACTATCAGACATTACTGACCACTCTACGGGAAAAAATTAAAGAGAAAAGACGCGGAAAGCTATCCAAAGGTGTTTTGTTTTTGCAGGACAACGCCCCTGCACACAAATCTCATGTTGCCATGCAAAAAATTCGTGATTTATGGTTTGAATTACTAGAACACCCCCCTTATTCACAAGATTTGGATCCGTCCGACAATCATTTCTTTCCTCAACTAACTTAGTTAGTAAGTTAGTTTTTATACTTGATAATGGGATAAAGCCCGAAACCGGTCATAAATATAAAAAACTAGTGGAAATAAGAAAAAAATTGTTTTTCTTTTGTTTCCTTAAAGTATTCTAAACCGTTACCGTTACCGTTAAAGAGGTTTGAAATGACAGATATCTGCTGTGTGAAAAAGAATACTTTTTGCAGTCCTGTTATAAATATACTGGAAGTATTTGTTTTAGGTTCAGTGAGTTGTCTGTCATGAATTCAAGATATTTAAATTCTTTAACCAATTCAATTGTTCCACCATATCATATGTTTATCAAGTTTTTATTAACCAAGTTGTTTTTATGTTGAGTGGTTATAATCGTAGCATTTGTTTTTTTTATGTTAAGTTTCAGTTTATTAATTGTGCGAAATTCTGATATTTTTCCAAATGTTCCGGTTGATTTTTTGAATAGCAGTAGGTAGATCAATATCACTTGGTGTTAGTAAGGTGTCATCTGCAAAAAGGTTAATTAATTGACATTCCTGGATATAATTGATATCATTCAGGTACAAAATGAGCAACAGTGCGGTCCCAGTACACTCCCTTGTGGAACACCGGTATTGGTTAAAAGAGTGATATGTACTTTGGTACATTTTGACATATTCTTCAAATAGCTTTTAAACCTTCAGAAAAACTTCCCAAAACACCACAACTACTTACGTCACAATCACACTCGACGCGCGTTTCGCCAACAAAGTTAGCATCTTCAGGAGCTAAAAGCTTTTAGCTTTCTTTTTCTTGAATTGTATTCACTCCAAATATTCCAAAATATTAATTTATTTGAGCTTTAAAATCAGCTGTAAGGCATATAAGTTAATCCATAATATTGAAGTTTTAAAAGTTAAATAGAGATATCTATAGTTTCAAAAGCTCTCTTGAAATCGAGAAATACTGCTACTACAGATTTGTTTGAATCGATACCTGTTTTCCATTTTGACAATATTAGGTACTTGCACAGCAGTTTCACAGAAATAATTAGATCTGAAACCAGATTGATGTTCCATAAAGAGTTTATTTTCATTAATATTATGTAAAAGTTGGCTGAATGCAGTTGGTTCAAGTAGTTTTTCCAAACATGGTAATAATTTTTTCTTGTCAGGACAATAAGCTGCATCAACCACGGAGGCTTATTAGTAACAACAATTCAGTACAATAATAGAATACAGTTAACAGTTAGTTACATTATATACCCAGTATCTAGTAAGTAAACAAGTTTTCAAATAATGTCTACATTTTGTCAGTCAGGTTAATTGGTCAAAAATTGATAGCTTCATCAGTAATTGTAATTGTAATTGTAACCACTGTGCTGTTTTTGAGTTGTTGTGGGAATACTCCAGTTTCGAGAGAGGTATCAACAAAGTCCAAAATAACAGGACCAATAAAATCAAATATATATTTTTTAAATTTTGTTGTTGGTAATATGAGTAAGGAATCTTTATTTCAGTTCCCACAACTTGTTAACAATAATACGAGTACATACTCAAACAGTTGAAGTTGAAGTAGCTGACTCTACAGAGACTTTTTTTTTTCTGAAACCATGTTGGCTGAAAGTTTTGAGTAAATTTTTTTTCTGTTATGGTATTATGAACTGTTCTTTTTGAAAGGTCTGTAATATCTGACACAATTGATATTTAATAGAAACTTTTGTGTCCAAAGCTCCACTTTTTGTATATTGTGAATACCTAGTGGTGATTGCTAAATTTACTAGGTCTGGAAATATGTCATTCTATGATGAAAGATTTGGCATGAAAGCAAGAGGAGGAAAGATAAAATACTTTTATTGACACGTTTCAGTACTTGAGATGATAGTTTATCGATAGCACACTCCAGTTTATATTTTTCATTGCTTTTAGTGTATTTGGAACGTCAGACTAAGAAACATGAGAACAGAAAATTTGAGTTTGTGCATGGTTTGATGTTGTGAAAGGCAAAGAAACATTTTAACCAGAGTGTTCAACAAGATTCAATAGACATATAGTTTTAATGTGAAAAGTGAAGGCATTTTATAGTTTATTTTTATCAGTTATAAGTTTAGTAAAATGTCTAGTTTTTTTTTCTGTTTTCTATCAATGATAAGAAAATTTAGACAATGATGTTGCTTCACATAAAGTTTTTCTAATTCTTGTAAATTAAATTTCTTTGATATGATTTGTCACTGAGAGTTAGGAATTATACAGATAATTGAATCAGTATTTGTTATTCCTGCAACATATCATTCCCAACCAACATAAAGACATTAATTGAAATTATGTAAACATGTAATTGGACCACGTGACAGATTGGTTGTAAATTAATTACCAAGTAAATGGATACGTAGATGAATATTAGTCATAACTATTGAAGCTAATCGTAAAAATGGATTCAGAAATGTGTGTTAAAAACATCCCAACATGACGTCAACAAGAACGCATGTTCCTATCTCTGTCGGTCCGACACAATAAACATTTTTTGGCAACACGGCCGCATTCTGCTGGAGTGACCTTTCGAAAAATTCGACCCACTTGCAACGTCGCGCCAGCGTCGCAGCTAAGGGCTGGGGGGTAAAAGCAACACACCGGGACATACCAGAAAGCTCCCTCTGACACTGACCTTTGAGAAATTTCATGATTTGAGGCTGACGGTGCGCGAAGTCTGGGCTGCCATGAGATCCGCACCTGCACCGCAACAAGTAAGCGCGAACTACTGGAGCGTCTGCACCGTCGGCGTCGGATTTGTGCTAAAACAGGAACCGCGTCAGCGAGCGTCTTGACTCTCGAGTAGGATTCGCACTGAACAACACCGTTAAATGTTTGTGTTAATGCGTGATTCTGGCATCTTGCACAATCACAATTTTTTTTATTTTCCGTCCACTATAGAAAGTGGTACAAACGGAAGTAATCCAAATAAGTACAGGGTCCTGCAACTGCGCTCCGGTGGTCCATAGCTTCTAAACGAGGCAACTTGAAAATTTCTTTCGAATGCAAGCATCTTCCCTTCTTGAGAGAGTATCTTTGGAAAATATTCCGAAGTATACAAGTAGGAAATGCAATCTCGTTCTCGCGATATCTCGTTTTCGCAAGACCTCGGCTTTTTTTAGCGAGATTGATCTCGGCCGAAAATTGGGCGAGATCTCGTGAGTTTAACGAGATTGCACTCGAGCATAAAAAAACGTCTTAAGGTTTCCTGAAGCCGACGCGGAAACGCGAGAGCGGGATGGACAGGAGCCTTAATTCTAAACCAGGATATCAAAACGAATATATCGTTGCGATTATTCGTATTTCGAATTCTTTGGACATTTTGTGCTTCTTAAAGTGACGATTTTCAAGAGTAAAATCAAAAATTATTTTCTCTCTTGAATCTTAATTGGATTCATTGATCCTCATAACAAAAGAATTTCATTATATCAATTTCAACATTACCTTTTTTTATTCATTAATGTCTCTTGACTCTCAATCTAACTATTCTGGATAGAGATCTAAGGGTTGGGTAGCATTCATTATATTTTTATTTGCTATGAATTATACTTGTAATAATTTTATGCATGACTTAAGGCAAATTTATTATAAAACAATATTATCACAGCAATATCGAAATAAGAACCAAAAAATAGAACATATATATAATACAAGATACAAACACTTTTCAATAACATTACCCGCAGTCAAAGAATTCAAAGAAGCTTCGTTTACATGGGTCCAAACCTCTATAACATTTTGCCATCTGATATCAAGTCGATAAACTCCCAAAAGATGTTCAACTCAAAAATAAAAAAGTATATGAACCAAAAGTCAAGAACAGATAAATACCACCTTCTAGAAATCATTAATTGAATTTCCCTTGTTTATGTTTATGTTTATATTTATAATTATATTGTTATTTATAAAAGTCATATCTATGTGTAAGGATATAAAAATGACATCTACATCTGAATATTCAAGTAAATGTGTATGTACTATAAAAAGATTTGATTGAATTTTTCCTTTTTTATATTTTTTTATGTTCATGATTATATTTACACTTGTATTATTATCTATAGTCATATCTATGTCAAAGGTTATTAAAATAACAACTACTTCTGAATATATAAGTAGGTCGGCCGCGAGCGGATACCATATCCATGCGGTTTCAGCTATTTATTTGTTATCTATTATTATTATTCTTGTATTCTATGATGCTATTTTGAAACAAATAAATATTATTATTATTATTATTTTTATGTATGTGTCAAATAAGTTTGGATATTTATTTTGTAATTAATTTTTAATATCCCTATTATAAACAAAATTGTTTCTTGGGATAACAATAAAGTACTACAACTACTTTCGAAATAATTCGTATTAATGGCGTGTGATGTGAACTGAACAAGCTTTCCATTTGATTGGTATATCTCTAATTTCTAATAGACCTCTGAGTATGTGAAAATAGAGTATTTTTCGATTTGATACCGAGAGTTCCAACCTTTGACAGCTGTTTCGTGGTAACCAACCCATCAGAAACAATTTCTGGAAGCTCTCAAAATCAAATCGAATCCACTCATAATTAATGCCGATAGGAAACGACAGTATATAACAAAAAGTAACTATAGATATCACAAGTTACTCTCTGAGTAGGTATTGTTTCCTTTAATTGATAATAATATCTCAATTTAGTAGTCTACTCAACTTAGTTAATGAGTTTTGACTTCTTGTTGTTTTGTTATAAAAGAACTGTTTCATTATTGAAAGACTTTTGTTTGACATTAGAAGATACGACTGGTTGTTTATTTCATTTCTTATTTGATTAGATACGTCAAAGTTTACTACTAATAAAAAAAATATAGATAGACGTCAAACAATATTAAATACATACACGGAAAAAAAATTAATAGTGGCAAGTAAAATTTTCATACCACCAAGTGAAAAATTGCATACTATATGGGACAAGTACACGCTTTAATAGCCACAAGAAAAATTAGATTCCTGAATTTGATCACTTGCTGTTATTGTTGTAATTTCAGGAACGCAATGTAACCTAACGATATTAAACTCTTTACCAGAAGCAAACTTTTTATTCCATAAGCCTCAATTTACGTTTTATTTGCAGTAGGTGCTCAGTTTGATAATTATTAGTGACAAGTAATTTACCATTGATGGGGAATGATTTACTCTCAAATAACTCATATACTTAAATCTACTAAAAAGTATATTTGTTGCTACTATACAGTATTCTACTGCAGCAACATTTTTAGATTATACTAGTTATTTTAGTTTACTTGGCCTTATCAAATGACTCACTTTTGGGTAGTTTATTATTGTCTTACCTTTAATAGCTTTCATTCCATCTTTGGTATCAGGATACAACGGACTCAATTGAATTATCCACTTGCCACCAGTTTAGGGTTATTAGTTCTTCAAAGAAGGATCATTTGTTTTTCATAAAGCCTTATTTTCAATATATTCATTTCATTCTCGAATTTAAAATGATATGAAAGGTTCGGTTGCACAAAGGTGTAGCAATGATTGAGTTTATACTATAAGAAAACGTGCTTGCATGGCATATACAGGCTAGCAAAATACACTACTCAAGAAGAACTGGAGAAAGAGATTGCAGTTTTATGACAATATTTTTTCGTGCAGTATTAATTGATGTATAAAGAAGTATAAAACATTTGGACGGTTTTTTCAAACAAATCATCTCCTCTGGCCATACCCTTACAGTTACTGTTTCATCATTAAAAATTTCGGAACTTTGTTGAATCTGTTTGTATTCATCAGTATGAATGAATGAACAAGCAGGCAAGCCTTTCCTCATTTTGATCATAACAAATCCAAGTTATGCATAATATAATGTAGAATTAGAACTCTATGAAAATAGAAAATAAAAGTTAATGAAGAAATGAAATAAAAATAAGTGAATTTTTAATATTTTTATTGAAACAAAACTGTTGTTCAGTATTTTGGAAAATTCTCCTGATTCTATTATACATAAAATGTCAACACTCTAGAAATTTTAGGTCAAAATCCACATTCTACATACCAACAAGTAAGATACATAAATCAAACTAACACTATTCACACAACTCACTTTCCGGAGGTGAAATGTGAAAGCATTACTCCCAAACACCCCACTATCTACAATTCATTCAAAATCACTATTTTTGAACACAACTTCAGAAGGGCTATGAATCCTAATATATGGCCCTTCGGGGCATGTGTTCAACGTTTTTTCGAGTATGTGAGAAAGGACTCAACCAATCCATAGACAGCAATATCTTTTCACCAAATCTTTTAGTTCTCAACATTGCTAGTATAAATTCTTACAAAATAAATGAACTACATTGTGACACCTTTGATTACAACAAATTGAACTTTTTATGTTTGACTGAGATACATGAAAGACCAGATTCTGTAAACAGCATATATATACAGGGCTTCACTTTAGCCAGTTCATTCTGTAGGACAGACCATCAAAAAGGTGGTGTTGGCATTTGGGTTAGAGATTCTGTTACATTTGAAGGTTTAAATCTAGCTCATTACTGTAAAGAAAAAGACATTGAAGTATGTGGCATTTCCTGGAAAAACAATAATCAAAAATATACTTTAATAAACTGTTATAGATCACCCAGCGGAGACCTCGACATTTTTTGTGACGTAATCACAGAAATATTGGAGTCCACATTCAAACCAAATACTCGATTGATACTAGTAGGAGATTTTAATTGTGACGCCTACAGCAAATCAAAAGATTTTATTAAATTAAACAATGTGTTGTCATGTTTCAACCTTTTACACAAAGTTAATTGGCCCACTCGGGTTCAAAATAGCAGCCTTTCCACCATAGATAACATATTCATCAACTTCCATAACGAAGGAATTGCTGCTGTTTTAGATAATAATATTTCTGACCACAAATATATTTTCTATGAAATTGCGGAAGCCACTCAAATCACTCAAGGTAACTCTTTTTTTCACCATACAAGAATCTATAATGATGAATCTCACAAGATGTTCGAAACTGCGCTCAGAAATGAAATGTGGACTGAACTTTTGGAAATGAATGATATTGATTTAGCTTTTGATTTTTTTGTGCGAACATTCTTTTTTTATTTTGATACGTGTTATCCTTCACGACGGGTGTGTAGTAGACCAAATGTTAAAAAATGGGTGGACAAAGATGTCAAAATTTCTAGCAACAAGCTCAAAGATCTTTTTCTACTGAAAAATAAATACCCGGTGCTGGCTGATTTTTATAGAAAATCGAAAAAACGACACTCTTTACTTTTAGAATCCAAAAAGAAACAATATTATCAAAATACCATCCGTAACTCTGATGATCCTGGTAAAACTGCCTGGAAAGTAATATCCGAAATGAACAATAAAAATAAAATAGGGCACAAAAATATCAGCGTGCTTCATAATGATGTAAAAGTGGACGACCCAGTAGTTGTATCAGGTCTGTTCAACGATTTTTTTAAAAGTGCCCCACTAAAACTTAAAGAAAAGATAACCCAACCAAATACTATACTGAATAATACGCAAGAAATTCTTTCATCTTCCTTATTTCTGAGACCATTCTCGCCTAACGAACTGTTAGTTTTGTTGAATAATAAAATCAAAAATTAAACCTCCGCAGGTCCAGATGAAATACCCAGTTTTGTATTGAAAAAAGTCTTGAATGTTATAATTGATCCTTTGACATTTTTATTGAATCTCTCTTTCGAAACGGGGAAATTTCCGACAACCCTAAAAAAAGGAAAAGTTATTCCAATCTATAAAAAAAATAGTCCAGATCACTTGGAGAATTATAGACCAATAACGATATCTAGTGGTCTATCGAAAGTGTTTGAATATGGATATTTGGATAGGCTGATGAATTTTCTCAATGAACACAATATTTTGACTAACAGCCAACATGGTTTTCGATGTGGTAAATCTACAACGAGTGCTATCTATGAATTCTATAACAATCTGATTAACTATTTAGAAAAGGGAGAGATCCCAATGGGCATTTTCTGTGATCTTAGTCGGGCTTTCGACTGTGTGGACCACGAGATTTTGATATCTAAGCTGTACAACTATGGAATTAGAGGTGTTTGTTTGGAATGGCTAGTATCGTTTCTCAAATATCGTTCTCAGTATATGAGTCTGAAATATAGTGAAAATAATATAATGCGGAATGTTGCATCTAGCAATACTGATATCAATATAGGGGTTCCCCAAGGCTCTGTCTTGGGCCCTGTTCTATTTATATTATATACTAATGAAATTACGAATTCATTTCCTAATATTAAGATGACAATTTATGCAGATGACACTTCCTTACTTATATCTCACAAAAACCAAGTGAAACTAAAAGAAATCTGTGAAACCACTCTCTCAATTGGTTGCCTGGTTCAACCAAATCTCTCTATATTTTAATGCAGACAAAACTAATCTTATAAAATTTCATACCTATCAAAGAGAACTCGTGGATATAGATATAATTTCAAATAATACACCTTTGTCAATAAATAACAGTTGTAAATTTTTAGGAATATTCGTAGATTCGCATCTAGATTGGAAAGAACATTGCAAGTTCTTGATTTCCAAATTTTCATCTCTTCATTATATGTTCAGGAATCTCAAACTCGTTTTGACAGAAAAACAATTGTTGAATGTGTATTATGCACAAGTGGAAAGTCGACTGAGGTATGGTATTTGCCTATGGGGTGACTCTACATTGTCGAATAATGTCTTCATTTCCCAAAAAAAAATTATTAGGTGTATTGCTGGTGTGAAAAGAGACTATTCATGTCGAGAAATTTTCAAAACATTTGATATTCTGACCTGTACAGGTCTCTACATTTTTGAAGTTTGTGTTTTTGTGTTCAAAAACAGGGACTTCTTCTCCATTAATACCGACTTCCACGCATACAACACCCGTCGTAAGGATGATTTACATATACCACTATCTAAAGGTAAAATATGTTATAAAGCTCCAACTAGAATTGGAGCAAAGATCTTCAATAATCTACCCATCTCCATTAAAAGGTTGAAACATGAGAACAAATTCAAGAAACAGCTGAAAGAATATTTGGTTGAGAAATGTCTCTACTCTTTAAATGAATACTTTTAATTCCTCATTTTATTTATTATACATCTGTGTTCCCCATATGTACCAGTCAGTCATAAAGATAGCATTATTTCATTTTATTTCAGAATTGATGTAGGTATATATAGATATGTTTTTGTATATATATATATATATGCATATGTTATATGTGTGTTTGTGTGTATACATTTCTTCTTTACACGTGTTTAGGACGTCATATAATATTAAGTGTGTCTTGTTATATTCTTATTTTTTTTTTGTTTATTCATTTGATTAACAACCGCATTATCATGCGGAAGCATCCACAACCATCTGACCCTTTCTTATACAATGTATATTGTCTCAAGAAATAAAGTGATTTGATTTGATTTGATTTGAGTAATAATAGTATAATTCCGGCACACGATGTAACACGTCCACATACAACTACTAACTCAAATGCTGGAATTGGAATGAAGCCAGTTTTGCGAAAACGTGGATGATCAGTGCAACGGTTACTACCGATTTATCCCGAACTGGTCGCATATCAACAAGTAGGTGAACAGTTTCATTATCGTAGGAACAATATTATTGCTACAAGTTCATGCGTTCAGAATACTCATTTTTTTAAAGACGAAACGTTAATTCTTTTATTATAGGTAATAATTTTCTTACCACAATCGAAAAAAAGTCAGGAAAACGTTTTACTTGGGCCATTTTTTTCCATGAAAAGTTTTCTGAGAACAAATCGTGAAAATGAATGTTTAATTCGTAATACCTATAATTCTTATTATTTTTTCCTAATTTGTTCAAATATTATGATTATTTGCTAGAATAAACACACAAAACTGCCAATCTCGCGAGATCTCGAAATTGTCGAGTTCTCGCGGTGTTGTTATTAATAAACTCGCGAGATCTCGCCTGAGCTCCAATCTCGCGAGATTGCACTCCCTATATACAAGGTGACCCAGAAAAGTGCACCAAACCAAACTTATGTTTTTTGTAATGGAACACCCTATATTTCATCACATGGTTGGATAGAGATTACTTTGACCATGCAAAAAATATAGGGTCATGTATGTTCTTCATCAACATTATTTCCGGAGATATATAGATATTACTTCAAAAACATAAGGTATTCAACACTCTGTAACTCCTCGTCGAAAAATAATTCCAAAATTTCATGGGAGGCGAAATGAGTCCAATATGGTTTAGTTTCTGTAACATGACACACAGTTGAAATTTCATTTCCTTTCGTTTACCGGATAGATCGAAACGTAAATTGAAATATATCTTGTTTTTTTTTCAAATGGAAACCCATATATTCAATTTCAGTATTGGAAAGGCCATAAAATTTCCTTTCGAATGATATATCACACTTGGTATTTACTTCACCTTGAAAATAACGTAAATTTCCAATTGAAAAAACCAAGATATCTTTCAATTTGCGTTCCGATCTATCCGGTACACAAAAAGTAATAAAATTTTAACTGTGTGTCGTGTTACAGAAAATAGACCATACTGGAGTCATTTCGCCTCCCAAAAGTTTTTGGAATGATTTTTCCACGAGGAGTTACAGACTGTTTTGAAGTAATATCGATATATCTCCGGAAATAACGTTGATGAACATACATGAACCTATATTTTTTGAACGGTCAAAGTAATCTCTATTCAAACATGTGATGAAATATAGGGTGTTATATTACAAAAAACATAAGTTTGGTTAGATGCACTTTTCAGGGTCACCTTGTATACTTCGGAGAATATTTTGCAAAGATACTCTCTCAAGAAGGAAACATGCTTGCAATCGAAAGAAATTTTGAAGTTGTGCCGTTTAGAAGCTATGGACCACCGGAGCGCAGTTGTAGGACCCTTATAAATGTCATCTGAATCTATCATCAACACCATAATGATGAGAGATGTGAAGGTGAATCTCTCATACAGGGTGGCTCAGTACTTTTGACCTTTATTGAAAATACGTCGTCTTCGAGAAAACGCACTTTTTGCCATTTGGTGAAATGGGATGCCGTTAAGGGGTTGAAAATGGTTTTCTGCGATTTGCGACAAAACTTTACCTCATAGCGGAGAGTATTGTATTCAACACTTTTCGACATAACCTCATCTTAACCGTCAAAATAGCAAAAAAACGATTTTTCGGTATTTAATTTTTTACTCGCGTATAAATTATTTCATTCTCATGAAAATTTGTGTGCGTTTCTCTTTAGTGGTGTTGGAGGAGCATGCTTTTTTCGCAATTCAGAAAACAAATAGTTTTCGAATAATGTACATTTTTCGAAAAAAATACAATTATCTTCCGCGAACAATTGCTCTGGTGCTTTTTAGTATTTCGGAGGTGTTTGAGTAATCATTTTGATTGTTTAAATGTCTTCTTTCAAATGATCTCTCTAACTTTTAGTTTATTGATCGTTGAACCATATTTTTCTCAATATTTTCAATGTTTTTTTTTTCTAAAAATGTATATAACTCGAAAACTAGTCGTCTTCTGAATAGCAAAAAATGATGCTCAATTGACACCAAAAAAGATATACGCTTCCCTATTGTCATATAAATTGAATAATTTATATTCGAGAAAAAAATTTAATTCTGAAAAATTGTTTTTTTGCCATTTTGACGAATGATTTGAGGTTATGTCGAAAACTATTCATTGCAAGAGTTTCGACTTCTTGATTATCTACAACTTTTCTTCTGAACGTTTTCCACTAGGAGGTCACGTTTCGCCGCAAATTGCAAAAAACTGTTTTCAATACCTAAACTGCATCCCCATTTCACTATTTTGTATGATAGATAAATATACTTATAATTTTATCATAAGTCATAAATTTTATCATAAGTTTTAATTTCATCAACTGTGAGTGAATTATAATGTGACCCTACTTTTTATTTACATTATCTATTATTTCACCTACTACTTAAACTTATTTTACAGTAATTATTACCATTAATTTATTGTTCAGATACTAGACTGTATGCTATATTTGATTTCTTAGATGTTTTATTGTTTTCCTGTGCTTTGTCTACGAGAATGTAATTCTTTTGACAATAAAGTGTACTTTGATTGATTGATTGATTGATTACTTTATTTTCTAAATGAAAACATTTGTCGACGAAGTCAAAACCACCACGCTGTCAATTCTTTACATGTTGAGAAACTCTGCCATGAAGATAAAATTATTTAAAATTTTATGGTTTCGTGTTTATACATGGTGTCCGGTAAACCTTGTACAATATTGAAACTGGTGATAGACCAGGTCATGACTGTTCAGAATATCAGAATTTCACCTCAGTAACAATCTCACCGTTTTCGAGATAATGAACATTTTTGAAATTTCTGGAAAATCACTACCTCACCTTGGATTTTTGAGTGCCATGTCTACGAATTGAGACCAATTCAAATATATTTGCTGCTGAAGATTACTGATGAGTGATGCTTTCAGACGTACGAAACAGTTTTTCAGAAAACGATACAAATTTTCAAAAAATTATGGTAAAATGCCAGATTTGAGATTCACCAATTTTTTTTAACAACAGTTTGACATTATTGTTTGAAAAATACATAACCAAGTGAAAGTGGATATTCATTACAAAAGAATGCCCATTTTGTCCAGACCATACCATACGATAATTATTTGAGGAAGGAGTAGAATTTCGATTATATTAGAGTGTGATGTTATACTGAGCTCTGACGACATCTTTTCAAGAAGAACCTTTTCAAATGCGTTATAGGTTATAGCCCCCAAATCAGCGATTCTCTGAGCGGCATTGTGCAATCGGATATCGTTCTGCATATAGTGCTGCTGCAGCAGTAGCACTACCTCCACATTCACTATAAATGTAGTGCATATGCGCATATTCTCGGGGAGTATAACTTGTGTACGGCATGACAAAGAAATAAATACCAATGAAACAAGCGGAATAATTTCAAAAAACTACGACAGAAGGCAATGGAGATCCACAAACACACGGAGAATTTCAACAGAAAAGAAGAAGCTGTTAACCTCAACCGAATATGGAATCCCATTCACAAGTTGTTCAAACAAAATGTGACAGCCACCTACTAGATTTTTTCAATTTTATTTACAGAAGATCCGTTCATGCACAATGCTGTATTTTATTTTCTCATCAGGAAACTATTGCTTCTACGGACACAACACAGGAGTTAGAAATTTTTTTAATTTTCGACAAGGATTCACCTCCTAAAAATTGTTGCACTTATTTGGTTACACCCTGTATATCTGTCGGTCTCTGAAACTTCGTTGGAATCTGGATGTTGGACAATAATCGACATTTCATTTCGATAAATTTATTAGGCTTAATTATATGAAAAGTTGATTTTATTGACATACTATTCAATGCTGCCAAGCAGTCTATTCTTTATTATTAATAATCATTTCCACATTTTATTTCGATAAAATCGAAAAAAAAATTCATTTTTGGGCTCAAGTATAAAAGTTGATGGAAACCTAGAATAAAACCACGCCTAATTCAATGAAAATCACTTCCTCCAAAAATAATTATTGTTTGTTCTATACCATGATAAAGTCTGGACAAAATGAGCTTTCTTTTGATACAGATGTCCACTGTCAATTGGTTATGTTTCTTTGAGACAATAATGTAAAACTTTTTTTAAAAAAATTTTGGAACTCAAATCTGATATTTTACCCCATTTCTTGAAAAAAATTCCATTTTCTGAAAAACTGTTCTGTACGTCTAAAAGCATCACTCATCAGTAATCTTCAGCAGCAAATATATTTGATTTTCTCTCAATTTGTATTCATGGCACTCAAAAATCCAAGGTGAGGGAGATTTTCCAGAAATTCTCAAAATGCCCATTATCTAGAAATCGGTGATATTTTTACTGAGGTGAAATTCCGATATTCTGAAAAGTCATGACCTGGTCTATCACCAATTTCAATATTGTACAAGGTTTACCGGACACCTTGTAAATATTTTTTTCGTTAAAGTTGGAACCTCAACAATATTTCCCAGCTGGTCCTTGCCTGTTACTTTTTTTCTCAGCTGAGTGAAAACAAAAACCACTTCGCTAACTGAGATTTTAACAAAAATGTCAATATTCGAAGACAGTTTTCGAAAATAGTTATTTATGTAACAAGTGTGTAAGGTGGCTTTTTTTTGACGAATGTGATTAGCGACAATGCAATGAGTCAAAAAAAGCCTTTACACACGAATTATATACAATATTTTTTCTGCTACCGTACATAATTTTTCACTGAGATTAGAAATACAAAATTTAGTCATCACACTATGGTAATGAATGTACATTTTACGAACATAAATTTATTTGACGATTAAAAATATATTTCACTCTTACATAACAAAATAACATTAACAAACAAAACAATGGTCAATAAATTAGATTTTTAGTTGTTAGTTGTTGGAAATATTAATATTGAAGGTGCAACTATTACAGCTTCCAAAATTTATGAATTTGGCCTTTTCTATTACATAGTTTAATACATTTTGTGAGCGTATTTCTATAATATTGGTATCGAGCTGTTCTCCAAATTCTCTATTATCGTCTTCAACAGTAAAACTGTAGTTTCTAGAAACGCTCTGTTTGGAAGTAGATGGCATACTGTCATCAATCAACAGTTTATTAGGAATTTTATTCTTTTGGGTAATTGTGCTATCCAAATAGCCTTCTGCAATAGCAGATGACTTCCATCCTCCGGGTTTTTTTACTGTTAGAAGGTCACCTCCAGAATTTGCTAGCTGAAGACCTTCAATAGTCCAGGAGCCCGGTAAAAATTTGGTCAGTCATTTCCTCTCAAGCGATATTTAGTGGAATGCATCAGAGAGTCGTATTATAAAGATTCGTGAACGTCAGCTGCGATTCCGTTGGTGGGGGGGGGGGGGGGGGGGATGATCAGCAGAGTAGCTTCCCGGAAACATGTTAAATTGACGCAATCCGAATATAAGGTAAAATTTTATTTGAGACGAAGTCATAGAAGGTACATTTTTTTTGTGTTCGACCAACTAGCTGTCGTATAATACACCATGCTATAGTCAGCTGATTTTTTCTTTCTTCAAGATATTACTTTAGCGATAATTTAACATGTTTTCAGGTAGGAAAACAAAATTGAATACATTTCTTTTTCTTTGTGCGTGGTAGGCTACCACCGCTCATCCCCCCACGGAACCGCAGCTGACGTTCACGAAGCTTTATAATATAACTCTCTGATGCATTCCACTAATTTTCGCTTGAGAGGAACTTGGTCATGGAAATCTGTCACTGGCTCCCGGACTACTAAAGCAGTGTCGTGTGAAAGCTGTTGGATTGGGCAAGTTCAGATAGGTTGCTATACCATATGGCATTTTACCAAATGTATTTATCCCCACAGGCTGTTTAGAACATTTACCATTTGCGTATTTTAAAAACAACCTATTACAATTTATACTTGATGGTCTTAGTGAGGTATATTTTTTATGGAAGATAGATAATCAACTGAAGAATTATTAGGATTTAAAATCGTAAAAATGCGTTCCATTCCATTTTTTGTTTCTGGTATTTTAATAATGTACACTGTTTGTTTATCTTCTACATCGTTAATTGTCATTTTACATAATTCTTCTCGACAAGCTCCCGAAATTCCAATTATGAAACCAACCTAAAAAAATAACATACTGCAGTGGTACAAATAGCTTAATTGAAGAGGAAAACATGAGAAAATATCCTGACGTTTGGAATGTAAAATTGTAATCAAAAGGGAATGGTTTTGTATCATTTTGCGTATGATGTGTTGCCTAACTAAGCCGGTGGCCTTTGAGGATCGGCGTAGTTACGCAACACTCCATACGAACACCATACATTGCAATAGCGTTTACTTACTTTGATCATCAAAAACTGGGAATTTGGAGCATTCAAGAGAAAATTAATTAAATGTTGTCTTTCAAAAGTTTTAGATTTTCTTGCTTTATATCCTTCATTTTTTTGTTTGATAAACGCCATCAACTTGTTGAAGTTCGAAATGTCAACTATGTTTTTATATTTTAAGGTGCTTCTCAACATAGAATATATCGACCATAGTGTAGAAGGTTTGCAAGACTTTGATTCCTCAGCGAAATGGGCCAAAATGGCGTTTTCTGAGTATTTTGTCACTTTATTCTTCCCGCACCATTCTATAAATATATTATATTTCTGTTCATTAATCTGTGCAGATTTTTCTGTTAATAGATTTTCAGTGGGTTTTTGAGCACTGTTGAGTATATTTGGAGGAGTATTGTCAAATTCGCCTGATGAATTTGAATCCATATTGGTTATCAGATAGGTACAAACAGATAAACTGCAATAAAATTTGAATGGAGAATTATCAGGTATACGAACATTATCGACAAAAACTTGTTACCCTGTGTGATTAGAATAGATTTTAGATAATGTACTAAATAAACTTCATAAATCAATCTATAACAAATACTTTTGCTGTATTCTGTGATACTAACACAATTTCAGATATTGATTGTCAGTTCTTCCAATTCTCGTAACCACACAGCCTACTTACTTCTTGATCAAAATCGACATCCACGGTCTGTTTACATTTAATTAAACCAATGACATTTGCAGAAAATTATGATCAAAATAAAGAACATGATAATTTGTTGCATACTAAACATAAGCAAAAATTATTTTTAATCGTAGAAGATGATACCATAAGTGGCAATTTAAATTAAAACCTTTCATTTGGTTACTATACACAATTTTTGACATATTTTACTTTACGCACTAGTGCGAAAAAAGTTAAACTTTACGCACTCCAAAGCGTGCGTAAAGTACGTACTTTACGCAAGGTAGTAGAAAAAGTATATTTTGACTTTGTCTATACTTATTCATCTTCGAATACCTCGGAACACAACATAAAGTCAAAAAAATCTGTATAGAAACCGTTCAACGATTGACACTTTGTTCGGATGTGTACACAAAAATCCCAAAATAATGTCACCCCTCAAGATATTCAAAATGTTTAACAATGATAACGGTGGAAATTCCAGCTGTCTCGATTGTTCATCGATGCAAATAACGAGGTGAGAGTTCAGTATTGCAAATTCATAAGAATAATAATCAGCAATGGGTATATAATTGAATATTGTCTACCGCGCAACAGTTTGTCAATAATGTTTCTTCAGTACATCCTGTTATTGTTTCTCCTATCGGCTGGGAGTTTTGGGTATGTTGTGAATACCGATTCATCAAATAGTGCAGGTAAGAGGCTCGAAATATAACGATATGGGAATACTAAAACCCACAGATGATAACGAACACTGACTTACAGGTCTATTCACTATCTTTCAACGATATCGTTAGCAGTCGTAACCAAGCGATAGGCCGTCAAATAACAACAAAATCACATAATCGTACTCACTATTTGTTTCGTTATCGTTATTTAACGATAAGTCGTTGTCAAAACGACGACACCTATTTGGCTGTCGTAACTGTCAACGATAATCGCTGTGTACTGCAAAAAAGTTATTCTCACTCGTCCTTTGCAAAATTTAAATGGTAATTAAATAAAAATATATCACTTCGAGCAGGACTATTGGTTGTAATCCTGGAAGAACTGCGAAGACGGTATTATGATGATTTTTTAAGGTAAAACGGATCACGTATCTGTTGTTCCGTAGGGAGTGGAATCGGAGATTCAATAGATAGCTGAGAGATATAAGCAACCCTTTCGAGACTCCAGAAAAAAAATTAGGAAAGATTACCCAGAGAACTGGCTTGGGAGTTATTAACAAAAATGGGCTAATCTGTCATATAAGTAAACAAAAAATTGTGAATTTCCATTTTATAACCAATTACACAGTTTTCTTTTAGCATTTACCAGAAGTCTGTGTCAAAAATTAAATAAAATCTTGTGCCATGTCACACTCTTCTCTGAGCAGGTGTATTCACGAAGTATCAGAAATAATGATCATTTGGCCCTGTATCATAAAATTCCCAACTGAGCTGCTCAATTTGGCTGTTCGGAGCTCTCAATTTTCTTTGAAAATTTCACACCTCTACTTTTTAACCAATAAGATGCCTTAATTTTGACTAGTTACCATGGCAACTAAAAAAATTTCCGGAATTTTTTTCGTGGCGCCACGATATTTAAGTGGAAATTTTTTGACAGTTGAAAAGGTAAACATATGATCTACAACCATTAAATATTGTATTTATACCTGTGAATAAGGCAAAATTTCTATAAGAATTAACATTATTATTTATTATTCGCTATAAAGTTTCAATAAACAGAAAACACAAATTTGTTTAATCATTATGCATTAACAATTTGTATTTAAAAAAATATACAAACTTTGTTTCAATCACTTTTGGCTGCCAGTCAAAGGTTCAAACCCTAGCGACTGCAGAACTTTTTCTGATGGCCCGAGAAAGTGCTAGGAATCGCACGTAAAAAGGTAAAACCTCGGTAATCCTTAGCTCGCACAAGTTTCGACTTCTGAGGGCTGCCGTTCGTAAGGGGATGACAGCTGGTTAACGGAAAAAAACAATTTTTAAATTAGATGTCTGTGTTTTAAGACAACCCGGTTTTTTCTACTTTTTTCCGGGAAGCCACCTACTGAAAATCCCCCTCGATAATGAAATTCAATAGTCTGATGCTTAACACATAATCAAATAAAACCCCCCGTATAACTTGGAGGAGACGGGGAAGCTCCACTGACCATCGACTTAACACTTACGGCAGAGGAAAACCTACAAAACATCGTAGGCCTGCAACGCAGGAATGAGCACGGTGTCTCCCGCCCGCTGAAGGCCTCAGCAGGGCAGGCAATACCTCACTCCAAAAACACAGTATTATTCCCTCCTTTCCCCCCTGTGGCAAAGTGATAGTTCTACTGTGTGTTTTAAACTTTTTATTTATTTCTCTGTTGTGATGTGTTATACACTTTTTATTGTAAATTTAATTGAATAAACCTCTTTGCCTTTGCCTTTGCCTTTGTTTTAAGACATATATGTAATATTTTGAAACAATTTTGTTCAAATCTCTTTTACGCAGAAGGCCATATTTACTTAACATCTGCACCAGACTTACTTGGATTTTCGTAAACAAACCATTCGACTCTAACGCTTCCTGGTCGCAATCTACCATTAAATTCCTTAAATATATTGATTTTGGATGACATATTTGTACTTGACTCAACTCTTTGCAGTATTTACAAGCATTTCATTTTTCTCAAATTGTTTAACGCATTGTAAGCATTTACAAGAAATATTTTACGTAAGAATATCTTCGTTTGTTGGTTTACTATACAGTAACTAAATGTAATTTACCAATACAAACCTCATCTGTCAAAAGCATGGCCGCCTATATCACGGCCACCTACTGCAACAAACCATGTTACTTTTATATTTTTTACATTAGACATTTCTACCACCTTTAGTAACCTAAAATTATGAAATGGCGATAGACTGATCTAATACCATCTGAGTTTTAGCATTTGGTGTAACTAAAGTTGGTAATATTTTTTATTTAACGAAACATGGTGGACTTGACTAGCCGTGAAATTAATTAAAAATGTCAGATTGGATTAATAATTTTTTTCCAAATTATGGTGTGAAATTTTCTTACGAATACCACACAAGATTAAATTATTCGTGGAAATTATTTAAGCTCTTGTGATATTATAAGTAAAAATTTCTGTTTTGCTTGGTTCATACTTATTTGTACGAAACCAGCAGTTTTTTCCAATTCATGCAAATATACGGAAAATTGTGGCCTATGTAATAGTTTTACTACTTTTTTTCCAATTTCTTAATATTCACCAATTTCCATAGTTGATTCAGATTTCCATCAAATAATCGAATCTGACAGTGACAATTCGAAAATTTTGTTTTTATCCATCACTCAATCACAAAACATGAATTTACGTGTACTACCCGTCTCAAAATTCAGGTTTGTAGTTATTCATTTGGTAACGACTGAAGCCGTTTACAGAATACGACTTTCTGAATTGTCGTGATTGACTTAATGGTAAATTTAACTTCAATCGTTAATCAACGACTCGTTGACTAACGATTTTTCAGACTGTTATTTCGAAACAAATATTGTTCTTGATCTATTCTGATCCTAAAATGCAAAAAAGCTGAAAATCAAGAAAGTTTTAGCACAGATTTTTCATTTTTGGTTTGAAAATTAATAATCTCAGCTTGCATATCCAATATTTTGTGAAATAATGGCCATTTAGTCTTTGTACAGTGGCTGCCAAAATCTTGGAACAATATGGGAAAGTTTTTTATCAAAAGTTCCTCAGAAATTCTCATTCTTCAAAAATTGGTACATTCAATTAGACTAAATTCGCGCATATCGGTTATGATCAGTGGCGGGAATCTAAGCTAAGCGGGAATCAGCCAATATTCTAAATTCACTACAGAGTAAAGTGACATTACAATGCAAAGTATCTAAAAATGTTATGTAGAAGAGCTGTTCGTAATTGATTGTTTGATATTTCCATTTATCCAGTTTAGTCTACAATTTTTTTTAATCATCTTGGATTTCTTTCATAATCTATCCAGTAATGTGTTTTTATTCATATTCGAGATTTTGTTAATTGCTTTGACAGACAATTTATGCTAATTCATTATAACTACTCAAAAATTATTGTCGATAATTTCCTTAAAAAATCAAGGCTATGTAACTCATTAGGCAGTTATTAAAATCAGTAATTGGTAGATATGAATAACTGCGGGAATATCATCCTTACTTTGAAGGAACAACTTTGCAAGAGCTCTCAGAGACAGACAGCAGGACACCGCCTGATCCAAACAAGGAACCAACTGCAGACCGGTTTCGGGATGTGGTCCCTCATCAGTGCAATCCTGGTAATCATGGTTGTATACACGTGGGGGCCCGGTGCCCGTCATCGTTCGCCGGGATGAACACTGCAATCGCTTACAAAGTTGTTCCTTCAAAGTAAGGATCTTTGCACATATGTCTGACAGATGTAGTTCAATATCTGTCGAGGTATTAGCCAGAGAAGTAGTTGTTTTCTGTCGGACATATGCCATACAATCTATACAAAGGTATAGTGAGTTCCTAAAGGATTGTTTTCGACTGTTTTACAGTCACTGGAACATTTATTGCTCCTTGAAACAAGTATTTAGCATATACCATTTCGCATCCGAAATGTCCTTCTGGATCGCTCTCTAATCTGTTGCCGTGGTGGATCCTGTAAGCGATTGCAGTGTTCATCCCGGCGAACGATGACGGGCACCGGGCCCCCGCGTGTATACAACCATGATTACCAGGATTGCACTGATGAGGGACCACATCCCGAAACCGGTCTGCAGTTGGTTCCTTGTTTGGATCAGGCGGTGTCCTGCTGTCTGTCTCTGAGAGCTCTTGCAAAGTTGTTCCTTCAAAGTAAGGATCTTTGCACATATGTCTGACAGATGTAGTTCAATATCTGTCGAGGTATTAGCCAGAGAAGTAGTTGTTTTCTGTCGGACATATGCCATACAATCTATACAAAGGGATAGTGAGTTCCTAAAGGATTGTTTTCGACTGTTTTACAGTCACTGGAACATTTATTGCTCCTTGAAACAAGTATTTAGCATATATATATATATATATATATATATATATATATATATATATATACATATACAGTGACCGCCAAAAAGTATGTACCATATGGGAAAAATTTTTATTACTGGAGTATTGGAAAAAATATTCTGGGGAAAAGTTTGTGCATGTCTGATAACCTAAAAATCGATTTTGACACATGTCACGTGATCGCTAGAATGGCCGCAAAATGAAAAAAATTGCAATGCAAAGGCAAAAAAAGGGGTAAGATGGCAAGATACCAAAAAAAGTTATTTGAAAAAGTCACTTAGAATTCAATTTTATACACATAAACGAAGTTTCAGGAGATAATTCAGAAAAATTGAACATAGAAAATTTTTAAAAATATTTTTCCATCTAGGTATTCAAAAATATTATTATTTTTTCTTATGAATAGCTTGACTATACTGAAACATTTGCATTTTAATGATAATGACAAAACTTTCTCATTTTCTCCACACCAGAGGGCACTAAATTAAAAAAATTGGTTTTTGCCAGAACCCTCGCTGTTACATTGGTTCTTATCTAACAGTTATATCAGAATTCCAAGACTATTGTGTCTGCTCGTGTAGAGAAAATGTAATGTTATGGAGCTCCCATACATGTTTTACCATAACTCAGGTTGAATATGTATTGCACAAAGTTAATTATGGCAAAATAATTTTGGACATTTTCAATAGTGAATAACTTTATTATCAAATACTAGAGCAAAGTAACATAAATTCCCATGGAATAAAATTAAGTTCAGAAAAGGACCATTATTGAAATTGATATGTCAGAGCAGCTGCTGGAAATGGCCACCGCCAACTTCAATGCATGCGTTTATGCGCCTAACCATAGACTGGCGGACACGCTCAAAAATACCAGGAGTGTTTCTTATAATTCCGCATGACTCCTGTATGCGATTCCTCAGGTCTTCTTCACTTTGAACTGGAGTTCGGTACACTAATGATTTAAGGTGCCCCCAGAGGAAAAAATCAAGTGGATTCATATCGGGTGACCTTGGTGGCCAAAGTTGTGGCCCACCACGCCCAATCCAGCGATCAGAATAATTCTCTTCTAAATATTGGCGTGCAACCAATCTGAAGTGTACTGGAGCACCATCATGCATAAACCAAATTCCAATTCTTTCCCTCAGTGGGATCTCTTCTAGGAGTCCAGGTAAGATGAATTCAAGAAAATGTCGATAATGGTCACCATTGAGTCTATGAGGCAGAAAATGTGGCCCGATAAGGAAATTCCCTACAATTCCAACCCAAACATTCACAGAAAACGTCTCTTGAGAATGGTTTTCAATCACGGCGTGTGGGTTTTCATCAGCCCACATATGATTGTTGTTAAAATTAATAATGGCTTTACGGGAAAAGCATGCCTCATCGGTGAATAACACTTGAGATAAAAACCATGGATTTTCCAACAATTTATTTCGAATCCAAGTGCAAAAAGTTAATCTCTTTGGAAAATCTCTTGGCAGAAGAGCTTGAACACGCTGTATGTGATAGGGATAAAGTTGTTGCTCTCTTAAAATTTTCCATACCAATACATGGGTTACGTTAAACTGTGCCGCAATTTGTCTTGTACTGGTGTCTGGATGCTGCTCAATTTCGTTAAGTACAGCTTCTTCTATCTGAACTGTTCTAACTCTCCTGGGTCTTCCTATGAGAACAGCAGACCTCTTGAAAGTACCCGTTTCACGAAGACGGGAGTGAATATTGATGAACATTTGTGTGCTGGGAATATGACGTTGTGGAAATCTTTCTAGATAAATTCGTCTGGCGGCACGAGCGTTACCATCAGCCATTCCATACATTAAGTGCATGTCTGCCATTTCTGAATTTGTATATTCAACCATTTTATCCAAAGGAATATTGAATGAATCTGCTTTATAGCTTGCACTAATGAAGAATTAACAATGAGACAGTTTCTCAACTTTCGATAACTGTCAAGTTGTTGATATTTAAATAAATGAATTAATATCAAAGCCCACTTACTGCAGAAGAAAAAACAAACCGAAATTTCTGATAAAATAATGTACTCCGTACGGAAACAAAAATTTGTTTGATTTAGTTTTTCGGAGTTATGACCAGAGATTCATAAATGAAAATCAAATGTGTAATGATCTGCGACTATTAGATAAACCCTATTAACTATCTTCCATTACAGGATTACCTTTCGGAAGTTTTTTATGTTGAAAAGGAAACGTTCAATTGAAAACTAAAAAATATCTTTTTTTAAAATAACAAAAAATTTGTATGAGTTCTCTATCAAGACTGATGGGTAAAAACATTTTTAATCAAATATCTCAATGAAAATGCACATTTTTACCATCAGAATCTTCAGGTTGAAAGTTAAGGTTTTCCCAATATCTGTCAGATCTAGTTTAATATCCAGCGTACCGCAGTGACGGGGAGATAGTAGTTTTCTGTTAGATATCACAAAAATAAATCACATCTTTACAATAACAAGCTTTTATTTAGCTTCACTTGTAACTAACTAACAAACAATTTAATAAAAGTTGAATTTGACCCACTTTTAATACTCCGATTAATTTGAAATTTGACAGGTTTCCGTAATTCCGGTGACAATGCATTAAAAAAATTTTTGTTAAAAAACAAAATGGCGGCTCCAATATGGCGGACGAGTTTTGTGATTATGATCCGATTCTGTTCAAAATTGGTATGTGATGGTTTTTGGGTTGGAGATTTTCAGTTTCACATAAAAAATAAACTAAAATGTTAAAAATGAAAATTATAAAAAGAAAACATTTTAAAGTTTTTATACAATACACTTAAAAGGAAAAAATAATTCATTTCATTGTTTGATCTAGGTAATCTTGTACAGAAAGATTTTGATACTCACCTACAAAAAATGAAACAAATTATTTTTTCATTTTCAGTGCATTTGTATAAAAGCTTGTCTTTATATTTTTTATTGTATAATTTTTATTCATCGTAGATTTTTCTAATTCTGAAAAAATATTTCCATCAATTTACAATAATTGAAAATGTTTAATTTTCAAATTTTCTAATGTTATGCCACACTGGAAAATGTTTAAATTAATATTTTCATTATAGCCCCTGAACCGTACAAGTAAATGAAAAAATGCAAGATATAAAAAAGATGTTAAATGAAACAACATTGATTATTCCTTTCTCATAATATGTCAGTGGCGGCGGAAAAAAAAATTCTGAAGGGTTGAACAAAGCTTGACTCTGAAAAAAGGAGGACCCTGTGAATTATTTAAGAAATGCATTATTTTGTATCGTGCGCCCTATTGAATGGATTGTACCTGCCTAATTTGAACTGATTATTGTCGAAAATGTCGAAGTTAACTCTAAAAAATCTTGAAAAAAATGTATTTTTATCGCCCTGTATCTCGAAAACCAAGCCGTTTGGGACATATGTTTATATGAACTTTTCGTCCTGAAAACCTTCCCGAAGTTTGTCAACGTACTTAATTAACACCCTGTATATATATATATATATATTAATATATATATATATATATATATATATATATATATATATATATATATAAGTCTCTTCCATAGTAACAGGAGCCGTTTTAGCCCAATTCGAAGGTCTATTAAAATCATGTCATGAACTGCATCGATATTTTCGGGGACTGACACAAAAACTGGCCTTCCCGATCGGTTATCATCTTCAATGGAAAATTTACCTCTGTTAAAGCTTGCAGTCCAATTTTTCACGGTCGCATACGAAGGACAGTGATCACGAAGGTTATTAAGCATATCTTCGTAAATCTGCTTACCTCTTAACCCTTTTGAA
This sequence comes from Chrysolina oricalcia, assembly GCA_944452925.2. Taxonomy (NCBI): domain Eukaryota; kingdom Metazoa; phylum Arthropoda; class Insecta; order Coleoptera; family Chrysomelidae; genus Chrysolina; species Chrysolina oricalcia. The sequence goes on from OX101822.2 coordinate 55,165,742, forward strand.
TACAGGTACTTGATGATGGCTCGATACTCAAATTTTTCTATTTTCACAATTTCAGTGGACAAATTTTTTCTTTTAATTTATTGCGTAACTCTGGTTTACTTTTTTGACGTCAAACTTTACACTGACACTTCCAATAAGTTATTGTTCGTTGCTATGGGAACGCAATATTTAGTTTATGCAGGGAATTGGTCTAGGCTAATTAGATATCAGTACATCCTCGTTAATATGTGTATATATTTATGAAATGAAAACTGAACCATATTTTATTTATTCACGCCATTACAAATAATATGAGTACAATTTTGAAAAGTTCCCTGAAAATTACTTCCGCCACTGGAAACAATTTCTTCTTTTGTGTGGTTGGAGCTTCTGTTCACTACAGTCGAGGTACCTGCCTCTTCAATGGCAAAGTAGAAAACATACGCGCCGTTTTATTTCTTAATTCGATGCTATCCTCCAAATGCCTCTTCGGCACCGTGGAACTTTTCCAACCTCCGTGTCTTTTTAAGTTGTTCATAGTTGCTCCTGCATTGGCTAGAGCAGTAGCAGAATTGCGACGAAGCCAATGTCCAGATGAGTTTGGCAATATTGAATACATTGCGATTTTGCTAGGGATTTTCTCAAACATATTTTTTCCAATTGGCTGAGATGTACATTTATTTTGCCAGAAGCTAGAAAAAACATTGAAGTATTAGTCTTGATTACTTATATTTCGGACGTCCATCATCTTAATGGTTGAAAGATTTCTATCTCTTTCAAATTTTTCACAACGTTTCAATTGCTTGAATCCGCAATCGTCTTCTGGTGAATAATGACAAAATCAGATGCTACTCGACCTTTTATAGGTCTATAATTAAAGTGTAATTACGCGCGGTCTTGTGGCGCGCGTGGTTTCGCGCTTTTTCTCCCTCCAAAACGGTCCATGAGCGGTTTCCATACGTTTTTAATTTCCATGCTTGGTTGACTGAAGGCACTATTGGCTTCTATGTAGGTGGTTTCCATAAATTTCCGTTTGAACCAATGTTCCTCTATATGAAGAACACTAGCTTCGTCCCAAATAATTCGGTGGTGTTTTGTCCAGGCGTGGTCAGCAATTCCGATTTTGATGTTTCCCCTCGTTGAGTCCACTTTTTGTGTTCGGCTATTCTTACTGATAATGGCCTCTTGGTTTCTCCAATATAGGAATCTCCACATTCACATGGGACTTTGTAAATACAGTTTTTTCTGGATTTTCTTGTGTTCTCTGGTTTCGTCTTGGTGAGGAAGCTTCGTAAGGTACTGCCGGATTGAAAGCAACTCTTGATGTTGTATTTATCAAGTATTGATAAAGGTGTAGCAAAACAGCTGTATATTAAGCTGTGCTCGACATTTCTTTTGTTCTTTTATAATTGGTTCGAGAGAAACATTCATGAATTTCATTGTCATAAAGTTTCTTGATTTATTTATATATTCTGTGTTATTACATTTAGGTACCTGTAGGTTCACCGCTTGGAGATTCAACTACTGAATCATAGATGGCGCTAATAGGCTCATTCAGTTATTTATTCCCAATTTAAATTTTACCTGTTTTTTGTGATGTTAGAAAAACAACTGAGTTTCTTGTTTTTCGTGGTTTTGAAATGTAGATACGTTGAGCATTTTATTAACGATTGCTGTTTGAAAAGAGACGTTCCACGAGTTAAAAGTGCCGTGGTCCCTATTTCTTAGAGAATTCCTCTGGAATGCGCCTGCCTTCTAGGTATGTATTTTCTCTAGTGCCTTTTTGTATCAATTCCAGAAATACTAATAATTGCTACACAATCGTTTGACCCTACTCTTCATTTTCTGTCAATTTAAGAAAACAGTGCTTGTGTAACTGTGAAGTCATTTTATTCATGTTTAAGGAAAACTATATAACGAATGTTAAATTCTCCCTAAACAATTTTTAAGCCGTTAATGTCCTTTTAGGTCGACCTTGAAGTCGTCACCTTGGAATAAAGTACTGTTCGATTTGGTGGTCCCACAAATTGTTGGAGTTTTATTTCATCAACCGTCACTACAACACCAGGTTACATCCCACCATAAAATTTGCCCTGAGAGTCTCGCTTCAAAGGCAAAGCGGAGAATTCCTTTTCATTCACATTTGTAATTTGATTGTTCTGCGGCTGCAGCAGCAGAACCTGAGGAAATTGAAGGGGATGAAATATGTGAAGGCGCCAATGTGTCAACATAGGTGAAATCTCAAACAACGGATTTTCACCTGAGAAAGGGAAAATGTGTTGAAAATGTCACTGGGAGTTGATCAAAACTTTTCAAAGTGCGTTCGAAGTCACCAGAAGTCGCACTGGCGTTAACTTGAGTTGAGTTCGGGCGACTTCGGGTACACTAGAGCATTTAGAGTAACTTCCAGTAACATTTTCAACACATTTATCACCTCTTAGGTGAAAATCGGACAGAAAACGTCTTGAGCACAGTAGAATCACTTGTTATTATCTATCAGTTTCCGCAATATCGTTTGTCCTGATTCAGATTTATAAAAATTAGAAATTTTGGAAAAATTATTTTTTCGAGTTTTTTTCGGATTTTCTCAGTAAAAAATGCACCGATCTGGTAGTACAAAATACTATTTTGTAGGTTTTATGATTCTCTGAAAAATGTCCACTGACTGTTCAACGATTTACCCTATACTCTTTGAGATATTTGCAAAAAAACCAAAAAGTTATAATTTTATTCACTATTTCTTTTTTAAAAAATTCCACAAAGCGATTTTACTGGGGTGACAACCAGGGTTTTCATTCACAAACTACGAGAATGTATTGATATCTAGTTAGCCTAGACCAGTTCCCTGCATGAACAAAATATTGCGTTACCATAGCAACGAACAATAACTTATTTGAAGTGTCAGTGTAAAGTTTGACGTCAAAAAAGTAAACCAGAGTTACGCAATAGATTAAAAGAAAAAATATGTCCACCGAAATTGTGAAAATCAAAAAATTGGAGTATCGAGCCATCATCAAGTACCTGTACTTAAAAGTGTTAAGAGGTAAGCAGATTTACGAAGATATGCTTAATACCGTGAAAAATTGGACTGCAAGCTTCAAAAGAGGCAAATTTTCTATTGAAGATGATGACCGATTGGGAAGGCCAGTTTCTGTCAGTCCCTGAAAATATCGATGCAGTTCAGACATGATTTTAACAGACCGTCAAATTGGGCTAAAACGGATATCTGAAGCACTGAATATTCCATAAGAACGCGTTCATCATATAGTTCACGTCAATTTGGACATGAGAAAAATTGCTGCAAAATGGATCCCCAAATGTTTGAATGTTGACCAAAAGCGTGCCAGGGTAGTAGCATCTTGTTCGATCTGTGCTCGATTTGAAAACGATGTAGACTTCTTAAATCGAATTTTTACTATGGATGAGACTTGGGTACATTTCTACGATCCAGAAACAAAGCAACAATCGATGGAATGGCGACACTCCGGTTCTCCAAGACTTAAGAAATTTCGTGTCCAAAAATCTGCTGGAAAAGTTCTTGCTTCAGTTTTTTGGGATTGCCATGGAGTAATCATGATTGATTTTTTGGATAAGAGTAGAACAATAACTGGAGATTACTATTCGACATTACTGACCACTCTACGGGAAAAAATTAAAGAGAAAAGACGCGGAAAGCTACCCATAGGTGTTTTGTTTTTGCAGGACAACGCCCCTGCACACAAATCTCATGTTGCCATGCAAAAAATTCGTGATTTATGGTTTGAATTACTAGAACACCCCCCTTATTCACCAGATTTGGCTAACATTTTTTTTGAAAGGTCTAGAGACGTTGCAGGTTTGCTGTAATAAATGTATCCAATGAAGAGGAGAATATGTTGAGTAATAAAATATTTTGACATTGAATTTGGTTCTATACTAGGTTAAGAATTTTTCAATATATCCTCGTATCTTGTAAAAAGTAGCATAGGCCGTTCGCGTCTTTTATTTTGTGTGAAAAGAGCCTGTCATTTTTATCTACACAGCTTGGCCTAAATAGTTTATGAATGGAAGCTTGTTTTTGAAACAATTTTGTATATTAAATTTTTTATTATGGTAGTTGTAGAATAGTTTCCGAATTGAATTGCCTTGCTGATGATGTGTTATTTTCACAGGTGGTGGCTGGGAAAATGTTTTCGCAAACAACATGTCTTCGGTAATCCCCCTGTATTTTTATGGAGGAAAAAGTTACTTCATGGCTGTTCATGCTAAGGTGAGTGAGTGACTGCTACACTAGGCTTCATTCGATTGACCCTGTGTTTTAATTTTCAGGCAACTTACATGCAAGCATTGGAATTTTGTGAGAATTTACACATGAAATTACTGAGCGTGAGGTCAGCAGAGGAAAATGACAGAATACACAAATATATCAGAAACACCAGTAAGTACACAAATAAAAAAGGTTTCTTCAATCGAAAATATACATAGGTAGGGGAAAGTGGGGGAATTCCGGCCCCGGGGGGAATTCCGGACAGCCAATTTCTCCGCTGCTGTATCCCCCTCCACTATCGGGATAAGTCAGTCAGTGTATTTTAACGTCTGGCTTCAGTGCAGTGATGTTCTTGCTATTACAATCGTAACATTTCTATTACTATTCGATGCGTTCTGTTACCCTATTACTACAATGAAAAAAAAGCATGAGATCTATTACAATTTTTAAATTGCTGTTTTATGGGAGCTTTTTTTTCGTTGAATAACCTCACATCATCGACAAAAAGGTTATGTCGATGCCAAAAATCCTCAATTTTGTGGTTCTGTGCAAGATTCCGTGTAGTTTAATGTAAATTTAAATTCACCTTTGTGACTTGTACTTATAGCTATGCTGAGCTATACCGCTCTTGATAGGTGATAGTCTATGTCACTTTGGTCTTTGGGATTTTTCTTTCTCCACAATTGACGAGAACAGTGATGACGTCACAAATGTCATTCTTGTCAAAAACTGATTGCAAACAAACCTCCGTCGAATTTCAATCAGCTTGTCCGAAATTGTTTCCGTTGTCTTTCAACTTCTTTTGCCTGAGACAAACAAAATTGAAACAACCAAAACCAAACTATTACGCAATGCAACAAATCATCAACAGAGAAGATCACTTAACATTCTTTGTTTGGAATCAGTTTTTGACAAGAATGACATTTGTGACGACACACTTTCCTCGTCTATTTGTTTGAGGATAATATAGAATTATTATGATAATAGGATTGCCAAGGGAGAATTCACAATATCATTTCCTCTGATCATATCACGATTATGTACGATCTTGCCCGAAGTGGAAATAAAGGAACACAATCGTCATTGAACGACGAGTTAAATAGTTCAGATTTAGACTGCACATGCGCACAGGTCCAAATAAATTCGACTTTATTACTGCTTCACGTTATGTACTGCAATTTCGCCAATATCTCCCCAATGAGAAAATAAAAATGTAGAAACAGCAACAAAAATGTAACGACTGTGTGAAAATTCGTTACAATCGTAACAGATTTTCAAAAAAATTTGCCTGCGGAGCTATATTTTCAACTCATCACATCTGTTACAATCTATTACATTTTTCAATCAACTTATAGTACAATTTTATTTTCACCAAGAACATCACTGCTTCAGTGTGTGTTGTCTGCGATGTAAGGGTGGACGTGTTAAACATTTCTGCGATAGTTTACAATATCGAAGGTCGTATTTATAACGCAAGTAATTTTTGAAAGGTATGTACCGATTTAAAAAATATATGAATTTATTTCAAATTATTGCAGTAATATGAATGGTTAATGGTCTTTCATGCCTCTAGCATAGAAATTCAATCTAGTCCTTATTCATTTGAGAAAAAAATGATTTACAACTTCCGTAAATATGGGGTAATACCGACCATGCCGTTGGGGGAAATATCGGCCTGGCCGGTATTACCCACAACCTATTACTTTTTTTTCAGATGCTTCGAAAATACATCAGAAAAACGGCCAAAGCCTCATATACACAAGAAAGCCTCAGGCGTGCCTTACAAGAGATAGAAAATGGACGCAGTTTGAGACAAGTTTCAATAGCCTTCGGTATACCTAGATCAACTTTGCAGGATCGCCGTAGAGCTGGAACATCTTCTAAACCAGCTTTAGGACGCAAGCCAGTTTTCAGTAAGGCTGAAGAGGAAGCACTTACTTTTCAAATTATTAAACTTTCTAAACTATTCTATGGAATAACACCCTTGGAAGTGAAGCGCTGTGCCTATGATTATGCAAAAAAAAATAATCTTAAGCATCCTTTTGTAGAAATGAATGAAGCGGCGGGGCGAGACTGGTTGGAAGGCTTTATTAAAAGAAATAGCCAGATTTCTTTGAGGAAACCGGAGAAACTCAGCATAAATAGAATACACTCATTTAATAGAGCAGAAGTTTCTCGATTTTATGACAACTTAGAAGAACTTATGGCAAAATATAAATTTTCTCAGTCAAGAATATTTAATGCTGACGAAACAGGCGTTACCAGTGTTCAAAATCCTGGGAAAATCTACGCAGAGAAGGGCCAGAAAAGAGTGGGATTCGCAACCAGTGCCGAAAGAGGAAAGAATACAACTGTCATGTGTGCAATGAGTGCATCGGGTATGTATATACCTCCAATGTTTATCTTTGCCCGGAAGCGAATGGCTCCACAGCTAAAAAAAAATGGTCCTCCAGAAGCGCTTTATACGTGTTCAGATAATGGATGGATTACGGAAGATTTGTTTGTGGAATGGCTTGAGCATTTTCAGAAGTTTTCCAAAGCCTCTTTAGAGGATCCGGTATTGTTAGCTCTTGACAATCACAGCACGCATTGCACTCTACAGGCATATAATTTCTGCAAAGAAAAAGGTATCATCATACTAACTGTAGTTACCTCACACTTCCCACCGCATCCAACCCTTGGATGTTACATTCTTTGGTCCCTTTAAAAAAGCGTATTATTCGGAATGTGACAAATACATGAGAACTCATGTGGGTGAAAGGATATCTGCTACTGAAATTGCCGAACTTTTTAATAATGCTTTTGGCAGAGTAACGACTCCGGAGAAGGCAATTAATGGGTTTAAAGCCACAGGAATTTTTCCTGCAAACCGGGATATTTTTTCAGATGAAGATTTTTTACCTGCCGACAACTGGCAAGCTGTTCGAGGAGTTGTTTTCAATGACGAAGGAAACAACTTCGAAAATACAGCCGAAGATATACCTGACGAAACTCCTGAGATCATATCTGAAAAAATATCCGAAGAAAGACCAGAAGCAACACACAAACAACCACAAGAAGCAGTACTCGAAAAAACACCTGAACAATCATTCGAAACAGCTCGACAAAAGACGATTGATGCTAAACGTTCTGAAAGAAACGAAAAGGAAATTTCACAAAAAAATAAAACCATCAAAGCGACTTCATTTGTTGAATTAATCGAACCTATTCCAAGTTGTTCGAAATATAATGGAAATGCTAAAAAAAAAAGGTAAAAACAAGCAGCATTCAGAGATTTTTACTTCGACCCCAATGAAAATACTTCTTGAAGAGAAAGAGAAGAAAAAACAAGAAAATTTGAAAAAAAGAAGAAGGCAGAAAATGTGAAGAAAGTTAAGCGAAATGTATTAAGCGACACTGGCTCCTTTGATCAAATTACTGTGGAAAAACGAAAGCCACCACAGTTACGAGAAAAAATTAGTAGAAAAGCAAAAATTGCCAAGTATCAAGTTCAAGATGAAGATGAAGAAGATCAAGAATATTCAGATGAAGACAATGCTATCAATGAAGACATATGTCTAATATGTGGCGAATTTGGTAAAAACAGAGAATTGTGGGTCAGATGCACAATGTGTTCAGAATGGGCCCACAAAGAATGTACTGATATCGATGATATCAACTGGATTTGCGATTTCTGCCAATAAAAATTACTTGAGGGCAATTTCGGCCACCCGGCCGGTATTACCCCGATTGACCGGGTAATACCGGACAGAAGACAGTTTACGTTATTATTTTATAGAATTTTTAGTTTCGTTTTATAAATATTTTCAATTATATTTTGTATTTTAGTACACAATTCTTTGTTTTGTCACTGAATACCATTTTTGTAACTATTAAAACTTTGCCATACATGAATGGTCGCCTTAGACGGCCGGTATTCCCCCACTTTACCCTACTCTTGAATTATTATTCCTAAATAATGATAATACCCCCATTTCAAACTGATTGAGATGTTTGCTTCTTTACATAAATTCTCTTGAAATGAATTTGCTTGAAGTGAAAACATTCTACTCTTCATCCTAGAAAACACTCACATTCATTCATTGTGAAACATAATCCTCTTAACGCAAGAATATAATTCCTTGGTAGATATCACTACCCGTGCCGCGTGACACATTCAACCAATGAGCAATTAAAGCAGGTGGCGGCACCGCGACCTGTGAATACGACTTCCATTTCCACCATTTCATCCAGTTTGACCACTACTATTTGGTTTCATCGAGAACACAGTAATTAAACTTCAAACTATTCCCAAATAAAACCATTACTTATACCTAAATTGTTCGTAGTTGTGAATCTGTGCTTTGTTTGATCTATTCAATGTTGCGAAAATAAAAATGGCTTCCATTCTATATTTTATAACCAAGTGCACAGTGCAGATTGGAACTCAACCTCCAAGTGTATAGAAGAATAGTATTCATTATTGAAATTACAATATTCTTGTATCAACCTACACCCACGATACAACAAAAAAAGTGTCCATTATTGCCTCAACCAACTAATGAAGCACTTCTTTCAAAATATTTTCCTTGTAAGGTATCCGTCAAAAAATCGAACTGATATTTGGACCTATTCAAGATTACAATCTCTTTGATTCTATGTAATTATGCGTTGGTACAAAAAATCCTATTAATCAGTGTATTGAGGAAAATTGAGGTTCAATTTATTGAAGGAAATTCTAGATATACCGCAGTTATCAAGCTGACATTTTTTCTTCATATTTCGGAACTGATATTGTTATTTTGGAGAGTTGCAGAATGCCTTGATTTTTCAGAAACATTCTCCACTGTTTTCAGCTATAATATCCCAAGGACATTGATAACTAACGAAATAATTTTATCACAGTTTTCGAAAGCACGTTATTTGGTAACATCCCGACGCCGAAGGCGGAGGGATGTTACCTAAAATAACGTGCTTGAGGAAGTTGTGATAAAATTATGAGTTATTCCGCGCTTGTTTGAATGCAACACTTTTAAATGATATTATACTCCTTGTAATACTTTTCTTGTAATAATTTGCTTGTTATATTCCATACAGTTTTAACAGAAGCCTCCTTAAACTCTGTGCTCTCCTTTTTTCTCATAATAATCGCCCAATCCTTGAGTATTAATGCAAGTTCTTCGAGAGTACGATTTCCATCCAATTCATATATTTTCTGGCGTCACAAAACTCCATAAATATTTTCCAAGTGCATTTTTTACGAATGACAGTATTTTTTGGTGTATTTTCTTCAATGATTTTGACAATTGCCGGATCATTTTGAACACCAAAGCGAGGAAGTGACATTTTCGAAATAAATTGAATTTGAAATTTGAAACAACATTATTGTGTTGGTTGCTTAGCAATGTCATAACATAAGTGATAACTACCCGTGAAAACTATCCATGGGTAGTTAACAGTGTAATGATGGTTTCATTGGTTATTTCGACAGACATGACTAGAAATAGACAAATTTGATACGATAATTTTTTGAGCAAAAAATGTTCAACTCAAGTAACCTACAAAACTCACACTTGTTAATACGACAGGGTTGAACTTTTCGTATTATAGGCCTATCAATAGTGGACTTTTTTGTAACAAAAATACTAGTAGAAAACCGACTGTACCATCACAAGAAAGACAGTCCGGAGTTATATTCTGTTATGTTTGCTATGAAAAAATAACTTTAGTCACTATACCGTCAATTCTTGGTGGTGCAAATGACTGTAATAATAATAATACTAATTTTTCATCTGAAGATGTGCTTTTCCGACAAAATATTCCTGTACGGCATTCCTCACGTTGGCGTTGGTAGATTATGAAATAATAATCTCCTAGAACCTACTGCCGTACAAAAATAATGGGACCGGAATACAGGATTTCTCTTTAATTTTCGGAAATTGAAAACTTTTCCTGGCTCCTTCCGCCTACTTGTGCAGTTTTAGCGAATATGGGGTTGTATTCTATTTCAGCTTACGGTTAGCTGAAATCAGTTATGGAAAAACCGTTGCCATGGCAACCGTTGCTATGGTAATAAGAATACAGAAAACCGATTCCTCTAGTACGGAAATGCGTGGTTGCCAAGTTGTCCACTTTAGTTTAGCTGAAATCAGTTACAGAAAAAAGGTTACCATGGTAACAGTTGCTAGGGTAAAGAGTAAATAAAAATGCTACTCCCGTTTTGCGGAAATGCATAGTTGCCAAGTTGGACCAGTTATAGTTTACGTGAAATCAGTTATGGAAAAAGTGTTGCCATAACAACAGTTCCTTTGATAACAAGTAAACAAAATAACCTATTTCCATTGTGCAGAAATGCGTGGTTGCCAAATTTTCTGCTTTATTCTAGCTTAAATCAGTTAAGAAAAAGTTGATGCCGTGGGAAAATCGTTGCTAGGATTAGTGAAAAGAAAAACCCGATTTCCATTTTGGAAAAATGCGCGGTTGCCAAATCATCAACTTGAAATTAAATTGAAACTTGAAAGGGGAAACATTCTCAATAGAAAAAACCACGACTCACTCCTCTGGAAATGGGAAAAACCTACGATAAAAATTAATCTATTTTTTGTAATATGTAACAGGAAACAATTATTTCCCTGACTGCAAAAAAAATCCGAAACTGAAAATTCGTTTCTCATTCAGATAGTTTAAATTAAATGAAGCTATTTTTTCGTAATATGTAACAGAAAAAAACTACTTTCTCGGCTACAGCCACGCTGGACATGGAACTATATTGAACTAACTAAACTGATCGTTATTGCTTCGGAAGAGGCAAATTCTCTATTTGCACCAATTGCAGGTAGTTGATTTAGGAATAGATCAAGAATTCATTCACTGTAAAATAACAGATTAATTCGACACATCATATTCAGAACACACCAAACGCGAGCGAAGAGAGCGCGTCCGGCCGACATTTCGCAAATCCGTGCGCGCGGATTTGCGAAATGTCCGCGGAACACACTTGCGTTCATGCTACTACTTTGTCAATTTTCTCCAGGTAATAAAAAAACTTTCCCAACCTTAACTGTCCTGAACTAACTAAACTTAACCTTGATGCTGAAATTGTTTCGGAAAAGACGATGTTCACGGTGGAGAATAATCCATTTATAACAGCCGTTTCACACGTGGCTGACCGTCAGTCCATATCGTCCGGACTGACAATACGAATAGTTTCCGGTCAGGATCCTGACTGTACGCAGTTCATGTGAAAAGGATCATTTAACTGGAAGGAACTGACCATCCAGACTGACGGTAATTCGGTCAAATGTTGAATTCATTGTGAATCCATACAGTAATTTGAGATGTTAGGACTATATCACAAGACACGCGAGCGAAGCGAGCGGATCCGGCCGACATTTCGCAAATCCACGCGCGCGGATTTGTGAAATGTCGGCCGGACCCCCTCGCCTTCAAGTTACTACTTTGTCCATTTTTTCAAATTTACGAAAAAGCTCATGATCATTTATAGTTTGTGGCCTGTGGGGCAAGCGCTTGCTTTGCTCCTTTGTGAATAAAGTAAGATTGACAAATGTAAATACTTATATAAATAATATTTTTGAAGGATGCGCCTTCAGATGAATAAGTATTCATCTTGATATTATTTAACAGTTATTTCTATAAATCTTTTTCAAGCACCCCTTACTTGGTAACAGCAATAATTTGGCAACCATGCATTTTCGCACCACAGAAATTGGGGTTTTCTGTACTCGTGATCATAGCAATGGTTGTCACACTTTTTCCATAACCAATTGCTGCTAAACCATAACTTGCCCAACTTGGCAATCTCTCATTTCCGCTGAACAGGAATGGCATTTTCACCATAACGACTATCATGGCTACATTTTTTACATAGCAAATTACAGCTGGAGAAAAGCAGACAATTTGGCAACTATGTATTTCCGCACCATGAGAATCGTGTTTTTGTTTACTTGTGGTCACAGCAACGGCTTCTATGGCAACAGTTTTTCCATAACTGATTTCAGTTAAACTTTAACTGGTCCAACTTGGCAACTATGCATTTCCGCAGAACGGGAATAGCATTTTTGTTTACTCTTCACCCTAACAACTGTTAACATGGTTACCTTTTTTTCATCACTGATTTCAGCTAAACTAAAGTGGACAACTTGGCAACCACGCATTTCCTCACTATGGGAATCGGGTTTTTGTATTGTCGTTACCCTAGCAACGGTTGCCATGGCAACAGTTTATCTGTAACTGATTTCAGCTAAACGAAAGTTGAGCTGTCGCTTCGCCACCTTTCCACGCTAATTCAACGGCTATTATATGGTAGAGTTTTTTTGCAATCCCTCGGGAGTATTCTCGTCCCATAATCAACTATTTTCAGATGTTCTTCATCACTCAGATCAGAAGAGACATCCTTTCTTTTAATTGGGTTTTGTTGAAGAATTCTGCGTTTCGAATTCCTTGCATCTCTGACAGTTTTGAAAACTATATCTTTAAATGGATCGAAACTCATATTATATTGAAAGTGGTACATTTTTTGCAGTTTTTTTGCTACGATATTCCACAATGTCTTTAACACACCTTCCTTATATTCCGTTTCGTCTTTCTTCCGCATATTGAACCCTCAATTTCTCGATATTACAGCCAATTCATCAATTCTGGTATCTTCGTAGAAAGAGTAACCTTTTGTCTTACAAAAGTCGGAAAACTGTAGCTATACAGAAGAATGAGTTATCATAGTGTTGACTGGTGTACTATTATGAATTGCCAAGTCGATATTTTCACACGAAATATTACTGAAACGTGAATTCATTTTTGCTTAAGCTTCAAATACGAGACATTTCAGAATCGAATGCTTCGTTGATGATGTTTGTTTATGTATTACTTTGGTAACGCATCCGAACAATGCATTGAAGAAGCCTTTGCTGCGAATGTTGTATGTAAACCAAGATGCATATAACTCCTGGTGCGTTTACTGATTCGCTTTTGTTTCAACTAAAGTTCTTGATCCTGTAATTGCGTCAATAGAGTTTGTTCCATTCGTCAATGGATGACGCTTAAGTCGAATATAGTGGAGTTTCCATTAATCCAAAGTGCCTACTAGATACATTTTTTGAGTTTTTGAACGTTAACATTATTTTGAGGTTATATGTCAATTACATTGCATATTAGGCTATCCAAGATGCTGTCAAACTAAAATCAAGATGGCCGCCTGAAGGCACACATTGTATTTGTTATTGTTTGAACGAGACTGATTATTGTTAATTTTCATCTATTGGAGTGAAATTTTTGTATGAAACTTTGCCGAATAAAAAACATGTCTACAAAGTGTTATGTTGTAAATTGTGGAAGCCGTGGAGATCGCGACTTAGTGAAGTTTTTAAAAATTCCTAGCTAGCTACATTTTGATAATGTGGTATATTAAATCAAAGACTCGATATATAGATGTTTATTAAGTAGGATACCCTAATATACATAGTTCCATGTTACAAAATAACAAATTAGTAGGTAAAAATATGTAACAAGTGAAAATAAATTACTTTGCGATATCTGATACTCGGTGTGTAAAAAAACGACCAATCCAATGAAGATTTGAAAATAAAAATAGATAAATGTGTAGGCAATCATATATTACAAATAATAGTGTTGAGGAAACAGTCATAACTTCATGCACTGAGAACCAATCCAGGGGTTTTTTGGTACATCGGACAGTCCTATAGGGTCCAATAGAATTTCACAGATATCATTTTCACACTGCAGCACAACTCGGCCATCCTCACCTTTTCACAAAGACACCATCTTTACTCTAAAAAATGTCTTCCTTTTATGAAACTTAGGTAGCACAACTACTTTACGAAAATTGTACGCTTTTGGGAAATCAACTATCCAGAATTATTCATCTGGGAAAATTTACTCATGAACATATATCCTTTGGGTGACCAAATCATAAAATCGCAGTATTTTCATTCAGTTAGTTTCATTTGTAAATGAGTTTGGTAATAATAAGCATGGTCACGTTTTAGGGTAATTGCAATTCCACCGCATATTATAGTTGAGGTTTTTAAATTTGAATACTGCCCCATATCAACATTCCTTAATGAATATGGACACCTCACTTCCATAGCAGCCACAAGACATCGTTGCATCAGGAGAACCATCAATTTATTAAATAATCTATACTTTCAACAAAGGAATATCCATTCGCTGTGAATGCCTCATCTGAAAATTAATTGGAAACATTAATGAACAGTTCATAAATTACGAAAAATCAGTACCTACCTTGGCAACAACAGTATGTTCATACATTTTTCTTGCATCACAATCATGGGCAAATCCAGCTTCAAGATATTTATAGCCTGTTAAACTTTTATAGGCTTTCATTGGCTTTCTTGTTTATGAGTCAACAGCAGATATGTAATAATGTCGAATGCCGTTACTGTTGTGAAAAGATCTAGAGATATGTCCATTTCACAAGGAGTGAAAGTAAAAGGATCCATGCACTTTATCACTCTCCTTTTGTCTCTATAGATCGATGCAGTGTCTTTGTTTACTCGTTCTAATGATAATAAATAAATCACTTTTAGTTAAAACAGCCATAATAACATTTCAAATCACAACTAAACAAAACTATTAGCGGTAGAAGCTAGTGCCAAACACAAACACCATTCATGTGTGCCTACAGCCGGCCATTTTTAAAGAGCCGTGGTCACGTGTTCTGGATAGCCTAATTGGTATTTATCGTGTGATTTTTCTGTTATTTTAATACTTTTCGCTCAGTTCGGTAGTTTTGCGACGTTTTTAGTTGTTGGGTTATTGTTATTTATTTGTTCTTGTGTTTTTCTGTCATTCGTAAAAGTTAGGGTAGTGTATAGCATTTTTTTGTGAGTCTCGACTTCGACATGACAATCATGACATGGTTCAATTTGAGGTTATGTCGATGACGCAGCATGCGTTTGTCAAAACGACATGTCAAGTCATCATGATCGGTAATGATTTGCCTGCCATCTATTTTAAAATTGAGTAAACTCTCTTGACGCAATAAAAATGTCATGAATCAAGCAGGCCGTACATCAACAGTTTTGGATGACAATTTCACAGCTACAAGTAATTCCACCAGGAGTTATATGCATCTTGATGTAAACATTTCAAATTCTGACGTATTTTCATTGCATTATGTCAAAATATTTGTCTAGAAATCCTATAGAAAATGGAGTTTTCATTATGAAAATCGATATTAGGTCATTCTTAAGATTAAGAAATTATTGCTTTTTTATAAACTGTTGCCAAAAATTGTTAGAATCCCTGAAAAACGCCACAACGAAAACCAATTTGGAGGACGAAAATTCATTCGCGATAACAGCTCTTATGAATCACTTATTTAAACATAATATATTTGAAAAATGGTGTTGTCTGATTGGTCTATTTCATCATGAATGAGATAATCAGTAGTAATATCCCTACAAAATGATGAATTTTCCAAAAATACTTTCATTTTGCTGTCACGGAAACTGTGTTGCTTAGAAACACCACGAGAGCTTGCTCGAGTGGTGTTTTGTACAGCAACACAGTTTGAGCGACTGGCAAGGTGAAAGTATTTTGAAAATTCTGCATTTTGAAGGGATATTCGATCAGACAATTTCGCGAATACATTAAATTATTATGGACTAAATGCCTATTGCAGGGACGGTTCATCATGTGTCATTAATGTCAGTTGAAGAGTTGAACTGACGGTTCAACTGACGTTCAACTGACGTTTATCTATTCACAGAAATTGTTGTAACTATGGAAACGTATAAGTAAGGAACAAGCGAAACACCGACTTGAAAATACCGCGGGTTGGAGACAGAGTTTTCGACCAGTCCTTTTTTCACTGGTTTGAATTCAAAAATTTATGGCATTAGGTTGATTTATATAATATGAGGAAAATTGTCTCTGTAATACATTGGGCTCAGGTATTTTCTTAAATCTATGTCTTACAGTAGTTCTGATTGTTCAAGTTTTATCATGACTCCTGACATACTGTTATTTTCTTCAATCTTAGGAACTGTAGATACGAAAACATGTGGGTCCATTCTACTTATTTTTAACGATATTCGATCTGATTCTTAGTGTAATATTGAATATTATAAATTTTTCTCATAGATAAAGGAACTGAATATTGGACATCAGCATCCAAATTACTGGATGGAAAAACCTGGATATGGATGTCTTATGGAGATTCTGTGGAGTACACCAACTGGGTACCAGATCTGTCACAAGATGACGCAGCATTGTGTCTACAACTAGAGAGTCGGGATCAAACGGTGTACTGGAAGAACAGACATTGCACCACAACCATGTTTTTCATTTGTGAAAGATATATCGATACAGAGACTAACTCTAATAGAAATGAAATTGGAAAGCCCGAAGGAAAGGTAACAAGTAAGTGAAGCTTCTAGATTTTTTTGAGCAGCTTGTGAAATGTCAACACCGAGTGTTCTATGGGTTCTGACTACGATCACTTGGTTTGAGTGAAAAATTTAGCACACCGAATAATTACAATAATTAACATCTCCAATAACCAAAAGTAGTATACTACTTCAGCCGTACCACACAGGAGGCCTAACTTTTTATTTGAAGACTTGGAGCCACGAAGCAAAAACCATAATGATCCTTATCAAAAATCAGGAGGAAAGCCACGAAAATAATAATAATAATGATAAAAATATTTCCCAGTTAAAATGACAAGAAGGTAGAGAAAAAGCCCTAACATTTTTATTTGAAGAGATACAGAAAAAGTTATCTGCAAGAAAATGATCCCCGTCGAAAAATAGGTATGAGCCAAGGAAAAAAAAACGGGAAAAAATGTCTGTCCGTCGATCTGTCTGTAGCTTTTTTGTCACCAATTCAAATCGCTCTCATTTCCGTACCCTTGTAGATATCGCTTTGAAATTTGAAATAAGTTGATAATTTGAGGACGATATTGCTCAGATAATTTTATTATCGGAATATCAGAAAAAATTTTACGGCCTTTTCTCCGTTTTCTGGCTGTCCAACGGTACAGGTCGGGCAAGTGATTTGATTCGTTTCAAATTATTTGAAAGTATACTCCTATATGATCTATAGCCCATCACCATCAGAATTTTTTTGACCGCTCTGAGAAAATCTACAAAAAATGTTCAAACATTTTTTCGGAAAAATCAAAGGCCCAGGAAATATTTCAAAAAAACGGGAAAATCGTTATATTGACCGTACTAATGATGAAATTGAAATTCAAAAATGGTCTCGAATCGTCACGAACTCTACTGACGCTCAAAACTATTTTTCTTCGACTCGATTGAAAAGGGAAAAAATTATGGAAAAATTAAAAAGTGTGTATTTTGTGTCCAAAATCGCCAAAAACTCAAAAACGAAACTGGATATCAAAAAAATGCATACCTACAGTTTTATTGTCCTTGAATAGGTCTACAAAAAAGTCTCCTGAATTTTTTCCATGCCATGATAAATAACTTCGGAAAAATCGACTAAACTTTAAAAAGTGGGCATTTTTTGACTGGACTTGGAAAAAATTTTGAACAAAAATAAAAAATTAAAAGATATCAAAAAATGGATTTGAACAATTTTGAACAAAAATAAAAATTGAAAAATATCAAAAAATGGATTTGAACAATTTTGTTGCCCTCGAACTGATTTACAAAAAGTTCGAATAAAAAAAATTGAGATGTGGACAATTTTATTGAACTCGAACGGATCTACCAAAATGTCAGTGGAATTTTTCCATATCTTGAAAAAAAAGATTTGACAATGCGACTTAGAAGAATTATCCGTTTTTTTTATTTTTAAATGAAGAAAATTAAAAAATTTATCGGGATATCGAAAAAGTTTATATGAACACTTTTATTGTACTCAAATAGATCTACAAAAAATTTCAATGAAATTTTTTCATATCTGAAAAAAAATTGAGATTTGGACTCACATCAGTATGAAAAGACAATTGAAATTTAGCATTTGAATACAATCATATTTCATAATTTTTTAGTAAAGCAAGTTTTTCCTCACCATTACAATCTGGAAGATAACAAAAATTTCTTGGATGGAACTCTATTTCATCAATCATAATCTTGATTTGCAACATTAAAATTATAATAATCAGTCAACAAAGTGTCAGTATCCTGGGTGACAGCTTGCGACTACTTGGCCGCTTCCTGCTAAAAATCAATTTCGGCAATGTTACATCTATTCAGATTTTCTTTATCGTGAATTTTCTTTTAGTTCGCGAATTCAAATTCGGGCTCGTCCAAAACTTCAATTTTTTTTTCAATTTTGATTTTTCATTTTCCTTCTTTGAATTGTCGCCAACATATTTCTATTTATAGTTTTTAATATGCATATTTTTATTTTTAGGATGGATGGATATGTTAGAACATGTCGCACCAAATATTGGCCTTCTTGAATTTGGGAACAAGAAATATTATTTCTCTGGTTTCAAAGTAAGCTGATACATTCTAAATAGAGAACTTTTAATGATAGGTAATTCTTAAGATGGTGAGTGTTGAGAATATAAGAAAATTCAATAGTTGTTCAGCCGAAACTCATTGATCATTATTGATGTAATTTGCCATTACTTTATTTTTTAGATGAATTTTTCACCCTGTCACCATGTTCCACATTGCTGGGTAGAATGTAGTGATTTTGTTTTCTTGTATTATAATCTTAATTATGTATTTTTCCTCTCCATGTAAGTAATACCACAACTCAATGGATAACCTTTAGCCATAATTTTCTTCTTTATTGTGAAATTTTATCTAACCCCCATTTAATTTTGTTGAAATGTGGGGACACTTGATTTCATAAATCCATATCAAATTTTCTTCTCCATGTAAGTAGCACTACACCTTACTGGATTACCAATAGTTATGTTTTTCTTCTTTACTGTATAATTGTCTAATTCGCTGATGATGCATGTATATACGTTCGAAACATGTTCGATAAACTGGTTTTTTGATTGATGGCTTCGCCATCATACTACTTCAGCTGAAATTATTAAAAATTGTGGAGATGACTTCGAGTTTTTCTATATTGTGAATAGATACCACTCCACTTCGAGATACAATGGACTTCTACCACAGTTTATTTATTTAATAGTTTTTCAATTAGTTCCAAGAAAATTCCAAGATGACCGTTGATAGATATTTCCTTACAATGAACAATGTGATTCGATATCATATCACCATGACAAAAAATAGCTGCACCTCCATAGTGCTCATATCTGCAGAGGGAAGCTCTCAGTTCAAGACCACTTGACTGACCATATCAATGTAATTTGATTATATCCAGTGTCCATCCAACAAAAGTATATCAGCAGGGTTTTCTTCAAGGAATATGACCATTTTCTGTGTCTTATTGGAGTGGAGAAGATAATCTAATTTTTTGAGATTCTTTAATTCTGGTTCGAATTCCATGATTTAAAATTATTTGTGTTTTCGAAGTTGTCTGTTTTACAATTATCACAACTTTAAATATTTCATATATATATATATATATAAATATATATATATATGAAAACCTTCCCGAAGTTTGTCAACGTACTTAATTAACACCCTGTATATATATATATATATATATATATATATATATATATATATATATATATATATATATATATATATATATATATATATATATATATACAGGGTGTTAATTAAGTACGTTGACAAACTTCGGGAAGGTTTTCAGGACGAAAAGTTCATATAAACATATGTCCCAAACGGCTTGGTTTTCGAGATACAGGGCGATAAAAATACATTTTTTTCAAGATTTTTTAGAGTTAACTTCGACATTTTCAACAATAATCAGTTCAAATTAGGCAAGTACAATCCATTCAATCAATAGGGCGCACGATACAAAATAATGCATTTCTTAAATAATTCACAGGGTCCTCCTTTTTTCAGAGTCAAGCTTTGTTCAACCCTTCAGAATTTTTTTTTCCGCCACCACTGACATATTATGAGAAAGGAATAATCAATGTTGTTTCATTTGACATCTTTTTGATATCTTGCATTTTTTCATTTACTTGTACGGTTCAGGGGCTATAATGAAAATATTAATTTAAACATTTTCCAGTGTGGCATAACATTAGAAAATTTGAAAATTAAACATTTTCAATTATTGTAAATTGATGGAAATATTTTTTCAGAATTAGAAAAATCTACGATGAATAAAAATTATACAATAAAAAATATAAAGACAAGCTTTTATACAAATGCACTGAAAATGAAAAAATAATTTGTTTAATTTTTTGTAGGTCATTCTTTGAGTATCAAAATCTTTCTGTACAAGATTACCTAGATCAAACAATGAAATGAATTATTTTTTCCTTTAAAGTGTATTGTATAAAAACTTTAAAATGTTTTCTTTTTATAATTTTCATTTTTAACATTTTAGTTTATTTTTTATGTGAAACTGAAAATCTCCAACCCAAAAACCATCACATACCAATTTTGAACATAATCGGATCATAATCACAAAACTCGTCCGCCATATTGGAGCCGCCATTTTGTTTTTTAACAAAAAATTTTTTAATGCATTGTCACCGGAATTACGGAAACCTGCCAAATTTCAAATTAATCGGAGTATTAGAAGTGGGTCAAATTCAACTTTTATTAAATTGTTTGTTAGTTACAAGTGAAGCTAAATAAAAGCTTGTTATTGTAAAGATGTGATTTCTTTTTGTGATATCTAACAGAAAACTACTATCTCCCCGTCACTGCGGTACGCTGGATATTAAACTAGATCTGACAGATATTGGGAAAACCTTAACTTTCAACCTGAAGATTCTGATGGTAAAAATGTGCATTTTCATTGAGATATTTGATTAAAAATGTTTTTACCCATCAGTCTTGATAGAGAACTCATACAAATTTTTTGTTATTTTAAAAAAAGATATTTTTTAGTTTTCAATTGAACGTTTCCTTTTCAACATAAAAAACTTCCGAAAGGTAATCCTGTAATGGAAGATAGTTAATAGGGTTTATCTAATAGTCGCAGATCATTACACATTTGATTTTCATTTATGAATCTCTGGTCATAACTCCGAAAAACTAAATCAAACAAATTTTTGTTTCCGTACGGAGTACATTATTTTATCAGAAATTTCGGTTTGTTTTTTCTTCTGCAGTAACGCAGAAATTTTGTAATCAATTTGAATTCATAAAAATAGCAAAGTGGGCTTTGATATTAATTCATTTATTTAAATATCAACAACTTGACAGTTATCGAAAGTTGAGAAACTGTCTCATTGTTAATTCTTCATTAGTGCAAGCTATAAAGCAGATTTGGATAAAATGGTTGAATATACAAATTCAGAAATGGCAGACATGCACTTAATGTATGGAATGGCTGATGGTAACGCTCGTGCCGCCAGACGAATGTATCTAGAAAGATTTCCACAACGTCATATTCCCAGCACACAAATGTTCATCAATATTCACTCCCGTCTTCGTGAAACGGGTACTTTCAAGAGGTCTGCTGTTCTCATAGGAAGACCCAGGAGAGTTAGAACAGTTCAGATAGAAGAAGCTGTACTTAACGAAATTGAGCAGCATCCAGACACCAGTACAAGACAAATTGCGGCAAAGTTTAACGTAACTCATGTATTGGTATGGCAAATTTTAAAAGAGCAACAACTTTATCCCTATCACATACAGCGTGTTCAAGCTCTTCTGCCAAGGGATTTTCCAAAGAGATTAACTTTTTGCACTTGGATTCGAAATAAATTGTTGGAAAATCCATGGTTTTTATCTCAAGTGTTATTCACCGATGAGGCATGCTTTTCCCGTAAAGCCATTATTAATTTTCACAACAATCATATGTGGGCTGATAAAAACCCACACGCCGTGATTGAAAACCATTTTCAAGAGACGTTTTCTGTGAATGTTTGGGTTGGAATTGTAGGGAATTTCCTTATCGGGCCACATTTTCTGCCTCATAGACTCAATGGTGACCATTATCGACATTTTATTGAATTCATCTTACCTGGACTCCTAGAAGAGATCCCACTGAGGGAAAGAATTGGAATTTGGTTTATGCATGATGGTGCTCCAGTACACTTCAGATTGGTTGCACGCCAATATTTAGAAGAGAATTATTCTGATCGCTGGATTGGGCGTGGTGGGCCACAACTTTGGCCACTAAGGTCACCCGATATGAATCCCCTTGATTTTTTCCTCTGGGGGCACCTAAAATCATTAGTGTACCGAACTCCAGTTCAAAGTGAAGAAGACCTGAGGAATCGCATACAGGAGTCATGCGGAATTATAAGCAACACTCCTGGTATTTTTGAGCGTGTCCGCCAGTCTATGGTTAGGCGCATAAACGCATGCATTGAAGTTGGCGGTGGCCATTTCCAGCAGCTGCTCTGACATATCAATTTCAATAATGGTCCTTTTCTGAACTTAATTTTATTCCTAGGGAATTTATGTTACTTTGCTCTAGTATTTGATAATAAAGTTATTCACTATTGAAAATGTCCAAAATTATTTTGCCATAATTAACTTAGTGCAATACATATTCAACCTGAGTTATGGTAAAAAATGTATGGGAGCTCCATAACATTACATTTTCTCTACACGAGCAGAAAATAGCTATTTGTGTAATGAGAACAAAATGACGTATTGCGTCACGCGCTAATCTTTGGAGAGTGGCAATGGCACTTCGAGAAATGAATTATTTTATATCATGCGCACTATTGAATGGATTGTACTTGTCCAATTTGAACTAATTTGGATCGATTATTGTCGAAAATTTCGAAGTAAACTCCAAAAACTCCTAAAAAATGTATTTTGATCACCCTGTACTTCGAAAACCAAGCCGCTTGGGACATGTTTATATGAACTTTTCATCTTGAAACCTTTCAAAGAATCACCCTTCAAGTTTGTTAGACTATTTGCTTCTCAAATTTCTTTATGTTATGCGTTACTGGAAAATGTTTGCGTTAATATTTTCATTGTAACTCCTGAACCGTACAAGTAAATGAAAAACATCAAGAGAGCAAAAAGATGTTAAATAAAACAACATTCATTATTCCTTTCTCATAATATGTCAGTGGCGGCGGAAAAAAAATTCTGAAGGGTTGAACAAAGCTTGACTCTGAAAAAAGGAGGACCCTGTGAATTATTTGAGAAATGCATTATTTTGTATCGTGCGTACTATTGAATGGATTGTACTTGCCTAATTTGAACTGATTATTGTGGAAAATGTCGAAGTTAACTTTAAAAAATCTTGGAAAAAATGTATTTTTATCACCCTGTATCTCGAAAACCAAGCTGTTTGGGACATATGTTTATATGAACATTTCGTCCTGAAAACCTTCAAAGAATCACCTCCCGAAGTTTGTTAACGTACTTAATTAACACCCTATATATATATATATATTTTATATTTTATAATTTGGTAGGAAATATGTGAAGACAGATTCTTTACCCTTATTAGTTCAGACACAGACCGTTAGCTCTATAACGGATTCTTTGCAAAATATCATCACAGTTAAAAATAGGGATTCTTTCAAAGTTCAACCTGAAAACTTCTTGAATCAAACTGAGGTAATTATGATAAATTTTGTCATTAGCGTTTCCAAAATTGTATCGAAATATTTTGGTGGACAAGTTTCATTCGAGTATGAAGTTATGAATAAGTCTTCCATCACAAATATTAGGCCATAAAATAACTACGTCGTTTTTCGAAAAGTCTTCAGAATTATGTAACGCTGTTTTAATTGCTTATTGATCACTTGCATATGGTTTATACATTAATTCAATTGAATATACTCCGTCACTAAGAAGGTTTTTCAAGTTTATTGCTGAATCGCTAGCCTAACCACATTAAAAAAGTTCTAAATTTGTCAGTGTCCTTTATGACATATGTCATATGTTGTAGGGTGACTTTCACTTCTATGACTATGCTATCCGATGTAAATTGGTGATATTATGATCACTAAAAATTGTCTAACTGGCTGACTATTAATTTATACTACTTTCCAATATGTGCATGTTTTTTGAAATTTTTGTCTCATTTCTATTTTCTTTGAAGCACTATAACTTGAAATGTATACTTGTTAGAGGTACATAAGGCCTACC
This sequence comes from Chrysolina oricalcia, assembly GCA_944452925.2. NCBI lineage: Eukaryota > Metazoa > Arthropoda > Insecta > Coleoptera > Chrysomelidae > Chrysolina > Chrysolina oricalcia. The sequence goes on from OX101822.2 coordinate 55,190,057, forward strand.
TTCAACTCTCAACGCATGGAATAAATAAATCTAGCTAACAGACTTTTCTTTCCTTGAAAATTATTTCTTTCTTGTCCCATATGGGGAGTTTATTTCAATACAAATCAGGAAATGATGAGATCCAGTATTTAGATAATCAAAATTTTCAGACCAACTATATGCAAGCTTTGCAGTTTTGTAAACTGATAAAGATGGAACTGGTGACTATCACTTCGCAGAAAGAAAATGATAGAATACACAAATACATTCGAGACATTGGTGAGTTATATATGTTTTTCTACTCCTATATTAGTTAACAGTGTTTAGAGTACAGTTTACTTGATAAGTAAATCCATTCTTACTCACAAATGCGCGTTATGCTGCTTAGTATAACAATCATCCAATAAACTGGCTGGCACTCTCTCCCGATTTGAATCCATCAGATTTTTATCTTTAGAGATACCTCAAGTCCTTTTGTCCCAATTTCAGGTGGTGATGAATACTGGTGGACATCTGGGACGAAAATTTTGGACGGAAAAACTTGGTTATGGTTGTCGAGAGGAACCCAAGTCGATTATACCAACTGGTTGCCTGGACAACCAGACGGCGACACACAATATTGCCTGCAGTTGATACACAACAGAGATAAGGGTCTCTATTGGAACGACAACTATTGCAGCAACAAGTACAGCATCATCTGCGAGAGATCTTCCACTGATCCTATCGATGGAAATGGTTATGGTAATGGTTATGCGTCGACGACGACGACAACAGTTGCACCTACTTCGACACCAAAAATAGGTGGACGATTGCCAACGGATGAAGATGGTAAATATATTCATTTTCTCACTTGATTCAATATTCATATCTTATTATTACATTGTTCTGGATGGATAGGTTGATTTGATCAAAGACTACGTGACGTGCTATTATCAACACCCATGGAATTATTAATTCTCAATATTTTCAAATATTAGATAATTGTAGGATTATAAGCATGGAAATTTCCCACATAGTCACCAGTAGAATACATTTTCGAATTCACATAATTTTACGATGGAACTTCACATTTAGGCCAAGCTGTAGAAAAAAATAAGAGGCTGTTTTCACGCAAAATAAAAGACAAACGTCCCATACCACTTTTTTTAAGATAGTTCGCACCAGCAAATCGCTTTGTAGAATGTTTCAAACAAGAAATGGTGAAAAAAAAATAATATTTTTTTGCAAATATCTCAAGAAGTTTTAAAAAAATCGTTTCACATCAAATACAAATTTTGTAGAGAATTTTACAAAATGATTCATTAAACGTGCATATTTCACTGAGAAAATCCGGGAAAACCTCTAAAAAGAGGGTAACCCTCTGTCGCCTTTCCAAGCTGATATTTTCATGGAAAATTTAGAAAATTCATTCATTATTAATAAATTCAAAAATATTTTAAAATGGCACCGCTATGTAGATGATGTTTTCATTCAAGGCAACATTAATGATGCCAAAGATATGTTGAACTCACTGAACAATTTGCACCCAAAAATAAAATTTACCACTGAAATTGAAACTGATAATAAATAATTTTTTTTAGATTTAACAATTACCAAAAATGACAATAAGTTAGAATTCTCCATTTATAAAAAACCCACCCAGACGGACCATGTCATCCCTTTCAATTCTAACCATCCCATGTAACATAAAATCTATGCCTTTAACTGTTATGTTAATAGATTATTGAATATCCCTTTAACTCCTGTCAAATACAAAGATGAAGTAAATGTAATCAAAAAGATTGCTGCCAACAATGGCTATCAACCTTTCATTATAGACAAATTAATCCATAAATTCAAATATAGAAGAGATAGAAGACTTGCATTCAATGCTACCACTGATATTTCTCCTTCATTTAAATATTTTTCTATGCATTTTTTGGATCACAAATTGTGCAATGATATTTCCAAATTCATTCTAGAAACCATACCTGGTACAAAAATCTCCCTCAAATTATGTAACATGTTAGTGAATTCTAAAGATAAAATCAACAAGTTAAATAGAAGTGGCGTTTATAGGCCTAACTGTTCTGCTTGCCCCGCTTCTTACATAGGTCGAACTTGCAGACCTCTCATAAGACGTTTCAACGAACACCTGAAGAAACCTGATAAGTCAGCATTTGGTAACCATTTAAAAATTAATAATCATAACTTTAGCCCTAATAGAAATTCAAAAATTTTACATCAAATTGACAATAAGAATCATTTGAGACTGGATTTGTTCGAAGAACTGGAAATTTCAAAAGAACTTTCAAATAATGATTTCTGCATGAACACTCAAGTGAACTTGTACAGAGGTTTCCTTCCACTTCACCAAAGAATTATTCATCAAAATTAAATCAATACTTCCTTTCAGATCAACTTTTTTCAAAATTAAACCTTCAATTCAATTATGTTGTCTACCCTTTTATAACCAAACATTTCAATTTATTATTAACACAAGTTGGTATTATATTTTAGTCTTTGACTTTGACAGATGAAGTAATTTTGTCGTTCAAAAATACTTGACATACCCACATGGCCTTCAAATTCTAACATGATTTTCGTTGGAATTAAGCCAGATATTTTATAAAATACATATTAGATGACTTCAAAAATTGTAATCCTTCCTGTTACCTGACTTGTAAGTACTCATCTAACTTTAAAACATTTTTCCAAATTTCATCACCTACAAATCAATAAATTCAATTTCAAGAATCCCTCACAACCAGAGTATTTACTTTCAGGAAGCACTGAAGATGACGAAAGTCGAAAGCGCTTTGCATATTTAGAAATTATACACTTTATACAAAAAACCCCCTCTTCATTTACTCTAAAAAGAGACCATTTTTCAAAAATTTATAATTTTTATAAATCTGAAGCCGGACAAACAATATTGCGGAAACTGATAGATAATAACATGTGGTTCAACTGTGCGCAAGATGGTTTCTGTCCAATGTGTAGTTTTTGCACAATCGCACTATAAACAATTTAACGGCAAATCTTTCTGAATGCGCCGATTCAACGGAAATCATCTTATTTGAATTCTGAAAACGGCATTTGAGTTTTCACCTGAGACGAGGAAAATGCTTCAAAGTTTACCCGAAGTCGCCCGAACTCAACTCGAGTTAACTTCAGTGCAACTTCGTGTGACTTCGGACGAGCTTTGAAGCATTTGAGTAACATTCAGAGATATTTTCAACACATGTCCCACCTCTCAAGTGAAAATCCAAAATATACAAATCGTAGATATGAACGTTACTAAACAGAAAAGGTCTCATCTCACTCCACAAGAATTGTTCGACCCCAATACACTGAATGAATACTTTGCTTCTGTTTGTCAATTTCAGGAACCGTGTCAAGAAATATTTACGTTTTACAATGAAAATAAATTTAAAGATGACCTAAATTTTTCATACAAACAAGTAAGTGAAGATGATGTCTATGAAGTTATTCGATCTATAAAGTCGAATGCATATGGAGTGGATTTCATCTCCATTAAAATGCTTTTATACTGCATGCCAACTCTGAGCACATTTCTTACTTATATTATTAACAAATCCTTGGAAAAGGGTACTTTTCCTGATATTTGGAAGGAGGCCTCTGTGAAACCTCTTAACAAGGTAGCATCTCCTACATGTCTTAATGAAATTAGGCCAATCAGTCTTTTGACTGTGATGTCCAAAATAATGGAAAGACCCCTAATAGCACACCATTTTCCAGGGACGTCCCTATTTGGTACAAATCATGTCCGAATGTCCGGGACTTAAAATCATTGTCCTTGGGACGTCCGATTCAGTGCATTTTCATGAATTTCCCCAAAGGAATTCCTATGGATGTCTCAATGATGTCCCAATCGGTACATCGTATAAAGCGTCTATGCGAGGACGTCTTTGGGATGTCCTGGATCGGATATATTTTGTAATGTTTTTTAAGATATCCATCGGACGTCCTTGTTAGTAAGTATTCTGGCATGTATTTGAAAGGACGTCCCATGGTTGTTCTGGTACAGGACATTCAGGAACATCCCGCATGAATGAATATTGGACGTCCCAATTGGTTTATCTTAGAATATCTCCCTGCGAGGACTTCCTTGGGATGTCCTGAATTGAAAATATTTCGTAATGTTTTCTAGGTGCATCCATCCAAAGATGAAGGATGGATGATCATAAAAATGAAATAAAATTTGAAAACAGTTACAATAATCAGGCCTCCATGTGTGCTCAGTACCCGTGTACACATCCCAGCTAGTAGTTTTACAGAAGAAGTATAAAATGGATGGCATATTTACGATAGGACTAAACACTATAGCGAAATAAAACCCTATTCACTATAACAATAAGGTCATCAGGGGCCAAGGAGACTGAAATTTAACAAGGAGAGTTTAATCCCCATAAGACAATGGGGACACTAGTAGAAAGAGATAAAAGAACATTTGTGACGAAATGTGACGTAGTTGGACGTGTCATGACCGCCGTTCTCTATAGACAATGACGGACTAGCTCTTGGTATATGAGAGTTACTGCTGACAGTTTTGTTGCTGGTTCGAGTTCGACTCTGTACTCATATCCAAGTACGTCACTATGACGCGTTGATGCTACAAGATTCTGATTGGCTAGAGCTTATTAAACCCTCCTTTTGTTAATTTAGTCTCTTTGATCAGGTGCCATATTCTCGAGTTTGTGCATATGCCAATACAACATTGAAAATGGAAAATGTATGTTTGTCTCTCTTGTTCGTATACGAATTGAAACCGAACAATTCCTATATGTATGGGTTCCGTGCATAAAGATGTTTTCTGTATTTTGTGTTCTGTGTTCAAGTAAAGTGTTGACGAATCGACAGGCAATTGTTGAGTGTTTACCAGCTATGGTGGCTTTTCTATCATCTTTCGTGATTAGTTAGTTTAGTGACTGTTTTGTAAGTTATTTTGTGTTCATTCGTTATAGTTATATCAATAAATGAAAATAAAAGTTTTTTTCTACCATTCAATAGTTTTTACTAACCTATTCAACACTGTTTTGAAAAAGGTGTTTCCGTAAGTAAAGTAGTGTGTATTCTTTGAAAATGTACAAACGAAAACGAAATATATCAATAGAATTGTCAGAAACATTGAATAGAGAAGTCTCGACTGATTCAGATGTATCCTGATGTTTCCAAAACCGAATTGAATTACTCCGAGAGAGTGCTGAGCTTACCTAGTAAGTACATCTGGTTCCATCCAAATTGGTATCTTCAGTAATCCACAACAATACGAACAAACGAACAAACACATCTGATAATTCTGCACATCCTAAGGACGTCCCCGATGTGCTTTCGATTGATGTAATTCAGGGACGTCCAGTGAACATCCCAGGTGGATGTCGATTGAATATCCTTATAGAACGTCCAATTTTGGTGAGAAGTCGAAACATTGGTACTCCCCTCGGATGTCTAATGGACGTCCGCGGTACCAATACTGCACGTCCTAAGGACGTCCCAGATGTAGTTTCGATTGATGTAATTCGGGGACGTCCGATTAACATCCCAGGTGGATGTCCATGGGATATCCTTATAGAACGTCCAATTTTGGTGAGAAGTCGAGACATTGGTGCTTCCCACAGATGTCCAATGGACGTTCGCGGTACCAAATCTGCATGTCCTAAGGACGTCCCGAACGTCCTGAGAGGATGTCCTATGGATTACCATCGGACTTCATGGTGCTATTAGGGACTGTTGCATCGTCAACTTTTTGACTACCTCAACTGTAACGAAATCCTCCCACCCAATCAATCAGGCTTTAGAGTGGGCCACAGCACTGCGAGTGCAGTAACGAAAATTACCGATGATATAATAGCCTCAATTGACAAAGGCAAAGTCATTGCGCTCGTTATACTGGATTACTCTAAGGCATTTGACAAAATTAGTCACAAACTGATGTTGGCAAAGATGAAATATTATGGCCTGTCTGCACTGTCGCTTAAGTTAATGTCATCATACTTCGCAAACCGTAAACAAAGGGTTGTAATAAATGAAAACTTTTCTGAACCGTGTACCCTGGATTCTGGTGTACCGCAGGGGTCCATTTTTGGACCCCTCCTCTTTATTTTATACTCAGCAGATTTAAGGAAAGTACTGACACATTTTTATGCTGACGATACGCAATTGTATCTGAGTTTTGACGCTAACGAGTCACAAAATTCTATATCTCACATTAATACTGATATCGAAAATCTTGTTTTATTTTTGCAAAAAAATTTGTGGGGAACTATTCCACATATATTCTGTATATTTTATATAATATTTTTTCATGAAAATTTCTCATCTTATAATATTTACACACCCTGTACATAAGTAATATTTCGTATTCAAGTCTAGAGACGTTTATTGTTGGGAAGCAAACTTTCCTTTATCTAGTGAATTCAGTTGTAAAGACTCATTTACAACCTATCTACTATTTCTAACCGATCTAATCCGTAACTTTTACTTCAGGTCACGTTCGATGTATGAGAACAAAATCAGATACCTCAACTATTTCTCTGTAAACTATTCAAACAGAATGAGAGGATGAAAAAACCTTATTTAATAGTTTCCACTAAAACTTTCTTCCGAGGACACAAAACAGGCAATTGCATGGTTGTCCTAAGAAAGTTGAGGGTCATCTATGTGACCATTTTAATTTCACTTTTCGCCCTTCGAAAAGGACAATTCGTTCGAAGACTTCACCCGTTCAACATCAGCTTAAATTTTTTACTTTTTACTCGCGATCCAAAAACTCCATTAAGTTATATGTACACGTACTACAAGCTAATTAATAAAGTTATTTATCAAAGTTATCTTCAGTGTTCGCCTTTGTTATATCATTGGTATTAATAAGTTTGTGCTTTGTATTAACTTTATTCAACAGATTAACATGTTTTCATTTAATCAAATTCTTGTCAAGTCTGACAACTAAAATAATCGCAACTTAGTTCAGGGACTAGAGTCTAATGAAAGTATAGTCATCATGTTACACGCCCCCCTTATTGAACGAACAAACAAAATCTTTGAATCTTGAAGGTGGTTTGATATTTCTTCTTTCTCGATGGCTTGGCCCTGGTTCTTCTGATGATATCTTCTCATTTTCCTCATTTATATTTTCAGTCTCTTCTCGTTTTACACCTTCGTTGTCGGGCATCTGACGCAAATGTATACGATTTCTTCGATATACTGCACCGTCTTCTGTTCTTACAGTATAACTATCTGGTTCCTCCCTTTGATCGATTAATTCACCTGGAATCCAATTTCTTACGGATTTTTGTATGACGACAGGTCCTCTCAACTCAGGAAGTTTCTTTTTATTCAAATTGTAATTATCAGCAGACATGTTTTGTTTCGCTTTCATGACTTTAATTTTTTTTTCAGTGTCAAACAGTGGATTTAGCTTACTATTAAGACATGGTAGTTGAGTGCGAAATTTCCTCCCCATCAACATTTCTGCTGGTGAAGGCAATTGCTGTTTGGGTGTACTATTGTATTCCATAGTAATAAGATAAGGATGTTTTTCTGATTTCATCAACATGGATTTCAATGTTTGAATATGCCGCTCAATCATACCATTCGATTGACTATATGTTGGACTAGATGTAATAAGGGTAATATCAAGTTTCTTGAGAAAATATTCAAAATTTTTTGAATCGAATGGAGGTCCATTATCAGACATGATTATTTGTGGTAACCCATGGGATTTGAAAATATTCAGTAAGACCTTTTGGACAGCACTGAAATCTTTCTTCGTTACCATAGCCAATTCTACAAATTTTGAATGATAGTCACATATCACTAGAAATTGTTCATTCTTCACTTGCATGAAATCTACTCCAATTTTTTCCCGGGGAAGTTCTGGTATAGGATGTGATCTTAGTGGTTGCTTAGAATTGGATTTAGAATACCTGAGGCAAACTATACAAGACAAAATCAATTTTGAAATTTGATCATTAATTTGAGGCCAAAAAACAGATTCTTGAGCTTTCTTTTGACAAGAAACAATACCCTGATGAGTGGAATGAATTTTATTCAGAATGTCTAATCTCATTGCTCTGGGTATAACTAGTTGATTACCTCTTAACAGAAAACCTTCATGTTCAAATAGTTCACTTTTATACGGGTAATAAGGTTTTGCCAATTTCCCAACAGAGGTTATCTGATTGGGCCATCCATTATTAATATAATATTTTACGATCTGAAGTTCCTCATCACTTTCAGTTTTTTCCAAAATTTCTTTGCGTTTTTCATCAGATACTGTTATAATGGATCGAATATAAAAATCATCAATTTCATATGTATCTTTTGTGTCTTGAAGAGGACTTCTTGACAACAAATCTGGAATATGGAGTTCCTTACCAGGTAAATATTGTAAGGTAATATCATATTTTAAAAGTTTTATGATAAGTTTTTGAAGTCTTGGGGAAAGTGAATCTATAGGTTTTTTAATTATACCCAATAAAGGTTTATGATCAGTTAGAGCAATGAATGGTCTACCATATAGATAATAATGAAATTTTTCACAACCCAATACTATAGCTAGTAGTTCCTTCTCAATTTGTGCATAATTGAGTTGAGCACCATTCAAAGACATTGACCAAAAAGCTATCGGATGTCCATTCTGGCTTATATGACCACCTAACCCATATTGACTTGCATCTGTTGCTAAATTAACTGGTAAGTTAGGATCAAAATAACTTAATACTGGTGCTTCAGTTATAACTTTTTTCAAATTTTTAAACGTCAAATCTTGTGGACTATTATCTTCCCAAATCCACTCAGTTTCTTTTTTCAGCAATAGACGCAGTGGTGCTGTTTTTTCAGCTAAATTTTCTATAAATCTATCTAGATAATTAACCGAGCCAAGGAACTTTTGTAATTCCTTAACATTATTCGGTTTTTTAATATTTTGTATAGCTTCTATTCTTGTTTTGTCAATTTCAATGCCTTCACTCGATATAATGTGACCTAAAAAATGTATTTTATTTAATGCCAGTTGTAATTTTTCTTTATTGAATTTGATATTTGCCCTTCTCACTTTATCTAAAAAACATTTGAGTTGTTTATTATGTTCTTCTAAAGTAGCACCATAAATCAGAATATCGTCAATATAAGCTAGGGTGCCATCTAATCCTTCTATGAGGTTATTTACGCGATTTTGAAAAATTTCAGTAGCATTCGATAACCCATAAGGAAGCCGTTTGAATTTATAACGACCAAATGGTGTAATGAAAGTACAAAGTTCAGAACTTTCTTTATCCAATGGTATTTGATAAAAAGCTGAAGAGGCGTCAAGAACTGTAAACCATTTAGCATTGCTCAACTGGGCAAAAATACTTTCTTGGGTAGGCAATTCCAAATGTTGTCGAATGATGTATTTATTTAAAGGTCTAGGATCCATACAGAGTCGAACACTTCCATCTTTTTTTTCACGTACAACCATTGCATTCACCCATTCAGATGCATCAATTGCTCTTTCAATCACTCCTTGTTTTTCCATATTGTCAAGAGCCTCTTTCACCGAATTATTCAGTGCTAGAGGAACTTTTCTACATCTAGCTATATGGGGGATAGCATCACCCTGTATACGAATAGTACAAGGTTGTCCAAAACATCTAATACCTTTGAAAACATCTGAATACTCAGTTATTATGTTTCGGGTGGATGATATGTCATCAGAAATAATGTCATTTTGACATTTATCAATTGAATTTATTCTTTTTATTAATTTCAAATCTACACAAGCCCTAAGACCAAGAATCGGTTCATAGTTCTCTTTCAAAATATAGAAATCATATTCATATTTTAAATTTTTAAAACTGGTTAGCAATTTACATGTTCCTAGAACATTCAGTTTATTTTTATTATATACCATTAAAGATTTTCTACTTTGTTCAATATTCGGTTTTTTAAGTAAATTCTCGTCAATATGAAGTGGCAAAATATTAGCTTCACTTCCGGAATCTAATTTGAATTTTACTTTCAAATCATTAATAAAAATATATTCCATCCAACACCTATCAGTTTTACTCGAAATACTTTATATTTTACAAACATGTTCTTCAATTTCTTCAATCGATCCTATCTCAAAATTGTTCACCTCAGTATTTTCATCCTCATCCTCACATCCACACACATTCTCATTTTCTATATCACATACCTTTCTTGCCAAACATTTCGAAGAAAAATGATTAATTTTCATACAATTTGTACATTTCTTTCCCCAGGCCGGGCATTTACCAAAATTATTTAAAATTCCACATCGCTGGCATACAGGTTTTTTCTCTTTCATTTTGGTGACTTCCTTTAATGATTTTTCTTCACTTTGCTTGTTATTTATTCCTTCATATTTCTTCCTAACAGTCATCCTGTCTATTTTATATTCACTGGACGTCCCTGCTGATATTACTTTAACTTGTTTCCTAGATGCTTCATCCGCTCTACAAATATCTATACATTTTGATAGTGTCAAATTCTTCACTCCCAACAACTTCTCCCTCAGGTTATCAGAAAGCATTCCACATATTATTCTGTCTCTAATGAGCGAGTCGTGTAAACTTCCAAATTCACAATCCACTGCCTTTTTTTTTAAACTGGTTACATACTCATCTATAGTCTGGTTTTCTTGATTACACGTGAAAAATAGTAAGATAGAAGATATGTCTCATTTTTATATGGTTCGAAATATTCAGAGAGCTTAGCCAGGATGACTTCTACAGTTTTTTCATCATCTTTTTCCGTGAATGTTAACGTATTATATACATCTAGACCATAATCTCCTAGTATATGAAGAAATGTAGCTCTTTGTTTTGCAACTGGTTGCTTCTCCAAGTCTGCAGCAATCCAAAAAAATTCAATTTTCTGCTTCCATTTAGACCAATTCGTGGCTGGTTCTGTACCTGGCTCGAACGATTTAGGTGCTTTCAAATTTGCCATTTCCAAATAATTTGTTAATTGGGTTCAATGACTAGCTGCCACCATGTTATATCATTGGTATTAATAAGTTTGTGCTTTGTATTAACTTTATTCAACAGATTAACATGTTTTCATTCAATCAAATTCTTGTCAAGTCTGACAACTAAAATAATCGCAACTTAGTTCAGGGACTAGAGTCTAATGAAAGTATAGTCATCATGTTACAGCCTTTGCAATAGAAATAAGTCACCCACGAAAAATAACAAATAGGTGATACGGTTTCCACGAACCGATATTACCAAAAATTGTTTGAGCATTAATGCCACCAAATCAAGTGCAATCATGTTCGGGAGTGACAATAACAAACAAATGGTCAGGGACACCTCACCAATCATGGTCCAGGGACAGAGACTAGAACTCGAAAGCAAAGTAAAAAGCTTGGGTTTTGTTTTGGACCAAAAACTGAATTTTAGCTTACACGTAAATAATTTCTTGAAGAAAACATGTGCACTGAAAAGACTATTCCTAAATCATGATATTTTGAGTACAGAGCTCAAAATTCTCCTATTTCATCCCACTTTAATTACGGTGATGTCGTGTATGGACCTTGTTTGGACCAGACCTATAGTAAAAAAATTCAGAGGGTGCAGAATTGCTGCATCAGGTTCATTTTCAACCTATCAAGAAGAGATCACGTTTCCGTGAAGATCATATCTTTGAAATGGTTGAAAATGGAAATGAGAAGGAAACATCACTTGGCTTGTCAAATCCACAAAAATTGTTACCACTTCTGTGCCTGGTTATTCAAAAAAATGCCTGAGACAACGATCCTCCATTCATAATCGAAAACTAAGACACAAGCATCTTATTAACATACCCCTCGTCGGCCTTTTTCAAAAAGTCTTTCTCTCACGCAGCTCCTTCGCTCTATTACTCAATTACAAATCATATATTAAAGAGAAATCACTGGTAGGGGAGACCGGGGCAAAATGATCCCTTTAAGGTTTAAATGTTCATAATTAAGGGTGTATGTAATTTGGAGATTTGGTACAGTAGGTGTAGGTAAAGTCATCATTTATGAATAAAACCACGGCACGGCCATTCTTGTAATCGAAGTATAATGTAAGATATTTACGGATTATGACGTGTTGACCTAAAGATCAATTTGCCCCTCCTAGTGGGGCATAATGATCCCATAAAAAGAAAATCGAAAAACAATGCGGTAACTGTTTATTTATGAAAAAAATCACAAATAAAGCAACCATTGTTGAAAACAAAAGATATAATTGCAATGATCCCTAAACATAAACAATATACATATTGATAAACCAAACAAAAATTATTCATTCATACATCGTATACCTTAATCTAGCACTCAACGACGTACTTTTTTTGCTAACGGATTATACGCACAGTGATCACATACGAAGACATCATCAATTTCTCATCCGCCCCTGAACAGGCGTCATGGGCCCACAGATAACACTGGCTGCATTGAATCCAACCCTCTCCACTTGCAGACCTCGAATACGACTCACCACAGATCAAACATTCTGGATCATTATCTGACTCAGAATCAGATTCTAACTCGGCTTCTTCATTTTCTTTTCTCTTCGGCATCTTTTTTTCTAAATTCTGAGATTTCCCCTCTTTACTCTTTCTTTTTTCTTGTTTCTTGTTTTCAGCTTCTTCTTTTTTTTTATTTGTTCCTGCAGCTCATTTTTATAGGGACTACTGGTTAAAATAGCGGTTTTTCCTTTCTGTCTATTGGTCTTTTTTATAGAGGTTGTTGTTTTTGGTAATGGTCGAATATCTATAGCAGATATTTTAAAAGGTAAATTGGCAATAGTATGCACTGACCCAACTTGAATGTCATCTGCTACATAATTGTCACCTGTGGCATCTGTTCTAGGGATAGGATGAGATTGGACGTCTCTACTTGTTCCAGGTGTAGGTTGAGCTGTATTCGCATCCATACTAGGTGTGTGTTCAGCTACATTAGGAACACTTTGATCCTTTTCTGAAACCTCTGCTGGGGCAAAATCTATGTCGGTAAATAAGTTTCTGTCAAAAGGCACAATGCCCGTTTTCTTGAAAGCGTTGATAGCATTATCGGAAGTACAAATATGCTTCGCAAAAAATTTTGCTTATTTGAAACACAGATACAGTGCGACCTGGGTTATTGTTCAACCATTTTTCTAATGATTGGTCAAGATAACGGCTCAAAGGATACATTACCCCCACATCTAATGGCTGTAGTTTGTGCGATGTGTGGGGGGCAGGCACAAAAGAGTAACATGCGTTCTTCTAGCTTTTTCGATTACTTCCAAGTTTTTGTGTGGCTGCCATGCCCGTCTAAGATCAATAACGCAGGATCTTGCGCCGTTGGTTTAATATGATGTACAAAATGATCAAACCAAATCGAAAATATTTCCACGGTCATCCAACCGCTGTCGTTGCAAGCGAAAATTGTTCCAGGAGGTGCTCCATCTTTCAATTCCTCCTTCATGCGTTTCCACGAAAAAATTATTAATGGCGGAACATAGTTTCCACCAGCTGACATACAAATTACTGTGGTAGTAGACATTCCACGATCTGCTGATGTGATCCTTGAAACTTGCTTTTGACCTCTCATTGCAACTATTTTGGAATTATGGCCTGGAACTGTGCTTACTGAAGTCTCGTCGACGTTGAACATTCTATGAGCAGGAAGTTGTTTGTCTATGGATTCTGCTTTTAAAAGGCCATAAAACGTATCGACAACTACCTTGTTAAAACCTCTTGCACGGGCTACTGATGTTGATTCTGGACTCCTTAGAGATAAATTCAGTTGCCTTTTCCGAAACTGAGAAAACCAGTCTTTACCGGCAGCTTTACTTACTTTTGAAATTGGGTGTGTGATATTATTTTTCTCAGCTAACTGAAAGGCTAGGCAACGCACATCACGAGGAGTCAAACCATACATACGGGTTTCCATATCAAATATATAGCGTAGAAGTTCAGCTTCTTGGTCTTCCGTAAACACACAATGAAATGATCCCAGAGTTCTCAATGGCTGGTGGTGATACCAGCTCTTCTCTTTATAATGCGCTTTTTTAACGCCATTCTAGGAACGTTAAAATTGGTTGATGCCGTACGTATGCACATACCATTTTCTGCAGCCTCAATAGCTTGTTCCATGCTCTCAATGGTCCAGTTTTGTCTCTCGGTTTTTCTTACGTAGGTACGCACCATGATCGAATCTGCAAAGAAATAAAGAATGAAATAAAATCCGATATAGTGGGGCAAAATGATCCAGGACCATTTTGCCCCACCTCATAGAGGTTCGTTTTGCCCCATTTATTACTCTTGTAAACTAAGTCACGTGCATTAACTATAGTATATCAAGTTGAAGTTTTAAAACAACGTAAATCTAGCGAAATACGTAGAGTTCAATACCTGCCATTCAAACATATCATTAAAACAACTAGTACAGAATTATAGACCTTATAGTGAGATGCATACCTTAGATCAACAGCGACAAAAACAATGTTTTATGCTACAAACTTATAACACGTGCACGCAAATGGACGGTGATAGTGAAACTGACCGAATGAAAGATTGCTCGATCAGTTGGAGACGTTGCCATTTACTAAAATGAAATACATCGTCAGAAATTTGGGAAGGATCGTTTTGCCCGACTGGATCATTTTGCCCCGGTCTCCCCTAGTATTTAGGACTCTTTACAAAAAGTACCTGCTTGATATGCAGTAGGTATAAAATATTTTGCGACTTGTTTTGTTGAATTTTGTTCATTTGTTAGTTATGCTCAATTCGATATTCCAATTTTGATACTCTAAAAAAAGAAAAAGGAAAAAGGAAAAAAATTTATATATTTGTTAACCAAGACTCTTCATTCTTGATTTTTTTTCTTCTTCTTTTTCTCTTAGTAATTCTAGTATAAGCATGGTAGTCTACATTTTTTACATTAGTTAAGAATTTACTGTAATAATTTCAGGTTGAGTGTAAGAGCAGTCACTGACTGAACTCCGCCTTTAATAAAGACACTTTATTATTATTATTATTATTATATTGATCTCTACTTCCAGCAATCGGTTGAAGGAAATATTAATTTCAACAATTTTTAACAATTACTACAGTTAACTCACGTTTCGCTTATAAAGTTAGCTTCATAAGGTGTCATAATCGTCTATTGATGATGAGTATGGCGACGAAGTGTTTTGAGCAAAATATGAATTGCTCGAATTTGTCAAGAAACCGACGTTTCAGTAGTGATGCTCAAATTTTATGCTTTATAAAAAATATCACAGATTCTGCCTTAGTCTTTGGTTTCTCACAATATTTCGGTCATTAATGTACAGTTGGTTCCTTTTGATAATTGGAAATCAAAACTCACGATTCCAATTATAAACTTAATGTTTCATTCCTGTATTGCAAAAAACTGAAATGATACATTAGATATAAATTAACATTAATAAATCTATAAAGATTTATGAGCTCATCTTTTACTCAGTGCGATTGTCTTGAAAATTGTTTTGAACGCCAATCCAAAAGCTTTCTATCGTCTTGTTGATACTTGAAACAGTTTGGGCAGAGACCAATAAAATCCAATTTAAATTATAGAAAATGGAGTCATGTGCTTTTATTCGATTTTTGATTACTACAGCTAGATGTTTTCAATTCGGGAAAATGATATTTGACAATAAATTTAGACTAGTTTATGAATAGAAACTTCCCTAAAAAAATTCATATTTGATGTGATTAATTCATTTTCAATATGAGGGAACCCATTCCAACACATACTATCGGTGTTTCCTACATAACACATTTTGATTTTGAGGTGAGGTTTCTGCATTTCATTAACAAAATAGATGCATATGATAATGACTAAACATAATACATTCGCATGAATATTATTTAAAGATTTTAATGAGGTTCACTTGATTTTTATTTATTATACAATAAAATACACCTATTACTTGTTATTCCATGAACTGCAACGTGGTAGAAACAAAAATAAACATGTAGGAGCTGACTTCACCCTGTGGACGTGTAATTTTGCAACCAACGCGAAAATTTCAGTTGAAGGTGGATGTTCTCCTAGTAGAAGGATATTTGCACAACTATTTTTAGTACATGAAAATAAAATTTACGCGCTCATGAGATATCCTTTCAATTGCCCAGAGATGATTCTCATGAAGTGAAAGGTTTTTGGTATCTGTAAATCAATAGAACTGAAATATATTGGCAGAAATTTAAGTTTTTCAATCTCCATTTTTTTATTTTACTGTCTGAATTGCAGCCATTATGTTTCATTTATAGTCACATTGAAGTAACATTGCAAATTTAAAACAATTTTTTCAGTGTATATACTCAGAGACGACTGGTTCCATGACAAAAATCTATCATAAAGTTCAAAAACGTTCAATAGTATCCTAAAAAATCATGAAAAATGAGTTCTGAGTATACAATAGTATATTGTGTATCTAGTAGTAAATGCAATACATTCCCGGACGACAATGTAAATTGTTGGCCGAGGCGTTAAGCCGAGGCCAACAAGCATTGAAGTCTGGGAATGTGCTTTTACTACGAGGTACACATACTATTTTTTCTGAAATCGCAATCAGCATTATCAAAAACTAAGGAATTCTACATATTGTTTGCGTGAATTCAATAACTGTCTAAAATGTAAACAAGCCGTCAAAAATATTCTCGGATCGTTTTTTGTTCAGGAAAGTACTTTTTCTGAAATCGTTCAAGAAGCCACTTTCTCGGAGCAACTGCAGGCCTCAAAATACGCTCATCCAGTATTTTAGTCCGTTGCAAAGCAACGAACTTTCTCGGACCGTTTAATACTTTCCCGTATCGAAAACGATACGGAAAAGTACTTTCCCGGCCTTGGCCGTCAAAATCGGTCTTTGGTTTCTAGTTGTCAATTTGACGTTATTTTGAATCCTCAATTTATGATAATGCTGATTGCGATTTCAGAAAAAATAGTATGTGTACCTCGTAGTAAAAGCACAATCCCAGACTTCAATGCTTGTTAGCCTCGGCTTAACGCCTCGGCCAACAATTCACATTGTCGTCCGGGAATGTATTGCTTTCACAACTAGATACACAATATACTATTCCTGTGCCGTTTAGGTCTGAAAACGGCCCGGGAAAGTTCGTTGCTTAGCAACGGACTAAAATACTAGTCTGGGAATGTGCTTTTACTACGAGGTACACATACTATTTTTTCTGAAATCGCAATCAGCATTATCAAAAACTATGGAATTCTACATATTGTTTGCGTGAATTCAATAACTGTCTAAAATGTAAACAAGCCGTCAAAAATATTCTCGGATCGTTTTTTGTTCAGGAAAGTACTTTTTCTAAAATCGTTCAAGAAGGCCCACTTTCTCGGAGCAACTGCAGGCCTCAAAATACGCTCATCCAGTATTTTAGTCCGTTGCAAAGCAACGAACTTTCCCGGACCGTTTAATACTTTCCCGTATCGAAAACGATACGGAAAAGTACTTTCCCGCCCTTGGCCGTCAAAATCGGTCTTTGGTTTATAGTTGTCAATTTGACGTAATTTTGAATCCTCAATTTATGATAATGCTGATTGCGATTTCAGAAAAAATAGTATGTGTACCTCGTAGTAAAAGCACAATCCCAGACTTCAATGCTTGTTGGCCTCGGCTTAACGCCTCGGCCAACAATTCACATTGTCGTCCGGGAATGTATTGCTTTCACAACTAGATACACAATATACTATTCCTGTGCCGTTTAGGTCTGAAAACGGCCCGGGAAAGTTCGTTGCTTAGCAACGGACTAAAATACTAGTCTGGGAATGTGCTTTTACTACGAGGTACACATACTATTTTTTCTGAAATCGCAATCAGCATTATCAAAAACTATGGAATTCTACATATTGTTTGCGTGAATTCAATAACTGTCTAAAATGTAAACAAGCCGTCAAAAATATTCTCGGATCGTTTTTTGTTCAGGAAAGTACTTTTTCTAAAATCGTTCAAGAAGGCCCACTTTCTCGGAGCAACTGCAGGCCTCAAAATACGCTCATCCAGTATTTTAGTCCGTTGCAAAGCAACGAACTTTCCCGGACCGTTTAATACTTTCCCGTATCGAAAACGATACGGAAAAGTACTTTCTTGCCCTTGGCCGTCAAAATCGGTCTTTGGTTTATAGTTGTCAATTTGACGTAATTTTGAATCCTCAATTTATGATAATGCTGATTGCGATTTCAGAAAAAATAGTATGTGTACCTCGTAGTAAAAGCACAATCCCAGACTTCAATGCTTGTTGGCCTCGGCTTAACACCTCGGCCAACAATTCACATTGTCGTCCGGGAATGTATTGCTTTCACAACTAGATACACAATATACTATTCCCGTGCCGTTTAGGTCTGAAAACGGTCCGGGAAAGTTCGTTGCTTAGCAACGGACTAAAATACTAGATAAGCGTATTTTGAGGCCTGAGGTTGTTCCGAGAAAGTGGGCATTCGTGAACGATTTCAGAAAAATAGTAGTCTCGAACTTTTCCGTGCAAACAGATATATAAGGAAACAGTGTTTGAAAACTGTGTCATTTCTCCCAAAACATTGTCTGTCTTGGAACAGTTTAAAAAAAATTTACTCAGGACTATTTCAATTCCAGACAGGAATTGGCAACAAAATATGCGGAAGACAGAATCGGGGTTGATTACTCATTCATATGTCGAAGGGAAAAAATACCATATGGAAGTGGATCATGTGGTAAGTACTTTCTGATTTACTAATTCTATTTTTCTCAGTAAATACAAATCATTAGTTATTTTCATCACAACACGCATACACTCACGAATAAATCAGCTGTGTAAATGTGGTCTGCCAGCTTGAGTATGAAAGTCCTACATCAACTCAATTCTATCCGGACGAATCGAATATCTCCAAACATATATGTGCTTATCTCATCTAAGAAATACGCTGAACGTCTTCATCATGAACATATAGTTTTCTTTCAATCACACTGCTGTTTTTTTATTGTATTTCCCTGCATAGTTTACATAGATAATTCTTTCCGTGGCTTCATCAGATTAAGAGGGAATCTCTTGCAAAAATACCTTATTTTTTCTATTGGGACACTTTCAAATATTCAAATTTGTCAAATAATATACCAACAAAACTGCAACTGCAACTATTTTACGAAAAAGTCAAAGTAAATATTATTTAAAAAAAAATCTATTACACGAAATATACAGTTTGATGCTAGCATGTCTATATTGATGCCAAAACTGATACATCAAATTTGTTACCAGTGGAAGCTGCAAATATAATAATTTGTGATAAAAACTTCGACCTCCTTCTTCTCAAATGTGGCATATTTGACTTTAACCCTATTAGCACCAAGCCACAGATACTTCCCATGAACCCGAAAGTTTTTGGTGATGATGATTCCATTGATACTAACGATATTGGCAGACATTGCCTAGTCTACATCAAATGAAACACAACAGCAACTAGCCATTCCACAGCTAGCTATTGCTAATTTGAAATCCGTCCAATGTACAACAAATGACATAGTACAACAGGAGCAAGACAGTAGATCATCAGCCACTGTAGGACAATCCGAAGCATTTCAGCCACAATCGGTACCTTGCAAGCTCACTTTTGATGTCAACCAACCATTGTGTAATTTTGCTTTTTGTTCTGTTTCAATCTCAAAAGCACTGCCACAGATATTTACAAGGACGACAATAAGACAGAAACTACATTCTGAATTTTTTACAAGTATTTGAAAAAAACGTAGGAAACGTGTAGAAAAGGACGCAAAAACGAAAGCAGAAGTAAACCAACACGGCCAAACGAAGAAAGAATAAAATTGAAACAAAAAATTTCAGAAAAGAAAAAAGATTCAACTGGGATGAAGGAGATACATCTAATGAGGAAGTGGATGAAAATTTGATTAATCCAAGGAAAAAATATGTGTGCCGTTTGTTTTGATGGAGGTAGGCTTATGATATCGTTGCAGAAACTGGTCGAATGCAGAATGTTCTCTCCGTAATAGTCCAGATGATTACATATAATATTAAAATACCTTGGACTTTATCTGGATAATTCGTTGAAATTTGAACAGTATGTTGAACTTTTATTTAAAAAGCTCTCTTCGAGTTGCTACGCATAGAGAGTTGTCTCGAGTGAATTAGGATTTTCAGTTTCAAAACCAGTTTATCATTCTCTTATTGAATTGCATCTAAGATATGGTATCGCATTTTGGGAAGATTGCTGTAGTCATCGTTTACAGACTGTCCTAATTTTGCAAAAGCATGCTCTGCGGTATTTATGCAGAGTAAAATATAGGGATTCATGCCGACCTCTCTTTCTTAAACATAAAATTCTTGCATTTTTACACTTGAAATTGTTTGTTTGATACACAAATACAAAACAAAGTTCTCTATTGGAAACAGTTCTTCTGATCGTAGTACCAGACAGAGTAATGATTTAAAACTTCCAATTCCAAAAAGTACACAAAAACTCGATATTTTATAATGGATGTAAGATGTTTAATCACCTTCCAATCAATATTAAAAGTATCCCATCACTCTTCCGTTTCAGAAAAGATGGAAAAAGTTTGTCAGAGAGAGTATATTATAGTATGCAAAAGTTTTATCATGATAGTTTTTAAAGGTCATCACTTTGGATCATGAATCGAGCTTAGAGTTTTAACATTTTTATTTCATTCACACTTCGATTCACATTTTTTTCTAATTTCATGTGCCTCATCTGGATCTTGAAATCATACGAATTTTTCTTGTTCCTAATTTTGAAAATTGATTTAGTTACCAAATGATTTGTTTATTAATGCTCACTTTATTTGATTTTGTTACCAAATGTTCCGTTAGTTATTCAATACATAGGTATATATCAGATTTATTTAAGGATAATTGAAATCTAAGATGAAACCGACTGAAATTTCAATAGCTTTCATGTGACAAATGGAACATTTATTGGGTACTATTAACTAAGTGTGAGGTAATCAGAGCGGAAGACATAATTGGGATTTTTTTTTTCATTTGCGACAAAGATTACTTAGGTAAATGTTTCTTCAGTACTTTTCTGGATACTGAATAAATAAAGCTAATGTTTATAATTAATAAAAATTCAAATTATGAAACTATGAGTTTTGTCAACAATATTTCTTAGTGGGCTCTCAATCCACTACGTTTTCCTAATATTTGACCATTTGATCTGTTACTTGTGTTTGTAATTTTTGAGATTTCGTGGATACCATTGTAGACTACAAGAAGTTTGTTTGATTTCATTAATTTTCCTTACAGGGAACCCATTGGCAAGCTGCTCGCTTTTGCGAGTATCATAACATGCAACTGGTTGCTATTCGTGATAAGAAAGAATCTGAACTCATCAGACGCCTGCTCACAGATTCGAGTAAGTATTAGCACGTTCGCTACCCTTACACATAATTTGAATTTCTTCCTAGGAATTCGGGAATATAACTAGTGTGTGCGTAGATTCGCGAAAATCTTGGAAGTTGAAGGGTCTAGAAGTTTCGAGTACTACTACTCAAATGTTTATACTACGACAAAAACGTGAATATTACGACTATTATTGTACCTGTCCACAAATTAATTGAAACTATAATTGAAAACCACGACCGGTTATGGCACTCGACGTATTCAGTTTTCAGATTTCAGAGAAAACGTAAAATTTTTCCAAGTCAATATCACAATTTTTTGTATTTATTGAAATATTTCCCGGACTATCAACATCACGGAAAATATTTATTTTCATTGTTTGAGGAGGGCGTTACTTTAATTATAAAACACAGAGTTAAAAAAATGTAAGAGGTAAAGTTCAGGAGAGATGGCCCACCTTATTGGCCATATGCATTATAAACGTTATTATTCAGATTATAGGTTTTATTATTTGGAACAATTATTTTGTGATTTGAAAAAATTATTTCATATGATGTACTGAATTCAGATGTACCACCAGATTTACCAATCGGTATATCTCTTGTAGTCTATTTCACTCTATTCTATAAACGAGAGCGGGTATTATGAAACTATTTTGACAGATAACTAAAAGTTAACGTGTAGAATGACGTCACATATTGCAGTTAACTTCAAAATGAAGGAGTTAACTTTATCGGAAGGAAGGGGTATCAGTTAAAGTTAACTTTATGGAAAATGGTCGTTTTCGACAGTTCTTTTGTCAATAATTTAGCTGATAATATCAATTTGATTGTTTTTTGAACGATAAAGAAGATGCTGTAAATATTGCTGAAGGCCCTCGGCGACAAGATGAGAATTTGGAAATCGTTTAGATCAATAATCACCTTGTGGAAAGAGCCGGATTTCAGAAACCAAATTACCAAGAGAGTCTGTATGCATTCACAAAGACCGCCAACGAATAGATCAGCATTTATAGTGCCTATTTATATTACTTCAGTATGATAGGTATTTTTATTTCTATAAATCATCCTCTATCGCCGGTAATAACACTCAGATTTGATGCAACAGGTTCATTCTTGGTAATTGCTGAAGATAATGATAGCAGTATTATCAAAAAAGTAACATGGGAAATTTCGAAATTTCTAGGTTACTTTTTTGTTTTCTTCTTTTTACATCAGAAATGGGACTTTTATAAAAGTGACATTTTAAAGCTAACTTGACTGTTGAAATTAAAGTCAACTTCAAAACATGTTTATAATGATGATGAAAGAAATCTTGTTATCGCAGGTGTCAGTGGTCCGTACTGGACATCAGGCAAACAACGATCTGGTACTTGGGTATGGACCGTATCGGGAGAGCAAATGTCTTTCGTCAACTGGAACAAAAACAAACCAAGCGATGCTGGATTCGACGAAAGTTGCATCGAAGTGGACGAAATCGCAAAATGGAGTGATCAAAGCTGTGCAGAAAAGCGCCACTTTATTTGTGAAGAACCAGAGCGTATTCAGATCACCCCAGCTCCGTCGACCAATCAGTGCACTGCTTCCACTCCACCAGTTGTGAAAGTGTACATCAGCAATAACGTCATCACAGAAGATGGATCGTCCACGATAGCAGAGAAATTCCTATCCTCAGAGGATGTTCAAGTCACCTCCAGTGGGGGATATCATGTCGAAGTGAAGAATAACATAGATACGTCTGCACCTAAAACGGGTATTATAAGCAGCAACACTCCTTATAACCCTCACTATATCCACCCAGATCAAGATTTCAAATGAGTTCGATATTTTTAGCTAGCTCAATTGTTTATCTGGATTATTTATACAGTGCGGCTTTTTTAAACCCCCCCTGTTAACTTTTGAACGGTTCGACGTAGAAACTTGAATACAAAACCGTTTGGAGGGTTTCACCGATACTACTTTTTGAAATAAAAAATATGGTGAGTGCTCGACAGGGGGCGCGGGTGGACACATCAACTCAAAAATTTCAAATGGCATGGGGGGTCAAGTGTCACATCGTTGAAAAGAGAATTCAATTCTCTTCACAACCATCTGATTTTTTTTAATTTAGTTGAAATTTTTTTCACTAATTAAATTCGAAATACTATTTTTTGAGAGAACAAACGTTGAAATTACTCGACAGATGGCGCTAGGGACAGATCAAATTGAAATTTTCGAAAGGCATATAAATCGATATTGGGAAAAAATTTCACAACAAAATTCAAAAATATTCAGATGGTTGTGAAGAAAATTGAATTCTCTTTTCAACGATGTGACACTTGACCCCCATGCCATTTAAAATTTTTGAGTTGATGTGCCCCCCCGCGCCCCCTTTCGAGTAATCACCATATTTTTTGTTTCAAAAAGTAGTATCGGTGAAACCCTCCAAACGGTTTTTTATTCATGTTTCTACGTTGAACCGTTCAAAAGTTAACAGGGGGGGGTCTAAAAAAAGCCGCACTGTATATGGTATGCTTCAAGGTGAAGATTTGTAAACGTTGTATGTAAAATTTCGAAATAAAGTGTTCAAAAAACTGTCATTGAAATTTTAATCTCATATTCAGGGTGTTAGCAAGCCAAGTAGCTGGGCTTGAAAGTCAAGCTTTCAAAAATAAAAAGCTCGGCTTCAAGCTATTTTCAAGCATTTTCAAGCTTTCTCAAGCACAGCCAAGCTTTTCTTGCTCCGCCCACATACTCGAAACGCCATTCACGTGTTGCCACTTCACGAATTATTATTTGAGTTGCAGGAAATAGAGGAACAATTGCAAAAAAAATAAAAAAATTTGAGTAGATCGAAAAATTTTGTGACACTTCACAGAAAAATTGAAAACTTCGGGGGCCACTAATACAGAATGGTCTGTCATTCAGAGCCTCTGTAATTATCTAATGAGTTTCAGTAAACTCTTAACTCTGCAGGCAGAAGAGAAATAGACTTCATCAATAGTGGGTATAGAAATAAATTCGTTAGTAGACAAGTAGGAGAAATGGGCAAATATTTTTGCAAAGAAAAATATCAGGAATAATATTGATTTCAATATTGTCTCTACAAGCATCACAAAATACAATTTTGAGACATTGAAATAATACCAACTGGATTGTGTGGTCCTAATTTCAGATCCTAGGCACAAAGTGGAAACTTTCACAACCACTGATAGGGGTAGGAACCTACATAGACAGGCAGAGTACTAATTTGGAGAGATATATGAATGAATTTACTATTGTTCTGATACTTTTAATACTGATGAGTTTGAGGGGATCGCAATTGATCACGGTGAAAACAACGATACAATTTTTTTTAATGAAAGAATGAATGAATCTGATTCAGATTTGTTGAGTCTATTCGAAAAATTATCAGAAACAAATAATACTGGTACTAAAGTAGGCGATACGAAATAGATAATTTTTTTTTGGAAAAGCCAAGTGCTGAAGGATGGGAAGATATTCTAGATTGGTGGCGATACCATGAAAACATTTTACTTATCATCTTTAACTGCAACGTTGGCTTCCATTGAAAGAGACTTTTTCAGAGCATAAATAACGGTGACCAAAACACGAAATAGATTGAGTGATGAAGCTATAAGGACTTTGGTGTGCCTGAATGATTGGATCTCAAATTATGAATAATTGATGATGCTATCTGCTTACATGTTGTAATAATCTTTACAATGAATAAAGAACTAATTCCACTTTTCTATTTTTCTTGTTTCCTTTCACATCAAAATTACCATAGCAATAAATATGAAAAAGTATATCTTGAATATTTGACACAATGAAAGACAATATACAGAGTCATCAAATAGGACAAGAGCCATCACTCATGTGATGAAATTTTCTTAAATTTGATATATATATATATATATATATATATATATATATATATATATATATATATATATATATATATATATATATATGCCGATTCCAATTCTCCATTATTGTCAAAATTAACATAGGTTCCTATTTCGTCGATGCATTGAACTTTTATGACTACAAATGGCCCTTTTGTTACAGATTATTTTCCTATTCTTCCATATCTAACCAAAATATTGTCTCCCTCTGTCAAATTAGGAGGCTTTAATTTTCGTTTTTCATTAGCTTGATCTTGAATTCTTTGTTTGTATTTCAACTGCTGCTCCAATGATTTTGGATGCTCTCTTAATTCGAGAGTAAGACCCAATATGTTATCTGCCTGTAGAACAACCGACTTTCCGTTGAGCTTGTACGCTGATGAACATCCCAAAAATTCACTATGTGATTGATTATGATGCCGAACAGCAGCTTCTAAACAATTTTTTCACCCTCCTGGAAACCTTTCATTGCATTTCATGTAAACTTCCAAATCCCTCATAGCTCGTTCTGCAATTCTATTACCCGCAGGATGATAGGGAGTAGTATTCTTGATTTTGACACCCTTTTGAATAGCCCATTCATAAAATTCTCCAGATTTAAACACCTTTGCACAGTCAGTAACGATAGTTTTAACTTTGTTCAAGAAAGGTAAATTGATAAAATAATTTTTCATAGCTTTTCCATTTTCCTTCATTGCTTTTGCAAATATATATCTGGTAGATTCATCAACAATGATTAGGAATGATTTTGTTGTTCGGTTCATATCAGATTTCTTTTGTAATTCTGCAAAATCAATGTGAATAGTTTCCTATGGAGCTTCAAAGCAGTGAGTTAAATGAGTGAAATCAGGTTTTGGCAAATATTTGAACTTTGATATTTGACAAGTATCACAAGTTTGAATGTAGTACTGGTCATGTTTCTCCAAAAAAATCTCCCTTTTATTTTATAATATGTTTTATAATGATCGTCATGCACTCATAGTGCAGAATCATCATGATATAGTTCCAAAATTTCCTCAACCATCTGTTTGTTTTCCACTAGGTATCTACCATCCTCTGATTCATGCAAATCACTGGAATCTTGTATATCATTGGGGGTTTCGATGCATAATCTAGATATAATATCTGCATCGCTCCAGTCTTTTCCAGTTTTGTGATTTATTTCCATATCAAAACTTTTCAAAAATATTTGCCATCTAGCCAGCATATCTCTTAATTCGCCAGAAATATGTTAAGTTGGCTCTACATCTTTTCCACCATTTTTCCAAAGAAATCATTGCCTTTTTGCAGTTTTGCTTTCTCTTGCAACTGTTTTTGCAAAATGAAGATTCAGTTACATTTGCCCTTGATTCTGGTTGAAGAGTGTATGCATTCGATTCTACATTAGTTTCACTCTGAGGTTTGAATCCTTCAGAGCTGCTGCATACAGCTTCAGGTATAATTTCGGGTCTCTTGTGCATGAGGTTATGTATTTCATTGAAATATTCCTAGTACCTTCGTTGTTTTCCTGAAGTGCAATTATTTATGAGAACACTTCTACAGGTTATTTTAAAAAAATTCCATTTTGATTGGACTTGCTGGTATGTGATTACTTTCCCAAACTCAGATGCACATACCTACGAAAGCACCCTGCTGTCATTAAAACCTTTCTCCGTTGACAATGATCGATATACATTTTTTATTGATACTCTATGATCTGGTGATTCATCTCATTCATGAAAATTGAAAGTTGGATCACTGTGTTGATGAAATATCACTCACTGATTTTATTTTGTAGTAGTACATTTCCATAAATTGCGTCAATTTGTCCATCAATGTTAATGATGGTATGAGTATTTTTGGTGATTATTTGAACCATATTTATTTTACTTTTTATCATTTATTGCAAAACCAACCTAATTTCTAGCTCACACACAGACCAAACACTCGCCAAATATCGCCGAGAGGTTAATAATTGGGTTAAAGCACGATGGTCAGTATCAATTATGAATTTGCTACCTTCTAAATATATTCAAGAATGTTTCACTGCCTTAAAACAGCTAGACATTATTTTTCTGTAACAGAATAATTCATTTCACATCTCACACATTTCAAAAGTATAAAAATAGTAACTGATAACCTTCAACTGTCTGGTTTTAATTTCTTCAAACTCTCTCTGATAAAGAATTGCTCCACAACCATAATTGGATGCTTCCGCAGAGATCTCATATTGTAAACGGGGATCAGGAATCCTTAAGGGTAATTATCCCTGAAAAAAGGGGAGTCAGAAACGATTTTTTCTTCTGAGTGGTGTAGGGTTGTATGATTGTATAAAGATAAAAATAACGGAAAAAAAATTCTTTGAGTTTTAAATGAATAAAAAGGATATTTTCCCTCATTTTTGGGCATTTTCGTTCAGATCCACCATCAAAACGAACGAATATTTTGGTGTTGTTTCATTTCAGTATCGAAGTCTATCATTCACTTAGTTAAACGACTTTCTTATTTTTCTCCTAAAGTTTGACATTATTGTCTGAAAGAAACATAACCAATTGGAGGTGGACATTCATTTCAAAAGAATGCTCATTTTGTTCAGACTTTACTATGGTATCAAACAAACTATAATTATTTTTGGAGGAAGTGACTTCCATTGAATTAGGCGTGGTTTTATTCTAGGCTTCCGTCAACTATTATACTTACGCCCAAAAATTATTTTATTTCGATTTTATCCAGATAAAATGTGGATATGATTATTTATAATAAAGAATAGACTGCTTGGTAGCATTAAACAGTATGTCAATAAAATTAACTTTTCATGTAATTAAGCCTAATTAAATTATCGAAATGAAATGTTGATTATCCGACATGGCACCGATTAATACGAATTCTTGTGATAAATGTCGCAATTGTCCAGCGTCCAGATTCCAACGAAGTTTCAGAGACCGACAGATATACAGGGTGTAATCAAATGAGTGCAAATTTTTTTAGGAGGTGAATCTTTGTTGAAAATCAAAAACTTTCATAACTCCTGTGTTGTGTCCGTAGAAGCAATAATTTCCTAATGAAAAAATAAAATACAGCATTGTGCATGAACGGATCTTCTGAGGATAGCATTGAAAAAATCTAGTAGGTGGTCGTCATATTTTGTTTGAACAACTTGTGACTTCTGTCGTAGTTTTTTGAAATTATTCTGTTGTTTCATTCAGTGGTATTTATTTCTTTGTCATGCCGTACACACGTTATACTCCCCTGGAATATGCGCAAATGCACTACATTTATAGTGAATGTGGAGGTAGTGCTACTGCTGCAGCAGCGATTAATGCTGAACGATATCCGATTGCACAATGCCGCTCAGAGAATCGCTAATTTGGGGCTATAACCTACAACGCATTTGAAAAGGTCCTTCTTGAAAAGATGTCGTCTCTGCGTACGAGTGGATGGAGGATAACATTTTTGTAATATTATTCAGTGCGATGTTGAATAATTGTTATTGTGGTTTATAGTGTATGTTGATTCAGAAAAACGTTGAATAAGTATTTACTTCTTTACATCTCATTAAATGCTTCTAAGCGGTTGATTCGTTATTACTCATAATTATTTAATCATTTCATCTCGATAGGATAAAAATAAAAGACATTACTGACGAAGTCTAATGGAATTAATTTTAGCTCAGAATAACACCACACTCTAATATAATCGAAATTCTACTCCTTCCAAAAATAATTATCGTATGTTTTATACCATGGCAGAGTCTGGATAAAATGGGAATTATTTTGTAATGAATATCCACTTCCACTTGGTCATGTTTTTTTTTCAAACAATAATGTCAAACAGTTGTTAAAAATATTGGTGAAACTCAAATCTGGTATTTTACTCTCATTTCTTGAAAAATTGTATCGTTTTATGAAAAATTGTTCTATACACCTGAAAGCATCAATCATCAGTAATCTTCAGCAGCAAAGATATTTGAATTGGTCCCAATTTGTAGACATGGCACAAAAAAATCCAAGATGAGGTAGTGATTTTCCAGAAATTTAAAAAATTCTCCTTATCTCGAAAACGGTGAGATTTTTACTGAGGTGAAATTCCGATATTCTGAACAGTCATGACCTGGTCTATCACCAGTTTCAATATTGTACAAGGTTTACCGGACACCCTGTATGCTTCTTGTTGTTGAAGGTAGAGAAAGAAATGTAAAAAAATAAAGAGATAGCAAATTTGTTTTAATATTCAGGTATATTAGAATAAAACATCTAGCTAAAACATTGTTTAATCTAATTTAACAGTTGAATTAATCATATTTTTATCGAAGATAAATGTGAAACATCTTTAATTATTGGCTGTGTGTATAATCCTCCAGTATTACCCGAAGAGGTTTATTTGAATCATTGTGAAGAAGTGGAAAAACTCATCCAAGCATATCCAAATCACAAACTAGTACTTTTTGGAGATTACAACCTACCGGAGGCTGCCTGGACCAATGGTAAATTGGGTGTATCTGTAAACTGTCCAGAAAATTCTAAATCTTTAGTTGTAGGAAACGCTTTCGGTTATTTGAACCTTTTTCAAATGTATGCTGTTCGAAACACACTATGAAAATTTTTTGGTTTCACCTGCCAGTGACTTATTACATAGTATTCATCATACTGCTTGCGAGTTCTTATTATCTGTATGTTCTGAAGGTTCTTCTTTAAAGTTTGAAGAGATTATTTATGATTATTGTCATGCCGATTTTATCGCCATAAACAATTATTTGGCAGCTGTGGACTGGAATAATTATTTGAACAAACATGATGTAAATGTTTCTCTTTCTCAGTTCTATGATGTTATTTATTCTGCAATGTCTCTCTTTATACCCACTAAGATTAAAAAACAACTACATATCCACCATGGTACAGACCTGATCTAAAGCAAAGCATTAAGGAAAAGAAAATAGTTCATACACTTTACAAGAGGACAGGTGATGGTGTTCATTATCTCAGATTTTCAGAGCTTAGATCTCATTGTAAAGTACTATCAGATAGATATTACAGAGAATACTTATCGTCTATTGAGAGAAATATCTCGGTTGATTCAAGAAATTTTTGGAGGTTTGCTAATAATAAAAATAATTCATATCCTTCTACTGTGTCCTATAATGAGAATTCAGGTAGTGATGGCCATGATATTGTAAATTTGTTTGCTAAATATTTCTCGACTGTTTACACAAATAACGAATGTGAAATTCCTGAATTTTCTTCTTCAAATATGATCAATATATCTGACTGTAGGATTTATTTGATGAATGTTTTCAATAAGATAAGTACATTGAAAGATAGCTTTAGTTCAGGACCTGATGGCATACCACCATATTTTGTAAAAAGTTGTTTATATACTTTAAGCACACCGATTTATTTACTATTTAATGTATCTCTAAATACTGGAGTATTTCCTTCTTTCTGGAAGAACAGTTTCATCAAACCTATTTTCAAATCTGGCGACAGATCCAATATAAAAAATTACAGAAGTATTAGTCTTCCATCAGTTATTCCTAAAATGTTCGATGATCTTATTGCAGTACAAATTTCCTGGAAATGCCAAAATATTTTAAATTGTCAACAACTTGGCTTCTCCAAGGGGAAGTCCACAGTGACGAATCTGATGTTATATCAGAGATATATTTTGAATGCCTTTGAGAGTCGTTGTCAGATCCACGCGATCTACACTGATTTCTCAAATGCATTTGGTAGAGTGAATCATCAAATTTTGATGAGGAAACTGGAATCAATTGGCTTTTCAGGTAATATACTATCATGGATAAGAAGTTTTTTGAGCGACAGAATCCAATATGTCAAAATTAATAACTTTGTTTCCGATAAGTGTTTTCCGGAGTACCACAGGGCGGTCACTGTGGACCACTGTTATTTAATATTTTCGTAAACGATATTGTTAGTGAAATTTCTAATTCCAGCTGCTTATTATTCGCAGACGATCTTAAGATTTATCGATTATTCAGTCCTCTCTTGATTGCCAACATCTTCAAGATGATATGAACCATGTTGCTGACTGGTGTAGAAGAAATGGTATGGAACTAAACATTGATAAATGTGCTGTAATATGTTTCAATCGTTCCCACTCCCAAGTTGCTTTTGATTACTGCATATATGGTTTGCCACTGAACCAGGTTGAAGTGGTGAAAGATTTAGGAATATATTTCGATTCTAAACTGGCATTTAGTGATCATATATCTAAAGTAAGACAGGATTCACTTCGAATTTTGGGTTACATTACAAGAATTGGAAAAGATTTCTCACCGTTTACTCTAAAAATACTTTACTGTAGTTTGGTACGATCAAACAAAACTAGATTATGCTTCTGTGATTTGGAGTCCATCATATATTTTTTATAAACGTTGTATTGAATCCATACAAAACAAGTTTTTACGTGTTATAGCATATAAAATTGGTTATCAGTTAGGAAACTATACATACTCTGATATACTGTCTTTTCTGAACTAATCTACACTAGAAAATAGGCTTGTTCAAAATGATTTGTCTTTTCTTTTTAAATTACTGTCTGGTAGTATGTCATGTCCTGAGCTACTTAGCTGTGTTGATTTCCGAGTTAAGCAAAGGGATACTAGAGATGTCAAAAATGTCCTTCTAGAGAATTCTCATTCTACTAATTATGGTTATAACAGTCCTATGACACGTCTTTTAAGGTTCGCAAATGAATCGGATCTAAATCTGTTTGGTGTACCTTTTAACATTTTTAAGAAATCACTTACGAAATATGTACTGGATAGATCTTAGCTGTTTTACTCTTGTTCCATTTTCTTTACAACTACCGTAGTTTTATATATATATATATATATATATATATATATATGTTCGGAAAGGTTTCCGCGGTCAGAAATATGTACATTACTAAGTTCATGGGTTGAACCGCGTTGAGAGTTTATAACTCGACGTTTCGGCTCCTGCTTTGGAGCCATTTTCACACTCTTGAAAATGGCTCCAAAGCAGGAGCCGAAACGTCGAGTTATAAACTCTCAACGCGGTTCAACCCATGAACTTAGTAATGTATATATATATATATATATATATATTTTCGAATCAATTCAAATGAATGCATTCATTTACACCTAAATAGTAATTTTGAACAGAATACGACCATAACTCATAAAAAAAGGAATCTATCTTGGAGTTGCCATTTTGAATTATTGAAATTTGATGAAAAATTCATCATCACCAACCCCAAAATACCATTCTTATATAGAATTCAACCATAAATCACTAAACTCGTCTGCCTTCTTGAATTCCTGAATTTTGACAAAAATCATTGTCTTCGAACCCAGAAACAACTTACATAGGTTATAATCTTAGAACCCGCACAGAAATTACAAAACGTTTCCGTCAAGTGTCCCTTGGAAAAGTTAACTTAATCGAATTGGACGATCCTCGTAAATATTTGTTGGTTCTTCAATGTTTCCTTTCCTAATATCATATCAAATGCTAAATTCTCCACAATAATTGGGTTGATTTGTAAAATTTTATCATTAATATTCAGATTCAATTTTGACTTATATGAACATCTGGTAATTCCAGCTGAACTTCTTATTTGAACTTTTGTTTTGAAAATGGGTAACTTCAGTTTTTTAACTACAACTTTGTCGATTATATCAGTGTCTGAGCCAGTATCATATAATATTTTGAATTGAATTCCATTTATAATTAATATTTCAATATTATCTATAGTTTTTGACTTAGTAGAGACGAATGAATATGATTCAACTTTCTTCATTTCCTCATTTTCTAAACTACTTCCATTGCAATGATTTAAATTACACTGTTTTATATATAAATTTTCTTCAAAGAGTCTTGTAGCCGATGGCACATTTCATTTTTTTCCTTTGGTTGATATGGGTAGTAGAAGGTTCACTTCTGTATTCTCCACTGTATCTTGAATGGTTGGCGTTTCGTAATTCCATCAGGTTTCTTCCATGCTTGGTATTGTAGCGGATTATAATATCAACAATAAATGTTGAATCACCCGCTATCGTCTATGAGACGAAGTATGCATCTTGCCTTCCATGAAATAGAATGACACGGTGACAGTTTTGGTACTCGGCGTGGGTTTTTTGAAAGGTTTATTTTTCGCTGTATACTATTTCCAATATCCAACGAGCTAACAGCCTTAGGGTTTCAATGAGACCTATTATTGTTTTTATCCAATAAATTTGATCATTTGCCTGGTGTTTGGTAAGTGAGGGTTTTGTAGGAATTATGTAAAAGATATATTTGGTTGTTGAATTGAAAATGTTACTGTCATTATTTTATTTTAGTATTCGATTGTATATTTGAAATTGTTCTACTACGGAAATTAAACAAGCCTCTTGAGAACCTGATCTATTACTCCAGAACCCTATAACCGATCCCGTTACAGTATATTCCAACAGTTGTAGAAGCTCCGTTTTGCAAATCAGGTTTCTTCCATGCTTGGTATATTCCAACTGTTATAGAAGCTCCGTTTTGGTACTGATCTCTCTATAACAAAGTTGTTTCTTCAGACTGTACGGTAGTCCCAAGATTATAAGGGTTATGATCGATCTTTCACATAAAGTTTTATCAGCTGAATACAACAAACGCTGTTTTTCATAAAAATTATTTTTTCTTGGCGTAGTTTGTAAGATAAAGCTTTGTTCCATTTAGTAATATTATCTTCATCAAAAGTTGCTATGAAATAAACTTTCCATTCTCTCCAATTATATGATTGCGGTTCTTCCATCATTTGCTCAGACCATTGAAGAGCAATATCTGAATCTGAGATTATTGATTTTTTCTTTATCAGAAATCCATTTGTTAGATGTAGCCATTCACTAGTATTTGGATCATATTTAGTATTAAACTGGTTCATTTCAACTGGTTTTGAAAGATATTGAGACACCAATTACAGCCATTTTGACATCATTTCATCGTGTTCTGATTTCCCAATTACAGAATTTGTAGCTGTTCTTGCCTCATCTCCACTGCTTCTTTCATAATTGATTTGCAGTGTTTGGTTAACTTTACAATGAATAAAGAATGTATTCCACTTTTCTACTTTTTTTTGTTTTGTTTTACATCAAAATTACCGTAGCAAAAAATATGAATAACTATATCTTGAATATTTGACACAATCAAAAACAATAATCAGAGTCATCAAATAGTTAGTACACAAGTTATTCATTTCTTTTACTGATTGGTGGGGGTAATTGCCGTTGAAATTTCAGCAAAATGTCGTATAATTACAGCCAGACACAGAATAACTGTAAGTGGTTCATCAACTAATATTTTAGTGGTACGAAAAATGAGAAATAAAACTTTCTATGTTTTTATACCACTTCTATTTGTAACCAACGTTACTGCAGTTTCGTCCTATATGGACATTATCAAACAATACAATAATCTGAAATAATAACACTTCTATGTCGGGGCGTGGCGCAGTGGTTAGAGCGTCCGTCTCTGGGTCGAAAGGTCCGGAGTTCGAGCCCCAGTTACGGCTGGGATTTTTAAATTTAATTTGACCGATTAAAGTATTCAAATCTCGTGGCTGAACTGGGGTGAGTCCTGCACGATTCACTGTTTCGTTCCAATTAACAGTGCTGCTCCTGAGGTGGCGCATGGAGTTAGTAACAAGGCCTATCCAGGACACGTGGCTAATGACCATAGCAGTCGATGCCAAAAACACCACTGAAAAAAAAAATAAAATAAATAACACTTCTTAAATACCCTTAATTCTACCGGAGGCCTGTCTTAATGACTAACGGTCATTAATGACTTTTACCTGGACGTTGTTTATTTGTGACAATGTGACTGCGCTGCCTTAAAAACCGGTGAATTGACCAAATCCAGTTGATCATTCAGTAGGTTACATTCACAATATTTGTGTTTATGAATTTCTAGGGATTCTAAATGATTCAGTTTCCAACCCTTGCTTGCATAGTGCAAAATGTCCGTATCGTTCAGACTCGGAAATTTGTGGTTGCATTCCAAGGTATGGTTTGAAAACGTCGAATCATTTTTTCCTAGTCTGAAGGACCTTTCATGTTCAGCATATCTTTTTGAAAAATTACGTCCACATTGTCCCACATAAACACCGTTACACTCTGGACACTTAAGCTTATAAACTCCAGATTTTTCCATTTTTGCTATTCTATCTTTGGCATTGAAAAGAAAATTAGACAACCTGGCATGCGGCCTGTATGATACTTCTATATTATTCTTTCTAAAGAATCCCGCAATAGCCTCTGTTCTTCTCCCGAAGTACGTTAGAGTTACAAATTTCTTAGTTTCTGATTGTTTGACCTGGGGGTATATTAATTTGTGCGAAAATTTAAGACGATGTTTTCTGACTAACTTTTGAATTGTGGCCGCTTGGAAACCATTATTTTTTCCTATCTGTATGATTGTTTTAATTTCTGTATCTAGATTATTAGCAGACAAACGTAACGAGAACGCTCTATGTAACAATGCTGCTAATTTTTGACTATCGGGATGGAAAGAATCACTTGGGATTGTAATGTCCGTGTAGCTCGGTTTTCTGAATACATTGAACTCAAATTTATTATGATTATGTGTGATGGTTAGGTCTAAGAAATTAATTTGTCTCTCTATCTCTGTCTCAAGTGTGAATTGTATGTTACTATTTAGATTATTTATGAATATCAGAAACTGGTTTAGCTGTCGTGTGGTACCTCTGAAACAGGCAAGAATATCGTCAACATATCTATACCAAAAATGAATATGTTTTTTACCAAGTTCGGAATTTAGTATAGTGGTCTCCAAGTTGTTCATAAATATATCTGCTAAAAGTGGACTAAGGGGGGAACCCATTGGTAAACCTGAATCCTGTTTATAAAATTTGTTATTGAATTGCAAATAATTCTGATCTAGGCATACATCAAAAGCTGTCGAAATTTCAAAAGAAGTAATATGGTATACTTTGGCCTGATCTAATATATTTAAAATGAGAGACTTACATTCGTTATACGGTATGTTGGAGAACATACTTTTCACATCGAATGAAACTAAAATTGAATTATGTGGAGTGGTTTCTTTATTTATTCTTTCTACTAGACTTAGTGAGTTTTTTAAGCTATGGTGCGGAACAAAAAGGGTAATATTTTTGAACAACTTGTTGAGACGTATTTCTAATTCTCTTACCGGACTGTCTATATATGAAACGACCGGTCTTATGGGGTTATCTTCTTCATGTGTTTTAATTAGGCCATACAGTTTGGGACAGGAGGGGTTCATATTGGTAATTCTTCGTTTATCGAATTCAGTGAAAATAAGTTTCGTATTTGAAAGGAATTTTTTTAGATCATTTTGGCTATTTCTTGTTGGGTCTTTTTTAATGAGAGTGAGATTTTCATTATAAATAACTGCTTCAACTTTCTGAATATATGCTTCTCGTTCAAGTATAACGATTGCATTAGATTTATCTGCTTTTGTTAGAATTAGATCGTTTTCTTTTATCTTATTTTGGATATCTTTTATTGTGCCTGTTTCTCGATGGTTTGTTAATATAAATGGATGCTTCTGAATTACTTCTTTGATTTTATATGCCCCTATATCTAATTTTCTTTTCAATGCCAAAGATAGAATGGCAAAAATGGAAAAATCTGGAGTTTATAAGCTTAAGTGTCCAGAGTGTAACGGTGTTTATGTGGGACAATGTGGACGTAATTTTTCAAAAAGATACGCTGAACATGAAAGGTCCTTCAGACTAGGAAAAAATGATTCGACGTTTTCAAACCATTCCTTGGAATGCAACCACAAATTTCCGAGTCTGAACGATACGGAAATTTTGCACTATGCAAGCAAGGGTTGGAAACTGAATTATTTAGAATCCCTAGAAATTCATAAACACAAATATTGTGGATGTAACCTACTGAATGATCAACTGGATTTGGTCTATTCACCGGTTTTTAAGGCAGCGCAGTCACATTGTCACAAATAAACAAGGTCCAGGTAAAAGTCATTAATGACCGTTAGTCATTAAGACAGGCCTCGGGTAGAATTAAGGGTATTTAAGAAGTGTTATTATTTCAGATTATTGTATTGTTTGATAATGTCCATATAGGACGAAACTGCAGTAACGTTGGTTACAAATAGAAGTGGTATAAAAACATAAAGTTTTATTCCTCATTTTTCGTGATGATTTCCTACCACGTAGTAACGGCTACATCCATCAATTTATTTTAGTGGTAGGTTGACAACTGTATTGGCATTCCATGCTAAGCGATACGCACTCTGGTGGCTTTAATGTAAACTAGTTTCTACGACATTGTTTTCTAACCACACTTTCATATCGTTTGTTTACCGTTGATTTTTATGAATATAGAGCCTTTCTTTGAACCGGTTTTATTTTATCTTAATTTAGTGTTGAGAAATTGCCTTTTTACAGGTAAAGCGACCCTTCTGGTCTTATAATGGCGTCTTACAATGGTCATTGTTCTGTGTCACATTGCAATTCCTACGCCAAATGAAATTAACTTTTCAAAGATATCCCGAGGAAAATGACCCAAAGGTTTATTTTGAAACGGAGATGGGACGAGAATTAATCTCAAGAAGAAAAGCCTGGATATTAAAGGTTCGGATTGGCAAACCAATAAGCAAATTTATGAAAGTGTGTTCGCTCTATTTTGAGCAAGATTATTATATTAACAAAGGTAGGTAGGCATCTTGTTTTTATTTACTTATTTACATTTGCATAATTTTGATATAACCGTCTATAATTCTGAGTTGTCCAGCGCTTGTCTGGAGACAGAGGGCACACACTTTTGTCACTGAAGAGTTCCATTTATTTTTTCCATATAATATTATATGGTCTGCACTGAGGACTTCTTCACCTTCTACTACACACCAAGAACTTTCGGTCCCTTCAACATACCTCAGAAATTCCAATAAACTTAATTTTAATTGGGCCATTTGTCTTGGATTGTAAGAAGACGATTGAAGTATTTTATCACTAGCTTTTTTCTAACAAGGTAACCATTAACACCTTAACACTAATCCTTACACCAATAATCATTTATTTAAATGAACATTAATAAAAGGTAAAAGTCATCGAAATCGCAGTTTTAACAATGTTTAAAGGGTCTAAACCACGCTTCAAATACTCAATACACGAAATAAACATAGTAAACAATGAAATCTATATGGAAGAAAAATTAAGGTTATAAATCAATGTCGTACAAAGGACTTCATCGTCCGTCGCCGGTGGCGCTACAATCCTAATTTGAAATCCTAATTGCCGATAGTGGGTGAACTTCCTTGAGATGATTTAGTTATTGGAAGCAAAAAATATGCTGCAATAAGCATGTAACTCACTGATGAGTAATCAGCCATAAAATCAACCTGATAGCGCCAGAATTATACCTTGCTGAGACAGAAAAATAACCGTCAACAAAATCATTCTGCTGCCGTAGGAACTCAATGTGTTTTTTCTATTCTATTTTTTTTAAAGTAAAAAAATGGCAGCAAAATGATCCAAGCAAAAACTTTAATAGTACAGGTTTCTAAAGTGTACCAATGAATTCAACTGTCAAAAAAACAATTTTTTTGGCAAAATTCTGCTTTGGCGTCCGAATGGATTCAAATAGAAAAGACATGGAGTGGTCGTAAGAATGATACTTTTCAATTTGAAGTCAATTATTTATATTTTACTGAAATATTGAACACAATATGACTGGTGATATGTAACAAACATTCATTAAAGCTAGTCCTCTATTCGACGCCAGTATGGCTCTGTGAAGCTCTCGCATATTATGAAGTTTTTCTCCTGACACTCTTGATCATTCCATTTTGCGGTTTTCCAAGGTACATATATCTCTATGCATTTCTCGTTACCTCCAAGGTTATTGGGTTCTCCCTTTGCCCAATTTGAATACGTAACCGCTTCGTTTCCATTCCATAACCAAGTGGTTCCATCTACTGCTAGACGTCCGGATGTCCAATAATAGTGGTCAATATCTGATGAAAGGAAATAATGAATAACAATTCGAGTGTTGCAAAAATCTCTCTATGCAGGAAAAAAAGGACAAAGTGGAGAAAAAAGTTTCGTACAGAGTTCTGGAGGAGAAACTGGAAAGGATTTTTGATTACAGTTAAAAGTGCTATAGTACAGAATAGTATATTATTCTGTAACAACGTTGGAGTGGAAATTTTATGAAAGTGGAAATTTCCGAGCAATGGGACATACATTTATCTGATTCTATTACCGTTACTACTTTTTGAGAGACATTCCAAAAAACCTTTTTTTTCAAGTGTTTTATTCAAAGACACGAATCGTACCGATTTTCCTTTTTCATATTCTGAAACTATCCACAGGCAGAGTAAACTTGCATCTAAATATTGTCCACAATGCCATACTGAATGATGTCCCGTTAAAAATAACATATATGAAAAATGGGCGATTTGATGGAACTATTGCTATTTATTCCTCCTATGACCACACATTTTATAGAGAAATGCAGCTTCGGGGTGGAGAACTGAGAAGAAACAAAACAGGAAGTATGAATGCAACTGTCGCCCAAGAAGAAGAAAGAATTAATCATGAATCCAAAGAAGAAGAAACAGTAGAAACATATTTCCAACTTGATGACAACATATTGGATTCAGATTATGACTAGTAATATCAAAATTATTTATAAATAGTTTATTATCACACTGTTCATTCGAATATTGAAAATATACCAGTATTTGTGATTTTTTTTTATATTCGTTTAGTGACGAAAGGGCCTTAAGAGGTTTCAACTGAAACCAGTAAACTGAAAATTTTCTAACAACATGAAAATCTATTTTCAACATGACATTCACCGAGAATCTAAGAAATAGATTTTTCTCTATTCTTCGCAGATTTTATAATAACCAATTACACGTTATACATTTTATTGCCCTTGTACCCATTTGGTTCTCACCCCTTCAATTTATCTCTAAGTAGGTTCATTTTTAGATTGTTCTCGAGAGCTGACGTTCTTCGCTAGCCGTTCGTCTACTCGTTTCTAGATATGCCGACTGGCGTACCAAAGCAATGACATCAGATACTTTGTTTACGTGTTGTCACAACGGATGGCTCAGTGGCGGATCTTATGCAAGCGGTCAGGTCCGGCTCAAGGTTGTTACAATATAAAAATATTTTTCAGAAAATTATTTTACTTTTGTAAGATTTTCTTTTAGTGTGTGTGTGTCCTAATGCCTGACCATGTCTTATGTTGGCCAGTAAGGTGAGATTCCACCAATCTATAATAAATAATTTTGAGATAATTTATAATAAGAAGATTGAATATGATTGTGAGTTTGTATCTTATCATTTTATCATACAAGTGAAGTAATTGTGATTTCTTTATACCAAGTGTCCCAGATTGTTTCATACAGCCAATATCTCAGTTATGCTGCTTAGAAAAAAAATTTAAAAAAATGCATTTATATCAAACCCGTATAACTTTAAAGATTTTGTGTTAATGTCAACTTCTGTCAAACTATTCCTGAGAAACTACCCCTAACCTCAAATTTTCAAATAGCACCCTATGATATTTTGACATATGTCAAACTGACAGAATAAGTGAGTTTGAACAATAATGTACAAAATTCCATAACACAGTTTATTGATAACAAAAAATTATAAAAGCTGCTCAAAATGTCTACCATTACCATACTGGGTGTCTCAGATTATTTCATACAGCCAATATCTCAGTTATGCGGCTTAGAAAAAATTGAAAACAAATGCACTTATATCAAACCCGTATGACTTTGTAGCTGTTGAGTCAAAGTCATTTTTTGTCAAACTACCCCTGAGAAAGTACTCCCAACCTCAACTTTTCAAGTGGCACCCTACACATTTTTTTTGAGTTGTGAACTTCAGTCAATTCTTACTTCAATGATGTATCACGCTTGATATTTTGACAGATGTCAAACTGACTGAATAACCGAGTTTGAACAGTAATGTACGAGAAATAAATTTCCAAACTATGTGGGGCGTAAATGTATGGTGTGCGGTGTTCAATGGACGTTTGATAGGCCCTTATTTTTATCAACACACTCTGACGGGGCGTGAATATCTGGAATTCTTACAAAACGACCTTCAGAGAATGCTACATGTTATTCCTCAACAAGAAGGACAACTCATGTGGTGGCAACAAGATGGTGCTCCACCACATAATCACCACATTGTAACCGAATATCTCGATCGATCTTTTCCAAATAGATGGATAGGAAACAAAGGTCCTATTAGGTGGCCAGCACGTTCGCCAGATCTGACACCGTTAGATTTTTTTCTGTGGAGGTATTTGAAGAGAATCGTGTATGAAACTAGACCAATAGACTTGAACGACTTACAAGAGAAAAATGTACATGCCTGCACCACAGTAACGGAGGAACTGATTAGAAAATCTTGTACGAGAGAACTGGTAAGGTGATTTGAAGCATGCGTGAATAATTTTGAACATTTTGAACAGCTTTTATAATTTTTGTTATCAATAAATTCTGAGTTATGGAATTTTGTACATTATTGTTCAAACTCACTTATTCTGTCAGTTTGACATCTGTCAAAATATAATGTGTGATACATCGTTGAAATTAGAATAGACTGCAGTTCACAATACAGACAAAAAATTTATAGGGTGTCATTTGAATATTTGAGGTTAGGGGTAGTTTCTCAGGAATAGTTTGACAGAAGTTGACTTTAACCCAACAGCTTCAAAGTCATATGGGTTTGATATAAGTGCAGTTTTTTTAATTTTTTTTTCAAGCAGCATAACTGAGATATTGGCTGTATGAAAAAATCTGGGACACCCGGTATATCCGTTGGTATCTTAATTTTGTTATTATTTATGAATTGATGTATTGCAATTGAGTGTTGACAATTGCACATTGTTAGAATGTTAATGAAATAATTTTTTTATTGAGTAAATAAAAATAATAGAGAAAAGTTTCTATATTGATTGATATTCATGATTGATTCTTCAAAATATTGATAACACATAATATTTTTGAATTGTTATTTTTAAATCAAACTCTGAAACCTATTATATAACAACTTACTTAGATTCAGCATAATATTCTGAATATCCAAATGTTGCATCTCATTTTGGATTGATGCAAGCTGCGTGGAATGCTTCTGGCAGAATTTCTGTGCATCTATATAACTGAGCTGAAAAACTTGTTATGTAAATGTTTGAATATGCAAAGTTATGGAAAATGATTTCTTTTGGATTTCATGGAATTACAGAATTCAATAATTCTGGAATGACGAATTCTATTTCCTAATACGCGTAAATTTATCTTAACTGGTGAATAGAGAAGACACAAAATCTTCCAAATCATATCAAATGTTAACCCTCACCTTGCGAATACCCTCGCAGATGATCCGGTGTATGAACGTAAGTATGAGCAAAAAGGGGTAAAGAAGGAGGTCGCTGGCTGCAAGGAGAACCTGCTCATCGACAGCAGTATAAGCGTAACCTTTCGATGAACTGGATCGATTACCGTAAGGCATTTGATACAACTTTGCATTACCTCATCATGCATTTGCTCAGGTTCCTTGCGGTACCAAATCAAATAGTGAGATGTATTGGATAGGTGATGCCACTCAGAGGGACTGGTTTCACTATGAGATCTGGTCAAGTCAGAGTCCAAATAGAGCAGGTTATTTTCAGAAATGGTGAGTTTCAAAGAAACCACCTCAGAACTCTTTTTGTATCTTCCTTCATCGATCTGATTTTCATCATCTAAATGACGTATTATGCACAATGTAGAAAGAACATATCATAATATATGTTAACTAACTCATGTTCCCAATACGACGACTTTTTCTGATTCGATAAATCCCAAGTTTCAGTGTGGTATAAAATAACCGTCCACATGACAGAAATTCGTTTTCATGGTAGATTCTAGATTGTTGGGTGGTTGGGGTTGTACGGGCAATTTGACCTATCAGATCATTTGTGGGTAACCATGGTAACACAAACAATGTGCATGTAACTACACGTTTATACAGTAACTAATGGACAAATTACACCACCACCATGCACCCCCTACGTTTGAGGCCCGGAAGGATGAACGCCCCAGCACTTGTACGTACTCGAAAGCTCACCCCCCCTCTCCACCACCCCCGCTCGTTGAAGCGGTTCCTCATCCTGATGATTGGCGATCAGCAGAATAAAATCTGACCGTTTGATATGGAGTGCTCAGCCCATTCTCGGCTTGAAGCTCCCTTATATCTGACATCTAACTCAATCACCACCATGCACCCCCTAAGGTTGAGGCCCGGAAGGATGAACTCCCCAGCACTGATACGTACTCGAAAGCTCACCCCCCCCCCTATACCAAATTGGGGTATATTTATAATTGAGCCGTACATTTATGCCGGTCAACCAGAAGCCAAACCGCTAGTGGGCAGGGCCTAATGGAAATCGCGGCGAAGACTCTCCGTCGAGAAATTTGGAACAGATTTTTGCTCGAATATT
The DNA here is from genome assembly GCA_944452925.2 of Chrysolina oricalcia. Classification (NCBI taxonomy): domain Eukaryota; kingdom Metazoa; phylum Arthropoda; class Insecta; order Coleoptera; family Chrysomelidae; genus Chrysolina; species Chrysolina oricalcia. Next base: position 55,233,739 of record OX101822.2, read on the forward strand.
TTAATGATGGAAATTTGTTTTTCTTTGCTGATCGTTTAAAATTATGAATTTTAAACGGGAGGTTTTGACAAGCAACAAAATTTACTTTTGTTTTTCTGGCCGAGGATGACTAGATGAATATTTATATACTGTTACTGACTTTGAGCTGATACTTCAATAGTAGCGGCAACAATCGTTTGTTAGAATACTCTTAATTTATTATTTTGATCAATGACTGAACATATTTTTCTATGTATTCAACTTATGTCAGGCGAAGTACGCAAAAATACGTAGTAATTTGGTAATTAAATGTATCAATTTAAATGAAACATGTTTATTACTATATTATGTGATACCAGGAAAACTTTGGAGGAACAATATTTACATTTTCAAAATGATCATCACCCGGGAGATATATCCACGATAGTATAGTTTATATTGATTGTTTTGATCCATAACTGAACATATTCTTTTTAGGGCATTGAACTCACGTCAAAGCAAAAAATGCTAGAATACATAGTATATCAAACTCAACATAATATTTTCATTGATATATTATGGAAAATGAGAAATATTCATATTTTGCCTGATGCCAGGAACAGATTGGAGAGGCAATAATGTTAAGAAATGATAAGTTTTAATTCTATTTTCCAAATTATCACCCAGGAGATATATTCATGATAGAATAGTTTTATTGATTATTTTGATCAACAACTGAACACACTTTTTTAATTAACAACTTACATCACAAAACGTATGCAAAAAATAAAAAATACTTGGTCGTAAAATGTATCGAATTGAATAATATATTTTCATTACAATATTAAGGAATATACGTATTCATATTCTGCCTGATGCCCGAAAAACTTTTGAGATAAACAATGTTTAGAAACCCATGATAGAATGGTTTCTATTGATTGATTTGATTATTGAGTGAATACATTTTTTCAGGTATTCAACTTACGTTACGAAAGGAATGCAAGAATACATGGTTAGTTGGTCACAAAATTTATCAGTCTGAATACAACTTTTTAATAATATGTTATGGAAAACGAAAAATATTTTTATTATTTCAGATACCAGGAAAACTTTGGAGAGAAAATGTTTGGAAACATATTATTTAGATGATAAGTTTACATTCGATTTTCAAAATTATCATCACTCACAAAATATATCCACGATGGAATACGTTATATTCATTATTTTTATCAATAGATGAACAATGTTTCTTGAGATATCTCACATACGTCAGTCAGCATGCAAAAATACATAGCCATTTAGTCGTTAAATGGATCAATTCAAAAATAATATTTTCATCGCTATAATATTACGAAATATGTAAAATGTTCATATTTGGCCCGATGTCCGGAAAACTTTGGAGAGACAATATTTGGAAACATATAAATAATAAGTTCAAATTCGATTTTCATGATTATCATCACCCAGGAGATATTTTCATGATATAATGGTTTTTATTGATAATTTTGATTTATAAATGAACATACTTTTTCAGGTATTCAACTTACGTTAGGAAAAGCGTACAAAAATACGTATTGGTTCATACAAAAACCTGACCTCATTTTTCAGTTTGAGTGGGCTTAAGTCGGAGACAGAGCATTTTATAATGTTCTGCAAGGATAGTGTGTTCAACATCATGGTCTACCGTAGTTGTGTGGTGGGTATACGAGGATGTATTGATATCTAGTTAGCCTAGACCAGTTCCCTTCATAAACAAAAGATTATAACTTATTAGAAGTGTCAATGTAAAGTTTGACGTCAAAAAAGTAAACCAGAGTTACGCAATGAATTAAAAGAAAAAATATGTCCACCGAAATTGTGAAAATCGAAAAATTGGAGTATCGAGCCATCATCAAGTACCTGTATTTAAAAGGGTTAAGCGGTAAGCTGATTTACGAAGATATGCTTAATGATCAATGTCCTTCATATGCGACCGTGAAAAATTGGACTGTAAGCTTCAAAAGAGGTCAATTTTCCATTGAAGATGATGACCGATCGGGAAGGCCAGTTTCTGTGTCAGTCCCCGAAAATATTGATGTAGTTCATGACATGATTTTAACAGACCGTCGCATTGGGCTAAAACGGATATCTGAAGCACTGAATATTTCATACGAACGCGTTCATCATATAGTTCAAGTCAATTTGGACATGAGAAAAATTGCTGCAAAATGGATCCCCAAATGTTTGAATGTTGACCAAAAGCGTGCGAGGGTAGTAGCATCGCGTTCGATCTGTGCTCGATTTGAAAACGATGTAGACTTCTTAAACCGAATTGTTACTGTGGATGAGACTCAGATAGATTTCTACGATCCAGAAACAAAGCAACAATCGATGGAATGGTGACACTCCGGTTCTCCAAGACCTAAGAAGTTTCGTATCCAAAAATCTGCTGGAAAAGTTCTTGATTCAGTTTTTTGGGATTGCCATGGAGTAATCATGATTGGTTTTTTGGATAAGGGTAGAACAATTACTGGAGATTACTATTCGACATTACTGACCACTCTATAGGAAAAAATTTATGAGAGAAGACGCGGAAAGCTATCCAAAGGTGTTTTGTTTTTGCAGGACAACGCCCCTGCACACAAGTCTCATGTTGCCATGCAAAAAATTCGTGATTTATGGTTTGAATTACTAGAACACCCCCCTTATTCACCAGATTTGGCTCCATCCGATTATCATCTCATGAAAAAAAGTCTAAAAGGTAGTAAATTTTCTTCCAACAAGGAGGTAATAAGAGCTGTGGAGGTATGGTTTGCATAGCAGGAAGAAACATTTTTTTTAAAGGTCTAGAGACGTTGCAGGTTCGCTGTAATAAATGTATCCAATTAAGAGGAGAATATGTTGAGTAATACAATATTTTGACATTGAAATTTTGCTTGGTTCTATAGTAGGCTGTGAATTTTTCAATATATCCTCGTAGAGGTCCCTGACACTAAGTGCAGAGCAATGGCTACTTTAATTAATCAACTATTATTTTATACAAACCTTTTCTTCAGTGTGGACATGGTAGAACTTTTCTTTCTCGCAACTCAAGCCTGTGAAAATAAATGAATTATACAGGGTGTTAATTAAGTACGTTGACAAACTTCGGGAGGTGATTCTTTGAAGGTTTTCAGGACGAAATGTTCATATAAACATATGTCCCAAACGGCTTGGTTTTCGAGATACAGGGTGATAAAAATACATTTTTTTCAAGATTTTTTAGAGTTAACTTCGACATTTTCTACAATAATCAGTTCAAATTAGGCAAGTACAATCCATTCAATAGTACGCACGATACAATATAATGCATTTCTCAAATAATTCACAGGGTCCTCCTTTTTTCAGAGTCAAGCTTTGTTCAACCCTTCAGAATTTTTTTTTTCGCCGCCACTGACATATTATGAGAAAGGAATAATGAATGTTGTTTCATTTAACATCTTTTTGCTCTTTTGATGTTTTTCAATTGTACGGTTCAGGAGTTACAATGAAAATATTAACGCAAACATTTTCCAGTAACGCATAACAAAGAAATTTGAGAAGCAAATAGTCTAACAAACTTGAAGGGTGATTCTTTGAAAGGTTTCAAGATGAAAAGTTCATATAAACATGTCCCAAGCGGCTTGGTTTTCGAAGTACAGGGTGATCAAAATACATTTTTTAGGAGTTTTTGGAGTTTACTTCGAAATTTTCGACAATAATCAATCCAAATTAGTTCAAATTGGACAAGTACAATCCATTCAATAGTGCGCATGATATAAAATAATTCATTTCTCGAAGTGTCATTGCCACTCTCCAAAGATTAGCGCGTGACGCAATACGTCATTTTGTTCTCATTACACAAATAGCTATTTTCTGCTCGTGTAGAGAAAATGTAATATTATGGAGCTCCCATACATTTTTTACCATACCTCAGGTTGAATATGTATTGCACAAAGTTAATTATGGCAAAATAATTTTGGACATTTTCAATAGTGAATAACTTTATTATCAAATACTAGAGCAAAGTAACATAAATTCCCTAGGAATAAAACTAAGTTCAGAAAAGGACCATTATTGAAATTGATATGTCAGAGCAGCTGCTGGAAATGGCCACCGCCAACTTCAATGCATGCGTTTATGCGCCTAACCATAGACTGGCGGACACGCTCAAAAATACAAGGAGTGTTTCTTATAATTCCGCATGACTCCTGTATGCGATTCCTCAGGTCTTCTTCACTTTGAACTGGAGTTCGGTACACTAATGATTTAAGGTACCCCCAGAGGAAAAAATCAAGTGGATTCATATCGGGTGACCTTGGTGGCCAAAGTTGTGGCCCACCACGCCCAATCCAGCGATCAGAATAATTCTCTTCTAAATATTGGCGTGCAACTAATCTGAAATGTACTGGAGCACCATCATGCATAAACCAAATTCCAATTCTTTCCCTCAGTGGGATCTCTTCTAGGAGTCCAGGTAAGATGAATTCAAGAAAATGTCGATAATGGTCACCATTGAGTCTATGAGGCAGAAAATGTGACCCGATAAGGAAATTCCCTACAATTCCAACCCAAACATTCACAGAAAACGTCTCTTGAAAATGGTTTTCAATCACGGCGTGTGGGTTTTCATCAGCCCACATATGATTATTGTGAAAATTAATAATGGCTTTACGGGAAAAGCATGCCTCATCGGTGAATAACACTTGAGATAAAAACCATGGATTTTCCAACAATTTATTTCGAATCCAAGTGCAAAAAGTTAATCTCTTTGGAAAATCCCTTGGCAGAAGAGCTTGAACACGCTGTATGTGATAGGGATAAAGTTGTTGCTCTTTTAAAATTTGCCATACCAATACATGGGTTACGTTAAACTGTGCCGCAATTTGTCTTGTACTGGTGTCTGGATGCTGCTCAATTTCGTTAAGTACAGCTTCTTCTATCTGAACTGTTCTAACTCTCCTGGGTCTCTATGAGAAGAGCAGACCTCTTGAAAGTACCCGTTTCACGAAGACGGGAGTGAATATTGATGAACATTTGTGTGCTGGGAATATGACGTTGTGAAAATCTTTCTAGATACATTCGTCTGGCGGCACGAGCGTTACCATCAGCCATTCCATACATTAAGTGCATGTCTGCCATTTCTGAATTTGTATATTCAACCATTTTATCCAAAGGAATATTGAATGAATCTGCTTTATAGCTTGCACTAATGAAGAATTAACAATGAGACAGTTTCTCAACTTTCGATAACTGTCAAATTGTTGATATTTAAATAAATGAATTAATATCAAAGCCCACTTTGCTATTTTTATGAATTCAAATTGATTACAAAATTTCTGCGTTACTGCAGAAGAAAAAACAAACCGAAATTTCTGATAAAATAATGTACTCCGTACGGAAACAAAAATTTGTTTGATTTAGTTTTTCGGAGTTATCAAGACTGATGGGTAAAAACATTTTTAATCAAATATCTCAATGAAAATGCACATTTTTACCATCAGAATCTTCAGGTTGAAAGTTAAGGTTTTCTCAATATCTGTCAGATCTAGTTTAATATCCAGCGTACCGCAGTGACGGGGAGATAGTAGTTTTCTGTTAGATATCACAAAAAGAAATCACATCTTTATAATAACAAGCTTTTATTTAGCTTCACTTGTAACTAACTAACAAACAATTTAATAAAAGTTGAATTTGACCCACTTCTAATACTCCGATTAATTTGAAATTTGGCAGGTTTCCGTAATTCCGGTGACAATGCATTAAAAAAATGTTTGTTAAAAAACAAAATGGCGGCTCCAATATGGCGGACGAGTTTTGTGATTATGATCCGATTCTGTTCAAAATTGGTATGTGATGGTTTTTGGGTTGGAGATTTTCAGTTTCACATAAAAAATAAACTAAAATGTTAAAAATGAAAATTATGAAAAGAAAACATTTTAAAGTTTTTATACAATACACTGAAAAGGAAAAAATAATTCATTTCATTGTTTGATCTAAGTAATCTTGTACAGAAAGAAGAATAACCTACAAAAAATGAAACTAATTATTTTTTCATTTTCAGTGCATTTGTATAAAAGCTTGTCTTTATATTCTTTATTGTATAATTTTTATTCATCGTAGATTTTTCTAATTCTGAAAAAATATTTCCATCAATTTACAATAATTGAAAATGTTTAATTTTCTAATTTTCTAATGTTATGCCACACTGGAAAATGTTTAAATTAATATTTTCATTATAGCCCCTGAACCGTACAAGTAAATGAAAAAATGCAAGATATCAAAAAGATGTTAAATGAAACAACATTGATTATTCCTTTCTTATAATATGTCAGTGGCGGCGGAAAAAAAAATTCTGAAGGGTTGAACAAAGCTTGACTCTGAAAAAAGGAGGGCCCTGTGAATTATTTAAGAAATGCATTATTTTGTATCGTGCGCCCTATTGAATGGATTGTACTTGCCTAATTTGAACTGATTATTGTCGAAAATGTCGAAGTTAACTCTAAAAATCTTGAAAAAAATGTATTTGTATCGCCCTGTATCTCGAAAACCAAGCCGTTTGGGACATATGTTTAAATGAACTTTTCGTCCTGAAAACCTTCAAAGAATCACCTCCCGAAGTTTGTCAACGTACTTAATTAACACCCTGTATGTATTAGCGAGTAGAAAATACTTTTTTCCGCAAACGTCAAAAAAAGTAGACATTATTAACGTCAATTCATGATGTTGAAGTATGATTTCACAGACGCCACTTTTTTGTACGGCCGTGAGCGGACAAAAAAGTACTTTTTTGTACGCTGACGGCCGTACAAAAAAGTAGAATTTTTAACAGGAAAAATAATTATTAGTTGAACTTTTAAACTTTATTAACGATAATATACAACAAACGAAATTTTTATGCTCAAGTACTTACCAAAAATTCACAGTCCAATTGTTGCTTTAAATCACTTAAAATATTTCTGACATTATAAAATATTATTGAACTGTCAAATTTGTTTTTGACCTGGCAATCACAAAACCAGTAACCACGGAAATGTAGTGCGCAGTTTTATAATTATTATTCTCTGAATTTATCAACTTCGTTGCAATCGTTTTGAATTTTCATTTAAATATTAATTAGTTCTATAGTCTGGATGCCGTTTGCGGAAAAAAAGCATGTTTCATTCGGAGCAAAAGCACTTTTTGTGGCTCGTCTGAAATTGTCGGCCTCACTAACGTACGGCCATCAAACATTCAGACTCGCCACAAAAAGTTATACTTTTACTCCTAATAAAACAATATACTATTCAATGCTGCAAATACGGGTACATAATATTTGGAGCATTGGTGTCTGGAATTAGGGCCACATGCGAAATTTGAAATGTGTCTGAAAAAATTCAAATATAATTTTATAATAATCCGTAAAAATTGTTAGGTCCAAAAAAGTAGCGTTTTTCAATCAGTAAAAAATATTCTAAGAATGTTTATATGTTTTCAGATTGATATTCCAAATTTAAACAGGGCTGAAAAATTTCATAGTCAAATCAAATATCAGGTCATGGGGTGGTTATTTCAAAACCAACAATATGATATCTCCTTGCTCAACAACCAACCAGTGGAATTCAAATTTTGAAATTCAGACAATGAAATCGGAATTATTAAAAAAATTGTTGAAATTTTTTTCCCGTTAACCAGCTGTCGTCCCCTCACGAACGGCAACCCTCAGAAGTCGAAACTGGTGCGAGCCAAGGATTAACGAGGTCTCACTTTTTACGTGCGATATCTAACACTTTCTCGGACCATCAGGAAAAATTCTGCAGTTGCCATGGTTTGAACCATCGTCAACTGGCAGCGAAAGTGATTGAAACAATGTCGCATCAACCACTCGGCTACCTGGCCCAATTACAGTGAAAATTTCACACCTCACTTTTAGAGAGAACCAAAACATTCGTTCTTATTTAGATGCCATGGCAACCCAAAAAATTTCCGGAAATTTTTATCCTCCTGGGTACCCTGGCCGAAATTAATAAGTGGAAATTTTTCTGTCAAATATTTGACAGGTGATAGTTTATATTTTGCTTTGATGTACAAATGGAATTGTATTTTTCATTTGAAATGAGATAATATTTCATATTTATGTATTTATCAAATATTTCAAATGTGTCTGAATATTTTCTTCACGATAATCGCAGAATTTGCAAATTCTGAAATCAAATTTCAGAAACACTTCAATACACTAGTTGTCTACACGTAAATCAAAGGCCCTGTGGCGAGTCGGTAAAGTGTCCGCCTCGTGGTCGCGTGGTCACTAGTTCAATTCCTTGTGGAGCAAAAACATTTTTACTTTTTTTTTTATTAAAAAAATCAAATTGAAATTTTGTTAAGTGTGTTTTACATATCTATATTTTCATGCATCTTTTTTGTACTATGCATATAAATAGTTCAGGTGAAACCATCGTTAGTTATTTCTTATGAATTGTTGGATGATTTTCATTTCTCGGTGTGAAATTTTCTTACCGAATCTCCCTCGTGCTTGAATTAATTGCCGTAAATTTATCTCGTACATGAATTTTCAAAGAAAATTACCCTCGTCGGCAATAATTCAAGCACTTGGGAGATTACAAGTGACAATTTCCCTCATATTATATAAACCAACCAAATGCCATAATTTTTTGAATTCAAACCAATGAGAAAAGGACTTTTGGAAAACACTGTCTCCAGCCCGTGGTATGTTCAAATCGGTGTTTCGCTTCTTCCTTATTTATACGTTTCCATAGTTACAACAATTCATATATTTTCTGTAGTAATATCCCGACAAAATGCTGAATTTTCAAAAAATACTTTCACCTTGCTGTCACGAGAACTGTGTTGCTTAGAAACACCACGAGAGCTTGCTCGAGTGGTGTTTTGTACAGCAACACAGTTTGAGCGACTGGAAAGGTGAAAGTATTTTGAAAATTCTGCATTTTAAAAGATTATTCGATCAGACTATTTCACGAATACATTAAATTATTATGGACTGAATGCGTATTGCAAGAACGGTTTATCATGTGTCATTAATGTCAGTTGAAGAGTTGAACCGTCAAACTGACGTTTCTCTATTCACAGAAATTGTTGTATTGGTATTGGTATTGGTATTGGTATTGGTAGGTATGGATGGTGACTGATGCGCTGCGACCTAGTTAGATCTATTGTGCCCCATCTTCTTCTGCTATCTCGAGGTGTTCTCGTTTACAGCAGCCTCTCAAGCTTCAATTCCTTCAGGAATTTTAGGATTTTGAGGGGTCCATTTGTGGTATTTCTTCCACAGTCAGCTGGTGTGATCCCAGTATATTTAATCTTTTGTGGTGTACGGCATAACACTCCATCAATATGTGGTGAGGTGTTTCTGGATGTTCCCCACAGAATCTGCAGGTGTTGTCCTCCTCCAAGCCTAGCTTCCTTATGTGTTCTTTGATTCTGCAATGCCCCGTTAGAAATGCTGTGATTCGTGACAGCAAGGTGAAAGTATTTTTTGAAAATTAAGCATTTTGTCGGGATATTACTACTAATATATGAATTGTTGTAACTATGGAAATGTATAAATAAGGAAGAGGCAAAACACCGATTTGAAAATACCACGGGCTGGAGACAGTGTTTTCGAAAAGTTCTTTTCTCATTGGTTTGATTTCAAAAAATGAAGGCATTTGGTTGGTTTATATAATTTGAGGAAAATTGTCACGGTGATAAACCTGCTTAGTTTTCGTTTTACTAACTGTCAAGTGAAAATAATGATTTAAATTATAAACGTCAAAGGACCCCGCACATTTAGTACGTAATATGGCTTTCGGCTAATTTTGCTCTAATTTTGCTCTAATTTTGATATATTGTACATCTTGGCATCTTCATTACGTAGTCCAATTTACAGATCGATCCTATGACCAGTTTTCGAGGTACAGGATGTCAAAAATTCAATTTTCGCTATTTTGGGTATTATGCATCGATTTGATTTTTGTGCTCTAACTCGAAATTGAACTGTCTTAGAAATGAACTTAATGGATCTCAGTAGTAGCTCGAGAATCCCTCCATACGAATGAAAAATAATATCTAACAAAGGATGTTGCATTACAGCATGACAAGACAATGTTCATAGAAATAGATAAAAATCAATACCATAATCGTTTTGATTTTCACTCAATCCGTTAAAATTAGAAAACAAACTGCTAGAATTTGACAACTTTTTCCTCTGAATATAAAAACCACTGTTTTGCAGGTTTTGTAAGTTCATTTATCTAATATATTTTTTATAACTAACTACTTAGATTATGAAAATACATATTCAGATATATAAAATATTAATGATGCGTTTTTTCATTTCATTCCCATACGCAGAGGTGTTTACAAAAATAATATTTAATTAATTGTTTGATGAGGAGGGAGAATAGATCAATTTTTACCAGCTATTCAATGAGGTATTACAAGTAGAGATTTCTATTGAAAGTATTGGAATGCATGTGGCTGTAAATCAATGGGGTGATGGGGGTTGGCTATAATGGGGGGGGGTGATAGGAAGGATTATTCCATGAGTCAGTTTAACTTTCATATCCTAGTAAAAGTTATGGACAATTCGTAATGATATAATTTTATTCATGAGCTGTAGCATTTGAGAGCATTCAAATCGTCACCCTGTACCTGGAAAACTATATACTATTGGACAAGCAGTCATATGAATCCTCATGTAGTTGATCAAGACCCACACTTTTCTGATTTTAACGGATTGAGTGAAAATCAAAATGATTATGGTATTGATTTTTATCTATTTCTATGAACATTGTCTTGTCATGCTGTAATGCAATACCCTTTGTTAGATATTATTTTTCATTCGTATGGAGGGATTCTGGAGCTACAACTAAGATATATTAAGTTCATTCCTAAGAAAGTTCAATTTCGAATTAGAGCACAAAAATCAAATCGATGCATAATACCCAAAATAGCGAAAATCGAATTTTTGACACCCTGTACCTCTAAAACTGGTCATAGGATCGATCTGTAAATTGGACTACGTAATGAGGATTCCAAGATATACAATATATCACAATTTGAGCAAAATTAGCCGAAAGCCATATTACGTACTAAATGTGCGGGGTCCTTTGACGTTTATAATTTAAATCATTATTTTCACTTGACAGTTAGTAAAACGAAAACTAAGCAGGTTTATCACGGTGACAATTTTCCTGTAGGTATCTGTGGAAATAAATATTTTTTGTAACTAAATAATTAGAATTTGAAAAAACCTATTCAGGCAAATAAAATATTGATGATGGTTTTTCCATTTCATTGTCATATGAAGAGGTGTTCACAAAAATAATATTTGATGTTTTATATGATGTTTGATGAAGAGGAAGAAGGGAGGAAGGGGAGAGCATTTTTTACCAGCCATTCAATGAGGTATCACAAGTAGAGATTTCTATTGAAAGTATTGGAATGCTGGTGGCTGTAAATCAAGGGGATGATGGGGGTTGGCTATAATGGGCGGTGATAGAAAGGATTATTTCATAGTCAGTTCAACTGTCATATCCTAGTAACAGTTATGGATAATTCGTAATGATATAATTTTATTCATGAGCTGTACCATTTGAAAGCATTCAAATCTTCACCCTTTACCTGTAAAACTATTTACTGTTGGACTGTTGGACAAGCAATCATATGAATCCTCATGTAGTTGATCAAGACCCATACTTTATAAAAAAATTGTCAAATTCTAGCAGTTTATTTTCTAATTTTAACGGATTGAGTGAAAATCAAAACGATTATGGTATTGATTTTTATCTATTTCTATGAACATTGTCTTGTCATGCTGTAATGCAACACCCTTTGTTAGATATTATTTCTCATTCGTATGGAGGAACTCATGAGCTACAACTTAAAGACATTAAGTTTATTTCTAAGACAGTTCAATTTCGAATTAGAGCACAAAAATCAAATCGATGCATAATACCCAAAATAGCGAAAATCGAATTTTTGACACCCTGTACCTCTAAAACTGGTCATAGGATCGATCTGTAAATTGGACTACGTAATGAGGATGCCAAGATCTACAATATATCACAATTTGAGCAAAATTAGCCGAAAGCCATATTACGTACTAAATGTGCGGGGTCCTTTGAAGTTTATAATTTAAATCATTATTTTCACTTGACATTTAGTAAAACGAAAACTAAGCAGGTTTATCACCGTGACAATTTTCCTGTAGGTATCTGTGGAAATAAATATTTTTTGTAACTAAATAATTAGAATTTGAAAAAACCTATTCAGGCAAATAAAATATTGATGATGCGTTATTCCATATCATTTTCATATGAAGAGGTGTTCACAAAAATAATATTTGATGTTTGATTTGATGTTTGATGAAGAGGAAGAAGGAAGGAAGGGGAGAGCATTTTTTACCAGCCATTCAATGAGGTATCACAAGTAGAGATTTCTATTGAAAGTATTGGAATGCAGGTGGCTGTAAATCAAGGGGGTGATGGGGGTTGGCTATAATGGGGGTGATAGGAAGGATTATTTCATGAGTCAGTATAACTTTCATATCCTAGGAACAGTTATGGACAATTCGTAATGATATAATTTTATTCATGAGCTGTACCATTTGAAAGCATTCAAATCGTCACCCTTTACCTGTAAAACTATTTACTGTTGGACAAGCAATCATATGAATCCTCATGTAGTTGATCAAGACCCATACTTTATAAAAAAATTGTCAAATTGTTGCTGCTTGTTTTCTAATTCTAACGGATTGAGTGAAAATCAAAACGATTATGGTATTGATATTTATCTATTTCTATGAACATTGTCTTGTCATGCTGTAATGCAACACCCTTTGTTAGATATTATTTTTCATTCGTATGGAGGGACTCATGAGCTACAACTTAGATGAATTAAGTTCATTTCTAAGACAGTTCAATTTCGAATTAGAGCACAATATTCAAATCGATGCATAATACCCAAAATAGCGAAAATCTAATTTTTGACACCCTGTACCTCAAAAACTGGTTATAGGATCGATCTGTAAATTGGACAACGTAATGAGGATGCCAAGATCTACAATATATCAAAATTTGAGCAATATTAGCAGAAAGCCATTTTACGTACTAAATGTGCTGGGTCCTTTATGTGTTTTGATTAGTTATCTTTATTTATCAATATGAGAAATCGTTGGGGACGAATGTCCATTGGTATCATAGATGAGGCAGTGGAAAAAAGTATTCCGTTTAATACGCCTAGAAGTAAAGCGTCAATTACCAGGCAATTCAAAAATTTTTGCACAAACAGAGGTTACGTACTCTCAATATTCAAACCTTTAACTGTAACGAATTAAAATGAAATGACAATAATTTTTCTCTTTAGTGTTTACGTGGTTAGTTTTCGATTCTGATATCTGTAAATTACTTCAAATTAAAACGGTGACACGATTTTTCTGTATTTCAAATCGATTTATTGTCGTATTAGATATAATTTGTGGTATTATTAATAACCTTTGATTTTTTGTAATAAAAGTAGCTTCCTGTTGCTATAGTCTATATGCATTGTATAATCATAGTGGGACTACCTACAGCCGACACTACACAGCCTACTGTAGACATCCGTATGCTGGCACATGGCACGAATATAATGACTCACAAGTGACCCCAATTCCATCCAGATCCATCGTGAGCGGAGATGCCTATGTTCTCTTTTATGAACAGGAAGGCACTAAATCGCATCTTTCAGATCATATTTAGCTTTTTTATGTTTCATTTATATTTTATTATGTTTTTTTGTTTATATGTTTTACTGTGGTTTTATATATTTTCACTAATAATAGTTATTTATGTACCAAGGACGAAAAACTGTCAATTATAGTCGAGCCTGCAAATTGATAGCCGAGGCGCAGCCGAGGATAGCAAGCAGGCGAGACAGTAGACAGTTTTTCGCCGAGGTGCATATTACATTTTTTCGTCGACCTCTACATACCTTTATGAAAGTAAGTACTAGCATGTTTGCTGGCCTCAGCTACGTCCAACTCTTCGAACTGCAGACTCGATCAATTCTTGATTATTATGAACACTAATCTTCACACCACGGTCTAAATTCACACGTAAAATCTAGCGGATTTTGTAAATAATTAATTTCACAACAGCAAATGACAGTTATTGTCACAGGCGCCTATGTATCAATTAAAACGTGGATTTACGAAAATGACTCAATCGCCGCTCTCGTACCGTGCCGTATCATAGTGACCACAGCGGACGAAAAGAGTTTGCGGACGAAAAGTGTTTGCGGACGAAAAGTACTTGCCTTCAAAAATAGTCGATTTTTCGTCCGGAAATTAGTACGTAAAATGTCATTTTTTGCAGAGGTCGACGAAAATAGTTATTTATGTACCAAGGACGAAAAACTGTCTATTATAGTCGAGCCTGCAAATTGATAGCCGAGGCGCAGCCGAGGATAGCAAGCAGGCGAGACAGTAGACAGTTTTTCGCCGAGGTGCATATTACATTTTTTCGTCGACCTCTACATACCTTTATGAAAGTAAGTACTCGCATGTTTGCTGGCCTCAGCTACGTCCAACTCTTCGAACTGCAGACTCGATCAGTTCTTGATTATTATGAACACTAATATTCACACCACGGTCTAAATTCACACGTAAAATCTAGCGGATTTCGTAAATAATTAATTTGACAACAGCAAATGACAGTTATTGTCACAGGCGCCTATGTATTAATTAAAACGTGGATTTACGAAAATGACTCAATCGCCGCTCTCGTACCGTGCCGTATCATAGTGACCACAGCGGACGAAAAGAGTTTGCGGACGAAAAGTGTTTGCGGACGAAAAGTACTTGCCTTCAAAAATAGTCGATTTTTCGTCCGGAAATTAGTACGTAAAATGTCATTTTTTGCAGAGGTCGACGAAAAATGTCATTTTTTGCAGAGGTCGACGGAAAATAAGTTTATTAATTGGCAATCACAATGCAAGTAAATACAACTCGTCCTGCGGACTCGTTGTATTTTTAGCTTGGGGATTGCAATTCATTAATATTCCAAAGAATTATCGGTAATTATTATATCAGTTATTATGTCACCCCTGATAACAAAATTTCCATAGAACAGACAAGAAAGTGAGTGGTATGAAATACCTTTTTGTTTGATGTTCTCCACACGAATATCGATGCCGTTGAAATTCGAATCAATGAAATTCTTCGGAGTTACCATCCTTTGTTCAGAAGCTTCTTCTTGAGGTGAATTCTTCTGTAATAATAGAAACTTCGTAGAATGATCATTTGCGGCATTACCTGTAAGAAAAGGCTAGGATGAGACCAATTCTAGTCGAGTTTATTATGCATGACAAAATATTGATACTACTTGGACAAAGACCATTAATCTAATAATGAAAAATAGATAATTTGATCCAGTCTTCTGCTTCAACATATACAATAGGTGTATTCGTCGGCAAATTTCCATAAAAAAACAAGTACTGCCCCCTCCGACCGTTGAGTTATATCTGTTAGATTCGTGGCTAAGTTTTCTGCAGTAACTACTTTGCAGTGCTCTTCAAATACCATAGCTAAAATTATAATCCGATTTAATATGGGGTACACATCCTTGATGAACAAAATATATTGGAATGTTCCAACAAATATTTTGAGAAGTAAAGAATCAGAACTGGATGATGACAATATACGGGCTTTATTCTTTTGTTTTGCACCTGCATCGTTTCTTCGTTTTGTGTCACTACCTCTTCCTCGATTAATCGGTCTTTTCATTCTCTTATTAATTTCACCAATATCTTTTTCAGCTCCTTCAGCTTTATTTTTTCTCGAGTTTTTTTAAGTACTGGAATGGGACAAATGTCCTTGGGAGATAGTAAATTTTAAAAAACGCTTCGATTTGTAGATGGCACGGAAATATCTCCTCCGCACTGCAGTAAACTAAGTGGTCTTTCTTTTGCTTTTGGAGGTGGAGGGATTCTTTCATTTCCACATTGATATTCTGTTCCCAAAAAAGAAAAACCTGCGCCAACATTGGATCTTGTGCTGGAGTTAGATTTTCTGTTGATGGTTGTGATCATGATGTGGATGCATGAACTCCAAAATCATGATCTGTAAAGACATAGCGATTGAAGGGTACCAAGCCAGTTTTTTTAAAGCTTTTGATGATGCCACTGTAGCGGTTTGACTGTAATTTCTACCAAATAATGCAGCAACATTATACGGTGACACCGTACTCAGTTGGTTTTCATGTAACCAGTTCTTGGGCATATTAAGTTTTCAAAGGCGACATGAATTCATCGTCTAGAGGTTGCATTTTATGGGTAGTGTGTGGGTGTAGGCATATAATTGTTACATGGATTTGCTTGGCTAAATCTATTAGTTCGATTTTGCGTGTGTGTGGGTAGTGTCCATTTAAAATTAGTAGGACAGGATCAAATGCAATTGGTTTAACAAAGTGATCTAACCACCTTGTAAAGCTCTTACTTGTGACCCATCCCGATAAATGACAGTCTTGCATTGATCAATCAATCAATCAATCAATCAATCAATCAAGTATACTTTATTGTCAAAACAGAAGATATAAAATCTTATAGACAAAGCATCGTAAAATATTAAATACATAAAATTATAAATAAAAATCGCACTAATAAGTAAAGTCATATACAATTAAATCACAGCCACCATCTGATAAACATCAAAAGGAGATAAAAATGCCTTAGTTGAAGTAAGGAAATTATAAATAAATGCATGCTGCACAACCAATAGTACATCTGCTCACAATAATTGATCATCGTAATATTCCTGAATGTTATAGTAGGCCTTATCAAGTAGCATGATTTTTACTTCCTTCCGAAAGGAGAATAGGGATTTAATCGCTTTTGCTTGAGAAGGCAGATGATTGTATATTTTTTGCTCTCGTAAATAACTGAATATTTTGTCAAGGATGATTTGGGGATCGGAAGTGGTATATTCCCATCTTGCCTTGAGCTATAACCAGGTTGTGGATTAACTGCACTTAAATTGACTTTATGGATAAGACACCGTCTCCAAAATAAATATACTAACCAATGTGAGTATTTTGTGCTGAATAAAGAGGGGTTTGCAATGTTCCCTCGACTCAGTATTACACATATACCTTATTGCTCTTTTTTGAAGAACAAAGACCGAATTTAAGAGCAGCTGACTAAAAAAACCCCAAAAGGCAATTCCATACCTAAAATGAGATACTATCAAAGAAAAATAAGCCGTTTTTGCCATATCGAAGTTTAGTTCTCTAGCTATAGTTCTAATTACATCCAGAGGAGAGTTTTTTTGTTAATGAATTCACATGATCTTGGAACCTCAATTTATTGTCAATATAATAGTCCAAGGAACTTACAAGAGGTTTCATTTTGAATTAGCTGTGTTTCAAGATACAAGTCATGATGTTCATATTTGAAGGTGACAAGGTTTGTTTTTGAAATATTGAAGCTCAATGAGTTCGCATCACACCATTCCTTCACTAAGCCTAAATCATGGTATACCCGATTTTTAAGAACTTCAGTGTTTTTACCCCGCCAGCAGGAGTTCCCATCATCGGGGATACAAAAACACTGGTAGAATTCATACAGGTGATTACTGTTATTAAGTGTCCTCTCTCTGCTAATGTGAGGGATCATATTTGTCTTTTCTATTCTAGAGAAATAACTCTACTATGTTTATGTTGGACGATGGTTACACTGGTTGCATCAACATTGAATATTCTGGATTTCATTAAACTCCTGTTCTTACAAATAAAAAAACTAAGAAACATTTCCCAGTGAAAAGGATTTAACACGAGCTGCTGACATTCCTTGTGGTGTTCACATTGATAGATGGGGTTGTCACCTTAGAATCAAACAACCTTATTTTCCTGCAGACTCTATATGCGAGTAAAATAAATGTATGATACAGTTTCTTGTGGCTAATTGAAGAGCCAAACGTTCAATATCTCTAGAACGTAATCCAAAAAATCTTTCCTCTATATTTAACGAATATTGGACTAATTATGTTTCTAGTTTCTGTTCAACGACCAATTTTTGTGGTGAGTAGCTCTTCTATATTTTTATTTGACTCCACTTGCCTCTCAAGTGTATCTTCAGGTACTCCAAATATTATACCTCTGCTATCAATTTGTAGGCTCGACTATAATAGACAGTTTTTCGTCCTTGGTACATAATTAACTATTTCAATGAAAGACCTCAAATCCCACAAGTCACATTACAAGAAAGTGGTCGGAAAAATCATTTATTCATACTTCACTTTGTCGTATAATTCTCTTTTGATATTGGTACTTGAAGTGATTCTTCAGAGAAACAATAATTATGAAGAGAATGTATCATCTGGTGATGGCTGGAAAATCAATATTTTATGAAACCTAAAGAAGAACTAACTAAGAAAACAATGGGAATTAATAACGCAGTCATAAATAGAAACAACATACCATTCAATCCTATTTTCACTTCAATGACGTTTGATTGGTCCTGGTTTTCGTTAGGCAAATCATTATATACCAAATTTCCATCTACCAAAATGTTAACAGTTGGTGGCACTTCGGCAGCTGTACTGACAACAACTGGGCCTTCACAGATGAAAGATAGTGTTTGGCTACAATCGTCATCAATCCATGTACCATCCTGCTGGTTTATCTTTATACATGTATCGCCTGCGCCATTCCTATGTGGTTCACGAGCGGCCCAGTTCGTATATGAATAACCTTTACTCGAACCGTGCCAATGCCAAGCGTTACCGATTTGATGTCCTGATGTCCAGAATTCGCGGATTTCTATAAAAATTATGGAAGAACATAATAGAACAACTTGAAGCTCAAAATGAGATAAAGTACCCTGCTCACATTTTTTACGGGAAATGGCTTTCCTAAAATAACAGGGCAAAAAACCCTATGAAAATGGTTTTCAGCAAAATTTGATGATTTTTTGATATTTTGTTTGGTCCAAGACCTTATTCAATTTTGAAAAGTTATCCAAGGTAGCACATCAAACTGGCTGAATCTTGGTTTCATATTATTCCAATACGGATGTATTGTGAATGAAAAAATAATATTGGTCCAATATGGGTGGATATTCAAAAAACATTATTATATTAATAATATTGGTGGAATATTGGATAAACCTGTTCTGAATGTAGATTGTAACATGTGATATTGGGTCAATATTGGTTGAATAATTTCCACCGATATCGATAATACAATATTGTCTATATTGTCCACCCTACTATAGGAAAGTAAAGATACGCGCGGTTAAAGAAAAGAATAAATTTCACAAAAAATGGAAAATATATAAAAATGAGAATGATTTTAATATATTCAAAGTGCTCAGACCTAGATCGAAAAGTCTAATCAAAATCGATTTCAAAAACTATCTGCATTCTATAGAACATTAATTACCATCTAACTCTAAACAATTCTGGAAATATGGCTCTATCAAAAAACATTGCGCAAATAAAATCCCAAATGAGCTTATTTATGATGACATCGTAGCTAATAATGGAAAGGATATTTGCAACCTGTTTTCAACTTACTTTCAAAGTGTGTACACACCAGAAATACATAACTTCAATTATAATAATTCAATGTCAACTAATAGTAATAACGAGCTACATTACGTTCAACTTTCAGAAAATGAGGTAGAAAACGGATTGAAACAGCTTGATAGTAACGAAGCCGCGAAGCCTGATGGAATACCGCCATTAATTTTGAAAACTTGCTTTTAATCTCTAGCTAAACCCCTAACTTCAATTTTTAATCAATCAATTAATAGTGAACAATTTCCTGACTACAGGAAAATCGCTGATGTAATACCAATATTTAAAAGTGGTAAAAAAACATAATTTGAAATTTAAGGGCTATCAGTAAACTATCTGCGATACCAAAACTATTCGAGAAATTGGTTTACAAATAAATGCATTTTCTCGTGAAATCCATCATAATGTCGGAACAGCATGTTTTTTTTGCAGGGCGATCATTGGAATCGAATTTAATAGAATATAGTGAATATTTATACACTAGCATGGACATCAGAGAGCAGGTTGACGCCATTTACACCGACTCTAGCAAGGCGTTCGATAAGGTTAGCCATAATCTTCTTCTCGAGCGGCTTGCTGAGATCGGGGTACGTGGCTCACTCTTAAGATGGGTGGAATCTTATATAAAAAATAGGTCCCAATCTGTAACAGTTCAGAAGAGTACATTACTTCATCAGGTGTTCCTCAAGGATCACACTTGGGACCTTTATTTTTCATCATTTATGTAAATAATATAAAGACGTGTTTTAAACATGCCAAATTTCTGTTATATGCAGATGATATGAAACCTCACCGTGCGAAATTTAAACGATTGCTACAAGATTTAAGATGATCTTAAAAGCGTTACTGAATATTGTAACTCGGCTGAATCTTGGTTCCATATTGGGCCAATATGGGATATATTGTAATGGAAAAATCAATATTGGTCCACTATGGGAGAATATTCAAAAACCAATATTATATTAATAATATTGGTGGGATATTGGTTGATTTAGTTTTGAATGAAGATTATCACCCAAAATATGGGGTCAATATTGGTTGAATAATTTCCACCGATATCGATAATACAATATTGGTTACATATTGTTTTCCACATCTAGAATAAATATTGCAATCCAAATATTCCAGTCATATCGATTATAGGGAAAAAAACTATATTGTATTTCCAAGTTTGTTAGAATATTGGTTGAATATCATTTCCACTTTATTTGACAAATTGTAATAACTCATATGGAGCCAATATTGGTTGAATGATATTTACCAATATCGATAAAACAATATTGTCTTCACATAGTTTTTTAACATCTAGAATAAATATCGCAATCCCAATATTCCCCTAATATCGATTCTAGGAATAAAAACTATATTGCATCTGCAAGTGTGATTACACATTGGTTGAATATCATTTCGCCAATATTCAACAAATCTTATTAACTAATATTGGGTCGATATTGGTTCAATAATATTTATCGATATCGTTAAAACAATATTGTCTTCATATTGTTTCCTACATCTAGATTGAGATGAAATTTAAATATTAGTCGAATATTCAATGAATCATATTGCAATTATATCATGATCAAACCTGGATAAAAATCCGCTAGGTGGCTCTACATAAAGAACGTCTTCTAAAACCTACGAAAGTATATTAAATACTTCCCATAACTTGTTTTCAAGACAGCTCACTCAGTGGTTATGGCGATAAAAAGGCAGACTCTGCTGTCACCTTCATCAACTAAAAGACATTTATTAATTTACCAAGGTATATTGACATCCACCAATATATCCTAATGATATTGTACCAATATCGATAAATATTGTACCAATATCGATAAATATTTTGAGGCCATTATAGCTTCAAGAATATTTCACCAAAACCATTTCTAAAATATTCAAACAATATTCGACCAATATCGCAAAATGTTCACATTTTGCTTCTCGACAATATAATTTTTGAATATTATGCCAATATTGTCAGAATATTGTATCAGCGATATTGTACCAATATCGCCGAACATTTTGAGGCCAATATTAGTTCAAGAATATTTTGCCAATATTATTCAAGTAATATTGGACCAATATCGCCGAATGTTCACATTTTTTTTGTCGCCAATATTGCATATCAAATATTTCGCCAATATGTTTACAATATTGTACCAATATTTTACCAATATAGGTGTGCTACTTGGGTTGTTCTTGAATTTTCAAAAATGTCATTGCATCACATTTACAAGCAACATCAACTTGGTTCATTTTGATTATTATATAGGAAATGATCAAATAAATAGAGTGAGCAAGATTAGGGACCTAGGAAATATATTTGATTCCAAGCTGATTTTTGATTTACATATCGAATCAATTGCAAACTCTGCCTCACGAATATTAGGCTATGTAATGAGAACATGTAAACATTTCGAAAACATCAAGTCTTCAATTTGTGTTCATAATGCATTTGTGTACAGTAAGCTAAATTTCGCTTCTATTATATGGTGTCCTCAATACAAAACGTACATAAACCGCCTGGAATATATTCAGAACAAGTTTGTCAGATATATTTGTTTCAAACAAAATTTCAATTACAATGGTGACATTCAAAATGCGAGAAAAAATTTCAATATTGTATCCCTATCGAGTAGAAGAGTGATCTCTGATATTTTATTTTTACACAAAATCATCTCAAATTCCATAGACAATGCCAATATACTGAATCAAATTCAAATCAACGTTCCTATTCGGCCACTTAGAACAAACCATTTATTCCACATACCTTTTCGAAGATCTAATTCGTCCCAAAATTCTCCTTTATGTAGAATTGTTCGCAATACTAACAGGTACAACGATCAAATCGATATTTTCTCTACTTCCTATCAAAAATTAAAGACCATTTTGAAACGTCTCACGTATGAATGAATTTCAACTTAAATTAGTAAATTAGTAAATGCAATCGTTTAATAAACTACTTTTCTCTCTGTCAATTCGTTAATTCATTATATTTTACTTTCTGGCTCAATTGCTGGTTTGAAATTGTACTTATGTTAAATAATAATATTTATGTTTAAGTAAGTAAGTAAGTGAATGTGCTTCAATGTTAGGAGTTTAACAACTTTTCAACATAGATTTAGTAAATGTGTATTTATAATTATGTATTGATGTAGACACTCTAGTGGACTCTTTGTCTGTTTGTACCTTTCATGACCATTAAATAAATTAATATTTTGTTTTCAACATCTAGAATGAATATTGCTTATTTGTCATATCGATTCTAGGGATAAGAAATTATATTGTATTTCCGAGTTCCAATTATATTCAACATATTATAATAACCCATATTGGGTCAATATTGGTTCAATGATATATACCAATATCGATGAAATAATATTGTCTTCATATTGTTTTCAACATCTAGAATGAATATTGATAAATAGGATTTAAATAGGCTTGAGGCCCCGTATGCCACATTTATTAAGTTTTTCTATCAAAAGATTGTGTCAGACACAATCAAAGGCTTTCGGAAGGTCGCATAGTCTAAGAGATTTTTTACCAAAAGTCTGTGTCTGTGAATAGGAAAACCTTCAAAAGAATGCAGTATATCTAGCTGTTCCTCATGTCTTGAACTACGCGCTTGTTCCTTCTGAAACTGAAGGTTTGATTCACCTTTTAGAACACATTTTTTAATGTATTTTCTAATGAAATTGGACGATTTGGATACAACACTTTGAACGAACTTTCTGAGGTACGTATATTTTGTTCTTTTTGTATATGACAAGTATACAGTTCAGCTTTTCTAATTTCCTCCCCCCTGTTAATTTGTGAACGGTTTGAAAGTTTCAAATGGCATAGTGGGTAAAGCTATACATCGTTGGGAAGAGACTTCAATTTTCTTTCCAACCATATAATTTTTTTGGATTTTCGTTATTACGTATTTTCACAATTTTGATCAATTTGCCTTTCGAAATTTTCAAGTTGTTGTGGCCCCAGCGCCATCTGTTGAGGAGTTGCAATGTATTTTCTCCCAAAAAGTAGTATCGGTAATCAATCATAATATCATTTAAAATATTTTTGTCCAATTGCTCCCAATCAAACCGTTCAATTTACCTAGAAAAGGGTACCATTCAGATCCACTCTTGTACTTGATACTTCGAGTGCATTTGGTTAAGATTCAACGAAATAAGAAAAAATTCAGATGGTGGAAAAGAGAATTAAATCTTCTTTTCAACGATGTGTCACATGCCTCATGCCATTTGAAATTCTTAAATTAACATGTCCCTTTCTTCCCCCCTATCGAACAATCACAATGCCTCTCATTCCAAAAAGTGGTATCGGTGATACGATTTAAAATGATTTTTGTTTCATGATTGTACGTCAAACCGTTCAAAAGTTTAGAGGGGGGTGACTAAAAAAACCGCACTGTATAATTGAACTTTTTCTTCTTTGCTGTAAACTATTTTGAATATTCCATCAGAGAAACACCACTAAACTAACATATACCTGTAATTTTCCTAGCTTCCTCAAAATGTTAGTTTCCATTGTATAGTTATTCACAGTCTCTACCTAGTCTGAGGTATTCGACGTTAAATAACTCCAAAACAGTATAAGATAGGGTTAACGTATGGAATATTTCTAAAAAAGTTATTTCCCAAAATCAAGTACTATACTCATCACAAAACTATATTTGTATCTCAAATCTGCAGGCTACTGTTTTTTGATGACACTTCATTATATTTCAGTCATAACCACACAACTTGCATATTTTACTTTTTTCTCTATTATAGGCAATAATGATGATGATAATGGGTAGGTAGTTAATAGTGAATCACCCTGTACTTTTATTTTTCTTCAGTTTAGAATATACTATTTTGGAAAAATATAATGGATAAGCAGATAACTTACGGTAATTCTTCATAGCTGCCACTACTTTTGCCGTCTCTTCTTGACTTTCAAGGTCTAACAATATCATGCCCTGCCTCTGGCAGTCTGCTAAGGCATTATACATACCCATCTGCAAGAATCAGAATGTGAGAAATAAAGTATCAATTTGGACGAAAAAATAAATGAATTTCTTGATTTTCTTCGTACTATAACTCAGAAAGAATGAATTTCAGGATATGCATTGATAGAAAGGAATCTGTATGAGGAGTTTATCGGTGTGCTTGTAGGAACTTTACATTTATGAAAAATAAATTGCAAAACTCTTTTAAATCGATAGATTCTAGTGACAGTTCTCATGCAACAAAAGTGATCTCGAAATTTGAGGTTAATGTTTGTTTTTATTTTTACATTCAACATTTAACTGATTCATTCATTATTACTGTAGCGAGGTGTTATTATGACCGATCTGGTGTGAATTTATTTGTGTATTAAATATGGAAAGGCTTCGTGAAGGGAAGTTCGGATAATTTACCGAGGGTAGATTATGAGATATGATTGACAAATATCAATTTATTTTTTGCAATGACTAAAATTTAAAATCGTTCCTTGAACGCTGCTTGAATACAGTAATATTCAGTTGGAAATGTTCTTCACAAAAATTTAATTATATTTCCGCTTTTTACACAAGGTTTATTCATTATATCGAACCACATTTTACAATGCGCTTCATATTTAGGAGCATAAAAAATTATTCATTAGAATATTCACTGGTGTTCAGACAACCGGGTACGAAGCACCTTTTCGACATGTTCACTGTTATTGCAGGGATACAGATGCAGGAATTAAGGAAAATATTTAGAGCACAAACAACAAAAATATTTCAAAACTTTGAAAACCGCATTAACCTCATAAAAGAAATCAAGTAGAGCCTGTTCGTTTGCAGCATACATATTTGATGGAACTGCTCTACTTGTATTAAATATTGAAGTAGGCAAACGGGTTAAACGGAGTCAAACGATTCTTATTGATTCTCCGTGAAACAGACGAACGAATCCATCTGCTATCAAATGACAACTGTCATACGACACAATCCAGTGTAATGAGAATTTGAGATTTCATGGTGCACAAGTTTAACGACGTTGCCAAGTCTAATTTTCATGAACGTGACGTCACGAAACCACTTTTCTTCTGATTATAGAGAAAGTAGCGGTCAGAAAAAATAAATAAAAAATCCCGAGTGATATTAGCGTATACACTTTCTAATTACAGTGTTCTCTCATATGTCGTGGAAAGGTCCATTGTATATCCGTTTCATTTCTTGAAAATATACTGCAATATGCCCTATAAGAGTATAAGTTTTTGAGTGAAATAGGAAAATGATAACAGGCTTCTCCTGGCGATTTTCAAAAGAACTGAAGTTTTAAAACTGCAATTGATAGAGCTCTAAAGAACGAACCATTCCCAGAAGACTGATTTTCGAAAAAACGATCATGAAATGGAGAAAATCCCTGAAATCTGAAATTTTTTATTTTTAAGTATACGAAATATCTCACGAACTGTAGATACCATCAAAATTCACCAAGATATTAGACCGGGATCCCACGCCTATTTTCAAAAATGATTAATAATAGGCTGAGTCTTCCTGAGTAGCTTCATTTTGCCGAGACGCCCAACTTTTTCCTCTACGAAAATTCTCGATAGTGGTAGCTAATAAAATGCGCAGGCGTCAAACATGTCGATTTGGTGAGTGCAAGAAATTCATTAATGACAGTTAGTTTTTCAGTTGAACCTCGAGATAATTTGATGAAGTACTCGAAATAACTTTTGTCCTACAAAATAGATGGTAGGACTGAAGAGTCCCCCACTCCCAACATGTACCAATGACGTGGTCATAAAAATTCATTATTAACCAGCGGATTTTTTTACCGTTGCTTGGTTAATATTTGTATAATTGAATGGTCATATTGTCTTACAAATTGAATAGTAGATGTTCCCAGTCCTATGCTCCAAAATTGTTAATTCGATGGTAAAAAAAATCATAAACTGTAGGACAATGATAACACATGAAAGGTTAGTGTATTCTTCACCTAAATAATACAGTGTACTACAAAAAACGGGTATGTACCGCTAGTCCTACAAAAATTATTCAAAATAACGAATCATTTTGAAATTGTTGTTTAGCTAATTTAATATACTTTTATTCATGAAGTAATGTTGCTTTCAATGTATAATTGTTTGTTCGATTCAAAAATATCATAATTTACGTGAAAAGTTTATGAAATAAGTGGGAAATTTTGTTTAGCTTTCATAATTTTTATAAACATGTTGAAAACAACAATAACAAAGTAAAAACGTTGAAATAATCAATCTGCCCTCCGGAGCGGCTTAAATGAAGTCGCATGCGCTTCAACAGATGCAGGGAAACCCGGAAAAACCTGCAACACCACATCGTCGTCTGAAGAGCTGAAATTTATAATTGAAAACTTTCAAAGAGGTCAGACGAATTGTGAAAATCTGCTCTACGGTAAAATAGGATGTATGGTATATCCAGAGGCCTCAAAAAGTCCAGTTCGAAAGAGATATTATATTTTACGAGGGTCAAGTGGCCAAGTAGCATGGAAATGAAATAAAAAAACGCATCATGAATATTTCATTTACCTGAATAGGTATTTCCAAATTCATTTCAGTTTTCAATTCAATTGATGTGTTCACAAAAATAATACATAATTACTTGTTTGATGATGTTAATTCTTGGCTCTCACAAGTTTCGACTTCTGAGGGCTGCCGTTCGTAAGGGGACGATATGTGGTTAACGGAAAAAACAATTTTAAATAATGAGGAAGGGAAGGTAAAGGAGTGGGAGAAAATTTTTCACCAGCTATTCAAGGAGGTATCACAAGAACAGATTTCTGAAAAATGTGATTGGATGCGGGTGGCTGTAAATCAGAGAGTGACGGGACTTGCTGGAAATAAGGGGAGTTGATAGGAGGATTATTTCATGAGTATAATTTCTCTTCAATTCTTATATCCTAGTAACAGATTTGGACAATTCGTAATAATTATTTCATTTTGTTCCTGAGATATGGCCTTTTTGAGCATTCAAATTGTCACTGTGTACGTGGAAAACTGTTGAACTAGCAATCATAATATGAATCCCCATGTAATTGATAAAGACCCATTCTTTTTCAAAGAATTTGTAAATGGAATGCAACACCCTTTGTGAAATATAATTTCTTATTCGAATGGACGAGCTACAAATTAGATTTAATGTGTTTATTTAAAAAAAAATAGATTTCGAATTAAAGCAAAAAATCAAATCGATTCATAATTCGCAAAACAGCAGTAATGAAATTTTTGACACCCTGTAGCTCGAAAACTGGCCATAGGATCGATCTGTGAACTGAACAACGTAATGAGAATGGCAGGATCAAGAAAAGTACTTCATCGAATTATCTCGAGGTTCAAATGAAAAACTAACTGTTATTAATGACTTTTTTGCAATCACCAAATCGACATGTTTGACCCCTGCGCATTTTATTAGCTACCACTATCGAGAATTTTCGTAGAGGAAAAAGTTGGGCGTCTCGGTAAAACGAAGCTACTCAGGAAGATTCAGCCTGTTATTAATGATTTTTTTTAGCATGGAATTTACAATTTCGGAGTGTAGGACTGGGAACACCTACCATTCGATTTGTAGGACAATATGACTATTCAATTATACAAATTTCAACCAAACAACGGTAAAAAAATCCGCTGGTTATTAAATAATTTTTATAACCACGTCATTGGTACATGTTGGGACTGGGGGACTCTTCAGTCCTACCATCCATTTTGTAGGACAAAAGTTATTTCGAGTACTTCATCGAATTATCTCGAGGTTCAACTGAAAAACTAACTGTTTTTAATGCATTTTTTGCTCTCACCAAATCGACATGTTTGACGCCTGCGCATTTTATTAGCTACCACTATCGAGAATTTTCGTAGAGGAAAAAGTTGGGCATTTCGGCAAAATGAAGCTACTCAGGACGATTCAGCCTGTTATTAATCATTTTTCAAAATAGGCGTGGGGTCCCGGTCTATATCTTTTTTGACCGCCCTCAGAAAATCTACAAAAATCTGAAAACATTTTTTGGAACTATGTTTTTTTCCTTATGTAAGTTAATAACTGTTTATCACTTTGTGAATAAGACAAGCAAGATGTAGTTTTCTTGTGTTGAACATATTCAACCACTTCAATTCCGCCAGTTTTTCGGAAATATGATCTCTTCCTCTGAGTGAATAAAAAACCTCGGAAAAGTCGACTAAACTTTAAAAAATTGGCAAATCGTGGCTGAACTAAAATTTTTTTAACAATTTTTGACTGGATTTTTATAATCCATTTTCACTTAGAAGATTTGGTGGATGATTCAAAATGGGTTAATCAAGGTAATTTACCAACCGGAGTTGTTTTCATGACATATCCAGATTCTGACTTGGCGGGAATCGAAATGTGAAAACTTCTGATATCCGCATTTATATGAACTTCTATAGAATCCTTCGGTACATCATCACCAACTGCTCCCGATGCATTTGAAAACACCAATTTTTCATTGAAATAAACGTTCAAGGTAGGTGAACTACATTCAGTGGACTCCACCTCTTTGGCAAGATTTATGTAGGATTGAATGATTAGTCTTGTCAATGATCTTTTCGTCTTGGCGTTACTCTCTTTTGCAGATCCAGAGTTGAGTTTCAGGCTTGTAAATCCTTTTTGGACATTGGAAGAATTTGTATTAAGATCACAGATATATTCGGTAAAATTCAGTGTGCCATTGTCGTTGAAAACTCCCAGATTCACGCAGTTATTTTGCCTAGAATTCCAGCTGAAGTAAACGAGAGTCTCTCCATATTCAGTCTGGCACCCATGATGAGAACTTGAAATATAATTATGAAAAGTCCAGTGGTTGACACGAGCTCCTGAAAAAGTTATCAATAAATTATTGCAAATTAATCAGTGATTTGAGTTGTTAGTAATGATCGAATGCTATAAAACCATAGAAATATATACTTACTCTAGAATGATAGTCCCGCCAATTTTCATGGCGAAAAGCTTGCCACGTATGCGACCCGTTTACGATGTGCGCATGCGCGTAATCAGTGTAGTTTGGGTAGATCGTTGCCAAGTTTGAAAATAATTTGGTGTTCCAATTCAGAGTTTTTTGTTATGAGACAATAGAACACATGTCATTTGAAAGAGAGAAATTTGACACCGCATTTAGGACTTTTTAAAACCGAAAAGAACCTTTCAGAGATAAATTACTCCGAACTTTAGGCGCGAAAGAAATTTATTCAAAACAATAATGTACCCTATGCTACTGTAATTATAATGACCGTGCAACAGTGCTTTTTCATCTACAGGAAGACTTGTCACTAAGATCTGTCACTCTTGTCAGAGACAGAGACGGTTTTTAGAATTTCAGATTTTCTCTTGTAATTTTGTGTGGTGTTTGTTGTCGTTGGTTATTCTTTCATCTTTCGTGAATTTGCATTAATCTTGTTCCTTTAAAGACAATTTCTAATAAATCCGTTTCTTCCTAAAAATTAAAATTGGTGTTGTGTAAAGGAAAAATACCTGATATAAATCATTTTTGGTAGGTAATGAAATTTTTTATATACCCATATGCTTTGCTCAAAATAGCTTAAATATTATCTTAGCATGACAAAATAAGGCATGATTTTTGGTTATTG
This sequence comes from Chrysolina oricalcia, assembly GCA_944452925.2. NCBI lineage: Eukaryota > Metazoa > Arthropoda > Insecta > Coleoptera > Chrysomelidae > Chrysolina > Chrysolina oricalcia. The sequence continues at coordinate 55,263,842 of OX101822.2, forward strand.
TTTTTAAGAAGAGACCCAAGCAGAACATTTGAGTGAGAAAATTGTAATTTGTGGCAGACATTTTCCTCATGAAGATTCATGTGAAAACGACAATAGAATAATTTGAAACCAAGTGCAGTACCATTACTGTGTCTGCGTAAGCATGCATGGCGAGTGATTCAACTTTCTACCACTCCGCTTATATTATGAGTTCCAGATTCCTACGAAAAGTACTAAACATACACAGAATCGCCTCAGAAAATTAATGTCAATACGGAAGTGCTTTTCTTTGATGGTAAGGAAAATGCTTCTGACCTCACTTTTTCATGCTCCCCCATTGTGGAATTTACAGAAATACTCGTAGAAATAACATGTTCATCTCTTCAAATAATTTAAATCAAATGCAGTTGCGTATTTTGACATGAATGGTTCTAAAAAAAAAACCTCGAGCTTCCAAGCATCAAATTTGAGTTGAAATTATTCATGATATTAGTTAAAATAAATTTTCATAGTTTTTTTGTACTTTCAATTTATTTTCCAATCCAGTGCTTCCTTGAGATTCGCACCAAAGATTTGAGGTGGTTACGTAGGTTTTTGTTGGTTAACTACAGCTGAAAAGTGAATGTGATAACAACAATCAGTCGCTTCAGAGCGGTAAATAATAATAATAACCGTACTCTACTTTCTGATGCCCTTTCCTGGATATTCGGGATCATAAATATGTGAAAATATATATTAAAATCGGCTAAATACAAATAACAGGTATAAGCACAATGAGGTTTCCAACCTTATTCTCCGAGATTCAGAATTAACGTTTGTTAATCTTCACAAGAACCATAATATTTTACTTTTACCGGGCCTGCTACAAAAATCACTAATGACGCGCAAGCGCATTGCGGACTTGCCTGAACTTTTTACAACACTTTTGACATGGGGATTAGCATTCTAGAGTAATAATATATATTTCTATGTATAAAACTTAAAGAGGGTAAATATATTTTCATCATAATGAAACTAAATGAAGTGATTTCCACTAAAATGGTTTACAAAACGGCCACAATCGTTTCGCTGTACAACTGTTTCTTCAAGTCGAGAAGATAATCTAAATTACATCTTTGCTGTGTTCGCTTAAATACTCATCGTAAAATGATTAGGGTTCAGGTGTATATCTGACTCCAAATAAACCCCTGATGAGTGCCAATATATTACTAATCATATTTAATGTAGCCTTTTCAGGAAAACGTATTGAGTAGGGGTGAATTATTCAGTTTTAGTTGGTCATTGAGAGATTTTTTTCCATTCATCAATCTTCATATTAGCGCATGGTACGAATACTTGCATGCCATACCATGCTATGAAAACAACACCAACATTAGCCATGAAAGCACTGTTGGACCTCCCAACGATTGAAATAACAGTTATAGGAGAGGCAAGAATGGGACTTCTAAGGCAACAAAAATCGAGCAATAGATCGAATCACAGCAAGATAAAGGAAATAGTGGGAGGCTCCCACATTAACTTCGAGGTTATCATACAAGATCGAATGGGATGGTCAGATGACAACTTCAGGGGACAACCTGGAGAGAGGATCTGGTATACGGACGGATCCGAAATCAGGGAAGGAACTGGTGCTGGAATATACAGTGAGGGCAGACACTCCCAAATGAGCGTCTGACTAGGAACAAACACCTCCGTATTCCAGGCAGAGATGTACGCTATCTTGCAATGCGCAAGAGAAATCAACATGAGGGAAATGCGTAATGCAAGGATCAAAATATGCTCAGACAGCCAGGCGTCACTGAAGGCTCTTATGAACCCGAAGGTGACATCAAGTCTGGTATGGGAATGCCGAGAAGAACTCAGTGTCCTCTCAGAACACAACAGAACAACTTGGATAGTGGTGCTAGGACACTGTGGCATTGAAGGCAATGAAAAAGCTGATGAACTAGCCAGAAACGGTTCATCAACTCCATATATTGGCCCAGAACCCGCACTCGGGATTATTCCGACATTCGAGGATGCATTCGCGACTGGATCGAACGAAAACAAAGGGAGAGGTGGCACGAAGCCTCTCTCATACACCACGGGAAGACATACATTAAAGAACCGTCAAAACACAAAACTGAAGAACTACTCAAGCTGAGAAGGAATCAGGTTAGAACGATAACGGGCCTTCCCACTGGTGTTGGGACTGTATATCCGCTTCTTGAGTCTTTAGAAGAAGTTGGTTTCCCCTTTTGTAAATACTGCTTTTAATGGACTGTAGTTTTTTTTTATAGAGATGTGAATGAAATCTCGTTGTTTAGTTGTACGAAAACATATTATTATTTTTTGTATCCTCGCAACGACATAATTATACACTGATTTGAAATATAACATACTAAGTGTTATGAAATAACAACCAAATGAGGTGAAGGAATTATACAACTGGTCACAGCCCAATGAGAAAACACCTGCACAAAATGGGGCTGTACAATGGAGAACTTTCCTGCAGACAATGTGGTAAAGAGACAGAAACAGCCAAACACGTACTGTCAGAATGCGAGGCATTAGACCGCAAGAGACAGGCAATATTCGGGAAACCCGGGCTAACTCCCGAAGAATGCAACAGTCAACCGGTGAAGAACCTGTACAGACTGGTACAGGGGACTAGACTTACGGAGTGGGTGCTGTAAAACCAATTGGAAAGCACAAAAAGCTCTCAGGATTCGAAGGAAAAAATCTTCATACTATCTGAAAGAAAGTACGGTTTTCGGTTAATAAATGGGTAGCATATGTCGAATTTGTATTTCCGTTCACAGAGTTGTTTCTATGTTCGGTAAGGCGCTATTTGGAGGTTCTACCAGTTTGACCGTGATAAAACTAGGGACAACTACCACAGGTTAATATATATAGACTCCACTTTTCTTGTTTTTCCACTTTATCTATTGTTTTGTTGGTTCACCGATATAAGTTATTATTTTGGACACCTGGTGGTCTTTAAGAGGTGGTAAACTTCTTGAATTGCTTTCTTATATTGCTTCTTAGACATAAGGTTATCTAATTTTTATGAATATGGAAGGAACTACAGTTTATGTTTAGAAGCAGTTGTTGAAGGATTCCGATATTTTCAAAGATCGTGGTTGCTTACTGTATATTGATAGAAAGTGAAGAATGCAAGTCATTGAAAATATTTTTTTGTAAGACTTTGGGTGTAGGTCGGGTAGCTCCCGGACATTTCTGTTGCGAACAAATCAAGTACTCTTCAAAAACATAACATCGTTTCTAAGCATATAAACACAGTGTCCAAACAATACCAGTAAGTTGAGGTGGAAGCGCTGAACGAGTTAGTCGTGACAGTGCGTTTTGTTCCCGCATAACGTTCTCAGTGTGATCTTGTATAACATCATTGAATGATATAAAAACCAACATACCTATGAGTAAATCAACTCGATTGTGATATTGATCTATAGAAAATTCATTCAACTCAACTACGGTGAATTATTTATTTCATTCTTAGAATAGCTTGAATGCTATTGCTACGGATATTAGTTACGTTAGGCCCCAAGCAGTTGTTGGTCCGTTGAAGCCTCTCCGTGGTTTGTGAGAACAGTTGAATTGGTTTTACTCATATGTATTCATAACACCCACAAATAAAGATAATCGATCCTACTATGTGTTGTTTTATTGAATAAATAGCAGGTAACAATTCTGTGACTGAACTGAGCTTATTTCAACAAGAAAGAGAATTTATAATAAAATGATAGGTGACATTGAGATAAGCTATGGAATAAAGTATATGTCAGCAAAGATAAAGTTTGGGAATAAACATGAGTAAACATTGATATTCTACGAGTTAAAATATGCGTAAACAAATATTAAGAGATAATGCTTGGAATATAATAAGAATCATCAATATTAAGATAAGGTTTGGAAATAAACAAGAATAAGCATTTTTATAAATAGTAAACACAATTGTCCAGGGCAAGTGTCACTATAATAGTCCAGGGCACGTTTCTGAAGGAATAAAAATGTAATTTATTGTATGATACCCAATCGGGTAGCCTCGGACACATGAATGTCGGGTATCCCCGGACACTTTCTGAAATCCTATATTCAACAAAACTAAAAGTGAGTTATTATGTTTCGTTTGGCTCATTTGCTCATTGATTGTTTTCAATTCACTACTGCCTAATGCTACAAAAATAGTTGGAAGGAAAGAACAACTGACAGAGGCAAGAAGGACGAAAAAATGTAAAAGGAGCAGAGAAGGCAAAGTTTCAATAAGATAGACAGCAGAAAGATATAATATACCAGCAGTGAAAATTCAATATCAATTAATTTGTATGTTAATATTACTGTTATTTTTTGTTCTGAATATTTTCTATTTTCATTCGTATTTTTTGCACTTCGAGTGACATGTGTTGAATTTTGAATAAAATGATCATGTGTTTGATACTCAGTATAAATGTTTTCAGAATCTGTTACCATATTTACATGTTGTGTATTATATGTAGTTGTCTGATGTTATATTTTACTGTCATCATTGTATCCCAAAGTTTTATTAAAGTTATTCGTTTTGGTCAGTTATTTTCTCGATATTGCTTCTGATATAATTTACAACAGGTTATGGGCCCAGAAACACACTAGTGAAAATACGGTAGACAATTCCAAACGAGGTATAATTTTGATTATTGGGTGTGAGCTGTACGTCAACGAGTTGCTGGTATATTTTTCCTTTTGGATTCGACACTGATTGCAGTAGAAGTCATCAGGGGTTCAGTTTTCTTCGAGCACGGTAAATAATGGAAGTTCCAAAAGTGTTAATCGAAAAACTAGAATGTCAAACTAATTGGATAGATTGGAAGTTTCAAATCACAATACAGCTTCGAGCACATAATTCATGGGATGCTGTTATTGGTACACTTGAAACACCCAAGGAACCAGCAGAGTCAGATGAAGAAGCAGTGAAGATGGCATATAAAAGTTTGTTGCAGTCTGTGAACAGAATAGAGTATACTGCACAAAATCTAATTGTTTCCAGTCTAAGTTCACAAGTTAAGGTGCATTTAGTCAACATCATTTTAAAATTGTGCTTAAATATATGTTTAAAACGAAAGTTGAATCTGTTATATCAAATGGCGCCATTTATACAACAATGTTAAGTTTATGCTAAAAACCTTTGATGTTACCGTTATGTTTATGACAATACTTATGCTAAAGTTGACTAAATCCACCTTTAGGCAGCTGATCAATATGTGTAGCAGTTCGAAGGAGATGTGGAATAAACTCCTGAGTGTCTTTGAACAAAGAACAGAACAAAGGCAGGATAGATTGTTCAACCAATTTTTTGGAATCAAAGAAAAAGATCCCCTCGAAAGTGTAGCAAAACACATGGCTAAACTGAAAATATTTTGGGTAGAACTCCAAGATGAAACTTGGAAAGAGGACAAAGTTAAAATGCCAGAGTCTTTGTTCATGAATAGAGTGCTCAACACTTTGCCAAAAGAGTACTTTGAATTTATGAATGCTTGGGAGTCAGTGCCCAAACAACAAAGAACCATTCAGTTGCTGCGAGAAAGATTATGCACTGTGGAAATGCGACTCCAGGAAAGGGAAGAAAGCTATGATATATCTGGTAAAACAGCGTTTGTAGCCTCCAAAAATGTTCCTGATCAATCTTTGTCGAAAATACATGTTTCCAACAAAAATGATAACAAGAAGAAAAAGTTCATTGTCAAGTGTTATCGTTGTGGGCTCAAAGGCCATCTGAAGAGAGACTGTACCAAAGAAGTGAAGCGAAATGACAGAGCTAATTCAACACAAGGTTCTGCTTTCGTTTCTGACAGTTTTCTACTGAATTTACATCCCAATGATATTTGGATTGCGGACTCAGGTGCCACTCAGCATATGACCATGCATAGAAGTTGGTTTTCAACGTTCGAAAACTTTCCATGTCCTCAATCAGTAATAGTTGGAAATGGTCAAACCATGAAAGCAATCGGCACAGGCAATATCAATGTTGAAATGTATGTCAGCGGAAAATGGATCCGAAATCATCATCAAGATGTCTGGTTTGTACCCGAAGTTGGAAGAAATCTTTTCTCAATACTTTCTGTAGTTGACAAAGGTATGACGTCAAATTTGGAGAAAAATCTCTGTAATATTTTGAGTCCTGGTGAAATTGTAGCAACAGGATCACGAGAGAAAGGATTAAATCTCATGCATATTCGAGTTATTGTTCCTCATGTTACCACAGAAGTCCAAATAGCAGCCAATGATTCATTACAAGTTTGGCATGAGCGTCTCTGTCATCAAAACAAATCTCACGTGCAGAAATTTTTACGGAAAACTGGAATTGAAGTGACAGTCGATAAGGACTTTTGTGATGCTTGTATGTTCGGCAAGCAACATCGTTTGAGTTTTGGCCAAAGAGTAAATAGAGCTCAAAAGCCCGGAGAGCTCATCCACGCAGATGTTTGCGGTCCTATGCCGACGAAATCTATTGGCGGTTCACGTTATTTTGTAGTGTTCAAGGACGATTTCAGTAAGTTTCACTAGGTTTACTTCATCAAAGAAAAATCCGGAGTGAAAGAAAAACTAGAAGCTTTTCTGTGCGAAGCTAAGGTGGCAAGTCATACAGTGAAAGAGTTATTGACGGATGGTGGCAGGGAATTTGATAATAAGGATGTCAAGAAAATAATCACCACATTTGGTATTTACCATAGAATAACGATGCCTTACACTCCTCAACAGAACGTTGCTGCTGAAAGGAAAAATCGAACACTCGTAGAACTTGCACGAACACTATTGTACGCAAATAATCTTCCTGAAAATCTATGGGCAGAAGCAGTTAATACCGTTGCGTATGTATTGAATAGAACCGGTCCCACGTCAATAGAAGGTACAACTCCTGTCATGCTTTGGTCTAGGGAGCAGGTTCCAGTAAACCATTTGAAAATTTTTGGGACAGAATGTTTTGTCCACGTTCCAAAACAGAAACGTTCGAAATTGGAGAAAAAGAGTGAGAAAGGATATGTAGTAGGCTACTGTGGAAACAAGGATGGATATAGAGTATGGATACCTCATGAAAATGATGTTGTTTTGAGTCGGGACGTCGTTTTCAAAAATGAAGTAACTGTCAAGGAAAATATTGTCAATTTTGATACAACTGTCACCGATGTTCCAGTTCCACAAAACAGTACTTCAGATATGGTGGAAGATCCCAGACCAAGAATCAGTTACGAATCAGATGAAGATTCCCAATCTGATTCACTCAAAATAAAACTTCGAGATCGAACAAAACTTCAAAAACCCGAGCGGTACGATGCATTTGCAATGCTCATTATAAATGAACCAAATACTGTTGAAGAAACTCTTTCATCCTCCCAGGCCGAAATGTGGAAACAAGCAATGGACGAAGAAATGCAGTCACTAGCTGACAATGATACCTGGGAGCTTGTCGATCTGCCTCCTCAGAGAAAATTCATCAAAAATCGCTGGGTTTTTACAATCAAAGAAAATCAGCTAGGAGAAATTCGATACAAGGCACGGTTGGTAGCCAAAGGTTTTTCACAGGAAGCTGGGATGGATTTTGACGAAACTTTTGCGCCAGTAGCAAGGTTTGATACAATACGAACAATTTTGTCAATTTCTGCTTCTGAAAATTTGCATCTGTCACAATTTGACGTGAAGACGGCCTTTTTGTATGGTTTGTTGGAAGAGGAAATTTTCATGGAGCAACCAAAGAGCTACCAAGATGGCACAAGGAGAGTATGCAAATTACGGCGTAGTTTATATGGCCTGAAACAAGCCCCGCGCTGTTGGGACCGACAGTTTACCGAGTTTCTCAAGAAGTGTGGATTACAGCAGACCTCATCAGATGCATGTTTGTTCATTAGAAATCATCCCAATAAACTCATGGTTGTGCTGTATGTAGACGATGGATTAGTCGTAGGAGCTGATGTCAATATCAATCAAGAATTTCTTGAGAAATTGAAAGAAGAATTCCAAGTCACGATATGTTCTGTGAGAAGATATCTTGGAATTGAACTTAGAAAGTCACCGGAGGGTAAAATTTTCATAGGTCAGGAGACTTATGCAAAGAAAATTTTACAAAAATTCAACATATATGATTCCAATCCTGTTGGAACTCCAATCGACAAATGTCAAGTGGATGAAAGTTTCGAAGATGATGAAGAACTCTCGACCTTTCGGTCGGCTGTTGGGAGCTCAATGTATTTATCGGTTGCTACACGACCTGATATCAGTTTTGCAGTTCATTTTGTATCACAAGCCGTTTCAAAACCGAGAAATCATCACTGGAAAATTGTTAAGAGAATACTCAAGTATCTTCGAGAAACCTTAGACTATGCCCAAGTAGCACACCTATATTGGTAAAATATTGGTACAATATTGTGAACATATTGGCGGAATATTTGAAATGCAATATTGGCGAGAAAAAAAATGTGAACATTCGGCGATATTGGTCCAATATTACTTGAATAATAATGGCGAAATATTTTCGAAGCAATATTGGCCTAAAAATATTCGGCGATATCGGTACAATATCGCTGGTACAATATTCTAACAATATTGGCAAAATATTCAAACGTTATATTGCCGAGAAGTAAAATGTGAACATTTTGCGATATAGGTCGATTATCGTTTAGACATGTCAAAAATAGTATTGGTGAAATATTCTTGAAGCAATAATGGCCTCAAAACAGTTATGGATATTGGTGCAATATCATTTGGATATATTGGTCTTTCAGTTGATCAAGGTGACACCAGAGTCCGCCTTTTGATCACCATAACCACTGAGTAAGCTGTCTTGAAAACAAGTTATGAGAAGTATTTAATATATTTCCCTAGGTTTAAGAAGACGTTCTATATGTAGAGCCACCTAGCGGATTTTTATCCAGGTTTGAACATGATATAATTTTAGTATGTTTCATTGAATATTCGGCCAATATTCAAAATTAATCTTTATCTAGATGTAGAAAACAATATGGAGACAATATTGTTTTAACGATATCGGCAAATATTATCAAACCAATATTGACCCAATATTGATTTTCAAGATTTGTTGAATATTGGCGAATATACATTCAACCAATATATAATCACACTTGGATATACAATATAGTTTTTATTCCTATAACCCATATGAGGGAAATATTGGGATTGCAATATTTATTCTATATGTTGAAAACAATATGAAGACAATATTGTTTTATCGATATTGGTCAATATCATTGAACCAATATTGACCCAATATGAGTTATTACAATTTGTTAAATATAGTTGAAATGATATTCAACCAATGTGCTATCAAATTTGGAAATACAATATAGTTTTTCATCCCTAGAATCGATATGACTAGAATATTGGTATTGCAATATTTATTCTAGATGTGGAAAACAATATATGGACAATATTGTATTATCGATATTGGTAGAAATTATCCAACCAATATTAACCCAATATTACATGTGACCATTTACTTTCAAAACAGGTTCAACCAATATTCCACCAATGTTATTAATACAATATTGTTTTTTGAATATCCACCTATATTGGACCAATATTATTTTTTTATTTACAATATATCTATATTGGCCCAATATGGAACCAAGATTCAGCCGACATGATGTGCTACCTGGGTGGCATTGTTTATGAGCTTGGTGGATGTTCCCTCCAAGCTTACAGTGATTCGAATTATGCAGGTGATTTATCTACACGTAGATCAACTTCTGGATTTATCTGTAAAATGAATGAAGGAGCAATAACATGGTTCAGTCAAAAGCAACGATCTGTGTCATTATCAACGATGGAAGCAGAGTATATAGCTGGGAGTGAAGCTGCAAAAGAGATATCTTGGTTATGTCGTCTCATCAAAAAAATCTATATTTGTGAAATTTCTACACCAACTTTATGGATTGATAATGCTAGTGCTGTGAAATTAGTGCACAATCCAGAGTTTCACAAGCGCTCTAATCACATAGATGTGCGTTACCATTTCATCAGGGAAAAGGTGGAAGAGGGTATTTTTCGAGTACAGCAAATTGCAGAGAGAGAGAACCAGATAGCGGATATACTCACCAAACTATTGTGCAGACCACGTTTTGAGAAGCTAAGATATCTACTGGGCGTTTTGAAATACTGATCACATTTTAGTTCAAGGGGAGTGTTGAATTTTGAATAAAATGATCATGTGTTTGATACTCAGTATAAATGTTTTCAGAATCTGTTACCATATTTACATGTGTATTATATGTAGTTGTCTGATGTTATATTTTACTGTCATCATTGTATCCCAAAGATTTATTGAAGTTATTCGTTTTGGTCAGTTATTTTCTCGATATTGCTTCTGATATAATCTACAACAACATGCCAAAAATATTTGTGCAACATGCTCAGAAATTATTCTATTGTATCTCATTATTCTAAATACTAACCTGTTTCTCGAAGCAACTTGCAAATATCTCTATTTTCTAACCTATCGATAATTTGTCCCAGCATATTCTGACAAAAATCGAATGAAGTTTCATCAGCCACCTGGAAAAAATATTTTCATGTAGAACACAAAATAATGACCTTAGTCAATTTGTCCCTAATAACTTTTATTATATACGACAATCTAGTTTATTCAAAGTCCTGGAAATAGTTCAATAAAAAATCATAGTGCCAATCGCTTGAAAACATTTTAGAAGATAGATTGATAGTGATGGGTTGGAAAAATTATTTGTTTTCAGAGACAAAAATCCAAAAAATAAATAAGGACATTGCACATTTCCAATGTAAATCGCTTTTTGTTATTTTTTCTCAAATAGTGATGTATTGTAGTATATAGTCCAATCAGAGCGAACCTAATAGCAGTTTTCGAGCTACAGAGGGTATCGAAAATGCGATTCTTGCTGTTGGATTGGAGCTAAGTTCACTGACAATAAATACTTGCAAGGCTTCTTTCACCTAAAATAAGAGACGGAAACGGCCTATACTACTAGTTCGTAAATGAAAATCCCGGTTTTCGCCCAAGCAATATCGCTATGTGGAAGTTTTTAAACAAGAAATATTGAAAGAAAATTAAAACTTGTTTGTTTCTCTGCGAATATCCCAAAAAGTATTGGAGAAATCTTTCAACAGTCGATACGACCAGATTGGCGCATTTTTCACTGATTAAATCCAGGAAAACCTCGAAATACAGACCATTTTTCAAAAAGTCATGATTTTTATAAATCTGAAGCTGGACAAACAATATTGCGAAAACGATAGATAATAACATGTGGTTTCTGTCAGATGTGTAGTTTTTGCACAATCGCTTTATAAACAATTTGAGGTCAAATCTTTCTACAACGGCGCCGATTTAAGGGAAATTATCCTATTCAAATACTGTAAACGGATCAATATCTACAATTTGTATATTTTGGATTTTCACCTGCGAGGAGAGAAATGTGTTAAATATGTCACTCGAAGGTACTCTAAATGCTTCGAAGTGCACCCGAAATCGCCCGAATTCAACTCAAGTCAACTTCAGTGCGGCTTCGGGTGACTTCGGATGCACTTTAAAGCGTTTTACTCAACTATCAGTGACATTTCCACTACATTTCCCACCTGTCATGTGTAAATGCAAAATATACAAATTATAGATTTTGGTCTTTACTTCCGGATGCCGTTTACAAAATTTCTTGCAAGATGTGCCCTTAAATTGTTTATAACGCGATTGAGCAAAAACTTTACATTGGACAGAAAACATCTTGCTCACAAATTGTGAAAGGCTTTCGCGGCCATCGTTGAATGAATGGTGGTTTTTCGGGTTTTTAGGCCGACGTTTATTTAGAGAAAAACCCGACGTTTCGCCAACACGAGTGGTTGGCATTTTCAAGAGAAATGTTTACAGTTTCGATCACTGAACACTACTTGTTTGGTATGCGTTGTCTCAGCCAGTATTTATTGGTCGACGTACTCGTACCTGCGTCCGGTGCCATCGTCCCTGCGTCGGGTACCCCTTCGAATTCATTAATTTCCCGGTATGGTGTTATTACCGTTTTTTGAGAACAGGTAGCCCTGCTTTATTCAATTGTAACCCTTCTTCAATTCTGTTGAAATTGTTGGGATATTTTTTGATTTCGATTGCTTCTCAGAATAGTTTTGGATAATATGCATGTGTTGTGGCAATTACTTGGGTTTCTTCGAACTTCACTCTGTGATTGTTATTGTTAAGCGCGAGAGCGGATTTTTCTGAGTGTCCTAACCGGCAATTGGCCTTGTGTTCCTTTATTCTGGTATTTGTGGAACGCTTCGTGGTTCCGATATAAACGTTGCCACAGGTGCATGGAATGCGGTACAACCCAGATGAGCTTAGTTTATCACGTTTATCCTTCGCCGATCTCAAGTGATCCTTCAGTTTCTTTGAAGGTTTATATATGGTTTTGATATCATACTTTCGTAGTATACGGCCAATCCGATCTGTGACCCTAGGAACATACGGTAGGAATGCTTTACTTTGTTCCTGGCAGCCATTCGATCCACTGTCGCTAGAGTTCTTTCTTTTGTGTTTTATACACCGATCAATTTCGCTTTCTTTATATCCGTTTAAAAGAAGTGCGCTTTTCAAGTGTTTCAGCTCCGCTTCCAAATATTCGGGTTCACATATTCTTCTGGCTCGGTCTACTAGTGTTTTGATAATTCCTTGTTTTTGACACGGATGATGATTTGAGGTACTGTGGAGGTATCGATCAGTATGCGTTGGTTTTCTATATACCTTGTGCCCCAAACGTCCTTATTTTCGAAAAATGGGATCGTCTAAAAAAGGCAGTTCCCTATCCTTTTCAACTTCCATTGTGAATTGTATATTCGGGTGTATCCCATTAATGTGCTCAAGGAATTTGTTGAGTTTTTCAAGTCCATGACTCCAAATTATGAACGTGTCGTCTACATATCGCAACCATACCTTGGGTTTGTACTTTGCCGTCTCTTTTGCTTGTTTCTCTAGCTTTTCCATGACAAAATTTGCAATAAGTGGGCTCAATGGGAAGCCCACTGAGCCCACTTTTTGCAAATTTTGTCATGGAAAAGCTAGAGAAACAAGCAATAGAGACGGCAAAGTACAAACCCAAGGTATGGTTGCGATATGTAGACGACACGTTCATAATTTGGAGTCATGGACTGGAAAAACTCAACAAATTCCTTGAGCACATTAATAGGATACACCCGAATATACAATTCACAATGGAAGTTGAAAAGGATAGGGAACTGCCTTTTTTAGACGTTCTCATATTTCGAAAAGAAGGACGTTTGGGGCACAAAGTATATAGAAAACCAACGCATACTGATCGATACCTCCACAGTACCTCAAATCATCATCCGTGTCAAAAACAAGGAATTATCAAAACACTAGTAGACCGAGCCAGAAGAATATGTGAACCCGAATATTTGGAAGCGGAGCTGAAACACTTGAAAAGCGCACTTCTTTTAAACGGATATAAAGAAAGCGAAATTGATCGGTGTATAAAACACAAAAGAAAGAACTCTAGCGACAGTGGATCGAATGGCTGCCAGGAACAAAGTAAAGCATTCCTACCGTATGTTCCTAGGGTCACAGATCGGATTGGCCGTATACTACGAAAGTATGATATCAAAACCAGATATAAACCTTCAAAGAAACTGAAGGATCACTTGAGATCGGCGAAGGATAAACGTGATGAACTAAGCTCATCTGGGGTGTACCGCATTCCATGCACCTGTGGCAACGTTTATATCGGAACCACGAGGCGTTCCACAAATACCAGAATAAAGGGACACAAGGCCAATTGCCGGTTAGGACACTCAGAAAAATCTGCTGTCGCAGAACATGCGCTTAACAATAACAATCACAGAGTGAAGTTCGAAGAAACCCAAGTAATTGCCACAACACATGCATATTATCCAAGACTCTTCCGAGAAGCAATCGAAATCAAAAAACATCCCAACAAATTCAACAGAATTGAAGAAGGGTTACAATTGAATAAAGCATGGCTACCTGTTCTGAAGAAAACGGTAATAACACCATACCGGGAAATTAATGAATCCGAGGGGGTACCCGACGCAGGGACGATGGCACCGGAGGCAGGTACGAGTACGTCGACCCATAAATACTGGCTGAGACAACGCATACCAAACAAGTAGTGTTCAGTGATCGAAACTGTAAACATTTCTCTTGAAAATGCCAACCACTCGTGTTGGCGAAACGTCGAGTTTTTCTCTAAATAAACGTCGGCCTAAAAACCCGAAAAACCATCATTCATCTTGCTCACAGTTCAACCACATATTATTATTTATCAGTTTCCGCAATATTGCTCGTCCAGCTTCAGATTCATAAAAATATGAATTTTTGAAAAATGGACTATTTTTCGAGGTTTTAATGGATTCTTTCAGTGGAAAATGCACAGATCTGCTCGTATAAAAATCCTTTTAGTAGGTTTTATGAATCTATTCAAAAAGTTCCATTGACTGTAAAACAATTCCTTGAATATTATTTGAGTTATTTCCAAAAAACCAAAAAAGTTGTAATTTTTTTCACTACTGCTTGTTTAAAAAATTCCACAAACCTCTACAGTTTGGTCTATTGGTCGAACGTTGCTCAAATATATGTCACATGCAGATCTATATTCGTCGTGTGTTAGCCAGGGAAGCAGTTATTTTCTGTCAGATGTTTGCCTCATATTTTCCACTCGGTGGAAATATTTGGATAGAACGGGTACTTTGACTAGGTCGACTTCATTCAAGTCATTTAGTTTATTGTAGTGTACGTCGAATTGAGTTTTATACTTCACTTCGAGATTGAACTAGTAGTAGAAATCCATTTTAAATAGAATATGTGCGGGGTCTTTTCAAAAAGTTTGAAATAATTTGGATTTTTCAGATCTAAATTTATATCCTCGCCTTTGTAGAACATCTTGTATAACCAAAAGTGGACTTAAAGTGTAGCCGTTCTGATAGGGAATGACATTGATTATCTAGTTTCATCCTTTGTTTATCGACGAAAGCTATCAATTCTATTGAAATACAAACCTCTTTATTGGATGGTCCACGATATATTCCTGAAACAAAAAAGAAATCTTTGATTGAATATACAATATATTTTTTCACAAAGACTCAAGGAAGCTTCTTTATAATTAACATTTCTATTTAATTTGGAGATCGCCAGAAAGTATATTTCGGCAGGTACAGTCGAAAATCTTTCGAATCTATTTTTTATATTTTGGATTGACGTGGCCTTTACTTGATGGAAATTCATAGTATATGACACTAAGGTAAACACGATTAAATTTCCACAGATTTATTGTCTTCGCGACATGTTTCGATACACTGTATCGAAACATGTCGCGAAGACAATAAATCTGTGGAAATTTAATCGTGTTTACCTTAGCGTCATATTTTTTATATGCTAATTATAATCACAGAGTGAAGTTTAAAATACAATCAGTCATTCATCCCTATCCAACGAGATCAGGTAATTTACTGAGAACGTCAAGATACAGGCGAGCAGTATCTCAAAGGAATTCCTTGACCTTGGATTTTTAAAATAAGCTGCCAACTGAAATGGAACAAGTCAATGACTTGTCACAATTTTCACTCGGGTTTGAAGGCCGTCTTTTTTTGGAACTTCTTCCTAACCATTCGCTAGCGCGAGTGGCTAGCTTCTTCAGATGCTTGTACATTAATTTCAAATGACTGGAGCTTCGTCTGCGGAGATTTTATTTATTCTGACTCAGGTAGTCTCAGGTATCTGGATTTGGTACATTCTCACTAACCCTAATTGACCCCTTTCTACCTGCCGACTTAATGTCGTTGATATCCTTTGTTATTTCAGAATTGCTTATCACCATAACTGGGTTAGGCATATTTTCGATAAGATTAATTGACACCTGTTGTCTTAATGTCCTAGTTTTCTTTTGTTATTTTGGAATTTCTAAGAATGGGATTCCATATTCGGTTGGAGTTTACAGCTTCTTCTTTTCTGTTGGAATTCTCTGTGTGTTTGTGGATCTTTATTGTCTCCTTTACAAGTCGGCCATGGTATCCCTGGTTGGGGCAAGAAGTTTAACGTCCTCAAACAGAATATTGTGGTTTCCTTCACTGCCGACTTGTCCGTTTGGCCTAATATGTTTCCATGGATCTTTTTGTGGTTCCGATGTATACTTTTCCACAAGTGGTAAGCGATATACCCCCGCTGCAGATAGTGGGTTTCTTTTGTTTTTTGCCGACCTAAGGCTTCATTGTATTTTCTTGGTGGGTTTGAAGACCGTTTTTATATTGAATGAAAGTTTGTTTTTGTGGAGGATATTCGTTTCTTGACATACCTTTTTGGGAATTTTAACCTTCCACAGTCTGAAAATGAAAAAATGTCAATTCAAAGAAATCTGTACAAGTGTAGAGGGGCAATAATATGTATCCAGACGGCAAATGTCATCATAAAGAACATTTGGCAGATTTCATTTGACTTTGTCAAAACAAATCCTTCATATCCAAGCTGACAAAAATAGAATTTAAGCAAGTCTTTATCCTTCGAGTTTTGATAACGGAGACAGATTTATTCTCCGAAACGTCAACGTTTTCAAAAAATTGAAGTATTTTTAGTCAATTTAAAAATTGTTCTCGTCATATAGGCAAATTTAGTAGTCGATACGTTACTGACGAAATAATAAACTGTTTCAAGACAGTAACTGATCGGGGCAAATTGATTATTGCCTCTCTAAACTTGTACAGATTTCTTTGAATTAACATTTTTTTAATTTTCAGACTGTGGAAGGTTAAAATTCCCAAAAAGGTATGTCAAGAAACCGTTTTTATGTTGTGTTGACCCAAGAGTTTTCCAATTCTGTCTGTGACCTTAGGAATATATATGGAAGATACACACGTTGATTTCAGTTTTAAATTTCTCGGTTAATTTCGGGTGCACTATTTCCGTTCGATCTCAAGGTTGCTTGGACATGTTCTAGTTCATCCTGTAGATGCTCAGGCTCACATATTCCTCGCTTCTGACTAGGATCGTGGTTTGAAAGAGGTGGATAGGTACCGGCATGCTCTATCGAACCACCATTCTAGTCAGAAGCGAAGAATTATGTCCACACTAGCGGAACGTGCTAGGAGGATATGTGAACCTGAGCATCTACTAGTTGAACTAGAACATCTTCAAGCAACCTTGAGATCGCAAGGATATAGTGCATCCGAAATCAACAGGGCCACGAAACCGAGGACTTCCAGGAGACAAAGTAGGGAGTAGGGTGAATTATGAACCAAACGCCTCTTCGCAAGTTTTATCATCACCTAGCGTTTGTGTCACAATGTATATCAATTTTGGGCAAGCAGTATGCTGAATGATTCAGAGTCAAGTATCCCTAAATCTCAAAATATAATATAAAAATATACCAAATGTCACCAAAAAACTGACTTTTTGACTTTCCAAGTTAAAAATTTGAATTTTGTCGATTTTGACATATTCAAACGATGTGTATTTCATTGTGTTACTTGGTTTGATCACATCTTCATTTTATAGGGTCGAATAAGAATTTCATTTTGAATAATGCTTGACTCACCCCGTATCTAATGATATTTTTTATTAAAATCCAGTCTTGAATCAATGCCTTATGAGTAACCAATATTTGTCAAGATGTTTTCCTACGAGTAATGTTACTTTAAAGAAATGGTCATTTTCAACTTTGACACCCTGTAACTCAAAAACTAGTCATAGGATTGAGTTTGGCCTCTCTTGTTCAGGAGCTCATATTCTACAACACATGATATAAAACAAATAAAACCTTTACAATGCTTTAGGAAGGCTGTGAAATGTTGTTTTATTTGTATTTTGTACGACTTATATGTTTTTATACATACAAACTAACTTTAATCCAAACTCCATTACTTGAAATGTTTTTTGGACCATTTATATATTTTTAGATATATATGTACATAGTGATTTTTATTTTTCTTAGCTTAGGTTAAGTGAAACGTTGTCAACAAGATCATTCTTATGACAATAAAGTATATTCTCTCTCTCTCTCTCTCATACCAATGATTCAGAAAAATTGACTGTTGACGATTTTGGAATTTTTGGCCTGGTTCTTTGGAACCTCAAAAACCTTTTCACCCTGCACCTTGCCTGTTATTTTTTTTTCTTTTTCACAAAAATTACATGCACCAGCCTATGAATGACAATTACCTTTGTTATTAGATGGAAATTGATGAACATTTTCCAAAACAGAACTGACCACCAGAAGGAAACACCACTTCGTCATATTTCGAACTGTTAATTAACATAAGAACCTGATAAAATTATCATTTATACTATTTATAGCAATGCAAAATATATGAAATTTATTGACCTTTAATGGAGGGTTTTACCGATTTGAAACTCATGCAAAAAACGAAATGTGTATTGTTCATAAATCAACAATTTTCATGATGCGTGATAACTTCTGGATACAAATCTCAATTAAGATTTCATTATACAGGGTGTTTCCCAAATAGGGTAACAAACTGCATGTACTAATTCTACAAAATGTAAAATTATGAATAAAAGTTCCTATAAACATTCACAAATGCTTCCTAAAGGAGCTACAACCCTTCGAAGTTAACCCTCATAAACTGATTTCCATTCAATATTTCAGGAACCTATTGAGAGTCACAGCAATAAAAGTTGGTACACGATTCAATATCAGTCCTAATAAAATCAGCCAAAACCAATTCTAACCATAAGCGTGCAAAACCTGAAGGGTACAATATTTCCTTTCTGTGTTTTGAATGATGGGCATTCTGCACACTAACCTACAAAATGTTAATTCCAATGATTATCAGCTTATTTGTCATCCCTTCAGACCTTCACCAGTTAAAACAGATTCCAAATTTTCCACCCAATTTGAAATTCACATCATGCAGGATGTATATATGGTATTTGCTTTTTCAGAATTATCCAGAATATAGTAAATAAAAATGTCTTTCATCTAGATTTGGACGAACCATATATAGGCATATATCAAGAGGCTGCATCCTTTGCAATTGTGTCATCTGCAATGAGGGACATTGCGCTCAGGTATGTGTTGAATTTAATTCAATGCCCGTCGTGGTCATAGCCAGGAAAGAAGTTGTTTTTCTGACAGGTATTTGCCATAATACGCACACGTAGTAGGTGCACATGGATTTAAAGATTTGAAAATGTTGAAATATTTAAATTTTCAGATATTTGTTGAAGTGTTTATATTCAAAAATGTATATGTAGATATGACTCATAAAATAAGAGTTATAATTTTGAAATATACACAATAAAGATAAAACATGAAAATAAATATAAGTATACCTAAAATATAGGCATATAAAGTTGTTAGATTTAAAAAGTATAGAAGTTTGGAAAAATGGTATTTTTGTTATTTTGTTTCTATTATTTCATGAAATTTTTGTAGGATTTTCGAGGATGTATTTTTTTATTTGAGTTTTGAATTTTTTCAGTTGCTTCTCGTCTCTCAGATTTTCTTGTAACGCATTAAAAACCTTTGGTCATAGATAACTGTAAGTCCTCTGGCTTAATGATTTGTGAACAAACGGAATTTGACAGAGGTGGTAACCTCTGATATTTTGTTGATGATTTTTTCTTATCAATTCTGGTTTATTCACGAACTGATGTGTTGCCAGGCTCAAGGCCAGATATAATTGTTTTATGTCCATCAATTTTGTTTCTTGATATAGAAGTTCTGTAAAATAACGTGGCGTTTTTTTTTATTATTCGTTTCTGTATTATTTCTATTTTTTGAGGCATATGCATTCATTCCAGCTCCACATCCGATGATTCCATATTTCAAAAGGGGTTCAAAAAGTGTATAGCATAACGTTTTCAATTGATGTTCTTCGAGTATTCTTGAGACTTGCTATATCTTATAACACCACGCATCTAAGTTTATTGAGGAGAAAGTTTATTTGCTGGTCCCGTTTCAGGTGACTGTCTATTTCTATTCCTGAATATTTCATTGAGTTAGTACAAGTTATTTGTGAATTATCTTGTAGACTAATTTCATCTTAATTTGGAAGTTGCGAACTATAGCTACAAAAAGGCACCTCAAACCATGTTTTGATGAGTGGGAGATCAGATTCTACTTCCTTTTTTAATGTAGACCATGTTTCTTCTTCGTATAAGTTGACCGTGTCATCAGCAAGACTTTTAATATTCCCTTCAGACTCCACCAAGAATTAGTTATTTATGTATATTGTGAACGGGAATGGCCCCAACACCGTTCTTTGTGGTACCCCACATTCTACTATTTTTTTGCTGCTGTGGAAGTCTTGTATTTTGACTTGTTGTGTTCTGTTCATTAGGTACGATTTGAAGACTGATTGTGCTGAACCTCTTACACCTATGCTTTCCAGAATTTCTAGTAGTATCTGGTGGTTGACTATATCAAAAGTTTTTGTCAAGTCCAGGAATACTACAATACATGGTTTTTCATTATCGACTGCCTTATACATATTTTTGGTAAGGTGTAGAATAGCATCTTATGTCGATTTTATTACCTCCTCGTTGAAAGAAAATTTACGACCTTTCAATTTTTTTTTCAGTTGAGGAAAAAGATGATAGTCGGACGGAGCCAAATCTGGTGAATAAGGGGGGTGTTCTAGTAATTCAAACCCTAAATCACGAATTTTTTGCATGGCAACATGACATTTGTGTGCAGGAGCGTTGTCCTGCAAAAACAACACACTTTTGGATAGCTTTCTGCGTCTTTTATCTTTAATTTTCCCTTATCCAAAAAATCTATCATGATAACTTCACGGCAATCCGAAAAGACTGAAGCAGATTTTTGGACACGAAACTTCTTAGGTCTTGGAGTGTCGCCATTCCATCGATTGTTGCTTTGTATACTATCATAATAATTTAATGTGATTATTTTGATATTTTTCAATATACTTATTTTGTATTGTGTATATATGTACTTCTGTAAACATATATACACTTTTTACGGTTGGATGGAAGAGCAACGTCTGATCATGGTATTCTATATAACATGGTCATACATCGAATCCTGCCATTTGATAGGATTTTGTATTTCCTATTCTTTATTGTAATTTAAACTGTTATAGATATTCCTATCAATAAAATCTATTATTATTATTATTATTATTATTATATGGATCGTAGAAATGTACCCAAGTCTCATCCATAGTAATAATTCGGTTTTAGTCTAAATCGTTTTTAAATCGAGCACAGATCGAACGCGATGCTACTACCCTTGCACGCTTTTGGTCAATATTCAAACATTTGGGGATCCATTTTGTAGCAATTTTTCTCATGTCCAAATTGACGTGAACTATATTATGAACGCGTTTGTATGGAATATTCAGTGCTTCAGATATCCGTTTTAGCCCAATTCGACGGTCTGTTAAAATCGTGTCATGAACTGCATCGATATTTTCGGGGACTGACACAGAAACTGACCTTCCCGATCGGTCATCATCTTCAATGGAAAATTTAACTCTTTTGAAGCTTGCAATTCAATTCTTGACGGTCGCATACGAAGGACATTGATCACCAAGGGTATTAAGCATATCTTCGTAAATCTGCTTACCTCTTAACCCTTTTAAATACAGGTACTTGATGATGGCTAGATACTCCAATTTTTCGATTTTCACAATTTCGGTGGACATATTTTTTCTTTTAATTTATTGCGTAACTCTGGTTTACTTTTTTGACGTCAAACTTTACACTGAAACTTCTAATAAGTTATTGTTCTTTGCTATGGTAACGCAATATTTTGTTTTTGCAGGGAACTGGTCTAGGCTAACTAAATATCAATACATCCTCGTATGATAGTGGTCTTATGATTTGTGGTATAATAGATTTTATCAATTCTGACTTTATTCCATCAGGGCCTGGAGATTTGTGGTTTTTAAGGCTCAGAATCGTGTTTATATAATTTCTGTTTCTTTAGCTGGAAACAGAAAAATTGTATTTGGATTTATGATTTTCTTTTCTCTATAATTTTTATCTAGAAGTATATTATATCTTTCGACAATTTTTTACCAATGTTTGGGTGAAAAACAGAAGTTTAGAGCCTGGTAAAAAATGCGTATAACATACATATAAGTGGCCTAGATATCAGATAAGGAAAAACATTGCGTAAGTTATACAATTAATTTGAACAAAACATGTTAAAAAATCAGTATATAAATTGATAACCAGTGCGTTTTTGGGTAGATACAATATTATATGAATACAAAAATACACCAATTCTGTTCCATTGAAACAAATAAATTGGAGTAAACGCAGGAAAGAGATCTTTTTTGAAGAGGATGAAGCCGGTTATGAATCATTAAAAATTTCTCCTATAAATAAGATCAGCGATTGTCTACCTTGTCTGACTACAACGAAGGATATGAGTGCTTTCTGGAATAAATTGAGTGCATTAAAATCATGCAGTGCATCTGAAATAGTATTATATAGTTTGGGAGCTTGATAACCGTATGAGCGCTGGCATATTAATGTATGGACTTGAGAAATAATGTGTTGAATTTTTTGGGTGGGTGATAATTTTTTTAAATTTCGATTGTAAGAGATTAGGATATGATAAAACAATTGACGGATATCAAAAACATTGGCTTCCATAAATAAACTTTCAGTTGAGAAGCGGGGTGGTAGGATAAAAAAAGGAAAAAGAAGAAGGTTTCCGGAAGTTATCAATCAAACACTGGAATATGGAATCATCCATTTCACAGCATATATAGTTGATATGGCGATGGTGTAGACCATCTACCCACTATGATTATTTTTTCAGTCGCCTCACAAGACAGGCAGGATGTACCATGAAGCTATTCTCAATCATACCATCGTACGGATTGCCATGAATGGCCCTGTACAATATAAACAATCAGAATGAGTCTGGCCATCAACTCTCGTTAGAGGCGTATAAACCCAATTAGTAAATATAAACAAGGAATTTCTCAGATAATTTCGAAAAAATTCTGGGAAATTATCATGTTTACTCTTTCTGTACAATTCAATAAACAAAATTATCGTGAAATAGACACTATATCTTTCGATTGCAAGAAAATGTTTAAAAATCAAACCGTATTCTCGTGGAATAATTTGTCAGGAAAATATACTAGCAGATATACAATTGACTGACAATTGATAATGCACCATGAATTGATCGTGATCGTTTTGTTACTGTTAGGTTGGGGGTAAATTTTGTTTTCTAATGTTTCAAACACTAAATTGATACACTGACATGTGTCAACACTGCCGAGTGCCAAGTTAAATTATTTTGAATTTGAATTCATTGGGAAAAAGTAAAGGAAACGGTAACTTCTCAGATTTTGATGAAATTTTTACTATGATCAAGAGTACATATAAAACGATAATATTTTTTTTTTGCGGAAATACCTGGAAGACATTTATTTTCTCAATAAATGCTGAATGGTGGTACGTAAAAGAGCACAAACACTTGCACCTTGATCAAACTTTTTACCTACATTTCAATCTGCAACACATATTGGAAGAGAGAAAATATAATTATGAGCCATACAAAACCGATTGGCACACCCAAAATATGCAGAATACATTGGTGATTTTACTTTAAAAATCTGAAGTCTGACTAAAATAATATTATCAAATGTCAAACATTGACATTATTGACAAGGAAGAATAAAATGCATTGTTGTAAACATTTTTCAAATTCCAGCAAATTGAGTGCCAATTACTGTTTTGTTGAAAATGATAGAACATTCCTTTCTATGAGTTTTGACGCTTTTATAGTTAAAAACTATATTGTAAAAATAACAAAAATTAGTACCTAGATGAGACTACCAAAAATTTTAATTCTGTAAAGTAAATCTATTTAAATTCTTTGGATAAAGTGGTGGCCCTGAATTGGGCCGTTTTTGTGAAATGAAAAAATTACATTCTAGTTACCAAATCAGAGTAAAATCTTCTTCATCCGCAACATGTAAGCTATTTGAATTATCGAGGGATTTTTTGGCGTCATACAGTTAACTTGCCAATCTAAAAAATTCTTCGGTTCTGGTGATGTTTTGATGGGTACATCTTTTATAACACATGTGCAAGATTTCCAGGAATGTGTCCATTTTTTCATGTAGGAAGACTAAGTCTGTTGCGATTACATTTAAACATTGCAAAGGCTTTGATCTTGGCAGAAAAGCACGCGCGTGGAGCGCGCTTGGCCGACATTTCGCAACGCGCGCGCGGATTTGCGAAATGTCAGCAGAGCGAATGCGCATTTCCTATTTCATGTTCGTTCTCTTGATCTTCAAGTAGGAAGACTAACAGCCGTATGCATAGTCAATTCCAGCGACTCGCCAGAGTTTCGTCGCTCGCTACACAAGAAAAATAATGCACTGTCGAGCTCCAAAAAAGTAGTACATCGCTAGCGTTTCGCCAAAATATGACTTATCGCGTAGTTGTCACTTTTTTGGAGAATAGCGCGATCTTATGATAAATGTTTAAATAAATTGATTATTTGAATTTTTCCTGCTATCAATTCCAAGGGTGAAATTCACAACTGGTACTTGCTGGATTTCGGATCATCCTGGAATTTTATAAAATTTTTCGCATGCATCTTCCACTTCTAAAAGACACTCGAAAAGTAAAAAAATTGTAACCTCAAAAAAGTGTGTTTACTCAGTCAATGTCAGAGACCGATTTTTCAAAAACCAGATCATTTGGGCAGAGTTTCTTAGCTGAAATAAAATTACGTAGTATGAGCTTCAAAACTGGTAAGGGACTGCTTGAGATAATGGGTTAATTTTCTGTATAGGTCCTTCAAACAATTGTACTAGAAATCCCAATTCGTAGAAGTTTCTAGGTGATGGAAAAACGTATTCCATATTTCATACCCAGGACTATGAAAGTTTGAGTCTTACCCTCCAATCTCCCGTTTGATTTACTAAAATTCGTTCAGCAGAGCCTGAGTAATGCCAGTTTTAACTACAAAAACATTTACTCTTATTTGAAAATGTGAGCGTTTCCGACACGAGCGTTTTGTTATGACGTTCCAAAGTTATTTCAGAGAAAACCTTTGATTTTTGGTGAAAAATCAATAAATACTCTTTTGTTCAAAATTTTCACAGCTTTATTTTTTCAATTTCCACGTTTTTTCAAGTTACAGCCGGAAAATCGTCGAAAAATTAATTACATCGGATTTTCTTTCGATTTTCACAAAGTAGAGCCCGGAAATTATTGGCAACCTTTTCCTTTACTGTTAGCCTAAGCTCACACTAAATTTCATAGACTTCCAATATTTTGAACAAATAAATCTCTGGTTACTATATATAGTAATTTGATGTTTTCTTCATTTGAATCAGTCAAAATTTTGCATAAAACTTTGTTATCGATACTAATATGTCACTCAATCTGACCTAATCACAAATGGAAATCCCGGTTAATTTGATTATATATTTGATTAAATATTCCTCATCTTATATATGGCAAAAAATAAACTTGAGGTTGAGGTCAAATTGTTGATAAGTCTGATATAAAAGGCATATCTGTTTTTTCGGCCTTGTTAATATCACTGCAATTTATACACAATGAGTGCACTTGCAGTTTTGTTATTGATTGGTGTTATGAACTCAATTAGCACCGCAAGTTCTGGTGAGTATTTTCACTCAATAACAGGAAATTCTATTATAGCTATTTATGATACAAGTTCGTAAAGTAGGACTTTTTTGTATGAGCGTGAAGTTTCTTGAATGAGACGCAGTAGAGTTCAACAAACACGCGAGTACAAAAAAGCACTTCTCGAAAGTGTTTCATATGTGTTTTCCTACAACTGCTATGAAAAGTAGCGTATTTCTCATAGCCCACTTAATTTCAAAACGATCTATTGTTCATATTGTTAGAAATATTTTTTCTCACGGCACTTTTCCCACAATCAACAAAAATCGACAAAAACTAGTTGGCTAGGTAGTTGTCTGCTTTTCATTTTTAGCTAGTTATCAGAACTGTCAGATTATAGAAGTTTTTTAAACTCTTCAGATAGTTTTCATTCCTGCTTTCATAAAAATCGCAATTTCTATTGAATATTATTTCAATAAGACAAACTTACTCATAATAAATAATATGGATACTGACAATAGTGACGATTTTCATAATAATACTCCGCCAGAGATATTGGAAAAAGCTGCGAAAGTAACGTTGGATTTGCTGCCGGAAATTAATAAAAAAAAGTATTAATTGGCATACGAAAAAATTATTTATCTTTCAAGAGGTAGTATACTTTGATGTTATTGTAGCTGTGCAGTTGTAGGAAAAAATGAATATTGAGGTATATTACAATTTTTTTTCAATTTTTGCAGTTGTAGGAAAAGTATAGTGTGAAACATGTGGGTAAAGTACTTTTTTCTACGGATGCTATACAATGTGCCACTTCTCTCATCGCTTTCATACGTTCAAAACGAAAGATTCCTCACGCAGTGAGAAATATACGCCAATACAGTGAGAAATAATTTCTCACTGTTATCACGATAACCCAAGTCAGTCATGAATTGTTACATGTCAGATTGATATGACACGTTCTCCACGTTGACAACGCTACGCCGACTATTCGCGTGCAATATCCAAGTAGCCCATTGTTAGCGTTTCTATAACAACAAAACCGAAGCAGTTCAAATATAACTGTTAATTGCTATTTTAAATGAAATATAAAAATGAGTTAATGACATACAAGTATTATTATATACGTATTTTAATTTTCAATACTTGAAAACAACCCATCCGTAGAAAAAGTAAAATGTACAATTCGTGAGAAAACGACATATTTCTCACTCGCTTGATTTGCGCAACAAACTTCTGCGTTCGTGAGAAATATGTCGTTTTTCTCACTTGTACAATGTACTATTTCTCACAGTTCAGGCTCGTGCCACAAATTTTCACACTCGTGAGAAAAGTAGAACTTTCCCCACTTGTTGAACAATATACTATTGTATAAGGTTATTCTGGACGCAATTAAAAATTGCAGAGAATTGAATTTTTCTTTGTTCCTTTTTAGACAATGAAAGTCCAGAATAACCTTACTCAAAGTGAAACATTGTCAACTACTTTCAAACAAATACTATTGTATGTTTCTCTGTACAATAATTATTTTTTACACACTGTTCATATATTCATGCAATCTTGAAAAATACAGTATTTTGCGTCAAATACAACTCGGTAGTCTTTATTTGATAATACGACGACAATTCATAACATTAAACATTCAAATTGATATAACTGCATAAAAATATATTTTATATACTTACTCTAGAATGCTAATCCCGTCAATTTTCACGGCGAAAAGCATGCCGCGTATGCGACCCGTTTACGATGTGCGCATGCACGTCATCAGTGTAGTTTGGGTAGATCTTTGCCAAGTTTGAAAATAAGTTGGTGTTCCAATTCAGAGTTTTTTGTTATGAGGCAATAAAACACATGTCATTGAAAGAGATAAATTTGACAGCGCATTTAGGACGTTTTAAAACCGAAAAGAACCTTTTTGAGATAGGTAGGCGCGATAGTTAGGCGCGAAAGAAACTTATTTAAAACAATAATGTACCCTATGCTACTGTAATTATAATGACCGTGCAACAGTGCATTTTCATCAACAGGAAAACTTGTCACTAAGATCTGTCACTCTTGTCAGAGATCAGAGGTTTTTAGAATTTCAGATTTCATCCTGTCGTTTTGTGTGGTTTTTGTTGTCGTTTGTTATTCTTTCATCATTCGTGAATTTTCATTAATCTTGTTCCTTTAAAAACAATTTCTAATAAAGCCGTTTATTTCTACAAATAAACAATGAACTGTTTAGTATTGTGTAAAGGAAAAATACCTGAAATAAATCATTTTTGGTAGATAATGAAATTTTTTATGTACCTATATACTTTGCTCAAAATAGCTTAAATATTATTTTGGTTTGACCAAATAGGCATTATTTTTCGTTATTGTTCTTAAGGAGAGACCCCAGCAGAAAATTTGAGTGAGAAAATTGTAATTTGTGGCAGACATTTTTCTCATGAAGATTCATGTGAAAACGACAATAGAATAATTTGATTCCTAGTGCAGTACCAATACTGTGTCTGCGTAAGCATGCATGGCGAGTGATACAACTTCCTGCCACACTGCTTATATTATGAGTTCTAGATTCCTACAAAAAGTACTAAACATACATAGAATCGCCTCAGAAAATTGATGTCAATATGGAAGTGCTTTTCTTTGATGGTTAGGAAAATGCTTCTGGCCTCACTTCTTCATGCACCTCCATTGTGGAACTTGCACTAAGGTAATACAACCAGAAAAACTCTTAGAAATAGCATGTAAATCTCTTCAATTGATTTGAATTGAATGCAGTTGCATATTTTGACATGAATCGTTCTAGACAAAAAACCTCGAGACTCCAAGCATCCAATTTTATGAATCTAATTTGAGTTGAAATTATTCATGATATCAGCTGAAATATATTTACATAGTTTTTTGTACTTTCAATTTATTCCCCAATCCAGTGCTTCCTTGAAATTCGCACCGACGGCGACGATTGAAGGTGGTTCTGTAGGCTTTTGTTGGTTAACTACAGCCGAAAAGAGAATGTGATACCAATAATCAGTCGCTTCAGAGCGATAAATAATAATAATAACCGTACTCTACTTTCTGATGGCCTTTGCTGATTATTTGGGATCATAAATATGTGAAAATAATGAGGTTTCCAACCTTATTCTACGAGATTCAGAATTAACGTTTATTAATCTTCACAAGTACCATAATATTTTACTAAAACCAGGCCTGTTACAAAAACCACTAATGACGCGCATGCGCATTGTAGACTAGCCTGAACTGTTAACAACACTTTTTACATGGGGATTAGAATTCTATAGTAAGTATACAGTGTGTCCCACTTATCATGCTCACCATGGGTATCTTTTAAATGGTGAGAGATACGAGGTTGGTTAACTGACACCAAATGTGAAGTTAATCAAGGCCAACTATAATGCGGAAAAATATTTTGATAAAATCCATTCGTTTTTATTTTATACGCAAAAAACAGATTTTGATCATTTTCATGTCTCCTCCGTAACTTCTCTATTTATGGAAATATTCGAATAGGAATTTCACATTCTCATGACAGTTTTTCATTGAGATTTCGAAAAAAATATGAAATTTATATCAACTCTTCTAGAATTTGAGACATCAGCATCAACTTTTATTTTTAAAATGTAGGTCATAGCTCACTATGACTTAGTTATGAATAACTTTTTTTCTCTTACAGATGATATGTCACAGTAATAGTTTTTTGTTGATAACAACGGAGTTATCGTCATTTATACAAAAACAAGAACAATTTAGAAGTCGCCATCTTGAATTTATAAATTTTAACAAATGAATCATGATCTCCGACCTCAAAAACCCCCACAAAACAATTTTAAATGGAATCGGACCATAATCACAAATCTCGTCCGCCATATTGGAAGAGCCGCCATTTTTTATTTTTTATTTTAATAAAAATCCATAGTGCTTCGTCACCGGTATTATGAACATCTGTCAAATTTCAAGTTATTAGGACTGCCAGAAGTGGGTCAAAATTCACTTGCAAGAGACATGAAAATGATCAAAATCTGTTATTTGCGTATAAAACAAAAACGAATAGATTTTATCCAAATATTTTTTCACATCATAGTTAACCTTGATGAAAGTCCACATTTGGTGTCATTCAACCAACCTCGTATCTCTTACCATTAAAAAGATACCCATGGTGAGCATGGTAAGTGGGACACACTGTATAATATATATTTGTATGTATAATTGCTACAATTTGGCAATATAATAACTGTCGAAGAAAAAACTTGACGTCAGGAGAGTTTTACGTCACTTGTATTCGTCCAATGACATAACGGTTATATTTCTCGCGAATAGCAAAATTCGCCAGTCTGCCAGTCTGTTTTCAAAACCAAGTGTACCTTCCATCGAATTTGACTGAATAGTATCGAAAGAAGATATTAGACCGGTGTACATTATGAACAATTCTTCCTTCTACAGAAAGCATTCTCTGAGGACTCAAGAACGTTTAGAATAATACAAGTTACGTCAGCCCGCGAAAATGTGGAGTTTGAGTCTTTCTCAAATTGGAACAGTTTTGAAGTGGATTGTAGTCGATTCGCTATGAAATGAATAACTATGTTCGTTTTTATTTTCTGGATCAAACACAATAAAAAAATTCAATAGTCCTTTGTTACCTAGTTTTAGTTGTAAATCTGTGGAAAATAAATAAAAAATTACTAATGTGAGTCCCTATTCCTTGGGAAAAGTTCATTACCAATAAGCAAGTACCAATAATGCTGATTCAATACTTTCCAGCAGTAAATGGTTGGGAAAAGATATTTGCGACCAATGATTGGACACCGATGATTCCACTACATCGTTATGGAGATAAAGTGTATTACATGGGCACCCGGTTCACAGTAAGTTGTTTCCTATCATTGATCACCTCTTTGGGTGTTGAAATCTTCTTCACCTATGGCTATTAAGTTGATTTTTTTTTCGTTTTAAGAAATAATATACCGGGTGGCTACGGAAGTATTGCCTACGGAATATCTCAGTTATTGTATGAAGTAGGTTTGTGAAATTTGGAGCGTCGATATAATGACATAAGAGCTAGAATTTGAGCATATTGACATGTCGAAGATAACTTCCGGTCTGACCGGAAGTAACATCAACTTTCTTATTTTAAGTGGAAACCCTATTTTTTTTCTTTTCGCTTTATTCAGCATTCTTTCTAATGACATATCACAAGTTGGTATCTAACCAGAAACTAGATCAGAAAAAAATTATTATTGAAATTCACCGAGTAGGCCGTGGAAGCAAAATGAAAGCCAAAAATTGAAAAGTTGGCTATGGAAACCATACGTCACTTGATAACAGTTGCTACTACTGTGATATTTTATTTTCATTCGTTGGAGTTATAAAAAGCCGCCAAAAAAAATATTGGAAAAATTGGGAAAAAAACAATACTCTGTAGGTCCATAACTTAAATAGGAACATACAACTTTTTCTTGCCTGTACTATTCAGCATAAACATTCCTCTCTAATGATATAATAGAAAATAATTTTTTGAACTGAGATACCGAAAAATCCAATTATTATTCTTCAAATAACAAAACAGATTATCGCCATACGCAAAAATAAAATTAAAAATAATGTGGAATGATAAATTATATCCTGTAGGTTCTAGGTTAAATAGGAACATAAATGTACTTGGTCTGTGCCATCGTCCTTAGATATTCTACTATCTACCTATGGACGATGTTTGTGCTATTCAGAATAATCATTCCATTGCAATAATCATTCGAACCAAAATATTAACAAGTAGGCTGATTAAGATGTATTTTGGAATGAAACAAAAAAGAAATGAGAGCTGTCACGAACGCTGCTATCCATATTATTTTGACGTTCGAAGTAGAGTTTTTGATTCTGCCATTTTAAAAGGGTTTGGAAATCGAAATCAGTTAGTGGAATATTCAAAAAATGCCCCGTTATTCACGAACCGAACAAATTGACATGCTTCTCATTTATGGTGAATGTTTAAAAAATTCTTATGCCACTGAACGATTGTATTTAGAGTGATATCCAGGGAGGCAGCAACCGTCAAGAAGGTATTTCCAGTGGCTTGAAGAAAAATTTAGAACTGAGCCTGATGTTCACGAAGACCAAGAAGCATTTGTTATTAATGAGAAAACTGAAATTAATGTATTAGCTTTAGTACAATATGATAGCACAATTTCCTCAAGGCAGATTGGCGCCGAATTAGCTATAAGTAAGGACTCCGCAAGGAAAATTTTGAAAAAACATCGATTGAAATCCTTCAAGTATCAGTTGCATCAACATTTGTATGAAAATGACGGTGAAAGGCGCCTGGCATATTGTAATTGGTTTCTTCGACAAAATGCTGAGAATCACCTATTTAACTGTTATATCTTGTTTACGGACGAGTCAACTAACTAACCGGAGAGAGATACTTTAATTTTTTAACGAATGAAATTTCGGAATTCATTAACAACCTACCAGCGGAAATAACTGAGAGAATGTACTTCCAGCAAGATGGCGCCCCTCCGCATAATTCAAGAATAGCGAGAAATTATCTTGAAATCGCTTTCAAGAGAGACTTTTATAACAACCCATGGTCCAGTCAGGTGGCCGCCAAGGTCACCTGATCTTACTCCGTGCGACTTTTTTCTATGGGGGCATCTTAAAAATAGGGTGTATTCCACACAGCCTACAACTCTACATGAGCTAGAAGTAAAAATTCGTAGAGCTTTCCAAGATATCACGCCCCAAATGTTGAGAAACGTTTTACATGAAAATATCACCAGAGTTAATAAATGTATTGACGCTGAGGGAATTCATTTCGAACATTTGTTTTGAATTTATTTTATCTTCAATCCTATCAATTTGAATTTTTTTTTTGATAAATCTGTTTTTTCGTTATTTGAAGAATAATAATTGGATTTTTTGGTATTTCATTTCAAAAAATTACTTTCTATTATATCATTAGAAAGGAATGGTTATGCTGAATAGTACAGGCAAGAAAAAGTTGTATGTTCCTATTTAAATTATGGACCTACAGAGTATTGTTTTTTTCCCAATTTTTCCAATATTTTTTTTGGCTGCTTTTTATAACGCCGACGAATGAAAATAAAATATCACAGTAGTAGCAACTATTATCAAGTGACGTATGGTTTCCATAGCCAACTTTTCAATTTTTGGCTTTCATTTTGCTTCCACGGCCTACTCGGAGCCTTGTTCTCTTACAATTTATCTACAAAGCTACGATATTTATCGAATACTTTTCGGTCGCGTGTCTTGTGAACTCCAATTATGAAACCTGTATTACTGGGGAGAATACTAGACGATTCATATAATATTACACTGAAACCCTCTGACCTAGGGGTAATCGAAAACCGCTTTAGCACCAACCCTCTCTGCCATGTGGTGGTCTTTGATGTGGTGCTACTCTTTCCGTCTCTCTCTCACTCAACGGATAAACTGGCGAATCGCTGGGAAACTACTTTGAGTCAAGTTTCAAACCACAAAACTTGTGGCCTGGTTGTGTACCTAGCTTTACACTCAACTAAACCTATACTACCATATGGTGAAGCATTGGGAAACTGGAGAATTTTCACCCAAGTTCCAAACCGTACTATTAATCCCTGGCGTACCCTAAACACTAACCGGCAAGTATGGAACCTGTATTACCTATGCTATTCCTCCTTGTCGGTTGGGCGGCTGGGCAGGCAGGCAACCGGCTGCCCACAGTGAGCCCACCTCTGCTTTTCTGGAAATATATATTACAAAATCTGTATCACAATACAAAACTCTCTCATTAATTTTTTCACAAATAGTGTCTTCGTTTGCAGGAAGAATGTAGTTAACGAAAATTGAGTGGTCGGAAAGCATAGCGAATAATTCAGCAAAAACATAATATGAAATAATTTTGTATAAGCGTATCCACCCAAATCAAATATATGAGAACCAACATGGATATAAGAACAACAGATCCGTGTTGACGAACCTATCCATATTTCTGGATTAAAAATGTACGTTTTTGGACAAGCAAGGCCAGGTAGATGTAATTTATGGGGATTTCTCAAAGGCTTTCGATCGAATCGATCATAATATATCAATTTCTGTCAGGATTATTTGGAAATTTTTTATTCCCACCTCTCAAATCTTGATCAATTTATGGATATAATTGATAAAAATAGAATAGAGCAATTCCTACTTCCGATGTACCACAAGAATCAAACCTGGAACCTCTGCTGTTCCTATTATTCATCAATGATCTTTTCAACTTGCTATAATACGTTAGGAAAGCTGATATAAATTGAATGCAAGTTCAATTTTCTGCTTCTTTTCGTTTATATTATTCATGTACAGATAGTCATTGGGTTAGAATATATGCATTGATTTTATGGTAACTTCGGTACTTATGCGAAGGTTCGAGAGGTTACAGATAATGTCAATGAATATTCTGGAGAAAGCATAACCTTCTCAATTCCAGCCTTATCGGTGCCTTAACATGATGTTACTGAAGTAACGTCAACGTTGACATTTTATTTCCTCAAGTTTTTATTATTATAGGTGGTATGGTTTGACGAAAAATTCATTTCAGGCAACATGGCACCAAGCTTCGGAATTCTGTGAAAGAATTCACATGAGCCTTTTAACAATACGATCCGAAGATGAAAACGATAGGATATTCAAGTATATTAGAGAAGCAAGTGAGTAATAAATATCTCATGCATATCTTTTGGGTAGAAGAACGTATAAACCGACTTTGTGGAATGTGTTGTGGAAAAAATCATCATTGCTTGTTTTCACTAATCAGTACTTTGCTTTGCCCGATATAATCGCTCGTATTTTTAGCATTGAGGAGTATCAGTATATTAATTTGCATGAATGTTTAGTAAAGTTATATATATATATATATATATATATATATATATATATATATAGTAAAACAGGTCATACTTAAGATAATATCCGATGAACACAGAGTCTCTTGAATAATCCAGTTAGCTTGTTGAGCATGGTTTCCTTCATATATTTGAATTTTCTCTATCGTAGCTTCAAACATCCAAAGAATATAGAACTCATGATAAATATTTCAAGGTTGTTTTCTTTCAGTCGAATACAGTTTTTTTGTTACTTTCTTTCTTTTGATCAGTTTTATTTCTCTCTCACTGAATTTTGTAGCAGAATTGTTGTTACGTTTCTTAAGTTGTTTTTGATTGAGATGAAGACAAAATAATACGGTATTACCTATTTCCTTGAGGTACTGCTATATCATCAATACTCTTCTCGTACAATTGCTTCAGACATTGCTCTCCATTTATGATTTCCAAAGATTTAACAATTATGGAATATTTGGAACTCTTGAAACCATGGCTTGTCTTAAAAATAATTTGCCACCTGTTATTACGGGTAGTTTTGATAACATTCTGATCATTTTAACCCATTTTTCATTTCATTCGTGTATATTATGGGTATATAATATTTTAGGTATTTCTTTTTTACTTTATGGAAAATTTTTATTCTGCATTTCACATAGTATCTATTTAATTAATTTATTATAATCTTACCAATCGTATTTTATTTCGAAAATATTTCCATCCAATTATTCATAATATACTCCATTTTGAGTAGTAATATCACGCACAAGCAGTATACTGGGTGTAACAAGATCATGGTACACCCCCCTTATATCCGTTAGTTTTAAAGGTAAATGATTGAAATTTGGGATATCCCATATAAATAATAAGCGGCACTTTTTGAACCTCATATAATTTTTTTTCAAGTCTGGTTTTGTCGGAAGTAATACAAACTTTCGATTGAAGAAAAATACTCGGTATATCATTACATGATGGTTTCGATTTATTCCAATTGACCAATTTAATGCTAGAAAATTCGTAATTTCGTCAAAAATACTAAATCGCTTTTTTTATCTGCAAATAAAGTTCATCGTAATAGATTTTGGGGTAAATCTCAATTTTTTCAAATGGAACCATATTGGTACCATCGTACCATTGATGGATCTAGTTCCAAAGTGTACAATCTCCATTGAAAAAATCCACAAAGTACAATCTCCATAACTTTTTATAAATATTTTTGAAAAAAAAACATATTTTTTTCTAGAACTTCATGAATAAGATAATGATAACTTATAATACAGTATTCAAATTTCAAGAAGAATGCACCTTCTATTGCAAGGTTTTTCCTGTTTTATGGAAATTTGTTTTAACTGGAGATTGTACATTTTGGAACTAGGCCCCTCATATATTAGTACCTACCATTAATAAGGAATTCATTCATACCTGGTAATAAAATGTGCGATAAATACAATCAAAATTACAGCTAGAGGAAAATAAGAAAATACAATTATTTTGTTCTAAACTTATGCTTAGGTGGCTTTGAAAACAATGAAATTATTCCTTCAGATTGTCAGTTGAATATTTGTTGGTTTGTCGGTGTTTTTATTGGAAAAGTCTTTATATTTGTTGTTATTTTTGTTCAAAATGTCGTACATTTGTGCAAGAGATGAAAAAGTGGACATTTTAATTATTCATAAGGAATGTAGAAAAAATGCCGTTGCGGCTAGAAGCCTTTATGCCGACCGATATCCTCATTAACAATGTCCAGTGAAAAATTATTTTGATCATCTTGAAAATCAATTCCGAATAGTTACCATGATCCCGAAGAAATCGTTATCATTGACGAAGGAACGGAAATTGATGTTTTAGCTTCAACAGAAGATGATAGGACTGTTTCTTTAGGGCAAATTGGGTTTGAATTGGAAATTAGTCACCAAACGGTAAGCCGAATCTTGCACAAACGAGTCTAGGTTTACAAATATGGGATTATGTAACCGACAAAATACACGGTATTGGTCACAAAAACATCAAAATTTGTCGCGGAAGGGTAACTTTCTAGTGCGGTACGGTTTCAATATTTGGCTTGGAATATTCGGTCGTAGAATCAATGGCTCAATAATATTTAAAGGACCCTTGACTGGAGCTAGATACAAAGGAATGAAATTGAGGACAGGTTACCTGAATTACCCGCGCAATTAATAGTATAACGGCCCAGCAATTAGCGAACGTTCTTCAAGAAACAGCCATGCGAGTTCAGAAGTGCATTGACGTTAAACAGCATATAGAACATTTGAGTCCATTTTTTGTACTTGAAAGCCACCTTAGTAACTTCTTAGCATTGAATTAGAACAAAGTGATTGTATTTTCTTAATTTCTTTTAGCTGTTATTTTGATTGTATTTATTCTATTTTACTACCAGGTATGAATAAATTCGTTATTGATAACTTTTAAATGTACCAATATGGTTCCATTTGAAAAAATTGAGTTTTACTCCAAAATCGATTACTATGAACTTTATTTGCTCACAAAAAATGCAAATCAGTATTTTTGATGGGATTTCGATTTTTGTAGCTTTAGACGGATCAATTGGAATAAATCGGAACCATCACCACACTCAAACGGAAAAACTAAAATTTAATTTTAAAAAAATACATTCGAAATGTCACTTATGTGGCATCACTGGATTAGAAAAATTATGCAAATTTCAGAAGTGTAATAATATACAGAGTATTCCATTCAAAAACCGAACTTTGGTACCACTTCCGAAAAAATCAGTAACCAAATCAAACGTTTGTAGGTCATAAAGTGCTGCTTATTATGTTCATGGAATATCCCAAATTTCAATCAATTACCTTCAAAATTAACGGAGATACGGGAAGTATTTCTCAAATTTTTTTAAAAATATTTTTGTTGATCAACAAATATCATTCAATTCGAGATTTCATGTTTTCCAGGTAAAGGCAATGAATACTGGATTGGAGGTGCCAGGCTGATAGACGCTTATAGTTGGCTATGGTTGTCCCAAGGAGAAACCATCGACTATACAAATTGGTCCCCCAACCAGCCAGATAATCTGAATGAGCAATGTTTACAGGTATGGGTTAGAGGAAACCGCCTGGAGTGGAATGATAGGGGTTGCGAAACCCGATTCCATTTTATCTGTGAAAGATCGAAGAATCAGGCAAGCTCCCAGGGATCATTGTGAAAACCTGTGTAGTTGATCTAAAAATATATGATGTTGTTTAGATCCCCTATATTAATTTTGAAAAGGAGTTGTTGGGGTTGGGTCTCCTATAGAAAAACCGGTATTTATCAGTTAGCTATCGTTTCGACTATCTATTTCACCATCCTCATGGCCCTAAAATATTAAATAATGGACAATTACGAAAGGAAAATTGAGAAAAATACAATTTTTATAAAAGTAAAGGTTAAAAATTAAAGTTGAAAAAATTGGTTTTGTGATGATTCCACAACTGACTTTATGAACATCCTGTTCATATTTTCAATGAAATCAATGTGCAATTTTGCTTTAGTAATTGTCCATAATTTTATATTTCAGAGCCCTGAGGATGGCGAAATATATTGCCGAAACGTTGGCTAACTGAGAAATACTGGTTTTTCTATAAGAGACCCAAATCCAACAACTTATTTTCAATCTACAAAATGTTTGTTATCCTGCTTTTTCACAACTTTTGACAGTCGTTCGTCTGAGACTGGCTCTGGAAGCCATTTTGTGACATCTCTATGAAACAAAAAAAAAAACAAACGACAACGTGATTTATTGTCAGTAATCGATTCTAAACTGAATTTTCTGCAATCCTTTTTTTGTATTTGATAAAGACTGCCATCAATTATATTGTATTCTACTTATGAATAATATGGATTGTTTATTTGTTCAGTAATTTGTTTTTAATAAAATACTGTTTTTGATGTTATTGTTTGATTATCATTTCGCGTACAAATCTACCATGATGCTTCGAACTAAATAATGAATGATAAAATTCGCTGCAAATCCATAAATTGGCAACGTCCTACTTGGTTTTTTCCACGCATATACAGAGTGACACACTTGAAATCGAGTACCTGACCCTATAAATTCAATACTTATTACCCACTACAAAAGTACTTTTTCTCAATGGTGCAACCCTCTTTTCTTCAAAGTTAAATGAAAAGTAGCAATGCAGCTCTTCGTCGGTAGGCACTATGGGTTCGTTCACACTTTATAACAGAATTAAATCATTGAACAGTAACAGAATGGTCACAAAAATAAGAGGGTGTGCCACAGCAACTTTCAATAAATTGTCAAAAATATATGGAACATCCTGTACATTAAAATATTTCATTATCATTCAATACGAGGGTAACCTTTTTACCTTCTACAATTCAGTACGTGAGCGAAGATATTTTATTTTGAGACACAACTTGTC
The DNA here is from genome assembly GCA_944452925.2 of Chrysolina oricalcia. Taxonomy (NCBI): domain Eukaryota; kingdom Metazoa; phylum Arthropoda; class Insecta; order Coleoptera; family Chrysomelidae; genus Chrysolina; species Chrysolina oricalcia. The sequence goes on from OX101822.2 coordinate 55,302,661, forward strand.
CTCAACAGAACATAAACAAGAGTTTTCAAAAAGGCCACTGATAGTTCGATCTGGTAGTCGAGTCGAGTTTAGAGTTCTGCCGTACCCGCAGCTAGTGAGGGCTATGGGGGAAGTTTGGAAGATCAGATATTAGATAGAAGGAAAATGTTCCTTAAATGTAAATGCCGATATGTATTGTAAGTAAAGATCTTTTTAAAATTATTTATTCAATCAATAACTAGTCTAGGAGAGATTCTTCAATTCTTTAATTCATTAATTCTTCATTGATTATTTCCTTCAATAATTTCAATCGTCTTAATCTCATATTTGTACATAGTAAAATAAATGTTTTTATATTTTTCTGAAGTGTTTTAAATCTATGAATGATCAGTATCTACCTAGTTAGTCGTGAATCAACCCCAATTCACGACAATATCTATGTCAAATAGTACTTACTTGGAAAGTTGAGTAACCGAATAATGACACTTCAGATGTTATACCCAAAACTATAAGAGACTTTACCATACGATCTTTTCAAGTTGAGTGTTAATCAATAAATGAATGAAACATATATAAACACACAAGCATTCAATATTAATTATTCTTCACTGGTCAGAGTACCAAAAATAAGACTATGATTGTAATAATATTCAATATTTAATATCTGTTGCATATGAGGTTGAATATGTAAGATTTTATTGGGAAATCAATTTTTCCAGCGCATAGTACTATGTGGTGGTTTACAGATAGTCGTTGAAAGATATAAATTTCAACCGAAGAATATCAATAGTGAATAAGAAATTATAATTAAAATTGAAATGGTAGGATTTCATCCTATACAAAAAATCAGAAGCGAAACCTATTTCTCTGGTGACACCAATGTGAAGATTCTGGACTAGACCCTAGGCCATCCAGGACTAGACTGATGAGGGAAGGGAGTCTACGAAGGCTATCAATGAAGAAGGCTTCCTCTTATCTGACAGCATATCAGCATTCCATCCAAATCCAAATATCCACAACAGGAAGACGTGGGGCTTTAACCAAAGCTTGGGAGATATCCAACCAGACAAGGAAACATGACAATTCCCTGGGATAAATTCCTCCGGGTACAACAACCCCATAAATATTTTTCAGTAAACAACTGTTCTAAACAGTCGCTAGCATAAAAACGATAAAAAAGAAAAGTTGGAAAACTCACTTTCTGTGGAGGGTTTTATCTTGTAAAAAAAGGTGTAGGCGTGGTACTAAGCTTTCAAACGCCAAATTGTCGTAACTATCCAAAGTAGGCATCTATCAATAGCCAGGACTTTAGAGTTGATGGTGAGATGAGTATAAAGAAATATCTACAAAAAATCACTTTAAAAATTCAGGATTCGTCAGCCGAACAAAACCAGGAACCCCTGTATGGCTAGACACCTGTAGCTCTGACCAATGCTACTATCTAACTCCTCTCTCAGTCGGAAAAGAAACTCACCTTAAAGATTTTTTTCATTCGGGAAGTTAGGGTACCAACATTCAGATATTTCAATATTTGCATGTTCAGTGCATAACCGACCAATCTGAACAGCTGAAAAATAATGATGTGTTTGGTTGTATCTGATCAGACACCCCAAAAGCTGAGTTGGCTACACTGATACTTTAAAATATGAAACAGTTGACAGCTGACAGTTGGAATATCATCAGACAGCTGACAAATAAAAATGAAAGTAAACAAGAAAGCAATCAAAACATTTGGTTTATAATCACATTAAACCCTAAAAATTAAAACAGAGACAATAATTCGAACACTCCTTATGAACCTGCTCTTTAATCAGAACTCAGACATACAAATGAAGAACTCACAAAAATTCGTTTGAAGACAACATTGGATGCCAAAGTGAGTAGGATATATTTTCCTATGAAGAAATTTCTTATTCACCTTTAATAATTTGTAGATTGAAACTTGCAACGCGTAAAACATATCACACTCTTCTAGTAAGCAGAAATACAAGCGCTAAGTACTCTGAAAACCAAACTGAATCACCATGTATGCAGTTCAATGAGAAAAGATCGAAAGTAGAAGAGTTATGATTTATTCTGATGGTGCATCCAGAACATAATTATTCTCCTTGTAGTGACAACTTGTAAAATGTATATTGATCATTTAATGTGATTTTTGAATAGAAATTGGCATGGAAATGGTTTCTATGGTTTCTATGGTTTCTATGAATGACGTTAGGCAACCAACTATGAACATATATGTTGAAAATAGGCAACCACAGGGTGAAGTCTACCTTTCTAAAAATCAATAAAATAAAGTAGCGAAAATGCTACAAAGGAAAGAGATTCACTTCAGTATCATGAATTCGACAAGAAAACTTTATTTCAACGCCAAAAATCAAAAGAATATATTTATAATGTCGAAGTATAAGTCACCAGTCATAAACTGCCATTTTGATAATAAAAAAATACGCTGGTGACTGAGCAGTGGTATTTTCTCTTCAGGTACTAAAGGATAGGATGTTCTATTTCAGGGGTTGAAGAAGATGATGTTATTTTGGGTGGTAGTGGGGGGTAGAGAATACCTTGTGATTTATCACACTGATTGTTAACGAAATAATTTTGACTATTAGACCGTCAGATAGTGACAGATTTAGGAGCCCCATTTTCACATACAAGCCTCGAATAGGGTTGAAAAGTAAGTCGATGTTGAGTTAAATGAAGGGAAATTTACGAGTGGCTCGTGGGGAAAACATATGGAAAAATCAAAAAGAATTTCCATTAAATTTTCCAACGACAAAATATACTTTTCCATTCGCGCCACTCAAGCCATTATGTTTTTCGGTCTAGTGACGATGTAGGTTTTCATAGTTTTGATGGGCTTGCGTGGGAAAATCTGTTAAAATCTAGATTTTTCTTTACAAGATTACAGCCTTATTTTAACCCTTTAGCCACCTTCAACACTCAAGCCTTTGATCTTCCGAAGCCAGGTTCTACTAATTAATGATTAGATGAACACGGCTCGCGTTAAAATATGGAAAATCGAATTTTCCATGGAAAATCGAATTTTCCATATGTTTTCCCCAGGAGCCACTCGTAAATTTCCCTCCATTTTACTCAACATCGATGTACTTCTCAATTCTATTCAAGGCTATATGACGGTCTATATCATTCTAACATATGTGTGGAATGTGATGGTCTAATTGCTATCAAACAAGTGATATGCTTCTGAAAAATTAAATTGAATTCAGTGGAATTGGGATATTTCCACTTAAATGTCAAAAATCAATATAAATATTCGTCATAAGTACTGAAATTTTAATTTTTCACTGGAAGACCAGACAACTAGAGAAAGCGTAGAGTAAAGAAATTAACTATTTTCACCAACTGAAGGCCATTGGAAAAGTCAAGTTTTTGACATTATACGTGTACCGGAAGAAAAAGTCTTTGATCAATTGAAGATTGAAGAGTGGTTTCAGACAAATACTTTCTGTTTTGTGAAAAACGAACACTTTGAGGGAGATTTGAAATGTCTTTCTGGGGGGTGAATGTTGAGAGTGGAGATCCCTTGATAGAAAAATGGGATATCATACCAGAGGGCTGCAAGGAAGTATTCAGAACCAGAGACAACGTGATATCCTCTTTTTAGTAGAAACATGGAGGTTGAAAAGACGTGGAATACGATGCAAGATTTGTTTATAAGAATGTATTATGTGGTATATATGTAGAATATATCGAACCCCGCTAATATCCTGAATGATTGGAAAAAAGTGAAAAAATTTAAATTTTTTTGTTTTTTTAGAAATATCTCAAAGATTATTCAAGGAATCGTTTTACAGTCGATGGAACTTTTGTAGAAATTTATAAACTATACCAAATGGATTTTCATACGATTGGATCGGTGCATTTTTCACAGAGAAAATCCGGAAAAACTTGAAAATGAGATATGCTGGGCAAACAATATTACGGAAACTGATAAATGAAAATATGTGGTTCAACAGTGCGCAAGATGTTTACAATCGCATTATGAACAATTTAAGTACAATTCTTGCAAGATGTGCCGATTTGAGGGTAATCGTCGTATTCAAATTCTGTAAGCGGCATCCGGACTTAGAGATCAATATCTACAATTTGTTTATTTTGGATTTTCACCTAAAAGGTGGAAAATGTGTTAAAAATCTCACTGAAAGTTGATCAAAACGCTTCAAAGTGCGTCCGAAATCACCCGAAATCGCATTAAAGGTAACTCGATTTGAGTTCTGGCGACTTCGGGTGCACTTTCAAACTTTCAGAGTAATTTCCTGTGATATTTTCAACACATTCTGCACCTCCCAGGTGAAAATCCAAAATATACAAATTATAGATATTGATCTTTACTTTCAAATACCGTTTACAGAATTCAAATAAGATGATTCTCATTAAATCGGCGCATTAAGGAAGATTTGCCATGTAATTTTTTATAACGCGATTGTACATAAACAAATCGGACAGAAACCATCTTGCGCATAGTTGAACCAGATGGTAATATGTTCGTTCATCATCAGATTCATAAAAATTATGAATTTTTTGAAAATGGTCTCTTTTTCGAGGTTTCTCTGGATTTTCTCAGTGAAAAATGCACTGATACCGGGGTTTTCATTTACGAACAATCCTATTAGGAGTAGTATAGGCCATTTCAGTCTTTCATTTTGTGTGAAAAAAGCTTCTTTTTTTATGTTTCGTTATCGACTGCTATGGTCATTAGCGATAAAAAAATCTCAATTTCAACCATAGCTTGACCAATGAATGAAATATAAACGATACTCATCTCATAAGGTTAATCGAACTATTCCGTCATATTTGAAGACACAAGTGCATAAGGGGTCCAAGTGACATATTTTAAGAAATTGATGTTTTGGGTTTTAAATGGTTTTCTTGGTGTTAGAATTGTTTTGCGTGTTATTGTATGAGCATATAATTAAAATTAACAAAGTTATCAATTGATAAAGGATCTATGTACACTAGTCATTTCTCTGTTGCAGTGCATGAAAGGTCTATGTACAAAAATTGTAACATAGACCCTTTATACAATATACTAACTTGAAATACTGTTGCATAGACCCTTTATCCACTCTATTTATAGTTATGTTTCGTAGCATAGATCCTAAAAGTGAGGTTACAGATTGGGTGTTGTTTGTTTAGTACAATTGCATGATTGATATTATTGATAAGGCGAATTTTTAACTGATGTAGTGAAAAATGTCAGCAAGGAGTAGATATTTACTTCAACTAGCATTGAAGGAATGCAAAAGTAAGTGAATTATCGAAAAAAGCAATGAAGTTGTAGACATTATCAAAAAACATATAGGCTCATTTCCAGCAGAACAGTCCCACTATTCGCGGAATAAAAACAGCAACAAATTGTACCTTGCACCACTTCTAAATATGTCCAAAATGTATGACCTTTATAAAAAGTATGTACAAGAAAATGAGTTGGAGAGCAAATTTTTAGTAAAAAAGAGTTTTTATAGCCACATTTTTTCAACACAATTCAATTTATCTTTTTCGACGCCGAAAAGCGATACATGTAGTACTTGCGATTCAGGCGGCAACAACGAAGAACATACGGAAAATTATAAATTTGCCTTTGAACAGCAGAAGCAGACAGGCTTTATGCACAAAATAAAAAAAATGTACTATACCTAACGATGAATCTTCAGCAAACAATGCCTTTACCAAAAATCACAACATCGAAGGCATTTTACCTTAGGCAACTGTGGTTTTACAATTTTGGAATTCACACAATATCTAGTGATGGTGACAAATCGTATTTTTTTACGTGGACAGAAGATACAGCGACAAAAGGCAGTGTCGAAATTGGAAGCTCATTGCATACATTCGTACAACTTGTAACCGCCCAAGAACAAGTTAATCATTTAGTTATTTGGTCCGATTCTTGCTCTGGGCAAAACAAGCATTTCAATATAATTTGCTTATATCAATACGGACATTCTTTCTTAGATTCCGATAGAGACTTTGGGAGAATAGAAAAGGAAATGAGAAAGCACGAAAAAGTGTTTACAGCAGATCAGTATAGAGATATAATAAAGTCTGGAAGCACAAAAAACAGTGTAGTGGTAAACATGAAAGATCATTTCAAAGACATAGATGAGATTCCCCAAAAATTTAATCTTTTTAATAGAAAAAAAAACTCCTTAAATGAGAAAGTCTTCTTCAGAGATAATGTTAAATGGATTCGTGTTGAAAAATATGGACAGTATCTGTACAAAGATTCTCTTGATCCACATAGTCAATTTCTTCAAGTCAACATAATGATATATAAAAGTAAACGAATAACCAATAATGACTACACTATTGTGCCTGTACAAAATGAAAAAAATACGGTATCTGAGGAAAAAATCAGCAATCTAAAACAACAGCTACCATATATAGATGAAACTTTCCGTCATCTTTATACGAGACTCTGGACAGATGTAGATGATATAGGTGAAGCAAACACCACACGAAGGAACACTCTGTGACAACGATGGCATATTACCAATTACTCTTTATTTTTTGCGTTTGTTTTTTATAATTATTGATAAAGATATTTGATTTTTGTTACATAGACCCTTAATACACACAACCTCGAATGATTTATTTATATTTATCACTTGATAAAGGGTCCAAGTGTACATTTTTCTAATTCCTATTGGCCGAATAATTTTTTTTGTACAACAAAAAAACAATTACATAGATAATCAATAAATTCTGGAACTTTCATTTTTCTATTTAATATAATAAAAAAGTTCCAAATCATAAAAGTAAAATTGATTTTCTCAAGTTGTTTCTTCTGGTTGCATAGACCCTTTATGCACTTGTGTCTTCATTTATGACAAATTGGATGAACAACTGTCAGTCGTGACAATTCTACCTTCCTTTTTTGTAAAACATACATTTCTATTACCTCACCATAGGTTCTTGCGTTACCTTACCTTACGATCACATGAATCAGCCATTATCATGACTGACTTCTCGGATAACTCTAAATAAAAATAAATAAATTGCAAAAGCTTTAATAAAATCAATTTGTCTCATTGAATGAGAACTCAAAAAATCATATCGAAACTGTTCACAGTATATCTCCAGGCGAAGTCTGATTATTATATCTTTCACAAATGAAATGGAAACGGACGTCACAAGGCCTGTCATTCCACTCTAGACGGTCCCCGATCACCCAGAGCTGTAAACATTTCTCGTTGATATCAGATGGCTGACCATTAGACCATTTCGTATAGTCGATTGTTTCCCCATAAGGCAACCATAGCCAGCTGTTCCCATCTACGAGTCTAGTGCCTCCTGTCCAATATTCAGTTCCTTTGCCTGAAATTATAGGGAAATTATTTTAGATATATACTATAGAATGTTGAATACAGTACAATAGGAATCTCTCAATTTCGATCTGAATTGAAAATTACTTCTCTATATCATCAACTGAAGATATGAAAGTATTCTACATGAATGCAAGATCTTTGCAAAACGAACTAGACAACGCTGAAATGATAGCAGAATAGAAAAAGAAATTTATTATAAAAGCAAATATAACCTGATTTTTATTCTTCCAGGCTTGAACGTGGAGGTGGTGTTGATATTTTTATAAAAAACACAGTTTTTGACATAATTGAAATGGAAGAAAATGTTAGCGGTAGAAGTCAAACCTCAAAATGTGATTGAATGTGAACTATACCATTGTCCAAGAGATAATACCAAAAATTCCTTGATATTTATTGATCAAAAATTGATTGATTTCAATATCAGTGGCAAGACATGGTCTTACTATGGTGAATTCTATATAAACACATTTACAACCAGCTTAGAATCCAGTGCTTTTGTAGACATTTACAAATCGAATAACGTTTTTCTATGCAACACAGTAATATCAACAAGAGTCCGGAAGTGCTTCGTTGATTGATCATATTTCAAGTAATTTTAGTGGACACATCGATATATCAATTATAATCTCGTCTGTGAGTGATCACAATTTCTTAACAACACATATGGAAATGAAAGTCGCAAATCTAAAAAATCGCACAAACTCTTGGAAAATAAAAACTTATAACGACCAAACTCCAAAGATAGAATTGAAATCATTGGCGAACAAAATATATGGTATAGAAAATACTAAAGGAATTGATAACAAAATCATAAATGTCTTTGAAAAAAAAAATCCAGAAACATGAACATTAAATTGAAAGAAAATTCAAAACCATTATTCAATAAATAGCATAGTTTTCCAAATCGTTGAACGAAAAGATACATTTCACTGAGAAAGAAAACCGATGCTAGATCATTACTACAAATTTCTTGGAATCATAAGAAAATCAATTGATGAAACAAACTGTCCTTGAAGCAAAAAAGGTGTATTTTTAAGAATTGTTCAGGGATCCATCACCAACGCTCTTTTGTGATTTTATATAATAACACAAGTGGAAAAGCACCTTGAAATAATATTGAAAACATAATTATAAATGGCATGTGTGAGCATTTCAATGAAAATTTTGTAAATATTGGTGCTGAGGTATCCAGAAATGTAGTAGATACCCAAGCCCAAAATAGGTTTTCTACCTATTCTTCTTCTTCTATGGTCCTGAATCCCACCAGAAATTGAAGAAATAGTTGACGAACTAGATGACAAGAAAGCAATAGGAATTGATGAAATTAATGTTAATATTATCAGAGCAATCCAAGATGACATAGTACCATTATTAAACAAATTGATAGATACATCTTTTGAAAAAGGTATATTCCCAGATGAATTAAAAACTGCAGAAGTCAAACCAACATTCGAATCTGAAAAAAACGGAAATAGGAAATTACCGTCCAAGATCAAGTCTGCCAATATTTTCGAAAATGATAATGAAAAGATTATCAATAGAAGGTTAGGAGGATATCTGAGGAAATCTTAATTTTTTATGCAGAACAATTATGGATTTCGGAAATCTAGTGTTACTTAGTCTGCGGTAGTGGACATATTCAGAACAACACTAAAATTGGATTCGACACGACATTCTTTTAAAAAAATTATATGAAATTGGCACAAGGTGAGACCGAAAAGAACTAGTATTTATCAAAAATACACTGAGTTCAATTGGAAGTATAAACTGTGGGGTGCCACAGGGATCTGTACCAGCTCCAATCCTTTTTTTGAACAAATTAACCATTCGGATCTTACTTTATGTCTATACAACTCCAGGTCAAGCAGCGTCAGAACAAATGCACGCTGTTACTTCGTGATCATCGATGTCGGAGTGGTGAAATAAGCAGGGCCGTATTCAGAACCGTTCTTGAATAATTCGAAGAAATTTAATTTTTGACAAATCAACTGAAGTTGTGGTGTAGTGAAATTGGGAAGAAAAACGCTAGATTCTGCAATGCTTTATTTAATCTCATGTAGATGAACTGCTATCATCAATTATAATTGGTTCCATTTCAGAGTGTGCTTCCATAATGTTATCCAACTCCCACATCTTTTTTACTACCTTGTCACTAACATGTGACACACAATGTGTAAAATTTCAAAATAATGCTGATTGAAAAAGGGACGGATCGCTAGCTTGGTTAATTCGACGCACTTATAGAAGTAGATCAAAATTAAGTTGCAATATATGATTAGACATTTTTTCAATAAAAACGATACTTCTTTAACTAAATATCATAAACCCCTTTTTCCGCGCCACTGGTGTTAATTATCTTCACTAGAAATATCCCTTGTTGCAGTTTAGATGGTGGCTGTCATTGTTTAAATGAAGAGGCCACAATTTAAAATAAAATCAGAATTGCATAAAATGGCGATATTGCCATAGCAACGCAATTTTTCAAAAATATTTCAAACGTGTCTCAAGCTATCGGCTCAACAATTCACCCAAGAACTAAAAAAAATTCTAGGGTCCCTCACATTTCCCAAATTATTGGTCAAAAATTTGAAATGTTTCCGGCTCTAAATTACAAAAATAACGAATTGCAAAAAAAGAATCCCGACGACAATGATGCATAGACCAAGGATGACGCTTTCCACCTTTGGTTGAAAATCCAACATCGCCCTAGAAATGTCCAAGTTATAGCTAGTCAAAATTAGGCAATTTTTTGGCTGTCCCACTTCATCTGGCAAGTAGTTTATATTGTTACGATATTACTAATTCAAACTTCACAATACTCAGCATTCAAGAACTGAAGACAAGTCATGCACTGATAAAAATACCCGATTAGAGACAAAAAAATCATGCTTTTGGATTATTTTCTCTTCTAACAAAGAAATGGTCTTCGTCCCAGATGTTTTGCTCTTGAATGAAAATCATTGTTGCTTTTGAAATAAATTTTCTATTCTTTTGTCTTCAAATGCTTTTGAGAAAACATTATTAACTTTGTCTCCAGTCCTGCTTGGTTGACTCTTGTTTCAAAACCATAACCACTTGATACAAGGTCCAAATGTGTTTGGTTGACATAATCTCCCTCAGCTATCTTCGCCATGCATGAGCTTGGGTCTACCGGTCTACCCGAAGTTTGCCGATACCCATTTGAATTTGAGAAAGTCGCAAGGGTGCAGGTGTCAGCGTATCAGTTCACTGGTCACTAGTTAGCGACATTCTGCCATTGTATTTTCTTATGTCGAATGTCGATGAGTTGATGTTGATAAATGGTGTTTGCCGGCAAGATTTGTGTTGTGAATAGGTATGATGAGTGAAACCGATTTAAAAAAAAAGTGGTATCGGTGATACTATTCAAAACTGTTTTCGTCTCATGGGTGTACGTCGGATCGTTCAAAAGTTAACAGGGGGGGGACTATTTACGTCCACACTGTATAATATTACAATGTTAAGATATAATATGAAAACTCGTCAATGTAGGTAGAAATTTATTTGTTTTACTTCCTTTACGAGTTTTATGATTTTGTTGGTACCACCTAGAGTTAGTTTTGTTTTGTTCCTTATTCACCAGCAATACCAATTTTTCCCTGATTTGTGTTCAGTAACCAAAGTAACGTATTATGTGTTATTATTTAAATAAATACGTTTTTATTAATATTTGTTTTTCTTAATATCCCTATAAGTTTTTATGAATATTTAAATTTCAATTTTGAATTTGATTTTAACCAATGCAAGTTTGTTGCTTTAAAACTTTCCAAATTTTCACATGAACTATTATTATCTTTTAAAAAGATCCTCAGGAAATTAGGCCTAGACCATACACATTTTTCACAAGACCGTTTTGGATCTTTTCAAAAAAGAGTAAATTTTTCACTTGAGGTTTCAAAACAAGAATTCAACAAAAACCTAAGATTTTAAATGAAGCATTTGTTGGTTTCATATCAAAAGCCTTTTATTTCAAGACAATGACATCATGACTATTATTTTAAAGCACGTAATCTCCTAATGAATTTGATCGAAAACTTAGGCTCTTTTGCTTTAAGTTCACATGACTTTGAGCTAGAAAAAAGATGGCATTTCTCTCAAAGCTTTTCACAATTTGAAAAAATAATGATTTTGAGACAAAATCATTTTATATTATGACAAAACTAAGGTTTCTTGCCTGACATTTATATAACTTTGTGCTAAAGAAAATGATGCGTTTGCTTCAAAGAAATTCAAATTTTGGTTCAAAATATCCATGCATTTCGCCCATATCAAATGCTGGGCGCCCTTGAGGCAAGTTCAAATTCTTTCAAATCAAGGAATCCTTTTTATCTGTGTGTCATGTCGATGGATAAATGGTATGGGAACGCATAAAACCGAAACATTCATTTTTATAAATTAGATAAGTATGATCTCGTAACGAATTTTATTGATTTGAAATGAAAGTATTCATTTGTAATTCTGTACGTTAAGCATTGTCACTGATACATATATTCATAAGTATATACTTACATGTTCAAATATCTTACCCTGAAGTAACTCATAAACAATAAAATGAAATAAATCGATATATTAAATATACGTAAAAAGTTCAATGAAATCAACAATCTCAACATGCGTCGAGTATCGGCATAACATGCATTATCGCAGAAAAGTCCGTACCTGTTCGAAACGAACAGTGCGTGTTTCCCAATCAAACCTGCCTGAGAAACATAGACCAGTAGCAGCCCGACTTTCCTCGATCACGAGCAAAGCACGCGTTGATCACGTCTTGACCACTATTGTTTATTGGCTTGAGTTTAACTTGAATTTACTGTAGATCATATTTCGAATATCCATTACCATGAAATAAAATAAACGCATTACGTTTTAAATCAAACTTGATAATACTTGTTTTGATCAGTTTGATCAGAACTGTTTCATTAAAAAAAAAACAAGTTGATGTTATTTCGAGAAAAACCGTCACCAATTTTGGATTGTATTGTGATCAAATACAAATTGGGCTTATATAACTGTACCAACACTTCGTCTACGAATGCAAAAGTTACAGGCGTAGCTCGAAACCCTGTGTCACCCGCTAGTTTCTTAGGCAATGCATAATGAAAGCTATCCTCATATACTTACTTGCTTCTCTCATAAATTTGAAGATCCTTTCGTTTTCGTCAGCATTACGTATTGCTAAGAGCTTCATGTGTATCTGCTGGCAGAAAGTGAGAGCCTCAAGGTATGTTGCCTAGAAAAGAGTAGTTTTAAAGCATGATAATGGTGCCAAATTTTACAACCAGTTAACAAATGGATTCAGATTGAATTCACTTAAATAAAAAAAAATGCTAAAACGGCTGCTGAAAGAAAGGCAGCTTGTATTCTCATGTTGACATATTCCGTTACCAAACCCAGGATTGCCATACAGATATGAAAGGTAGTTATTCAGGATACTGTTAGACAATCAGCAACTATTGAGCAAGGCGAACCTCAAGGATCAATACTTGGCCCCTTACTTTTCCTCATATACTCCAATAACCACATTATTTCAATAGTCTCACAGAAATTCCTGTAGTTGCCTATGCAGATGACACCAATTTCCTCATCAAGGATCATGTGTTGGTAGATCTCACAAAAAAAAAGTGTTTATGAGCGGGTGGTAATATTGCCTGATACAAATCACTTGGCATTGAACATCATCAAAACTAAATTGATTGAATTTTCATTGAACAATATCACTGAAGACTTCAGTATTTTTGAGAATGAGGAGTTACATGTTGAAAATTGCTCAACAACAATGATGTTAGGTCTCACGCTGGACTATAAACTCACATGGACCCCTCATATTGAAACTCTCTGCAATTAAAGTCTAGACATTGTAGTAGAGGTTGTAGTAGAGGATTGGCTGATTCTGTGTTACGGGACAATCTACTGTCATCTTCAGTATGGAATACTGAACTAGGGTACAGGGTCAACTGCATAGAGGCTTTTCATTCTACAAATGCAAAAGCGGGTTATAAGAATCATTGCTGAAATCAGGTGGAGGCAATCTTGCAGAAATACATTCGAAGAACTCCGTATACTAACGGTTGCGAGTATTTATATTTATGAACTATGCTTATATATTTATATGTTGGAACGATATATGTTGGAATAGAATATTCTGTAACAAGGTTAGAATGAAAATTCGATGCGAAAGGAAAGTTCCGAGCGCGAGCCGAAGGCAAGCGTGAGGAACTACGTGCATCACGAATTTTCATTCTAACCGAGTAGCAGACTATACTTTCTCCACGATCAAATATATTAAATATATATTTTTGAATAGAAACGAACAAAAGATAATTCATATTACAGAACACAATCACACATTTTATTAGGTAAACACTCAATAATTCAAGAAACATTCTACTTTGTATTGATTGTTGATGATTTCCATTTTTCCGATAATTCACCAAAAATCGCAATCAAAATATTTTCTGAAAAGGAATCTGTTTGCTTTGTTTGTTTTCTACGACGGCGTATTGGCGCCATCCTACTGGTATAATTTTTTATTGAAATTTGAAAATTCTGAGATTTTTTCTTAAAATTTCGACCTTTTTTCTCAAAATTTCGACTTTTTTTCTCAAAATTCTGACTTTTTTTCTCAGAATTTTGACTTTTTATCTCAAAATTCTGACTTTTTTCTCAGAATAATTTTGAGAATAAATCTCAAAATTCTGAGAAAAAAAGTCAGAATTTTGAGAAAAAAAGTCGAAATTTTGAGAAAAAAATGTCGAAATTTTGAGAAAAAAAGTCAAAATTTTGAGAAAAAAAGTCGAAATTTCCAGAAAAAAAAACTCAGAATTTTAAGATAAAAAGTCAAAATTCTGAGAAAAAAAGTCAGAATTTTGAGAAAAAATGTTGAAATTTTGAGAAAAAAGTCGAAATTTTGAGAAAAAATCTCAAAATTTTCAAATTTTAATAAAAAACTCTACTGGTAGGATGGCGCCAATACGCCGTCGTAGTTTTCAATCCATGAACAGTTTGTAATATTTTTCATATTCATTCTTTGATTTTTTTGGTAGTAGACTTTCCAGTATATTATTTGCACTCTTTGTAATTTCAGATGGTGTATTTTTTTGTATATTCTGAATCACTGGATACATTCATGATACTGTTTTTATTTTCGACTGAAAACGTGACAGCAGTAATTTTGACACTTACTCAAATTTTGCCACTACGATGACAATCAACTGCATCAAGGCTAATGTTATTATTGCTAACCAGTGTGAGAATATTATTCTATCACAAGAGAGAGAATGTAAATACATTTAAATTGCATAGGGGCAGAGGTGTTGCAGAATATTTCTTCAATCTTAAGAGAGAGAATTCCAGCATTCTGTAATCAAATTTGATTTCAGAATTGGCAAATTCTGTGATGATCGTGAAGAAACAATATGCGGACAATATTGTTTTTTCGATATTGGTAAAAATCATTCAATCGATATTGTCCCAGCCTAGGTTAATATGATTCGTTGAATATTGGGGAAATAATATTCAACCAATATGCTATCACAATCAAAAACACATAGTCGAGGAGCCCGGTAAAAATGTGGTCAGTCATTTCCTCTCAAGCAATATTTAGTGGAATGCATCAGAGAGTCGTATTATAAAGATTCGTGAACGTCAGCTGCGATTCCGTTGGTGGGGGGGGGGGCATAAACAGCACAGTAGCTTCCTACGCACGAAGAAAAAAAATATATTCAATTATGTCCTCCTTCCCGGAAACATATTAAATTGACGCAATCCGAATATGAGGTAAAATTTTATTTGAGAGGAAATTATAGAAGGTACAATTTTTTTTGTGTTCGACCAACAAGCTGTCGTATAATACACCATGCTATAGTCAGCTGATTTTTTCTTTCTTCAAGATATTGCTTTAGCGATAATTTAACATGTTTTCAGGTAGGAAAACAAAATTGAATACATTTCTTTTTTTTCTTTGTGCGTGGGAGGCTACTCCCCCCCCCCCCCCCACGGAACCGCAGCTGACGTTCACGAAGCTTTATAATATAACTCTCTGATGCATTCCACTAATTTTCGCTTGAGCGGAACTTGGTCATGGAAATCTGTCACTGGCTCCCGGACTAACATTAATGTTTTTCATTCCTAGGACGAATATGAAGGAATATTGTGATTGCAATATTTATGCTAGATGTTGAAAACCATATGTGGACAATAATGTTTTATTGATATTGGTAACAATAATTCAGTCAATAGTGTCCCAACACATGTATATATGATTTGTTGAATAACGGTGGAATAATATTCAACCAATGTGATATAAAACTTGGAATACGAAAAAAAAGATCCATAACATAACAGGGTAATTATTCACCATATCTCATCTAGTATTTTCTGGCTTCAAACTCTCATCTGGTTAAAAAATTGGTGGGACAGACGGAGGAAGGAATTAGCATATAATATACTCACTTGGAAATGTGTTCCCATGTAATAACTCTTTCCGCCATATGATTGTAAAGGTAATATCGATGATATTTTGTTGGCGAATACTTTTTCCCAACCATCATCTTTAATAAAAATATGGGATTAGTTTTCAAATATGTCCGGTGATGGTTCAGTATGGTGAAACAATAAAAATATGTACAGTGTCAAAACGGTGGTTATGAGAGAAATAAGTACATCTTTCTTGCTGTAATCCGAAAACAAAACAAATGTTTTCGGGCCCTCACACGACATGTCGCTTTTTCAGTTCGCTTTTTTATACAGGGTGTGTCATAAATAATAATCATACTTCGGGTAATATTACACAAGCAGTAAATACTAACCCAAGTAGCACACCTATATTGGTAAAATATTGGAACAATATTGTGAACATATTGGCAAAATATTTGAAATGCAATATTGGCGAGAAAAAAAATGTGAACATTCGGCGATATTGGTCCAATGTTACTTGAATAATATTGGCGAAATATTCTTGAACTAATATTGTCCTCAAAATGATCGGCGATATTGGTACAATATCGCTGATACGATATTGGCACAATATTCAAAAGTTATATTGTCGAGAAGTAAAATGTGAACATTTTGTGATATTGGTCGAATATTGTTTGAATATTTTAGAAATAGTTTTGGTAAAATATTTTTGAAGCGATAATGGCCTCAAAATATTTATCAATATTGGTACAATATCATATGGATATATTGGTGGATGTCAATGTACCTTGGTAAATTATGAAATGTCTTTTAGTTGAGGAAGGTGACACCAGAGTCTGCCTTTTGATCGCCATAACCACTGAGTGAGCTGTCTTGAAAACAAGTTATGGGAAGTTATGGGAAGAGCCACCTAGCGGATTTTTATCCAGGTTTGATCATGATATAATTTCAATATGTTTCATTGAATATTCGGCCAATATTCAAATTTCATCTCAATCTAGATGTATGAAACACTATGAAGACAATATTGTTTTAACGATATCGATAAATATCATTGAACCAATATTGACCGAATATTAATTAATTAATAAGATTTGTTGAATATTGGCAAAATGCTATTTAACCAATGTGTAATCACACTTGGAGATACAATATAGTTTTCATTCCTAGAATCGATATTAGGGGAATATTGGGATTGCGATATTTATTCTAGATGTTAATGATACAACGTACAGAGTCCTGCCGGCAGTACGAAAACACCTCATTTGAGTACGCTAGAAATCGCCTAATATTAGGACTATGAAACCTACCTGTAGGACAATTTGTACCCATTTCAGAAGCCAATGAAATGCTCTATAAGTGCATTTTTGTCCGAGGGCGCTATCTTTATTAGTTCCAAAGTTATGCGTGCTTGAACTTGTCAGTCAGTTATTCTTAAATGATGAAGCCAGGCACGCGTATTTCCACGCCGGCAACGGCTTTTGATACGAAAAATGACCATTCGTGGAGTATATCGCAATTCGGCGAAGACTGGAATACCGCCAGGTGTTTCGGAGTAATAAAAAAAGTATTTAAATCGAAAAATCTGGCAAGTGTCGAGTGGGACATTGATGGAAGCACCACGAAGATTAGTTGTAGTTCTCTCCAGGTAAGTAAGGTAAGTAAATGATTTTTATATACTTGAACCTCTAACAACGTAACCCTTCGGCGGGCACGTGAAATAATGTTCTATAAGCAGGGGCGTACTTTGAGAGGAGGTAGATGGTTCGAATAACAAATACCTGAAAGCCCGCAAAGATGTGAGTTTTGCCCTCTGGTGGGTTGAAAGAATAGTTTATGTTTATATTTCTACAACGCGGACTTTTAATTTTTTTTTCAGACACTCCGGAAACCAATTTCCTCTCGCAAATAGATGTAGTCAATGATATGTCAGTGAGCAATAAACGTAGACTGACGGATGAAGCTTTATCAGATGGTTCTAGATCGAACCCAACCACTTCGCCGTCTTCGTCAGATTCCGATTCAGATGACCTTGGTAGCGATTCAGATGACCTTGGTGGCGAAATTTCTTTTTCTGAGACAGAACATGCTGGAACCCCAGCACATGAAGAATCTGTTTCTGTTAATAATAATAATATAAAAGTTATTAATAATAAGGGACGGTCCATGAAACTACTTGGACATTCGGAGAAACAGTCACCATAAATGCTTTCTAAGATGCTCAATATAAGCATAAGCATAATATCCAGATTATGACCGAGATGGATTTTTGGCTAGCTTTTTTCCCATCTGAAGATGTGGACCTAATTGTTCAAAGCACCAATGCAAGATTGAGAGAACGTCGAAAGATTATAACTAAAGGCGAGTTATACAAAGCTTTAGGAATAATGTATGCAATGACAGTAAATTCATTTCATACAAAAAGGGATTATTGGAATACAGATACTGGCCTATTTCCAGCTCCTGCTTTTGGTCAGAGATTTGGTATGGGACTTCATCGATTCGAAGAAATAATAAACTGCCTTTCCTTTGCTATGCCTGCTGATAACGAACATAATAATGTAGAAAATTATGACAAATGGCACCAGGTGAGAGCTTTCTTTGATATGACAACTGCTAAATGGAGCGATATTTTTACACCAGGATACAAAATAACAGTCGACGAATCTATGTTTGCGTGGTATGGCAAAGGTCTACACAATGAGAAGGATGGTATGCCAGCAGTTATAAAAATTAAAAGAAAGCCAAAAGGCGTTGGCTGCGAATGCAAAACCATTGCCGATGTGCAGTTTGGCATAATGATAGGGTTAGAGATAAATGAAGGGAAGCAGGCTATGGAGAACAAGCGATAGCAAAAAGAATTAGGTGCTGGAACTGCCACAACACTTACAGCCGTATGCATAGTCAATCGCCAGCGACTCGCCAGAGTTTTGTCGTTCCCTACACAAGGATTATAATGCACAGTCGAGCTCCAAAAAAGTGACAACTACGCGATAAGTCACATTTTGGCGAAACGCTGGCGATGTACCACTTTTTTGGAGCTCGACTGTGCATTATAGTTCTTGTGTAGTGAGCGGCGAAACTCCGGCGAGTCGCTGGAATTGACTATGCATACGGCTGTTAGATTAACTCGCCCTTGGCATGGTTCTGGTCGTACAGCGGTGGAACTTCATAAGAGGGGTCTTTATTTTCTAGGAATTGTGAAAACGGCAACCCGACATTATCCAATACAAGAAGCAAGGCAACGTTGTCCATTGGAAAGAGGTAAATGTGCCATAGTAACCCACCGTGATTACAGGACCCCTTGTTGATAAAAAGAAAACAAAACCTTCGATTTATGGAAGTTATATTTTATTCACATTCTGCTGAATGTACAGCTGGTAGTACGTTACGTCCTGCATACAGGTTAACTTTATGAGCGGAATAATGTCCTGCTAGTAGGACAGGGCGATGTGAAGACAATATTGTTTTATCGATATTGGTGAATATCATTCAACCAATATTGACTCAATATGAGTTATTACAAATAGTCAAATAAAGTGGAATTTATATTCAACCAATATTCTAACAATCTTGGAAATACAATATAGTTTTTTCCCCTATAATCGATATGACTGGAATATTTGGATTGCAATATTTATTCTAGATGTGGAAAACAATATATAACCAATATTTGTTTTATCGATATTGGTATAAATTATTCAACCAATATTGACCCAATATTTCGTGTGGTAATCTACATTCAAAACTAGTTCAACCAATATTTCACCAATATTATTAATATAATAATAATAATAATAATAATAATAATAATAATAATAATAATAATAATAATAATAATAATAATAATAATAATAATAATAATAATAATAATAATAATAATAATAATAATAATAATAATAATAATAATAATAATAATAATAATAATAATAATAATAATAATAATAATAATAATAATAATAATAATAATAATAATAATAATTATAAAAATTTGATGACTCGAACATATTACAAAATGCTATAGCCTATAAGGATAAAAGGCGCATGATTAGTATAAAACTGTTCTACCTCATGAACATGAACAATATAATATTGTTTTTGAATATTCACCCATATTGGATCAATATTGATTTTTCATTTACAATATATCTATATTGGCCCAATATGGAACCAAGATTCAGCCGATATGATGTGCTACCTAGGAAGTTGGTAAAACAAGACAAAATTTGCCTATTTTATTGAACAATGAAATGGTGTTTTCGAAACGCAAGTACTTCACTCCCAATTTTTCAGCAGAAATCAAAAACCAGATGAAGCTTTCGACCAATTTCTAACAGAAATGAAAAGCCTAATCTTACCTTGTGAATTTAAATACGAAAATGTATTATTGAGAGACAGATTAGTAGCAAATACCCAAAAAATTGTAAATAATACATCGAAAAATATTTTTGTGGATACGCATCGCTTTTCATCAACCAATCATTCACTATAATATTGATCATATTACATTTTGTTTTCTACTTCATGTTTAATTTTTATATATGATCCTAATAGAAATTAAAATAAATACAAATAAATAGGGCAATTGTTATTGACCCTACATAAGTAACTACAGATTACCCAATTTTAAAATAAAACAATAATTTCTCTCTCTCTCGATTATATAAATCCCTTATCCGTTCCAAAATCGACTACTGCTCTATAGCATATGCCTCTGCCACCAAATCAGTCCTCTCTTTTCTCGATCCCATTCACAACTCCGCACTACGTATTGCCTTAGGAGCCCACCGTACAAGTCCCACAGAAAGAATTTGTTGTGAAGCTGGCGAACCCCCGCTGAACTTTCGCAGAAGATACTTGAGCCTATCATACGCCAGCGCTATTTCCGCACTCCCAGATCATGCTACCCATAATAACGTCATTTCTAACCGCTTCACGAATTTATTCAGGAATTCTCCTCGTGCCCATCCCCCCTACTATCAGAGAATTAATAGAATTCTCAACGAACTACAGATCTCTATTCCTCCCATTTTTCCCCAAATCACAACTCCTCCCCCTTGGCTCATCAAATCTCCAAAATGTGACTTAAGCATGACCGTCTTCAAGAAAACAGAAACCAACACGGAGCTGATGATTAATCTCTTCCACCAACGGCTTGACATGCAAAAAAATCTCATACACTTATATACCGACTGTTCAAAAACAGAAAAAGGGGTTGGTGTTGCCGTAGTGACACCTAACTCCACCATCTTCTTCAAAATGCTGGACATGACAAGCACCAACACAGGAGAACTATACGCTATCCTACAAGCATTGATTTATCTGAAAACAGATAACCACAGGGGATATTTAATAATATCGGACTCACTTGGTGCGATTAAGAGCATCCAACAGACATACCCTAAGAACCCTATTCTTCTCCAAATCAAAAATGAACTCCACGACATCGAGACAAACGGAAAAACAGTGAAACATATGTGGGTTCCTTCCCACATAGGCATACAAGGGAACGAGAAAGCAGATGCAGCCGCACCCCTGGCGATTTCAAGCCCACAATCTCACCCAATCAGACGATCAGTACCATTGGACACAAAAAATTATCTGAAAAATACTGTCCTGAATGAATGGCAGAATAAATGGAACCAGTCAAATTCAAAACTTGCAGAGATCAAACAATCCGTGAAACCGTGGGGACACACCTCGAGCAATAGCATCAAACTAGATCATCCCGTCTTCGAATCGGACATACAAGGTTCTCACACGAATATCTGATGCTCCGCACCGAACCACCAAAATGCGACAGCTGCCAAACATTCCTAACAATGAAGCACGTGCTTACAGAATGCAACGTACATGCAGATTCGAGGAAAACTTTCCATCTACCAAGAGAATTCCACAACATTCTAGGAGAAAACTGCCGCACCGAAAACCTAATGTCCTATCTAGCCCACATAAACCTTTATAACATGATCTAATACCATAATATGTAGAACATTTATTATCTACTCTGCGCTAATAACCTAAAGGGTTGATGTGCTTTAATCTGTAAATAAAAAAATAATAATAATTATTTCTCTCCTTGGGCCAAGAAAGCCATTTGATCAGGACATCATGAATTACATTACCTATGCAAAATTTTTAGCAAGTTTGATTAAGACGCTTTTTCTATAAAACCGTTAAAAGATGTTTATTTCTTGGGTGTTCTTAAATAAGACTTGAGTAAATATAAAACTGCCTTGTCCTGTCGCGAAAAAACAAACTGAAATGAGCATAATATGCATTCAATTTTGAGTGATTCAATAGATTTGCGAGTCTTTTGCGGTTTTTCCGCACTCAAAACTATGCCATGTTTCAAAATTAGTATCTGATCTTCAGTTAAATTTGCGAACATTTTGTATTATTTTTAAGAATTTAAAAATGACAAATTAATTTTTTTAGTATGACTAAGTTTCCGAAATTTTATAAAATTTTGAGAAGATTACTTCCTACGTTCGCGACCAACTCAACATCATTTCCATAATCAATTCAGATTGCAAACAAAATTTTTTACTGTGAAGGAAAAAAATATTTGGCGAGGTGTCAACTTTTCGGCAAGACTTATGACTTAGAGGAGAAACATTGCTCTACATTCACCACCATTTGAGATTTTTTTCTGAAGAAATATTACCAAAAGTATGAATGAACTCCAATGCCAAATTTGGAAATGGTTGCAAAATTGAGGAACGGTAGAGGATAATATTTTTTCTGTTATCACCATTTTGCGACTCTTCTGCATTTTTTTCTCTATAAAATCACAACAATTGTTTATAATTCACATTTTTAACAATGTTGCTGACTGTGCAGGGAGGACCAAATTTTTATAGTTTCATTGGCACTAAAATACAAATTTTGTGAAATATAATTTTTCTCCTTTTTTGCTGACGTGATTCTACTATAAATAATTTGCATTTGTATCAAGACATCATGAATAACAATCTCTTGCTTTCTTGCTCAAATATATATTATCAAACTACTTAATGAAGGCGAAAAATTCAGAACTTGTTTTTCATCTCCACAATGAGTATTACCTATAAGTTTATTAATAGTCGACTTACTTGAAGTGGTTTCTACGGCAGAACTGCATATTGCGAATATTGTATAAATAACTATGACCACCAAAGCAGAACGTTGGCGAATATTATTCATTTTGGATATTACTCTGACGACAAGAAACATGTTTTCGTCCTTATATACGTTTTTGGTCAACCCACTCAACATAATCTACACAGTGTCGCAATCAAAATACAACCATGGGCTTTTACGTGTATTTCGAATGGCCCAATATTTCAGAAGAATCACTCATCATTTTTTATTTGAAATAATTTAAGAAAAAAGAACGTCTAAAGCTCAGTAATATCGCTCCTTGTTAAGGAAAATTCAACTGAGGAAGTAGAAATTTGATTCATAGATCCCTAGTACCAGATAGTGAAGTTTTGGATAATATGAACCTCAATACCAGACAGAAAATATTGTATGAGCACAGTGTCGCACCAATACACCAAACCATTCCAGTAAATCAAATGTTCAGGGGCAAAGTTATAGGACGAGATTGGGAGTATCATTGGCCACCACGATGGCCCGATTCAACATCGTTGGACTTTTTTATGGGGTTATTTGAAGCGAAAATTTAATGAAAGTGGACCTTTTACTGACACTTAGCATTTGTAAAATACAATTTGAAAGTGTCATGCAAATATAAAGCTCCAAGTCACAAGAAATGCCATTGAAGACGTAAGCAGAAGAATCGTCGTTTGTATTGAGCGTGTAGGACGACATACTTGAAAAAAGCGCTATGAATTGGTCAAAACATACTACATATTTATTTTCTGACATCATACACAACACCTAGGAGTCCGCAAAGTCATACTGAAGGGTTTTCTGTTTTTCTTTGTTTTTCAATTAAGTTCACACAGCACCGAAAATGTTGCCAGCAATTACAACAAAACAGAAACCCTTTGATGTTTAACGCCTTCCAACATGGCCGCGAATGTTTGCTGCAACACAACACATTTTGTTGATGAAAAGTTTCAGATTTGTTGTTGAATTGTTGAAAAACATGTTTTGTTTCTGTTTTGTTGGTTCGATGTGGACACGGCATAAGAGTTGAAAACGTGTATTTTCCTTTTTCTTATGGAAACGAAAACGCGAAAAGTTTGTTGCAACCAAAAACACAACAGGCGCGTTTTGTTGAAGAAAATTTTCAGATGTTAAATTGCTGAAAAACATTGAGTTGATGTTTTGTTTTTTTAGTTTGGTGTGGGCATGACATAAGAGTTGAACACGTTTTATTTTATGGAAACGCATCAATTAATAAAAGAAAAGTCTCTCAGATTGGCAAAATGAACTGATTCAATGATCAATAATAAACGTGTTGCTAAGTAGAAGAGTTGCTAAGCATAAAACTAGTACTTTCTTACGATTTTCTCTAAATGAAGTATGCTCTTTTCCAATAAAAATACTTAACAAGTGCGGAAAGTTATACTTTCCCGCAAGCTACTGCCGATTTGGCGTGCGGGAAAGGTATGTTCTAATAATATTAAGTAGGTATTAACTATATGCACAAATGTATATGAATTGACGAGTTTGGACGATAGGGATCAATGTTTAAACTTTCACTATAATTTCAATGGACTATCGCAATGATTACACTAATTCCGACTTGTAGAGTTGGAATTATACTAATTCCGAGTTGTGAAGTCGGAATTATAATAATTCCGAGTTGTAAAGTTGGAATTATGCTAATTCCGAGTTGTGAAGTCGAAATTAGGCTAATTCCGAGTTGTGAAGTCGAAATTATACTAATTCCGAGTTGTTAAGTCGAAGTTATACTAATTCCGATTTGTTACGTCGGAATTAGGCAAATTCCGAGTTGTAAAGTCGAAATTATATATTTTTTATTTTATGTGGCCCTTTTACGCTTTCGTACTTTTCTATTCTGTTCCTGATATGGAATGATAACCTGGTGTTATGCTTCGAAAATTCAGATTTAAACAGGTTTTTGCGATTTAAAAATTTGCAGTGAGTTTATTGTCTGCAGAGATTGAAACTCAGTTATTGTTTATGAAAATGTTCTCTCGTCCTAAAGGACTCGTGGTGTAACCAAGCAATTTGATCTCGTCGATTTCTGACAGAATTACTGTCGAGAGTATTGCAAGCACTCGTGGTATTACCCCCGAGAGTAGCTGTAACGGGGATTTATCGTAATGTCACACACCGCCATTTTGGAAGCCCCTAGTCCAGGACTTTAGCATTCTGTTGCTGCCGTTTATTATTTTCTTTGGAGTGATACTTCTATTCCACCTGATAAACCGTAATACCACGATTAATTAGAATTCACCCACGACGAAGAAAGTGTTGGATCTCCAAAACTCCCAATGTCCTGAGGTGGATGGAACAGGTTGTTATACCCGTAGAGAAGGTACAAATGCGAGTATCTCGGTTAAAGTGGAAGGTCCACCATTTACCTGCTCAGACTACCGATAGATTGTTCCTCTTGTACCCCCCCCCCAAGACTAAATAATACTTTTTTTTTCCACTCATGTTATCTCTATCTCAATATTTTCAATAAAATTTCACAGCATCCAGTGGTCTTTCTGTGTCGTCACTATAGAAACACGGTTTGTTGGCACGCCTCGAATTTGACTGTGTTTGTTCGTATAGCTGCTTCAATTTCAAGTTATTTTCTAGAAGATGGATGTCGATTATGTTAGTGGTAGCTGATACCACATCAGATATATCTGAGGAAGCAAATGCAATAATATTTAATATGTTACCGGCCAAATCCAAATTGATATATGAGAAAAGATATGACCAATTTCGTGAATGGTGCGACAAGAAACATGTAAAAAAGGTTTCTGAAAATGTGCTTTTATGCTATGATGAGGAAAAATCAAAAATTATAAAACCTCCTACGTTATGGAGTGTCTTCTCAATGTTGAAAAGTACATTGAATGTTAGGGAAAATATTGAAATAAGGAAGTTTTCAACAAAATTGGTTCCGCTCATCAAGAACAAAAGCGTCGGATACCGAGGAAAGAAATCTATTACCTAGGAAAGAAATCTATTAAACAATATTTGGGACAGCAGCAAAACGCAAGTGTACTCTTATAACATTATATTTCCAATATTTCGACAGTGGTTACTGTCATCATCAGGGAGCTACAAAAATGGATGAAACTATGGTAAAATGGTGAGGATGAGAGTCCTATACTTACAATGTTAATGAGATTGGTCGCTTAACAACGATGTTACAGAATTAAAAAAGACAAAATCCATGTGCAACATGGGGTACTTAATAAAATTTATGTAAA
Organism: Chrysolina oricalcia; assembly: GCA_944452925.2. NCBI lineage: Eukaryota > Metazoa > Arthropoda > Insecta > Coleoptera > Chrysomelidae > Chrysolina > Chrysolina oricalcia. The sequence goes on from OX101822.2 coordinate 55,328,774, forward strand.
ACATTAAACAATTAAAAAATGTGTCGGATGCACAACACCTGTAGGAATACCACGAGGAGCGAGGGAGAAGAGAAAATTGTTGGGTTAGAATTTATTAAAATTAATCATATCTCATATATCAAAAGTCAAAGTCAAAGTCTAATTTTTTCATAGAAGTTATAGAACAAGATAACAATTGGTCTGAGCTGCTGGGGTTTCCAGTACAGTTGCAATTACTGCTAAGGAGGATATATAATTATGGATTTCATGTAATTGTTGAGAAAATTGTTAACAATTGTTTGAACAAGTTTTTGAATTAATGTGGAAATTATGGGGAGTAAAAAGTGTAAGGAATACCGAATGAAATTAAGTAATGCCAAAGGAGCTGTTATTAAGAGCACTTGGGTTCTTGTCCAACAATAATAAATAAGAATAGATCTCACTCAAGTGGTAAAGATCTGTTCTTTTGTTTAAACAATGATGAGAAATAAATGTCTTTTCCAAGAATATTCGTTTTGAAGTATTACCTTCTTTAGTTAAAATTTTTGTGGAATTGTAGTCCATTGAGTGACAATCTTTGAAAACATGTTCACTGAGAGCACATCTCTCAGGGTGCAATCTACTATCACTTTTGTGTGAAGTTATACGGTCTTTTAGCAACCTTGCTGTTTGACCAATGTATTCATGACTACAGTTGGCACAAGGTATGCTAAATTAGTATATTGCATCCTTGGGGATGCAGTCAGAAAAAAAGGCCTTGGTAGGAAAACTCTTTGCTAAATTGTCAAGCTTTCGAAAAACTTTATTTTCATTCTCAAGACATCTGAAAAATTATTAATGATGTAAACATAACACTAATAAATGAGAAAAACAACTTACTAACGTAAGGATAGTTTGAAGAAAATAGCTAATGCTTTTTCATCGGTCATTATGTAGACACAATTTTTTTAAACAGAGATGACGAAATACGAACATATTAAAACACTGTAAAAACAGCATGTTATCTCGGTAGAGACAACTGCAGTAAGAGATTAAAAAAGTAAACTATTTCTAAGGATTCACTTAGATTAACAATATTCGAAACATTTTAGATTATAACTGAAAATGTATCAAACATTTCACGCATTTCGCCGCAGAGCACAAAACAAAATAGAGAAAAAAAGGAAAGTGTTACTTGTCAGCTGTCAAATAACTTGTCAATAAGATTTGTGCCACCACAAAACTTGTTTATGATTATTGCAGAATGCCATCTATGGGGGATTATATGAATTGGAGGAAAGAGTAATATTTGAATTTCGTGAGTTGTCAGACTCTAATTTAAGAGTATAATTATAGATTAAGCTAAGGTTAGCAACATCAGACCTTTTATTCATAGTGTTAGGTTCATTATGGATTAAACCATTTCTAAAAAGTTTCTTTTAAGGCAATTGTCCTCCTTTGCTAAAATTGTAGGTTCATTAAAATTGATATTAAGAAAAATTAACATTTCAATTGCGTCTTCGATTAAGAAACCTACCACGTTGTAACACCGATTTTCATTTCCCACGGGCTAGCTGTATCGAAATATTTAATTTCCTACGCCTTTCATGAACTACTAGACTGTCATTATAGGTAGGTATTAACCAAGGATACTAAAATTTAACAAGGAGTGTTTGATTCCCATAAGACAATGGGGACACTAGTAGAAAGAAATGAAAGAACATTTGTGACGAAATGAGACGTAGTAGGACGTGTCATGGCCGCCGTTCTCTATAGACAGTAACGGACTAGCTCTAGGTATATGAGAGTTACTGCTCACAGTTTTGTTGCTTGGTTCGAGTTCCACTCTGTACTCATATCCAAGTACGTCACTATGACGCGTTGATACTACAAGTTTCTGATTGGCTAGAGCTTATTAAACCATCCTTGTTAAATTTTAGTCTCCTTGGGTATTAAAGAATTTTATGAACATAAATAATATCGAATCAAGTTTGTTTACGTCTGTCTAATAATTTGACAGTTCACATCAGTAGATAATTACAAAATTCGATTGAAAAATTAAGCTATTAACCCTTTCGCTGCGGATCGGTATAGTGACTAACTCAAGTGAAGCTGCACTACTATCCTCGTCCCACTACCCTCCATGCTGTACCGACAAACAAAATTAAAATCAAGATCGGCACAAAATTTTATGTCGTATCGGGTCTTCACAACATGCTAGCAACGATAACTGAGCTTGCTGTAACGCTAGAGAAATACTGGCCATTTGTTTTCACGTAGATCCGCGGCATACATGAGTGCCATTCGCACCGCGCGAGGAATCGCTGCGTCTTGCATGTATGCCAGTCGCACTGAAAGGGTTAAGAATGATTAGAGATAGTGAGGATGATTTAACAATCAAGTTAATAAATTTTTCTCAGAAGCTCCTGATAATGCCTATCTTCTGACAAGGGTATGATTTTCTTTTCATAAAACCAGAATAATTTCAACAAAAAGATTGATTACAATCGAATTCTATATTTTTGAATAGTTGACAGATACTTTGTATATACTAGTTAATTTGAACATATTATTATGTGCTCTAGTAACGACGAGTGTTGATTCAGATGACTCATGGAATTTGGATGGTGGAAGCGAGAGTTCAAATCCACGCAGCTACATTTTTTTTTCATTTTATGAAATCGGTTAGTGTTTGATTTTTTCTGCATAGATTTTTTTTATTTCCAAGTTGTCAAAATTTGAAAAATTTTAATGTTATTTATTTCACGACGTAGGTAGGTACGTGTACAAAAAGAAAAAATTTATGTTTCATTCAACGGGTGAAGAAAAAAAATTATCTAAACCATATAAAAATGACGGCAGGAGAGTTTAGGATAGAAAGGATTTTTAAAAATATTACAGATTTGTTAATGATTCAGATGGTCGTAGAAAAAGTATAGTGTACAATGAGCATGAAATGACCCATTTCCCACTCGTAGGTATATGAAATTTTGTAGTATTCGCTACGCTCGTACTACAAAATTGCATATACCTACTCGTGGGAAATGTATGTAATATCATGCTCATTGTACAATATACTATATACGACATTCAAAAATATCGTGCCGCAGGCTTATAATCATTGAAAACCTATCTTATATTGAGTTATGGGTCTGGCGACCTTGACGAGTTCGGATTATTGCATCTTCAATCGTAATTAATGACAAACATATTTAATATTAATTTTTCCTTTTGTCATTGTAGCGGGAATAGAATTTGTTGAAAACTAAAGTTTTTTATGAGCGCTTTCATTCATTGCTGGTTCAGCTACAAATATAGTGTAACAATGAGACGAGAAAGCGACGTGAACTGCTGGACACACAGGGTATATCTTCACGAGATAACGCAAACTTATACAGGGTCACTTATATGAATGAAAACGGTCGATTATCTTCTGAAATGCGATAAGTATCGAAAAATATTAAGATTCAAAAGTTTAGGGATTTTCTAAAATCTGTTATAATGAAGAGAAATCGAGTAAACAGAATCAGCCAGAAAGTCATGAAAAATGCTTTTTCTTTCATATCATTTCTCATTTCTACTCTTCTCAGAATTCTAAACGAAATTGATATAGCACATCATATTCTATATCCAACGGTTTTCAAAATATCGGATTTTCAAATAATTTTTCTTATAAATCATACAAAAATATGAAATCCCTATTAGTGAAAATTATTCCAGATATAGTTTCAGTATAGTTGTCGATTTTCATCAAGTATCGGCTACATCAATTGAAATTTTGGGGTGAAAAGATTTTATGACGGAAATATGTGCAGTTATGTAGAATAAAGACAGGGAAGCCATATTTTGATGAAAGCTTATGGAAGAAATAAGGAGAGTCTAAACTCAACTCATGTTTGACAAAATGGCTTCGCGGCCGGAGTTTTCGATGTCACAAGTTTCACTCGGGTTTGAAGGCCATTGTTTTTTTGGAATTTTTCCTAACGTTTCGCTAGCGCGAGTGGCTAGCTTCTTCAGAGGCTTATAATACATCATGAATAATCTCAGATGACTGGAGATTCCGTCTGCGAAGATTGTATTTATTCTGATTTAGGTAGTCCTGTTCGTTGATTACCGTATCTCGATTTGACCCCTTTCTACCTGCCGGCTTAATGTCGTTGATATCCTTTGTTATTTCAGAATAGCTCATTACCGTAACTGGGTTAAGCATATTTTCGATAACATTAATTGACACCTTTTTGCCAGCTGTCTTAATGTCGTAGTTTTCATTTATTATTTTGGAAAGTCTGAGAATGGGATTCCATATTCGGTAGAGGTTAACAGCTTCTTCTTTTCTGTTGAAATTCTCCGTGTGTTTGTGGATCTCTATTGCCTCCCGTACGAGTCGGCTATGGTATCCCTGGTTGGAGGCAAGAAGTTATACGTCCTCAAACAAAATCTTGTGGTTTCCTTCACTGAGCGCATGTTCTGCCACTGCCGACTTGTCCGTTTGGCCCAATCTGCGGTTCCTCTGATGTTCCTTCAGCCTTGTTTCCATCGATCTTTCTGTGGTTCCGATGTATACCTTTCCGCAAGTGCATGGTATGCGATATACCCCCACTGCAGATAGTAGGTCTCTTTTGTCTTTTGCCGATCTAAGGCTTTGTTGTATTTTTATGTTGTGTTGCCTCAAAACTTTTCCAATTGTGTCTGTGACTTTAGGACAGAAGAAGCTAGCCACTCGCGCTAGCGAAACGTTAGGAACAAATTTCAACAATACGACGGCCTTCAAACCCAAGTGAAAATTGTGACACTGTCAACTCATGTCCTTGCAATTTGTTGCGTATTTCAGAATAATATTTAAATTTCATTTGTAAATTTATTTATTTTGTTAATTTCGCGTTGTGAAAGTGGCGGTTTGAAAACTCTCACTTCCAACATCTCTGAGATGTTTTTGTGCTCGTTGTGTACCTATTATATCTATTGAAAAAAATATCGTTCTCACTCACTCATCTTTTGCTTCTTATCGCGTCGTTCCACTTTTTACATTCATACTTAAAACATGAAAGAGTTCCATCATCACCCAAAAATAACGATTACACTCCAGTCAAACTGCAACGTTCTGTTTTCTGCACAGGCATAGACGAAAGTCTAGTTTTTATATAATAAACAAACTTTCTGAAACATGCTCGTTTTGTAAAACTTCATGTCTAGCCGTTCACAAATCACAGAGATAGCTGTGGATGAAAAATGATAATATATAATTCTGTTGGTTTCAGTAATTTTGTATGTTGTTTACCAAATATCCGAATTATGATTTACCTGGAACCTTCATTTGCCTCAACAATCTACTTCAGTTTTTTCCAAATGATCTTAGTTGAACAAACACACAATTCTTTGTTATTTTTGCTCGGCACTGATTGCAACGCTTGGTATAGTAATGAATATTCTGGAGTTTCATCTCAACACCAAACCACTATTTTTAATACCTCAACATGTGTTTCAGTTACCAAGTGGTGAGTTAATTTTTTTTTTGATTTTGGAAAACCTTATGAAAAATTCAACACACCTCGTATCTAAATGAAAGATGATATTGAAAAATTGAATCACAAGGCATTATTGTCTTTCGCCAAGTACGGCCAATTCCATATGTCATTAGAGTGGCCAGCTAGATCTCCTGATCTAACCCCACTAGATTTCATTTTTTGGAGATATCTCAAGTCAAAGGTTTACGTGAACTGAATCAATATTACATTATTATGAATAAAAAATCTTTAATTTCTCGAACATACGTTTTAGACACTAGAATAAACGAAAAAGTGAGGAATTTTTTTTCCCGTAATTATTTTATTACATATGCTTTTGTTAATTTGCTAGTTTTTACAATTCACAAATTTACATACAAACCCTGATATTTGTTAAACTAAATCCTACAATTTGTTTCACTTTTTGGAGCAATTTTTTGAAAGGCTTTAAAAAAGATCCCTTTTGGAAAAGTTAGGAAATGTTGATTTTCCGCTTAACAATCGACGAGACTAAAAAATTAAAAATGCAAATAAGGCTATGAATTTTTTTTTTAATATTCCAATTTCTTCGTATTTCATTTATTTGAAGTTGAATAAAAATTATTCTTTAAAATTTCTTATTCTGATTGTTTGAATAATTGTTATAAACAAATGCGTTGTTTATAAGATATTTGAATTTTTGTTTTTGGAATTTTGATCAGCAATTAATATCATGACTTTAAGAATAAAATAATTTCTTTGAAAAAAATGTGTTGCTTAAAAATGCATTTGTTGATCAATTTTTTTTGCTACCAAATACTAATATTAGGGAACTATATTTTTTTTGCATCATAATTTCCATTGCTCTTCGATATTTAAAAAAATATTCATTTATATTTTCTTTGTTTATTTAAGAAACAATTTCTTATAAACAAATAAATTCTCGACACTTCAGGTCTTTTAAGGATAGGAGTGCAGCTTTTAACCAAAACTGTACTCCAATCATTTATCAACTTAAAAAAAAGTTTTTAGAAGTATTTTCTTAAATAATTGCTAAAAAAGTTGATAAATAATAGGGTTAGAGCTTTTGTTTGAAAGCTACTTTGTCTATTATCAAAAGGAGAACAAGAAAGAACTGAAGTTCAAATAGTTAATGAGTTCTTCAATCAAATTTTGAGGGGATTTTTATAAACAATTGCCAAAAAATTTGATAAATGGTAGAATGGTTGAAATCTGTGCCCCTATCCTAAAAAGACCTGGAGTGACTTTGTCCTACCTCCATTTGTTTATTCATTTTCATAACGAAGATTGAGAGCTACGAGGAAACGCCAAAATAGAACAAAATTTTTATACACAACAAATAACACATTTTTTGCTATTTCTTGCAGTATTAAAAAAATGTATCATGAGAATTCATCTATTTATAAAAAATTGTTTATTAAATTGACAAAGAAAATATAAATAAATATTTTTCTTGAAACTATCAAACAGCAATGGAAATTATTATTTAAAAAAATTGTTTCCTAAGATATTTGGTAGTAAAAAAAATAGTAAATCAACAATCAAAATGATTTTGTTCCTGAAGATCATAATATCTAGTGCTGATTAAAATTCCAATAAAAAAAATTTAAATATCTTATAAACAATGCATTTGTTTATAACAATTATTTGAATAATCAAAGTGAGAAAATAAAAAAAATATATTTTCATTTTACTTTAAATAATTCGGAAACGAACGAAGTGGAATTTAAAAATATATATATTTTTATAGCTATATTTGCATTTTTCCTTTCTTAGTCTCTTAGATTATTAATAACAAAGTGGAAAATCAACATTTTTGTATTTTTCCACTAGGTATCTTTTTTAAAGCCTTTCAAGAATAGCTCCAAGGAGTAAAACAAATTAGAGGCTTTCAGTATAACAATTGTCAGGGTTTTTATGTGAATTTGAAACTTGGAAAAACTAGTTAATCAACAAATGCATATGTAATAAAATAATTACGGGAAAATTTATTTTTAATGGAATTTCATTTATACAAGTGATTTTTTTTTTATTCCCCAATATTGATATTTAATGGTTAAAATTATTTTTATTGTTCAAGGGTCCGTATCAGTCAGCGCACGCGGGACTCGCATCACCCGCTTTTAGCGCTATTTTCGCCTCTAAATTGAAATTCTACATATTAGTGGTAGAGTTTCGGAAGGTAAAATTTTTGGTAGTAAAGGACCCCGCACATTTCTTATGGGAAATGGCTTTCCGTGAATTTGGCTGAATTTTTTTTGTATTTTGTAGTTCTTGATGAGCTGATCAAACGTGTCTATAGCCACAAAGCTCAAAAATGGACAGTTTACGAGATATGGAGATTTGAAAATGGATTTTTTCCATTTTTTGTAGTATTTGGTTATCAATCCGATAGCTCTTATTTCTTGATGGGATGGCATTTGAATGTTCGGTGCCCCCAATCCGACTGAGAAATGGTCTTTCTCACTTATGTTAGGCTCCGCCATTAAACAATTGGCATACACTGCTCCACACTGGTTATGAAATCAGGTACTATTTCCAAGATTTTCCATACATCTTTTTATGCTACAAGATATCGCCAGTATAATTATAATTGTCAAAAAACGACATATGTTGGGTATTTTTTGAAGAGAGACCATAATAACTGATACTGAATATATCTAATGTCCAATAATATCGAGCATGTTTTCCAAAATGTTCATAACGAGGCTCAGCAAGCTTCGATGGAAAAAATGGACAAATCATAATACTGTGTTCACAGAAACAAAAAATGTGATCATTATCGATGTCATTTACATGAGATAACGTGATTTATTTCTCGCAAATCTCGATAATCTGACAATGGTGTGCCAAGACATTTTCCTCAGGGTGCCTCGTGATGGATGCCTAGCATCTCACAGCTAAACAAACCCGTGAAAATGTCTGCATCTTTGATACTTTGTAGTACTTTCCAGGTAGAATAGGAAAGTTCAGGTGTTGGAATCAAACTATGAATGGAACTTTCGATATTCACCACCGAATTCTTGAAAATACTATTTTTTATAAATGTTGCATTAGAGTTTACACTTATAATTGAGTATCTACTCATATGATCGTTTGCAAAATGAATGGGTAGATCAATAAAAAACAATGTAATTGTAGGAGTAAAAATCATAATAATAATGATATTAAATAAAGAACAATAATAATCTATCTTGGCAATCTCAAAAAATAATTTAAAATATTACGAGCGCAGCGGATTTATTTTTCCTTTATATTCTTGAAATGATTTATGACTGTGTTAGGTTCGTTGATATAATTATAGTTATATGTTACCAGTAAATCACTTTACCCATGATCTGACTCATAATATTTTAAATGATTTCTTGAGATTGCTAAAGTAGTTTATTTATTTTTTTATATAATATCATTATTATTATTAGTATTATTATGAATGCTACTTTTACTAATATAATGTTTTTGAGTGATCTACTCATTCATTTTACCAAAAATCATATGAACAGATAGAATTCATTTATTTATGTAAAATTTGATGCAACATTTATAAAAAATTATAGTAGTTTCAAGAGTTCCCCAGGTAGCACATCATATCGGCTGAATCTTGGTTCCATATTGGTCCAATATGGGTGAATATTCAAAAAAACAATATTATATTAATAACATTGGTGGAATATTGGTTGAACTAGTTTTGAATGTAGATTATCACACGAAATATTGGGTCAATATTGGTTGAATAATTTCTACCAATATCGATAATACAATATTGGTTATATATTGTTTTCCACATCTAGAATAAATATTGCAATCCAAATATTCCAGTCATATCGATTATAGGGGAAAAAACTATATTGTATTTCCAAGTTAGTTAGAATATTGGTTGAATATCATTTCCACTTTATTTGACAAACTCATATTGAGTCAATATTGGTTCAATGATATTTACCAATATCGATAAAACAATATTGTCTTCACATCATTTTTAAAATCTACAATAAATATCGCAATCCCAATATTCCCCTGATATCGATTCTAGGAATAAAAACTATATTGTATCTCCAAGTGTGATTACACATTGGTTGAATATCATTTCGCCAATATTCAACAAATCTTATGAATTAATATTGGGTGAATATTGGTTCAATAATATTTATCGATATCATTAAAACAATATTGTCTTCATATTGTTTCCTACATCTAGATTGAGATGAAATTTGAATATTGGCCGAATATTCAATGAAACATATTGAAATTATATCATGATCAAACTTAGATAAAAATCCGCTAGATGGCTCTTCATATACAACGTCTTCTAAAACCTACGAAAGTATATTAAATACTTCCTTTACCTTGTTTTCAAGACAGCTCACTCGGTGGTTATGGCGATCAAAAGACAGACTCTGGTGTCACCTTCATCAACTAAAGGACATTTAATAATTTACCAAGGTATATTGACATCCACCAATATATCCAAATGATATTGTACCAATATCGATAAATATTGTACCAATATCAATAAATATTTTGAGGCCATTATTGCTTCAAGAATATTCCACCAAAACTATTTCTAAAATATTCAAACAATATTCGACCAATATCGCAAAATGTTCACATACTACTTCTCGACAATATAACTTTTAAATATTGTGCCAATATTGTCAGAATATTGTATCAGCGATATTGTACCAATATCGCCGAACATTTTGAGGCCAATTTTAGTTCAAGAATATTTTGCCAATATTATTCAAGTAATATTGGACCAATATCGCCGAATGTTCACATTTTTTTTCTCGCCAATATTGCATTTCCAATATTTCGCCAATATGTTCACAATATTGTACCAATATTTTACCAATATAGGTGTGCTACTTGGGTCGGGGGCAAATATCGGAAGTTCCATTCCTAGATTGCTTCCATCATCTTAACTTCCTTATTCTACTTGTAAAGTACTACAAGGTATCAAAGATGCAGACATTTTTTCGGATTCGTTTGGATGTGAGATGCTATCATCCATTTAGAGCCACCCTGAGAAAAATGTCTTGGCACACCATTGTCTGATTATCGAGATTTGTGTGGAATAAATGTCATATTATATGTAAATGACATCAATAGTGATCAGAATTATTATCTCTGACGATACATGATTCTGATTTTTCCGTTTTCTCGTTATGAAAATTTTGGAAAGCATATTTGATATTACTGGACATCAGATATATCTAGAATCAGTTATTCCAGAAAATACCTAATACATGTTGTTTTTTGAAAACATGAATCATTCTGGCGTTACCTTGTATCATGAAAAGTTGGATAGAAGATCTTGGAATTAGTACCTCATTTCATGTCTAGTGTGGAGCAGTGTATAAAAAATTATTGATGGCGGTGCCGAAAATAACTGAGAAATACCATTCCTCAGTCGGGTTCTGGGCGCCGAACATTTAAATTCCATCTCAAGAACAAATGAAAGCTTCCCGATTGATGGGCAAATACTACAAAAACTTTTAAAAAATCCATGTTGAAAGCTCCATATCTCGAAAACTGTCCATTTTTGAGGTTTGTAGCTATGATCACTTTTGTTCAGCTCATCAAGAACTACAACATTCCAAAAATTCAGCCAAATTCACGGAAAGCCTTTTCCCATAAGAAATGTGCGGGGTCCTTTCCTCCCCTTTCAGGATCTTTTTCAACTTTTGGATATCTTCAATAGTTTCTGAGATATGCAAAAAACCAAACCCACTCCTTTTTTTTACTAAATTGTTCATAACTTTTGCAATTTTTGCCGGCGCACCTTCAAAATTTTCCAAAAAGTTTCTAGAGGACATTCCGAATCGAAAGAGCCCTGGATCATAATTTTTGGTTCCGTTGAAGAGAAATTCACCAAAATAGTTGTAGACAAGACTAGAATAGAACAGGGGCCATTTCAAATGTGTGAACCAGTGTGATGATGATTTCGATATCTTCAGATCATCATGGGTTTTGAAACTGAACATCTTGTTTCTGTCATATAATAGAAATATGTAATAATTATTTTGCTGATAGAACTGGTACTGGATATTTTTTTGTCTTCTGGTAATTTATAAAATGCAAGCGCAGCGAGCATCTGCTTTAATTTCTCCTTTTCATACTTATTAGTGATTGAATTACCAGTAATTCGGAAAGCTAGGTAGGTTCGGTCATGTGCCCCTTTTTTACGTTCAAAATTTTGTTGGGTTGCCAGAAGAAATATTTTTTCTGCTAATTTATAAAATGCGAGCACAGCAAGCATCTGCGTTGATTTCACTTCTTTATAGTAATTATTTCTCGAATTCCAGCAGCTTGGAAAGCTAGCTAGGTAAGGTTATGTCCCTTTTTTATGTTGAGAAATTTGGTCCATGGCCAAAGACGTGGTAATTCGAAAGGTATGCCGAAGATATACCATGTTTTCAAATTAATTTAATAATATATATATATATATATATATATATATATATATATATATATATATATATATATATATATATATATATATATATATATATATATATATATATATATATATATATATATATATATATGTATGTATGTCTTGAATTCTTTTTTTTTCTGGTTGTTTTTTTCCATTTGATTTTTGTCAATGGATTAATTTTCCTAGAAGCGATAAAAAATGTCTTACTTGCTATTTTGAGAACGCCTGTGGATCATTTTCGGACTATAGGCGAATACACAACTGATTCTCGGTGGTGATTTAGGAATTGAATATTGTGATTCCCCGTAAGATTCTACTCATTTTGCAATATGAGAATATCCGAGTAGATAAGACAACGAGAAAAAAATAAAAAAGAGGTTGAGGTCAAGTCAGAGCTATTCTGGAAATTGGTATACACATATCTTGTCGATATAAGGAGACTCTACTTTGTTGTCATCCATATCAATTTGTTGGTAGCTCGAACACAAACACATAATGCTTTTACTTGACAGTTTATTGTTATTTGGTATTTTGAACTTTGCTCATTGGAGTACAGCGGAATCAGGTAAGCTTTTTTCCCTTTTTCAAAATATGATTTGTCCTGAGTTTTTGTTTGAGATTCATCAAATTAATCCGATCATTTCGAATTTTGTAAAAGAATTGATGAAATAGGTATTCAAAATGAGTTTTTGGATTGAGAAAATGTCTCCATCAAGGTGATAAAGTTCTTGTTATGAGAGACATCTGAAGACAGAAGAAAATGAACGAATAACAGACGAAAATGCAGAAATGTAATCGACTGAATGTCTACGAACACTTCAAACAGTATTCAGAGCAAAAACCATAATGTAGATTATTTCCTTTTCTACTTCAAGACATCGATATATGAAAAAAAAAATCACATCTCCATGATATTTGTGGAGAACCTCGAAAAAAAAACTAAAATTTCTTTCAGAATTAACAAATTTGAAGAAAAATAACTAATCTACAGTTTCGGAATTTTGAATTTACTAAACGACAATTCACATGTACACGACAATAACGCAGACAGAAAAAAAACCTCCTTTAAGTATCTTTGAAAGGGGATTTCCAACATTATCTGAACAGAATTATTCAACAGATCAGATAATTTTCTCTACTTTCAATTGCATCAACAACTGTTTGACATTTTCCACTTTCATAATATTGACAGTTATATTAATTCACATAAAATAACTTCACATCAAATCAAATAATTAAAAACGGATTACAGAATCCACTCTTTCGCTTTCACCTAAACAATATGTGTATTCGTCGACGAATCTCCAACAGGAAACAACTACTGCCCCATACCACAGTTGAATTATTATTTCTGTTAGATTCTTGGCAAAGTATTCTACAAGAATTACTTTGTAGTGCTCCCCAATTACCATAGCAGAAATCGATTTTTGATTTTATTAGGGGAACACCTCGGGACCAATTTCATGGTCCTTGCCACATTTTCTTTCAGTGAATGATGGAACATGGTTAGTATCAGTCTGTGATTGATTCTGTCAAAGGCTTTCGAGTAGGTGATGTTAAAGAATCAATGCAGTGATTTATTATCATCTGAAACGTTCAAAATCACCTATCACTATGAATAGAACCGTGACGCAGCTATGATCAGCTCTGAATCCAGACTGATGTGGTGGTACTATTTCGTAGGTTTCTAGAGATGTTGTGATACTTGAAAGAACAATTTTTCTTAGAGGCTTCCGATTTGGCACCCAAAATACTTATTGGTATAAGATTTTCATTGCCCATCGGATTAGACAATTTAGGAATCAGTAATACAGTGGAAGATTTCCATAAACTGGGGTATTGACTATATCCTATGCAGAAATTGAAAATATGACAAATGTGCAAAGTATCACTGTCATGTTGATTTTGTCTGTGCCATCGGCTTTAGATTTGAGGGATAGCTCAGCTTCATAGACTTTAATATCGTCAGTAGGAGAAAATGAGAAATTGTTTGCTTCAGAGTCAAGGTTTATTGAATAAGAATGGATGAAATCGCCATCTGGATGGAAGGGACTGTTGGATCAATTGATAAAATATTAATTTATTCCCAATGAATGTTTAAGATGATCTGGTATTTTATGTATTAAAGTTTCTTGACATTCAAGTTTCTTGATTTTTTCCAAAAGTTTTTATTATTTTTGTTAGTTCTCACTTTGAAGCCTATAAATATAGGTTTGCTTTTTTCCTGTTTTCACTGGATATCTTGCTTCGTTTCGAAGGTGTTTATAGAATGTTCAATGCGCATCTCAAGCTTGATAGTGGGAGTGAGCGGGTGCCTTGGGGCGAATTATTTTCACTGTTCTGATAGGTGGACACTGTATTCAGAAATTTTCACATTTTGAAAAGTCATTTTATTTGTTCGCAACTTTGACATAATTTAACCGACCCTGTATGTCTTGCGGTTTATGAGATTCCAGTGACGAGACTCCGATATGTCAGCACAGACGATGAAAGTTTTCAGTTTCTGAATCATTTACTTCACAAGACATAATATGACAAATAAGGTGTGTCATGCATGTGTTATGGAAAGATCTTTACTCTCAGTGTAAATGATGCCTGATAAGAATATACCTAATGTGTTTTTCGGTGACGAATTATTTAATTCTTAGAAATACTGCAAAAAATTATGTTTGTTTATTTTGAAAAAATCGTACATAGGTACAGGAGCAATATAAACTTTTTTTAACTAGGGATCATGACATATCATAATATCTAACTTATTTCATTTGGAAGTTTTTGAAAAAAAATTGAGCCTGAAAACAAATTCATGCAGTTGTTGCAATGGAGTTTGTATATCAACTTCCTAAAGTTCGAAACTGTTTATCAAAAAAGTAAATGAGAAATGAATGATGCAAAAACTACATTTTGTGAGATTCTCAGGATTTCCACTTCTCAAAAATAACTGCAAAAATGCTCTACTCTTACTTCACTCCGTTTGAGGAGGGGAGGGGGTTTGATCACTTCATCTTGCTATATCATTCCATTTATTTTTATAACAACGAATGCAGCATTCTCCGGATATTTTTTGTTTTAAATAAGTTCTTTTCTACAATTGGATACATACGTAGTTGCAAGAAGCGCTCCTACCATTAGCTAAGAATTCATACTGAATAATATTACAATGCATGCATACATTTGCTAATTTTTTTTTGTTTCTGTTCATCTATATTTCTTTACAGAATATAGCTGGGAAAACGTATTTGATAACAAAATCACATCACCGGTACATCTTCAGCGATACCAAGGCAAGAAATATTATATGGGCACACATTTCGAGGTGAGTGAGATGGGAAACGATTGTTGTAGGAATAACTTTTTCATTTTACTTTTCTTTGTCTGCATATAATTTTACTGGATATATGTTGGGCTGAATCTATTTCTCAGATTTTATAACGTAACCCATAAGTTGAAAGTTTCATTTTCATCGTGTTTTTTTTTTCAGTTAAATATTATTTAAATTATTAAAGAAAGTACAATTCCATAATGTAATCTATTGATTTACTATACAATGTTATCAATCATCCGACGACACGGGTAAACATACATAAAATGCACAACTGCAATCGATTTGTCATTGATTATCTGAAACGTTCAAAAATACCTGGAGTAGTCCTCACGACATTATCCGTTTCCTCAAGTCATTCACATCTAGTACATGAGTTTTATGACCCCATCAATTTAGGTCTAAAAGATTCAAATCAGGACTACAAGCTGGCCAATGTTGAGGCCATGCATGTCTAATCCAACGATAAGGTAGGTGATGTCGAGATGCTGACGAGCAAGATCAGTAAAATGAACTGAAGCCTCGTTGAACATGAATCACGTTTTGCCTCTTACAAGTACTGGTACTTCTTTCAACAAAATGGGTGAATGTTATCGCAAAAAGTCATTGTGGGATTCACCTGTTGATTTTGCTATTAAAAAAATGGACCAGTTAGGTAGTCACCCATAATTCCGACCAGAACGTTCAGCGAAGATTTTTGCTGAAAATAACTTTCTCTAATAACGTGAGGATTATTGTCGATCCAAAAATGGTTATTGTGATGGTTCATAACAGCATATTGAGAAAAATTTGCAGCGTCCGTAAATGAAATATTTGACGGAAAAGTTATTATTGTGTGCCATCATATGAATGAACAACCTTCAAAACAGTAATCTAGATCGAAATCCAGAGGCAGTAGAGCTTATAACCGCTGTGATATTGGTATAGGAAGATTCTTTTTAATACTTTTCAAACTGTTCTTGAGCTGACACCAAACTGCATTCCTGGTATCATTTGAAGGATCTTCTTCTATTGCATCAAGTATAGCTTCTTCTAGTTCAGACGTTGTTACCCTTTCGTCTTCCACCACCTGCATTTTTATCTAAACTCCCAGTTTCACATAATCTTGCCTGTAGCGTCCTGAATGTTTTAGCACATGGAAACACTCTGTTGAGATATTTGTGCTGGTAAATTCTCCGTGATTGTTCCGCATTTCCATTTGCAAATCCATAAATAAAGTACATGTCAGCTATTTCAGCATTAGTAACATTATTCATGATGTAATTACTGCTAATTGACAACTTTGAATTCAACTAATATTACAATACTATCACTGTAAATGAAGAAAACACAAGATTTCAAAAATTTGCATTTTTAGTTGCTTGACCTAAAAAAATTAAATAGATTACAACGTACTTTTTTTGCTCTAATATTGTTGGCACACTGGACCTTATAATATCAATATAGTTGGGGATTAATAAGCGCTTTATTATTTCAAATAACTGTACCAAATTTCAACCAAATCGGTTTAAATATATTTATGATATTTTATAAATACAGTTTTTTTTTTAAATTTAAACGACCTGTATGTCAGAAGCGAAGCAACTCCGGACATAAGTTCAAGAAAACTTCTGAGAAGTGATAAAGGTCACATACCATACAATTACCATAATATACCCAAAACAATAAAATAACTGCGCGACTACATGTTGCCTTCAACGAGTGAAACAAAAGAACTATCTCCAAGATTCTGTCAAATAATTCCTTTTAGAGATATCATAAAAATATAGGCCTCGTACAACAGAATAAACATATTGGGACTACACAAATATTCGAAAGAGATTGTTGCTCTATTGAACTGAAATGTCCCATTTGGAAATATTCGTTCGTCCTTAAGCACTTGAAAGACGTAATCTCATACAATGGTTTATTTCCAAAGGTATCTTGCGTACCAAATTTATTTCTGAGAGTAATTTTGCACCATCCAAGAACAACATCAAAAAGGCAAGTAACTCGATATTTTTACACATGTGGTCGAAATTTTAATGACCTGAGAGGATCCTTCAACTAAATAATTAGTCTCTTTTGGAATAATATTTCTGGTCCTAATATGCCCTTTGTACATTTGGTTATATGCCGCATTTTTAGGTTGAGTTTTAATTTTCTTCCCGATGAAACACGTGTCGAAGTAGGTATAGAAAAAAGCAGTTCGGTGCAGGGATAAAACTCCAGTGTATTCTTCACTTATGTTTCTAAAACTCTGATAGAAATATTTATGAGGAGTTGGGAACCTTTGGTTTTTTCAATATTCTGAGGAATAGCGTCTCCATAATTATATATATATATATATATATATATATATATATATATATATATATATATATATATATATCAAAACTCATTCGATAATGTTAGTGTACTTGGAATAGAAAACAACATTTTTAAAAGGACATTTTTAGAAATGTTGCAAATTAAATAAATAAAAAAACTGATCTCAATAATTTGAGTAAAATTTACACTTACATTTTAAAACTGAACAGAGATAAGTTGAAAAATTATAGTAATGCTGATATACCCAGTAGAGTTACTTGATTGTTACTTAACATTTTTGAAGTTGATTGACATTCATTTAAAATTTTATCTGTCTAATATTTTTATATACAACATTCTTTTTTTGATGCTAATTTCTATTTTTACTCAAGTTATGTGAGTAGATTCAATATTTTTTCTCCATTTATTAAATTGTCCTTTTGTAGTTGTCCTGAGGAAGGAAATAAACATTTCCGAAAGCTTGGCAAGATGACAGAGAGTTTTGTTTAAATCCAATATCAGACTGCAACCTCAAGATATTTTCAATTCTACAGTTATTGACAGTCACGAATTACCTATTTTCATATATATATATATATATATATATATATATATATATATATATATATATATATATATATACAGGGTGTTAATTAAGTACGTTGACAAACTTCGGAAGGTGATTCTTTGAAGGTTTTCAGGACGAAAAGTTCATATAAACATATGTCCCAAACGGCTTGGTTTTCGAGATACAGGGCGATAAAAATACATTTTTTTCAAATTTTTCTAGAGTTAACTTCGACATTTTCGACAATAATCAGTTCAAATTAGGTAAGTACAATCCATTCAATAGGGCGCACGATACAAAATAATGCATTTCTTAAATAATTCACAGGGTCCTCCTTTTTTCAGAGTCAAGCTTTGTTCAACCCTTCAGAATTTTTTTTTCCGCCGCCACTGACATATTATGAGAGAGGAATAATCAATGTTGTTTCATTTAACATCTTTTTGATATCTTGCATTTTTTCATTTACTTGTACGGTTCAGGGGCTATAATGAAAATATTAATTTAAACATTTTCCAGTAATAATAATAATAATAATAATAATAATAATAATATGTTTATTGCGGTTAAATGAACAATACTAATATAATGTAATATAAATATAAATGAATAAACATGTATACTCACAGAAGCAAGTGATTGCTTGTGCGTGAGAGTTTACAACTACAAATACATAAACATTATCGAAACAAAATATATATTTAATGACAAAGTAGGGATTTAATGTACATTTCATGATATATTCGACACAATTGGGATATATTTGAATAATCGGGATATTCGACACAATCAGGATATATTTGACATAATTAGGATATGTTTGACATAATCGGGGTCTGCTTTTTTTTTGTATCATTAATTTTTTTTTCTCAAATCATTATATTGTTAACAAAGTAACTGAAGAATACTCTTTCCGTGTTTAAAATCCACATTTTAACCATATATTTGAAAGAGTTTTTATTGATTACAGATTTCAGTTGTGGAGGAAGGAGGTTATACAATTTAGGGCCCAAATACTGTGAACTTCTTTGTCCAATATTCTTATCGCACTTGGGTATTTTAACAGTAGTGTTTTTATTCCGAGTGGCATAGTTGTGGTCTGTGGGTTCCAATACAATTTTAGATGTGTGGATGTTAATTATTAATTTCTGACAGTATAATTGTCTTAAATCTAGGATTTGACTATTGAGAAAGAGTTCATCACTGGAAAAGGTGAGTTTTTTTTTGTAAATAATTCTCAAAACCCATTTTTGAACAACATTCAGTCTTTCTAGATGACAGTCGAGAACTCCTCCCCAACCCATAATACCATAAGACAAGTGAGACTGGATGAGTGTATAGTATACTGTTTTTAGGTGATGAATGTCTAAAAATTGCGACAGATATCTAAATCTACTAATGAGGCCTCTAATTTTTTTCGTTATGAATGCAACGTGTAAATCCCAACGTAAATGTTTGTCTATTATGACACCCAGATACTTAACAGACTCAGCTTCAGGTATTGTCGTAACTTTATCGATATTCAAATTTCCTAATTGTGGCAGATGATTAATATAGGACGTAAATGGGAGGTAATGAGTTTTATTCAAATTTAGAGTAAGTTTGTTACATTGGAACCACTTCTTAATGACTTGGAAATCAGTTTCTGCCTTGATTTTCAAATTTCTCCATGTATCAGCAGTATAGAATAACACCGTATCATCAGCAAAGCTGAGAATTGTCCCTCGGGAATCGATATGTAAGAGGCTATTTATATATAATGTGAATAATAGTGGGCCCAACACAGTGCCTTGGGGAACACCAAATGTGACAGTCCTCGGTTCGCTGATATTTTCATGGAGGCATACTCGTTGTTGTCGATCTGCCAAATAACTTTTCAGAAGATCATGAGTTTTACCTCTAATACCGTATGAATATAGTTTTCCAAGTAACACCTCATGACTCACGGTATCAAACGCTTTAGACAGGTCTATAAATATACCTAATGCTGGAGTTTTTTTATCTATTGCCTTATATATGAGTGATGTTAATGAATAGATCGCATCTTCTGTGGACTTCCCCTCCCTGAAACCATATTGATGATTTGAAATAATTTTATGCTTGGTAAAGAAATTTGTTAGTCTACTTTTTATCAATTTCTCAATTATTTTAGATAATGTTGAGATTAGTGATATTGGTCTGTAGTTATTAATATCTGATTTATTACCTCCCTTATATAGTGGCATAACATTAGAAAATTTGAAAATTAATCATTTTCAATTATTGTAAATTGATGGAAATATTTTTTCAGAATTAGAAAAATCTACGATGAATAAAAATTATACAATAAAAAATATAAAGACAAGCTTTTATACAAATGCACTGAAAATGAAAAAATAATTTGTTTCATTTTTTGTAGGTTATTCTGTGAGAATCAAAATCTTTCTGTACAAGATTACCTAGATCAAACAATGAAATGAATTATTTTTTCCTTTTCAGTGTATTGTATAAAAACTTTAAAATGTTTTCTTTTTATAATTTTCATTTTTAACATTTTAGTTTATTTTTTATGTGAAACTGAAAATCTCCAATCCAAAAACCATCACATACCAATTTTGAACAGAATCGGATCATAATCACAAAACTCGTCCGCCATATTGGAGCCGCCATTTTGTTTTTTAACAAACATTTTTTTAATGCATTGTCACCGGAATTACGGAAACCTGCCAAATTTCAAATTAATCGGAGTATTAGAAGTGGGTCAAATTCAACTTTTATTAAATTGTTTGTTAGTTAGTTTCAAGTGAAGCTGAATAAAAGCTTGTTATTGTAAAGATGTGATTTCTTTTTGTGATATCTAACAGAAAACTACTATCTCCCCGTCACTGCGGTACGCTGGATATTAAACTAGATCTGACAGATATTGGGAAAACCTTAACTTTCAACCTGAAGATTCTGATGGTAAAAATGTGCATTCTCATTGAGATATTTGATTAAAAATGTTTTTACCCATCAGTCAGATATTTTTTAGTTTTCAATTGAACGTTTCCTTTTCAACATAAAAACTTCCGAAAGGTAATCCTGTAATGGAAGATAGTTAATAGGGTTTATCTAATAGTCGCAGATCATTACACATTTGATTTTCATTTATGAATCTCTGGTCATAACTCCGAAAAACTAAATCAAACAAATTTTTGTTTCCGTACGGAGTACATTATTTTATCAGAAATTTCGGTTTGTTTTTTCTTCTGCAGTAACGCAGAAATTTTGTAATCAATTTGAATTCATAAAAATAGCAAAGTGGGCTTTGATATTAATTCATTTATTTAAATATCAACAACTTGACAGTTATCGAAAGTTGAGAAACTGCCTCATTGTTAATTCTTCATTAGTGCAAGCTATAAAGCAGATTCATTCAATATTCCTTTGGATAAAATGGTTGAATATACAAATTCAGAAATGGCAGACATGCACTTAATGTATGGAATGGCTGATGGTAACGCTCGTGCCGCCAGACGAATGTATCTAGAAAGATTTCCACAACGTCATATTCCCAGCACACAAATGTTCATCAATATTCACTCCCGTCTTCGTGAAACGGGTACTTTCAAGAGGTCTGCTGTTCTCATAGGAAGACCCAGGAGAGTTAGAACAGTTCAGATAGAAGAAGCTGTACTTAACGAAATTGAGCAGCATCCAGACACCAGTACAATACAAATTGCGGCACAGTTTAACGTAACCTATGTATTGGTATGGCAAATTTTAAAAGAGCAATAACTTTATCCCTATCACATACAGCATGTTCAAGCTCTTCTGCCAAGGGATTTTCCAAAGAGATTAACTTTTTGCACTTGGATTCGAAATAAATTGTTGGAAAATCCATGGTTTTTATCTCAAGTGTTATTCACCGATGAGGCATGCTTTTCCCGTAAAGCCATTATTAATTTTCACAACAATCATATGTGGGCTGATGAAAACCCACACGCCGTGATTGTGAAAACCATTTTCGAGAGACGTTTTCTGTGAATGTTTGGGTTGGAATTGTAGGGAATTTCCTTATCGGTCCACATTTTCTGCCTCATAGACTCAATGGTGACCATTATCGACATTTCCTTGAATTCATCTTAGCTGGACTCCTAGAAGAGATCCCACTGAGGAAAAGAATTGGAATTTAGTTTATGCATGATGGTGCTCCAGTACACTTCAGATTGGTTGCACGCCAATATTTAGAAGAGAATTATTCTGATCGCTGGATTGGGCGTGGTGGGCCACAACTTTGGCCACCGAGGTCACTCGATATGAATCCACTTGATTTTTTCCTCTGGGGGCACCTTAAATCATTAGTGTACCGAACTCCAGTTCAAAGTGAAGAAGACCTGAGGAATCGCATACAGGAGTCATGGCCATTTCCAGCAGCTGCTCTGACATATCAATTTCAATAATGGTCCTTTTCTGAACTTAATTTTATTCCTAGGGAATTTATGTTACTATGCTCTAGTATTTGATAATAAAGTTATTCACTATTGAAAATGTCCAAAATTATTTTGCCATAATTAACTTTGTGCAATACATATTCAACCTGAGTTATGGTAAAAAATGTATGGGAGCTCCATAACATTTCATTTTCTCTACACGAGCAGAAAATAGCTATTTGTGTAATGAGAACAAAATGACGTATTGCGTCACGCGCTAATCTTTGGAGAGTGGCAATGACACTTCGAGAAATGAATTATTTTATATCATGCGCACTATTGAATGGATTGTACTTGTCCAATTTGAACTAATTTGGATCGATTATTGTCGAAAATTTCGAAGTAAACTCCAAAAACTCCTAAAAAATGTATTTTGATCACCCTGTACTTCGGAAACCAAGCCGCTTGGGACATGTTTATATGAACTTTTCATCTTGAAACCTTTCAAAGAATCACCCTTCAAGTTTGTTAGACTATTTGCTTCTCAAATTTCTTTATGTTATGCGTTACTGGAAAATGTTTGCGTTAATATTTTCATTGTAACTCCTGAACCGTACAAGTAAATGAAAAACATCAAGAGAGCAAAAAGATGTAAAATGAAACAACATTGATTATTCCTTCCTCATAATATGTCAGTGGCAGCGGAAAAAAAAATCTGAAGGGTTGAACAAAGCTTGACTCTGAAAAAAGGAGGACCCTGTGAATTATTTGAGAAATGCATTATTTTGTATCGTGCGTACTATTGAATGGATTGTACTTGCCTAATTTGAACTGATTATTGTAGAAAATGTCGAAGTTAACTCCAAAAAATCTTGAAAAAAATGTATTTTTATCACCCTGTATCTCGAAAACCAAGCCGTTTGGGACATATGTTTATATGAACATTTCGTCCTGAAAACCTTCAAAGAATCACCTCCCGAAGTTTGTCAACGTACTTAATTAACACCCTGTATATATATATATATATATATATATATATATATATATATATATATATATATATATATATACATATATATGTATGGTCTTTCCAAAGTCAGCAGAATTTGCTGTTTTTTTCTCATCTACCGACCATAGGCGGAACAATCTTTTTTTCATATTTACAAATTGCCATTTACCAACTCGAACGAACCGTGTATATTGAGTCAAATGTAAATATATTCAACTGACTTTGGAAAGACTATACATAAAGTGTGTTGAAAGAAGTGTTTTTGTGAAGTGGAGATGCTATTCTTCGAAGCATTGAACACTTCTTTAAAATCCTTCCAGTGGATCGAGTGATAATACTGCTTGACATTTATATTTCAGGCAACCTACCAGGAAGCTCTTCAGTTCTGCAATGAAATACATATGAAACTCCTGTCAATACGTTCTGAGGAAGAAAACAAGAGAATACTCAAATTTATCAGAAATGCCAGTGAGTAGCAGACATTCTATAATATGCATGGTTCGAAAAAATATCATTCACTAGAAGAACAAACTTGCGTGTGAAACGAAAGTTCTTTGATATAGTTTCATTGTCTGATGCCACAAAATGATTTTTTTTATCGAAAACATGGATGGTGTCTGTTGCGATCCCTCCGAGTATAAAAAATTGCGTGTTCCTCGAATTTTCGTTGCATTCCCCATAAAATAATAACATGTCCATTCTTTCATCTCTTGTTAAATACATGTTTCTTGAAAATTGTATGGACCTTAATAACACTAGGTTTGTATCTCTTATAAGATTATTGATGTACGCTAATATCCCTGTTGTAAAAATAATTTTTGTTTCATTAGCATAATTTTCATTTGCCAAACGTAGGAATTCTGTGATGACAATTTTGTTTCCATAGCATAGTTGACAATCGAATTACCTCAATTTTGCCATGATTTTTCAACAGATAATCAGTGTCTTAGAATTGTTATCCATCTGAATTTCGATTCGGAACCATCAATGGAGTCGTCATGAAAAATATAATCTGAAAAATACCTATCTAATCTAATCTAATTTGAAAAAATTGACTTTCTCAACAATTATTGGTATTATAAACTTCAAATAATAAAAACTTCTATTCATAATTCAATGCTACATGTATGAAATAAACGTACACCTATTTCTTACTGAATATTATTATCAAATTGTATACAATGGTTATTTTTAAGATATAATTGTAAAATTATGATACGGTATATTCAGTCGATTATTATGATATCTATGATAGAATGAATAGCAAGATCAGTTGAACGGTATCAAATTAGGTTCAGAATGATCATAAACTTTTTTGTATTCACTCATTTCCTTAAATAAAACATTTATAATTACAAAGAAACAAAAAACACAAAAACTCAAAATCACAAAATCCTAATAAAGTCAATTTCTTTTTTGGAGAAATTATATTGTTATTTAAATTTTTATTTTGATTTTAAATTAAGTGATATTTCTAGAACTTTGTATTTCTTCGGGTATTTCATTCATTGAATTTTGAAAGACCTTCATGGGTGAATCTTTTCTGGCCAATAACAGAGTTTGCAGAATCTAGATGAAACAAGTTATGATGTCGTGTATGGTAATTGTGAATTCCTTATTTTCTGGTTAACACAAAATTTGGTTCCGTTATTTCATTGAATATTTTTCGACATATCTTGCAATCAATAAAAACCATCAATTTAAAGCTATGGTGTACTTTCAAACCAATCACAACATTATTATAGTGGGAATTTTCTACTTAGATTATTGCCTCTGGAATATTCGTGGTATTTTGTTTTTATTGTGTGACAACAACTGATACTTTTGATTTGACGTCTGTCATCAGTTTGCATGCAAATTGAAAAATGAATAACCGTAATGAATAAAAATGTTATATAGAGAATGTGTCTATGATTGGGGCATCAAAAAATAATCTATCGAATACCACACGAGAGTTCGATAAAGTAGAAAATAATTCTCCACATTTTTTCTCAAACTTGCTGCCATTTGGCATTAGCCACTCGAGCCCTTCGGGCAACGGGTGGCGGAAATTTGATCGAAACACAAATGATAGAAATTTTTTTGATCGAAGTCTTTTGATCGAAAAACAAAAGATAGAATGTACTTTTCACATAAATTACATTTGATCGAAATTTTTATGATAGAAAATACATTTGATCGAAATTTTTATGATAGATCATACATTTGATAGAAACACCATTTGACAGAAAACACATTTGATCGAAACAATTTTTGATTGTTGATACATTTTGAATTTTGCTTTGGTTGTCAAGGTCTGAAACGTCAACTTTGATTAGTAATTGAGTTGTCAATACAAGTTTCTTGTAAGATGGAAATCAAAGATTTTGAATTTATTGATACCACAAAAGGGAAAAAAAAGCTTTATCATAATGGATATTTTTACATTAAGGAAAAATCCGATCCAATTAGGTCTTACTGGCGGTGTGAGGAATGACGAAAATTGAGATGTTCCTGTCGCATTGTCGGAGAAGTAGAAAGATTTTTTATTAGAAAGGAACACAATCACGAAGGATCCGCAGTAAAACTTGAGGTGAGCAAGTGTATCAATAAAATGAAAAAGGACGCAGGAACAAGCAGAGATGCTCCTAGAGCTATAATTTCCAGACATAGTGCTGGCTTAAGTGAATCTGCGTCATTTGGAATGCCTTCCGTTTCAAGCCTGGGACGCAGTATTAGGTCTACCAGAGAAAAAGAAAGTATTGGTCCAACTGTTCCACTAAAAATTGAGGATTTTTTCTTGCCAGAACAATACCAAAAAACTGAGAAAGGCGAAAACTTTGTTGTTTTTCAATCAGAAGGTACTGTGGATAAGTTTATTATATTCGGAACAAAGCGAAACCTGGAACTTCTTGGAAATTGCACTGCTTGGCATATGGACGGTACGTTTACGATTGTGCCTGAACTGTTTTACCAGTTATATACAACAATTACAACTGATTTTGAATTGGCAGCAATAAAAGCCTGTCGGTTACTTTTTCCAATGGCTGAAAATCAAGGATGTTTTTTCCATTTCAAACAGTGTCTATATAGACAAATTCAAAGACATGGGCTTAAACAGCAGTATGACTCCGATGCAGATTTTCAGTTAGAAATCAAACTCTTAGCAGCAATATCCTTTGTACCTTTAGAATTTGTTGTCCGAGCACTTGAAGTAATTTCCAATAAAAACGTCATCCGTGAAGACGCTAAGGGTTTTGTTAACTACTTCGAGGATACGTGGATAGGAAAATTCGAGAGAAGAGATAGAAGACGGCCTAGTTTTGATCATAAACTTTGGAATTTTTACCAACAAACCCTTGAAAATCGCTATAAAACTAACAATATCGTTGAAGGATGGCATAGAAGTTTAAAGGGGCAATTTCATGCGAAAAAACCATCTATCTGGAAATTAATAGAAGGGCTACTTCGAGAACAGAGCATTATGGAGCTGAAATTACAACAACAAATTTGTGGGGGTGCTGAAGTACAAAAAAGAACGAACAAGTTCTATAAAGATAAAAATAAAAGACTGTCTGTAGTTGTCAGACGATTCCATGAAGAATTTGAAGACAATGATGATTTTTTCTTACAATATTTGAAAGCTGTTGCTTCTAACATTTAGTTTCTAGAATTAGTTTTGTCGTTTTGTTGGTTCATTGAAGATTAATTGTTATTTCGATATATTGACATGTCTATCGAATGTGTTGTCCTGTGAATATAGTGTTTTCTGAAACTCTTGCTTTTTACTGTTAAGAAGCACAAAGATCATCTTACCTATAGTATCTTTTATCTCTATTTCTATTAATATTTGTCAAAAATCCATCTCTTTTTCTGCAGATAACGATACCCACGACCTCCTGTACCAATCTGAGCAGCTCACAGGCACTGCTGTTTAAAATGAAGTGATCAAAAATAAGCATTTATTTTTAGTTGCACCAGTTAACACTTGATAACGATCGGAGATACTGTACAGATTGAAACGTCTTGCCAATAAAAACACTCTAGACAATGGATGTCCGCAACGGAAGTATTCAATTTCTAAAATGTATTTTGTCTTTTTGTTGGTCTATTGGAGATTACTTATTTTTTCGATGTAATGACGTGTCTATCAAATGTATTGTCTATCAAATAGTGATTCTATCAATTGTATTTTCTGCCGTTTATGTTTCTATCAAATGTATTTTCTATCTAAAAAAAATCGATCAAATGTATTTCTATTAAAAATACTTTCGATCAAAAGACTTCTATCAAAAAAATTTATATCATTTGTGTTTCGATCAAATTTCCGCCACCCTCGGGCAACAAGTTTTCGAAAAATCTGTCGAATTATTTTTACTTTATTCTCACTCTCTTGTGGTATTACAACTGATAATAATAAGGTGAGATACTTTGAGAGTATCCATTGCATACTGCTCCTCCAAAGAAAATGTGTTCGTCATTGAATAAAGTTGATTTGTCGGAGAGTAAAATTTTAACAACGCTTTCCTGTATACAGCGGATATTTTATTGAAATTATTTTTAGAACACGTTCCCCATATATTAATTGAATATTTGATTCTACTGAAAATATGTGAATATAAAAGTATATTTGCTATTTTGGGATTCAATTTGGGACATCTTCTCAGGGCTCATGGTGTAGGTAATGACATGATAAATTGATTTGGGATAAATCATGTATATATACTTAGTATACAATTGGAACCGACCCTTGGGGAACGCCTTCGTTAATATTCAATGTGTCAGTCTACACATTATTAGTGTAGATCTTTACAGTCCATTTTTCGGAATAGGATTTAAAAAGATATTTGCAATTCCTCTGATGCCAATCGACTCTGAGTTCTTCAGAAGTATTGAGTGGTCAACTGTATCAAAGGCTGTTTCAAGGTCCATGAAAACAGCTACTACATAATTACCTTCATCAAGACTTTCTTGAATCAAATCAATGACTTTTGAACAGCTGCTTGCGATCCACTCTTTTCTGAAAACCAAATTGATTCAGATCAAATTGGTATGTTTTATTGATGATATCAACAATTCCTATTTTCAATGTCCAAAACATTGATTGAAGTGCGTTCAACGCACTTTAGATGTTAGATTCGAAATATACTTAGCGCAGTATTTTTCAAGTTTCTTTTCTTTTCGTAATCCTTTCTGCGAAGTTTTTTGGGTTGTCTTTACGTACCTATTTTTTTAGGTTTGCTATACGATTCTTTATCAGTGTTCTGATTTTTAATATTGCAGCTAGATCATTTTGCTCACCAATGTCTCTCATGATTATTCGTTACCAAATTCAGTAATTAGTTTTGAATTACAGGTAAAGGGGATGAATACTGGACATCAGGAACACGGCTTGTGGATGGACATAGTTGGCTGTGGTTGCCCTATGCGGAACCTCTCGACTACACGAATTGGTCCGAAGGCGAACCAAACGATATAGATGAAAAGTGTTTACAATTATGGATAAGAGATGACAGATTGGAGTGGAATGACAATACATGCGACACCCGTTT
Source organism: Chrysolina oricalcia (assembly GCA_944452925.2). Classification (NCBI taxonomy): domain Eukaryota; kingdom Metazoa; phylum Arthropoda; class Insecta; order Coleoptera; family Chrysomelidae; genus Chrysolina; species Chrysolina oricalcia. The sequence continues at coordinate 55,357,782 of OX101822.2, forward strand.
TTATTTTATCTGTGAAAGATATGATAATCAAACTAGATCTTCGTCATTATTATAAGAGGTTTACGTTATTCGAATGACTATTTCAGTCAAATAACCCGACATACTTTCACGTCATATTTTCGCGTTATGAGAATTCCAGTTCAATGTCATTTTTCCAATGTTCACATTTTTGATTTTGTAATGAGAGTGGAGAAAAAATATTCAATTCATCACTTTAGTGAGTTTTACAAAAAATACGTTTGTATGACGGAATTTCCCTTTCACTTTTCCATTACAAATATTAGACAGTTTTATGTTGACTTCTCTTTTTTATCTTTACTTTCTGAACAGATTGTTTGATCAATTCCCGTCCTAATCCTGAAAACATCTTTGTAACGGAACATAAGAAATACGCCACTGTGTATCGACATTCTTGCCTTCAGTAAATTTATAAATGTGGTCAGTGGAATTGCAAGAAACTACCATTTGAATTGTAAGGCCATAACTATCAAATTGAACAAAATATTATTGAAGTATGTATTTGTGAGAACGCAGATAAAACATTCTTGAAAGAATATTTCGATGTCGCCACGAAACCTGGTACGGAAGTGTGATTATCTCAAAGAAACATTTATTCAAAATCTTCATATCCAGAATGGAAAACAAAGAGTTTTAAGTATGAGAAAAAGGACACCGCCTATTTCTTATAAATATTATAGATATATACAAATGCGAAATTATTGTAATTAATTAGTTTTAACCCGCACAATGTTTTTCTTCTTACTGAGTATATCATTATTGTACAAATTTTTTTATGTATTTCCATGATCAATGAATGGAATGGAATAAATGACTATTACTAGTATTACTATAAATTTTTTTCCGTTGATTTTTCTAAATTTTGGAATGCCGTATTTCTTGATGTGCTGATCAAAAATGTACGAAAGCGTAGAAGGGCAACAACCAATTTTATTTTCATTTCGAAATAAATTCCGACTTGCAACTCGGAATTCCGACTTGCAACTCGGAATTCCGACTTGCATCTCGGAATTCCGACTTGCATCTCGGAATTCCGACTTGCAAGTCGGAATTCCGACTTGCAACTCGGAATTCCGACTTGCAACTCGGAATTCCAACTTGCAACTCGGAATTCCGACTTGCAACTCGGAATTCCAACTTGCAACTCGGAATTCCGACTTGCATCTCGGAATTCTGACTTGCATCTCGGAATTTCGACTTGCAAGTCGGAATTCCGACTTGCAACTCGGAATTCCGACTTGCAACTCGGAATTCCGACTTGCATCTCGGAATTCCGACTTGCATCTCGGAATTTGGATTCATATATAACTTTCTCTTTCGAATTGAATCTATTGTTTCGAATATGTTGATAATAATAATAATAATGTCGGGGCGTGGCGCAGTGGTTAGAGCGTCCGACTTTGGGTCGAAAGGTCCGGAGTTCGAGCCCCAGTTGTGGCTGGGATTTTTTAATTTAATTTGACCGATTAAATTATTAAAATCTCGTGGCTTGACTAGGGTGAGTTCTGCATGATTCACTGTTCCGTTCCAATTAACAGTGCTGCTCCTAAGGTGGCGCATGGAGTTAGTAACAAGGCCTATCCAGAACACGAGGCTAATGACCATAGCAGTCGATGCCAGAACACCAAAGAAAAAAAAATAATAATAATATAATATACAAGGTGTCCCACGAAGATTATGACAGGGAATATCTCGGAACTCGTAAGTAGTGTATAATTGTAATTTTGGGGTTCTGAATTAAAGCAATTGGTGCAGTTTTATTATGGTACCCAATGAGTTTTTTGTTTTCGGTCACGTGACATCAGATTCAAAATTATTAATGCGACAACCTGTATATTTTGGCATTTTTATGTTCCTCCTGATAAAACAATTTCAACGAATTGTCATACTTGTAGTCTGAAACGATTTTTCCAAGAATTACAGGTTTCAATATCCTTTGTCCCACGACGTTTTCAATTATAATAATTTGAATAATATAATATTCCGGGTGTCCCAGAGCTTTCAAACCAGCAAATATTTCAGTTATTTATAGAAAATAAAAATTTAAAAACATTTTGTTGTACGAGATCATAATCTCTTTCGTGCAGCATAGCAAAAACCACCCACTGCCAAACAATATATATCATAGAAGCTGGAATGGCATACAGAATTATGGGAAATGAAAAGACACAAATGAAACAATAATTTATAAACTCATCTGCGTTTTGAATAATACATTACACTACAGAAATTGTTCAAAATGTTTGCCAGTACTTGTCATAAATGCTTCAAGTCGCCGAATCAGTGCGGGAGTACAGGAAGCTATAATCATTTTCTGTATCAAATACTCAACATTCATTGTTGGAGTTTCGAGTACCACTTATTTCAAATATCCCTGTAGGAAAAAGTCCAGTGGAGTGAGATCTGGAGAACTTGCAGCCCATCGAATAGGGCCACTATTTCCAATCCAACGGTCTTGAAAGATATTATTGAGGAAAGTAGTACCTATATTATGGTCATGTGCAGGAGCATCCATCATCTTGTTGCCACAGTTGTTGTATTTCTTCGATTAAAGTATCTTTTAACAGTACAGGAATACAATTTTCCGAAAAAAATGCAGATCTATATGGCTGATGTGGACAGATGAGAAAATTGATCCTCTTATCCAGTGAGAGTTGTCTTGTGACCATGTCGTTTAACAGTGCCATTATAATGGCAAGATTTGATTGAGGAAGTTGGGATTGTCTTGGAATGAAATTTGAATGTGTGCAATGACTGCCATTCGTCTTTCGAAATATGTAGATCTGAGTCCTTGGTGTGAATCGATTTTGGAAAGATTATACCTGTACTTTTTGCAAATTCTTACTGATCCCAATATCCACCGCCAACGCTCGAACCGAAATATGAGGATGTACTTCGCGTAGGCCAAAACAATTATAAAATTTTCCTCAGTCCTCAGTGATCCCGTTCGCATTGTGTTTTCTACATGAGAAAAAGTATTGCGACTTGGTTGTCGACGACCAGGAAAGCGCTGTTTATACATCCTCACTGCACACCTTTATTCTTGTGGCATTCACCAAAAGCTAAAATCATATCAACGTATTCGTTTGTAGTGAAGGTGAAAGGCATTTTGACATAGTATCACGACTGATAACAATTTGTGATCCAGATACTGTAAGAATAAAAAAACACACAAAAAGTTTACATTTTGTTGTCTATTTTTCTTTACCATCCTCTTTTTCTTGTCTCCACAATGTGGAACAATTAATTAGGCCAAATTAATAAATACATTTTATTATTATGATTTATCGTTGAATAAGAAATAAAAAAGATTGTGAGTTAAACAACAACAAATATGGGGGTGCAATTCAAAAAACTATAGTTAGGGGTGATTCCTCGGAGACAATTTGCTATGGGATGGATTTCTCTACACTATTTGGAAAGGCTTGTGGTCCCCTACAACACATTATTTTTCAAATTAGTTTCCTAAGTAAATAACTGGAATATCTGCTGGCCTCAAAGCTCGGAATCCGACTTGCAAGTCGGAATTCCGACTTGCAACTCGGAATTCCGAGATGCAAGTCGGAATTCCGAGATGCAAGTCGGAATTCCGAGTTGCAAGTCGGAATTCCGAGTTGCAAGTCGGAATTCCGAGTTGCAAGTCGGAATTCCGAGTTGCAAGTCGGAATTCCGAGATGCAAGTCGGAATTCCGACTTGCAAGTCGGAATTCCGAGTTGCAAGTCGGAATTCCGAGTTGCAAGTCGGAATTCCGAGTTGCAAGTCGGAATTTCTTTCGAAATGAAAATAAAATTAGTTGTGGCCCTTCTTCGCTTTCGTAAAAATGATCACAGACGGAGCTCATAAATGGACAGTTTTCGAGACATGGAGCTTTGAAAATGAAGTTTTTCCATTTTTTGCAGTATTTGCTCGTCAATCACAAGTCTGATGGGATGGAATTTGAATGCTTTATGCCCAGAACTAGACTGACAAATTGGTTTTCTTCGTTACATTAGACGCTGCCACTGATAAGTTTTTATACACTCCCCAACACTGTCCATGAAATGAGATACAAATTTCAGGATCTTCCAAACATCGATTCATGCTACAAAATCACTACAATGGATTTCATTTTCATTTTGAAGAGACCAAAATAACTTATTCTGAATAATATACAGTAATATTGAATTTGTTCTCGAAAATATTCATAACCAGGTTCAGCAAGCTGTGAAGGAGAGAAACAAAAACTTATGATGGATTTTTTACAGAGAAAACAATAATTTTTATCACTGTGGATGTCATCTACCTATGATGTGTAACTTTGTTATGGTTTGGGGGATATTGAGTCAGTAGTAGAGAATGAGGTTTTTGAATTGTTTATGTTACTCGTAGTACTGCCGCTTGTGTGCCACTATTTTCTTGGAAACCAAACTGATTACTATCAAAGCCCTATTTTCTCTTCATAAAATCAACAATAAGTTTTTTCAGAATATTCTCAAATTTGTTTGGAAAAATGCTCAATAAGGCTATTGGTTTATAATCTGATGGATCTTCATCATATCCACGTTTGAATATAGCTTTTAGTGTTTCAATTCAAGTGGAAAAATACCCAAGGTGAAATATGTATTGATTAATTTTGTTAAGGGTTGAGCCAGAATATTGTTTTATTCAAATATGTCTTTCGTAAATATCAAATCAGTCGATAAAATTGTGAAATAATGATAGAAATGTCAATTTTTGAAAAATCTATTGTTTCATTGAGCATGAAAACTATATTATGTGAAAACTCATCTAATCCTAAAATATTCAATTTCTCAATATACAAATTATGTTACATCTAACTAGTCACAATGTGGTGGTCCTATTCACGACTGTATCCGAACATGTTTCGTTCAGTACGTCTGGACTGTTCGAGAAAGTGATATCACAGTCAAATTTCCACAGGATTTTTTCTTGGAGATACTGTTGTTTGAGGCCGCTTTGTACGACGTCGCAGGCAGTGCTCGCGAATCGCGAGTTAGGCCGCCCCAGTGTGGAACTTCTTGCTGCAAGGGTTGGACATTTTGGCACGTTTCTGATATTCAGTAAGGCGGCCTTTCTTGACCTGAAAAAAAAAAACGATTTCATTAAAACAAACTTTTCAGGAATATCCCCTGGGAATAAGAGATCTCTCAACCAATGATTTTCAGGTATTTCGTGTTGTGATTTTCATTCGCAGAATCTTACTGGAAAAATAAAAGAAACGAATATTTTCAACAGAGATTTTTTTCAATTTTTATTTTTCTTAAATTTTTTTCAAATGCATAAGGTATTTCTATGAATACAGTAGCATGAAGAGCGTAACGAAATACTGGCTATGAATTATGTAAGTGTAAAATATTGCAATAAACAATCATATTATACAGGGCTATTCAAATTCGTTTCTGTACATGGGGATCTCGTAAACGATAAGAGATAGAGTGTCGGTTAAATGGTGGCAAAGTTGCGTATTTTAGAGACCTATTCAATGATGTGAAAAAATCGAATTTAGCTCTTTTGGTTCTGGAGATATAAAGGAATATCCAAAAAATCCCAAATTATTTTTTTGCCCGTATCTTCTTTATTCGCAGACATATTGAAAATCCGTCCACATTTTGCTATTGGCACTCGATGTGGGTTATCAGAATATGTCCATGAATCTTTTATACAGGGTGTCATCTGACTTGGACCACTCCCATTTTTGAATTTTCAAATACGGACCTGTATTTTTTGTTGTAGTTTTTGGATCGTCGATGTTCACTCCATACTGAAAAATTAAGTGAAATTTTATATTTCGGGATGTTTATTCCCTTTTGAATTACGGCCCAGGAAATTGGTTGACTGACTTAAATAAAAACACAATAGTAACTTTTACGTCTCCCCATGTATCATAGTGGTTTTGGAGAGTATTTTTTTCAGTTTTAGGTACCAATTCAAATCATTACAAAATAAAATTATTAAATGTATTTTTAAACTTGATTACCAAGAACCAACTGTAAACTTGTACAAACCAAGAAAGCTACTGGACATAAATTCCCTATACAAATTGAAAATTTGCACGTTTATTCATCTTGTTAGGAATAACATGAAACATTCCACTTTAATTTTCAAAATTAATAATGATCAACACAATCACCTGACCCGACAAGCCCAAAATTTATATGTCAACAAAATTAAAACAAATATTGGAAAGAAATCAATTTATTTTGATGGTGTGAAGTTTTACAATGAACTTCCAAATTGTTTAAAAACGTATGGTAAATTGCGATTTAAAAATAATTTAAAGAAGTACTTGCTCCATTGAATCTTTTCTAATTCTGATTTCATGATTTTTATTCATTAATTTATTCTTACTGTTGTAATTACCTTCATGTTATTTGCATTATGTGATATTTTTCCCTCTTATAAACTGTATGTTTCTTGGGAAAATAAATTGAATTGAATTGAATTGAATTCATATTTCTTCACATTTTTAATGCTCTTTGAGCGTTTTTTAGAGCGAACTTCGAATAGCAAAATCTTTTATTATTATCTGAAACAAATCTACAACAAAAATAGATTATATGTATTTTGGTAAGCTGAAAAAGAAATGCAAACGAACACTATAATTGTAATGAAAATTGAAATGAAGTAATTTATATACACACAAAATTAATGGCACAATAAATGTTCGAATTGGAGTCCTCCTTTGCTGCATTGTTACGAAAGCATTCAAAATCCTCAATCTCAAGTCTTCCACATTTTCTTGCACCATAAGTGATTCTTGATCTTCTCTGATGTAGAATGAGCATGATTCTTTCACATTTCAGAACACTACCAGTTTTCGAGAAAGGTAAATTTTTCGAAAATAATACCCTTACCCTCCACGAAGAATTGTCTTGGTGTTTTTTTTGTATCTCGAAGGTATTCAAGTGATCAGTCAATTGTTGAAATATTTGCTAAGAAATGGTCTATGTATCTTGGTAGTTTATTGATCGTTTAAACGCTTAAAATTGGGAAAAACCGCCAACAAGTCTCTCTGAATCATGATTTTCTCAATATTTTCAATAGTTGCAGAAAAGAATTGAAATGATATTATTGAATTAATTCTGTAGTGCAATTATGTTTTTCAATGTTTTATTATAAATAATTTGATATAAAGTACTTTTTGTTATAAAAATAATGGAGAAAGTCGAATATCATTGAGAGAATTATGATTCAGAGAGACTTTTTTTATTGATTTTAGATGTTTTCATCATCTACTTGTGTTCCAAAGAGTGTCTTCGATAGTCACATAATAATAATAATAAAGTTCATTCATAATAGATTTTAATAATACAGTATATAAGGTATGAATAAACTAGAAAATTTCCTCACGAAGTGGAACTTGTAGTGTGGTTAGAAATATACATATATATTATATAAATATAAAAACATTAAATTAAACAATTTCTTCAAATAAAATTATTGAAATGAAAATATTGAGTTGAAAGATTCATACATTTATCATGTTGTGAAAAAAATTACCATCTTTTTTGAATATCCAATTCTTCACTTTGATTTTGTATGAATAAAAAGATTTTTATAATCTCTTTTGGAACTATATCGAAAACTTTTCCTATAATATTTGTATAATTTCTGGTGGATTTATTTTTATTGAGTTTATTTTTTGAAGTTATATCATTTTTATGTCTAGTGTTATATGAATGATTACTAAAATTGATTCAATTTTTGTTTTTGAAGATATAAATCAACATTCTATATACAAATAACTGAACAATATCAAATTTTTTACTTATTTTATAAAGAACAACAGAAGAAAACATAAAATTTCGATTTTAAATTATTTTTAAAATGTGTCTTTGTATCACTTCCAAATTATACGTTAAATTTTGTTTTACTCCACCCCATCCAAGAATGCCATAGGTCAATTGAGACTGTATCAATGAAATATATAACATCTCAAGATGTTTCATTGCAAGAAATTTTTTTTTAAACTTGAATTTGGGAAGAAGACATCTCAATTTTTTCACAAGGAAGGAAATTTGATGGTCCCATCTCAAATGTCTGTCAAATTTGATTCCTAGATATTTTATACATTCTGTTTCATGAATTTTAAAGTTACTGTCAATTTCAAGTGGGCCTAAATTTGCTAAAGAATTTTCAAAGCAGGTAAATGGGAGATAATAAGTTTTATCAAAATTCACATTCGGTTCATTTACCTTTATGTGTAAATACAAATACAGAAATTTACAGATGATATTTTTAATTCTGCTGAATTCCAGTCGAATAAAAGACTGTGAGATTACTTGGAATATTACGATTTCTGGTGGGAAAGAGGGTGTTCATATCAACTTCATTTTCTGATCAAGACGTAATTTGATGAATGAAGTCAGACAGTTATTTTAATATGAATTGATTCGTTCTGATAATATGGTGTTTTTCCTCTTATCAAAACGTGCATATGAAAATTAACAAATTGATGGGTGTCAATGTATGACAACGCAGGCCTCTAGAAACTCACGTATATTTGAGTTCAATCTAATGATTCTGTGAAGAGCGGGGATTAGCGCAGTGGTTAAGCGCCCGCAAGATAATCGAGAGGTTGAAGAAGACAGAAATCTTTGGGAGATCGTTTGCTAACGAACAGTCGTTACCGACCGATGATGAACCCTTTACTCCCATAAACACCTAACTATGTAGGCTTATTATGGCAAGAACCTGTCAGAAAACAACTACTCCCCTGTCTGTTAGATTTAATTCAATACCCGTCGTGGTCTTAGCCAGAGGAGTAGTTGTTTTCTGACAGGTTCTTGCCATAATAAGCCTACATAGTTAGGTGTTTATGGGAGTAAAGGGTTCATCATCGGTCGGTAACGACTGTTCGTTAGCAAACGATCTCCCAAAGATTTCTGTCTTCTTCGATTAAATCTCTCAACCCGGAGATTCGGAGTGTCTTCCTCTGCTCGCTAGGTGGAGCGGCCTAGAAACTGCTTTCATCTCGTGAATCAGAATTGACTAATCAGCGGAGTGTGTGTTGGTTTGGACGGGGAACAGATGGCTTCAGTGCTGTGTGTGTTGACCTGCCCTTGCACTGATGAGAGGCAACAACCTCGAAACTAGTCTGCAGGTGGTCACCCCGTCCAAATCAAAACATAATTCTGCTGGTTGGTCATAGAGGGCACTTGCAATTGCGTCCTCTGATGTTTTGAGGAACGTTGCACAAGTAGCTGTTAGATTTAATTCAATACCCGTCGTGGTCTTAGCCAGGGGAGTAGTTGTTTTCTGACAGGTTCTTGCCATAATAAGCCTACATAGTTAGGTGTTTATGGGAGTAAAGGGTTCATCATCGGTCGGTAACGACTGTTCGTTAGCAATTGAGAGGTTCCCAGCCGGGAAGGGCTTTTTTCACTTTCAGATGTGAAAATCTGGATGATTGAGGCTCGAGTCGGCTGGGAATAATCTTCCACGATTCACTGTTACGTTAAAATTAACAGTGCTGCTCCTAAGGTGGCGTATGGAATAAGTAACAAGGCCTTCCCAGAACACATGGCTAATGACCATAGCAGTCGATGCCAAAACTCCAAAGAAGAAGAAGAATAATTCTGTGAAAGGAAATAATTGTTGAAATTTTGCGATAAAAGCTCGTCAACCATGATGCACTATTGATAGTTATTTACTCAACTAGTTCATTAAGGTTCATATAAAGTCAAATATTTCGCGTTTCTGAACTGTAAGATGGCACTGACAAGAAATGTTTTTCATACCATAGTTACAGCGATCTTTTATAATATTTCCATATAAATTACAGTTTTCTGCAACGGTCAACCCTACTGCTAATGCATTGTTGTCAAATCTCAACATTATTCGGAGTACTGCGTATTAGCTCAGGATTATTATTTATTATCTGGTATCAATTGTGGTAATGTGGTTCAATGCATTACGTAGCTATATTACGGATAGCTGGATTACCAGTAATACTTATTATTATTACGATTCTTCTTCGTTTGTGATTTCTTTCTTTTCAACAATGAATTATTCATCTACTGTATTATCTACATTAGAGATATAGAATATAAATAATATGTATAAGGCGAAGGGTAATCTTGACTGACTAGTTGAGGAAAATTGCGGATGACTGCATCCTCAACGCAGTAAAATTACTGGGCTGTTTAAAATAATGCTCTTTGTTATTTGGTCGAGCTTTCGGAAATGTTCATTTTCTTTATCTAGACATTGAACATGAGGTTTATAGTAACAAGTCAACATTGATGAGACACATACAAAGTCATGATTCATCATAGTGGAAAACATCCAGTTCCTTTTTTAATCATTATTATAATTATTTCGGTTCAAACTTTCCTATTATATCTTTTGAAAATTGCACATATAACTCAGTATGGGGTGTTGAGTTTGAACAATGAGGTCTCCGCATCCAAGACAAATCTAAAAGTGTGTACATACATATAACAAAACTTCCTATCGTATCACCGACGCGCAACAATTGTTTGATACGCATCGAAGATACGGTGTGTCAGCAATATAGCGTATCAATACATCGTCGCATATCTCATAAACGGAACATGCTGCCATTCCGTCTGTACTGAAACAGAACTTTAGTCTATTTCTTGTGTGCAATTCAATAAAGGAATGCTCTTCATATATGCTTATTGTTCAGTGGTTTAAAAAAAAAATCAGTTTTACAGTTTCTCCGTCTTTTTTTGTAAATGTAGACTGCGCGGGCCTCATTACTGTTGATTAGCGACCTCTACAGAGCCTTGTCAGTGAATTTAGTGAAACTTACAGAGCCTCTAGTTTTTTATTGGGTGGAAACCTCGGGAAAATAATTTTTCGAGATCAGTTGAGTCCTGTCTGTGAATTTGGTGGAATTCACAGTGCCTCCATAATTTTGTTGGGTGGAGACCTCGGGGACCTCGTTTTTCGAATACTGTGGTCCTCTGCTGAGTCATGTCTACGAATTTGGTTGAATTTGTATTGTCTTCGCTCTTTTGTTGGCCTCGTTAATCAAATTCTGTGGCCTCTGCCGAGTCTGTGAATTTGGTGTGAATTGCAGTGCCTCTGGTTTTTGTTGGGTGGAGACCTCGAAGACTTCATCAGTCGAATTCAGTGTTCCCTGCTGTGTCCTGTCTGAAAATTTCAGGAAATTTGCAGCGCCCTCAGATTTGTATTGGGTGGAGGCCTCATTTTTCGAATTTAACCCCTGTGCCGAATCATGTCTGCAAGTTTCGGAAAATTTGCGGAGTCTTCAGTTTTGTAATGGGTGTACTACACCACAATTTTCAGAAACAGTGATGTATTTCCTTGTCTGCAAATTTCCGTTGATTTGCAGAACATCCAGGCTTACCATGGATAGATACTTCCTTTTGTTCTGAAAGGGGTTATTTTTTTAATCGTTTTCAGTGTTTCCAAAGGAGGGGACCATTTTCTTTAAAGTTGGTTCATTATTTCTCTTATATTTTGGTTTATAGATGATGCCTGTGCAGTCAGTTTTCCTGTGGGAGGAGATTTTGGTAATCTTTGGTATTGCCCCTTTTTTCCGGTTCACCTGTATATTATTTATTGTATTCATTTTGTTTGTTTTTCTGATATTCGGGGTTGCAGTGCCCATGGGTTTGTTATAGATATAGTCAGTCCGTCCTTGATCTTGCTTAGATTAGATTTGCTTTTTGCACAAACAACTATATTGTTGGTAAAATTCAAAAAGAGCAGATAATATGAATTTATTTTTATCAATATTTTTCAAATTCGTAAGCTGAACTATGCCTATTATATCGTTATTATTCATGTATATAATATAAAGTTATTTAGAAACAACTGGAATGTACAATAAAGACGCTATTGTGATTATTATCATAATTTTTCAATTCTGTTTTCCAAAACTGATATTTTAAATCGCAAAACATAAAACTTATTACTTACGTACTTCTTCAATTGTGTCCAAGGATTTAGGCGGACCAATCTAACATCCAATTGATGAACTGACAAACCCCTATCGAAGAAACTTTCATTTTCCAAAAATTAAACAAATTACATGGGTTACCGCTGTCTAGAACTAAATATGACAGTAATAATAATTCTGTGCAATACTTTGTGGACAGTAGCAGATCTATTTTTGTCTTTTCGTTCATGTACTACAGAGGGTTCACTTACTGGAGCGATTTACCGTTTTTTGTCCGAGGTTTTAAAAATCATTATTAAAAATATAAAACGTTTGATATTATGTCTTAAAACTAATATAAATATCACTTGCAAAAGCGATTCTTCTCAACTGTCTTTGATTTTATAACAAGATTTTCAGAATTTTTTTAAATTGTGAGGGAACGTTGAAGTTGAAAATTCTGAAAAAACTCGCGATTATCTTTTACTTTGACATTGATATGTCATGATATTTGAAATGGATACTTATTAGTGGTTTTTGGGAAAATTTAAAAAAACCTCTAAAAATTAGGTTTTTATTTTTTTCCTCGAAATTTGACGCGTTAGCAAGGCAATGGACGATTTTTTTAATTCATCCACTAATAACAAATCGTTCATTGATAGAGGTCATTAATGATCGATTTAATTTCCATGAGGACATTAAAGAGACATGTTAATACGAGGTAGGCAGAGAAGTAAATCACTTACCTTGAGCTGGATGGTCCAACACAACAATCTCTGATTGCATTCGAGGGACACAAAAATGTTGAATATCTCGTCCCTTCCATTTGTTGCTATGTATCCAAGTCGTAGGTTACCGGAGATATTTTCACATCAACCATTGGCAACATAACTCCTTCCTGAAAAAATATCATATCAATTTGGACAAAACCTGATAACTCAAAAAGTTTTCCGGAGAGTATAAAATTGATTTTTAAATTGATGAAATCAATAATGTTTATAGACACGGTGTAGCCACGTGTAGGTAAGAGCAACACTTGGATGCAAGCGAAATGTCAACAGAAGCCATCCTTATCTTTGTGGTTTCGTTTGATTTTCTTGGTGGTCACAGGACAAGAATAAACGTCACTCTCTAAGGCAGCTATAGCTATCTGCGTGACATCCAAGTCCAGGATTAATAAAAGTTATGATAAATGGAAAATCAAAGGACCTCTATATACAAAGTAATCCAAATTCGAACCCCACCATTGGGATCTCCCACACTACAAGAGATACGACGAAGCTCAAACTAGGGCAAAGTTGCGTATTTGGTGCTTAACAAAATACTTTTTCGAAATTTGGAAAATTCCGAGTATCTCCGGAAATATCCGGAAAAAACTTAAAATCGGAATTTTCATTAAAATTTTTTCTGGCGTTATTTGACAACATAGCCCAAAACCAAAGACAGGTTTTTTATTGATACTTTCTTTCAGCTACACGTTGGTATGTTCAGATTGACCATCAGGCGTTTTATCTTCTGGAAATCTTCATCAACTTTTTTTCTGTTATGGGCGCCATATTGTTTTATTACTCAGAAAATATGTGCTTTCCCTCCTGATTTCATTGATGAATGATTTGTCATGATTTCCTCTTCAGAAACCAAAGATATTAAAACAAAAACTTCATCTGAGATAGTCATGATTCCGTCGAATGATTTTGTTTAATAAACACTAGTTGTCAGAATTCATAAAACATTACATGTTTGCTCAAATCATTCTGTCCAAATGTCATTCTTCATTCTCAAATGTAGAATAACGAGACATGTTGAAACTTTATATTACAAACTTGATAAGAATAATACGAAAACAGCACAAATTAATTTTGATATGTATCCGGAAAGACAAAAGCCGGATAGAACATTGTTCGGAATTTTGGACCAACACTTGGCTGAGTACGGAGCGTTTGAAAAATAATGAAGTATGGAAGCAGAATGGAACAAAATACCGGAAATAGCTCATTAACCAAGGTAAAATAACTGTTCTTTCCATATTCGGAGAAGTATAATAATTATTTTTGGTACTTTTTTAGATGAATGCAGATCCTTCCAAGTCAACACATCAAGTCTCGGCAGAAATGAATGTGCCAAAGACCAGCATTTGGAGGGAGTTTCAAAAAACTGATTTTGAAAATTACATCTAGGTGATCCCGAACGAAGGACGGAATTTTGTAGCTGGCTCTCGAAAGGGTAGACTCTGCAAACTTCTTGAAAAACATTATTTTATTTTTAATAGATATAATGAGCACTATTTGGAGTGAAAATAATCCACGACTTCGGAGAAGTCAGACCACAAGTTCGGTTTCATTTGAATGTGTGGTCTAGAATTTATAACGACACTGTAACGGGAAAATTTTATAACATATAAAATGAAAATATGCTGCTGATACATTCGATGCTATGAAATCATTCTGCCTTTCCTTTTGTTTATTTGATAATTGAACGAGAGTAATTGAATGAGAACTGTTCAAATAGATTTCAGTATGAAAAATATCCTAGCGAATTGTTTTTCAGAAGTTGATTTTATTACTTACCCCATTGAGATGTGGCAAATCGAGAGCAGCGGGCACGTACGTGGTTGCCGGACTGCACCTCGTACAAGTTCGTCTCAGGGCAGGTCTTTGTCTAGATCCATGACACCTCACTGCAAATCGTAGTTCCTCAGCCATTTCTGAGCATAGTGATTGTCTATCTGTCTGTGCATTTTTTCTGCTATTCCAACAGAATTCCAATATGGCGACGAGAATTGCCAGTGCAAGACCGCAAAGCAGTACTACAAAAACACCTCCTGAAAAAACACTCAGCATCACACATGAGAAAACGGCGATAAATCAATTCTGGTGGTCATTTCTAGGCTAATCTTCAGTACACTGAGAAATCATTAAGGTTGTATTAACTGAGAATGGTTTACTGTCACCTGTCACCAAATCCGTTATTGAAATATGGATTATTAAACATTTGTTAGCAAGAAACAATTTTTTTGTTTACACCTTGAATAATATGGACCTATTTATAGTAATCTCATTTTTATTCCATCGTAATATTCGTGTCATACACTGAAAAAACAGTTTATTCATAGTTAACGAAATTAATTAACATCTAATAAATCATTTATTCGAATATTGCGGAATAAACGTTTATTTATTAGAAACAAATAATGCATTTGAATTATTTAAATATTCCTCATTAACAGTTAATTCAAATCGATTTTCAATAAACTACAGATTTATCAACTGTAAATAAAACATCATTTATAATAAATAAAGAATATTTATTAATAACCAATATTTCATTACCATTCAATAAACATCATTATTAATATGTTTTATTCATTAAAAATAAACGTTTGTACATAACAAACAATAAACAAAATTCAATATGAAAGAAATTGGAATCAAATCACTATCAATATCAATATTTATCAAATCAACAAAACTGTTATCATTCAGGAACTTTTCCTTTATTCCTTTATTAGGAAGGTACTTGTGATTTTTCCAACAAATGTCTTATTGTAGATTAGATACACAAACCACGCATATAATTATTGTAAGTGTTATAGTCTTCTAGTCTTTTTAGTTACACTAATAACACGCGACCTAACCTATACAACATTCACAAATGGCACACAACACACGACTTGAAGTCCTTGAAGGCAAACAACGAGAGAGACCCAGACGTACGACTTGACACGTGGCCCATCATAGCGAAGCCACCACGGCACCTATCGCGGAGATTTGATAATAATGGCAGCGCAGTATTTTCAATGAATATTAATTTATTATCTATTACTAAGACTTATTCACTTTGAATAAACTTATAATTATTAATGAATACAATTTTAGTAATATCACCCAACAAATGATTTCATTAGGAATAAATTTGTATTGTTAATTACAAACATATCGACCTCAAACAAACTAATAATTTTTTATTAATATATCATATTATCGCATTTACTGAAATTAAATAAAATCACCTTGTACGAAATAAAATATCCTTTTCTTTATTCATTGTAAATAAAAGGCACCAAAACAAATATTTATTAACTATAAGCCCTATCTTTTTTTCAGTGTAGTAAATAGTCATTTTTCTCTCTGTAGTAAATGTATCATAACTATCAATATTCAAGGAAGGTATTACAACATATTCAATACAAATATTGTAAGTGCGCATTCCTGGAGTCAAAATGAACCTTTACTTTCTTACAAACCCAGGTAGCACATCATATCGGCTGAATCTTGGTTCCATATTGGGCCAATATAGATATGTTGTACATGAAAATTAAATATTGGCCCAATATGGGTGAATATTCAAAAAACAATATTATATTAATAACATTGGTGGAATATTGGTTGAACTAGTTTTGAATGTAGATTATCACACAAAATATTGGGTCAATATTGGTTGAATAATTTCTACCAATATCGATAATACAATATTGGTTATATATTGTTTTCCACATCTAGAATAAATATTGCAATCCAAATATTCCAGTCATATCTATATTGTATTTCCAAGTTTGTTAGAATATTGGTTGAATATCATTTCCACTTTATTTGACAAATTGTAATAACTCATATTGGTTCAATGATATTTACCAATATCGATAAAACAATATTGTCTTCACATCGTTTTTAACATCTACAATAAATATCGCAATACCAATATTCCCCTGATATCGATTCTAGGAATAAAAACTATATTGTATCTCCAAGTGTGATTACACATTGGTTGAATATCATTTCGCTAATATTCAACAAATCTTATGAATTAATATTGGGTCAATATTGGTCAATAATATTTATCGATATCGTTAAAACAATATTGTCTTCATATTGTTTCCTACATCTAGATTGAGATGAAATTTGAATATTGGCCGAATATTCAATGAAACATATTGAAATTATATCATGATCAAACTTAGATAAAAATCCGCTAGATGGCTCTACATACAGAACGTCTTCTAAAACCTACGAAAGTATATTAAATACTTCCTTTACCTTGTTTTCAAGACAGCTCACTCGGTGGTTATGGCGATCAAAAGACAGACTCTGGTGTCACCTTCATCAACTAAAGGACATTCAATAATTTACCAAGGTATATTGACATCCACCAATATATCCAAATGATATTGTACCAATATCGATAAATATTGTACCAATATCAATAAATATTTTGAGGCCATTATTGCTTCAAGAATATTCCACCAAAACTATTTCTAAAATATTCAAACAATATTCGACCAATATCGCAAAATGTTCACATACTACTTCTCGACAATATAACTTTTAAATATTGTGCCAATATTGTCAGAATATTGTATCAGCGATATTGTACCAATATCGCCGAACATTTTGAGGACAATATTAGTTCAAGAATATTTTGCCAATATTATTCAAGTAATATTGGACCAATATCGCCGAATGTTCACATTTTTTTTCTCGCCAATATTGCATTTCCAATATTTCGCCAATATGTTCACAGTATTGTACCAATATTTTACCAATATAGGTGTGCTACTTGGGAACATGTGACCCAAAAAATACAAGATGCCAAAATTTTCCGTTTTTTCCAGTACTTCTGTGTTACTAATGAATCACATTTTTTTGTATTCGAATGTTTATAACAAATTGATAAATGACAGTTGCCAGTCCAATTCATAACGGAATATAACTACGGACTGTGAATATGACTACGGACTGTATTTCATTTGATGGCACAGTCGGTTTCCTACTAGTATTTTTGTTAAGATCTTTGAATTCACTCTGAGTTAGCAAAAAATGTGGACTGTTCTCATCATCGCCAAATGTAACTGATGTATCGATATGTATCTGTTTGAGTGTGGTCACTTCTGTGGGGTGGTGTGCGGGAACTGGGTAATCCTTTAAATGAAGGCTTTATTATTATCATTATTGCCTGGCATGGCTGGCTGTCAGCCGACAGTAGTTCTGAGTTGAACGTTCCCTCTGTCTGCTGTCAGGTCTATCTCATGAGTAATCCGGATCGTCCGATGAAGGACTGGCTTACTCACTGATGAAAAGTCTGCATATTTTTTACTATCTGTAGTTTTCGAGTTAAAGCCAAAAGTTCTTGTTACACGAAAGTACCAATCGGTCACGTGGTTAGTTGGCTCTCTCCGTATCATTGGTTACCAAATTTCAGTAATTAATTTTTACCTGCATACCAGGAGCTGAGGACTAATTTATATTTAAAAACTTTTTGGTGGATGAATATGAAAACACGTCGAATTTTTCATGACAGTTTTTTTAACAATAACGATTACGAAACCATGCCAGCTTCATGATCAAATCAGTTATTAAACGAATGTTCATAACTCAAATCTGAGATTTAAACACCTGCTCACACATGGAACAAAATTCATTTTAAGTGAAATCACCAATACTTCTTTTTGAAATTCAAAAGATTGTGATTTTCCAATAAAAGGGAAGGTCATCAATTATAAAATTTCAAATGGCATCGAGGGTCCAATTACACATCTTTGAAAAGTTGAAGTGCCCCCAGCGCCACCTGTAGAGTAATTGCAATAAAATCTTCTCTGATAAAGTAGTATCGGTAATACATTCCAAAATATTTATTGTCCCAGTGTTCCACATCAAACCGTTCAAATTAATCGAGATAAGGGCGTTGCTACCCAAAGGACCCCGCAAACTCCTTATAGAATTTGGGTCCAAGTGGATTTTTCTCAATTTTTGCTATGATGTAGTTCAAGTAATTCTTAACCAATGTTAACATTGCGCCAACCCAAAAAAATTAACAGCTTTGCTGCTAGGGGGCGTTGAATTCACCCCTTGCGTAGATTAGACTCTTTATTTTTGAATCCGGTAACAATATTTTTACTTGTTTCCTTGTTGCTAATGTTGTACAATATTGTGCCTTTTATTAAAAAATTCTTATCCCCCCTTCTTCCCTCCAACTCCTATTACGAAACAGAAACAAAATATCACGCGAGTGCTTTTAAATGTATCGTTGAATGTTTGCATATGCCTGAATAAGGGAAATAGTTGTTTTTCATGATTATCCCACTTCCCCCTGAAGTGCACAAAACTAAAATATGTCGGTGGTTTTCTTCTGAATTTTGAATGTGATGCAGTTCAAGTTATTTTAAACAGAAATTAATTGGGTGAAAAATCCCAAAAATTCATAGTTTTGATGCTAGGGGGCGTTAAAATCACCCCTTGCACAGATTAGACTATTTTTGAATCCAGTAACAAAATTTTCACTTGTTTCATTGCTCCTAATGTTGTACAATATTGTGATGTTTTATGAAAAAAATTCTTACGCCTCTCCTTCTTCCCCTCAACTACGAAACGCAACAAAAATATTTCTTGGGTGCTTTTACATGTATCTTCGAATGTTTAAATTTGTCTGAATAAAGAAAAATAGGTAGCACGTCGCTATAATATTTTCAAATGATATTATATGTGAAAATAACACAAGAAAACATTACTTCACTAAATCAACATAGGAAAGAATAACAATTAGATGAAATAACATTATTGATGAATAACATTAGGAGAAAATATCACTTTCAGAATTATTATCGGAAAGAAATACTAATGATTGGAAATATTATATCACTGTCACAATAAAACGGTTCAGGAAAGTAGTGTTAGTACCTTTAGAACGAAACTTAGGTACCGTAATCCGGGGTGAATTCGAACATAATTTCATATTTTTTTGCTAATAATGTTTGAGAGCATACTCCAAAAATGTTGAAATATTTTATTTAGAAAGTACAGACCTTTGACTATCATTTTCATATATTGTCAAAATTATACATATACATATATGTATATTATATATATTTTTTTGTTTATTGTTTGAATTCACCCCAATGGGTGGGGTGAATTCGAAATTGCATTAGAAAGGCTACTGTTTCATTTTGGACACAAATAAGAGTGAATTCGAACAGTTTTTATTAAAAAAAATTATTTACATGGTAGTTACCATATAAAAATATACGGGGGATGTTAATAAATTGAAGACAGGTAAAAAACCGAAAATAAACTTCTTGCATAAAATATGAAAAAGCAAAGAAACAAAAGTTAAAAATTCTAAATGAGTTTTAAACAGGAAAAACATGTTGATTTCATTGAAAATATGAACAGGATGTTCATAAAGTCAATTGTGGAATCATCTGCGACTGAAAGTTGGAATTTAGTCGCTGTTTTCCACCGTACAAGATAACCTCTCTTGGAAGGGAATCATGTTTTAAAGAGAAACATTCTCAATTGAAAATTGAATTATGTATTGATTCAATTTTCAATTGAGAATGTTTCTCTTTGAAACAGGAAAAACATATTTAACTACCTAGGTAACTACTGTAAGTTCACATCTGGGAGTTTAGAGAAAGCAAATCGATTTCTACGTAGGTCAATTGGAGTCTTCATTTTCATAATCACACCTTCTACATTCACAATACTTTCATCCTTTACTTCAGGATAAAAGAAAAACTTATCATGTTTAAGTGAGTCCTTGCTTCTCAGAAAATTAACAAGTAATAGATCATCGTCAACATCACTAGTAATTCTGCCCACGTAGTATTTTGTTTTATTATTAGGACACTCTCAGTCTTCTCCCGGATAATTATCATTGAATCGGGAAATTTTTGTGCCTATTCGAACAACGTATTGTTTCACTAATAGTCTAATATCATGTCGTGTGAAGGGAAACCCCCAATCTGAGGCCATTTTAATACCATCCACTAACAAGGTTTCTTCTTTTGTTGACAGCGCTGTTTTCCCTTTATCTTATTGCGCAAAGTTGAAACTGGCACACTATGTCTCGGCTGACCCTCGTAAAGTGTACTTATTTGATTTAACCGCTTCAATCGCTTACTTTTTGTATTGTGCCAAGCCTATTTGCCTTTTATACAGTCTGGGCATATTGTCCGAATTCACCCCTAAAAAAAATATTTTTTCTAAAATCAAATTTAAAAAAACCTGGATTTTGTATAAATTGTTTTGAGGTTACATACTGGTTCAGTAAACAGTGCTTTATAATACAACTGCACTCATAAAGAGATTTATTTTAAATTATAATAGATGCAAAAGTTTCTTTTCAGCTCTTTGAAATTTAAGGAATTTTATTTTTTTATACAAATTTTAATTATACGAAAACTTACCTGTAAATTTGCACGTGTATCTTTTCTGTCAATTATATTCAATACACATCTGGCAATACCAGCGACATCTATCTTACAGAGGTTTAAACAAAACAAAGCGGCATGTTGGTTTCAACCCATGTGTTCGAATTCACCCCGGATTGCGGTATATAAAGAAATAATAAAAAATGATTTTGAGACTAGGGGGCGTTGAAATCATACCTTGTCCAGAATAGACTAGGTATTCATTGTTATAGGCAGAAACAATATCTCCACGAATTTTTGTTCCGACTATACTGAACAATTTGATATCTAAAACCCTTACCCCAACCACTATTTTAAAATAAGAAAAAAAATTATTCCCGACTACTTGTAAATGCTTTGTTAAAATAAATGTTCAAATTCAAATTGTTGATGTCTTATTTTTAGTTATCTTCGCCAATTTATTTGATATTCAAATTAAATGAACTACGTTGCTCTACTAAGAAGTCATCGAAATCCACCAATATTTTTTGAAGGTAGAGAAAGGTGAAATCAAACAACTGTACGATTTCCGTAATTTGAAAATTTATTTTGATAAAGCATTTACGAGTAGCCGAGAATACATTTTTTTGTGTGTTTTAAAACAGGGGTTGGGATGAGAGGGATGTCTTAGATTGTTCAGCCTAATCTAATATAAAATACGCAGAGGAATTGTTTCCGCCTATAATAAGGAATAGTCTATTCTGAGCAAGGTATGATTTTTACGCCCAAAACTATTCATTTATTCGAAAGACCTTGAACTGCATCATATTAGAAATTCATAAAAATCCACCGACATTTTTTCGTTTCGTGTACTGCGGGGGATGGGGGGATAATCATAAAAAACTGCTGTTTTCCTTATATTATAATAGGAGTTATGGGGTAGAAGGGGAGGAGGTAATTTTTTTTTCATAACAGCACAATTTTGTACAACATCAGCAACAATGAAACAGGTGAAAATATTGTTACCGAATTCAAAAATAAATAGTCTAATCTGCGCAAGGGGTGATTTCAACGCCCCCTAGCAGCAAAACTGTTAATTTTTTTGGTTTGGCACATTGGTTAAGAATTACATGGACTACATCATACCAAAAATTCAAAGGAATCTACCAGGACCCAAATTCCATAAGGATTTCGCGGGGTCCTTTACTTATTCTCATTGATATAATTTTTATCCCAATTATATTATTTGCTTTCTTGATTTTTTGTGTTTCTCTATATTGTTTATATTTTTTATTTTTTTCCTTGTTGGATAGAAGAGCAAGCTAGAACCTAGGCTATTACTAGATGAGAGACTGAATCCTGCCTTTTGATAGTTTTCACAGTTGTCCTGTTGAACATTTCTGCATATGTGCTCCATATATCAATCAATCAATTATTACTACTATTATTAAAATAATTGCGTGTAGGGAAGAAAACAAAGATCTTTATATGTCACACTTGCGAAGTGCTACGAAAAATAAAAACCTGTAACCTACATAACTAAGATATGGTTAATTTCATGAGCAAAACATTTCATCCTTGTGTATTCATTGTTAGAAAAGTTGTACTGAACGATTTTGATAGAGCCGTCACCTGTGTTTTCATCTATGAACTATCTTTAGAAGGTAGTATATTAGGTAAATGGCGTCTTTAAGTGAAGAAAAATTGATTGTTGGCCTACATGCAATATGAACAAATCCTCTATGATATCGAAAAAAACGTTGAGTAGCTATGAACCATTCTCAGTTAGGACCATTCCCAATTTAAAAATTCTGATCTCGATGAAATGTAAAGACGGGAACTCACCGATATTTTCCACACCAAGAGCATTCGCTTTGGAGTCCTTGCTCTTATCGTCACGATTACAAACGTCGCCCGTATTTTTCCACCACTTGTCGTACAGAATTTGGATCACTCCTTTTTCTTGTAGCTCCAAAATCGCCAGAGATATCTTGTCCCTCCACTGGCTGCCTTTGGGCGTCGCGATTCCATATCCCTTCGAGTCGAGCAGCCCGCCAATTTGTGTCAAATTGCAGTCCCTTTGAACGGCGTAGTCCAGCATCGTGGATTCCATGAGGAAGGCGTAGTTTCCTTCGAGGACCCTCTGAAATTATATTTTTAATAATAATTAACATACTATATATATATCCAGGGTGTCAATTTGAAAACTTCCCACCCTTAATATCTTCCTTCCAGTAAACAATATGAGTAATCGAAAAAACAGGTCAATTTTATTGTCAAGGGGGACACTTTCACGGACTATTTGTAGCCCTCGTGGTTCAACCCCCTAGGAGGGGTAGATGTTACCCTTAGAATTTTAAATGGGAAGGGGGGTCAAGTGGCACATCATTTTGATGGGCGTTCAATTCTTGTTCCAATGGTACCCTGACTTATTATTTTGTGATGAGCATTTTCCGAAAAATTGCGTTCTAAACTAACAGAAGTAATTATTAGAACGCCTATACTGAGATGCATTATTGTATTGACTCCCTTTAATAAAAATGGTTAGAAGAGTAGGTGGCACCGCTCCAACCCTTGAATGACAGGAACAAATTTATTACGCATGGGATTTTTTATTTGGTGGTTATTTTCCTTCTACACAATAAAATTTAATTTGCGAGAAAGACATTTCCAACATAAAATCTACTTACGCTTATCTTATTAGCTGTTCGAAATGTTGTCCATTTTGCTCTAAACAGTAATACAGTCTGTTTTCGAACTCCCCTCTAACATTACGGAAAACTTCACTAGGAATTGACCGGCATGCTGCTGTAATTCGTCTTTTAAGTTCGTCAATATCAGAAGGTTGTGTTTTATAAACAACGGATTTAAGATGCCCCCAAAGAAAGAAATCTAAGGGTGTTGAATCCGGTGATCTCGGAGGCCATTCAACTGCTCCCCTTCTGCCAATCCATCTACCCGGAAATCTCTCGTTTAACCACTGTCGGACGGGAAGAAAATAATGAGGTGGAGCACCGTCCTGCTGGAAATGTAACAGATCCTCCTGCAAAATTTCATTACCTTCTGCATCAATTTGAGTTTCTAGCTCGTGAGTTATAAGAGGATCGATAGTCTCTTCAAGCATATCAAGGTACAGATTGCCAGTCAAGTTTTCTTCCAGAAATAATGGACCAAGAATGGCATTTCCAAGAATACCAGCCCAAACATTAACTTTTTGTGGGTGTTGTGTATGCCCTTCCCGAAAAATATGTGGGTTTTCGTCACTCCAATAGCGACAATTTTGTCTATTAACATTGCCATTCAGAAAAAATGAACACTCATCGCTGAAACAGATGTTTAACAGAAGATTAGGGATGGTATTGACTCGATGAGACATGATTTCACGAAACTCTATTCTTCTATCATAATCATCCTCGTGGAGCTCTTGAAGAATCTGCATTTTATATGGATGAAATTTATGCATTTTCAATGCTTTTCTTATAGTCTCGCGTGACATTCCCGTCTGTTCTGATACTGATCGTAAGGAGCTCGTGGGCTCTGCAGCAAATGTTCCCAAAACTTCAATTTGAGCTGCTTCATTTAGTACTCTGGGGTTATTACTTTTTTTATTTGTCACTGAACCAGTTTCGTAAAACTTACTCACCAAATCAAGCATATACCGGTACTTACATTACAATTTGGATGTCTTTCGTTTAAAAGACATGCCGCCCTTCGTGCGCACTTTCCAACTTCGCCATAAATTACAATCATTTCAATTCTGTCTTGAAGAATGTAAACCATTTTTACACTTTTATACACTTATTAAAGTAATTCCTGAACAGCCCAATAGGTACAACGGTATTCACAATACTACCACATAGTTCAAATTTGCTAACCAATTTTTTGCCGGAAAACAGAAACTTTTTACAGCAGAAGTAGCAAAAAAGGAAGGCTATCTGTACAATTTCTGCGATGACACTTAAAAATTCAGCATTTAATAAACACAACTTTACTACCATCTACGTTTTACTATTAGACTACTTTTTTATGTAAAGTGTTTGGAGCTAATGGCTAATGTTACCCCTAATAAAGGGTTGGAACGGTACCACCTAATATTCTAACCAGTTCTGGCCAAACCATGCATCTCAGTATAGGCGTTCTAATAATTACTTCTGTTAGTTTAGAACGCAATTTTTCGGAAAATGCTCATCAAAAAATACTAAGTCAGGGTACCATTGGAACAAGAATTGAACGCCCATCAAAATGATGTGCCACTTGACCCCCCTTCCCATTTAAAATTCTAAGGGTAACATCTACCCCTCCTAGGGGGTTGAACCACGAGGGCTACAAATAGTCCTTGAAAGTGTCCCCCTTGACAATAAAATTGACCTGTTTTTTCGATTACTCATATTGTTTACTGGAAGGAAGATATTAAGGGTGGGAAGTTTTCAAATTGACACCCTGTATATATTTTATTTAGTTGAAAAACTAATTCATTTACAATAGTAAATACAATGTCACCTTATAAATAAAATAAAATTAACATGTAAAATACAAATAGTCTGATTAAAAATTCCCACGTATAGATAAAAAGTTATACATAAAAAAGTCATACATAAAAATATACAAATTTTTCTTGAAGTAATCCTTCAATCGTCTTTTGAATGTATTTATCGAACCATTCTCTTCAATTTCTTGTGGGACGTCATTAAAACAATCTACTCCTTTATAAAATAAAGAATTAATTATTTATACTTTCCAATTTTTATGTTGTTTTTGTTTCTTGTATTGTACTCGTGTATTTCAGTCACATAAGTTAATTTATTCTGTGGATATACAGGTGAAAATCCAATATTGATTTTAAAAATAAAAATTAGTGTTTGGTACTCGAAGATGTTCTTCATTGGTAGCCATTGAAGTGTTTGCAACATATTTGATATTGGTGTTATTCTCGAACATTGTAAAATTATTCGCATAGAACAATTCTCCATCTTTTGTATTCTGTTTATTTCATTTTGATTGGGAAAAAACAGAATGGTAGAACAATAATTTAAATGTGGAAGGATTATGGAGTTATATACTAATAATTTAGACCACTAGCTGAGATATGGGGAACATCTTCTTAAATAGTTGATTTTGTAGGCCACTGTTTTGATAACCTGATTAGCATTTTCCTTGAATTTTAATTTACTGTCAATAGTTACAACCAAGTACACGAATTTGTTTACATTTTCTATATCACTGCCATTCAATCGTAGAAGTAGGTTTTCATCATTATGATCTTTATGTTTCCCTAATAACCATTTGAGTTTTCAGAATTCAGATGCCATTATCCTTCTCAATATTCTCAACTCCCTGTCAACGAATGATGTCGAGTTATTGTCGATGAATCTTGAATCGGAATATTGGAAACAACCAACAAAAATTCCACATTGTTTTCTCTCACCTCTCAATAAGTGCAGTAGAGCCATTTGTCCTACTATAAATATGCTTCTGCAGATACTACGAGGATACGTAGCCTACTATAGAACCAAATAAAATTTCAATGTCAAAATATTTTATTACTCAACATATTCTCCTCTCAATCGGGTACATTTATTACAGCGAACCTGCAACGTCTCTGGACCTTTAAAAAAAAATTTTCTTCTTGCTCTGAAAATCAGACCTCCACAGCTTTTATTACCTTCTCGTTCGAAGAAAATTTACGACCTTTTAAACTTTTTTTCAGTTGAGGAAAGAAATGATAGTCTGGCGGAGCCAAATCTGGTGAATGAGTGGGGTGTTCTAGTAATTCAAACCCTAAATCACGAATTTTTTGCATGGCAACATGAAATTTTTGTGCAGGGGCGTTGTCCTGCAAAAACAAAACACCTTTGGATAGCTTTCCGCGTCTTTTCTCTTTAATTTTTTTACCGTAGAGTGGTCAGTAATGTCGAATAGTAATCTCCAGTTATTGTTCTACCCTTATCCAAAAAATCAATCATGATTACTCCATGGCAATCCCAAAAAACTGAAGCAAGAACTTTTCCAGCAGATTTTTGAACACGAAACTTCTTAGGTCTTGGAGAACCGGAGTGTCACCATTCCATCGATTGTTGCTTTGTTTCTGGAACATAGAAATATACTCAAGTCTCATCCATAGTAACAATTCGGTTTAAGAAGTCTACAACATTTTCAAATCGAGCACAGAACGAACGCGATGCTACTACCCTTGCACGCTTTTGGTCAACATTCAAACATTTGGGGATCCATTTTGCAGCAATTTTTCTCATGTCCAAATTGACGTGAACTATATGATGAACGCGTTCGTATGAAATATTCAGTGCTTCAGATATCCGTTTCAGCCCAATTCGACGATCTGTTGAAATCATGTCATGAACTGCATCGATATTTTCGGGGACTGACACAGAAACCGATCGGTCATCATCTTCAATGGAAAATTTACCTCTTTTGAAGCTTGCAGTCCAATTTTTCACGGTCGCATACGAAGGACATTGATCACCAAGGGTATTAAGCATATCTTCGTAAATCTGCTTACCTCTTAACCGTTTTAAATACAGGTACTTGATGATGGCTCGATACTCCAATTTTTCGATTTTCACAATTTTGGTGGACATATTTTTTCTTTTAATTTATTGCGTTACTCTGGTTTACTATTTTGACGTCAAACTTTACACTGACACTTCTAATAAGTAATAATTGTTCGTTGCTACGGTAACGCAATATTTTGTTTATGCAGGGAACTGGTCTAGGCTAACTAGATATCAATACATCCTCGTATGTACTCAGCAGAACGAATTTTCTCTACCTTGTGGCTGACTGAAATCTACAGTGTCTCAAGAGAGATTATCTGGGCTTTCTTCATCGCATATTCACAGACACATCAATGTTAATTTAGAAAACGTTGAAGATAGATTTGGAACGGTAATACAAAGAAAACTGGAAATTTCAATATAATTCGGATTTTCATCATCAATCTGATTGTGAGGTGAGAGACTGCCAAACATTTTGATTTACTTTTTTCATGAACAGATTGTTGTCTCTGATCACGGAAATGAAGACTGATCTGTTTTTATGTTTATGTTTGATGTGCCGATGGTAGGTGGTATCACCATTATACTTTTTATGCAAGAATTAATTTAATTTCAATACATTTTTCAACATTATCTTTAATACAACGAAGCTTTGTCAATAAGTTTATCATCAACTTCTGACAATAAAGCATATTTTGACTTTGACTTTGTGATATGTGAACTGTTATTTCTTGTTTCAGTTTTGTTGCTAAGTGGAGTATGATAACATATTTTATTTTTGTGATATAAAGAACTTTGTTTCTCTTATAATGTATACAGTCCATGATGAGGCTGTCCACGGGTAAAAATTTTCTTTTTATTTCTTTGAGTTGTCATTGTTAGAGCAGGAATAAGATAAGAATCACTTTTCCACAGAATTTATTCATAAGATTTCTTATAATCTTATCAGCATGACTGTCCGGCGTTTCATTATCGAACAGCCATCTTCAACTTAATTTTTTTCTAAACGATCATGTCTCGAAAAACACAGTTTTTGAAGTATTTCTCATTCAAAATCCAATGATGTAACACACCTGGCAGTTTCATTGCATATCAGATCATCACGAATTTAAAAAAAAATTCGAGTACCCACCTACGCGCCAGAATAGGAACAAAAATTGTGGGATCACATATCCTCGATCTGAAGAATATCAATAGCTAGAGTGGACATGTTGAATAATTGGTGAAATATTCCTAAAAAAGTCATGATGGTGGTCAAAACATACTGAAACAGTAATGAGTGATACATCATTGAATTCATGAAAATTCTTGAAAAAACTGCTTTCTTCGAAACAGGGCTATATTTTAAAAAACTAAGCTGATGACGGTTAGTCGGAAACGAAACGTCGGATAGTAACACTGAAATCATCGTAAGGAATTTTACAAAAAGTTTCTGCTAAGAAATATTCTTAACCTTATTCTAGCTCTGACGATAACACCAAAAAGAAGTGAACTGAGAAATCGAAAATAAAATCCAAAATAAGTAATTTGAAAATCAAAAATATTTTTGGAAATTTATTACTTTCATAAAGACGCTTCTGTTACGAACGCAACTTTTTTTCTATACAACCATAACTGCATCTATTACCGTTTCAGATATCACCGTGTTGACAACCTTATCTTGGACTCACACTTTATACCTAATGGGAATGTGTTTTGTTTTCTATCTATATGCATAATGTTTGTTTCATTTATTATAGATACCGAGTAGCCGGGTAGTTTTCTGTTTCAAGATACTTGAATTTTGTGATTTCCTCAACAGGAGTACTATTTGTTTATCCCAATTTAGATGTCTGTCATATCAGAGGAAGTTCAATTTTCCAAAAACTCATTTAGCGAATTTATTTCACTAACTTTTTTATTGGTGATACTTCAAATCTTGAAACAGTTTCTTTAATATTACCTGAACACCTTCTTCGTATGTTTTTACAAATACAGGTGGCTTTTTGCTTTCCATGAATCTCCACATTTTTTGGTAAATTCCAATTTTTGAATCCTGAAACAAAATATTGTTGTGAAATCAATATTATTCAAACAATAATAATTCATCTTTTATAAACATTTTCGAGTTTAAAAGATGATTTCCACTGGATGGTAAATGAAATACTTGTGAAGTATCAACAACGAATGTCAAACTTGGGAAAAATGTTTTGACGAGATGAATTACCACAAGTCAATTTTGTAAATATTCGTCCTCTGATCAATTTACCAACGAGATCCTAGCCATATCCATCATTAATGTTTTCTCATTTTTGACCTCATGTTGAGGAATATAACTGAAGTAGCTAAAGTGTTCAGATAGGTTCTTCAATAAAAAGTGAAAGCTCACCCTAAAAAACGTCATAGTGCTGCCTCCTTCTAGCGTTCCATAACCTATTTCGGTTTGTTCAGCAAGGTCCTGTGCACTTTCTATAGGGGTGATCATCCGTTCCACCGTGAGAAAAGCGGCCAAATTCGCTGTATATGAAGAAATTATTATTAGAGTGAAGAACCACCAAATTCCTCCTACAATTCGAGTCGATGTAGCCTGGAATAAACAAAAATAAGTATTTCCAATCATTTGTAGTTCACTGAAATCAGAATAAGTATGCAAGTATGTTGAAATTCTATTCAAGGGAGGTCGAGGATGATTTGGACGACGGGTTGGTCTGGACAACTTCAATTTTCCGCAAATTCGGCTTGTTTACATTTAACGTTATTAATCAACTATTGATTGATTATTAATTAATTATCAATAAATTGATAAATCAATCAGTCAATTAATTAATAATTACTCAATTATCAATTATCATATTATATTTATTAATTATTGAATTATTAAGAAGTTATTATTTATTTAATAATCGAGTGATAATGACTTGATAATCGATTGGTAATGAATTTTAATTGATGAATAATTAATTTTTAACCAATCAATAATCAATCAATGAGTAATTAATGATTACTCAATAATTATTCAATGATTGAGTTCAGTGGCTTCTTACCTAACATTTCAGCAATAAAAAGAGCTGTTTACTGGAGAAAACAGCCACAAGTCATGAATCTCAATTTATTTCTCATAATGCTTGATGTTTGCGTATTGGTTTCCTGTCGTTCAAGATATCGACAAAAATAACCTTTTACATCAGTTTCAGAAAACTTTTTGAAAGATTGCCACTTTCTCATGGTTTCAACATTCATCCAAACCATCCCGTATGATTCAAAACCATGCCGCCTGTGTATAAATTGTAGCATTTTCGAATGCCATTAGAAATGTTTCCTATTTTTCAAATACTATCACTACTTGTGATGATTATAACGGAAAGATTAAGAATAAGATCATGCAATTTGAGCACCCATACATAACAGTATCAAATCTAATTTAATGAAAGTAATGAAAAACACTTTTTTCTAATTTCCACTAGTTTTTTAATTTTCACGACCGGTTTCTGGTTATATCCCATTATCAAGTATAATATCTAACTATAATAAATAACTAATAACAATTGGAAATTAGACAAAAGTGATTTTCATTCATTTCACCAAAGTGATCATAAATTTTCACAAAATAAACGAGTCATCAATTACACAAATCATATCAAAACAACATTATTATGTCGAATTAATTTCAATTAGGAACAACCACCACTATCTAAATAGTTGAACTCATATCACCTACTCTTCCGAATATTATCCAATCTCAATCAAATCTGAAAAAACGTTATTTGAAGGATTGTAGTAAATATATTGGAAAGTTATTACAACCTCTATTACGATGATACTTTGATCGTATTTTCCTTTGACACAATATATGTATATGCATTCAATGTACCGGAGTCCCTCATTTAATTCAAATACAGGAAAAGACATATTTATTTGAGTCATTTTTATTTTGACACGAAAGAAAATATTCTTGTAAATTTTTGTGACTCACCTTATGAATTTGAAATTAACATAAAAAGAATTTAGTAGCTTTTGTGTGAACAACTTGTGAGTTGGAACTTCAAAGTGGGTAATCATGACAGAAAAAGATAAATATTTAAATGAAACATTTGACAAGACGATAGTTGCTGTTTCGATAAGACGGACCTAATAGAGAAACTTGAAATTACGTGCAGATTCCAAGAACGAAGAAAAAATAAATGTGAACTCAATCAACACCTACCAAAATTCAGCAAATATTGGTATGAAAGAAAATGTCGACATTCTCAAATCATTCCCAAATATAAAAATTCGTATTTCTCAGTGAACAAAGAACCCCGCACCATTCTTATGGAAAATGGGTCCCGGTGAAATTCGATGAATTTTTGATATGATGTAGTTCAAGTCAAGCTGATCAAAAGTGTCCATGGGCTCAACTCAATCCTATGGCTAGTTTTCGAGATACAGGGCGTCAAAGTTGGTAAGTGGCCATTTCTTTATAGTAGTATTGCTTTCAGGAAAATATCTAAAATAAAAATGTATTTCACGACAGATATTGCCTACCCATACAGCAATACTTCTAGACTGGTTTTTAATAAAAAATATTTTTGGATACAGGGTGAGTCCAGCATTACTCAAAATGAAATTCTCAATCAACCCTACGAAGTGAAGATGTGACCAAACCAAGTATCACACTGATATGCTCATCATTTGAATATGTCAAAATTGATAAATTCAACATTTTGTACAGGGTGAGTCAAGATGTGACAGTTTTTATTGTGACATTTTGTATATTTTCATTTTATATTTTGAGCTTTAGGGATACTTGACCACCAACCATTCAACATATTTCTTGAACAAAATTTATATACAGTATGAGACAAACACTAGGTGATGACAAAAATTGCGAAAATGAGATTTTTTTTAGAACTCATCCTGTAATTGACTTGCTGAATTTTTTATATGATGAAGTTCAAGTCAAGCTGATCAATAGTGTTCATCAACAATACACTTGATTTCCAAGGAGGCATGTGGTAGTCTATCGATAGTTTCGTTGCGATAACATGAAAAATACACTTTTCGCACCACTTTGTTGGAAGTCTGAAGACCCACAGTACCACCCTCTCACCTTCTCACCCTCTCACCCTCTCACCCTCTCACTCTCTCACTCTCTCACCCTCTCACCCTCTCACCCTCTCACTCTCTCACCCTCTCACCCTCTCACCCTCTCACCCTCTCACCCTCTCACCCTCTCACCCTCTCACCCTCTCACCCTCTCACCCTCTCACCCTCCCATCCTCCCACCCTCTCACCCTCTCACCCTCTGACCCTCTCACCCTCTCACCCTCTCACCCTCTCACCCTCTCACCCTCTCACCCTCTCATCCTCTCACCCTCTCTCTCTCTCTCTGTCTCTTCTCTTTTCCTCTCACTCTCGCTCTCTCTTATATTCTATTTGTTTCTGAACTGAACAACCCAGCATTCGAATTCTTTACCGAGATATTTGTTCCCTGAGAATTGAAATGTTCAAAAATTAAAAATCAATAAGATTTTTTTTGCTTCACACGATGTTCCCTGGACGTAACAGGAATTTTCCTTTTGTGAGAAGCTGGAAATGTAAAAATATTTGAATATGAATGAAACGAATCGACAAATATAGATCAAAGTGTTTGAAACGGTACCCTTCAACACCTTGTAGAGAAAAAACTGTTTATTTTTCAAGGTTGTGTCCATGAACACTATCGGTCAGCTTGACTTGAACTTCATCATATCAAAAATTCAGCAAATCAATTACAGGATGAGTTATAAAAAAATCTCCTTTTCGCAATTTTTGTCATCACCTAGTGTTTGTCTCATACTGTATATCAATTTTGTTCAAGAAATATGTTGAATGGTTGGTGGTCAAGTATCACTAAAGCTCAAAATATAAAATGAAAATATACAAAATGTCACAATAAAAACTGTCGCATCTTGACTCACCCTGTACAAAATGTTGAAATTATCAATTTTGACATATTCAAATGATGAGCATATCAGTGTGATACTTGGTTTGGCCACATCTTCACTACGTAGGGTTGATTGCGAATTTCATTTTGAATAATGCTGGACTCACCTTGTATCCAAAAATATTTTTTATCAAAAACCAGTCTAGAAGTATTGCTGTATGGGTAAGCAATATCTGTCGCGAAATACATTTTTATTTCAGATGTTTTCCTGAAAGCAATACTACTTTAAAGAAATGGCCACTTACCAACTTTGACGCCCTGTATCTCGAAAACTAGCCATAGGATTGAGTTGGACCCATGGACACTTTTGATCAGCTCGACTTGAACTACATCATATCAAAAATTCATCGAATTTCACCGGGACCCATTTTCCATAAGAATGGTGCGGGATTCTTTCAATAAAAAAAATTACTGATTTATATTAACGGAGGAATTGGTATGAGGACGATCTATGAGGTGTTTGAAATTCATGTTATATCTGTGTCAATTATTATTTAGGGGTATTTCTTAGTCTTCATATATAATGTAAATTTACATTTACATAGTTTTTCCATTACCACTTTGTCTAAGAGCAGTCGAACAAAGAGGTGTTAAGGCATAAAACTGTACAGTAAAACTTGTTGTTTTACAAGTCAGCCAGATGAAGTTATTTTCACAATATTTCCAGCACTACAGAATAGATCTGCAGTTGGAATGATTTGCCCCCTATTAGTTTCCTCGGTGCTCTATAGTA
Organism: Chrysolina oricalcia; assembly: GCA_944452925.2. Lineage (NCBI taxonomy): Eukaryota > Metazoa > Arthropoda > Insecta > Coleoptera > Chrysomelidae > Chrysolina > Chrysolina oricalcia. The sequence continues at coordinate 55,391,983 of OX101822.2, forward strand.
AAGAATTGAAAACAATCATTACAAATTATGTGTTTTGTGAAATTTTCTCACCATGCTTAACAAAATTAAAAAGGTATTTCACTAGGTGAATATATTCTTTTGCCCAGACAATAGGTAAAAATATTCGAAAAACACCATCGTGAATGAATGGCACAATAAATAGAACCAGTCAAATTCAAAACTTGCAGAGATCAAACAATCCGTGAAACCCTGGGGGAACATCTCGAGCAATAGAAAATACCAAACTGGATTATCTCGTCTTCGAATTGGACAAGGTTCTCACACTAATATCTCATGTCCCGCACTGGAATACCAAAATGTGACAGCTGCCAAACGAAAAAAAGCATGTGCTTACAGAGTGTAAAATATATGCAGATTCGAAAGAAACTTTCCATCTATCAAGAGAACTCCACAACATCCTAGGAGAAGACTGCCACACATAAAACCAAATGTCTTATCTAGCCCACATAAACCTTTACAATATGATCTAATACAATAATATATAGAATATACAGTAAATTTGTTACCTATTCTGCGCTATCAACAAAAAGGGTTGATGCACTCCAATCTGTAAATGGAGAATTCTTGTTACATTATACAAGGAAAGCCATTTGATTCAGTATTACCAAACTTATCGTTTGGAATTAACAAAGTAAACAGCAGTTTATTGTATTAATAACATAAATCTTACAAAATGTTGGTATGGCTGGAATGTTATTGTAATATATTTTATACAAAACGATTGAAATGAAAATGATGGCTATTGTGTATTGCCTGTATTCAAACAACGATGGTTTGTGATTTTTGCAAGTGGGCCGAATAAAACAGTGCACTCTGCTCAAAAATAGCCTACTTCTTACATTTGAAAGTCATTCATCGAAATAAAATATCTTTGACGAAAGTTATGGAAAAGTAAGTTTTATTCAACTGAGTACCTTCGGATTGAGATCTGATCCTTGCTGCATGAGGGATCCAATAGCAAACCAGAAAGCGTTACCTATGGTAAATCCATTTTCTAAAACGGCAAAACTTCTGTCGTATTCAATAGTATACTCTCCTCCAAATGCAACGCAAGTACCACGGACAAATCTACCATTCTCATCTTCCACAGTTTCCGTAAAGTTCATCGAAATATCCTCAACATTATCCTCCGTCTCGCTACCTATTCCTGATGAGTAGCCCGAAACGTGTTCGCAATCGTTCTCGAACACCTTACTGGATTGTTTTAGAAGACATTCTTCGCAAGGTTCCATTTCTTTCCATTCTCTTGGGGAGAAACGAGCTGCTATCCAGATCGTTATCGATACCAAAATATACCCGCCCGCCATATAAAGCCATATTTCTATTGCCAGAGGAGTGAGGAAAGCGAAAAGCTTGGTCGGGGCACGAACTGAAACCTTACAGAAAAGCTCTATATTATGATTTATTCAAGTAGTTATAACATTGCATTTATATCAGCAAACATTACCAAAGACTCATGAAGAAGAAAGAGGTACCTATATAATTGATTGAAATTAGTTTTTTCTAATTAAAGTGGAATATCATTGGATACTGAATGAGATTCATCGCGATTCACTGGTGAATTATTTATTCAGCCTCACATAGAATTCCTGAAACATCACGAAAATCATCGCAAAAAAGGATAGTGTAACGAGCTGGAGCCAGACCTGTCGACTACACATTTATCCAGTACATTTGACCGGCGCTTAAGACTAGTTCATAAAAATGACAGGTAAGGTAACGCAGGTACGTAAGGTATCAGGGACCTCACACGATCAATAATATTGTCAATATTTTTTGATCGTGTAAGGTCTAGTATTGATGGAAATATCGAGGTACATTGAAGTATTTTCAGATATTTTGAAATGCAGGCAACAAACCTTCAATATATTGGCTACACTCTAGCTACGCCCAATAGCTCTGGCGATATTGACAATATTAACATTGTTTAAATAGAACATAGTTAGTAAATGCCTGTGGAAAAGGTATTGGACACAAACGCGAGTGTCATCTAGCGTGATTAGTTACAAACATGAATATTTGACGTCATTTTAATGCAGGTTTCTTCAAAAAACCCTGATTTTAATGCTTTTCCATTGTTTTAATCAAGTTACGACATGACTTGGAGGTCAGATCACTGAAGTTACGACATGACTTGGATGCGAGCTCACTATCGCCATCTACATGTCGCATCCATTTTGATCCAATTATAATCCCATAAGGTTGACTATCTTCTATATAAACAATGATATTACCTACTGATAGTGTCATTTCGCATCAATATTTCATTATTACCAAGGGCTTTCCTCTCTTCTGCTGATATACTATTTCTCATAATTGTATCCTGCCTTTCATGAATAGTGTGACCATTAATAACAACTTATTATATGACACATTTCTCATGCAATAAGTGTTCACGCTTCTGTAGCCAATATTTTACGATTCGCTTTTGTTTGACACAAGCTGAAATGATTGCGACACGCGCCTTCTGAATATCCATATTTGATTATGTGCATATGTCAACTGCCCAGCTGATACTGACCAAAATATTGATTCATTGTAATCACCGGTAAGGTCAAGAAATATTGAAGATTGATGAAAATATTGACATATTAGTATTGACAATATAATTGTGTGAGGTTCCTTTAAAGTAATGGAAATGTTTGGTTCACGGAAACGTAAGGTGAAATTAACACGACTGACAGCCGAATTGTCATTAATGAGGGGATAGCTCCATTAAACTTATGAAATGAGTATCTTCCAGATTTATTAAGATTTTCACTCTTTTTATATCCTCAAACAGCCGGACTGACGACTGAACGGCTGAAGTAAAAGCTCTTCAAATGCCAATTTAGAAGTTCTGGTTATTACGATCAACACCAGTAGACTTCAATAGGAAAATATTGTTTTCAAAAGCCCTCTGATTGGCTAGAGGTAAGAACACAACGCAGAAAGTCAGAAGTTGGTCAATTTTTGTGTTACTTTAAATTTCGTACCTGACCCTACGTTTAGTCATGAACGTATCTACACGATTCCAATAGGTTGACTTTCTTCCGTTCTTGCGTTACCACACCTTACGTTCACTCAAACTAGGCTTTACTCGTGAACTATGATATCACCACTCACGTCTGTCTAAGTACCGAGAGCCATCCAGAACCGAGGCGGCGAACAGCGAGCCACTATGTTTCCGAACGAATCAGAAACCGGAATCTACATGGATATGAATGGAGAGGCATGACCAAAGAAAGAAGATGAAGTTATAGTTCAAAATAAACAGTCGGAATTTGAGGTTGCTATTTGATCTGGCCTGAAAAACTATTCCCACAGAAGAGCGAATCAGTTAATGAATATTTACTCAAGAATCCACCCCTTAAAACGAAAAATTGATATCATAATAAATCTTTACCATTTTCGGAGCTTAATATTTCGTGACAATTCGTAAAAACACCATGTTGCTAGGAACTGTTGAGGGTATAAATATTTATTCTTGCTTACAATCACATTCAAATATTTGTTTTATTTGAATTATCTCTAGGTAGACATTATTTTCGACAGAAGTACCTACTATGAAATAATGTTCTTGAAATATCAGTTTCTATGTTTTGCAGAACAAGACTGGATAGACAAAAAACAATCTGAACCTCAACATTTTCATTTACCTATATAAGAGCTTGGCAACATGCGTAAGGTTTCTTTCTGTACTGACAATACTGGCATAGGCATAGTTATAGTAGGTACCGATTTATGGAGATATAAGAGATTTGGGAATGGTTCAATGTTCGCCAGATTATATTCATCAGATTGGGAGAACATTTGAACTTCTATGCTATTTGTATAAATCATTTAAATATGCTGGTATATTTGGGAATATCGGAAATGATAATAGATAACTACATATGGATTTGGTTCAATAGAGAATAGGTTGCATAGGAGAACGGCCATTCATAAACCTCAAAGAAACCACGATTGTCTCTTCCACCTGGAGGAGAAACCTACAGACCAACAGAGTGCAAATCTGACACACCGATGGCTCTAAGACGAGCGATGGAATAGGGGCTGGAATATCCTGCTAGAGACCAAGATAAGATATTAGTCTAAGCCTCGGCACTCGAGCCTCAATATTCCAAACTGTGGTAATAGATATTTGTATAAGAAGGTAAGGAATTTTGAAGAGGTGCCCTAGAAACTAACTTATAGTCATTTCTCCGACAGTCAGGCAACAATAAAGGTCCTGCAATTATGCAAGATCTCTTCAAAACTAGTTTGGGAGAGTCACATAAACCTCAGCGACCTAGTAGCACGAAACAAGGTGATACTTGTCTGAGTACCAGGTCACAGAGGCATCCAGGGGAATGAGAGCGCAGATGCCCTAGCAAGAGCGGAGGCAGCATCAACTCTCATAGGACCGAAAGCAGCCTGCGGAATCCCGTTTGGGGACATTAAGCAGAACACGAAGAACTGGGTTGAGAACCATCACCAACCCTTCTGGGAAAACGGAAATACTCACGGAAAGATGATTATGATGGGGCCAACCAAGTCATCTCCTCGATGTGAGCAGGAACTCTATCAGAAAGGTGGTAGGACTCCTAAAAGGGCACTGCCACCTGAGAAAACACCTGTACATGCTGAGGATTCATCAAAGCTTCAAATTATGCAGGTCCTGCGATGAGACAGAAACAGCCTCCAACGTAAGGGCTTTCATAAGTATGTAGGTCGCTCATGATGTCTTTGATTTTCACACATTGTTTTCATTCATTCAGTTAGCTGCCTAATAGCTGGTAGGGCACACCTCTGAATCCAATTCATTTAAGACATTTTCGAACTTTTGTGGAATATCTTCCAGGTCGTGTATGTTTTGCTAGTTTTGTTAGGTAGACCTTGTTTATGAGATGACCCTATAAAAATAAATTCAATAAGGTGAGTTCAGGTGATTCTGCCGGTCATAATAACGCACCACTTATCGGGAAAACTGTATCTGAAATATTCTCTTACATAAACTTTGAAGTGTGGTGGTCCTTTCTGTTGAAACCATGGAGAATTATGAGCTATATTTGAATTAAATAAATTAATTTGAAATAAATTAGTATATGAATGAGCTCTTTCTGTAAAAATTCCAAATAGACATGTCCGGTCAAAAGTTAATCAATCCAGATTGAGTACATCGGTGCATACGGGTGAGAGTTTCACGTAAGAATTTCAAATCATTAATAAATAGAAACATCTAAAACAGCAATAATTGTAATGAACAGATTTATTTCAGAACTTCAACATTCAAATTCGTTAAATATAATTTGCAACATGCTGAATTTGATGAAATGTACTAAATTTTTCATTCATTCATTCACACATGTACGTATGAAATAGGCAGAAAAAGCGGCGAGCTTTAAATGATGCATAGTTATTTTTACAAAATAAATGAGTAAAATATTTACACATTTCGAAATTCAAACTGACCCGCTAATTGAGATCTTTTCAAAACTCCATCACTATATACCAGAGCCGGTTTTAGGAACTTACGGGCCCTAAGCGCTCAACTTTTTCGGGACCTCTTGTGGATAAAAAATTAAAATTGTATTTTGAAAATAAAATGAATTACATAGTAACATAACTACATGTCATGTGTTACGAAAAAAAACAAAACTGAAAACAATAAATAAAATATTAAAGAGTAGGTAAACAAAATCATTGAAATAAATAAAAATGTGAAATAAAAAATTTTCGTTGGTATAATGTGAATTAAAATATATGAAATAGAAACATAATTAAATGAATAAAAAACGATGAACCGATATGGAAACATTTTTGATTGAATTATTTATAGTGGGCGATAAAATAAATATTTTTCTTGATTGGTACATCGGAATAAAGGTACATGAAAAAACGAAATAATAATAAATAAAATATGGAGGAGTAAACAAAATCATTGAAATAAACAAGAAAGGTAAAATAGAGAATCTTCTTTGGTATATAGTTGAAAATTAAACTAAGTATAAGTGAAAACGTAACAGAGAGGGCATCTAGTCTTTCTTGACCAGTTGTGGATGTTAGTTAGTTTTTAATCATTTTCGGGACCAAGAAGGATCTCTCACCAGATGCATTAGAAATGGAAATTGTGAATTCTTTTTACAAAATGGTCAAAATATTTGGAAATATAGATTTCCAGCCTTAGACAAGTTCAAATTTATCAGAAATTGTTTCTTTGTTCATATTATCACATAATAGAAGGAAGTGTGTTATTTCCTCATTGAAAACTTGAGCATTAATATCTAAACTATTTGTAGTTTTTAGATCATTGATCGATTATTCTATCACATATTCATCGGCAGTAAAAAACTCTTGAAATTTTCACTTTTATAACATTCAATTCGTCGACTGAGAAGTTATTTCATTACAACTACTTCTTAGGTCCTCTTGGAGTTAAGTTTTATTCCTTTTCTCGGCTCATGACGAATGCTTGTAGTTCATATTGACCAGTGACCTAAAGTTGTCATAATCATAATCAGAGATCACGATAATTCAACTGACTAAGCGGGCAAATTTAAATCTCTTTTCGATACGGAATTCATTTTAAAAAAAAAAGGATGAAAATATGGTTAAAATTTTCTAAGTGTCAGTTTCATAGGTCTCAGTTAAACTTCAAACAACTAAGTAGGAGTTTAGACGGTGAATGACATTCTTTAAATGGCGTTTGAAGGTTCACATTCTAACCATCAGTTAATTAATCTGGACTCTAAGGAACCTGTGAAACTGGCCCTAAGTTCACTACACTTTTAAACAAAGTGTGCCACAACAGGGCCCCTCTGGGAGTTCGGACCCTAAGCGGCCGCTTACTCCGCTTATAGGAGAAACCGGCACTGCTATATACCAATCGATTGTTCTGCGCTTGCTTTGCAAATAATATAGCGATATGTATCAAATTCCGTGGTGATATACGAAATATGCAAAACTCTTGATGAGAAATTTACATTGCTCCCACTTATTGTAGTGCAATTTATGTATTTTGTTCAGTTAAGATTCCATACTTGCACTCATTTATGATAAAGTAACTCCAAAGTTGATCAGTACGTGACTGGGCCCCCAAACTTTTGATAATATTGAAAATATTCATTGGAAAAACTCGAAAAACTTGACAGAAACCAATAGTAGTTTACCTAACAAGTGCGGAAAGTGATACTTATTCGCACGCGATTGCAGATGGCCGAACGACGCGCTAGCGGAGTTCGGCCAGCAATCGCGTGCGGAAAAGTCACTTTACGCACGTATTAGGTACACTATTTTTTCTACAAGCGTGCGGAAAAAAACAAAAAGTTAACATAAAGAAACGTTTTTCATTGAATACATATCAAAAAATTAACTATTATTGATATTAATATTGAATCTGCAACTTGTAGCATTCTGTAAATTAATTGCAGAGGCTAAAATTTTATCAAATGAAGTCAAGGACTTGAAGGTTGGGTTTTTGACGTTTTGGTATTCCACTGCTTTGTCACAAGCACTTATTGTTGCAAACGTGGCCATTGGAGTAACTTGGCTAGAAGAGGTCATTTTTGAAGGCTGCTGTACTGTTGAAAGTTGCTGACAAGTGGTAAGGCCAGCGACAGCGTCACTGAAGTTTAATATTTTATTGGATATGCCCTTTTGGTGAGCTCTCCACATAACCTTTTGCGACGCTGGAAGATTTCCAACCTCCGAAGCGTTTGATATTTTTGTTATTTATTCTCCGGAATCTGCAAGCATTGTGGTGGCGGAACGTCGGAAACTGTGGTATATAATTCAGGATTTGGAAGCTTCAGATAACTTGCAATCTCTGATGGCATTTTTCTGAATGTGTTTATTCCGATACATTGTACAGTGCAAGTTTCTTTCCTATATTTTCCATATTCAGCTTCCTCAGAAATCGCAAAGCTTCTGAAAGAGTGGTTTTTGTGTTTGGGATATTTATCAATGAAATATTTTCTTTGTAATCAATATGATTTAAAGACATCTTTGTTAATTCTTCTCGCCTACATGCGCCTGCCAAACAAAAAATTGTAGCGACTTTTATATGAAGATAAATTTTGTCAGGTGCTTCATTTATGAACTTAAAAATTTCTTCTTTCAAGAAAATTTTAGTCTTTTGGTCTAAATCCAATTTTTTGTTTTTTTTTTATATATGCTTGAAAAACTTAAATCGGCGTCTTTTTTAAGTTTAATTACACTTTTTAACATTGAGTACCTGGACCAAAGAGTGTTTGGATTGCATATTTTGGGAATTTCAGCGAAATCCGCCAAATAACGGCTTCTTTGAAAGTTTTCATTCTGGCACCAGTTTTCAAACTCCTTTTCATACCTATGACGGGATTTTGATGGTAGTAGATCCAAGTTTGCAGTACTACCCGTTTCCAAAACTGTCTCTGGCAAATCTTGGTTTAAAGAATCCATGAAAAATTATCTACGGGTTGATTTAGTCAACTTTAGCACAAGCATTATCATAAACATAACGGTAACATCAAAGGTTTTTAGCATAAACTCAACATTTAAAATGATGTTGACAATGAAAAAAGCTGCGACGGTAAAATTGGTTTTGACAAGGTAGTGTTTTGACTGACAGGTTTATTTTTTCTTTGTTGCTACGGTGATTCAAAGTGACAAATAAAAATTGCCAGATGTTTATTACTATGTGACATTCATTTGATGAGGCTTATACTAGGGCCATTAAAAAATTATTGAAACATACTTTTCTTTTTAATAAAAATTATAGCAGAATTCTAATAAACCTAATTTTTCAGTCATTTTGTAAACTACAACCATACAAATACATAAATTTTAAATATTAAAATGTCAGTATAGTCTCCAAAAACTTAACAAATTCACAAAGTCACTCTTTCAACACTAAAATGAGTGCGGAAAAGTGGATTTTCATGCAGTACAAATTTTCTAACATCCATGCGTCATAATTGAATATTTTTCAAACCTTTGGGTTGAGACCGGATCCTTGTCGAAGAAACGTTCCTGTTATGAACCAAAAACTGTTCGACACCGAGAACTGGTTCTCAACAATGTCGGATTCCTGATGACAGGGATGCGGATTATTCCATTCGTATGGGGAAAATCTGGCCATAACGAATAGTGTGAATGACACCAAGATATAGGCTGCCAGAACGTACAGCCAAATCTCCACTGCTAGAGGATTCATGAAACTGAACAGACGGGTGGGTTGACTTGTTGGTACCTAAAATGGAGGAGTGCTCATTTACCATAGGATGACAAAAGGGAATCCGTATCGACATTGATTCTGGGAATCTGTTCATTTGGTTTGAATTCTAATGTTATCAATGAAATCATAATAAGCAACTTTCTTATGGAACGAAACTTCCCTCATCTGTACAGGGTGGGTGGTGGCATGAACAGGAGAATCATGTATGTGTTCGAATGTAATCAGTATATATCCCCTTTGTAAAATTTTTGGCAATTTCTTTTTCATAGGTTGACCCCCTCTATTACTAACAAAAATGTAGAAGCTTTACTCAGTGATGTGTTTCTACTACTGTATTTTTTTTTCAAAATCAGTACATATCATTTCTGATATAGTAGAAATCGAATACACTGAAAGCATTTAGTTCGATAACAAAATAGTATATTCTAGTATAAGTGGATAATAGTATATTGTACAATGAGCATGAAATGACATACATTTTCCACGATTAGGTATATGAAATTTCATGTTCATTGTACACTATACTTTTTCTACGACCATCTGAATCATTAACAAATCTGTAATATTTTTAATAATCCTTTTCATCATAAACTCTGCTGCCGTCATTTTTACATGGTTTAGATAATTTTTTCTTTCTTCACCCGCTGAATGAAACATCTGTTTTTTTTTGTACACGTATCTACCTACCTACGTCGTATAACAAATAACATTCAAAATTTTCAAATTTTGAGAAATTGGAAATAAAAAAACTTTATGCAGAAAAAATCGAACACTAATCGATTTCATAAAATGAAAAAAAAAATGTGGCTGCGTGGATTTGAACCCTCGCTCCCACCATCCAAAGTCCATGTGTCATCTAAATCAACTGCTATATAGAAAGTATCTTTCAACTATTCAAAAATATAGAATCCGATTGTAATCAATCTTTTTATTGAATTTATTCTGGTTTTATGAAAAGAAAATCATACCTTTGTCAGAAGATAGGCATTATCAGGAGCGTTTGATATAAATTTATTAATTTGATTGTTAAATCATCCTCACTATCGCTAATCATTTTTAATAACTTAATTTTTTCAATCGAATTTTGTAATTATCTACTGATGTGAAATGTCAAATTATTAGACAGACGTAAACAAACTTGATTCGATATTATTTATGTTCATAAAATTCGTTAATACCCACGAAGACTAAAAACAAGGAGGGTTTAATTAGCTCTAGCCAATCAGAAACTTGTATCATCAACGCGTCATAGTGACGTACTTGGGTATGAGTACAGAGTCGAACTCGAATCAAGCAACAAAACTGTCAGCAGTAACTCTCATATACCAAGAGCTAGTCCGTCACTGTCTATAGAGAACGTCGGCCATGACATGTATTACTACGTCACATTTCGTCACAAATGTTCTTTCATCTCTTTCTACTAGTGTCCCCATTGTCTTATGGGAATCAAACACTTCTTGTTTTTAGTCTTCTTGGTTAATACCTACCTATATTGACAATCTAGTAGTCGTAGGAAATGAAATATTTCGATACAGCTAGCCAGTGGGAAATGAAAATCGGTGTTACAACGTGCTAGGTTTCTTAATCGAAGACGCAATTGAAATGTTCATTTTTCTTAATGGTCGTAGAAAAAAGGGTATTTCAAACATGCCCGATTTTTCGAGTACAACGGCGCAGCCGAGTGCTCGAAATAGAGCAAGTGTTTGAAAGACCAGTTTTCCACGAATACTTTACGCGATTGGTTCACTTTGAAATCATAAATACTCGCAAAAATCTAATGATGCGTATAAAAAAGAATATGACAAGTTCATCAAATGGATGGAATAAATGATCCAGTTGTTCTGTCTTGAAGTTGTTAGTATAGTTGTCGTCAAACATATAAGATAAATAAAAAAAGCCGCAAAAAATGGTCTTATCTTTTCCACCTCTTCCTGGAAAGTGCCACATAATGTTGAGGGCAAGTGGTGCAAGAGTTTGAAATAGCTAGTGCATTATAGGTAACTTCGCCATGGGTAAAGGATTGATTAATTAAATTTTTTTTTAGATAAATGAGTATACTAGAGATCGATACTAAGTACATAGATACAAGTAATTCAAAAAATATATACAGTATAATGATTCAATTTATCATTCATTAAAAAGTTATTCAACAAAAAAATAACAAATAAAAAACATTCTTGTATATACAGGGTTCAGTACTGCATTCTTCACGACGCAACATCTGGATTGTCAGGAATTCAGATATTTTTGTACAGATAATTTAAAAATAATCTAGAGAAGGGAATTCTCAAATAAGTTCAAATAAACCAACATGGTCTTCCATGAAATCAATTTCAACTCTCCAATTGATCGCTTTGTATTTCATTTATATGAAATCTCTGTAATTCTATGTTTTCAGATCGAATAGTGTGTTTCCGCGCTACCATTATTTATACAGATTTTATTGCGAAAATTCACTTCACTTTGAACTGGAATAATACTTTCGTGGTTGAAGATTTTCTAATAGATGATTTGCACCCTTTGTGATTTTTTTCTGATGGAAGCTCTCAGTGTGGTATGTCGATGATCAATTGTGCTAAAATTCCAAAATTATATTTATATGGGTATCTTGAACAGACTTTTCATCCGACACAATTACATTAAATTTTGGTGCCAATTATCGTTTTCTCCATTTTTATCGGTGATTTCTATCAAGTTTTAGTGCAATCATATTTATTTCTTACATAAAATTTAATGTACTTTCATATCCTAAAATCAAATTCGGGAATATAATCAATATTGGACACTGGCATTCTGTTTCGTACAATTATATTTCAATTCATCTGCTCTTGGGTATTTTGTGAATCCCTAAAATATTCTGAATAGCTGGGTGGTTGAAAAACATACTTTCTAACTCCCACCCATCCGGTTATATCTCACATCCACTGGATGTATTGGATCGTCTTCGTTGGATATCTTGAATAGTATGTGATTGGTGATCTTTCAGAAATTTAAGTAAATTCAATATTAATTTTCAACTTTAACAAACGAATTGTTGTCTTTTACATGTTCATCTTAGACATTATTTTCCTTGCAATGTGAGAAATTAATGAACGGACCGGTCCATGCACCTTAGGAATCATCCTGTAGGAGCAAATATTGTGTTTGTCCTCACATTTACTCAAAAAAAAAACAATCACAAAATATATATTTCTGCCAAAAATGCATAGTACCACGCCATACACACCTTATATGATAATCAAATGAGAAAATTGGCTAAATTCAGTGTGAGTCAATATCAATACTTACATAACTTCTGGAAATTACCAGGAAATTAATTCCTATTTTGTCAATAACCAAACAGTTTTTCAGACTAAAATCGCACTAAATCAATAAATAAAATTATTGACATCTCTACCTTTATTCAAATTATTCCACCTATCGCCCCCACGTAACACTTGGCGCGGAAGATGTAAAGGCCCGCACAGCAATTAGGTATATTTATTCCATGCAGGGTCGGGCGTAGTTATAACAGAAATCACAGCTGTTTGCGGTACGCGCAGCTATTAGCAAATTAGATTTCGACGGGGCAGTTGTTTACCTAATCCAAGGATACTAATAATTATAAAAATGGATTATTCTGAATACAAAAGTTACAGTGCTTTTGTTTAATTAACATGAATAATCTGCACGCGTCACAATATTTAGTGGCATATGTACTAGTCCGACCCTGGTTGGCGGCATGGGAGTCAATTTCATGCTAATCGTCCATTTTTTGCGGCTTTTTTTATTTATCTTATATGATTGACGACAACTATAATATTTTATTTGACGTTACAAGGTACTCCTGTCAGATCAATAATAAAAAATTTGTCATCTAGACGTCTTCACGTTTCTCGAATTGTTCATGTTGCCAAAGTAGCTTAAAAAACTCACGTTTTTTAAAGTTCGATTCAAACTCGCTGAGGCGAGCTTGAAATAGGTGAAATGGGGCAACAATAAAGAAAACTATATTTCATAATGTCTGATAGAAAATATTCACAATTGGAATTGAACGAAGTTGTCTTTACCTTGTCGCAGTTTTGAAAGTTATTTCACAGTCAGTATACAGGGTATATCTTGACGAGTTAACGCGTTCTATATATAGAAAACTAAAAGTGGGGCTATTCTGAAAATTGGTAGTATGGGTGAAGAACTAATGAAGAATTCAACTAAAATATTTTCGTTTATGTGACGTTTCCGGTTTCACCGGCAATGGCACATCCTGTATTTCACCTCATTTTTGAATTCTTCTCATAATTTCGATTCTAATTCATATATCATACCCTATGTTAGAAATGATTGAAAAATATTGTACGTTGAGATTATTGTTGAAAAACTTTTGTCAATTCGTCACTGTCAACTTGTCAGTAAAAACTAATTTTTCATAAACGCATTTTCATCAAAGATTTTGTCCTTATTTCTCCATTCCAAACACCCTAAACCCAAAATGAACCGTTTTCGAGTAGTTCGAGTTTTTTTAGAAGAAGTGACAGATGCAGCCTCTTGAACATACGTCATTTTTATGTAAATTAACATTTAAAAAAATGTGTAGTGAGTGAATCGAGATTACTATAGGATGAACGGATCACGCACTATTTTCACATCCACTGAGAAATCCACAGGGTGCACAAAAATGTGGGTCCAATAAGTGAATGAGAAAAATAAAAATCTCAACATTATTAAATGATAACCCCATTTTTTTCCTTCAAGCTTCAATTCTATTATGAAAATAGGCCCTAGTTACAATACACTTCCCTATACCCAAAACTTATAATTTTGGAGATATTCCGCAGTAGAAGTTATTTTCACGCGAGGATTTACGTTTTCACCCCCAATTTTGTTCGATAAAATTTTAATATTGCCTAATTTTCATTGAATATGCCATGAAAAAGATAATCTCATATTCAAGACAAAAATCATGATTAGAATAAAAAACAATTTCAAATTTTGTTTCAATGCTAAACAAGAACGTATGACACTTTTGTTAACCTCTTTTTGTTATTGCAATAAATGTTCAAATACGTTGCCTTCAACTTCTAAGCATTTCTCACTTCTCCATATGACGTCTCCTACAGCTCGTCTTATCATGTCCGGTGGAATAGAGTTGAAAGCAGTACGAACTCTCTGCTGAAAATCTTCTTTTGTGGTTGGCGTATGAGAATACACCTCGTTTTTTATATAACCCTAAATGAAAAAATCCATTGGGGTTAAATCGGGCAAACGCGGCGACCATAATTGAGGACCGTTGGCTCCAAACCATTGGTCATAGAAAGTTTCATTCAAATACATCTTCACCATCTGATGATTATGTGGAAGTGCTCCTTCATGTTGATACCAAATATTTCTATGGTCAGCGAGCGTCAGTCGTTCCAAATGATCCGTATCGAGATTTTTAAAAATATCTAGGTATCGTTCACATGAAAATAAAATTACCTGTAGGTCTGTTATGTATTTTATCATGCTATGATTGCTTTTTACATAGCTACCGGGATAGAATTTTTCCTAGTGATGCGTTTTAATTGTTTCTTAAAGGACCCCGCAAACTCCTTATGGAATTTGGGTCCTGGTGGATTTTTTTGAATTTTTGGTATGATGTAGATCATGTAATTCTTAACCAATGTTACCATTGCGCCAACCCAAAAACATGAGCAGTTTTGCAGTTAGGGGGCGCAGAATAGAATATTTATTTTTGAGCCCGGTAACAATATTTTCACTTGTTTCATTATTGCTAATGTTGCACAATATTATGCTGTTTTATGAAAAAAATTCTTTCCCCCTCCCCTTTTTCCCCCAACTCCTATTACGGAACGCAACAAAAATATTTCTCGAGTGCCTTCAAATGTATCTTCGAATGTTTAAATATGCCTAAATAAGGAAAATAGCAGTTTTTTATGATTATCCCCCACCCCCAAATGACACAAAACGAAAAAACTTTGGTGGATTTTTCTGAATTTTTGATATGATGCAGTTCAAGTTATTTTGAATAGAAATAAATCGGGTGACAAACCCCAAAAATGAACAGTTTTGATGCTACGGGGCGTTGAAATCATACCTTGCTCAGAATAGACTATTCATTATTATAGGCGGAAACAATATCTCTACGTATTTTTGTTTTATTTTATGCCGAAAAATTGTGTAAACTTTCTAAACCCTCCCCCTTACCCCCAACCCCTATTTCAAAACACGAAAAAAAAAAATTCAGGCACCACCTCAAATTCAAATTGTGGATGTCTAATTTTTATTTATTTTCAAGATATTCGCCCAATTGATTGATTATCAAAAATCATGAACTACGCCCTACTCCATCAATATTTTTCTGAAGGGAGGGAAAGGTGATATTAAACAACTGTACGATTTCCTCAATTTGAGCTGATTAAAACATTTATTTTGATAAAGCATTTACAAGTAGTCGGGAATACATTTTTTCGTGTTTTAAATTAAGGGTAGGGGGTAAGGGGGAGGTTTTAGAGTTTCATTTCATGAAAAATTATAGAATTGTTCAGCATAATCTAAACTAAAATACGTAGAGCTATTATTTCCGCCTATAATAATGAATAGTCCATTCTGAGCAAGGTATGATTTCAGCGCCCCCTAGCATGCTAATATTCTCTGCATGGACATTTTATTCAATCCCAAATCTCGTGCCGCATCTTTCAAAGATGCTTCTAGAAAAGCTGTGAAGTACGCAAGCACTGCAATTGCATTATCTACATTGTCCACTACAGTTTTTATTATTGCCCTTTTGAATGATCCAAAGTTCGTAAGATTGGACTAATATCTGGAGATGGTTTTGGTTTTTCTGGATACCTTGTAGCAAATGTTCTTGTTAAAACCTTATCACATTCTCCATAAATAACCAATAAATCAACGAAATCATGATTATTATAACCAACACGATCCATATTGTACCTTTTGAGAGCAGGAATATGACAATAAATAACTTTATTTCATTTGTCACCAAAGATTGTGTTTGAAAGCCTACTAGAAATATCAACATTTCAGGCAAGTATGCAGAATTAAGTAATTAATGGAATATCTCCAAAATTGTAAGGTTTGGGTATAGGGAAGTGTATTGTAACAAGAGCATATTTTCATAACAGAATTGAACCTTGGAGGAAAACAGGGGGTTTCCATTTGAAAAAGTTGAGATTTTTTATTTTTCTCGTTCACTTATTGGACTCACATTTTTGCGCACCCTGTGGATTATTCAGTGGCTGTGAAAGTGGTGCGTGATCCGTTCAACCTTCTGTATTCACGATTCACTCACTGCATATTTTTTTAAATGGTAATTTACATAAAAATGACGTATGTTCGAGACGCTGCTTCGGTCACTTTTTCAAAAGAAAACTCGAATATGAAATATGAAACCAAGATTTGGCCAATATGACGTGCTACCTGGGTATTCTACGCCACTGGCTAATAATTAGCAAATTATGTCTCACTAAGGTTTGTAATGTAATTGCGGTTCAACATTTTCACTGGAGCAACAAAAAGCATACCGCTTCATAAAACTATAGCGTTTCCTTCTTCTTTAATGATAATTGCTAAAAATAACGTACGCCTATGTACTATTAACAATATCAATTTTGGAAAATAAATTGATTAAATAGAGCAAAAATAATTTTGGAGCCGTTATTATATAAACAGGAGTTAGTATGCCTCAATTCGTTCTAGCCAAAACTTCGGTTCGGGAGCCCAGTGTGCGTCACTGAGGTGAGCTATGCGATGAGGTAACAGGTCCGGCTTCAATTCGTTACAGTACCCTCCAAAATTTTCAGTTTTATTTCATTAACAGCTTTCACCAATTTAATTTTTTTTATTTTGGTGTTTTTTCAATAAAAAATAAGCTACACACTAGAATTTGTGTCTTCGTACAAATATCAAGCATCGGCCGAAGGAAAAATGGAATGATGTAGACCAGTAGTGATACAAGCGGGTTATTGTGCCATCTTTATGGCATGTCCATCCAAGTAATACCAGCAAAGAGTTGTTGAGTTAGATGTTACTCAAAAACTAGTTGAAAGGTCCGTACGATTGTAAGAAGTATTGCTAGAAATCGTCCATGACCAACCAGAAAGAAGAAGTCGTCCATTACCAGAAAGGGTCGTGAGACTTTTTGGTATTTTCTAGGCATATGGTTGTATTAATAGTGAATCTGAAATTGCAGTCATGTCAAAATTTTTACATTTTCGTTAAAATCTTGTCGCGACTAGGGCTACTAGGGTAGCATCCCTAGCCGTATAAGGGGTTGTTTCCCTTATACTAAATGCGACTTGGGGTGTAGCTACAGATGGTAGCTATTAAAACTCAAGGGGTAGCAGAGGAATATAAACATTTATTATAGAACAACAGGGATACTGGGGAAAGTTATATACACAATTAAAATAAGGGACATTCAATAATAAAATATGGGATACAAATAAAACTCATACCTAAAACCATCACCTAACCAATACTTACAGCTAAGGCCAAAAGGGCCTAGCCTATAAGGCTAACAGAGCGCTAGGGCTCTCTCATCTACAGGAGTCTATTACTAACTATCTCCCCTGATGCAAATCACCTTATATTTATATATAGATAGAAATGTTTTATTTTTATTTGGTGTGCACTGTCACGGTCATATAATTTGCTAGTCATCAAACCCGCAATTGTTAATGACCTGCGATCATGACCTAATCAATTAATAACAAGAAACAATAGTGCACCAAAACGATTCAAATGGCATTGCTCGATATCACGACATTTGCGCACCTTCTAAAAAAGCTGGACCCCAGCTTTAAAATACAAACACAAACCTACGAAAACCTTATACAAAGCAAGTGCCCTATTCTAATAATACATAAATCTACTACTGAAATGATTACAAAAAATATATTTTTCTGGGTCCTATTACGTGGTACACACACCGCGACGGGATCTGGTCCTGTTGACACCATAAGTTTCTTCAGCTCTGGCATTTCTACAGTATTCCGTATCCGGTAACACAGTTCGGAACGGGACTATACGTCGTTTGGCACCTTGGGTACTGGCTGTCGACAAACATTCATCGGTGGGACTGGCAGCTACGGTAGGCGTTACCAGCGCTACTACATTCTGGGACTGCAAGTATTCGGAATCACAGCATCTGGAACATCCTTCGGGGCAGTTTCAGGAATATCAACGGCAAATGTCTGGTGTCTCTTCTGGGCACCACTGGTTCAGGAAGCTGAGTCGGCTTGGAAGTTTTCGACCTGGATAATCTTCTGGAATCCTTGACAAACTCACGTTTCTCCATTCTCCATTTATGACTTCAGGAGGAAGCATCTGGATTACTCAGTTCGTCCAGTGCTTCACTCCTTTGTACAGCCTTTCCATCTTGATTTGCTGTCGACCTTTGAAACCTTTCATTCCCGATACTTCCTGGAATTCTCACCGGACTCACGTTCAGAATCCTCATTCCACTTCTGGGGAAGGAAACATCTGGATTACTCAGTTCGTCCAGTGTTCCAACCCTTTCTGTACCATATTGGATATCGCAGCTTCTCACTTTCTGTTATTGTCAGCCATGTTGGGTGTCCAAATTCTATAAGTACTCGAAATGCCAGACTGGGTACTCGGTTGTCCTGATCTCTTCTCTCCAGGATTGTGTGTGTACCATAACCGAGAAACAAAACAAGATACAAATAAATACCTAACCATATCAAATAAACAATCAAGAAATAAACGATTACAACTATTATTATATTTTTTACGATTAGTTTTTTTTTTCTCAGCTTCTAAGACTTATAAAAAAAATCAATATATTTCCTTTTTTTCATTCTACTCAAAACAAAATTCAATACCAAATATATTCTATCTAACCAATAATTTTCAAACTTTAAATGACCAATTTTTTTTCCATCTTGAGATAAAAACGACCCGTTAAATATTTCTTATCGAATGAATATCTCCATAAACTTGAGCCATATAAAAACGCTTTATTGCCAAAAAACTATCAGTCGAAAATTTGTAATCAAACAGTTTATTGTTTTCAAAACACTCACGATCAATTATTCTCATAGTTCGAATTATCAACAAATATTTCACATTAATAACAAAAGGAAACCGTCGAATATTTCTTACGACAAATCAATTGACTATTTACTGGCCATATAAAACGCTGAATCGCAAACGTATTACTCGACTTTGTTTTCAAAACACAATTGGTCATCACATTTCATTCAATATTTTCAGTATTGCATTTTTCGATCAAATTCCGAATATATTTATAGGATACCGACAATGGGAGTTTTAAGGAATTCAACAAAAAAATTAAATCATTCGAGAAAATCGAGATGGCCAAAGTATTATTTATCAGTTTGGGAATGTTAATCAAAACCGTTTTATTTCTTACGATAAAATCAACTGAATGTTGTATTGAATTTGAGGACAGAAAACGTTACATTGCAAAAGTATTGACTTCGGCTGGATAATTCGTAAACAAATTAGGTGTTTTCAAAACACGATTTTTTGTTATCATTCATTTCACTATTTACTATTGCAAACTTATGTTTGATTTCAGATATTTACGCTACAAATGAGAAATTGATTTCATATGATTCAGAAAAAATATCATTCGAGGTAATGGGGATGGCCAAATCACAATTTATCAATTTGTGAATGTTAGATATCAGTTCACGCCTCCTGATCACCATCTTGAGTGTAACACTGGTATGCCATCAATTTGGTTAGGACAGTCATACAAATCGTCAATCACATTATATGACAAATTTCAAATTAGCAATTTAGACCTCTTCATCACCTTTATGACACACATAATTTTCATCTATTCAATGTTCTGTTTTGCAGTTCAAGTACATACTTTAAATTTCGTATTCACACTCTTTACAATTCCTCATGACTCATTCATACAGAAACCTTTCTCCGTGCAACTATTTCTCATATATTTCTCAACTATTTCTCTTATATCGACATCTCACATTATCGCAATTCATCCATTTTCTCGGCAACACATCGAGAAAAAACAACATCATTCACCAATGATTCTCTTGGAAACCCATCAAGAGCATGTATATCACTATATACCAATAACCAAAAAATCTCAAAACTCTTGGCAACACTTCAAGAGTAAGATACTGCAGAGAAACGCTCAATCCCACTTTGAGGATTTTCTCCCACGTCTCTCCTGCAAACTTCTTTACAACAGCCTCTTCCGGCCATCATTCAATTCTTCTATAACTCCTTTATAGACATAGGTAACCAATTACCAAAAAAATATGACCCTAATCTTGTCAAAAAAAATTCTTCACATTAAGTGTGTTTCAAAAATACCTTCAACCCTTTCATACAACTACTGTCACTTATCAACATCATGCACAACAATTGAGGCAAACTCCTCATTCTCAACACTTTCAAGGAAGACACAAAACATTTCCATGCAAGTATGCAGCTTCAATATTTCCCTTTTACTCAACATTTCTCAACATGCCCCTTTCATTCGGGCATTCATCTACATTTTTCTCCACAGTTTTCTCAATACAACTCGCATTTTTACACAGTGACATATATTTCTCATGAAGGTATTTTCGACATCAATATTCTCACATTTATTCATACTTTCAACATTACTTTCTCATATTCATTCAAACAATCATCTCGCCTATCTTTTTTGCATTCTTTCATTCACATTATTCAGTTTTATTATACTTGCAATATTTTTCATATTCATCGTGTACCTCTTGGTCCTTGTTGTTATCGACGGTTCCTACTAAATAAAAAAACAACATGTTCTATAAAAAACAACAAAATAATCATTTCCCTTTGTACTGAACATGAACAGTGTTCATTTATATCCTTCTCCTGGATTTATATGCAAGGTTTGGTACAAAATTACCCTGAACTTTGTAACAAATCCTATAAAAATTAATAAAACTATTCGAAACCCTCCATTAACTATATTAAACATGAGATCACTAAACAATAACATTACGTATGAGTAGGGAAAACCTATGAGTCAATTTGAGTTTTTCCGAGTTGTATACCTTTTCCTCAATTTGGTATAAAATTCTTGTGGCAGGAAAAATTCATGGAAGTAGCAAAATTTTGCTCTTTTCTATAACATACGAGAACTAATTTCATTAAATATATTACTAAAATTAGGCCTGAATACTAAAATTCATTTTGAATATTTGTCCAAATATTCATGAAACTTTTATATTAATAATACTACACAATACGAAAAAAAACCTTTGCTCTAAATGGACAAAAAAATATTACTTCAGATTCACATTTTATTTTCCTGGCTAAGAAGAAGATACCGTGAAACATTTTGTATACAATTCCTGAAAGGTGAATTATGACAAACTAACCCCCAGGATGAGCAAAGCACATCCATCATAGTCCATAGACTATGGTTGGATTAATAGGGGTATTGCGTAATAACACCTACCAGGTGTTAATACGTCGAAAAAGGTGGAATCGAGTAGGAAGTACTTTTATTTGTAAAGTACAGAAGAAAGCAAAATTCCAATATTTGTATACGTCAATTCTTTCAAAATTCTGAAAAACATATTGAAGTCTTAGCACGAAATATCATTATTAGTCCTTAGACAATGGTTGGGGTAATAAGGGATGGGGTGGGGTTAATTATGAAGAATTAACCCCCCCGGACGAGCAACACGTCTCCACCATAGTCCTGGACTATGGGTGGAGTAATTATGGGGGTGGATGGGGTTAATTATGAAGAATCAACCCCCCCGGGACCAGCAAGGCGCCTCCACCATATGTCGCGACTAGGGTTACTAGGGTAGCATCCCTAGCCGTATAAGGGGTTGTTTCCCTTATACTAAATGCGACTTGGGGTGTAGCTACAGATGGTAGCTATTAAAACTCAAGGGGTAGCAGAGGAATATAAACATTTATTATAGAACAACAGGTATACTGGGGAAAGTTATATACACAATTAAAATAAGGGACATTCAATAATAAAATATGGGATACAAATAAAACTCTTACCTAAAACCATCACTTAACCAATACTTACAGCTAAGGCCAAAAGGGCCTAGCCTATAAGGCTAACAGAGCGCTAGGGCTCTCTCATCTACAGGAGTCTATTACTAACTATCTCCCCTGATGCAAATCACCTTATATTTATATATAGATAGAAATGTTTTATTTTTATTTGGTGTGCACTGTCACGGTCATATAATTTGCTAGTCATCAAACCCGCAATTGTTAATGACCTGCGATCATGACCTAATCAATTAATAACAAGAAACAATAGTGCACCAAAACGATTCAAATGGCATTGCTCGATATCACGACATTATCATTTAGCGAAGTGGATCTTTTTTGTTACTCAGCTGAGAAATACTTTTATGTTCTAGAAGGCAAAATACTTTGGCGTTCTAGAACGTGAATGTTTGTCATATGT
Organism: Chrysolina oricalcia; assembly: GCA_944452925.2. NCBI lineage: Eukaryota > Metazoa > Arthropoda > Insecta > Coleoptera > Chrysomelidae > Chrysolina > Chrysolina oricalcia. The sequence continues at coordinate 55,414,611 of OX101822.2, forward strand.
TAGGTACTTATTTGTGAAATAATCAATTAAATACTAATCAAACACAAAATGTTTATTAACAATGGCATTTACTTATTTATTGATTTTTCATTCGCTGCTAGGCAAAACAACTTCCATTCTTGAACGCAAAAGTCTCATTTCGCATTTAAGATACAAACATATCTATTAGCATTAATGTGTCTCTCACGTGAATATTTGAATTTCATTGAAAATGTTGTTAATCGAAACTTAGCTTACTTTTTGTGGCCATAACTCGACGTGATAAAATGATTCAACAATATTTCTTTCAAGTATTTGTTGAACAATTTTCGGAAGAAATTCACTTTTATTATTTTTTCTTAGATTATCATCGAAATTGTATGTTGGTGACACCATTTCAGAACGATTCAAACATATATCGTTATGATGGAGGGTTTATTTTTTTCAATGTTCTCATAATAGGCCAATCAACAGGGCTATCAACCTCAACTTAAATTGGTCCGCCAAAATTTTTTTTTAAATTGTAGAACACAGTGTGCACATTTCTTCTGGGAAAAATTGTCATCTCCAGGGGGGTGGAACCCCCCTCAAAAAACGCGTTGAAATTAATTTTTGAGGTAATTTCGAAATATCTCATAAAACGTACTTTAAATCAAAAAAATAACTTGATATTCAGAAAGAGCACAAATTTTACAAAAAAACTGTCCCAACCAAAATTTTGAGAAATCGCACGGTATTCTTGAAAAAAATTGATGAAGTTATATGCTTTCGCAATGGGGCAGGTGTTGCGCCGGCTCCCGCCAACGTGCATTTTTTCAACCAGCGCGTGAAGTAAAGTTCTATAACTCATTACATAAATGTTCAATTCGGATAAATCTTTCGTTATTTCGAAGATAAAGATCACAACTTTGTATTCTGATATTATTTATATTTATACGCGCAGTTGCCAGCCTGCGAAATTGCAATTGATAATCTTATAATATTTAAGTTCCTGACTTCGTGGAATAATGCTTGTGAATACTGAAATAATGACTTATCACTTGTAGCAAGTGAAGTGAACAGTTGAGGAATACTTCATTGTCAGATTGCATAACGTTTAATCGGTCCAAATGATGTTGGTTTTAAATACGAGTGTTTTCAATTCTTCGCATATTTCAGGTTACAAAATCTTGAGGGAGTTTATAAATTCAAATGCTAATAACTCAGAGATAAAAGCACGTATCAACATGAATGAAAAGCCAGTTTGCAGAAAAAACCCAGCTCTTATTGAAATTATTTATAAAAATTTGGTTACTTGTACAAATTTTAAATGCAATCCAGTCAATCTTTTAAGTACTTAAAATAGAGCTTACTCGTTATTTGATCGCATTATTGTTCTATGGAAAGAAAAATAAAATCAGTCCCTGCTGGAATATGGGGATTCGGGACCGAGGAAGACAGTGCACCAAAGGAAACTGTCCCGATGTGTACCTGCTTTAAACTCATTGATATTCTAAAACCTGAAAAATATCGGCTTGGGACCTTGTCAATTAGCGCGCCGCTGCATAGTATACAGCGGCGCAGAGGGCAACAATCAACGTTGCTCTATGTAAACGTCAGATAATAATAAAAGTTCCTGAGCAGAAAACACTGGGATAACAAATAACATCGATAGTCGGAGACGAGGAAACATCTCTTAGTGCTTTGTCACTGTTATTAATTGAAAATGGTGAGTTAATTTTTGAAATATTTGTTTCATGTTCAACTCAGCTCTGTTTCAAAATATCGCAATGTCAGAAATGACTTACATTTCCAAAATTCCGAAGGTCCACCTAGGAATTCAGGAGAAAATGCCATTTTGTTATTAAAATTTTATTGATTGGAACTTGCTTAAAATGCATAAATGCTTAGGATTTTATACGCTCATTCAAAAATTTACCTGCAGAATATAAATGTTTGACAAGTTGACCAAGTTTTTTCTACTCAATGGAAAGTGCCCAGTTTTAGTGTTCTTTCAGAACTTGGCCATGATGTTACTCAAAATTTTCAAATTCTTAAAGGTCCAAGTAGGAATTAAGGGGAAACTACTAATTTGATATTGACATATTTGTTGATCAAACTTGCTCAACACTCCCACAAGTGTAACCGCTTTGAATTTTACTTCAAGAATATTAAGCTCTTGTCTGATTAAGCAAGTTTTCTCAAGTTTTCTTCTGAATTGCGTAGTAAATAGCTAACATTCTACAACAACATTCCATAATTTCTCTATTAACGATATATGTTTTTTTTGTTATTTCCTTCAACCGATTGCACCTCTACGCGCAACCCTCGGAAGTCTTCGAGAGACTTGTTGGCATAGTACCAGTTGCACCTCTGCTGGAGAGGGACCCTCGACAATGGATGACGATCATCAAGAACCCCCTGCCTCTATGACCACCTGCATTATATGCAATCAAGATTTAGATGTAGAAGATACTGTGTGTGTAGAACGAGGCTTGGACGCAATTAGAAAATCTAGAACTGAAAGAAAAGATAACAAAGAGAAAAAAATATTTTCGGGGGCTTACTTCAGTCACTATACATAAATCATGCCGGGTCAAGTACACCACAAAAAGGAAAGGGCAGCTCACTTTCCAAAATTTTGGTAGGGTCGAGCCGGAACGGGTACATTTGTACAGTCCAGCGAAATCGAATACACGCAAGAGCAATGAGCATTTTAATTTTGCCAAGTTATGTTTTATATCTGGATTGGAAGCAAGTAAAATCAAGCTAGCTAAGAAGGGGTCAGCTACCTATGACACTATAGTTAGAACTGTTACATATCTCAATAACGACAGTTCTCATCGATTATTTACCCACATTTATATCTAAGAGTAGTAGTTTGAGAGTTTTTCAAATATTCTCCCCCTTCCCTCTTACCCCAATGTTTCCGCGATGCGGAGGATATGCCCCGAATACGGGGGCGGGAAAATCGTTTCTGTAATATATTGATCTACTTTGAAGATATGAGTTTAAATACAGATTTTTGTATAACAACTTTAATGACAGAAGTTTCAAAATAATAACAATTGTCTATATATTTTTAAACATTTTTTGTATCCATAACAATAATTTACTTAAATGATACACTGAGCGTATACAAGAAAACATCGATCAAATAAACATATATCACACCTTCGCCCTTAAGATTGTTCATTACACACATTTTTTTTTATATATTCAAACGTTCAGGTGGTTTTATCTGTCTACCAGGTCGTCCCTCAATTATACCTAGTGATGGAAGTGCAACATTAGATGTATTGACTGAAACTTCTTCCTGTAGAATATTTTCATTAGAAATTGAAGGTAACACTGTGTGTTCCACATTATTTTCATATCTTTTGCTGTCTTCTGACCTACTAGATATATCTGACTCTACATCATTACCATCAAAATCACTGAAAAATTGTCCCAATTTTACCATTTGATTAGCATGCCTTCTCCATTCCACTCTATCCTCATCCACTGGTGTGCAAACATAATTTTGCCTACCTAATCTCGCTTTAACCACTGCTCTTGTCCAATAAGAACTTCCATTCCTATACTTTCTCACATACACTTCTTCTCCCTCTTCAAAATTCACACTTCTATTTCCCTTGTGATACTTGATTTGTCTTTCTCTAGCTTTCTTAGCAACTGGGCGAGTTAAAAAATCAAGGCGTGTCTTTACTTTATGAGAAAACATCAACTTTGAAGGAGTTTCTCCCGTTACACAATGAGGAGTATTGCGATAAGAGAATAAATATTTACTGATTAAAGTTGAAAAATCATGTGAACTGTTGTTATGGTCTTGAAGAAGCCTATTTATACCATTTTTAAATGATCGAACACTGTTTTCAGCTGCTCCATTCGTTGCAGGATGATAAGGAGGTGAAGTAACATGCAATATACCATTATTTTTACAAAATTTTTCGAACTCCTCAGATACCAAAGAAGTTCCGTTATCCGATATAATTGTATTAGGTAGCCCATATCGTGAAAAACAATCCCGAAGTTTAATGATTGTGCTAGTGGAATCAATTTTTTTCATGTCATATACTTCTGGCCATTTTGAATAAGAATCAGTTATTATAAGAAAAGTTTTGCCTTTGAAAGGACCCAAAAAATCAATATGTATTCTATCGAATACATGTCTACCTTCATCGAATTTCAATAAAGGCACTTTATTAGGTGTTTTAGCAAACATAATACAGGAATTACAACTTTTTACATATTCTTCTATTCCTTTATCCAAATTCGGCCACCAAAAATATTGCCGAGCAAGTGATTTCATCTTAACTATTCCATTATGAGCACCATGTATCTCATCCAGAAGTTGTTTTCTAAAAATTTCAGGTATTAACACCCTGTATCCCCACATGAGCATATTATTATCAATACTTATTTCCAAACCTCTTCTGAAAAATGGTTTCAACTCATCTGAAACTACTTCTGGCCAGCCATCTCTACAATATAAATACTCTTTCCCCGAAATATTATCTTTCCTAGTCTCTCGTCTGATATTATCAGAATCTATACGTAATTTTTCTTCAATCAAAAAATTAAATTAATCAAATTCAGTTTCAGGTGAATCCGCAGCATTTTTAATTGGAAATCTTGATAAACCATCTGCTCCACCATTATCAGAACCTCTTATATGTTGAAAAGTATAATCAAACCCACTGAGAAAAATTGCCCACCTTTGCAGCCTCCCAGCTGCCATTTGAGGAATTCCCTTTGTCTCCCCATATAAAGCTTTCAATGGCTTATGGTCTGAGCACAAAATGAATGTATTTCCCATCAAATATTGATAGAATTTACGTACTCCCCAAAAAATTGCAAGTGCTTCTTTATGTATTACAGAGTAATTCATTTCACTTTAATTCAAAACACGAGATGCAAAACTAATGGGTTTTTCAATACCATTTGGATATGTATGTAATAAAACTGAACCAACAAACTAACTTCATTGGAACAGAAGCATACCATTGGCCAACTGATTCATTTTCTGATTGTTTCAACTCGTAGAATGCTATCCTTTCTTTGAATACAGAGACTCTTGTAGAAAATTGACTTCTCAAAATTGCACATACATCTTCGAATGATTTATCTTTCGGTAACACTGGATCACAAAGATCTCTTAATATTTTGTACGCCTGCTCACCAATTAAAGTTAGTAAAACAGCAACTTTCTTTGTTTTTTCAACATAATTGGCAAGAAAATATTGTTCCATTCGTTCTTCATAAGTAGACCAGTCTTCATTCAATCTATACTCTGAAAGGGATCCAATTGTACCTCTTAAAACATGACTTGTTTCTCCCTTCATGTTGGATTCTTCTGACTCTTAAAAGTTTTCACAGTGACAGAGCGCCTTGCCCAAAATACAAATAACTCGTCGCCAAATGTAATATATTGACCTACTTTGAAGATATGAGTTTAAATACAGATTTTTGTATAACAACTTTAATGAAAGAAGTTTCAAAATAATAGCAATTGTCTATATATTTTTAAACATTTTTTGTATCAATAACAATAATTTACTTAAATGATACACTGAGCGTATACAAGAAAACATCGACCAAATAAACATATATCACAGTTTCTAATAATTTATACCTATTATTTTTACAAATTATCGCTCAGTTTCATTACTCAGGACTGACAATTTTACATATTCATAGAAAATACCCCAAAAAATACGATTTCAGAAGGGGTTGATGCCCCGAGAGGGGGTTTAATTGTATAAAATGATTCGCCCCCATTATTAATACTGATTTTCACTCATATTTATTGCCCAGAGCTGAAATGTCAATAAAATACATTCCAGAAAAAAAGGTTGTACGATTTAGGGGGGGTTGCACCCCTCCAGGGGGTGATAACTTCATTGGTAATTATTCAACCCTCCGTTCAACGACCGAATTGCAAAAAAGAAATCGGCGGAGCAATTTAAAATGAACTTTTATGGGAAAAATTGCTCTGTTTATTGGCCTATAAAGAATGAATAATGATTGTTAAGAAAAATGTGTGAAATTTGTTTTTACGAATCACCTAGGTTTTCGTAAAAAACCACTCAAAAGCAGAGCTTGTGCGAGCAAGGAAGATCCGGTACCTACGTTTAAATAAAAGTGGATTCCGAACCACTTCAGCTCTATGACAGGCGGAGGGATCGAACCCGGGCCACCTAGGTGGAAGGCAAACGGTCTAACACCACGGCCACTTCGCTTGGTAAGTATGTCAATACAAGCGATTCATTGATGGAGTTGTAAGTTTTCTGAATTGGAGTTTGAATATGTGTATTCAGGGTTTCTTCTGTAATAGAGTGGAGGTATCTGAAGACTTTCAGATCAATGATATTTAAAAGAGATCAAAAATGAATAAAAGATATTATTGCTGTTGAACTGGTACAGCCATTTCTGAAATGTTTGCTGTAGTCCCAGTGAAAAAAATTCCAAATTGATATGACATAATACACCGTGAATCACTCATTTGATTTCGATGTTTTTTTTTGTTAATTGTAGATTAATTGCTCAGTAACGATGCTATGTCAGAAATTTTTATTCAGATTTGGCTTTGAGCATATACAGGGTGCAACAATGAGACAAAGTTTCTTTTCCGCAATTTTAAACACACTGTGGAGTGCAACAGCTATGGCAGCTGTTGTCAACTAAAATCACATTGAACTCTGATCATTTATGAACATTTAACCTTTTTAATCACGACATTACCTCTGTTTTTACCGGAGATATACTTTTTGAAAGCGCAGGCAGACATTTCTACGTGTAAATAATCTAGGCGGCATATGCGGAAACCGACTTGAGTTTATTATTGATTGACACTGACATTAACATTAAGAGCTTGTCAATGGTTGTGAAATCAAAAAATGCCTTTATCTGTGAGGAATGTTGCTCGTATTGTGACCTTAATTGAAGATGGCCGAAGTCAACGTTATGTGTCCGATACCCTTGGTATATCTCGAACAACAATCCAGGATGTCTGGAATCGGTATATGGTAGCGAGATATTTCAACAGGCGAGTGAGTTCCGGAAGAAAACGGAAGACGAGTGCAATTGATGACCGCTTCATGGTCCTGAATGCTTTACGAAATCGTAGAACTACAGCTGTTCAGAATCAACATCTTCTACAAACCGTGCGTAGAATTGAAGTCAGTCAGCACGAAGACAAAGACTTTAAGAAAACAACCTGTCTTCGAGGAGGCCTGCCAGAGGACCACAGCTGCTTCTAAGACATCGTCGAGCACATGGACGTATAATATCGTATAAATACAGATGGACTCAGCATTGCCATACCTACGACACGCTCTGTTTTTAGGCGAGAAGGCTGCGGGGAAGAGAGAAGGTAGCGATAGACTGTGACCTTTCTACAACAGACAGGAGCGCACGCATTTGCTGAAAATAGGGTTCAATCACAAGAAAAAAATGCTGAATTTGAAGTGATGATGAAAATATCAAGGAAAGTGTTAGAATATACATCCGATGGGACTTCGTGAGATAGAAAAACTCATTTAACATTCCTGATGTCATAAAAAACTTCATTGACTCGGATAGTACCGATCCTTGGAAAATTAGGTTCACAAATTTTTCAAAAAAAATAAGAGTTTTAAGACTTTCGTTTTCAATTAATGAAAAGCTGGAGACAGACATCGACTGAGAAAAAAAGAATAAAAATGAATTTACTAAAAAATAGTAATTTATATATTCAACAAATACATGTTCTTATACATCTTAAAATAAATTAATATTGTGAAGAATAAATATTCCAAAGAAATTTTCAGATTCAGAAATACGCAATTTTAATGTATTTACGACAATATGCAAACAAAATTCACAATACAGATAATCAAACTAAAATTTTTTTCTAGAAGATATCAAAAATCAAGTACGTACAGAGTTTCACAAAAACAACAGTAAAATAAAAATGATGAATTTGTTTTCTATTCTGAAATGATTTGCTAATTTCTTGAGTTCCCTCATCGAGCAATGGTAACCGCCTGTTATACACAATATCCAGAGTCCTTATCCAATTATGTCTACCAAATTCACTAAACTTTCCCTCAGCTCATTCAAAGTAACTTTGGGCTGCTGCAGGGCTCTAATTCATCTCCCAAGAATATAATATATATGTTCGATGGGGTTCGTATCAGGACTTCTCGCAGGCAAGATCGCCCGGAAACACTGGCGGGCCGTGTGGTCTCGTATGGTCGTGCAATCATATGAATTCTCCACCAATGCATGGAGCAAAAGAACAGACAACATGGGGTTCAGGAATTTCGAATACATACTGTTGTCAAATTCGCTTCATAAATGACTACCAGTTTCATACGTGCCTCCAAATTCATACAACTCCAAATCATTGCCGATCCTCCGCCAAAAGCAATGATTTACAGAGTGTCACATTGTAGCGTTCTCCTAAACGTCTGTAGACCCGTATTCGTATGTTATTGGTCATGGAACAATATTGACTCATCAGTGAAGAGCACTCGATATCATTCAGCTTGACGCCAATGACGGTGTGCACGAGCAAAATCAAGCCGTGATCTGCAATGTTCTGCAGTCAATGAAGGCCTTGTTGCTGCCCTGCATGGCATCAAGTTGTGTTCTCTTAAACTTTGCTTGAAGATATCTTTACTAGATTAGATTAGTTAAGATTCATTTTTGGCTTCCGCGCTAAAAGCCTTTACACTGCGACCATTTCAGATATCTTATGTGTGCCCTTCGAAATCGTTTAGAGCCCTTGCAGTGACAAAGTTCGTGTACTGATGTAGAACAGCATTTGAAAATTCTCATCATTATTATCATTATCACATTGATATTATGGAATTCTTGTATTTTCGTCGGTTCTTGATGTGTGTGCCAAATTTAATATTATTCATATTGAGTTTAGAATTTCTCATTATTATTATTACCAATAAAACAATAATATCATAAAATTCTTATATTATCGTCGGTCCTTGGTAAGTCTGCCAAATTTTAAAATTTTCGAATGATTAGAACTGGGTGGATATTGAATAAAAAATTCACGTCATTATCATTATTATCATTAAACTTTTATAATTAAGTCCTTGTATTGCCATCGGTTTGTGTGTGTCCAATTTTAGATCATACGGACGATTGAAATCAAATTCGAAAATTCTCATCATTATTATTATTAGGTGCGTTATTATCATAAATTTCTTGTATTGTCGTTGGTTCTGGAATTTTTTTTAAAATTTTAGATAATTCGGAGGATTAGTAAAGGGTGAAAGTTGAATTTGAAATTCCAATTATTATTATTATCATTATTTTTATTACATTAATAGTAGGAAATTCTTGTATTATCGTCGGTCCTTGATATGTGGCCAAATTTCAGATTATGATAATTGGAAGTGGGTGAAAATAGAATTCAAAAATTCACATTATTTTTTTTTTCTTTGGTGTTTTTGGCATCGACTGCTATGGTCATTAGCCACGTGTTCTGGATAGGCCTTGTTACTATCACCATACGCCACTTTAGGAGCAGCACTGTTAATTGGAACGCAACAGTGAATCATGCAGGACTCACCCCAGTCCAGCCCCGAGATTTAAATAATTTAATCGGTCAAATTGAATTAAAAAATCCCAGCCGTAACTAGGGCTCGAACTCCGGACCTTTCGACTCAGAGTCAGACGCTCTAACCACTGCGCCACGCCCCGACATAATTCACATTATTATTATTATTATTATTAGTGGAATCGAGTTTCTTCAGGAAAATCGTCTGTATGGAGGAACTTAAAAACTAAAATATCTGAATAAAAATTTTGATCCAACTCTTTAAAGCTGTTTCCGAGATAAAATATAAATATATCAATATACAAGAATTGCTTTTAGAGATATTAAGTAGATGGATTAGATAGATTTGATACTGTTACCAACTAATAGTACTTTGTCTTTAGAAAAATTACGGGATTCTGTCCTGTTTTTCAAACCAGAAAATATGAAATTGACCTAAATAATATTATCTGTCAGATCGTCAGTATTTCAAAGCCAATCAACCTGAAGTGGATGAAAACTGAGTTGCGAAATTTGAGTTAACAATTTTTACTATTCTCAATTTGTCTTCACCTCTTCAGTGGGGGACTGACTCAGTTATCAACAATTTCTTCAGAATCTGTCTCAGTGGAACCAGTTGACGATTTTTTCTTGCTGAAATCGTTCAATCTGAAAATATGTAATATATTGTTTTTTTTATACAAATCTGTTATTATTTGAAATAACTCATAGAAAATAACAATTTTGACTGCTGATAATAATTTTCCTGGAGATGAAACAGCTGAATTTCTTGGAATATACCATTCATGTTTGACAAGAAAGTAAACAATTTGAGAGAAGTTGTCATTGAATAAAAACATTTTAAAGTTTTCACGTTCTTTCGATTGAACCAGCCATAATATTTATAACTTAGTATAATAATTTGCCCTAGTTCCTCAAACTCACAAAAAGTTTAACAGCTTTCAAAATTGAATTGAAGAAATATTTATCAACATAACATTTCATTCTTTAAATATTGCTATATTTTATTCATTTACTCCTTACAATTCAATTCATTCTGCTTTTACTGTTTATTCATCATATATGTATTAATTACCAATATTTTCGATACATCAGTTAATGTTCCCTGTTATAAACATATTATTGTTTCTTGGGAATAATAAATGTTATTTTTATTACATAATATACGAAGAACCCTTTTCATCAAAAATATTCTTCCACTTGGGTTAATCTCGAATGCTGCGTCTTTGAAATAAATGGAACAAATCCTAACAGACTTTGGAACACATTCAGTTGAACATTTCATCCCCAACTCTCTCAACCAAGCCGCTTTTACTGTGACATTAGCTGGAAACCTAAAGATAAATCAAAATTTTAATAGACATTTCTTGGACTTTTTGGCAACCTTTTTGTTTTAATGCATCATCCAAAAAAATAATGAAGTCAAATGTTTCGTGAAGTATCTATTTCATTATCTCCACATGTAAAGGTTTGAATTCACGTATTATTGATTTCATTTTATTCGGCGAAAACAGATTGACACCCACTGTAACGCCTATGGTACTTACGAATGGAATCTGATATTCGGGTTCGAACACATGGATTGTTTGCAAACCAAACATGATTGCACCATTATGATTCTCTTACTATTGTACTGCCACTATATATCACGAATCAGTTCAAAAACCTATTTCAGCAAAAATCCCTCAAAAAAAAAATCAATGACAGAACATGACAGAACTTTGTGCAAAATATAAAAATTGATATTCGACAGCTTTGACAAACGTCCAGATACAATAATTTCTTCACAACCATTTGAAGACGCAAGTAATGATTTTTTTCGATAGTTTGGATTTTTAAACCTTTAAGTAATACAGGTTTGAGTTGCGTGATAATGTCACCATCACCACTCTTCATTCTACGATTGTAATCGAATGGAATACGTATAGTGACACAATTTTGTCTATGATAAAGACTTATTACCTACGCGATGTGACAAGCCCAACTCAATATCACGACTACAGATTGTGGCCATACACGACTTCAAACCAGGATGTAAACAGCTTGGTCCAGTATAATACTTTATAGGTCCATGGTCGAGCACGTCTTCAATTTGCGCGCCTACATTTGAATTGGGGGATTGAGCAATGGACTAAAGTTCTTTTCACGGATGAGTTGCGATTTTGCCTGCGATCGCCTGATGGTCGGGAGCTAGTTTGGAGACGTCGAAATGAAAGATTTGTGGACTGTACAATTTCAAATCGCGTAAGTTTCAATAGGGGCTCTGTGATGTTATGGGCAGGAATTTCGAGGGACTCACGTACAGATTTAATCTTGGTTGAAAACGGCGCCTTAAATGCGCATCGATATATCGAAGATGTTCTTCAAAACGCTGTTGTTCCCTACTCTTATTTTGTCGGAGACAGCTTCGTAATAATGCAAGATAATGCGCGACCGCACGTGGCACGATTAGTTAACGAATATTTGAACGAAGTGGGTATTGAACGAATAGTTGGGTCAGCTTGCAGTCGTGATTTCAATCCAATTGAGCATCTCTGGTACCAACTTCAAATACGCATTCGTCGTGGACCTGCTTTACAAGACACCCTTCATAATCTGCGAATTGCACTTCAGGAAGAAATTGATGCCATTCTACAAGAATTTCTTACAAACAATCGACTGAATGAAGTCATTTTGGCGCAGGGAGGCCACACTATATATTAGCTCCTTGATACGTGTTTATTGTTTTTTTAATTTTTATGTTTTTGTCAATTTTCTAATTATACTTACGTTTCGATGTTCATTTGTTGTGTTATCACAGCTTCGTTCTAGGTGTACGCTTCAAAACAGTGTATCTCCAGTAAAAACAGAGATAATGTAGTGATTAAAAAAACAAAATGTTCAGAAAAGATCAGGGTTCAATGAGATTTCAGTTGACAACAAATTTTGGCAAAGAAACTTGGTCTCATTGTTGCACCCCGTATATGCTCAAATTCAAATCTGAATAAAAATTTCTGACATGACATCGTTACTAAGGAATTCATCTACAATCAAAGAAATGAAACAACTTTGAATTTGGGGCCAGTTTTTAGTGGCCGGTTTTTTCTGCCGGTGAGTGTATATTCATTGGATAAAATATCCTCTTCGTTCAGTTTCAGTATACACATACTTGACAACTCATTTGTCATCAATGGAGGAGGAAAAATTAAAAAAAAAATAGTTACCTGTCCTTCCTGGCTCTGCTCAAACAACTGTTTCAAAATGGTGGTTTTGTTTATAGTAATTCCAGTTGAAACTATGTACTCAAAGTTATATAATACGATGGCAAAAATATTCGCCGGACGAATGCAGTTGTTATCCTTGAATCACTTCTGCTACACGAGCATGTGATTTTAGGATCAATATACCACTAACAACACGGATGTGGGGAGTAGCTATATTGGATGATATCAGGTCGTCCTACAATTTGGTCGGAAATTAGGAGAAAAGACTGACTGCACCTACTATACAATATCAACGATAGTAAGTAATAATAATACTTATATGTTGGGATGAGACGACGAATAATATTATTTACTGTGTAGGTATTCATATGTGTTGGACTTCAGATACAATGGACCTTTCCACGACATATGAGAGAACACTGTAATTAGAAAGTGTATACGCTAATATCACTCGGGATTTTTTATTAATTTTTTCTGACCGTTAGTTTCTCTATAATCAGATGAAAAGTGGTTTCGTGACGTCACGTTCATCAAAAGTGGATTTGGCAACGTTGTAAAAGTTGTGCACTGTGAAATCTCAAATTATCATTTGAATGTAATGTGTCGTATGACAGTTGTCATTTGATTCCAGATGGGTTCGTTCGTCTGTTTCACGAAGCATCAATAAGAATCGTTTGTCTCTGTTTAACTCGTTTGCCTACTTCAATATTTAATACAAGTAGATCAGTTCCATCTAATATGTATGCTGCAAATGAACAGGCCCTACTTGATTTATTTTTGAGGTTAATGCGGTTTTCAAAATTTTGAAATGTTTTTGTATTTTGTGCTCTGAATTTTTTTCCTAATTTCTGTATCCGTATCCCTGCAATAACTGTGAACATGTCGAAAAGTTTCTTTGTTGTCTGAACACCAGTGAATTTTCTAATAAACTATTTTTTATGCTCTTACATACCTATGAATCGCATTGTAAAATGTGGTTCGAAGCAATGAATAAACCTTGTGTAAAAAGCGGAAATATAATTATGTTTTCGTGAAGAACATTTCCAACTGAATATTACTGTATTCAAGCAGCGTTCAAGGTACGATTTTAAATTTTAGTCATTGCAAAATAAAATTCATATTTGTAGAAAGAGTCAATCATCTCATAATCTCCCTCGGTAAATTATCCGAACTTCCCTTCACGAAACCTTTCCATATTTGGATAATGTTATGCAATAATGTGTCAATCCACAGTCAGCTAGTTTCGTAAAAAATATCAAAATAGTTTAACAGATCATGGAATGATTGAATGTGGCTTGATACTATCGTCAGTGGATGGAGCCCATTTTTGCTTACTGTAGAATAACACATTGGCGATGCCAATGACTGTGATTATTAATTAATAAATAATAATGAATTATTAAAAAATGTGGCTTGACTCATTGTTGCATAACACCATCCATTTAATACACAAATACATTTACACCAGATCTATCATAATAACACCTCGCTACAGTATTAATGATTGTATCAGTTGAATGTCGAATGTAAAAAAAACAAACATTAACCTCAAATCTTGAGATCACTTTTGTTGCATGAAAACTGTCATAATGATTTGCGGTGTTGTTAATGCTCATTCTTCATCGAAAAGATGGTCTTTTCAGAAAATTTGAAAGTTACAAATACAATAAAAAGTAACTAATATGTCGATTTTTTCCTATGAGTAAATCAAGTGGTGAAGTTACTATTATTTCTCGATGGCTTATACCTAGAATCCATATTTTTGAGGAGAACGATACCTATTGAATGTTTTGGAACATGGATTATGGTGGGGGTTGTTTCCGATGAACGTGACGTCAGCGGCACACTTTCAAATGAGATATTCCTACGAAATGAAAAAAATATAGTGGAACTATTTGTTAAATGGACGTTTCAGACTAGAATCAATCGATATAAAAGAGTAATGCAATTTATTTTTCATAAATGTCCATTCTGCATTATGAATCTAGGATTCCCCAATATATTAGAAATTGTCTCTCAAGGATAGTTTTGAAAGCGTACTCATGGGTTTCTCCTTCAAGATTTTAATATGAACAGTATCGGAATATAATAATATTTATATTTGATGATTGATTCAATTCTTACCTTGAACAGTATTCCTATCCCGAGATTCATAAATGGTTTGGTAAAGTCGATTACGCTTTCTCTGGCATAATTTATCGTCATGGATGCAACAGCGAGATCTGCTCTCTGAAAATCACATAACAATCTAGATAAGCGAGTAATTTATTAGTCCAGCGAAATCATTTGGTACATGGTTTTAGGATTATCACAGTTGGAGACGTATAACGAAGGACCACACAACAAACCAAATGGAAAATGTCTAATTGGCTGAAACTTCAGTAAATTGCAGATATCGATGTTCTTGTTAAATATCTCCAAGGTAATATATATTATCAAATGGCAGGGTTCAATTCCTGACTGTGCTATAAAGATTACAGCCAGATCTTGCTCTTTCATCTAACCAGAAAACGTGTATAGGGTAAAGTGGGGAAATACCGGCCGTCTAAGGCGACCATTCATGTATGGCAAAGTTTTAATAGTTACAAAAATGGTATTCAGTGACAAAACAAAGAATTGTGTACCAAAATACAAAATATAATTGAAAAAATTTATAAAACGAAACTAAAAATTCTATAAAATAATAACGTAAACTGTCTTCTGTCCGGTATTACCCGGTTAATCGGGGTAATACCGGCCGGGTGGCCGAAATTGCCCTCAAGTAATTTTTATTGGCAGAAATCGCAAATCCAGTTGATATCATCGATATCAGTACATTCTTTGTGGGCCCATTCTGAACACATTGTGCATCTGACCCACAATTCTCTGTTTTTACCAAATTCGCCACATATTAGACATATGTCTTCATTGATAGCATTGTCTTCATCTGAATATTCTTGATCTTCTTCATCTTCATCTTGAACTTGAAACTTGGCAATTTTTGCTTTTCTACTAATTTTTTCTCGTAACTGTGGTGGCTTTCGTTTTTCCACAGTAATTTGATCAAAGGAGCCAGTGTCGCTTAATACATTTCGCTTAACTTTCTTCACATTTTCTGCCTTCTTCTTTTTTTCAAACTTTTCTTGTTTTTTCTTCTCTTTCTCTTCAAGAAGTATTTTCATTGGGGTCGAAGTAAAAATCTAAGAATGCTGCTTGTTTTTACCTTTTATTTTAGCATTTCCATTATATTTCGAACAACTTGGAATAGGTTTGAGTAATTCAACAAATGAAGTCGCTTTGATGGTTTTATTTTTTTGTGCAATTTCCTTTTCGTTTCTTTCAGAACGTTTAGCATAGTCTTTTGTCGAGCTGTTTCGAATGATTGTTCAGGTGTTTTTTTGAGTACTTCTTCTTGTGGTTGTTTGTGTGTTGCTTCTGGTCTTTCTTCGGATATTTTTTCAGATATGATCTCAGGAGTTTCGTCAGGTATATCTTCGGCTGTATTTTCGAAGTTGTTTCCTTCGTCATTGAAAACAACTCCTCGAACAGCTTGCCAGTTGTCGGCAGGTAAAAAATCTTCATCTGAAAAAATATCCCGGTTTGCAGGAAAAATTCCTGTGGCTTTAAACCCATTAATTGCCTTCTCCGGAGTCGCTACTCTGCCAAAAGCATTATTAAAAAGTTCGGCAATTTCAGTAGCAGATATCCTTTCACCCACATGAGTTCTCATGTATTTGTCACATTCCGAATAATACGCTTTTTTAAAGGAACCAAAGAATGTAACATCCAAGGGTTGGATGCGGTGGGAAGTGTGAGGAGGTATAGTTAGTATGATGATACCTTTTTCTTTGCAGAAATTATATGCCTGTAGAGTGCAATGCGTGCTGTGATTATCAAGAGCTAACAATACCGGATCCTCTAAAGAGGCTTTGAAAATGCTCAAGCCATTCCACAAACAAATCTTCCGTAATCCATCCATTATCTGAACACGTATAAAGCGCTTCTGGAGGACCATTTTTTTTAGCTGTGGAGCCATTCGCTTCCGGGCAAAGATAAACATTGGAGGTATATACATACCCGATGCACTCATTGCACACATGACAGTTGTATTCTTTCCTCTTTCGGCACTGGTTGCGAATCCCACTCTTCTCTGGCCCTTCTCTGCGTAGATTTTCCCAGGATTTTGAACACTGGTAACGCCTGTTTCGTCAGCATTAAATATTCTTGACTGAGAAAATTTATATTTTGCCATAAGTTCTTCTAAGTTGTCATAAAATCGAGAAACTTCTGCTCTATTAAATGAGTGTATTCTATTTATGCTGAGTTTCTCCGGTTTCCTCAAAGAAATCAGGCTATTTCTTTTAATAAAGCCTTCCAACCAGTCTCGCCCCGCCGCTTCATTCATTTCTACAAAAGGATGCTTAAGATTATTTTTTTTGCATAATCATAGGCACAGCGCTTCACTTCCAAGGGTGTTATTCCATAAAATAGTTTAGAAAGTTTAATAATTTGAAAAGTAAGTGCTTCCTCTTCAGCCTTACTGAAAACTGGCTTGCGTCCTAAAGCTGGTTTAGAAGATGTTCCAGCTCTACGGCGATCCTGCAAAGTTGATCTAGGTATACCGAAGGCTATTGAAACTTGTCTCAAACTGCGTCCATTTTCTATCTCTTGTAAGGCACGCCTGAGGCTTTCTTGTGTATATGAGGCTTTGGCCGTTTTTCTGATGTATTTTCGAGGCATCTGAAAAAAAAGTAATAGGTTGTGGGTAATACCGGCCAGGCCGATATTTCCCCCAACGGCATGGTCGGTATTACCCCATATTTACGGAAGTTGTAAATCATTTTTTTCTCAAATGAATAAGGACTAGATTGAATTTCTATGCTAGAGGCATGAAAGACCATTAACCATTCATATTACTGCAATAATTTGAAATAAATTCATATATTTTTTAAGTCGGTACATACCTTTCAAAAATTACTTGCGTTATAAATACGACCTTCGATATTGTAAACTATCGCAGAAATGTTTAACACGTCCACCCTTACATCGCAGACAACACACACTGAAGCCAGACGTTAAAATACACTGACTGACTTATCCCGATAGTGGAGGGGGATACAGCAGCGGAGAAATTGGCTGTCCGGAATTCCCCCCGGGGCCGGAATTCCCCCACTTTCCCCTATAGATAAGTGTATAGAGTAAAGGTAATCGTTGCTGACTATTATAGATTTTAATCAAAATAGTGGGTTTCTGCAGCAAGTATATGAGAACCCTTTAAAGTATGTCCAAGCTTTCGGAAATTATATAATTTCCATCAGAGAACTAAAATAAATATAATCGTGAAATGTAAATATAGAAGTAATTTTAACTATAAATGATTCACATCTTTATTGGGGATGATTACTATGATGTTAAATATGAGGTGATACATTACTGAAGATGATTTATGATGATGAACATTTCACATCCGCCATTGCCACCATGTAAGTAGAAGAATCAAAATTACTACTAGAAATTTGTTGTACGTAATTTGACTTTTGATGAATGTCTGAATTGTCATTGGTTCACACTTGATACAGTTGGTTTAAAATTTTGGCTCCTTAAAGAAAAATCAATGAAAAAAAAAATTAAGATAGTAAATAAATTAAAAATTGGTTTGTAAAAAGTCTTATCTAACGTCAGTAAGTAAGAATATATTTCACGCAGATGACTGATATCTGTTCTTCTATTCATGGTGTTGTAGTTTTCAAAAATATGTGCCATTTCAAGAGAGGAGCGTTTGGATAATTGTGACTCAGTATCTAGAATTTTTATAGACTCATAGTTCATGTGGTGGTCAAACTTGTTCACATGTTCCGCTAAGGTACATCTTTCTGAGGGTCATCTGCAGTCACTTTTATGTGCAATGATTCTGGAACCTAGAGATCTTGACGTTTGACCAACATAAATCATATCACAGATTTAACAAGGGATACTGTAAACTACATTTATTTGGAATGTTAATGGTACTTTGTTTTTGACTTTGCTATGGATAGTCTTGATTGTGAGAGCTGTTTTATTAGATATTTCGATATTTGGTAAATCGTGAAAAATTCTAGATAGATTGGGTGTAATTTCTCTGGTGTATGGCAATGAAACACAAGTAAACTAAAGATAAGTGTATATACATTTCTACAGTTCAAAGTTTGAGAAATCGTTGTTAAAAATATGAAAATTCTTGAGTTACAATAATAATAATAATAATAGTTCATTCATTCCTTTTGAATACACATGTACACCAAGCAATAGAGCATAAAATGAGTGAGTTTTTAACAAAAATACTAGTGGGAAACCGACTACCCCATCACATGGAAGACAGTCCGGAGTCATATTGTAATGTTTTCGACTCGCAATTGTCATTTATTAATTTGCTATAAATATTTAACTAACAAAAAACGGTTTTTTTTGTTTTGCTTATAACATGAAAACTAATGTTGCTACAATGAAAAAAATTGTAAAAAATTGAAATATGGATAAAATGAAATGTTTTATGACCCGCTCAGAACACTAGTAACGGAGGAGAACTGGAAAAACTATATTTTTTGAAAAATTCACAACTCCACCAATTTGCAAGAAGTAGGACTGCAATTTTTCATGAGAGTATTGAATCATGTGTACTTAATGTGTGCACAAAACTGACGGATAGTTAGATTTGGCAAAATTGCATATGAATTTTATTTTATTATCGTGATTGCAATACTACAAAAATGAAATTTTAATTGCAAATGTAAATGTAAATGAATAAAAACTAATGATCCGACAGCGCCAGTTGTGTGCGCACAGAAAAAATCGCAAAATTTTCCGGTTTTTCCAGATTTTTCTCCGTTACTAATGATCCGACCGGGTTATAAAACATCCCATTCTGTTTGTATGTCAATAATCTGCAATCAATTTTTCTGGAGCATTTTATAAGCAAAACAATAAAAAATGTTTTTTGTTATCTGAATGTTTATATCAAATCAATAAATGACAGTAGAATATAATTACGGACTGTTTTCCCTGTGATGGCACAGTCGGATCTCCACTAGTACTTCTGTTCTATCGATTGGCCTAACGATATAGGATAAGTCAGAGGGCAGAAGTGCCTAGAGCAACATTCTCGTCTAAATACTATACCACTACCATAGATAGTTCACGTTAGCTTTTTGTTCAAAAATTCATTTATGTCGTAGTAACATTCATTACATAAAAAGATCTTTAGTTTTCGGTTGGATACCATGAAGTTGTCTTCTAAGCTTATGCAGGCAGGCAAATGATTCAGAAATTGAATTCCACTAAACATCGGGCTTTATTAGTACAGACTGGCTCCATGTTGGGAGGCCTCATAAGGTTCGATGATCGAGTCGAGTGAAATGGAGATTATTACTTTTTACACCACTGATATTACCTCGTTTTTTCAAATGTTATTCTGTTTGGTTTTAATTTTTTATCTTAGAGCTGAGAACAAGTTATCATCTTTTGAACCAGGATAGTAAATTGGGAATTTTATTTATGAATAAATAATTTTCCAAGGTGATTTTGAAAGAGATGGGATTGAAGAACTTCAGTGTAGCCTATTGTACAGCCAGGTAATAAAATATGAGATGGAGCTACGAAAATGAGAGGTCTTATGTTGTGGAGGTGTTAGTCTACTTCTGAATCTCAAGTTCAAATTATTCATTTCTGTTCGGAATGTTATTTTGTGGTAAAGGTAAATGGGTTTCGTTGAATATGTAATTTTGTGAAATAAAGTACCTAGATGAGTGTAATATAGGCCTTGTTCCATGTTCTTCCACCCAACTCTTTTCAGTTGATGTGATATTTGTTCCCGTCGGTGCGTGCTAGTTATAAGTCTTTGGCATAAGTATTGTAAAACTTGCAATCCCCTTGAGTCATTTTTTCCCACGCCACATCGGCATTATTGATACAGTCGTTTCACATAACAATTTTCTGTTTTTTGTTCATCCGTCTTTTCTCTATTGGAATAAATCGACTTGAGATTATTGTAGCAGCGCTTCAGAATCAGTGAGGCGTGGAAAAAAAATTTGAGAGAAGAGGCAATTACCAAAACAACATTTTTTGTTTGATCTCCGAGAGGCAACATGTTCTCGAAAAATATTTCAATATCTCCCAAACATCTTCTTCTTGAAGCAGATCGCACAAAAAGCATAACTTAGAATCTGCTGTAAAATATTTCTTTGATAACTTGATGGGGGCATTGAGATCTATGTTGATTTGGTAAGAAGCTGCTCCCAGATATTCCTCATCGCATTCTTTATAAATTTGTGTGTAGTCAGCATAGCTGTGGATATTGGCATAGCGTAGACAATGAGAAAAATGAGAAGAATAGAGTATGGATAGTAGAGGACCTAAAATTGAACCTTGTGGTACGCTATTTCGTATTCCCAAGGAAGTTTTGTTTTCTCTCAGTGTTATGCACTGGAAACGCCTTGGCAGATGATTGCTTAGTAAAAAAACTGCATCAGTAGAAAAACCAAGATATTTCAGAAATTCAAAAGTAGTTGATTGCTGATTAATAATAATAATAATAATATTCCTTTATTCATCTTCACAAATAATACAAGTATTGAACATAAATAATATTTCAAACAGATGATGAGTAGGCGGGGTTCAGCTATTAAAGCTGGTTTTAAACCCAACCTTAACGTACACAAATAAATCTACAAAATATAAATACAGTTATAACACACGTAGAAACTGAAAAATAAACAAAATTAGCTATAAAGAAAGATATCAATTTATCAGTACAAGTACTAACAATACGCCAATTATGTACATACAAATATTGTTATAAGTGGCACCCCTTTCTACATAAACCAAGATTCATTGCAAGAGTCATAAGACTAGAATATATATCACTGCCTTGTTCGAAAAAAGACTTTCAACCGTTTTTTGAAGTTACTCAGACTATAATCTTTAAACTCATCGGGCATGTCATTGTACAGTTTAGCTGAATTATATGAGAAACCACGAGTGTACATTGCGGTTGTGTGCCTTGGAATCAATAACTGATGTTTTTTGCGGGAAATATTATTTCGTGAGAGAGAGACCAATTTTTCGCGCAGATATACTGGAGTTCATGATAAAAGAATTTTATGGACGTAGGTGAGGAGGTGTATTTCTCTCATTTGCTTCAATTTCAACCACCCAGAGTCCTCAAAGGAATCACTAATATGGTCATATTTGCGTATACCATATGCAAATCTAATACAGCTATTTTGAATCTTTTGCAGCCGTAGCGCATTATGTTGATCTAAGGCAGGTCCGTAAATACAATCACAGTAAGCGATTCGTGATAATATCAATGACTCGCAGAGATTTAATTTAAGTTTTTTTGACATCAAATGTCTACTGGGATATAACTATAATATATGTTTATTCATCATAAATGTACAACAAAATTCCATCAAGTATAATTTTGATAAAACACTGCTCAAGTGAGTAGTACTTGAGAGCTGAGTGAAATAAACAATGGCATCACTGAAGGAGCAATTCTAGAAAATTACTCCTTGTGCGTGATATAGCCTCTAAATCTAGATCTAATAAAATACGTAAGATTAAAATATAAAATAAAACAAAGTATAAGTATAAAATATATGGGTAAAAGTTGCAATCTTGCTGTGTATTTTTAGGTGAACACATTTAAGTTGTTTGGAATGTCATAATAAGTAGTTTTCCCATGTATCACAGAAAATAAAATTTCACAATTGTTGGTAAAAGGGTCACATCCAGGTAGGTATCACATTAAGTTAGTGGCATTATCGGGTTTAAGAGTCACATATACACATACATCACAGTCATTCGATTTTGATGAACAATCCGTGCTAAATAAAAGTTGAAACCATTTTTTGGAATATTTGTCTGTCATTGCTTTGAATCCAATTTTTAACTTTTTTTTTTAATATTTCGTAGCTTCGGCTGGTCTTTACTGTTTCAGGCAACAATTCCCAAGCTTTTGGACCCAGAAAGCTGCAGTGCCTCTGACCCACTGTTTTGATACATTTCGGAACCACGACGCTATGGTTTCGTCTTCTGATATTATATGGGTGATCTGAGTGCGTTATTTCAATTTTATTTTTGTATATCCCTTGTAACATATTTTGGCAATAGAGTTGTCTGATATCAAAAATGCCACATTCGTTATACAGACTGTCGGTAGAGTACGTCTTTCCTTTGCCGAAGATTATTTTAAGAATTTTCTTCTGCACAATATTCAGGCTATTTAAATGCCTTTTATTTACGCCTCCCCATCCTGTTATACCGTATATAAGTTGGGATTGAATTAGGCTATAATATATAGTTTTCAAGTGAGAAATATCAAGGAATTCTTTCAACAGTTTAAATCTTGATATGAATCCACGTAGTTTTCTTGTTAGATACGATATATGTGAATTCCATTTCATATGTCTGTCAATTTGTATACCAAGGTATTTTATGGAGCTGGCTTCTGGGATGGATATATTTTGATTTATTTTTAATAGTCCCATATTCGGCAAATTATTAGTATGGGAGGTGAAAGGTAAGTATTTGGTCTTTTCCGCGTTTATAGTTGATTTATGGCATTGGAACCATTTAAATATGTTGTTGAAGTCTTTTTCCGCCTTTGCTTTCAGTTGTTGCCATGTGTTGTCATTGTAAATTACTGCCGTGTCATCAGGAAAACTTAGAATAGTACCCACAGATGTCATTTTCAACAGGCTGTCTATATAAATAGTGAATAGTAGGGGACCCAAGACCGTGCCTTGAGGAATCCCGTAAGTGATTGTCCTCGGAGTGCTCATCACACCATCAATATCTACTACCTGTTTTCGGTTTGAGAGGTATGATTTTGAAAGGTCATACGGCTTACCCCGCATACCAATT
Source organism: Chrysolina oricalcia (assembly GCA_944452925.2). NCBI lineage: Eukaryota > Metazoa > Arthropoda > Insecta > Coleoptera > Chrysomelidae > Chrysolina > Chrysolina oricalcia. Next base: position 55,438,218 of record OX101822.2, read on the forward strand.
TTTTCCAGTTTCTCTATAAGCCTTTTATGACAAACAGTATCAAAGGCTTTGGAAAGGTCAACAAAGATACATAGTAACGGTTTAGAAATGTCGAGTGATTTGTAAATGTCCGATGTCAGTTTTAGTATTGCATCTTCGGTAGACCTCCCCTCTCTGAACCCATACTGATTATCGGATAGAATATTTTGTTTTTTCATGAAATGTATCATTCTTTTTTTTAATATTTTTTCAAAAATTTTTGCTATGTTTGATATCAAAGAAATGGGTCTATAATTTGAAATTTGCAGTTTATCCCCACTCTTGAAAAGCGGTTTGATAACACCAGTTTTTAAAATGTTCGGGAATATTCCATTTTCAAAACAGCTATTTATAATGTGAGTGAGAGGAACTGTTATGAAGTCGGCTATTTGTTTCAGCGTTTCTGCAGTAAAACCGTCATGCCCAGGACTTTTTTGAGTTTCAATTGTTTGATTATTTGTGATACTTCTTCATGGTTTGAGGGGTATAAGAACATATTTTTGTTTGTTTCAGTTGTAATATCTCGGAAGGAATTTGGTTTTTCGATTTTATTTGCTAGTTTTTGCCCTATTTCACTATAGTGTTTATTGAATTCATCACTAATAACCTGTTTGTTTTCAGTAGTATAATTATCATTTATTTCTATTTTGGTTATTTTTCTTTTGGGGCGTGTTTTATTGCAAATCTCATTAACACTTTCCCAGAGCCCTTTTGATTTACTTTTATTTTTCTTAATTTCGTTTTGAAAGTATTGTTTTTTTGCTTCTTTCGTAAGTTTATTTAAGTTTCGTTTGTAATTATTGTATATTTGTTTGAGTTGTAAGTTATTGGGATTTTCAATTAATAGTTTGTAGAGCTTGTTTTTTTCCTTTATTGATGCGGATAGCCCTGACGTGATCCATTTTTTTCTAATTTTATCTTTAGTTTTTATTTTGATTTCAGTTGTATGTTCATTTACATGGTATTTCAGTCTATTTATTAATATTTCACATTTCGAGTTGACATCATTTTGTTCATAAATGTTTGCCCATGTTTCACTTCCTAGTGCCATGCGTAGCCTGTTGTAATTTATGTATACTTTTGTATTTTTGAATGCTTTATTGACAGCTCTATCACCCATATCTACTGTTAAAGCAATAGGTCGATGGTCAGTAATTTTATCCTGAAATATGAATGACCTTATTCGATCATGCATTTCTATATTTGTTTTTACAAAGAAATGGTCGAGGCACGTGGAGCTGTCTGGTCGAGTGATATCGTTTATATAAGAGATGAATTCGAATTATTCCAAATTATTTTCATATTCATCAATGTATTCATTTTCTGATAATAAATCTATGTTCATATCGCCGGTTATTACGTGAATATGACTTGGGTGAATATTTTGTAGATAGTTAAAAAAGTTTTCATTGAATTCATAAGGACATGAACTAGGAGATCGATATATAGAGGTTAATATAATTTTTTTTCCATTTAATTTTAAATTGAGTTCGATAAATTTAATGTTTCCTATGTTAATATTTGTGTGATCATAATTGATTTCGTTTTTAATGAATATTATGACTCCATCATTTTTATTTAATGAGGATTCATTATACACTGTGTTATATACTTTTAGTCCATATACCGGGTGGCTACGGAAGTATTGCCTACGGAATATCTCAGTTATTGTATGAAGTAGGTTTGTGAAATTTGGAGCGTCGATATAATGACATAAGAGCTAGAATTTGAGCATATTGACATGTCGAAGTTAACTTCCGGTATGACCGGAAGTAACATCAACTTTCTTATTTTAAATGGAAACCCTATTTTTTTTCTTTTCGCTTTATTCAGCATTCAATTCCCTTTCTAATGACATATCATAAGTTGGTATCTAACCAGAAACTAGATCAGAAAAAAATTATTATTGAAATTCACCGAGTAGGCCGTGGAAGCAAAATGAAAGCCAAAAATTGAAAAGTTGGCTATGGAAACCATACGTCACTTGATAACAGTTGCTACTACTGTGATATTTTATTTTCATTCGTCGGCGTTATAAAAAGCCGCCAAAAAAAATATTGGAAAAATTGGGAAAAAAACAATACTCTGTAGGTCCATAACTTAAATAGGAACATACAACTTTTTCTTGCCTGTACTATTCAGCATAACCATTCCTTTCTAATGATATAATAGAAAGTAATTTTTTGAAATTAAATACCAAAAAATCCAATTATTATTCTTCAAATAACAAAACAGATTATCGCCATACGCAAAAATAAAATTAAAAATAATGTGGAATGATAAATTATATCCTGTAGGTTCTAGGTTAAATAGGAACATAAACGTACTTGGTCTGTGCCATCGTCCATAGATATTCTAATATCTACCTATGGACGATGTTTGTGCTATTCAGAATAATCATTCCATTGCAATAATCATTCGAACCAAAATATTAACAAGTAGGCTGATTAAGATGTATTTTGGAATGAAACAAAAAAGAAATGAGAGCTGTCACGAACGCTGCTATCCATATTATTTTGACGTTCGAAGTAGTGTTTTTGATTCTGCCATTTTAAAAGGGTTTGGAAATCGAAATCAGTTAGTGGAATATTCAAAAAATGCCCCGTTATTCACGAACCGAACAAATTGACATTTATGGTGAATGTTTAAAAAATTCTTATGCCGCTGAACGATTGTATTTAGAGCGATATCCAGGGAGGCAGCAACCGTCAAGAAGGTATTTCCAGTGGCTTGAAGAAAAATTAAGAACTGAGCCGGATGTTCACGAAGACCAAGAAGCATTTGTTATTAATGAGGAAACTGAAATTAATGTATTAGCTTTAGTACAATATGATAGCACAATTTCCTCAAGGCAGATTGGCGCCGCATTAGCTATAAGTAAGGACTCTGCTAGGAAAATTTTGAAAAAACATCGATTGAAATCCTTCAAGTATCAGTTGCATCAACATTTGTATGAAAATGACGGTGAAAGGCGCCTGGAATATTGTAATTGGTTTCTTCGACAAAATGCTGAGAATCACCTATTTAACTATTATATCTTGTTTACGGACGAGTCAAGATTAACAAACAATGGATTATTTAACAGGAATAATACAAGGTAGGTACTGTACTTTATTTGGATTATTGTCGATAGTCGAAGTGTAAAGTGCTAAAAGTGTGAACGGTCTTTTGTTCCAGGTACTGGGCCATAGCAAACGAGCACCGGTTTTGACAAGGCGGCTTCCAGGAGAGATTTGGTGTGAATGTTTGGGCAGGAATAGTTGGAACTCATATTGTTGGCCCCATTCTTTTTCAAGGCCAACTAACCGGAGAGAGATACTTTAATTTTTTAACGAATGAAATTTCGGAATTCATTAACAACCTACCAACGGCAATAACTGAGAGAATGTATTTCCAGCAAGATGGCGCCCCTCCGCATAATTCAAGAATAGCGAGAAATTATCTTCAAAATCGCTTTCAAGAGAGACTTATAACAACCCATGGTCCAGTCAGGTGGCCACCAAGGTCACCTGATCTTACTCCGTGCGACTTTTTTCTATGGGGGCATCTTAAAAATAGGGTGTATTCCACACAGCCTACAACTCTACATGAGCTAGAAGTAAAAATTCGTAGAGCTTTCCAAGATATCACGCCCCAAATGTTGAGAAACGTTTTACATGAAAATATCACCAGAGTCAATAAATGTATTGACGCTGAGGGAATGCATTTCGAACATTTGTTTTGGATTTATTTTATCTTTAATCCTATCAATTTGATTTTTTTTTTCGAAAAATCTGTTTTTTCGTTATTTGAAGAATAATAATTGGATTTTTTGGTATTTCATTTCAAAAAATTACTTTCTATTATATCATTAGAAAGGAATGGTTATGCTGAATAGTACAGGCAAGAAAAAGTTGTATGTTCCTATTTAAGTTATGGACCTACAGAGTATTGTTTTTTTCCCAATTTTTCCAATATTTTTTTTGGCGGCTTTTTATAACGCCGACGAATGAAAATAAAATATCACAGTAGTGGCAACTGTTATCAAGTGACGTATGGTTTCCATACCCAACTTTTCAATTTTTGGCTTTCATTTTGCTTCCACGGCCTACTCGGTGAATTTCAATAATAATTTTTTTCTGATCTAGTTTCTGGTTAGATACCAACTTGTGATATGTCATTAGAAAGGGAATTGAATGCTGAATGAATCGAAAAGAAAAAAAAATAGGGTTTCCATTTAAAATAAGAAAGTTGATGTTACTTCCGGTCAGACCGGAAGTTAACTTCGACATGTCAATATGCTCAAATTCTAGCTCTCATGTCATTATATCGACGCTCCAAATTTCACAAACCTACTTCATACAATAACTGAGATATTCCGTAGGCAATACTTCCGTAGCCACCCGGTATACTGGCATCAGTGACTTTAAAAGTTTCTGTCAATACGATTATATCGAAGTTGCTTTCTAGTTGATTTAAGTAAATGAACAATTCACCTGTTTTTGGAAATACTTCTTATATTGGTATGTAAAAGTTTAAAGTCACTGAGTCCTTTCTTCATACAGATGTTGAAGTCTGTGACTTCTTTGATATTTTGTGATTTGATAGGATCATTTTGATATTCTCTTATAAATGTGTCCATAATTGATTTGGATCTATTCCTATTACCTAAACGAAATAGTATCAAGTAAAACTAATAAAAACAAAAACAGTGACACATATTATCTAACTCCACCAGTTTGTTATTATTTAATACTACTCACTAGTTTTTATTGACCGAACGTGTTCTTGGCTTCTCTTGTGTGGTTTTGTGCGTTTGAGTTGAGTGTGTTGGTTTCTTCGTGACAGGGATCTTCGGGGTGCTGTGTCCACTTTGCAATTCCGGTAGATTTCTTTCATTTAATTCCAAAATTGTAGGTGTGGATGGGGCACTATTTGATTTGTTTTCCAGACCATCTACTTTTTCTAGGTCATCTATTCCATAGGATACTCCATCAACGATAAGTTTGTTTCCTTTTATGTAGTGCTCCTTAGAGTTTCCCTCTTGCTTGGCGAGAAAGAGATGTTTCCTCAATATTTTATTTTCGGTTCTTTGTGCCGGTGTTTGGTCGTGGGCTATAGATATGTTCTTCCCTTTCAATTTATTTGAGTTTTTTAGAACCTCTTTCTTTTTGAGGGTTGAGACAAACTCGATCTTTATTGGGCAGTTTTCTGATTTACCGAGTGGATAGACGTCGACAAAATCGCTTTCTTTCAATTCTACCCCAACCAAGTCTCTGAGGTCCTGACACAAATTTCCTGTATCAACCTCTTCTCGCTTTTTATTGAGACCGAAAATCACAATATTTTTCTTATTTTGAGTTCGCTTTAGGTATTCCACCTCTTTCTTGAGGTAACTATTTTCTTTCTCCAGTTTTGATACCGTGTTTTTTAATTCTTATATGTTCAGTAAAAGTCGGGTTTCACTAGCCTCGATACAGCTTTTCAATTCACTACGATTTATCAGGATCTCGTCACGAATGATTTTGATCGCCTTTTCCAGTTCTGTCATCTTAACTTTATCATAAAGTATGTTCTCCTTTATGTTGATCCCCAGAATAACTTTGGTGTCTGGCAACCTGGCAACACCGTTAATCGGAACGACCTGAACACTGGGAGATTCCAGGGTACGAAGTCCAGTATCGGGCGGATTCAGTTTTGTGAAATACTTGATTACAGCCTTGGAACACTTGAAAAACTGGAATGTACTTACACCTATTGTGCAGGGGCATAGAGTAAGTTGATTTTGGTACTTGCACTTATTTTAAAGTCATAGTTTATTTTGAAATATAAGTATATGACAACTACAGAGAATTCGACATGTTTCTTGCAACGTTGCCGGAAATACGATTTTGCTTTAAAACATTAAATGAGGCTTTACACAACTGATTGATATGTTTTGTAAATCTCATATCAGTATCGATCCATAAGCCCAGGTTCTTACATTCGCTCACAAACGAAATAGGAGTTCTATCAATTCGTATAGAAAGTAAGTTGCGAACAGAATTTCTCTTTCTCTTGGCACCAAATAGCATAACTTGAGATTTTTTAGAACTCACTTTTAAATTGTGTGCACAAGACGCGTCAAATACAGTTTCAAGATTTCTGTTTATATTTTCCTCGGCTACATTGACTTCACTAAAACTGAACGACATATTCAATTGGGTGTCATCCGCGTAGTGGTGTATTTTTAATGACTTGACGTACTCATGAAAATCGCTTATATACAGAGCAAAGAGAATGGGTCCCAAGACAGAGCCTTGTGGAACACCATATTGTCTACTCAAAGCTGAAGAATGGTCACCATCCAGAATGACAGTTTGTGTCCGACCGAACGCTTTGGAATAATCGATCAGCACCAATATTGCGATACATTGATGAATGGATGCATGGATAACTTTCAGCAGTGCGGTAGTGCAGCTTCAGTCTGATCGGAATCCAGACTGACAAAGGGGAAGAATTTCATTATTATTGAGATAAATCCGCATTTGAGCAACATCTTTTCGAAAGCTTCAAACGTCGCAAATAGTATATTGATGGATCGCAAATCATTGTAGTCATGGGGTACCGATATTTTAGCCATGGAAATGACATGAGATTTTTCCAAATATTTGGATACAGTGAATCTTGAATACATGTTTTGAAAATATGTGTGACAGATGGGCCGTGGTGGTCGGCTGGTAGTGCTTTCGCCTCGCATGCGTGGGATCGTGGGTTCGATCCACCGATTCACCGGTCTCGTGCACAATATGAAATTATGAATAGGCAGCATTGCGCAATATCATTTTGATACTCAAATTATCAGGATCCATAGAATCAGATTTTTGGCCACTGCTAATTTATCATTAATGAAACCAGAGACATTTTGAGAGATATTTTCATTTAAGAAAGGCGAAGATATAAACCTAGAGAAATTCCCTTCTCTAGGGTAAGTGAGATTTTATTCTACTTTATTTGGAGACAGCTTCAATTCAAAAGGTCAAAAACAAAACAGATCAAAATCTAATCTTTTCTTGAGAAGAGAATGGTAGAATAGTAACTAAGTCTCACAAAAATCGTTCATGAAAATAAACTAAACTTATGAATGCTCCAATTTTAGTTTAAGTTGCAAGTTGTTTTTCATTTGGAATTGCCACAATTTTGCCCTGAGATGTATGGATAGGTACCAATTTCATCAATAATAATATTATTCACGATATTCTAGTTTCTCCTCCATGAACCTACAATTTGTCAAATCCAATCTTATATTATGATTGGAAAGACGTGACAAACGTGGAAAACTAAGTGATACATTTTTTTCCTGAATGTATGAACATGCTGTTGTCATCAAGAAAAAGCAGTGGTCCTAAAACGGACCTTTGAGGGACTCCGTATTGCATATTGAGCAAAGAAATTTTTTTTTCGAAAGGATTGAATCGGATTCTGTTTTCGGAAGTAATTACACAAGTGCATCAAAATTACCGATAATTTTCCATAAAAGCATGTTGTCTAAAACTGTTTTTATATTTAGCCAAAAGAACCCGATTCCGAAGGAGGAGGGCTCTATCGACAAAGTATGAAAATAACCGAATGTAGTTTTTTACTAACAACATGCTTAATTTTGACTAGTTACCATGGCAACTAAAAAAAATTCCGGAAATTTTTTCGTGGCGCCACGATAGTTAAGTGAAAATTTTTTGACAGTTGGAAAGGTAAACATATGATCATGTTACTTGTAAATAAATATTTTTACCACCTTTAGTTAACTGAAATTACCAAATGGCGATAGACTGAGCTAGTACCCATCTGAGTTTCAGAATTTGGTTTAACTGAAGTTGGTTGTATTTTTTATTTAACCAAACATGGTGGACTTGACAAGCAGTGAAATTAATTTAAAATGTCAGATTGGATTAATAATTTTTTTCCAAATTATGGTGTGAAATTTTCTCACCGAATACCACGCAAGCTTAAATTATTCCTGGAAATTTTCTTTCGGGCACGAATATTTTAAGAAAATTATCAAAATATTCGTGCCCTCAAAAAAATTTCAGGAAATAATTTAAGGTCTTGCGATATTATAAGTGAATATTACCGGAGTTGAAAGAAAATGTATGTGCTGCTGTTTCACTTTCAGATACATTTTCCTCAATAGATTGTATGGGCCACTCACCATTTTTTCAGTTTTTGAAGTATACCTATCTGACAAATATCAGTATTATCAGTCAGTGTTGTTGTTATTAATTTTTAACTATCTATAATTCTACACTAACCTTTCACTACTATTCTCTCATACTCTTGTGTTTAACAACTAATATGTTGGAATTTTTGGATTTGATTGAGAATGATGAAGAGATGGAAACAACAGTTTGTCAAAATTTCGAAGAGAGCATAAAACAATGGAGTGGTGAGCAATTTTTTAACATATTTCACTTCAACATTAGGAGTTTAAATAAAAATTTCGAAGAACTTCTTATGTTAATAGAAAATATAGAAACAAAAAATATAGATATAATAATATTATCTGAAACATGAATATTACAATATTTCGAAAATTTTAAGATTCCCTATTTTAATATTCTATATAATGAATCACAGTATAATCAAAACGACGGTGTGATAGTATATATAAAAAGTAACATTTCATTTTCAGCAACCATCAAACATTTATCTGAAGTAAATCTATTGAAAATCTCATATGCAGTTAATAACATTACATACTCACTGACTTGTTCCTATAGACCACCTTCAACAAATTTGGATATGTATTTATCAGATTTAGAAAATTATTTCTCGACCCATACTATGAGTGATGTAAACATATTCATCGGTGACATTAACGTAAATATTTTGAACTTGACAGAAACGGCGGTTAATAGTTACATATGTATGCTAGCAGAAATATAGCCAACTAGAGGTCCAAGTTCAATTGATCATATATACATTAATATTAAGGATAAAAATATAAATAAGAAAACGGATATAAAGACATACATTTTCAAAACTGATATCAGTGATCATGATACTTTACCGTTATCCATTAAAACTGACAACACAAAGAAATCTAAAGATGAAACTCCCGCGTTACCCAACTCGTACGTAGATAATAACAAATTGAAACATTTTCTGAGCAATGAAACTTGGGAAACAGTATTTCAAACTGAAGAACCGGAAACACAATTAACAAGTTTCATAAAAAAAAAATCACTTTACATCGATAACAGCACACAAACTAAATCAAAAAATATGAAAAAACATACCAAATTGAAACCTTGGATGACGCTTGGCCTACTCAGTTCTATAAAGCATAGGGACTACCTCAAACAAAAATCTGTGGAGAAACCTTCAGAAGAACATAAAAATTAATACAAACATTATAGAAACTTTCTGTGCAACTTAATCAGGACAACAAAAAACGAATATTATAAATGTAAAATTAATGAATCTGGGAAAAATACTAAAAAAATTTGGAAAAATATTAAAGAGATAACTAACGAAAATACTAATTGTAATTCCCGAAAATTCGACATACTTAACGATAGTAACCAAAACTGTAGCACAGATGAAGAAATAGCAGATGAATTCAACTCATTTTTTGTAAATGTAGGTGAAAACATGTGATCAAAATAGAAAAACCGACCCAGCCATCAGTAGACATTAATAAAGCTAATAAAAACTCGTTGTTTCTACACGCCGTAACCGAAAATGAAATTTTGAATATAATCTCTGGTTTGAAAAATAATACTTCGACTGGTCCAGATAAAATCTCAGTATATTTCTTGAAAAAGTTTCAAAAGTATCTCTTAAAGCCATTATATCATATCTTCAATTCAATATTTTTGACTGGCAAAATACCTTCCGCTTTCAAAGATTCTATGACAACTCCGAAAAATCTGGGGATACACATAAAACAAATAATTATAGGCCAATAACGGTCATTGATAACTTTGCTAAAATATTTGAAAAGTGTTTGAAAAATAGGTTAGTTGATTTTTGTAACAAAAACGAGATTCTTTCTAATTCTCAATATGGATTCAGAGAAAATTTATCAACCGAAGGAGCTGTTTTTGAATTGTCAAAGGAAGTATTCCGCTGTTTTCAAGATCAGGAAAAATGCATTACAGTATTTTTAGACTTGGCCAAGGCATTCGACACCGTTAACCATGACATTCTCTTTCAGCGGTTGTATGACATTGGAGTTAGAGGTGTGACACTCGAAATTTTCAAAAATTACTTGTCTACCAGAATTCAAATAGTGAAAATCAATAATTCATATAGTAATCCTCTACCTGTCTCCATGGGTGTACCTCAGGGAACAGTGATGGGTCCTATTTTATTTTTACTGTATGTAAATAATATTTTTAATATCAACAATTTCAAAGGAAAATTAATATCTTATGCCGATGATACTGCTGTTGTATTTGTGGGTCAAACGTGGAATGAAGCATACGAGAACGCAAAAAACGGAATTAAAACAATATATAACTGGCTAAGCAACAATTTACTGAGTCTCAACATAGACAAAACTAAATTTATAGCTTTCTCGTCTACAAGAAAAGACCAACCGGATGAGATATTCATTACGATTCACAAACCGACATGTGTAGAAAACCAAAATTGTTTGTGTTCTCGTATAAGTAAAACAAATTCTATCAGATATTTGGGTATCATAATTGACCAATTTTCACGCTGGAATGATCACATAGATTACACAGTGAAAAGACTTCGTAAACTAATCCGTAAATTTTATCAACTAAGAAGTATCCTCAGTAGAGATGTCACGTTACTGGTGTACGGTGCCTTGGTGGAGTCGATAATTCGATATTGTATTATTGTATGGGGTGGGTTATTCAAAACATCACTACATAATTTGGACGTTATACAAAACACACTGATTAAAATAATTTTGAAGAAGAAAAGAAGGTACTCTACAGAGTTATTATACGAACAAACTGGTTTGTTCAAGCTTATCAATGTCTACTATGGATCTGTAGTAACCCCGTTAACATAATTTGGCATAAATATAATACTCGAATGACTTCCAACCAGGTAATTACAGTACCACGCTGTAGGTTGAGTCATAATCAGAAATTTGTTACTTACTTTGGACCCAAATTATACAATCAACTACCACTTCAGATAAAGAATATTAGTAGTTACAATAAATTTAAAAAAGCAATAAAAGCTTTCATCAGAAATCATTATGACCAGTTGAAGGACATTTTTGAAAATGATTAAAAAATATCTTGCTCTCATTCTCTCTCTATCTCTTCATCTTCCTCTCATTATATGCTGTTCTAAATTTAGTAGGGTTGACAGTAGAATTTAACCAGTTGACCTATTTTAGTTTTCATTATAATATATAATATAAATAATATCAATCTGTTACGGCCACGCCACAAGCCTAGCTTAGGTGTCCTCAGATTGTCAACTACATGTTTTCCATGATAATTGTCTTTATTAATTAATTAGAATTGTAAACTACAGGGAAAATCATGTAACCGAATGAATGAATGAAATGAATAAATTTGATTTGATTTTGATTTGATTGGTGTCATGCCGACGGGATGTTTTCGCAGTGCAATTACCGCTGTAATTTTTCGATAATTGCATTCCTCTTATGACAATTTTTATATAGGAGGGAAATATTCTAGGTAAGACTTCATCAAACTAATATTTTCTTCGTTGAAATCATAATATTGATGATTTTTGAGTATTATGACAGACCCAATCAAACATCTTTATCAAGTCTGGTTAAATTGCATAATTACCGAGATACTTGTGCGACGAATTGCAAATTTCATTCATAAAATTAGTCTACGGTAGAAAAAAAAACTGAATGAGATCGAAAAGAGTGCAAGAATGCATTCGGAATTCATCCTTTTATAAAAATCTCCCTAATACGTACTCACCTTCTCCATTAGTTCTCTAACTATGCCGTTCCATTCTTTTGTGTCGGGATCGAATACCCCGTACATGTGATCCGGAACGAGACGAATTGTGTATTGGAAACCGACTTGACCGGCGATCCATTTTAATAGGTCTATACAGAAACCCTCATATCGAGCATTTCCGGTCAAATTCTTTTCGTCCCTGACCATTACATACGGCCTCTCCTGTAATTAAATGCATTTATTGATTCGGTAGCTTAACATTTGAGTCACGAACCAATAATCAAAATTAGTAGTACATTGAGCATTCTGTTTCGATACAGGGGATGCCCAAAACTTTGGATCTCAAGTATTAATTTTTCACGAATCTAACTGATCTATAATATTTTCTACTTCTGTTAAATTTGTGGGTTCTAAAACCATAAACAAAACATTTGATTGGTCTTCGAATGATTCTGAACAACAAAATAATTATTCTCTACATTCTCTTTCCAGTTTAGTACATTCATAAACCTTGAAACCATAACATTTCTAAATTTTTTGTGTGTCACAGGTATATTTTAAACAAATGTAAAAAATTACATATATGTGACACTCAGTTTACTGCAGATAAGTGCAAGTGCAAGTGCAAGTGCAAGTGCAAGTGCAAGTGCAAGTGCAAGTGCAAGTGCAAGTGCAAGTGCAAGTGCAAGTGCAAGTGCAAGTGCAAGTGCAAGTGCAAGTGCAAGTGCAAGTGCAAGTGCAAGTGCAAGTGCAAGTGCAAGTGCAAGTGCAAGTGCAAGTGCAAGTGCAAGTGCAAGTGCAAGTGCAAGTGCAAGTGCAAGTGCAAGTGCAAGTGCAAGTGCAAGTGCAAGTGCAAGTGCAAGTGCAAGTGCAAGTGCAAGTGCAAGTGCAAGTGCAAGTGCAAGTGCAAGTGCAAGTGCAAGTGCAAGTGCAAGTGCAAGTGCAAGTGCAAGTGCAAGTGCAAGTGCAAGTGCAAGTGCAAGTGCAAGTGCAAGTGCAAGTGCAAGTGCAAGTGCAAGTGCAAATGAATGTTTCTTTATTAGCAAAATAGAACTGCCTAGCTTTGAAGGAAAATATAGGAGAGAATAATTTGGCAAAAGCTTCAGGAAACTATTGTAAACCAAATTTTACTTTGAATTCTTATCTTCTTCTATGTTGATGGCCTGTAGATTTCTATATTTTTTCTCTCGGTTGGCTATGGTAGTCACAATCAGCAGCTAAGGTATTCTCATTTACTCTACTTCTTCCTCTTCTATATGAGGGTTGTCAAAGCCACTAGAATTGTTTCCATACTATTTAACTGTCCTAACTCACTTTCCGTCACATAACATTTGAAATAAATCATATTTGTTCTCTATCACTCTCCTGTTGTAACTTTCCTTTCCAAAATATCCACCCACCTCGACTTCACTGTCTAAAAGCATAGTCGCGGTATTTACAAAACAAGTCAGGGTAGTTGCTAGAGAAGACAATAATTATTTGGATTGATGGAAAAAATTTGAACCTGTCAGTCTAATATATTTCATCAATGTTTTCAATAACGCTGCTGGTTATGCAGCCGAAGCTTATGGTCTTGTGAAAAATGTTATCATAGTTCTTCTGGCATGAGTAAAAGTAGTTCAATGGGTGCTATAAATAGTGGTATATCTAGGGTGGTTGAATATAAGTAAGTTACCAGTAAACTCACCTCTCTGGTCATAACAACAAGAGTGATATTGGGGGAGTGGTTTTCATAAAAAGCATTCGAGTCGGTGATATTGATGCCTGCATTTGGTGACCATTCGCCAACTTTGCGAATTTCTTCTTTCTTCAGTTTAAGTAGATCTATTTTGAAGTTTGCTCTTTTCCCACCATCGAACTCCAAATTTCCAGTGAGACCACGTAGTTCTGTCTGCAGAAATAAATAATCGTATGTATAGAGAAAGTCGTGGCCATAATGGCAAAAATATGATTTCTAAATTAAGGCAAGGAGGAAGATAGTCATTTACCATTCGTTACGTTCTTGAATAAAATCATGGAAAAACCTCCGAAAAATACTCTATGTAAGAAATCTTGATTGGTTTCTTGTCTTATCAGAATAGATCTTAAAATTGATGCCATTCAAAAACTAGTTTTCTGTAAAGTGTCAAGACCTTTTCCACATCCCATCAACTCATTAAGATTCATGCGGCACAGATTCGACCGTTCCGAATACTCTTTCCTTATATCGTTGTACTATTAGCGGTTTTATTGAGACCGTCCCATCGAGCACATTCTTCACATCTCTTTGTGGTCAGTTTGGAGACATGCCGAACATTTTTTTCCCAAGGCTCACTCTTTCAGCGAACGGCAGAGCTTTGGAACTCGATGCCACTGATGCCCCGGAAGGTGCAGTCATACAGCCTGCAGAAATTAAAAAAAATACGTAATTCTACTTTTCTTCCCTTGGCTATCAGGATTTTTGTTAAGCAGAACATAAAAAAGTGGGTTTGAGTATCATGCTGAAAAACGTGCATGGACACTTATTCTGTGGGTTCCCATACATTATTTTTGTGTAATTCACTTTCCCAGAGCATATTTCACTGCCTGTAGACCTTGTACTGGAGTATAAAAAATAAAGAAAACTAAAAATATATACATAAAAAAAACATTTACAAAGATTGTCCTTTCCCATGTTGAGGCTCCAGCCCTGGTGTTTTGATATTTCACTGAATGATGCTGAGATGACGAAACATCAACACAAAACGAACATAATATTATGGAAGGCCAGTAGGTATTTCAAAAATTGAGTTTCGCGCCAAATCTGTTTTAAGTAAAATCTGCTATTCGCTTCTACAATGCAGTTATGAAACAAAATACAAAATGCAAGTGTTAAAGGAACGGATTATAAAATAAAGAATTAATAGTTTGGATGGAATACTACAAAAAATTGTCAATAGATGAAGCTGGATGACGCTGGAAAAAATTGAGAAGAAAGTAATACAGCAGAAGAACCAAACACAAACGACTTAGAAATGGCAATAGATACATGTGGAAATGGTGAATAGACAGAAACAGACGAAATAAAAATAAAATTCATAAATTACGGAGGCCAGTAGTGAAGGAGGAAATACTCAGACTAATGAAAAAATGGAGTGAGGAAAAATGCTAGAAGAATGAGAGACAGGACAAATAATCACTATCCATAAAAAGATGACCCACAAATGTGAAAGAATTACAGACAAATGGTACACACAAATGAGTTGTTGAAATATATGAATTTTCAATGAGTAACGATGGAAAACAGGGGGACTCACTATCTAGTACGGTATTTAACTTAATTTTAGAATGAGTGGTGAGAGAAATCAACAAGAAAAACAGGAGGAGGGCAAGTTTCAGTTTCGGCGACAATCAATCTGCAAAACAAGTTGGAGTCCTCACGCAAGTTAGCAATTTTGGACTTAGCCTTAGCGAATTTTCTTGTTATAGCCATGAAGACGTGGGTATTGCTCCAAAAATTACCTGCATGAATTGCATTTCAAATTTGATCAAGACGAAATAATGCATGTTCATCATACTGTTCTGGTCCTACAGTAAATGCTACCGTAACATACTTGACTAATTCGGAACTTAGAATTATTTTGGAGCTCCTGATTGACATCGAATCAGTTTTCTCAAATGGATATCCTTGTTTAGTTAGCACAGTTGTCATTTCTTAGATTTGTGGAGGCGCATTCAATTTCCAGTTGTAGGTTCACCAGAAAAACCTACAGCACCACCACTGGTGGTTGGTGTGCATTCCAAGCAAGCATTAGAAATATTTCTCTGGAGATATTGCCCAAGTAAATGCCGTTTTCTAGATTATTTTGCTTTTTTCTTACGATGATAAATCTACACTTTCCAATAGGATGCTGTGAAATAGTGAATGAAATCAGTCCACTAAAAACAACTAAATATCAGGTTTCAGGATTCCTTGATATCCTGGAAGAGTTGGTCATACATCTTTTAGAATGTCGTGGAAAGTTTGATATAAATTTTGTAAATCATTGAATCTGTTTTATTCCTCTAAGTATTCTTTACTTACTCTTTTTATCAATGTGTTTCCAAAAATTGCTTCGATCATAACTTCAACTTTGGTTATTGGAAACACACATTTTGCAGAGATGTTTTTTCCGTGCAACGATTTAGTGAGCGACAAACCTCAATCAACGTTTAACAGACAAACCACTCCCCGAATTGGCGTTTTTGCTTGCTGCCAACTTACCACTGCATCGATGTAGTTGTATAAGGACAATCCATCATCCCAGGGCTTCTCGATGTCACAGGATAAATTCATTGGCCTAATCGAGTGACCGGAGTCCATGGCGGATAATCCCTTCGCAAATACGTAAACAGAGTCAAACATCAGGGCCGGTTCAGCCTGTAAATTAAATTGCCGTATTAGAGCATGTAAATTGAATAGCCGTGTTATACAGGGTGTCCGGTAAACCTTGTACAATATTGAAACTGGTGATAGACCAGGTCATGACTGTTCAGAATATCGGAATTTCACCTCAGTAAAAATATCACCGTTTTCGAGATAATGGGCATTTTAAGAATATCTGGAAAATCGCTACCCAACCTTGGATTTTTGAGTGCCATGTATACAAATTGGACGAATCCAAATATATTTGCTGCTGGAGATTACTGATGAGTGATGATTCTAGATGTACAGAACAGTTTTTCAGAAAGTGAAAACATTTTTCAAGAAATGAGGGTAAAATGACAGATTTCAGTTTCATCAATTTTTTAAAAAAAGTTTGACATTATTATCTGAAAGAAACATAACCAATTGGAAGTGGACATTCATTTCAAAAGAATGCTCATATTGTCCAGACTCTACCATGGTATGAAACAAACTATAATTATTTTTGGAAGGAGTGGTTTCCATTGAATTAGGCGTGGTTTTAATCTAGACTTCTATCAACTTTTATTCAAGAAAAAAAGGAAACTACCCAACACCAAAACTACGTCACAATCACACTCGACGCGCGTTTCGCCAACAAAGTTAGCATCTTCAGGAGCTAAAAGTAAGCTTTTAAGATTGTGGCGTAGTTTTGGTGTTTGGGTATTTTATTTTTTTCTTGAATTTTATTTACACCAAAGGTTCCAAAGTATTCATTTATTTGAAAATTTTATCGAGATAAAATGAGGAAATAATTATTAATAATAAAGAATAGACTGCTTGGTAGCATTGAATAGTATGTCAGTAAAATTAACTTTTCATGTAATTAGGCCTAATAAAATTATCGAAATGAAATGTCGATTATCCGACATGGCAACGATGAATGTCGCAATTGTCCAACATCCAGATTCCAACGATGTTTCAGAGGCCGACAGATATACAGGGTGAAACCAAATGAGTGCAAACTTTTTTAAGAGATGAATCCTTGTCGAAAATTAAAAACTTTTGTTTGAACAACTTGTGACTTCTATCGTAGTTTTTTGAAATTATTTCGCTTCTTTCATTCAGTGGTATGTATTTCTTTGTCATGCCGTACATACATTATACTTCCCGAGAATATGTGCATATGCACTACATTTATGGTGAATGTGGAGGTAATGCTACTGCTGCAGCATCGCTTTATGCATAACTATATCCGATTGCACAATGCCGCTCATAGAATCGCTGATTTGGGGGCTATAACCTATAACGCATTTGAAAAGGTTCTTCTTGAAAATATCTCGTCTAGGCGTACGAGTGGATGGAAAATAATATTTTTTTAATATTATTCAGTGCGATGTTGAATAATCGTTATTGTGGTTTATGGTGTATGTTGATTTAAAAAAACGTTGAATAAGTATTTACTTCATTACATCTCATTGAATGCTTCTAAGCAGTTGATTCGTTATTACTCATAATCATTTAATCATTTCATCTTGATAGGATAAAAATAAAAGACATTACTGGACAATGTCTAATGGAGTTGATTTTAGCTCAGAATAACATCACACTCTGATATTAACGAAATTCTACTCCTTCCAAAAATAAAGTTCGTATGCTTTATACCATAGTAAAGCCTGGACAAAATGGACATTCTTTTGTAATGAGTCTCCAGTTCCACTTGGTTATGTTTTTTTCAAAATAATGTCAGACTGTTGTTAAAAAAATGTAACTCAAATCTGTCATTTTACCCTCATTTCTTGAAAAATTGTATTGTTTTCTGAAAAACTGTTTTGTACGTCTGAAAGCATCACTCATCAGTAATCTTCAGCAGCAAAGATATTTGGATTCGTCCCAATTTGTATACATAGCACTCGAAAATCCAAGGTTAGGTAGCGATTTTCCAGAAATTCTTAAAATGCCCATTATCTCGAAAACGGTGAGGTTTCTACTGAGGTAAAATTCCGATATTCTGAACAGTCATGATCTGGTCTATCACCAGTTTCAATATTGTACAAGGTTTACCGGACACCCTGAATAAATCAATGTGTCAGGCAACCAGTTCATTACCTGGCTCAAAATTTGAGTCCGATATGTCTACAACAAGGAACATAAAAAAATCGGAAAAGCGGACCTAGTTTTGAGTTTTGAGTGAGGTTTGGTATTTCGGAGCAATTTTCAATGATAAAATCAAATGTGATGTTAATTTTTCTCTTTCGTGGGGATGGCCTCACCTACATGTCTTCTCAGTAATTTTCAATGTCAATTTTTGGGCGGACCTTTATTACGTTATCTAGTGGAAAAATCGATTTTTCGAACATTTTGGTGTAAAAGATATATTTCTGGCAGAGGTCGCTGCGAGCAACTGTTTTCAAGTTATTGGGATTTGAAATAATCGATGCAAGTGATTTTGAATGACAAGATGCTTGAATTCAAAATTAATTTAAATTGTTAAGGAAATTACTATTCTTTAATTTCATTTTAAAATAGGAATCACAATTTGATACAAATAATAATAACAGTAAATGAAAAATAAATTGCAAAACTCTTTTAAATCGATAGATTCTAGTCTCAAACGTCCATTTAACAAAGAGTTCCCATATATTTTTTTTTCATTTTGTAAGAATATCTCATTTGAAAGTGTGCCACTGACGTTACGTTTATTGAAAACAACCCCCACCATAATCCACGTTCCGAAACATTCAATACCGTTTCCTCAAAAATATAGACTCTAGCTTGGTATAAGCCATCGAAAAATCATTGAAACGTCGTCACTTGATCAACTCACAGAAAAAAATCCACATATCAGCTACTTCTTATTGTATTTGTAACTTTCAAATTTCCTGAATGGACCATTCTTTTGATGAAGAACGAGCATTGACAACACCGCAAATCATTATGACAGTTCTCATGCAACAAAAGTGATCTCGAGATTTGAGGTTAATGTTTGTTTTTATTTACACTCGACATTTACCTGATACATTCATTAATACTGTAGCGAAGTGTTATTATGACCGATCTGGTGTGAATTCATTTGTGTATTAAAATAAATATGAGAAGGCTTCGTGAAGGGAAATTCGAATAATTTACCGAGGGATTATAAGATGATTGACTCTCTCTATTTAACGAATATAAATTCATTTTTTGCAATGACTAAAATTTAAAATCGTTCCTTGACCACTGCTTGAATACAGTAATATTCATTTGGAAATGTTCTCCAGAAAAACATAATTATATTTCCTCTTTTTACACAATGTTTATTCATTGCTTCGAACCACATTCAACAATGCGCTTCATAGATATTTAGGATCATAAAAAATTGTTTATTAGAATATTCACTGGTGTTCAGACAACCAGGTACGAAGCTCTTTTTCGACATGTTCACAGTTATTGCAGGGATACAGATACAGGAATTAGGAAAAAAATTCAGAGCAGAAACAACAAAAACAATTCAAAACTTTGAAAACTGCATTAACCTCCAAAAAGATATCAAGTACAGGTCGACAAACGTAAGGATGCCTCCGAGAATTGGTTGCGCAGTAGACACGACCCTGGAGTGGGGCAAGAGCTCAATCGCTGTGCATAATTCAAGCAGTTAACGTCGTGAGTGTACAGTCAGTGGAATAAAATTATTGTGGCGTTATTCTGATTGTGTTGAATTTGAAATACTTGTGTTGTGGTTGTGTAGTGTGTAGTTTTGAAATATTATTAGATAGGTTATAGTGTAGTTTGTTGTGTTTGAAAATGCCTTCAAAGAGTAAAGTGAGAAATAAGATTCTGAGTGGACAAAGTAGGGAAATTGTCAGTAATGTCATCAAATTTATGCAGGCAGAAGCAATGGTAGGTGAAACCAGTATTCCTCTTGTGAAGGTTCAAGAACGAGTTGCTGCAGCAACGGGAGTTTGCGTTAGAAGCATTAGAAGAATTAATTCAGAAATGAATAAAATTGAAAAAGGTGAAATGGAACAATTCTCAACTCCAAATAAAAAGAGAAACAAAAAATCAAAAGTTACCACGGACAATGCTGATTTGGCAGTGGTCAGAGGTCATGTGATATTGTTAGTCAATTTCTGTAAGTATGTTCCTCGTGTTCTTTATTATATTTACCTATTTACCTATTTCTGATATTGTGTGGCGATGCATTATTTTTCTAGTCGTACTTTATTTACACTTATGGCTTCGGGAAAATTATGCAATTTTCATAAACGGTCCAGTGATCACAGACAATTATATTATTCGAACAGTTCATTAGGAATTAATGAAAATTCAGATAAGAACCTACGTTCCTACGTGTTGCAGAAAAATTTCTCTCCCGATTGTACATTCCGATGATAACCAGCCGTAAACAGTTGTCGATCTTTGTCGCACATCTACTCACGCTTTCTATCGTTTGCGTATCTCAGAGGCATCCTTATGCTTGCCGACCTGTAGGGCCTGTTCGTTTGCAGCATACATATTAGATGGAACTGCTCTACTTGTATTAAATATAAAAGTAGGCAAACGAGTTAAACAGAGACAAACGATTCTTATTGATGCTACGTGAAACAGACGAACAAACCCATCTGGTATCATATGACAACTGTCATAAGACACATTATATTCAAATGAGAATTTGAGATTCCACGGTGCACAACTTTTACAACGTTGCCAAGTCTAGTTTTGATGAGCGTGACGTCACGAAACCACTACTATTCTGATTATAGAGAAACTTGAGGTTAGAAAAAACAAATAAAAATTCTCGAGTGATATTAACGTATACACTTTCTAATTACAGTGTACCCTCATATGTCGTGGAAAGGTCCAAGAATATTTTTTTGAAAACATTCAATGTTGATTGAAGAATACCATTGAATGAAAGAAAACCTGCAAGAGCAACGTACAAAAAAGTCATGAAATTTCGAATGACTAAATAGACTAACTCACATCAAATTTGTCATTTTCATTGAAGAATACTCCCAAATATTGAACTTCACTAGAATATCACAATCATTTTGGAATTGACTAACAAATAACAAAAATAAGAATTGAACTCCGACACTCAGTATCTCAGAAGCGAGTATCTTGCGGACATATGTTCACATGAATTTGTCTTCTCATTGTGACCTAAATTTTCTATACGTACTTAGGAAACACCCTGTAAAAATCTATTATTATCAAGATCGATGAGTTTGACAAATATAATTAATCTTAAAAATTAATTTATACAATATAAAAGCAATAAAAATACAAATGAAACAAAAATAAAACTGAGTATAATCTGAAAGCAGCGATTAAGAGCTTTCCCGCTCATAGAAGAGAACGTAGACATTTCCGCTCACCAGGGATCTAGATGAAATTGGGGTCACATGTTAATCATTGAATTCATGCCACGTGCTCGCATGAGGATGTCTACAGTTGGCTGTGTAGTGTCCGCTATAGTTAGTCCTATGATTAGATACTGCATATAGACTATATCGACAAGGGGTTACGTTTTCTGCTGCATAATTACTCATATCCAATCCCTCTAAAGGAAAATCAATGACAACATCCAATTTTCCTCGGAAGATTTCTGTTGAAGAAAACCGTTTCAAATGAAGTACTAAAATTTCCGGGAATTTATGAATTCGTTTTCGTGCAAAGTTTCTTCCCTTTCGAATGAATCCAAACATTCTGAAAGTTTCAGTTGGCCTGTTCTTCATGGTAATGAGAGGGATAAATCCCAAAATGGATCGAAAGGGACTGAACAGTGACCACAATAATTACATTTCAATGTAGATTTAAACTGGCCAACTAAGTTGTCTACAAATTTGAAATTGTCTGTCCTGAAGTATCTTGACCATGATTCTTGAGCCACTCAATTTCTCATCTCTCTCTCTCGTAATGGGTATCGGCTTTTCCGTTACTCTATTGACGTCTTCATGTAGACCCTCTAACAGTAATCGTAAGAATTCTTGAGCATCTTCCTGGGCAAACCCGATGAAACGAGGAGCGATTCTTTGGAATTGACATTTCAACGCGACTGTATTTACAACCCTACCAGACGAATCATCTGACCTGAGTTCCTAAAGCTCCCTCCCTAGATATGTTAGTTTTTACATTCCTCGCGTGGGCGTCTTTTTTCAAATACTCCAATAACCATCTTGTGTTCGATAAACACTGGATAATACTATTCATGAAGCATGTGTTACCAATATTTTTCAACCCATTAAGACCTAGAGTTCTGCCAGTACTATGTCTTGTAAGCAAGTTGGTGTTGAAGCTGTTTGTGCTGCGTTCGCCATTGCTATTGTCTTCAGAATAGTCAATAATGTGCTGATTGCCCTTGTCACTAGATCGGTGTGATGAGTCATCAGAGTTAAGACTGTTGGAAATTAAATCGGCTTTTCCTTTTCGTTGGATTGATGAAAAATTCATCCAGTTGATGACCGGCAGGAATGGTTCCCAAAACTGATGCTGTGTTTCCTCTTTGAATTGCGATACTGATTCGTTGAATGAGTAAGCTGGTGGATCTTTTATCATTCGTCACTTGATAAATCTTTTTACCAATTTCTCTAATGAAATATATATATATATATATATATATATATATATATATATATATATATATATATATATATATATATATATATACGCGGGGGCCCGGTGCCCGTCATCGTTCGCCGGGATGAACACTGCAATCGCTTACAGGGTCCACTACGGTGTATACAACCGTGATAACCGGGACTGCACTGATGAGGGACTAGATCCCGAAACCGGTCTGCAGTTGGTTCCTTGTTTGGATCAGGCTGTGTCCTGCTGTCTGTCTCTGAGAGCTCTTGCAACGTTGTTCCTTCAAAGTAAGGATCTTTGCACATATGTCTGACAGATATAATTCAATATCTGTCGAGGTATTAGCCAGAGAAGTAGTTGTTTTCTGTCGGACATATGCCATACAATCTATACAAAGGTATAGTGAGTTCCTAAAGGATTGTTTTCGACTGTTTTACAGTCACTGGAACATTTATTGCTCCTTGAAACAAGTATTCAGCATATACCATTTCGCATCCGAAATGTCCTTCTGGAGCGCTCTCTAATCTGTTGCCGTGGTGGACCCTGTAAGCGATTGCAGTGTTCATTCCGGCGAACGATGACGGGCACCGGGTCCCCGCGTGTATACAACCGTGATAACCCGGACTGCACTGATGAGGGACTAGATCCCGAAACCGGTCTGCAGTTGGTTCCTTGTTTGGATCACGCGGTGTCCAGCTGTCTGTCTCTGAGAGCTCTTGCAAAGTTGTTCCTTCAAAGTAAGGATCTTTGCACATATGTCTGACAGATATAATTCAATATCTGTCGAGGTATTAGCCAGAGAAGTAGTTGTTTTCTGTCGGACATATGCCATACAATCTATACAAAGGTATAGTGAGTTCCTAAAGGATTGTTTTCGACTGTTTTACAGTCACTGGAACATTTATTGCTCCTTGAAACAAGTATTCAGCATATACCATTTCGCATCCGAAATGTCCATCTGGAGCGCTCTCTAATCTATTGCCGTGGTGGACCCTGTAAGCGATTGCAGTGTTCATCCCGGCGAACGATGACGGGCACCGGGCCCCCGCGTGTATACAACCGTGATAACCCGGAATGCACTGATGAGGGACTAGATCCCGAAACCGGTCTGCAGTTGGTTCCTTGTTTGGATCAGGCGGTGTCCTGCTGTCTGTCTCTGAGAGCTCTTGCAAAGTTGTTCCTTCAAAGTAAGGTTCTTTGCACATATGTCTGACAGATATAATTCAATATCTGTCGAGGTATTAGCCAGAGAAGTAGTTGTTTTCTGTCGGACATATGCCATACAACCTATACAAAGGTATAGTGAGTTCCTAAAGGATTGTTTTCGACTGTTTTACAGTCACTGGAACATTTATTGCTCCTTGAAACAAGTATTCAGCATATATATTATATACATATATATATATATATATATATATATATATATATATATATATAAATGTGGGGCATGTATCTGACAATGGAATAACAATTTTTCTGGAAAAAACCGACGGGCATTGAACTACATTTAACGAGCATTTGGGCAATGTTCCTCAAGAACGAACCAACATTCTCGACAACGAGTTCAATCCAGCAGAATCAAACCACAAACTCTGTCAGTTGACCACAAGAAATACTTGCAACAGTGTCTTCATTAGGGAACATTCAAAAAATGTTAGTAAGTAAGTTCAATGTTTGTCGTGATATTAGCCAGGTAACTGGATGTTCTGTAAGATAATTGCCTCAAATTTGTCACATCGGTGGAATATAAATTATTGAACTTTTTGTACATAATACATTGTCTCCATAACAATAAACAAATATTAATTGTCAATGAGTTTTGGTGATGTAATATTTCCTAGATTTTTCTGATGAATTTCTAAGTAGATAATAATTTTTGTACTTAAAATTCATGAATTTTCAACAAAACAATAACTAGAACAAATTGAATTCAGACTTATTGGGTTGATGCATTCAAATTGCATTTGAAATTGAGTAGCGATACCAAAATGAACATTATTTGGCCATACCAGCATTGGACACTAATAGGTCGAACTATCTAGAAAAAATAAATATGCTTGTGTTTTTTTGAATTGAATTTCACCAAGTTGTTGGATCCCGTTTCTAGAATGTTTGCTTAGTCTATATTTCAATCGTTTGAGTTTCTCTTCCATGATCCTTTTGTTTAACGTGGTGATATCAGAGGTTTGAGAGAGAACGCGGTATGAAGAATACTATCAGAATATGTTCAACAGGAGGGTTAGAGAGCTTCTGCTTAAAAGTTGTTTTTATTCAACAACTGACTTTATGGGTTATATTCATAGATTATGCATTTTTTACTGTCGATTTGTTTCATACACATGTGTATGTATTGTTCTTCAATGTTTTCAGTCTCAATATTACCTATCACTAAACATATTACAACATTGTCACTCCAATAGAGATTTCTAATGAGTTTGGACACACTAATGAAAAAAGACAAAAGTTCCTAATTTTTCCAATTTTGTTGACAGGGGACGAGTTCTGTGATTGGTCACTATAACGGCGGGAAGTTTGAATGACAAGACAACTACAGTTGAAAATGATATTTAAACTTCACGACATTTATAGTCACCAATCACAGAGTAGTTAAGCCTTCTGGCAAGTCAAGCAGCACAGAAAGCGCTTGAATCCAACTGCTTTAAATCTATAGCAGTATAGAACTGCAGAGACACCTCATAACACAACGCAACAACGTTACCCTAGTCTGGATACCAGGCCATACAGACCTAGATCGAAAACGAAATAGCAGATGCCATAGCAAAAAGAGGAGCTGAAAGAACGTTCACTGGACCAGAACCGGTAATCGGTTCAGCATATAGCACTGCCAAGAATGTCATAACAGCTTGGGCAGACAACAAAAGACTCGTCGAGTACCGGCGTAGTATACCGGAACTAGCCCATTCCAAAGCATTTATTGTAAAAGGAAAAAACAGAACTCTAACAAACTGCTAGAAATCAGTAGAGCGCATGTCAGAGTTATAGTAGGCTCGCTAACTGGCCACTGCAAACTTAAACATCACATGCATATAATCGGAATTGCACAAGATGCAGAGTGCAGGCCATGCAAGGAGGATGATGAAATGGATGAACACATTCTGTGTACATGCCCTGCAGCGGCCAGAACCAGATTTTCAATATTTGGCGATACGACAGTAAGGCCAGAAAACCTGGTAAATTATTCTTCCTATACTTTCCTCAATTTCTTTAGGAGATTGGATATACTGGTAGGAGTATAGCAATAGGCTGAGCCACAATAGGCCATTGGCCACAGTGGATTGCCTGATACGGGCCCACTCACATTCAAACCTAACTCCTCTTGGCAACGAGGATGGAAAAATTTATAACTTTTGTTTCTTTTTATGGGGATGTCCAAAGCCATTACAAATCTCTATTGTATCTATTACTGTTTTGAATTGTCATAAATGTTCTTTTGTTACATAACATGATCTAATGAACTATCTATCTTTCTATCATCCGCATAGCTGTGTACTGGGCATGAGGTAGCTCCCAACAAATCATTTAAGGTGCGGAACGCCAGTGGAACTGGGTTTGAAAATATATTGCGGTGACTTTGAGTTTTACTTAGCTTCTTTATTATGAAACTCGCTTTGGACTATGAACTACTTCCTTTATATAGTCGTGAATGCCAAGAAAGCCTTTCTACGGCTTTGGTACATTGGTCCATTCATTCTTGTTATTTATTAATTCGATCACGATGGCGTTTTATTGTCGTAACGCTGGCATTGAAATTGGCAGAGTCGCGTAGCATCGTTGACCGACTGCATGAAAAAATAAACACTTTTATAGCTATACCGAGTGTCAACGTATTCTTTAGACAAGCCATGTTTTCCAGAGTTTCATGGGTACAAAAAATGCACATACTTGATTTTTTAGATTTAAAAAAAATTGTATCTAGAGTGTGTTGGACGCACTTCAACCAATGTGATGGATATGAACGACGTATAAAAAATGTTGTATGAAAATGTTTTTACCTGATTGAGTACCTACGGTTTGAAATTTCTAATACCACTAATTGTTGAAATGGTGTTTTTTTTTCAATTAACAACATGCTTTAGATGGGCATTTCTTAGGCAATATATTGAGTATTTGGCTGCAAATTCATTCATGAAACAATTTTTCTTCAACTTCATAGGCATTTCAATTATCTACAATTCTTTTCATTTAAGCAACCAGATTGTTCTGGTAGTTTCGATTTTATGAACAAAGCAATAAAAAAAACGTTATTTTTTACTTAAATGTGTATAGCAAATTAATAAATGACAGTTGCGAGTCGAAAACATAAGACAATACAGGCTGTTTCATAATAAATGCGCTGGACTTCAGGATGTGATAGCTCGTCCAAAAATATAAAAAAAGTTTTCATTAACTTACCCTTTAAAATGCACCATTTTCGAGATACAGGGTGTTGAAATAAAAAACAAATAATCGTTTTTTGCGAATATCTCTGGAACCGTTCATCGCACAGAAAACAGATTTCGTAGGCATTTTCTACTCATAATAAGCTATGTTTTGTGTAGATTTTTTATTTTTTAAAATTCATAATTTGTGAAGATTTTGAAGGGGTTAGTGGGTGTTTTTTTCTCCAACTTCTACGCCACTGAAAAAAGTAAGATTTTGAGCAGCCTACTTGAACCGTCAATGTTTTCTACACAAAAAAGGTACTTTTGGTCATAATCTCTAAAGTTGACCGTTTTCAAGAAAAATCAACTTTCATGTTGAAAAACTTGGTAAATTTTTTTAAATAATTTTTTTCCTAATTATACAAAATTTAATTAAACGTTAGAACAAGTAGCAAAAACAAACGTTGACTTCTTAATTGCAAAAAACAAAAAAATAACAATCATACTCGGTTGAATTGTTGGAAATGTCCGCCGCTAGCTTCAATGCACGCAGCAATTTTTCGAGGAAAAAACTTTATTTAAATAACATTAAAGTTGATTTTTCTTGAAAACGGTCAACTTTAGAGCTTATGACCAAGAATACCTTTTTTGTGTAGAAAATATTGTCGGTTCATACAGGAAGCTCAAAACTGTACTTTTTCCAGTGGCGTAGAAGTTGGAGAAAAAACACCTACTACCCCTTCAAAATCTTCACCAATTATGAATTTTAAAAAATAAAAAATCTGCACGAAACATAGCTTACTATATGTAGAAAATGCCAACGAAATCTGTTTTCTGTGCGATAAACGGTTCGAGAGATATTCGCAAAAAACGATTATTATTTTTTAAACTTCAACACCCTGTATCTCGAAAATGGTGCATTTTAGAGGGTAAGTCAAGAAATTTTTTTTTTCATATTTTTGGACGAGCTATCACATCCTGAATTCCAGCGCATTTATTATGAAACACCCTGTATAACTACGGACTGTCTTTTATGTGATGGCGTAGTCGGTTTCCTAATAGTATTTTTGTTAAAAACTCACTATTGATTGGTGTAAGGGAAAATTGATATGTTATTTCAAAGTTATTTCACATAATGAGAGTTTTGTCCGACTACTGGTAGTGTCCGGCTTACTGACGAATTCACCCTAGTGAGAATGAAATAACCATCAACACAAGTGTTTATTACTTTTCAACGTTTTTACTCCAAACTCATCTCCTCTTTGAAATAATCCATGCTTTTGGAAAAATGATGTTATAATATCTTGCAAGCAAGATGGGTATAATCCCTCCTGTCAAGCTACCGTATACAGGGTGTATCTAAATAACACCGAAAAAATTAAAGGGGTGATTCTGTGATGAAAATTAATGTGAGTGTTTGGTATAAAATTTTTTGAAAAAATCCTCCCCGGAAAAGTTACACCCCTTCGAAAATTAAAATAAAATGGTTTTTCTTTTTTATTTTCCCTGTATATCAAGCTAATGACACGAAACTTGGTAAACATTATCTGTCAATAAGAGTACACTTTTTGAAATTTTTTCAACCCTGAAGTATGCTTAGAAGGGGTTGATTATTTCAACCCCTAAGATACTTTTTTCTTACAACTTTTTTTTAGATGAAAATTTTTTCTTTAAAAAAGTATTGTCATTTTCTGTCACCCATCTTATTGTTCCACAAGTTTTATGATTGTGTATTGTAGGAAATATTAGTTTATTGAAAATATGAATGCATATTCGAATTTGGAAATGGCTGATATGCATTGTACATACGGTCGTGCTAACGGTAATTCATTGGAAGCGAAAAGACTTTATGCTGAACAGTACCCACAGCGTAGACTACCCCATCATACTACGTTCACAACTATTCACCGACGCTTGCGGGAACGTGGTAATTTTGAAAAAAGAAGTTATGATTCTGGTCGTACTAGAGAAGTTAGAACTGCAGCTGTAGAAGAAGCCGTACTTAATTCAATTGAAGAATTCCCAGAAACTAGTACCAGGAGAATAGCTCGTGTCCTACATGTAAGCCATTCCGTTGTTTTTAGAATTTTAAAAGAACAAATGTTGTATCCCTATCATCTTCAACGGGTGCAGGCGTTAATGATTCGAGATTTTTTACCCCGTGTGATTTTTTGTCAGTGGCTTATTAATATGATTGGCCAAGCACCACAGTTCTTAGGTAATATTTTATTTACTGACGAGGCGAGTTTCTCAAGAGACTGTATTAGAAATTTTCACAACAATCACCTTTGGGCTGACAAAAATCCTCATGGCTTTTTTGAAGGAAATCATCAGTATCAATTTTCATTAAACGTGTGGCTCGGAATTATTGGTAATCATTTAATTGGTCCCCATTTTCTTCCGCTACGATTAAATGGTGAAGCATATTGTCATCTCCTTGAAGAATTACCTGTTCTTCTTGAAGAGGTTGCCATTCAAATTAGGCAACATTCATGGTTTATGCACGATGGTGCACCAGCTCATTTTAGTATACGTGCAAGAACTCACCTGGATGAGGTGTATGCCAATCAATGGATAGGTCGAGGATGACCTGTAAACTGGCCAGCCCGCTCCCCTGACCTTAATTCTTTGGATTTTTGCATATGGGGATATCTGAAATCTTTGATATACACAAACCCAGTTGAAAATATCGATGATCTGCGAAACCGCATTGTAGCAGGGTGTGAATCTATAAGAAATTCTCCAGGAATATTTCATCGTATACGCAATTCTATGAGGAAAAGGGTAGATGCTTGTATTGAAGCTGAAGGCGGTCATTTTCAACATTTATTATAATTGTATTGTCGATATTCGACAGTTTTTTGTTCATTGTTTGTTCACTTTTGTTTTTAGTTGTAGAAGTCTCATAATCATAATCATAATTTGGTTGGCTGTTGTTTAATAAAATGCTATTTTACATGAGCTTATTTATTTTTTTCTCATAAGCTTAAGTTTTCGAAAAAAACTTGTAGAGTTAAAAAAGTTAGTCAATGAATTGGGCTTTTCAGTCATACTTTTTTTAAAGAAAAAATTTTTGTCTAAAAAAAAGTTGTAAGAAAAAATATCTTAGGGGTTAAAATAATCAACCCCTTCTAAGCAAAAGAAAAAATTTCAAAAAGTGTACCCTTATTGACAGATAATGTTTACCAAGTTTCGTGTCTTTAGCTTGATATACAGGGAAAATAAAAAAGAAAAACCATTTTTGTTTTAATTTTCGAAGGGGTGTAACTTTTCCGGGGAGGGTTCTTTCAAAAAATTGTATACCAAACACTCACATTAATTTTCATCACAGAATCACCCCTTTAATTTTTTCGGTGTTATTTGAATACACCCTGTATATGTGTTTCAGAAAGGCATCCGTTTAAGCGCATCGTGTGCTGGTAAGGCGGGCGATGGCATAAGATCTTTTCATCACTAACAGAGTGGACAACAAAAAATCCATACTTCAACCACTGAGGGGCTGACCACTGCGAAAAAACAGTCCACCCGGTAACACCATACTGGATAGACACAAAGCGGGCCATGAGCGCTTCATTACACGCGATATTTGTAATATTTTGGTTCACAGAGGCTATTATATCAAAAAGCTGACCTAGAACACCGAAAATTATGATTTTGCTCTCATTCGATTCGATATGGCATCTATAAAAAACTTAAAACTGGAAAATTGGGAAAAATAAAGAATGGTTTTGTTTTTTGCTAATATTTCAAAAGCTATGAGATATCCAACACTGTAACGACAATATTCATAATTTTATTTGAGAGGTGCAAATTGGGATAAAAACGGGCAGCTGTCCTTGCATGATCGTCGGCCAAATCAAAAGCATAATCGAAAATAGTAAATTTTGTATCGAGTGCATAAAATTATTGTTTTTTTAATGGCATATGAAAGTGTTATTGCCGGGGAAGAAGTTGTTTTCTGTTAGATATTACAAAAAAGTAACTTTAATTTTATCGTAGGGTTTTTTCCATTTCCAGAGGAGTCATGTAGTGATTCAATTTTCAATTGAGAATGTTTCTCTTTAAAACATGAATCCCTTCCAAGAGAGGTTATCTTGTACGATGGAAAACAGCGACTAAATTCCAACTTTCAGTCGCAGATGATTCCACAACTGACTTTATGAACATCCTGTTCATATTTTCAATGAAATCATATTATTCAATGTTTTCAGTAAAATCGTACTAAAAATTTTTTTCTGTCTGAAAAATTTAATGCGGCCAGGTCGTAATTAGGACCTGCTGAATAAATTTCTTCAAGTTTCATTAGTTTTATTACTTGTTAAAATTTTTTCGAACTAATTCAACTTTTACACCATGAAATGATGTCTATGTAACCTACCCCTCTCATTCACTCAAGATGAAGGATGAATCCTTCGAAACATATGTCTGTGTGTCTCTGGACAACAATAGAGATTATTTTGGTGGAGTTAGACTGTAAGTTTTTCATCCACCCAGTTATATCTCACTGTCTCTGTTAGAAATAAATTCTTTGAAAAGTGATAGTTCATGTTTATTCTGTGAGTTATAGTGAAAAAAATTTAAAATTTACTCATCAAAAGAGAGTTAGAAATGTCAAGTTTTACTGACAGTTGTACAAACAAATTATTTTAACCGATTAAATATGGCTATTATGGAATAAAAATTTTTTTGTGGTTATCTAAACATAAATAAACATGAATTCGTCAACAAAAAATTGTTAACCCTATTTTTCAATTGACTATGCTTTTGTTAATTAGTTATCATAGATACCCTTAATATTTCTTTAGTAAAAACCTACAATTTTTTCACTACTTGTAGCTGTTTATGAACAAATCAATAAAAAAATATTTTTCAATAGTTTTAAAAACAATCTAAGACA
This sequence comes from Chrysolina oricalcia, assembly GCA_944452925.2. Lineage (NCBI taxonomy): Eukaryota > Metazoa > Arthropoda > Insecta > Coleoptera > Chrysomelidae > Chrysolina > Chrysolina oricalcia. The sequence goes on from OX101822.2 coordinate 55,470,312, forward strand.
TTAAAGAATCAAAAGTGTGCATTAAGTGATCAGATTTTCTTTTCAATTGTTGTCCTCTTCATTTCATTTCTTTATCGCCGCAACAATCATATAAAAAAATTGCTTTCATTGTTTGAATTACTTTTATAAAAAAATACATTGCTACTAAGATTTTTGAACCATTTTTTTTGGAATCTGATCCTTAATGAAAATGATGATTTGAAATAGTCGTTCGAAAAAAAATTAAAAACGCACTTGCTAAATACCAATTTTATTTTGTTGCTAGATATTGATATCAAGGAATCATTTTCTAAACATTATTATTATGTTCTCTCAAATTGTTACAAAGAAATGAAATATTGCGCTATATTTTTTATCAGAAGAAAATACTGAAAACAACTGTGTATTTATTACGTGTATTATCACTTTTTTTAATTTCCATTTGATTTAAAAAAATATCATTCATTTATTTTGGGTCACATCTTTTATGAAGGAGATTTCATTTTATAGTTGTTTTTGGGATAAGTATTTCCATGTACGTAATATTACTTTAAGAGTTCTCTGTATATGGAATAATTTGGGAGATGTCAATTTTGACAAGTATTCAGATGAACAATTATCATTTGGTACTATTACCCAGGTAGCACATCATATCGGCTGAATCTTGGTTCCATATTGGGCCACTATAGACATATTGTAAATGAAAGATCAATATTGGTACAATATGGGTGAATATTCAAAAAACAATATTATATTAATAATATTGGTGGAATATTGGTTGAACTAGTTTTGAATGTAGATTATCACACGAAATATTGGGTCAATATTGGTTGAATAATTTCTACCAATATCGATAATACAATATTGGTTATATGTTGTTTTCCTCATCTAGAATAAATATTGCAATTCAAATATTCCAGTCATGTCGATTATAGGGGTAAAAAACTATATTGTATTTCCAAGTTTGTTAGAATATTGGTTGAATATCATTTCCACTTTATTTGACAAATTTCAATAACTCATATTGAGTCAATATTAGTTGAATGATATTTACCAATATCAATAAAACAATATTGTCTTCACATCGTTTTTAACATCTAGAATAAATATCGCAATCTCAATATTCCCCTAATATCGATTCTAGGAATAAAAATTATATTGTATCTCCAAGTGTGATTACACATTGGTTGAATATCATTTCGCCAATATTCAACAAATCTTATTTATTAATATTGGGTCAATATTGGTTCAATTATATTTATCGATATCGTTAAAGCAATATTGTCTTTATATTGTTTCCTACATCTAGATTGAGATGAAATTTGAATATTGGCCGAATATTCAATGAAACATATTGAAATTATATCATGATCAAACCTGGATAAAAATCCGCTAGGTGGCTGTACATATAGAACGTCTTCTAAAACCTACGAAAGTATATTAAATACCTACTTCCCATAACTTGTTTTCAAGACAGCTCACTCAGTGGTTATGGCGATCAAAAGGCAGACTCTGGTGTCACCTTCATCAACTGAAAGGCATTTAATAATTTACCAAGGTATATTGACATCCACCAATATATCCAAAGGATATTGTACCAATATCGATAAATATTGTACCAATATCGATAAATATTTTGAGGCCATTATTGCTTCAAGAATATTTCACCTAAACCATTTCTAAAATATTCAAACAATATTCGACCAATATCGCAAAATATTCACATTTAACTTCTCGACAATATAACTTTTGATTATTGTGCCAATATTGTCAGAATATTGTATCAGCGATATTGTACCAATATCGCCAAAGATTTTGAGGCCAATATTGGTTCAAGAATATTTCGCTAATATTATTCAAGTAATATTGGACCAATATCGCCGAATGTTCACATTTTTTTTCTCGCCAATATTGCATTTCAAATATTTCGCCAATATTTTCATAATATTGTACCAATATTTTACCAATATAGGTGTGCTACTTGGGTACAGCCATGGACCTATAAAGTATTACTGGACCAAGCTGTTTACATCTTGGTTTGAAGTCGTGTTTTCGACAATCTTTAGTCGTGATATTGAATTGGGCGTTGTCACATCGCGTAGGTAATAAGTCTTTATCATAGACAAAATTGTGTCACTATACGTATTCCATTCGATTACAATCGAAGAATGAAGAAAGGTGATGGTGACATTATCACGCAACTCAAACCTGTATTACTTACAAGTTTAAAAATCCAAACTATCGAAAAAAATCATTACTTGCGTCTTTAAATGGGTGTGAAGAAATTATTGTATCTGGACGTTTGTCAACGCTGTCGAAAATCAATGTATATGTTTTCCATAAAGTAAAGTTCTGACAGTTCTGTCATGTTCTGTCATTGATTTTTTGTGGGATTATTGCTGAAATAGTGGTTTTTGAACTCATTCGTGATATATAGTGGCAGTACAATAGTAAGAGAATCATAATGGGTTTGCAAACAATCCATGTGTTCGAACCCGAATATCAGATTCCATTCGTAAGTACCATAGGCGTTACAGTGGGTATCAATCTGTTTTCGCCGAATAAAATGAAATTAATACGTGAATTCAAACCTTTACATGCCGAGATAATGAAATAGATACCTCACGAAACATTTAACTTCATTCGTTTTTTGGAAGATGCATCAAAACAAAAAGGTTGCCAAAAAGTCCAAGAAATGTCTATTAAAATTTTGATTTATCTTTAGGTTTCCAGCTGACGTCACAGTAAAAGCGGCTTGGTTGAAAGAGTTGGGGATGAAATGTTCAACTGAATGTGTTCCAAAGTCTGTTAGGATTTGTTCCATTTATTTCAAAAACGCAGCATTCGAGATTAACTCAAGTGAAAGAATGTTTTTGAAGAAAAGGGTTCTTCCCTTATTATAATATATGATGAATGGTATATCCCAAGAAATTCAGCTACTTCAACTTCAGGGTAATTATTATCAGCCGTCATAATTGTTATTTTCTATGAGTTATTTCAAATAACAGATTTGTATAAAAAAAACAATATATTACATATTTTCAGATTGAACGATTTCAGCAAGAAAAAATCGTCAACTGAAACACCACTGAAACACCGCCAGGTACAGATTCTGAAGAAATTGTTGATAACTCAAGTCCTCCACTGAAGAGGTGAGGACAAATTGAGCATAGTAAAAATTGTTAATTCAAATTTCGCAACTCAGTTTTCATCCACTTCAGGTTGATTGGCTTTGAAATACTGACGATCTGGCAGATAATATTATTTAGGTCAATTTCATATTTTCTGGTTTGAAGAACAGGACAGAATCCCGTGATATTTCTAAAGAAAAAGTGAGTAGTATTAGTTTCAAATCTATCTAATCTATGATTTCTTGTATATTGATATATTTATTTTAGCTATCTCGGAAACAGCTTTAAAGATTTGGATCAATTTTTTTTAGTTTTTAAGTTCCTCCATACAGACGATTTTCTTGAAGAAACTCGATTCCACTAATAATAATAATGATGTGAAATTTTAAATTCTATTTCCACCCACTTACAATTATCATAATCTGAAATTTGGCCACATATCAAGGACCGACGATAATACAAGAATTTCCTACTATTAATGTAATGAAACTAATGATAATAATAATAATAGGAATTTCAAATTCAACTTTCACCCTTTATTAATCCTATGAATTATCTAAAATTTTCCAAAAATTTCTAGAACTAACGACAATACAAGAATTTTATGATAATAACGCACCTAATAATAATAATAATGATGAGAATTTTCCAATTTGATTTCAATCGTCCGTATGATCTGAAATTGGGCACACATAAACCGATTGTTGGAAAAGGTCCTATAAAATTGTTTAAAGCCAATCCTGCTCAATTGCATGCCTGGGCTTTGTATAGCGGAATCAAGTGTGCGGGTGTCAAGTCTTGTTGAATAGAATGCAAATATTCTGACGCTTCCTTTTTACGTTTAAAAAACTGCACTGTATTTGATGAGAAAACGTTTATAAATTGCAATAGAAAAGCATAATATATGTTCCTGAATCCATAAATAGAGTTTGTGGAGTTAATGTTTCAAGATCCACGCAAATATATCTCCAAAAAGCGGTAAAGCTGAATTTGGTTTCTTCCGTTGTCAAACTTGACAAGTTAAATGTACATTGTCCTGCAAGAGCTGAGCTTTCCTGTAAGGTATTTATACAAATACGTATCATCATTTTGTGTCATCGACACTGATTGTTGATTTCCTACCTGTCTTGTGGACAGGTGGTCCTTTTTGCTAATGTAACCATTGAATGTTTATTGAAAGTTATAATGTGCGACTTGGCTGTCAATTTCTGGTACTCGATTTGAAACACGCAGGATCATCTACAGTCCAATTATATCGAAGCACAAACCAACCACTACCGGAAAGGATTGTTAGGTCTACACCTATTACAATTATTTTCACCGATTGCAATACAAGGACTTAATTATAAAAGTTTAATGATAATGATAATAATGATAAACACGTGAATTTTTCATTCAATATCCACCCACTTCTAATCATCCGAAAATTTTAAAATTTGTTATACTTACCAAGGACCAACGATAAAATAAGAATTTTATTAAATTGATGTTTCATTGATAATAATAATAATGAGAAATTTTAAACTCAATTTCAACTCAATCAAAAACTGACGACAATACAAGAATTCCATGATATCAATGTGATAATAATAATAATGATGAGAATTTTCAAATGCTGCTTTACATCAGTACACGCACTTTAACACTTCAAGGGCTCTAAACGATTTCGAAGGGCATACACAATATATCCGAAATAGTCGCAGTGTAAAGGCTTTTAGCGCGGAAGCCAAAAATAAATCTAAGCTAATCTAATCATGTCTAGTAATCTAAGATATCTTCAAGCAAAGTTTAAGGGAACACAACTTGATGTCATGCAGGGCAGCAACAAGGCCTTCATTGACTGCAGAACATTGCAGATCACGGCTTGATTTTGCTCGTGCACACCCTCATTGGCGGGAAGCTGAATGATGTCGAGTGCTCTTCACTGATGAGTCAATATTCTGTTCCATGGCCAATAACATACGAATGCGGGTCTACAGACGTTTAGGTGAACGCTACAATCAATGTAACACTGTGTAAATCATCGCTTTTGACGGAGGATCGGTAATGAGTTGGAGTTGTATGAATTTGAAGGCTCGTATGAATCATGGTAGTCATTTATGAAGCGAATTTGACAACAGTATGTATCCGAAATTCCTGAACCCCATGTTGTCTGTTCTTTTGCTCCATTCATTGGTGAAGAATTCATATGATTGCACGACCATACGAGACCACACGGCCCGCCAGTATTTCCAGGCGATCTTGCCCGCGAGAAGTCCTGATACGAACCCCATCGAACATATATATGATATTCTTGGGAAATGTATTAGAGCCCTGCAGCTGCCCAAAGTTAATTTGAATGAGCTGAGGGACAGTTTAGTGAATTTGGAAGACATAATTGAATAAGGACTCTGATATTGAGTATAACAGGCGGTTATCATTGCTCGAGGAGGGAACTCAAGAAATTAGCAAATCATTTCAGAATAGAAAACAAATTCTTCATTTTTATTTTATTGTTGTTTTTGTGAAACTCTGTACGTACTTGATTTTTGATATCTTCTAGAAAAAAATGTTAGTTTGATTATCTGTATTGTGACGTTTGTTTGCATATTGTCGTAATTACATTAAAATTTCGTATTTGTGAATTTGAATAATATGCGCTGAAAATTTCTTTGGAATATTTTTTCTTCACAATATTCATTTATTTTAATATGTATAAGAACATGTATTTATTGAATATATAAATTACCATTTTCTAGTAAATGCATTTTTATTCTTGTTTTTAGTCGACTTTCTCCAGCTTTCCATTAATTGAAAACGAAAGTCTTAAAAGTTTTTTTTTTTTGAAAAATTTGTGAACCTAATTTTCTAAGGATCGATACTATCCGAAGTTTTTATGACATCAGGTATGTCAAATGAGTTTTTCTATTTCACGAAGTCCCATCGGATGTATATTCTAACACTTTCCTTGATATTTTCATCATTATTTCAAATTCAGCATTTTTTCTTGTGATTGAACCCTATTTTCAGCAAATGCGTGCGCTCCTGTCTGTTGTGGGAAGGTCACAGTCTATCGCTACCTTCTCTCTTCCCCTCAGCCCGCGCGCCTAAGAACAGAGCGACTTCAAATCACTCCGTGTCGTAGGTATGGCAATGCTGAGTCCATCTGTATTTATACGATATTATACGTCCATGATAGTATATTTCTTGTATGTGAGTTTTAATTCAAAATTGTTAGATTTCGAAAATAATACGAATACGTGCATCATTTGTGATTCGTTGTAAAGCGGATGGCTTTTCTAATGAGTCAGTAATACTGTCTGTTTTTCTTCATTGTTAACTATAATTCAATTATTTGTCGACTTTTTCCACTATCACTTATACAGTGCGGCTTTTAATAGCCCCCCTGTTAACTTTTGAACGGTTCGACGTAGAAACATGAAAAAAAAACAGTTTCGAGGGTTTCACCAATACTACTTTTTGAAATAAAAAAAAGTGATTCACGATAGGGGGCGCAGGGGGGCCCATCAACTCAGACTTTTTAAATGGCATGTGGGGTCAAATCTAAATATTTTTGAATATCGGTAATATTTTTTTGTAATTCAAAATCGAAATATCAAATATAAATGCGGATCTGAATACTATTCATCCCTCGATAAATTTGAACGGTTGGATGTGGAACAATGGAACCAAAATTTTTTTGAAGGTTATTACTGATACTACTTTTTGAGAGAAGAAACATTGCAATTACTCGACAGATGGTGCTGGGGGCACATTAATTTAAAAATTTCGAAAGGTGTAAAAATCGAAATTGGGAAAAAAATTATAAACAAAATTCAAAAATATTTAGATGGTTGTAAAGAGAATTGAATTCTCTTTTCAACGATGTGACACTTGACCCCACATGCCATTTAAAAATTTTGAGTTGATGGGGCCCCCTGCGCCCTCTATCGTGCAATCACTATTTTTTTTATTTTAAAAAGTAGTATTGGTGATACCCTCGAAAAAAATTTTTTTCATGTTTTTACGTCGAACCGTTCAAAAGTTAACAGGGGGGGGGACTATTAAAAGCCGCACTGTATAATTTTCTCTAATTACAATTTTTTTCAAATTTTACTTCAAATTTCGTTTCTGCCATCTTCTGCCAATCCTGCCGCAGCACTTGGTGAAAACGTTACAGTGCATCAATGATGAGAAAGTATTTGAAATCACAGCAGAAAAGTATGACTCGAAAAGTGATAGAATTCAACTGTACCATTCATGCTTCATCATTATAGAACTCTTGCAAACTGTATACAGTATTTTGGACAACAAACAATTAACATTCTTTTGAAAGCAGAAAAGGGAATTAAAACAACTGTTAAAATTTTATGTTCTGATAATAAACTTTAAAAAAACTTTTTAGAGAGAAGCTTTCACTTAAATGCACTGAAATAAGGAAAATATATTCCATAGTGAAATAAACCCATTATTTTGTTATATTATAAGATTTCAAATAATAAAAGCTTGTCGCGAGGAGTATCTTTGTATTCTTATTGTAAATTAAAATCAAAATTACTTCAACATTTATTCTCCTGACAAGTTATATCATATGAAATTTCATAATGTATCAAAATGCTGGGTTTAAATCACTTCAAAATTAATTTTCTTTTTTTCATTGCATTTAAATCAAAAGTTTTTTCTAAGTTCATTATTCATTTCTCTTTTAGTTTTCTTTGGTAGTGTTTCTTAGTCTATTCATTCCAATTGATGCGTCATTGTTACAGATAACTATATTATCCAATAGTTAGATATTTTTCACTATTTTTACGGATTTTTCCTATTCTGTTTTCGCAAGTTTTCACAACTTTTTTAAAAGAGGGGAGACAGGGAGATCACCGGCAGACATATTTTTTGTCGTTATTTTCCATGCGTACTCTAACTTGGTTTCAAGAGGGAAATAGGGATAATTTTTTTTGTTAACTGTATAATTCAATGTTCAGATAATTTTCACTATTTTTACGATTTTTTTTATTTCTATTTCAGAAGTTTTCCTTTTTTTTGTGATCGAATATTTTTCATCATTATTTTCCATGACCGAAACTGTTGAAACATTTTCCGAATTCCTTTGCGTTCTCTATCTAGCTTCTGAGGAGGGACAGGGGGGTGAAATGTTTTTTAGCATAACATTCGATGGTCAGATATTTTTCACCATTTTTACTCATTTTTCCAATTTTAATTTCGCGAGTTTCCCAACCTTTTTTTATTTTCTTTCCTCGGTAATTTTTGACGTCCAAATCCGTCCAAAAAACTTCCAAAACCCAACGCGTTCTCTATCTAGCTTTCAGATGACAGAGGGGGACAATTTCTTCGACATCAATGTATTGTCATCGGAACTGAACCAACATGTAAAAATTGCAATTCCATAGGATAAGAGGAAGTGGTTCTAATTCAGCTTGCAAGATGTGTACCCATCTACACACATTTACACGATACTTTGCTCTGAATAGAAAGTGCAGAGCACGCTTCTGCAAAATCAGGACATTCTGAAATCGGTAGTAATATTCCTTACCGCATACGCATAAGCCTTTTTTATACTTCGTTAATGATTAAACAAATTCAGCTTTGAACCGAAGATATAACTCAATTATTTATTGACTCATTTGCTATTATTTATATAACTCCAGGAATGTAAATATTTTATAAACTATCAAAAATACGATAAAAATACATCAATTTTTTACATCCTCCATTGATTGATGAACAAATTCATTATTTTTCTGCTCTTTGAGCATCTTTTTCCAAATTTTGGATATCTCGAATAGTTTTTTGAAATATTTGCTAGATGGCATTTCAAAAAAAGACCAAAATTTTAAGTTTCGAAAATGCTTGTTTATTTTTAATTATGATCATCTAGAACGATGTGATTTCAACCCACAGAAGGAAGATTTATGTTAATTGTGAAAATTTTTACATTCTTTATTTTCATATCCTGATTATTACTGCTCACAAATATTAACCACGCCATATTTTCAGATTACCTACTGAATTTCGATGCTACAGAGAACGAATAAGTTTGTGATTTGTCCAGGAATGTTTAGGGAAATAATAAAAACAAATTTGAAGCAATAAAAATAACAAAAATTGCAAGATGGCGGTATTCATGTTCTGGAAACTGAAGTCAAGTATATCTGACGTTGTTGTAATAGTCTACTAGTTCTTTATATTTTTATTCGTCTTCACACAAGGGGCTCCAAAATAAACTCACCTGAATAATGCCGCTTTTATTCAGAATAGCATGACCAATGGGCTGAAAGTTTCCCATGGTTTCCAAAATTTCCTTCACTTTTGGATGCTCTACGTCCACAATTCGGAAAGCAGTTATGTTCACAGAGTTGTATTTGAAATCTTCCAAATCGAACGTTTCAAGATCCTGAAATAAAAATAATATCAATTCACTTTTTTTTGATATCATATATAGTGCATTTTTGATAAAATTGTATTCCATCTATTTGTATAAACAAAAAACAAAAACCTGCTCCTAAAGTATTCTACTGGCCAGGTATGTATTGCGAAACACATTTTTTTTTGGAAATTGTCAAACATGTGCAGCATTTTTACAGCAAATCGAAAAGAACCCTTGAAACAACAGGAAATACCTAGCAGAGCATCGGATAAATTTGATATGGATATTTTTGTAACCGATAAAAAACTGAAATATTTATCGTCAGAGTCTTCAATTTCTCATTCGAAAAATATATTTTTCAGGCAGGGCATACCTGAAATTCTGATATCACATAATCGTCCCCAAATGAGTTCAGATGTTTTCAGATGTTTTGTAAACGAATGGGACTATCAACATATTTCATTAAGTCCATTCCAGATCAAATGATTGGGTTGAAAGAACGATTCAATCAGTAAAGATCATTTTCAAGACCTGTTAACATTCAAAATCAGATTCATTTTTAGCTTTACTGAAATTACGTGATACTCCATCATTTGGAAAAACAATTTTTGTAGCCAGTTACTCAACGGTAGATCTCTTAAAAGATTTCGATTACTTATTCAAGTAAAAAACAAAACATATATTTTGAGAAAATCAACTAAAACAAAAATTGTATCATGACAAGCATGCCAAAAGTCTGCCAGAAATAAAAGACAATACTTATTATTCATTTATTCACCCAAGAAACATTAAATGTTTTTACAGGGAAGTCAACGATTAATTGGCTATATATAATACGTATATAGGATAAATGAATACAAATTAAATTAAATTAAATTGTCAAATCTGATAAAATTCTAAAAAATTAGGAAACTAAGAAATACTCTTTCAGTTGTAATTTGAACTTCAATAGATGTTTCATATTTTTCAAACGGTTAGGTAATTGATTATAAATTATGATACCATCATGCAAAATGCACCTCTTTCCAATTTCAGATGTTGCCTTACTGGGATATAGTATATATACAATCGTCCATATACATGAAAACCAAAAATTAAAATACTTCTGGGAGTATATTGAGAAAAAATTATTCAACACCGACATCACAAGATATGAAAATGTTCAAAACTGATAGAACCATTTCTAGGAATCGGGAAGATTTTAGGATGAATTTCAATAAAAATGTATATTCCCATAAAAGGTAGAATAAAAATTACTCCTCAGATGAGGAATATACAGTGATCAAGATACAGCTGACCTTTTACCTAGTTTATTTTTTGGTACACTAGGTTACTCATATAAAACAAGGTATATGGTTAGGAAAGTGAAACTTCCAGAGAAATGTTCATATCGATAACGATTTGTTTACTTCTTTCTATTTTGTGAATAAGGGGGATGTCATGAGCATATGTACAATAAGCCCATAGACTATCATTAATTTGTTTCCTATCAATATCCATGCCATTTTCCATCTTTTTCTAAGAACCTCTTTGTCTTTTGTATGACATCGACTGAAAATTAAATAGTTTTCAACGAACGCTATCTCATTAACCATCACAGTATTTTTCAATATTTTTTTTATCTGAAAATATATTCATCCAGGATCGAATTACTATTTTAACTACTACTCATGTACCATGATAGATTTCAATATTTTTCTAAAGCGCTCAGTTTTTGGACTAGTAGAATTTTTTATCAATAGGTTCTTTTTTTCATAAAATCAGTAACAGAAAAGTTTTCCATTCGTAGACAACTCAAGCTGACACAATGTTTATGAAATGCAGTTGGTAGATAATTTGTCTTACCCCTTAACAAAAAAAACACTACTTACGAATGTTGTGAACATATAATGGTATCTGTAATCGTTCATTTGAAGCTGAAGAATCTGAAACAAGAAAGTTGCGTTAAATCTTTTATAATGTGTTATCTCAATAAGAACTATGCTGATCAAAGATGCGGCCTAATGCAGACCAGTTTCGGACTCATTATTCATCATCAGTGCAGCTAATCTTATCAAGTAGCAACAGCGATAACCGGCTATGAAGCACGGTTGCAATCGATGGACCAGTTCCTTTGACTGATTCTTTGTTGAACAGCAGAGCTATCAAAAATAATACTTTTCTTGCACTAGTCAATAACTGCAATAGAATGGGGATTACTTCCAATGAATTATGCAATTGGGATTAACATAATAACGTAAAATTGAAATAAATTTTCATCATAAATAAGAATAAAACGAAAGTTCAAAAAGGAGAAAAATGTATATTTAAAGGAAAAAATGGTTTTCTACTTTTTGATATATTGTTGATCCTAGCATTCTCATTATACAGTGTGTACATAAAGTAAAGAATAAATTCATTATTTCTGAATGTAAAGATATTTTGGAAAAATCCTCGGACAGGTCGATTTTCTTTTCCGATGGGCCAATTTTTGAACCCCACCCAAAATATATAGGGTTATCCGCAATTGAGTAAACATGACTTTGGTTATATTTTTAAATTGGACACCCAGTATATTTGTCCATATTTGGTTAGGGATCGTCATTACGAATCCAGTGATACCAAGTTTGATGGGATTACGTCAAACGGCTGCGGAGATATGGCCAAAAAACTTCTCCATATAGCCAATGAGTGCGACAGAGACTTTTAACCTTCTGAATCGTGTGGAGTCTCGCAGTCATACTCATTAGACATACGAGGAAGTTTTTTGGCCATATCTCCGCAGCCGTTTGACATAATCCCATCAAACTTGGTATCACTGGATTCGTAATGACGATTCCTAACCAAATATGGAAAAATATACTGGGTGTCCAATTTAAAAATATCACCAAAGTCATTTTTACTCAATTGCGGATAACCCTATATATTTTGGGTGGGGTTCAAAAATTGGCCCATCGGAAAAGGAAATCGAACTGTCCGAGGATTTTTCCGAAATATCTTTACATTCAGAAATAATGAATTTATTCCTTACTTTTTGTACACACTGTATACGTAGTCTCATTTACAGATCGAGTTTGTGGTCCCATGGGTGAGTATTTTTTGTTTAGGGTACCTATTATGCATGGATTTGATGTTTTTGCTGTAATTCGAGATTGATCTTCCATCTTCACGTCTCAGTTGTAGCTCATTTGAATTGAAAACATATATCTTACAAAAGGTGTTGTATCACATCATTACAAGACAATAGATAAATATAAAAAAAGTGATAGTTTCGATTATCACTTCAATCCATTAAAACTGGAAAATAAACTGCTAGACTTTATAGGTCTCCTTCAACAATACAAGGATTCATATGATTGCCTGTTCAACAGAATAAAGTTTTCCATATACAGAGTGGCAATTTACATTCTCATAACTATTGTATTTCATGAACAAAACTAAACCCAGACCCAGATGAGATAAAAACGGAACGAGTATTTAGAGTATTCAAAAGTTTACTGATCAAATGGCTCAAAAACGAAAATATAACAATTCTTTGAATAACTTCTGCAGAAATAATTCCTGATGCTGACATATAGTTTAATAATCTTACCAATATTCTAGTATCTCAAATATTTCAAACACATACAGGCCGTTTTTTTTATCATGTGGTAACATTGCTATATTCTAAACCGTAACAGATACGAAGACGATTAAATGGGAGAAAAGATAACTATTGTGGAGAACAGTACAATGGTCGAAGAAAATGTACAGGAAGTCTCGCCCTTCCCGAGTTATACAGGGAAATCAAAAAATGCTGTTATTTGTTTTTTACGAATAGAACTGTTATTTCTGAAAATATAAAAAAATGTAAAAAGGAAGTTTTAATGTATTCTAAATGTACTATAAAAATGTAACAATGAATCTTTGATTAAACGTTTCGTGTCAACACGGCCACCATCAACATTTCTTTTCAAATACGGACCTGTCTGTTTTAGTACAAATATTGATAAAGCGATAAAATCACAATTCAGTGGTACATCACACTTGATATTATTATAACGTTTCATTTAAAATTACTAACATCATCAGTGACAACAATTTTTAATTACGGTCCTGTCGTTAGGTCGTTTATGGATTTCACAAAACCTAACTCTCCGATATAAAAATTATCAGTGACGCTTTGAATAAATGTATCTATTAAAATTATGTTTACACTAATAATAATAAAAGATATCTGTAGTTTCAGAGACGAACGATAGCAATTTACATCGGAAATAAACTTACTTAAGAGTAGAAGAAATCAAACAAACAGAAAACAATTTATTTCATATTGAATTTTTGAGTGAAAATAAAACCAATATAGAAAATGAATTCTTCATGATAACCTACATTAAATGCTCGAATTGCCGACCTTTTTGTTGAATGCACATAAGTGGCAATTTTCTAGCATGATGGGTGTAATGCTATTACATGCATCTCTTATTTTTTGTTTGAGATGGTCGATATCTGGACTAGTTGTCGAAAAAACTTTATCCTTTATATATCCCCAGACAAAAAAATCTAAAGGAGTCAGGTCTGGGGATCGAGCTGGCCAGGCAATTGGTCCATTGTTTCCAATCCATTTTCTTGGGAATATTGCATCTAAATGTTCCCTTACTATTGCTGCATTATGGGGAGAGGCACCGTCTTGTTGAAAATATTGTATTTCACGGCGGATGTTCAGTGGCAATTCATCAGTAGCCATCAAACTAATTGGATAAAAAATGTAAATACATTCCACCATTCAAATGCTCGTCGTAAAAGAACGGACCTAGAATGTTTGTTCCCAAAATTCCCAACCAAACATTTATTCCGAACCTTTCCTGGAAATTGGTTTCTCTATGTAAATGTTCATTTGTATTATTCCACCTAAAATGGATGTTTCTGTTAAACCAACCATTGTTGGTGAATTTTGATTCGCCCGTCCATATTATTTTATTACAAATATTTCCAACTTCCCTATTTCTACGTCTCAACCACATCGCAAATCGTACTCTCCTTCCGTAATCCATTTCATTGAGGTGATGAACTTTGCGTATCATGCAGCATTTGTATTTGTTCTTTTTCAAAATATTTCTGGTAGATTTTACAGAAATCCCTAGTTCGTGGGCAATTTCTCGTAAAGAACAATCTTGATTAGAAATATTTTTGTAACTGACCAATCCTAAATTGAAAAGAAATATTTTCGTCACTTTGTTAATCTTTATGAAGTAATATTTGCTCACCTAAAACATTTATTTGGTTCCGCATACTTCCAGTAACAACACATTTTCTAGTTTTATTTCTATCAAATGCACCACAGTCTCTCAAATTTCTTTCTAATCGTCTAAACATTTGAATGTTTGAAATACGACGATTTGGGTATAGCTCACCATACATATTTTTTGCCAAAAGAGGATTTCTATTTGATTTTGCATAAAAAATTAGCATATCAGTCCTTTCGTCATTTGAATACATCTTTGATATGACTGAGTGTATAAACGACTGACAGTTCTTAACACGTATCAACAACTCATTTATTTGTCCTGCCATAGAAACCAAGCAAAGCCTACTTGTTTAAAAATGGTAAATGAAGTGAGATGCTATTTAATTGTACCATATCACACAATAGTCGTATTTTGACCAAAAACTAGTATTTTCGTTACTTCCAGGATTGAGAATTATAGAAATATTCAGTATGATAATTGATTCAGAAGAAATCAGCATTGAAACAAGGATTTCTGTAATACAAAAATGCCCAAGAAGGAAAAATACGAATGTTCGTTGTGTTGGGGTATCTTCTCATCGAAATTATTGGGTGAAGTCTGAAGTATGCCAATAGTTGAATTGGTTTTGAAGAAATCAAAATAATTTACAAAAGAACTAACGACAGGACCGTAATTAAAAATTGTTGTCACTGAGGATGCTAGTTATTTTAAATGAAACGTTATAAAAATATCAAGTGTGATATACCACTGAATTGTGATTTTATCGCTTTATCAATATTTGTACTAAAATAGACAGGTCCGTATTTTAAAAAAAAAATGTTGATGGTGGCCGTGTTGACACGAAACGTTTAATCAAAGATTCATTGTTACATTTTCATATTACATTTTAAATACATTAAAACTTTCCTTATACATTTTTTTATATTTTCAGAAATAACAGTTCTATTCGTAAAAAACAAATAACAGCATTTTTGGTTTTCCCTGTATAACTCGGGAAGGGCGAGACTTCCTGTAAATTTTCTTTGACCATTGTACTGTTCTCCACAATAGTTACCTTTTCTCCCATTTAATCGTCTTCGTATCTGTTACGGTTTAGAATATAGCAATGTTACCACATGATAAAAGAAACGGCCTGTATATGTATTTTATAATTCAAGGTTACAATATCTCTTTAAATGTTTACAAATCTATCTTTTACTTTTTACATTCCATAATTTTACATTATTCACAACTTTACATTATTTACAATTTTACATTTACATTATCTATCTACTCTTTTATAGTTTTCGTAGTTTTACATTTTATATATTTTGTGTCTTTTTTATATATCTGTTATTTATTTATATCATATAAGCACTTATTTATTATTATCATATCATGGCCATCTTCAGAAGAAGGATTCTTAATATTGATGTTCCACAGACAAGTTTTCTAAAAACTTAAGTGAATCATCAATACCTATGTTACCGCCGATGAAAATCAATTAATATACAAAATATTGAGAAACTCTTTCTTCTGCCTGTATTAATCGCCCATTTTTTTTTATTTTTTATTGTATACTTTATAAATGTATGTAATTTGGTGATTAATAAATACTACTACTACTACTAAACGATCTACGAAATGTCCATAACTGTTTTTAGGATATGAAGAAAAACCTATAATGAATCTTCAAAAAATTCACCCCCTATAGGATTTCCATCAACCATTACCTGAATATTTTTGACAGGATACTATTTATGATACATCACTGAATATATTGTAAAAATGCTATCATATGGTTCTAATTATATCACACACAAGGCAGATTTATCATCAATATCATTCTGGCTAGGGTGACTTTCCTTGGAACACTTGGCGACAATTTTAATTTTATCCATTCACAGTATCGTCTATTGTAAGTTTATGAGTTGCCCTTTCCAATATTAAATTACTTGAATGAGGGTGCGGGGACACAATTCAGACACATACAATAGATGAGTTGAGGAAATTTTAAAATAGCTCACAGGTGTTTCATGAATATGAATAGTTGCTCCCCTCGTTAACACCTCAATTATCCCCATGCATAGTAACCCAAACCAAAATGATATTGATAAAGAGTATCTTTCGTTAGTCCGCCATGTTGAAAAAATTGTCAATACCACAGGAGAGCACTTTTTACAAGCTTCACAATGAGGTCTCACAAGTAGACGGTTTCAGTTGAAATCATATGACTGGGGTTTGCCGGAAAACGGGTGTGTTGATAGAGGTGCATTACTACATGGATCATTTGAGTTTTCCTTCCTACTGAAAACATTAATGAAAAATTAGTATTAATTTTTTGATTTTGTTCAAGTGAGATAGAAGCACATAAATTGTCACCGCGTACGTGAAAATCTACTGAGGCAATCATCTAAATCCTCATGTTGTCGTTAAAAGCCAATCATATTTCAAAACAATCACAAATTCTAGCCGTTTGTTTTCTGGTTTTAACGGACTGAATGAAAATCAATAGGATTTATTTACTGATATTTATTCATTTCTATGAATATTGTTTTGCCAAGCTGTAATACAGCACCCGTTATGAAATACTATATTTTAATAAAAAAAAAGAGATTCATGAGCTACAAGAAGTGATGAATTCATTTTTGAAAACAGTTGATCCCAAATTAGAGCAGAAAATTCGAATCTATGCATTGTGCCTTAAACAGCAAAAATATATTATAATTGAAAATATATTTATAATAAGGGTGCCGAAAGCTATATTTTACATAGAAAATATCGTTCGTTTCATGTTAACGTGTTATAATGTAAATTATTTTCACCTATTCATCTACATTCTATATTGCAGTTTTGATCATCAAGCTCAAAATAATGAGGAATTAATTACTTTATCTGAATAATAGACTACATCCCAAATAGTTTTCCATGTATATAACCGTGATTCGGCCAAGTATTTGCAGACTAGTAACATTCTAAATGGGTTATTGAAAACAATTAAATGACTGATTCCAACTATCCACCTGTCATTTATTTACAACATTACACATTATCATCATCATTTCGTCGAGTAGTACACGGCCGTTGAATGGTCTCTTAGGTCACCAGATTTTACCCCTCTGGATTTTTTTCTGGTCCTATCTCGCGGTATATCCACTTTCTGTCATCTTTTGTCTTCAGAAAATCGTTTCACAGTACTCAGTGATACTTCATCTGCATAGTTAGATGCTAGATAAAACAAATATACAGGGTGTTCCAAATTAAGTCGGTACCATTGCTAACTCCGTTATTATTGATGCTACAAATTCGGATAAAAGGACAAACTAGTAGCATTTTTAATGGCCTTCTCGATGCCGAGAATAAAAAATGACAGTGGCGTTTTCAGAATATTTCATAAAATGATATTTTTTTCAATAGAACACCCTATATTTTTTTATGCAATTCGATTCGTAATAACATTCTTAACAACAAAGCTCATTTGACTTTTTTCGTAAAAGTGAAAATAAGACAGTTTTATTAATAGGAAACATTTATAACAAACGGATTTGATAAAGCGTTATAAAATATCGAGTAAATGTTCAAAAATACCGCCTTCTTGTTGAACACATATTTGGGCCCTTCTATTGACACTACGTGTTGCATTCAACACAGTTCGGCCATCAATTCTATTAATTATAGTTTCAATATAATTTTTCATTTTATCTACATTACTATGTATCATTTGGTACACCTCATTTTTCAGAAATCCCCAAAAATAAAAATCTAGAGGCGTCATGTCTGGTGAACGAGGGGGCCACTCAACAGGACCATTTGTAGCAATCCATTTGTTTCCAAAACAGCCTCGCAGCATTCTTTTTACGCCACTGACATTATGTGCTGGTGCTCCATCCTGCTGAAAATAGATCATCTGACGAGCCTCCAGATCAAGATCATCAAAAAACTCTTCCAATGCTATTGTTAAGGTTCATGTAAACCCATGAAAAAATTAACGGCAAGTTTAAAAATTCTGAAAAAAATTCGAGTTATTCTGGCATCTAAATTGAATGATTAGAGAGATGTAGAAGAAAATCTGATGAACAGTTTTCAAGAAAAAAAATAAAAACTTAATTTTTAGAGGTTTTTTCAAATTTTCCCAAAAACCATTCATCAGATTCCATTTCAAATTTCATGACATATCAATGTCAAGGTAAAAAATAATCAAGATTTTTTTCAGAATTTTTAACCACAACGTTCTCTCACAATTAAAAAAATTCTGAAAATCTTGTTATAAAATCAAAGACAGTTGAGAAGAATCGCTTTTGCAAGTGATATTTATATGAAATTTAGAAGACTGAACATTGAGGAACTATTCATACTATTTTTCAGACATAAAATCAAACGATTTATATTTTTAATAGTAATTTTTAAAATCTCGGACAAAAAACGGTAAATCGCTCCAGTAAGTGATTCCTCTGTAGTACATGAACGGAAATAGAAATATAATTCTGCTACTGTCCACAAGGTATTGCACAGAGTTATTGTCACTGTCATATTGACTGTACTGCATTGCCAATAGTTCTATACGGCGGTAACCGATGTAATTTGTTTAACTTTTCGAAAATAAAAGTTACGTCGATAGGGGTTTGTCAGTTCATCAGTTGGATGTTGGATTGGTCCGCCTAAAGCCTTGGAGTCCTTGGACACAATTGAAGAATTATGTAAGTAATGAGTTTTATGATTTGGGATTTAAAATATCAGTTCTGGAAATGAAACAGAATTGAAAAGTAATAATAATAATCGTAATAGCGTCTTTATTGTCAATTTCAGTTGTTTTTGAGTTACATTATTTTATATACACAAAATTTAACGGCATAATAGGCGGAGTTCAGCTTACAAAGATGAAAAATAATGATAAAAATAAATTATAGTGAGTTGTTCATACTAGCTGCTCTTTTTGAATTTTACCAACAATATTGTTGTTTGTGCTAAAAGTAAGTCTAATCTAAGCAAGATCAAGGACGGACTGACTAAATCTATAGCAAACCCATGGGCACTGCAATCCAGAATATCAGAAAAACAAACGAAATGAAAATAATTAATAATATACAAGTGAACCAGAAAAAAGCGGCAATACCAAAAATTCTCAAGATCTCCTCCCTCAGGAAAACCGACTGCACAGGCATCATCAATAATCTGAAATCTAAGAAAAAGAATGAACCAACTTCAAAGAAAATGGCCCCCACCTTTGGAAACACTGAAAACGATTCAAAAGATAACCCCTTTTAGAACAAAAGGAGGTCTCTATCCAGGTAAGCCTGGATGTTCTGGAATTAAACGGAAATTTGCAGACAAGGAATATACATCACTGTTTCTGAAAAATGTGGTGTAGCATACCTATTACAAAGCTGAAGAGCAAATTTTCCAAAACTTGCAGACATGATTCGGCAGGGGGGTTAAGTTCGAAAAATGAGGCCTCCACGCAATACAAATCTGAGGGCGCTGCAAATATCCTGAAATTTTCAAACAGGACACAGCAAGGAACACTTAATTCGAATAATAAAGTCTCCGAAGTCTCCACCCAACAAAAACCAGGGGCACTGCAACTCTCACCAAATTCACCAGACGGTGCGATCTTTTTTCATTTTCAGATGTGAAAGTCTGAATGATTGAGGCTCGTGTCGGTTGGGAATAATCCTCCACGATTCACTGTTGCGTTGAAAATTAACAGTGCTGCTCCTAAAGTGGCGTATGGAGTTGGTAACAAGGCCTATCCAGAACACATGACTAATGACCATAGCAGTCGATGCCAAAACACCAAGAAAAAAAATCCTGTGAGCTATTTCGCAGTACTCCGAATGATGTTGAGATTTGGCAATATTGCTTTAGCAGTAGGGTTTACCGTTGCAGAAATTTGTAATTTATATGGAAATATTATAAAAGATCGCTGTGAGTATGGTATGAAAAACATATCTTGTCAGTGCCATCTTACAGTTCAGAAACGCGAAATATTTGACTTTATATGAACCTTAATAAATTAATGTAACGGTTCAAAGAACCAAGGTAGAAAAATGGACCAATAATTCTGCCTCTAAATAAACCACACCAAACATTAGTACTAAATCGTCTTTGCGGATTGTGGGGATGGACTAGAAATGGATTATGTCTACTCCAAAAATGAAAACTCTTTCTATTATACATTCCACGATTTGAAAAATTAGCCTCATCGCTCCATATAATAGTTCCATAGAAGTTTTGATCTTGTGTGCATTTATTCATAAACCACCGACAAAACCCCAAATCGTCTCTCAGGATCACCAGGTTCTAGTGTTTGCACTGGTCTTAACTTATAAGAAAAAAAAATATTTTTCTCCAGAATTCGTTGAATACCAGATAGTGGAACAGCTAATTCTCTAGATAAATCTCTGATGGAATTATTTGGATATACCTCGAGGTAGGATAAAACGTCAATTTCTGTATCTTCAGATATTACAAAACGAGTTTTAGTTCCCCTCTTCTCAAAAACTTTTTCATTGTTCCTGAATCAACGATGAAGCACAGCAAAAGAACGCCGATTAGGTAATTCACGATCGGGGAACGAATTGCTGTAGTGTTGGAGTGCTCTTACACTATTTTTCTGGCAAACCAAGTAGGATTCTAACATATCACATTTTTCTTTATGGGAAAACGGCATTTCGAAAAATATTCGAACAGCAGTTGACAGTTACAATCATTTATGACATTGTCATGATATAATTGAGAATATTTGACAAATAGTATTTTAACAAAGTTTCAAGGCAACGTGATTGCTCATAATAATAATGTTTTATCGAATCAATCACATTTTTTCCAACCACATTCATATGACCCTCCAGTATGTTCTGTTCTATACAACAACGGCTTCAAAGTTATCATCACAGAAGACATGTTTTGGGTAAAATTCAGTTAACCGGGCGCTACAAGCTATCAAAAAAATTTCCAAATCCAAATCCGCGCGCGCTGATTTGCGAAAGGTCGTTCGAGCGCGCTCGCTTCGCTCGCGTATTTCTGATCTTGTTCACTAACAGATAAGGTATGAAGATTTCTACTCAAAGTTTACTGAAATCGCCAAAGTAGTGATGATAATGCGCGCGCTCGCCCGACATTTCGCAAATCCGCGCGCGCGGATTTGCGAAATGTCGAGCGAGAGCGCTCGCTTCGCTCGCGTATTTCTGGTCTTGTTCACTAACAGATAAGGTATGAAGATTTCTACTCAAGTTGACTGAAATCGCCAAAGTAGTGATGGGAATGCGCGCGCTCGCTTCGCTCGCGTATTTTTGGTCTTGTTCAGTAACACGGGATGAAAATTTCTACTCGAAGTTGACAGAAATCGACAAATTAGTAATGGAAATGCGCGCGCTCGTGCCTGTCTTGCAGATATCTTCACCAAGAAGTAAGAGATAAGTTACATAAGTTACAAAGTGGTAATAGGAATGCGCTTGCTCGCTTTGCTTACGTATTTCTTGCTGAATCTCTTCACTAAGAACGGTTCACTCTTCGAGTGTTTATGAGGAACTATCATTATTATTATTATTTGTGAAAAAAGTGCCAGTCTCTAGGGCGCCAATACTTTTGAAAACTATCCACTACAAACACTTCATATTCATGAGTATTCAGTTTTCAGGAATTTTAGGGAATCTGACAACGTCGCATTGTATTGTAAAGTATTTAAGACTCGCTGTTGTTGATTCAATGAAAGACATTGATACTGGCTACTTTGTTATGAAACAAGCCATTTCGTTGTGAGAACAGGATTTGGAAAAAGTCTTGGTATTAATATTTTGAATGCACAAAAGATATTTTTAAATAGACAGAGCTAGGAGGCATTTTTTGCGAACAAATAATTACTTCAATAAACGTGTCGGATCACAATCATTCATTTTTGGTAAGTGCGCATGCGCTAACAGATAGAAAAGACGCAACCTAACTGTATTGTATAGTCGGGGAAGTTCGGTTGGGTTTGCATGAGATCGGGTCTGTCGGGATAAGTTATAGTCATTGAAGTAGGTTCATTTTATGTGAAAAGTGCTCATTATTTTTTGTGCGCATGTGTATTCATGTTATGTTTGCGCACATTTCCGTGATCTGTTTCGTCCTTTGAATTTTGCTAGTCATTTAGAAACAGTATAAGTACCATTGTTTCATACTCATTTTTCCTACTCATTCACTAAAATATTCCATGTTAAGTCTTGTTCAAACCCTCACGAATTTCGCAATTTTTCTGCTAATGAAATGGCTGCCAGTCATGCCGGACCAATCGTCGATGCAGAACCATGTCGGCAGACATTTTATTCACAGAAAAACTGCGAAATTCGCGAGGGTATGAACAAGACTTTATACGTGAATTGAATATTTCTGGAATCACACTGGCAATGTCGCTTCGCCCTTACGTCAATTCCATTGTTACCAACCTGACAGATATTAACTAAACAAAACAGCATGAATTTGTTGATTTTGTTATTGCTAAAATGAAGTAGAATTTGTTGATAAAAAACTGTTTTCAATGAAAAAAAGTGTAAAACTGGTGAATTAGGGTGTGTATATTGTGCTGGTGAAAATCAGGAGGCATTTGAGTGTGTTTTTCGAAAAAGAAACGTGTGCTAGAAAATGCCAGTTTTCATTCAAAAAAAGGCCCGTATTTCCGAAATTACTTGAAACCGCCAAAAATTTCATTTGGATTTTTTATTCAGGAGGTCAAACTACGTAAGTTCCATAAAAAATTTTTGATAGCTTGTAGCGCCCGGTTAACGGAATTTTACCATATTTTGATTCACAAAATAAATGCAGCTGGCGGAATGGCTTTAAGATGAAAATTATCGTTTTGTACATTAATACCAAATAGCTCAGTGGTGTCAATTGAGTGGTGCGACATGATGATCACGGGTTTCACGAGTTCACATCCCAGCGCAATTTTTTCTTTTTACTGTCTTATTTTGCTATTAGTAACAAAATATTGTCATTCGTATAAGTACCAAAATGACAAGCATGAGGTTTTATTCGCCAAAACAAAGAAAAGTTTTGTACTAGTGGAAGAAATAAATAAT
This sequence comes from Chrysolina oricalcia, assembly GCA_944452925.2. Taxonomy (NCBI): domain Eukaryota; kingdom Metazoa; phylum Arthropoda; class Insecta; order Coleoptera; family Chrysomelidae; genus Chrysolina; species Chrysolina oricalcia. The sequence continues at coordinate 55,494,031 of OX101822.2, forward strand.
TCCACATAAGGCGCTCATTTTCCACTTTACGAAAAAAAAGTCAAATGAGCTTTGTTGTTGAGAATGTTATTACAAATCGAAATACTTGAAAAAATATAGGGTGTTACATTGAAAAAAATATCATTCGGAGAAGGCTACTGTCAATTTTTTATTGTTTCCGGCATCGAGATGGCCATTAAAAATGCTACTAGTTTGTCCATTTAACCGAATTTGTAGCATCAATAATAACGGATTTGTCAATGGTGCCGACCTAATTTGGAACACCCTGTATTTCAAGATCACGTAATTCAAATTCTTGTTCATCACAGATAATACACGTTTGACTCCATCAGATGATTACATATCTAATTGATATTATGTTTTGTCAATGGTGCCGACTTAATTTGGAACACCCTGTATTTCAAGATCACGTAATTCAAATTCTTGTTCATCACAGATAATACGCGTTTGACTCCATCAGATGATTACATTGATTAGAGTGATATTAATGAAAAAATTCAAACCTATCTTTTGGGAGAAATAAACCGATTCATTTCATTCAAAACAATAATGTTTGAGTGAATTGAATATGACTCAAACCAAGTAGTTATATTTTGAACAGATCATAATACTAGATTCAAACATATTTTTTGTGTGTGATAGTCAGCCTGAAGAACGCCTCTTTGTTATAACTTTCCTTCAATGGAGATAGTACTTATAACTCCCAAAATTTATCATCTATATGAATCCAAGACAATATAATTTTTCATATCTTTCCCCTCTCTACTTTCACTTATTTGGAAATTCAAAGGAATATTACTTCCAAAAGTTCCGTGAGTTACTTCATTTCGTGAACGAAAACTCAATTCCAAACTTTTGACGCAAAATACGAAACGGAAAGTAGAAAATAACGTTTTGCGTAATCGGGCGCTTTATTGGGTCTAATCAAAATCTCCTTAGGGCTTCACCACATACGCGTAAACGTTAAAAATCCTAAATAGAACTGACAGCAGTTCTGGGAAAAGAGCCCGAAAAATCCCAAATAACCTCGTTTGCTATGTTCGCTGACATGAGAAAGCTCCTTAGTCGATTTTCCTAAGATCGCCGTCAATGGCACACATGTTCTTTGCCAACAAATTGGTGTCTTCGACGAAATAAGCTTCAACTATAATACTGAAATTCTCCAAACGTATTTTTATTGAATTATCTACCGAAGTTGCAAGTTTTGATCGAGTTGTAGGCTGAAACCATATGGAAATAATTGAAAGTCTGCTATCTCAAAAAGACATAAATAAAAACACTTCCAGATGATTGAATCCATGAACGGATCATACAGGGTGCGCCAATGGTAACTTTCTGTCACAATTTTTAGGTTTTAAAATCAAAAGGACAGAGACAAAACCATATGAACATGGATCTCAGCAAAATTTGTTGATTTTTTGATATTTTGTTTGGTCGAAGACCCTATACAATTCTGATGAGTGATAGGAGGTTTGTATGGTTAGGAGAGCCGATGAGAGAGGATGGCAAAGTTGAATAACTCAAAATGAACTGCTGGGTATTTTCCATGATATAATCAAGATTAATTTGATTGTGATGCCTTTTTATTGCAAACATTTCATCAAATCAAGGATCAGTAATATTCTCATGTGTACAGTGTATAACAAAACTCAATAAATTGAGGGATAACAAGTAGTGAAAGTGATGAAATAATAAATAGAGTTAGGAATCAAACTAACAATGACATACGCTGTGTAATAACATGAATGAAAACATAACATACAGGTATATCATTCTCAGAGTTTTCGAAGCATATCGTTGAAAGTCGCAGTCATTCGTTGAACAACGTTCAAGAAAGTGAAACTGCTCAATCTGAAAATACATGCAGTTCTTTTCGAAATTCAGAATATTTGAGAGTTATTAGAGATGGGGGAATTCACTCGTATGTATAAACATGAATAATGAAAGAGTATCTAATATTATACAACATCGAAAAAATATTTAAAAATAGAAAACCCATGCTTCTTCTTCAGATGAGTGGCTCAAACTGTCGACAAAATTTTTGTTACTAGTTGAATAAAAACTCTTTGGAATTATTGATGGATGATGATTCTCGTTTTCATCATGTGGTCTTCAATTGATCTGAAACAATTCAGATATACCCGAGTATCGTTTCACTCCTCGAGACTACGAGTAACGGTTATGATTCTTTTCTCTCCATCTTTCTCCTAGTCAATTATTTTTAATAACACATTCTTAAAATCTATAAACAATAAATGAAATTGTTACAACCATCCTCAGTCTCCGAAAAAAACGATTGAGTAATCAATATATTTTAAGTAAGAATACTGTAGTGGTTAATAGCTTTTGAAGTATCCTAAATTTGAATGTGATTTACTCAGACTGTATTCGATACTGTACATTATAAACGTATACTATAGTTTGCTGTGAAGCTTTTGTATTAAGTTCAAAGCAAGCCAACTATATGGAGGTAATCAAAACGTTCCAGTAAGACACTTATAATCATATACTAAAATGAACCAACAGATTTTCTTTATTAACATTTTGTCGATAGCTGAGCTATCCTTGTGGAAAAAGAGGTCATTAGATGTATTGCAGAAGTCTGGCATGTAATAAATTATTTATCAAATACAATATTTTGCCTTTAACGTGCCTATGTGTATGTAAGTATTGTATTTGTGTGTTTCTCAACAAACATACATTTTTAATAAATGAACATTTTCATGATTATTTTACTTATCAAAAAGTACATTTTGATGAATTATTTAACAGGTCGCCCGATCATATGGGTTAGAAAGTATTTAATAAGTCACTACACTACGTAATAACCAATAAGTCAGTGATTGATTTTGAAACTCAACCGAAAACATATCTAATTGATATTTTGTTTTACTATATAAATGAATTCATGTTTTTCAATTTCAAGTGTTTTACGCTTGAGAGGCGAATGCTCCACCAGCCGACCACCATGTACGGCCCATTAGTTGAACCATCGAGTTTTGTTGTTCACTGTATACACATGTGAATATTACTGATTATTTCTTTCGTCTATTAAATATCAGTCATCAACCAATCATACGTTTGTTTCCTGTTTGACAGGACCAATCAACACGCTCTATTAGCGACTATTTACATGATGCACCGACTATTCAGCATGATACTCATATCAAGGAGCCTGAGCATCTGACAGTACTCTAAATAAATACATATTAAACGTCAAATAAAATCAATCTTGTTGAAGCTGTATAAAAGAATGAATGTGGACCTTCTACGGTTAATACTGCAAGTTCTTCAACAGCTGAACAAATGTCACAAATTACGCATGGTGGAAATGTCACATACAATAATTGTGTTTTTAATTTCAATTGATAAATTATAAAGATAGTGCTGTTTTTGTTTATTTTTTGTGCTTTGTTCTTGATATTTTGAATAAATTATTCCAAATTGTTTAATTTTCATTCATTCATATGACTGATATAAAGAAGTAGATTCAAGAAATAATCTTCACAAATATAACACGACCTTGATTAATTGTCGACTATTTTATTGCTGCTAAATTTCTCTTGTAATTATTAATTTTACTCGACATTATTTTGGCATTAATAATCAGAGATGAAAGCCCGCGAGCTTTGCTCTCGGGCTCTCATCAGATTATTAATGCCAAAATAATGTCTCGTTAAATTATTAAAAAATACAGTCGAAATTTAGATGCAATAAAAATAGTCGACTATTTATCAAGGTCTTGTTATATTACCCTTGACTATTGTATGAAAAGATTTTTGCTCTTTTGATTTCCAAATGATACCTTCAATTTCACTAAAAGGTCAATGAAGCAAGAGTTTGGTGAGAAGTACCTCAAATTAAATCCTAATATCTTTTGAAGACCATTTTAAAAATATAAAAATGTATGATGTTCCATTGAAAATAAAATAAAAAAACTCTTGTTCCTATAAATATGTCTCTCATTTTGACCCACCTTGTATAATCCATGATTTTCTCTTGTAATTTTTATCGACATACATATAGCAATTGCGGTAGAAAAATTTCCAAAAAATTTATTTGTTTGGCTCCCAGAGACCGTATCGTATGGGTGGCCCCACCCTGTATACTGACCTGGGGCGTATTCGCAACCACCCAAGTCATCTGTCAATGTATCTCCTACGTGTATTTCAGAAAACTTTCTTCCAAAATTTCAGAATTGTAAAAGTATGTTATGAAATACTATCTTTTTGAAATTAGACTCAACTGGCAGGGAATTATGCCCTTCCGAATCATCTGTGAATATTGTTGTTATATAGAAAAATGTATGGGTCAAAATGTCTTCTTCTAATTTCAACATATATGTAGTGACACTTTTCAAAACTGAAGTGAATGTGAACAACATCACCTGTTAGAAAATGTTTTACTTTTCCTGTTTGGTTTAGAGAAGTTCATAACATAATCAATTAAAAAAAATAGTTATTTATGCAACAAGTGCAAAAAGTGAATGTTTATTGCACTCGACGTGAAATTGTCCGACGAGGCCGTCAATAAACAATTTTTGCACGAGTTGCATACAACATTTTTTCTACGTTCATGCAAAAAGCAAAAAATGATTTATTGAGGTGCGGCACTGGGTGTTGGAAAATGAAAAGCGCAACTTGAATACTTTATTATTAATATCGATTTGCATTGAAACAGGAACTAATACGTTACGAACAATTTAACTCAACTTTATTTTTACCCTCAATGTTGAAAGTGAATGAACAATTGGTGCAATTTTCAATATGAATATTTCGTAGTGAAGTACCTATTGCTAATCTCACAGAATATCTGCTAAATATGTAGTAGGTTTAAACGTTTATGTTTGTCATAATGACAGCACGTTGAAGTAGAATGATAGATGAGTGCAATAAAACTTCTTTTTCCACTGAATATAGTTCAATAAAGTTTTGCTCTTTGCATGAATGTAGAAAAAAATAATTATCAAAAATAATGAGAGGTGAATTTTACTCAAAACACGATACAAGTTTATGAGAAAATTTTGTATCTTAATTATAAACGTCGACTAATGATAATTCAGTTTGTTAGGTAACCTGTATTATTAATTATCTTCGTCTTTCGAATTGAATAAATGACGTTTTTAAACAACTATGACGATGAAGTTATGTATTGGGATCATCAGTAACAGAGATAACTATGGAAACATAGGTATCTACACAGATATATTTTTGATTTTCCAGATAAACAATAGCTATTTATGATACATTTTTGTATGAACGTGAAGTTCCTACGAGCGTGCGGAAAAGTAACTTTTCCGCACGATTTTTCTTTTTGAAAGTTCTACTTTTCCGCACGACTTTTACTTTTCCGCACGATTTTTACTTTTACGCAAGATTTTCTCTTTAAAGCACAATATTTTAATTCAATATTAGTATATTGTACAATGAGCATGAAATGACATACATTTCCCACAAGTAGGTAGGTAGGTATATTGTTGGAAGATGCAATTCAACATCCTATATATTTATTTTCATAAAAAAGTTGAAGTTGTTTTGCTAATGTTTTATTATTGATTGTATTGTCAATGTCTGAAAAGTTTATGTACGTTATTCGAATAAAGTTATTATCAGTATAATCCTGAAATTACAACAGGTTATGGGCCCAGGCATTGATTTTTAATAAGTTTGAGTCGATTACAAAGTTCAGCTTTAGTCATGGCAGAAGATGATGGAAAATACAAAATTCCCTTGTTCGACGGCTCCAACTTCAGTAACTGGAAATTTCGGATGGAAATTTTGTTGGAAGAGATGGATTTGCTGAAATTCATACGACAGTCATTGCGAGAAATGGTTACCGGTGAAAGTGGAGAAAATCGTTCTGCCTTGAAAGACTTGCAAAAACGCGATAGTAAATGTAAATCAAAACTCATTCAGAAAATAGCGGACAGTCACCTGGTCAACAGCTTCGAAAGAAAAGGAATAGCTAGTCAGCTGCTACTCCGAAAGTCATTGCTCACCATGAAGTACAATGCTTTGTCAAGTCATTTTCTCAAATTTGATAAAATGATACGAGAACTTCGATCTAGTGGAGCCACGCTAGAGGAATCGGACGTAGTTTGTCATTTATTATTGACGCTACCAGCAGAATATGAAGTGGTAGTTACAGCCCTGGAAACATAATCTGCAGAAAATTTAACTATAAATTTCGTGAAAAACAGATTATTCGACGAGGAGTCCAAACAAAGTAGTGGAAAAGGAAAATCAAGTGATGGAAAAGAATCATCAACCGTTTTCGCAGCTTCTACAAGTAGATTCAAGAAATATCAAAAGAATCAAAGATTTGAAAATGCTAACGTTCGTCCCAATTTTCGATATAAATGCTACCAGTGTGGATTGTGAGTGTAAAACAAATATGAAAACGAACCCTAGATACACTTCGTACGCCAAGACAGCTGATGCAGAAGAACAGGAGGAAACTCGAATATGTGATGGTGAAGAATTTTGTTTTCCTGCCACCCATGGAACTAAAATTAACACACTTAGTTGGTATCTGGACTCAGGAGCTTCTGAACATATGATTAGAGACGAAAAGGTACTGACAAATTTAAAAGTCATGTCAGAACCTGTAAAAATTAAAATAGCAAAAAATGGTGAAATGCTGATTGCCGAAAAAAATGGTGACATTAATGTTGAAGCAGTTGTGGACAACAAACGCAGAAATATAGTTATTCGAGATGTTCTGCTGGTTCCTGGACTAGAATGTAATCTTTTATCTGTCAGAAAACTCGAACTAAATGGTTTCAATGTACATTTTAAAGAAGGTAAAGGATTCATCATGAAGAGAAATGTAATTGTAGCTGTTGCATACCGGAAATACAAATTATATGAACTCGATTTCAACCTTAAATCAGAAGAACCTAATGTCGTAACCACATGTGTAGACGCAGAGTTGTGGCATAAACGCCTTGGTCACATAAGCTATGATGGACTACAAAAGTTGACAAAAATTGCTAATGGTATAGATTTTGACCGGAACAGTATTCCAAAAGAGAAGGTGTGCCAGTATTGTATCGAAGGAAAGCAGGCGAAGAGACCCCATACTCAAACAAGAGTTCCAGCCAAAAGACCTTTGGAATTAGTGCACAGCGATTTGTTCGGGCCAATAAATCCAGTTTCCCATGATGGAATAAAGTATATCCTCACATTCATAGATGATTACACGCACTTCACAGTTGTTTATCCTTTGAAAATGAAATCGGAAGTGCTGCATTATTTCAAATTTTACAAGTCGATGGCAGCTGCACATTTCAACCTGAAACTGAGTCGTTTTCGTTGCGATAATGGAAGAGAGTATATTTCTAGTGAAATGAAAGATTATTTAGATAATCGTGGAATACAGTACGAGTTCACAATCAGATATACACCAGAGCAAAATGGAGTAGCCGAACGCATGAACCGAACTATTATCGAAAAAGCCAGGTGCATGCTGTTAAATTCAAAACTCAGAAAAACTTTTTGGAAGGAAGCTGTTCAAAGTGCTGTTTATTTGATTAATCGCAGTCCCACGAAAGCTTTAGCAAATATAGTACCCGCAGAGTCATGGTATGGAAGCGTACCTGATCTCCAGAAATTGAAAATTTTTGGATGTGTTGCTTATTTGCACATTCCGAAGCAACTTACTGCCAGCAAATTTGATACACGCTCCAAGAAATGTCTCATGATTGGTTATTGCACAAATGGCTATAAATTATGGTGTCCGGAAGATAGAAAAGTTTTATTCGGAAGAGATGTTGTTTTCGATGAGAATAGATTTTCATACGGACCGGAAAATTTCAACGAAGCGTCACAAGAAACACAAATTTTTGAGGTGGAATCAGAAGATTTGGATCAAGGCGGAGCAAAAGATGAAATTGAAGCAGTCCATGGCGAGAGAAATAATTCTACAATATCAGATAACTATCCAGAAGACGAAAATATTGCAAAAACATCTAGTATATCAAATTTGCGCCGTAGTTCAAGGATACCAAAAATGTCAAAGTATTATGACGATTTTTGTATCATAGCAATGAACGCGGAATCTTTCATTGATGACGTTCCAGAAATTTTTTATGATATTGTGTCAAAACCTGACAAACAAAAATGGTATGAGGCTGTTAACCCTGCGTTACATACGTGGGGTGTGATGTACCCCAGCCACCGAATATCGCTTTGAAAATATGCCAAACGTAAACTTATGCGTACACCCCTCCTGATAGCTTCCAAAATATATCCGCATCATCGAATTCAGGCATTTCCACAGTATCTTGTTGACACTGAATGAAGTTATAGGGAACTCAAGTGCTCTGGGGTGTGATTACTTGCCAAAATTGCATTGCTCAGACAGCGATTAATTTTTTTCCTTTCTGTTTTTCAATGTGCAATTATTTTCTTTGTATTTAATCAAAATCAAATTTTAGTTTCCGAATGTTCATTCCGGGGTGGGATGTTCATTTATCTCACATGATTTTTTTGTTGCGGTGTGTTTTTTGGTACATGCAAAACTAGCCTTTTTCAGTTTATATCAGATTTCTTGAAATAAACCCTATTTGATTATTCCTTGCGTGTTTTTATTGTTCCGAAATGATCCCCTGATACTATGGAACAACGTAATAGTAATAGTTCGTTTGGCAATTTTAAGTATTTTGCGATCAAGCTAGGAATCTTCGCAAATGTATGCACACCAACCACTTGCACTGTACACTTTCTTAATTTATAATTGATAAAAAATATATTATGATTACAATGATTCGGTCTTAAGTTGGTGTATTGTCGAAATATTTCTAAAGGATTCACTCCGTCGCAAAGTTCGTCTGTAACTGTAAAAACTCGCCTTTTACCATTTTTTGAGTCTGGAATGGTTATTACAAGCATGTCGCCTTGATCAACAATATCTTTGGTCGTTATTTTACGGAGTTCTTCTCTTCGACAAGCCCCAGCAATTCCAATAATTAATCAGAGCTGTAATAATATAGCAATAAATACACCAGCAAAATAAATTAAAACATTTTACCTTGTGCAAAAGATAAGTTTCATCAGGGGCATCACGAAGAAATCTGTTTATCTCATCTCGACTAAATACTCTAGATTTTTTCGCTTTGTACCCAACGCTTTGTTTTTTCAAAACTGCAATAAGTTTCTGAAATTTGGATATGTTAACGTGGCTAATGTGGATTTGAGCATAGAGTATATTGACCATAGCGTTGATGACTTATAATTATTATTGCTAGCTTTACTAGAAAAATAGGCCAGAAGAATATTTTCTGAGAGATTCTCGACATTATGTTCCTGACGCCAGTTTTTGAATGTGTTGTATTGTTTTTCGTATAAAATTCGTGATTTCTGGGGGAGCAAATCCAACGTGGCCGTAGTTGCCAATTCCCGCAGCTCCGGAGGAGTGTTACTGATATCCATATCAGCGGATTTCGTAAATAATTAATTTGACAACAGCAAATGACAGTTATTGTCACAAGCGCCTATGTATTAATTAAAACGTGGATTTACGAAAATGACTCAATCGCCGCTCTCGTACCGTGCCGTATCATAGTGACCACAGCGGACGAAAAGAGTTTGCGGACGAAAAGTGTTTGCGGACGAAAAGTACTTGCCTTCAAAAATAGTCGATTTTTCGTCCGGAAATTAGTACGTAAAATGTCATTTTTTGCAGAGGTCGACGAAAAAGAATTTTATTCGAGATGGTTTTCTTCAGTTCTACGAAGTCCTCCAAATAACTTTCAGCAACAATGAAATGTAGGTACATTTAATAATAACGATAAATTGACATATTTTACTTTCCCGCACTAGTGCGGGAAAGTGACACTTTCTAAACTAAAATGAGTACGGGAAAGTGGGTAAAAACGCACGGTCGTAGAAAAATTATTTTTCATAATGATTTTATATTTTCAATAATTTGGGAGGTAATGTTGCACCCAACTGACTTACCTCAATATTCACCTGACAATATAGTGGAAAAATTGTTTCAAATATCAAATCGGATGATATTTACTTACCGCTCGAAAAAACTGATTTATATTTTTTGGATTCGTGTCTATAATCAGTTTGTGAATTTCCTTCTGCCTAACCTCACGTAAGACGTGTCGATATGAAGTTGGACCAGCTTGACGGATGTACATCTCTATTCGTGATGCTGCGGGAGTTTTAACCAATTCTTGTAGCTTGAATAAACCTGAAAAAATTCATAAAATGGATTCGTGACCTCCGAAATACTTGACGTTACGTTTCTTTAATTTTTTATGTGAATCAAGTAATTCATATTGCTAGAATTCGACTTAAAAACGAGAATGTATCAATTTAGATGCCCTTAATTTGATTGATGAAGTGAAGTACATTTATGTTATCATATACAGGGTGGGTCACGGTCGATGGTACCTTAGAAGTTTATGGAGAACGGGACATAGGATCATTCTGAAAATTTGGTTTCTCAAGTAGTTGCTCTTGGTCTATCGAGCTAAAATATTTTCAGCAATGCAGCGTTGCCGCTTATACCAGAAAGTAGCAGCATCTTTGTTATATCAAATGGGTCACCCTGTATATTACCGCATTTTTGAACTTGTCATTCTTTTCTGATTATTTCTGCCCCATACTTTTGAAATATTGATTATTTTCCATATTTTTTATCCAAAACATAGCTCGAATTGAATGTTTATTTCAGCGGTATTTGGATTCTTAGAAAGTTGCAATTTTGTGTTTAGTTCATCAAGATCATGTACATTGATTCTGTATAGAGAAGTTTGTTCTGCGTTATACAGGGTCGTTCAAAATTCATGATCTTACTGCTAGATACGAAAAGGGTTGAAAGTGCGTTTTTTTAAATGGAACATCCTGTATATTATGAAATATCCTGAAAGATGACTAAATTCCCTTCGAATTGACATATCATGTTCCTATACCTAAATAGCCATAATTCCGAGATAATAGCAATTTTCACTTGTAATCTCCCAAGTGCTTGAATTATTGCCGGAAATTTTTCGATTAGGTACATGAACTTTTTTAAAATTACCCGAGTCGCGAAGCGACGAGGGTAATTTTCTTTGAAAATTCATGTACGAGATAAATTTACGGCAATTAATTCAAGCACGAGGGGGAATCGGTAAGAAAATTTCACACCGAGAAATGAAAATCATCCAATAATTCATAAGAAATAACTTTCGATGGTTTCACCTGAACTATTTATAACCACTGAAATATTAATATGTAAAATACTCATAGGCCGCAACACTACCCCTGAGATACGGGACTTGTGATAAAAACTTAAGTAAGTATTTTACATATCAATATTTCAGTGGTTATAAATAGTTCAGGTGAAACCATCGTTAGTTATTTCTTATGAATTGTTGGATGATTTTCATTTCTCGGTGAGAAATTTTCTTACCGATTCCCCCTCGTGCTTGAATTAATTGCCGTAAATTTATCTCGTACATGAATTTTCAGAAAATTCATGTACTCCGGCAATAACTCCGGCAATAACTCAAGCACTTAGGAGATTTCAAGTGAAAATTGCTATTATCTCGGAATTCTGGCTATTCAGGTATAGGAACATGCTATATCAATTCGAAGGGAATTTAGTCATCTTTCAGGATATTTCATAATATACAGAATGTTCCATTTAAAAAAACGCACTTTCAACCCTTTTCGTATCCAGCAGTAAGATCACGAATTTTGAACCACCCTGTATAACGCAGAACAAACTTCTGTATACAGAATCAATGTACATGATCTTGATGAACTAAACACAAAATTGCAACTTTCCAATAATCCAAATTCCCCTGAAATAAACATTCAATTCGAGCTATGTTTTGGATAAAAAATATGGAAAATAACCGATATCTCAAAAACCGTTAGAGATAGGTATAGAAGAGTATGAGACAGAAATAATCAAAAAGAAATGACAAGTTCAAAAATGCGGTAATATACAGGGTGACCCATTTGAAATAACAAAGATGCTGCTACTTTCTGGTATAAGCGGCAACGCTGCATTCCTGAAAATATTTTAGATCGATAGACCAGGAGCAACTACTTGAGAAACCAAATTTTCAGAATGATCCTATTTCCCGTTCTTCGTAAACGTCTAAGGTACCATCGAAAGTGACCCACCCTGTATAGTGAAATGAGATTCCACAAACACGATTATTCTTGAGGCATAATATGTCCGGAGGACTGCTCATTGCTAATATCCTATACATTAGGAGAAGTTGGGTCGAAAATCCATCAGAAAACAACTACTTTCCTGGCTAATGCCACGACGAACATTGAATTACATCTGATGAAATTTCCGTGCAGAGTTACTACAAGGTTATCTACGCAATTGCTTGTTGCATGGAAATGTTTATCGAAACATTCGGACCACCTATATATCTATTTCGGGGTGTTGCCCCTCATCAGTATAGGGTAGGTCTACCAGTCAATAACTAATGACTGCAACGAATGAATCGATAACCAAATCCATTTCAATACTGAATATAGTAGTATAGGTTATTAGCAATGAGCAGTCCTCCGGACATCTTATGCCTCAAGTCATAAGCTCATTGTTTGTGAACTACAGTTTTCTCCTCCGTTTTATACGGTCTTGACGATCGTGGTTCATGGGTATTGCTTAGTTGGGTGGCCGGCGCTGGGATGGCGCTCGCAGTTTGGAGTTATCCACTGTGCGGGCGCGATCTCAGTTTCGGTCTTGAAATGGATTTGGTTATCGATTCATTCGTTGCAGTCATTAGTTATTGACTGCTAGACCTACCCTATACTGATGAGGGGCAACACCCCGAAATCGATATATAGGTGGTCCGAATGATTCGATGAACATTTCCATGCAACAAGCAACTGTAGAGATAACCTTGTAGGAACTCTGCACGGAAATTTCATCAGATGTAATTCAATGTTCGTCGTCGCATTAGCCAGGAAAGTAGATGTTTTCTGATGGATTTTCGACCCATCTTCTCTTATTGTATAGGATATTAGCAATGAGCAGTCCTCCGGACATCTTATGCCTCAAGTCATAAGCTCATTGTTTATGAACTACAGTTTTCTTCTCTGATTATTCTTGAAGTAGTTTATGGAAACCGTCATCTCTTGCCAAAGAAAGTTGAAATCGCACTGTATTATCAATTGATTTTATTGATATTAAATCACGCTGACAGCCTATATATGACCCAAATCCAACCGTCCAATACCAAACACAATACAAAAATTCAAAATTCTTGATTGAGATTGATTCATGGTGTAAGACAGCGACAACCAATTTCAACTGAATAAAGGAAACAAAATGGCTCAACATGGTCACATAGAAATATATATATTATATACTTACTCTAGAATGCTAATCCCGCCAATTTTTACGGTGAAAAGCATGCCGCGTAAGCGACCCGTTTACGATGTGCGCATGCGCGTCATCAGTGTAGTTTGGGTAGATCGTTGCCAAGTTTGAAAATAATTTGGTGTTTCAATTCAGAGTATTTTGTTATGAGGCAATAAAACACATGTCATTTGAAAGAGAAATTTTACAGCGCAATTAGGACTTTAAAACCGAAAAGAACCTTTTAGAGATAGATTACTCCGAAATTTAGGCGCGAAAGAAATTTATTTAAAACAATAATGTACCCTATGCTACTGTTATTATAATGACCGTGCAACAGTGCTTTTTCATCAACAGGAAGACTTGTCACTAAGATCTGTCACTCTTCTCAGAAACAGAATCGGTTTTTAGAATTTCAGATTTTCTCTTGTCGTTTTGTGTGGTATTTGTTGTCATTGGTTATTCTTTCATCTTTCGTGAATTTGCATTAATCTTGTTCCTTTAAAGACAATTTCTAATAAAGCCGTTTTCTCCTAAAAATAAATAATAAACTGTTTAGTGTTGTGTAAAGGAAAAATACCTGAAATAAATAATTTTTGGTAGAAAATGAAGTTTTTTATGTACCTATATGCTTTGCTCAAAATAGCTTAAATATTATTTTAGCTTGACAAAAAAGGCATGATTTTTGGTTATTGTTTTCAAGAAGAGACCCCAGCAGAACATTTGAGTGAGAAAATTGTAATTTGTGGCAGGCATTTTCCTCATGAAGATTCATGTGAAAACGACAATAGAATAATTTGAAACCTAGTGCAGTACCAATACTGTGTCTGCGTAAGCATGCATGGCGAGTGATACAACTTTGTACCACACCGCTTATATTATGAGTTCTAGATTCCTACAAAAAGTACTAAACATACACAGAATCGCCTCAGAACATTAATGTCAATATGCTTTTCTTGTTTGATTTTTTTTTATGGTGAGGAAAATGCTTCTGGCGTCACTTTTTCATGCAACCCCATTGTGGAAATTGCTCTAAGGTAATATAACCAGAAATACTCGTAGAAATAACATGTTAATCTCTTCAAATGATTTAAATTGAATGCATTTGCGTATTTTGACATAAATCGTTCTAGAAAAAAACCTCGAGCTTCCAAGCATCCAATTTTATAAATCCAATTTGAGTTGAAATTATTCATAATAATAGCTGAAATAAATTTTCATACTTTTTTGTACTTTCAATTTATTTTACAATCCAGTGCTTCCTTGAAATTTGCACCGACGATTTGGGGTGGTTCCGTAGGTTTTTGTGGGTTAGCTACAGCTGAAAAGTGAATGTGAAACCAAGAATCAGAGCGGTTGTTGTAGAAACGTGCTAACTGAATCGCCCTGTTTAGTGAATCAAATACATTATCTTAAATCTCAACGCCTTGCTCGATTCTCATTTGTTTACGGTCGTCATAGCGACGATTATTGACAGCGTCAGCGACAGCGGAATAAAAATGTGTTTGAAATCTCTCTGAAAGACACAAATAATTCACGGCAAATGCCCCTTTTTAGTAAAACTCTCGAAAGCGCAGATCTCATTGTGATTGTATGATATGGAACAATACTTATAGGAAGAATTGTAATGGTCCTTCGTTATTGTTAATGTTTAAAAATAAATCTTCAAAACCGAACCAGTGGATTTGGAATAACAGTTTGTGTGCAGAGATACGTATTACCAGATTGTTTGTAACACCCTGAAGACTATCCCTACAGCGGTAAATAATAATAATAACCCTACTCTACTTTCTGATGGCCTTTGCTGAATATTCGGGATCATAAATATGTGAAAATATGTATTCAAATCGGCTAAATACAAATAACTGGTATAAGCACGATGAGGTTTCCAACCGCAAGGTTCCGTCAAACCAAAGCGGGAACACAGTGAACGAAACAAACCATATAAATTTCTCTGCATGTCTGCATTTCGGAATACGAATAATCACACCGGTATGTTTTTTCACATATCCCACTATCGAATTTAGTCTCGCATTCATCCCGTTCCCGCTCCCGCTCCCGCTCCCGCGTTCCCGCGTTGGTTTGGGGAAACCTTTATTCTCCGAGATTCAGAATTAATGTTTGTTAATCTTCACAAGTACCATAATATTTTACTAAAACCGGGCCTGTTTCAAAAATCACTAATGACGCGCTTGCGCATTGCGGACTATCTTGAACTTTTCACAACACTTTTGACATGGGGATTAGCATTCTAGAGTTAGTATATAATATATATTTCTATGCATGGTCACAACAATGCTGCTTCCTGTTGCTTTCTGTCTTTTTCATAAAAAAATAATATTTAGCACCTCTCCTTACCTCAACAATTTAGTGACATTCAGAACTGATATTCCTAACTTTAATATCAGATACAGAGGTTCATTAACACCAACACCCTTCCGCACTGAATTTCTCATACCAAATCTGTCATATATTTTCACCTCTAATATCCGAGATGTAGAACTTTTTTTTGCGAATTTCCGGCTCTTCACTATTTCAAATTGTGAATATCTCAATCGTTTCTGAAATATTTGCAAAGCACCAAACCATTCTTTTTTTTTCACTTGAATTTTTATAACTTTTGCAATTTTTCCCTGCCCCAACTTTCCAGTTTAACATTTTTTTAGATGCCATTTCCAATCGAATAAGACCTTTTAACTGTTAATAAACACACCAGGTTTCATGAAAATCTGCGAAAAGACTTTGACACTCCGTCACTTACAAAAAAAAACAACTTAGGGCATACGTTTATGTGAACTTTTTTTCACAAAATATGACCACCTGGAATTGATGAGATCATTTAGTTTACACATAGGAAATAAAACCAACTTATTTCGAAGAATTGTCTATTCGAAAAACAGTCCATTCGAAGCACTGTCCTTCCAAAAAACTGTCCATTCGACGAACTGTCTTTCGAATTACTGTCGTTCCAAAAATAGTCATTCCACATACTGTTCTAGAACCGTTCCTTGCATATAAGTCACCTTACAACCAGTGCCTGCGGTGTGTCATTTTTTGTTCATTAGAGTGTTTAATGAGGCATTATTTCGACGTATTTTCATGAATCGATGGTTCAAAAGGCTATAATTAATAATTAAGGCTTGACGGGAATTTGTGCTCAAAAGGACAGTGTGTTTGCGGACATGAAAAGCTCATTCGACAGCAACGTTATTACTCCATCGTTCATATTTGGTTGTGTTGTGCTCCACAATAGTATATTGTGTATCTAGTAGTAAAAGCAATACATACAACAAGCATTGAAGTCTGGGAATGTGCTTTTACTACGAGGTACACATACAATTTTTCCTGAAATCGCAATCAGCATTATCAAAAACTAAGAGTTCTACATATTGTTTGCGTGAATTCAATAACTGTCTAAAATGTAAACAAGCCGGCAAAAATTTTCCAGTATCGTTTTCGATACGGGAATAGTCTTTTGTGTATCTAGTAGTGAAAGAAATACATTCCCGGACGACAATGTAAATTGTTGGCCGAGGCGAAGCCGAGGTCAACAAGCATTGAAGTCTGGGAAAGTGCTTTTACTACGAGGTACACATACTATTTTTCCTGAAATCGCAATCAGCATTATCAAAAACTAAGAGTTCTACATATTGTTTGCGTGAATTCAATAACTGTCTAAAATGTAAACAAGCCGGCAAAAATTTTCCAGTATCGTTTTCGATACGGGAATAGTCTTTTGTGTATCTAGTAGTGAAAGCAATACATTCCCGGACGACAATGTAAATTGTTGGCCGAGGCGAAGCCGAGGTCAACAAGCATTGAAGTCTGGGAAAGTGCTTTTACTACGAGGTACACATACTATTTTTCCTGAAATCGCAATCAGCATTATCAAAAACTAAGAGTTCTACATATTGTTTGCGTGAATTCAATAACTGTCTAAAATGTAAACAAGCCGGCCAAAATTTTCCAGTATCGTTTTCGATACGGGAATAGTCTATTGTGTATCTAGTAGTGAAAGCAATACATTTTCGGACGACAATGTAAATTGTTGGCCGAGCGTCAAGCCGAGGCCAACAAGCATTGAAGTCTGGGAATGTGCTTTTACTACGAGGTACACATACTATTTTTCCTGAAATCGCAATCAGCATTATCAAAAACTAAGAGTTCTACATTTTGTTTGCGTGAATTCAATAACTGTCTAAAATGTAAACAAGCCGGCAAAAATTTTCCAGTATCGTTTTCGATACGGGAATAGTCTATTGTGTATCTAGTAGTGAAATCAATACATTCCCGGACGACAATGTAAATTGTTGGCCGAGGCGAAGCCGAGGTCAACAAGTATTGAAGTCTGGGAAAGTGCTTTTACTACGAGGTACACATACTACTTTTTCTGAAATCGCAATCAGCATTATCATAATTTGAGGATTCGAAATTACGTGCTTTCCTGAAACGTCAACTATAAACCAAAGACCGATTTTGACGGCCTAGGCCGGCAAAGTACTTTCCCGTGTAGTTTTCGATAAGGGAAAGTATCAAACGGTCCGGGAAAGTTCGTTGCTTAGCAACGGACTAAAATACTGGATTATCGTATTTTGAGGCCTGCAGTTGCTCCGAGAAAGTGGGCATTCTTGAACGATTTCAGAAAAAGTACTTTTCCGTACCGTTTTGGTCCGAATACGGTCCGGGAAAGTTCGTTGCTTAGCAACGGACTAAAATACTAGATTAGCGTATTTTGAGGCCTGAAGTTGCTCCAAAATAGTGGGCATTCTTGAACGATTTCAGAAAAAAAATATTTCTGTTTAAAATTTCATATTGGGAGTTGTGCTAAAATTTCAGTGAGAACCACAACTTTCAGTCCCACGTTGATGAAGGAGAAAGAACACTGATTGTGGTTGTGGATATCTTGACATCTAGGGGCTAAGCAGCTGTCCTATGCATATGAAAGGTATTTTTTTGTTAAAATTTTCAAATTGAACTTCGTTTTATACAAGATGGGATAAGTTGCTAAAATCAAAAACTGGAAGAACGAAACACGCAATTCCATGAAGATGCCAAGACAGAGGCACCTTTTTCGAAAATTAAAAGAATGGTACTCACCAGAAATTCAAAAGGAGTAGGAATAGTCCGGGGACAAAGTAATCATAAAACAGATCTAAGGATTGGAAAATCTTCGGATTTCTTAACCCATGAGACAGCTGCACTTGGTTTGCCAGAAAAGATTTCAACTTGGTTGAGATCATATATGGAAAACCGTTGTATGACGGTCAAATATGATACTGCAACGTCGGGTGAACAAAATGATAGAATGGGTTACATGGTGGTTCTTCGGGTTGTGAGGCCGACGTATGTTTACAGAAGTTCTCGACGTTTCGTCAACACGAGTGGTTAGCATTTTCAAGAGATATTTTTTTTCAGAGTTTCTTGTTTCTTAATTCGCTGTCAAATTCTTGTCATTTGTTATACGTTGTCTCAATAAATACCTGTGATATGACGTTCTTACATCTGATTGGTCCATAGCGTTAGCTGACATCATAGAATCGTTCGTACCGTTATTTTGTGGGTAGGGAGCTAATTGAGAATTTTTGAGAACTGGAAGCCAAACCTTGTTCAATTGTAGTCCTTCTTCGGTTCTGTTGAAGTTGTTGTGGTGTTTCTGAATTTCAATTGCTTCCCGGAAGAGTCTTGGGTAATAGGCAGATGTTGAAGAGATGACTTGCGTTTCTTCAAATTTCACTCTATGGTTATCGTTGTTGAGAGTATGTTCTGCGTCAGCGGATTTCTGTGTGTACCCTAAACGACAGCAAGCCTTGTGCTTTTTTATTCTTGTTTTAATGGAGCGTTTCGTGGTTCCGATATAATCGCTGCCACAGGAACATGGAATGCGATAAACCCCAGAAGAGCATAGTACGTCTCGTTTGTCCTTCGCTGATCTAAAGTGGTGTTTTAGTTTTTTTAAAGGTTTATAAACGGTTTTAATCTCATATTTTCGTAGAATACGGCCAATATGATCTGTAACTCTGGGAACATATGGTAAGAATGCTTTTCTTTTCTCGGTGTTGGTTTGACTACTACTTGGTTTACTGGATGGACAGTCATTTGGTCTACTATTGATTCTTCCGTCTCTGATTTCTCTTCTATTTTTCATACACCTCTCAATATCTCTTTCTTTGTACCCATTAGAAAGAAGAGCGTTTTTTAGATGTTTCAGTTCAGCTTTGATGTAGTATCAATGTTCACAAAGGTCCTGTTAGATGAAGCCAAGAGGGAAATTGAACCACTTTTTTCAAGTGATATTTCCAATCTCTTCAAAATATGCTTAAAACATCATCATATTTCATTTTCAATAACAAAATATATGAGCAATTAGATGGTGTTTCAAAGGGAAGCCCACTTAGCCCAAATATTGCTAATTTCTTTATGGAAAAACTAGAAGAACAGGCAATTGAAACTGCAAATTTAAAACCCAAGGTATAGTTGAGATACGTAGATGAAACGTTTATAATTTGGAGCCATGGACCAGAAAAACTCAATGAATTCCTCAACCATATCAATGACATACACCCGAATATTCAATTCACCATGGAAATAGAAAATGAGAAGAAACTGGAATTCTTAGACGTTCTCATTTCTCGAAAAGAAAGACGTCTGGGGCATACGGTATATAGAAAACCAACACACACTGATCGATATCTCCACAATACCTCAAACCATCATCCGTGCCAAAAACAAGGTGTAATCAAGACATTAGTTGATCGAGCTAGAAGAATTTGCGAACCTAAATACTTGGAAGCTGAATTGAAACATCTAAAAAACGCTCTTCTTTCTAATGGGTACAAGGAAAGAGATATTGAGAGGTGTATGAAAAATAGAAGAGAAATCAGAGACGGAAGAATCAATAGTAGACCAAATGACTGTCCATCCAGTGAACCAAGTAGTAGTCAAACCAACACCGAAAAAAGAAAAGCATTCTTACCATATGTTCCCAGACTTACAGATCGTATTGGCCGTATTCTACGAAAATATGAGATCAAAACCGTTTATGAACCTTCAAAAAACTGAAAGACCACTTTAGATCAGCGAAGGACAAACGAGACGTACTATGCTCCTCTGGGGTTTATCGCATTCCATGTTCCTGTGGCAGCGTTTATATCGGAACCACTAAACGCTCCGATAAAACAAGAATCAAAGAGCACAAGGCTTGCTGTCGGTTAGGGCACACTTAGAAATCCGCTGTCGCAGAACATACTCTCAACAACGATAACCATAGAGTGAAATTTAAAGAAACTCAAGTCATCTCTTCAACATCTGCCTTTTACCCAAGACTCTTCCGGGAAGCAATTGAAATTCAGAAACACCACAACAACTTCAACAGAACCGAAGAAGGACTACAATTGAACAAGGTTTGGCTTCCAGTTCTCAAAAATTCTCAATTAGCTCCCTACCCACATAATAACGGTACGAACGATTCTATGATGTCAGCTAACGCTATGGACCAATCAGATGTAAGAACGTCAAATCACAGGTATTTATTGAGACAACGTACCTATAACAAATGTCAAGCATTTGACAGCGAATTAAGAAACAAGAAACTCTGAAAAAAAATATCTCTTGAAAATGCTAACCACTCGTGTTGGCGAAAAGTCGAGAACTTCTGTACACATACGTCGGCCTTACAACCCGAAGAAGTACCATGTAAGTGACGATGGCCGCGAAAGCCTTTCACAATTGATAGAATGGGTATTCCACAAGGTTCGGTTTTGGGTCCATTATTATTTGCGCTATTTGCTAATGACTTGCCTGAATACATGGCTGCAACCCAACTATGTCTGCTATTGATACCACGATCACAGCTACAAGTTCTGATATCGACAATTTACTTGTTAAGGTTACCAAAATCATTAAAACATTTACATCTTGGTGTGACCGTTACAGACTCATTCTGAACCCCAAGAAGTCTGTATCTATGAAATTCTTCAAAGGAAAGATAATATACCAAATGAAATAGTTTTCAGTAAAAAAATTGTAATATCGCAGGAGGTAAAATTCTTAGGAACTCTGTTAGACGAACGTCCGACTTTTGATCAGCACATCAATAGTGTTTGCAATCAAACAATTTAAATCCTGTGTAACAAAAGAAAGTTTATCAAGCATTTATTTTTCTATGGAATTTTCACATATATATCACTCAACATAATAATAAATGGAGTTTTTGTCGGCCAAAAGCGTATTTTGAGACTCATCTTCGACATGAAATATCGAGATAGTTGCAAACCGGTTTTTATTAGAGAAAAACTGCCATCTGTTCCATGTATCTATATTTTTAAATGTGTTGAATTTACAAGAAACAACCTTAAGTACTTCCAAACAATTGCATCAACACATACTTATAGTACAAGATTCGGAGGACAGCTGCGGATACCAAGTCACATAACTTCTAGATAGAAAAAGTTCCCTGCTTTGTCTCTCTACAACAAATTGCCGAATGAGTTATTTAATTTGCTAATTATTAAATTTTGTGTACTTCTTTTATAGATAGAAAAATAGATAGATAGATAAGTTTATTCATCGTAAATGCTATTCTTACAAGAAACATGAAATAAGGACTAATGACAATAATAAAATAAAATAGTAAAAAAATTTGTTTGTTTGAGACATTGATAACCAATAACGAAAATGAAACACTTTAAAACTTACACCTAATCAAATTATGTTCATGAAACTATTTGTATATATTCATCAACTATTTGAGAATTCATCAATGGAGTAGCAGCTCAGATTCAGTAAGTGTGATTTCGCCCATGCACTGAAACTTTTTTCTGTTTTATTTCTCAATATTGGAGGAATTTTATTATACAGTGTACGTCCCCAATAATCAATTCCTTGTTGTGTCTTTTCCAACCGATGAAGCGGGATTCTGAGGTAGTTTCCAAATCTTGTAGAATAGGAGTGGCTTTCTGAGTTCATAATAAATCCATCTTTATTTAGATGGACGTATTTCAGACACGTGAATATATACAGGGTGGGGCACCGAAAACGAAACAGATCGAATATCTTTAAAACGCATGTGTTGTGAATAAAATGCAAAAACAGGTCGATTTTCAATGCAAGGCAGACATCTTCCTATCATAACCTCAACTGTCATACCTCTCCCCCCACCCCTTGGGCACTATCACTCAAAAAATTTGAATAGGGAAAGTAGTAAGTGTGACTCATCATTAAAAAGGAAATTTCATAAGGAATTCAGCTATGTCAATTTTTGCCACATAACTTTTTATTTTGGCGCCCTCTTGCGGGAAAAATAACTGTTCCGTATTCCAAATTATAATACTGCATTTGCAAGCTATTTTGACATAAATTCGGTGACAGTACATTTCTAAGAGAAAAAACAAAATGGTAGCTCCAAAATGGCGGACATGATTTGCAATTATGGTCCGATTCAATTCAAAATTGATATGAGGTGGTTTTCAAGGTCGGAAATTATGATTTGTTCATCAATGCAAAAAAACAAGATGGTGTCTTCAAGATGGCGGACGAAATTTGTAATTCTGGTCCGACTTGAATCAAAATTAGTATGTGAAGATTTTCAGGGATTTTCAGAAGCGGTAAAATTATGACTCTGTTACGCACAGAATAACCTACGTCACACATCTGGATAAAATATTATTTCCTAATTTGTACAAAATTTTTATTCATTAATTCAATTAATTCACTGTAGTCATACTGCAAACTTGTAAAACCTTCATATGCCAATTTTGAATCTAATCGAACAACAATTATCAATTTCGTCCGCCATATTGGTTTTTTGCATTGACAAAAATATCATAATTTTTCACCCTGAAAATCCCCACATATCAATTTTGATTCGAATCGGACCAGAATTACAAATTTCGTCCGCCATCTTGGAGCCACCATCTTGTTTTTTTGCATTGATAAACAAATCATAATTTCCGATCTTGAAAACCACCACATCAATTTTGAATCGAATCTGACCTAAATTGCAAATCATGTCCGCCATTTTGGAGCCGCCGTTTTGGTTTTTCTCTTAGAAAAAATCCAAAATACAGATTAGATTTTTCTCATAGGGTATATAGGTGTAAACAACGTCTTGCTCAGAGTAGAAATATGAACTGTCCAGTTAAGATTATTATCTAACATCAAACCTAGAAACTTTATTAGGTTTCCCGTAACGCCTCTTTGTGACATCAGTAGGTGTTGAGTTTTCTCAGTATTTTGTAGGAGAACATTTGCTGAAAACTATAAATTGGCCTCTGTCAATGTGATCTGTGATTGATTCTCTATTTCGTCAACAGTTTCACCTTTCACTAGGAAGCTGGTATCATCTGCATATATTGTAGCACTAAATACGTCAATGTTAGCTAGCAAGTCGTTCGTATAGATAATGAAGAGAATGGGCCCTAAGATTGACCCTTGTGGTACTCCTTGAATCACTGATTCTGCTTGTGATACATATTTTTCCGCCAAGTTGACTGAAATTGATCAGTCAAATAGGACTCGATCAAACGATGTGGAATTCCTCTAATTCCATAATAGTATAGCTTATCAAGCAACACGTTATCAAAAGCTTTGCTAAGGTCACAACACAGCATCTGAACAGATTCGTGATTGTCGAAGGATTCTAAAATTTTCTCTACGTTTTCTACCATGGCTGTAATGATAGATGTTCCTTTTCTATATCCGTGTTGGCTTTCACTGAATAGATTAAATTGTTTGAAATGATTCACTAGTCGGTTCTTAAGAACTTTTTCAAATATTTTTGACGGAGCTGGTAATATGGATATAGGTCTGAAATTATCTGGACTATTGATATCTCCTTTATTAAAGACTGGAATTCTGTATGTGAAGCTGTGACGTTGAATTTTTTAATCAATTACTGTTACAGATGTTTTTCATCTCTACGTTGTATTTATGTTCTTATTTCAAACTTTTTTTACATATTTGTATACTTGTTATCTGACCTACCATTTGTACCCTATTGTACCAAAGTGGTTAATAAATTATTATTATTATTATTTGTTTCTTATTCTTATACTAAATTAAATTATGCTTCGACATTATTATTATTATACATAAAGATCGTCTCACCATAATCCTCTTCGTAGATGATGGCCACCTTGGTCCAGTTCAAAAACGTCATAATGTCCTTAAAGGCCCTGTTCATGTTCTGCTGGCTCGGGTGCAAATTGATCGACAACTCTTTGGACATTGGCTCGAACTCGATTCGCGCTTCGATGTGGGGCACATCAAGAGCCTCGCAAATGCTCTGAACATGCGCCCCCAATATCGGATCTGATGGACCGAAAATTGCTTGAACTCCGAATTCCATCTGACGACACGCTGCAAGTAAATTAAAGGAGATGATGAGCGGTGGAAATCCATTATTCAAATTTATGCGAAATCGGCATTTATACGGGATGCAATGTATGGTAATTTGGAGCAGAAATGTCGAGGTGTATTGGATTGTGACACTGAAATTATTGTTAATTTTTTCCAACTCGGAATTTTTCAAGGACACAGATAAAAATGAACGTTTGAATCTAGTATATTGGTTTATTTGAACTGTGAATACTTGGTTTAAGATATTCAATTACACAAACATTATTGTTTTGGATGGAATAATTCAGTTTATCTACGACTATTGTATTCTACTTCCATTACATATTGATTTTTAATTGAAGAATAAAGATGATTCCAAGACACCGTGGATCCTAACTCATTATTCAACGGCACTCGGCCAATCACAAGTTCAGTATTTTCAAAATCCACGGGAACTGAGAGGTTCAACAAACAAATTTCTCAAGAAGGCTCTGCTTGATTGAACTTTTGTCACAGCTTGGCATCCGCGAATGTCAGATTGACTATTGTTATTCTTATTCAATGTTCTATGCAATCGAAATTGACCTTTAAATTTTTGTATGGTTGCAACTCTGTTTTAAATATGCTCTTTGACATTTGTCATTATAATAGTTGTCGATCAAGATACATAGAAACCCTGGTGTGATCTCTTATAGCTGTGAAACCGACATACAAAAGTGTTAAGGTACGGCCTACTTGATTCGTGATATTTTAACTGCGTTGATACCGTTTCACCTCTTTAGCACACAGATGGCGGCAAAATTACAGATTCATGATGACGCTTGGACAAGTGTCATGTTATGTAATTTTCAACATTGCATTTTATTTGTTGTGATATTCATTAACCATAATTTGTGAACATTCAAATTTTAATCAAATCATTATGACTCAGTACTTCGGAATGTTGGAAATTCAATTATTTTCGACTTATACGCCATCCATCGTTGAATGAAGCCAACGGTATCAGTGCAATTACAGTCTCAACAACTTTGTTGAAACAAAAGCGAATCAGTGATAACACCATGGTTTCTATACATCTTGTTGTCGATGTAGTTCTGTGACTGTAACAGACTGTAACCGCTTATGCTCCAATCCATCCATGTTTGTTTGTTGTCTTGTTTATTTAAATTAAAATATATTGAACAGTGCAATTGGTGTTGATGTTTATTGGCCTCCCAGAAACTACTGTGTTTTGAAACCAACTCTGCTCAACAACTATTTTCTTAGTTTTAACTTTGATCTGTGTGACAAGTATAGTTGTCGTCGAACATATAAGATAAATAAAAAAAGGTGCAAAAATGGTCGATTAGCCAGGGTCGGACTAGGACATATGCCACTAAATATTGTGATGCGTGCAGATTAATCAAGTTAATTTACAAAAGCACTGTAACTTTTGTATTCAGAATAATGCATTTTTATATTCATTAATATCCTTAGATTAGGTAAACAACTGCCCCGTCAAAATCTAATATGCTAATAGCTGGGCGTACCGCATGCAGCTGTGATTTCTATTATAACTACGCCCGACCCTGCATGGAAAAAACATACCTAATTGCTGTGCGGGCCTTTACATCTTCCGCGCCAAGTGTTACGTGGGGGCGATAGGTGGAATAATTTGAATAAAGTTAGAGATGTCAATAGTTTTATTTATTGACTTATTGCAATTTTTGTCTATAAAACTGTGTTTGGTTATTGACAAAATAGCAATTAATTTCGAGGTAATTTCCTGAACTAATGTAAGTATTGATATTGTTTCACACTGAATTTAGCCAATATTCTCATGTGTTTACCATATACGTGGTATTATGCATTTTTGGCAGTATATACTTTTTGATTGAAAACCTACTTAATTTTTTTGAAGGAAATGTGAGGACTAGCACAATATTTGCTTATACAGGATGATTCCTAAGGTGGACCGGTCCGTTCATTAATTTCTCACATTGCAAGGAAAATAATGTCTATAGGTGAACATGTAAAAGACAACAATTCGTTTTCGAGATGCAGGGCGTTAAAGTTGAAAATTATTATTGAATTTACTGGAGGATCACAAAATACCCAAGAGCAGATGAATAAAAATATGATTCTATAAAACAGAATGCCAGTGTACAATATTGATTATATTGTCAAAAATATATGGAACATCCTGTACATTAAAATATTTTATATTTCAATACGTGGGTAACCTTTTTACAATTCAGTACGTGAGCGAAAATATTTTATTTTGAAACACAACTTGTTCTCAACATAACATAAACAAGAGTTTTCAAAAAGGCCACTGATAGTTCGATCTGGTAGTCGAATCGAGTTTAGAGTTCTGCCGTGCCCGCAGCTATGGGGGGAGTTTGGAAGATCAGATATTAGATAGAAGGAAAATGTTCCCTAAATGTAAATGCCGATATGTATTGTAAGTAAAGATCTTTTTAAAATAATTTATCCAATCAATAACTAGGAGAGATTCATCAATTCTTTAATTCAATTCTTTAATTCATTAATTCTTTATTGATTATTTCCTTCATTAATTTCAATCGTCTTAATCTCATATTTGTACATAGTAAAATAAATGTTTTTATATTTATCTAAAGTGTGTTGAATCTATGAATGATCAGTATCTACCTAGTTAGTCCTGAGTCAACCCCAATTCACGACAATATTCCCGAATTTGATTCTAGGATATGAGAGAACATTCAATTTTATGCAAGAAATAAATGAAGTGTCCAATAGAAAAACGATGAGGTTCCTCTTTTTAAAGAGTTGAGAAGAGCGAAATCCAATGTAGGAGTGTCATTGTTTTTACACTGTGCTGCCACTTTCGACCGCAGTTTTTCATGGAATGTCATTGTTTGCCCCAATAATGTTTGGTATGTTGATACTTCGAGCTATAAGCTAACAAATGCCGTTAAAATGTCGATTTCGGAAAAAATGGAACCTTATCGTTTTTCCACTGGACCCTTCAAATATGATTGCACTAAAACTTGATGAAATCACCGATAAACATCGAGAAAACCATATTCGGCACCAAAAATTAAAGTAATTGTGTCGGATGAAAAGTCCGTTCAAGACACCCATATGATCAATTAAATTTTTGAATTTTAGCACAATTGATCATTGACATACCATACTGAGAGATTCCATCAGAAAAATGACAATCCAGATGCAGTACTGAATGAACACTCTGTATATACGAGAATGTTTTAAATTTTTTTCTGTGTTATTCTTTTTGTTGAATAACTTTTAACCCTGCGTTACATACGTGGGGTGTGATGGACCCCAGCCGCCGAATATCGCTTTGAAAATATGCCAAACGCAAACTTATGCGTACGCCCCTCCTAATAGCTTCCAAAATATGTCCGCATCATCGAATTCAGGCATTTCCGTAGTATCTTGTAGACACTGAATGAAGTTATAGGGAACTTAAGTGCTCTGGGGTGTGATTACTTGTCAAAATTGCATGGCTCAATCAGCGATTAATTATTTTCCTTTCTGTTTTTCAATCTGCAATTATTTTCATTGTATTTCATCATAATCAAATTTTAGTTTCCAAATGTTCATTCCAGGGTGAGATGTTCATTTATCTCACATGTTTTTTTTTTGTCGCTGTGTGCTTTTTGGTACCTGAAAAACTAGCCTTTTTCAGTTTAAATCAGATTTCTTGAAATAAAGCCTATTTGATTATTCCTTGCGTGTTTTTATTGTTCCGAAATGATCCCCTGATACTATGGAACAACGTAATATCAGAAAAAGAACAAGATAAAAAAAATACGATTTTTTAGGAAATGGGGTTTGTCACAACCCACGTATGTACTGATGCAACAATTATCCACGTATGTAACGCAGGGTTAAATGAATGATAAATCGAATCATTATACTGCATTTATTTTTTAAAATGTATCTTTGTACTTAGCATCGATCTCTGGTACACTCGTTTATCTAAACAAAAAGAATTAATGATTCCTCTCTCAATAATGAATTTGATGCAAATGAAAAACGTTGTATCCATGGCGAATTTACCTATAATGCACTAGCTATTTCAAACTCTTGCACCACTTGCCCCCAATATTATGTGGCCCTTTCCAGGTAGAGATGGACAAGATAATACCATTTTTTGCATCTTTTTTTATTTATCTAATATGTTTGACGACAACTATACCTAATATAAAAATGAATAGAGCGGATTTATCAATGAAGCTCCTGATGAAATCTATCTTGCAACAAAGGTTTGTCAAACTATTTTTACTCGTTCCACGTTCCACACTCTCTCAGTTCTTGGTCAGAGATTCTCTAGTAGGTATATCATTCACAAATTTTCGAGTGCCTGTTATAGCTCAGTTGATAGAAGCGTGTACATGAAGTAATAATAATAATAATATAACTTTATTCAGAATAATATAATACAATTACAAATCAAATAACTACATGCTAGAGGGAATAAAGTGGTGTAGGGATAAGTGCAAAGCACTTGTTTCCCAAAATATACATGAAATATAATAACGTATTGTAAATGGATGGGTTGTACAGGACCTTGTGAAAATGAAAAATGTTAAAAACAAAGAAGTATAAAATGGATGAATGTAAAATGTAAGATGGTATAAATATAAAGTGTAGTGACAATTATGTAAAATCTGTAAAACAAGAAAGAAAAACGAGAATTTAACAAAACAAAAATTCCAAAACGTAAAACTGTAAAATTCTATAAATATAAAATATGTATTGTTAAAATCAGATAAAATACTACAAGTAATACATGAAGTTCAACAAAATTCAATGTGTAATATAATTAAAAATTAAAAATATTCCTACTCGATCCAAAGTCCATAAAAAGTGTATAATACGAAACATACAATAGGAGAAATATACACACACACATGCTTCTTCCACTATTGGAGCGGATCAGAAGCATTTTTTATCAACGAAATCAGCAATTGTTTGTTTGGATTGACAGAATATAAATGTTTTTAGTGATTTTTCGAAAATAAGGAAAATTAAGTAAATTATAACGAAAGTAGTTATATAGGCGTGGGTTCGAATCCCTCTCTTGGAAGTTTTTTTTTATAATTGTTTTCAAGTAAGGCATTAAGGCAATTTTCAAAAAAATCATTCTTAGCTCCTATTTGTTTCCAACCTTCGAATATGGTCTAATTTTGGATTATTTGCTATACAGGGTGTTTCATAATAAATGCGCAGGACTTCAGGATATGATAGCTCGTACAAAAATATAAAAAAAAGTTTTTATTAACTTACCCCCTAAAATGCACCATTTTCGAGATACAGGGTGTTGAAATTTAAAAAAAAATTTGCAAAAATCTCTGGAACCGTTTATTGCACAGAAAATAGATTTCGCAGGCATTTTCTACTCTTAATAAGCAGTGTTTTGTGCGGATATTTTATTTTTTCAAATTCATAATTGGTGAAAATTTTGAAGGGGTAGTGGGTGTTTTTTTCTCCAACTTGTACGCCACTGGAAAAAAAACAGTTTTGAGCCTTTTTTATGAACCGCCAATGTTTTCTACACAAAAAAGGTATTCTTAGTCATAAGCTCTAAAGTTGACCGTTTTCAAGAAAAATCAACTTTCATGTTGTTTAATCAATGTTTTTCCTCGAAAAATTGCTGCGTGCATTGAAGCTAACGGCGGACATTTTAAACAATTCAACTGAGTATGATTGTTTTTTTCATTTTGCAATTAAGAAGTCAACGTTTGGTTTTGTTACTTGTTTTAAAGTTTAAATAAATTTTGTATAAGTAATTAGGAAAAACATTATTTTTCTACATTCATGCAAAAAGCAAAACTTTATTGAACTATATTCAGTGGAAAAAGAAGTTCTTTATTGCACTAGTGCAATAAAGTTTTTATTGCACTCATCTGTCATTCTACTTCAACCAGCTGTCATCATGACGAGCAGATATTCTGTGAGATTGGCAATAGGTACTTCACTACGAAATATTCATATTGAAAATTGCACCAATTGTTCATTCACTTTCAACATTGAGGGTAAAAATAAAGTTTGACTTAAATTGTTCGTAACGTATTAGTTCCTGTTTCAATGCAAATCCATATTAATAATAAAGTATTCAAGTTGCGCTTTTCATTTTCCTACACCTAGTGCTGCACCTCAATAAATCATTTTTTGCTTTTTGCATGAACGTGTTGTCCAACTCGGCCTAACGGCCTCGTATGACAATTTCACGTAGAGTGCAATAAACATTCACATTTTGCACTTGTTGCATAAATAACTATTAAAAAAATTTACCATGTTTTTCAACATGAAAGTTGATTTTTCTTGAAAACGGTCAACTTTAGAGCTTATGACCAGGAGTACCTACCTTTTTTGTGTAGAAAACATTGGTGCTTCAAGGATCAAAATCATACTTCTTCCAGCGGCGTAGAAGTTGGAGAAAAAAACACCCACTGCCCCTTCAAAATATTCACCAATTATGAATTTTAAAAAATTAAAAATCTGCACAAAACATAGCTTATTATGAGTAGAAAATGCATTCAAAATATGTTTTTTGTGCGATAAACGGTTCCAGAGATATACGCAAAAAACTATAATTTTTTAAAAATTTCAACACCCTGCATCTCGAAAATGTTGAATTTTAGAGGGTAAGTTAATAGAAACTTTTTTTCATATTTTTGAACGAGCTATCACATCCCGAAGTCCTGCGCATTTATTATGAAACACCCTGTAGTTCACTCAAAGCTGCCTCGAATGTGGAATAAGGTGTAAAGGCTCAGGAATCACTTCTTCATTATTTTCATATTCTGAAAACGTTGTCTGAGTGAAAATCATTCAATGAATTTACCTATATGATAATTTCATTATTGCACTTGAAACATTCTCGCCTAGATCTAATCTTCGAATATATACAATATACTTCACGTACGCGTTCATTTATTGCCTATTTGGACAATATGGTAGTTGATAATGTAAGCAAAATTATTCATATTGAATGTATCACTATTTATAATAATGAAAACTGTAATTGTCAAACTTTTTACAGAGGTTTACGAAATTTTAGAATTATCTGACTTCTATTGAAAACACTGAAATTAAGTTTTTATGTAAACTCTAGTGGTCAATAAAACGCGGCTAATGGCAAATTCCGTGAAGAGGTTAAAAAACTTCTCCTTTGGGCAGTCTATTAGAATGCAAATGAATTCCTCTTTGACAATTTCACAACTTATAATAACAATTCCTGAAATTACATTGTTCCCGGTGAACATTCATTTTTACAATTATAAGTCATATAATGGT
This sequence comes from Chrysolina oricalcia, assembly GCA_944452925.2. Classification (NCBI taxonomy): domain Eukaryota; kingdom Metazoa; phylum Arthropoda; class Insecta; order Coleoptera; family Chrysomelidae; genus Chrysolina; species Chrysolina oricalcia. The sequence goes on from OX101822.2 coordinate 55,525,981, forward strand.
TTTCATCAGATGTCTCATGCGTTATGTTGAATGAACTTAATCGTTACGTACTTCCAAAATCGTTCATACTCATGACCATATGATATACCAAAATTCAACCATTTTACGTCGAACGTTCGCTTTAACACATTTCAATTATGTTGCATTTTTGATCAAATTAAGCGATCAATACCGTATAATCACGAATGTATTATCTGAATGATGATAACTTTGAAGATTGCATATTGTTGACGAAATCACTAAAGCGTGAAAAGTGGACTGTACTTTTAATGTAAACAAATTAACATAAATGCCTAATCAGGCTAACAATATTTAAAAAGTATTTGTAATGAAATAAAGCGTACGGCTGACTTGGCTCTCAGTTTAAGACTCTGTGTCGTCTCACATCACCATTGTGTCCATCTCTTTCTGTTCTTCATTGGACTCGAGCACACCACGTGATACAGTCGTGAAAGAATATAATTGTTTTGTAGACACATAGGCGTACTTATAGTATTTTAGATTGGTCCTTAACACATATAAACATATTTTTTATGTACTTTTTCAAATATTATCTCTTCAATAATTTGCAGACATCAAGATAGATATGAAAATATCTAACTTTTTTAAATATAATCGTATATACAGCTTCATCAATATAATCAATAGTAAGACCAAATACCTACGTATTATTGCATATTTTGCCAGACGTAATTTATGTGCCCCAAAAAAAATATACAGGGTGTTAATTAAGTACGTTGACAAACTTCGGAAGGTGATTCTTTGAAGGTTTTCAGGACGAAAAGTTCATATAAACATATGTCCCAAACGGCTTGGTTTTCGAGATACAGGGCGATAAAAATACATTTTTTTCAAGATTTTTTAGAGTTAACTTCGACATTTTCGACAATAATCAGTTCAAATTAGGCAAGTACAATCCATTCAATAGGGCGCACGATACAAAATAATGCATTTCTTAAATAATTCACAGGGTCCTCCTTTTTTCAGAGTCAAGCTTTGTTCAACCCTTCAGAATTTTTTTTCCGCCGCCACTGACATATTATGATAAAGGAATAATCAATGTTGTTTCATTTAACATTTTTTTGATATCTTGCATTTTTTCATTTACTTGTACGGTTCAGGGGCTATAATGAAAATATTAATTTAAACATTTTCCAGTGTGGCATAACATTAGAAAATTCGAAAATTAAACATTTTCAATTATTGTAAATTGATGGAAATATTTTTTCAGAATTAGAAAAATCTACGATGAATAAAAATTATACAATAAAAAATATAAAGACAAGCTTTTATACAAATGCACTGAAAATGAAAAAATAATTTGTTTAATTTTTTGTAGGTTATTCTGTGAGTATCAAAATCTTTCTGTACAAGATTACCTAGATCAAACAATGAAATGAATTATTTTTTCCTTTCCAGTGTATTGTATAAAAACTTTAAAATGTTTTCTTTTTATAATTTTCATTTTTAACATTTTAGTTTATTTTTTATGTGAAACTGAAAATCTCCAACCCAAAAACCATCACATACCAATTTTGAACAGAATCGGATCATAATCACAAAACTCGTCCGCCATATTGGAGCCGCCATTTTGTTTTTTAACAAACATTTTTTTAATGCATTGTCACCGGAATTACGGAAACCTGCCAAATTTCAAATTAATCGGAGTATTAGAAGTGGGTCAAATTCAACTTTTATTAAATTGTTTGTTAGTTGCAAGTGAAGCTAAATAAAAGCTTGTTATTGTAAAGTTGTGATTTCTTTTTGTGATATCTAACAGAAAACTACTATCTCCCCGTCACTGCGGTACGCTGGATATTAAACTATATCTGACAGATATTGGGAAAACCTTAACTTTCAACCTGAAGATTCTGATGGTAAAAATGTGCATTTTCATTGAGATATTTGATTAAAAATGTTTTTACCCATCAGTCTTGATAGAGAACTCATACAAATTTTTTGTTATTTTAAAAAAATATATTTTTTAGTTTTCAATTGAACGTTTCCTTTTCAACATAAAAAACTTCCGAAAGGTAATCCTGTAATGGAAGATAGTTAATAGGGTTTATCTAATAGTCGCAGATCATTACACATTTGATTTTCATTTATGAATCTCTGGTCATAACTCCGAAAAACTAAATCAAACAAATTTTTGTTTCCGTACGGAAAACATTATTTTATCAGAAATTTCATTTTGTTTATTCTTCTGCAGTAACGCAGAAATTTTGTAATCAATTTGAATTCATAAAAATAGCAAAGTGGGCTTTGATATTAATTCATTTATTTAAATATCAACAACTTGACAGTTATCGAAAGTTGAGAAACTGTCTCATTGTTAATTCTTCATTAGTCCAAGCTATAAAGCAGATTCATTCAATATTCGTTTGGATAAAATGGTTGAATATACAAATTCAGATTGGTTGCACGCCAATATTTAGATGAGAATTATTCTGATCGCTGGATTGGGCGTGGTGGGCCACAACTTTGGCCACCAAGGTCACCCGATATGAATCCACTTGATTTTTTCCTCTGGGGGCACCTTAAATCAGTGTACCGAACTCCAGTTCAAAGTGAAGAAGACCTGAGGAATCGCATACAGGAGTCATGCGGAATTATAAGAAACACTCCTGGTATTTTTGAGCGTGTCCGCCAGTCTATGGTTAGGCGCATAAACGCATGCATTGAAGTTGGCGGTGGCCATTTCCAGCAGCTGCTCTGACATATCAATTTCAATAATGGTCCTTTTCTGAACTTAATTTTATTCCTAGGGAATTTATGTTACTTTGCTCTAGTATTTGATAATAAAGTTATTCACTATTGAAAATGTCCAAAATTATTTTGCCATAATTAACTTTGTGCAATACATATTCAACCTGAGTTATGGTAAAAAATGTATGGGAGCTCCATAACATTACATTTTCTCTACACGAGCAGAAAATAGCTATTTGTGTAATGAGAACAAAATGACGTATTGCGTCACGCGCTAATCTTTGGAGAGTGGCAATGACACTTCGAGAAATTTATTTTATATCATGCGCACTATTGAATGGATTGTACTTGTCCAATTTGAACTAATTTGGATCGATTATTGTCGAAAATTTCGAAGTAAACTCCAAAAACTCCTAAAAAATGTATTTTGATCACCCTGTACTTCGAAAACCAAGTCGCTTGGGACATGTTTATATGAACTTTTCATCTTGAAACCTTTCAAAGAATCACCCATCAAGTTTGTTAGACTATTTGCTTCTCAAATTTCTTTATGTTATGCGTTACTGGAAAATGTTTGCGTTAATATTTTCATTGTAACTCCTGAACCGTACAAGTAAATGAAAAACATCAAGAAAGCAAAATATGTTAAATGAAACAACATTCATTATTCCTTTCTCATAATATGTCAGTGGCGGCGGAAAAAAAATTCTGAAGGGTTGAACAAAGCTTGACTCTGAAAAAAGGAGGACCCTGTGAATTATTTGAGAAATGCATTATTTTGTATCGTGCGTACTATTGAATGGATTGTACTTGCCTAATTTGAACTGATTATTGTAGAAAATGTCGAAGTTAACTCTAAAAAATCTTGAAAAAAATGTATTTTTATCACCCTGTATCTCGAAAACCAAGCCGTTTGGGACATATGTTTATATGAACATTTCGTCCTGAAAACCTTCAAAGAATCACCTCCCGAAGTTTGTCAACGTACTTAATTAACACCCTGTATAATTATTGATCGAAATAATCAATGAAAATTATTATATCATTAATTCATATCTTGAGTGGCGATAATTTTGAAAACCAAAAATATACGTATTATTTATGTGTGTTTCCAAGAATCGTCTCTCCATAGTTTTCCTGGCATCAGGCAAAATATGAATATTTTACATATTTCCTAATATAGTAATGAAAATATTATATTGTATTCGATCCATTCATCGACCGAATTACTATGTATTTTTGCATACTTCACCTGACGTAAGTTGAATGACTAAAGAATTATATTCATTTATTGATCAAAATAATCGATATAAAATATTCCATCTTGGATGCATCTCCTGGATAATGATAATTTTGAAAATCGAATGGAAACATATTATTTATTTATGTTACCAAACTTTGTCTGTCCAAAGTTATCCTGGTGTCAGACAAAATATGTGTACCTACTTTTCGTTTTCCATAATATGGTAATAAAAACGTTTCATTCAGATCAATACATTTTCTGACCAAATAACCATGTATTATTGCATACTTTTTCCAAAGCAAGTTAAATACCTGAACAAATATGTTCACCTATTGATGTAATTAACCAATAAAAAGTATTATAAGCGTGTTCCGTTTCATGCATTCATCGCATCACTGTTGCAGACATAATCAAGCGTTCCGTTTCAACTAACTTTGACGTTGGTGGGTTGAATCGGAACGAATTGCTTGCGTGGTGCATGCCGTTTCCCGCAGATGATGACATTTATCACTTTATCAGTTAACCAAATTCTTATGTTACGGAAACAAATCTGTTAATCTAGTAAATAAATTAATATGGGTAGAACGAAAGTGTTAATAGCAAGAGTAGGAAGCGAGCTTTGTGAAACTGAGAGTAACTCAGATTCTGATACAAGTGATAGTTATGAGGATAATATCGTCTGTCCCAGGCCAAAACGACTAATATGCTAATTCCAGGGTTCTGACTTCAACATGTAAAATACTAATTTTCTACCAAAATGTTCATTGCCATACTCACGAAAGTGCTATCAGGTTGTATACTGTGAACTAGAGTGAATTCGCCAATGTGAAAACTTACCTAGGTTTTCAAAGCAAGAAGCACGAATATTCTTGAAACTCTCCTCATTCGAAATGACAAATTGCACATTCGTGGTTTTGGCATGAGACCGGATATGATGTTGAATGAATTGACGATTTTTTCTTCCATTGTACGGTAAATCGGGTAAATGTGATAATGCACGATACTTGACACTTCATCAAATATCAAATTTAAACTTTTAATTCGGTTTCTGACGTTTCTGTTTGAACGTGACTTTTGAGTTTGACAGATCTAATTTGGATCGCATTGATCGCTGCTAGACGAACGGGCAGTAGCTCATGCTCTTTCGATGTCTCAAGGCCAAAGAGGGGAATATAAAAGTGGGCGTGTCAATGCGCTCCCAATGTAGGAAACGGAACGGTCATATGCGCATTATGTCCTCAATGCATGAAACGGAACACGCCTTATATCATTTATATATCTTTTGAGCGATGGTAATTTTGAAAATCGATTATAAACATATTACTTATATATGTTTCCAAACATTGTCTCTCCAAAGGTTTTCTGGCAACAGGAAAAATATGAAAATTTTACAAATTTCCTAATATAGTGATGAAAATATTATATTAGATTAGATACATTTGACGACCAAATAACTATGTATTTTTGCATACTTTGCCTGACGTACCTAAGTTGAATATCTAAAAAAATTTAATCATTTATTGATCAAAATAATCGATATAAATTATTATATCATAAATATATCTCTCGATTGATGATAATTTTGTAAATCATACAAAAAAGACTGTCGTATTGGAAACATAAGTTTTGAATCAGTTACTTGACATATGTTACAATATGCTGTTTGGACATTGAGCATGATACGTCATTTTGATAATGAAAATATGATCATTGAAGTATGACGTTGATACAACGCTGAAAATTGGGACTTATCGCCTCAGAAAATACGTATAATGGATACATATTGATGATGTTGACCATCATTCATAAGACGTTAAGTTTATGTTCCACATATGTAACAATTTAAAAAATGTTCACTGGGTTGATACACTTTTTCAGTTTTTGAATATACATTTTATTGATCACCAAAGTTTATCTTCTACTAGTAGAAGAAGTAGAGTATCATAAAAACGTAATTTCAGGGTTTTCACTAGAAGTCAAATAATTCTTAAAGTTCCTAAATCTCTGTAAAAAGTTTGAAATTTATATGTTCCATTATTATAAATGATACAGTCATTGTTTTAATGAACAACTTGCACAGCCCAAACAGACAATGGAAGAAGGCGCGAGCAGTATTATATCATATTGAAAGATTATTTAGGCCTGAATATTAGTGGAATGATAATATTATCATATATGTAAATTCTTTGAATAATTTTGTCTCAGAAAACTTTTTCAGGATGTAAAAATGAAGAAGTGATTCCAAAACCTAACACCTTCTACTTTTGAATCAGCTTTGAGTGAAGGAACTAGCTGATAAACCAGAATTATCCAAAAAATAGAGCATGTTCGAAGATTGGGAACAAGTGGGAACTGAAAAATATTTTTTTGATATTATGTCTCTGGTAAATTTTTCTCTATTCGCATCATAAGTAAATAAATTAGACACAATATGTTTCTGTATCATCCCACTGATGTTTTTGAACTTTCGCCGCCTCCTATATGATACTGAATGAATTTCAAATCAATATGAACCCACCTTCATAATCTTTTATGGTATCCATTTGTATAGAATATTATTTTAAAAGGGAGCTTCAACAGAGGTTCTCAATGAATTGAGAATTGATATGAACCCACCTTCTAAATTATATAAATGAAACTCGATGTACAACCTATTCGTTAAACATTTCCATCTATAACTTCAGTTACGTACATAACACTTTTATTTATTTCAAATCATTTTGATGTGAGAAAATGAAGTTTTTTGAACAAAATATAACCAATCAGAAATGAACAGATATTGTTCATAGTTTATTGCAATGTCAATAGTGTCAATTTCTGCTATGATTTAGGGAGTTTCATTTTTCAACCAATTATCTACTTTTGCTACCATCAAATTCGATCGTAGCTGAAGTAGAGGAAGTAGTTATATTTGGTTTTAAAATAATGGCTGAGTCAAATTCTACTTCTACGAGTAGAATATTTCTGCCTACAATAAAACGCTCCTTGTAACTATAATTTATTATTCCTTATTCAAAATTATAAAAAAATATTTGTTCATGACAATAAAGCATTTTTGATGATGATTCTGAGTTATTTCTACTTTCATCGAAATCAATATGAAGTTACAATGAGTACTTGTTTAGTGAAACTTGTTTAGCGAAGGTATGAAATGAAATGTTTCCTATTTTAACCTTTAACTTTCCCATAAACATCCTGTACGACAGTCATTAATTTATTCAGCATCAAAATTTGATTCATTATGCAGATTAATTATGCAGCCTGAACGACGAAAGTTCAGTACTTCCCAAAAACATAATATCTCGTTAGTGAAAACTGTACTTACCTTTTTTTGATGTCCTGAAGCTATCATCTCTAGGCACATATTGGATGTCGTATACAAGGGTGGTATTGGGTAACAAATCTCTGTCCTTGTTGATTTTGTATATGGCGTACTTGAAAGCCAATTCGACGCTGGTGTTCTTTTGATCGTCAGTGAAAATGGCTCCTGGAAATAATACGAAGTTATTAGCAATTTTCACGCAGGGGCATAAAAATAAGGAGAAATAGTTTATACAAAAGAAACGTAGACAACTACTAGTGATTTTTTGTTTGGTGAAGATACTTATAAAAAAAAATAAAATTATGTGGTGGAGATATTTTGGTTTCAATATGACAATAAGGTAAACACGATTGAATTTCAACAGATTTATCGTCTTTGCGACATGTTTTGATAAACAGTACCTTTCTCAATGTAATACATTAATAATGTATTACATTCGCTTGTGTGTGTGTATCGAAACATGTCGCGAAGACAATAAATCTGTGAAAATTCAATCGTGTACTTCAGTGTCATATACTGTAAATTTCCATCAAGTTACGGCCACGTCAATCCAAAAAAATTGGTTTCTATTTTGTTGATGAGTTTTGCAAAGTCAAGTCATTATTTTATTTTCTGTAATTTGAATACAGAGAGTGATCACTTAATTGCCCTCCAAGTTACAGAAAGTGAAGTTTTTAAAGCTGTAAAATCTTTCCGTACAGGTTCAGCGGTTGGATTAGATTCTCTTCGTCCATCACACTTGCAGGACTTGATATCAAGAACTGTAGGATCCAAGGGTGAAAAACTTTTATCGTCCTCAACTTCTCTCTGTAATTTTATGCTGTGCGGAAAAGTTAATTCTGAAATATGCCCGATATTATAAGGAGCCTGTTTAATTGCACTTAGAAAAAAATGTGGAGGCATTAGACCATAAGCTGTGGGAACAGTTCTTCGTCGTCTGGTAGCAAAACTATCATGTATCAAAATAAAGGACAGTTTGGGTGTCTTATTTCGCCCATATCAATTTGGATTTGGTACACCTGGAGGAAGTGAAGTTGTTGCCCATGCTGCACGCCTTTTTATCAATCAGCATTCTGATCCGTCTTCAAAGATATTCCTAAAACTGGATTTCAAAAACGCCTTCGATATGGTTTATAGGAATATTTTATTAGATGAAGCCAGAAGTATCATTCCAGATATATTTCCGTTCATTAACCAGTGCTATCAAAGACCAACTTATCTGAACTATGGAGATGAAGTTATCATATCTGAGAGAGGAGTACAGCAAGGTGATCCGTTAGGTCCAGCTCTCTTTTGCTTGAGTATTGATAATTTAACAAAATCCATTGACACTGATTTCAATTGCTGGTATCTGGATGATGGATCTATAGGTGGTACCGCAGAGTCTGTTTTAGAAAATTTCAAGAAAATTATATGTTTCTCCGAAGAAATTGGACTCGAGCTAAATTTTACTAAATGTGAGATCCTGTCTATAGATCCTAATCATATAAATATCATTGAAAAATTCACCATTTGTGTGAAATTATTGATAGATCGAAATGGACATTGCTTGGTACACCATTATCTGTAGAATCTTTATCTCGGTGTATCATTGAGAAAACGGATTCCTTGAGCTTGATGTCATCCTGCTTCGATAGTATTCTAACACATATTGCATATTTTCTCCTCAAAAACTGTCTTGCAATTCCAAAACTATTATACACTTTGAGATGCAGTCCGACTTGGCGTTGTGAACATGAATTGACACACTTCGATTTAGTTTTGCGGATGATTTTGGAAAAAATAACTAACAATAACTTCGACAATGTCAAATGGCTTCAGACGACACTTCTTGTGAACTTTGGTGGTTTGGGAATCCGCCAAACATCATCTCTTGCTCTTCCAGCTTTTCTGTCTTCTTATATTAGCAGTCGTCACTTAATAGTTTCAGTGTTACCAAATTATTTCACAGACATTCCCGATTCGTTATACATGGAGTGTGAAAGTATGTGGTGCTCAAAGACGAAGATATCTGTTCCCGAAAATAAAAATATTCAGAAAGCCTGGGATCTTCCTTTAATTCATATGTTATCCAAGCAACTCTTGGACTCGGCTGCAAATTCTAAATTTGAAATGGCTCGTCTCAAAGCAGTAACTACCAAAGAGTCTGGTGCATGGCTTAATGCGCTTCCAGTTTCTTCTCTTGGATTATTATTGGATAACGAATTTCGGTTGGGCTCCGTTTGGGATGCACAATAAGAGTTTCTCATGATTGTAGATGCGACTCTATCGTCGATTAAAAAGGTACCCATGGTCTGAGTTGCAAGTTTAGTTCTGGACGATTTTCTAGGAATGCTGCCATTAATGATCTCATAAAACGTGCTTTATCAACAGCTGAAATTCCTTCTGTTCTGGAACCTCTGGGAATTAGCCGCGATGATGGAAAACGTCCAGATGGAATGTCTCTTATTCCTTGGAGTCATAGAAAACCTTTAGTGTGGGATTTTACCTGCGTGGACACTGTTGCTTTATCACACATCACGACGACTTCCAAAGTATCAGGTGGAGCTGCAGATTACGCGGAAAAAGCAAAGATTAAAAAATATTCCACTTTGAAGGACTATATTCTATTTTTTCCAGTAGCTATCGAAACTTACGGAATTTTTGGTTCTTACGCTTCAGACTTGATAAATCAAATTGGGAAAAAAATTTCAAGAATATCAGATGATTCCAGAGCGACAAAATTTTTGATTCAAAGAATCAGTATTGCGTTACAAAGGGGAAATGCTGAATCTGTTCTAGATACTATTCCTACCTCCAAACGCCTAGATGTAATATTCATCTATCCCCAATATTCATATTCACCTTCTTCAAAAATCACTAATTCTATTATGTCTTCATCAAAATCTATATGCAGCAGCCCGATTGTAAGTTCATTTGCATTCAGTTCAACCGAAAAAGAAAATTTCAAACGATTTGAGAACGATTTGGATAATCTACTACAAGAAGATTAATTGACTACTTCAAAACTCACATGTTATGAACAAATTATGTCCAGCAACCTTAACTCAGGTTCGTTATCACGCAACAGTAACAGAGACACCCACTTCATTACAGACCACTCAGAAGAAGATGCTTGTGGTTTAAGCATCGAGAATAGGCCTGTGGTACATAGTACTACCAAAACACTCGGCCTGAATGGATTGAAAAATATTGGTAACACTTGCTATATGAACAGCGTTATCCAGTGTTTGTCGAATACTGGAGAAGGATGCTTATACAAGAGATATTAACACCAAATTATCAAAAATGAAGGGAGCTTTGATCAAAGCATTTGCGGAAGTGATAAAGGAACTGTGGTCAGAAGATGCGTCGGATCAAGTTGTTAATACAGTCTCTTTGAAAAGTGAAATCCAAAGATTTGCACCACGTTTCTTCAGTTATGACCAACAAGACGCCCAGGAGTTTTTACGATATCTACTGGAGGGACCACACGAAGACGTGAATGCAATAACGGATAAGCACATCTTCATTTCGGCCGAGATTGTCCCTAAATTTAACACTTGTGATGAGTCCAGAGAGTCATGGTCTAGATACTTGGGAATGGACAACTCCAAGATAGTAGATAACTTTGTTGGACAGCTGAAATCATCATTGAAATGTACACATTGCGGTCACTGTTCAGTCACTTTCGATACATTCTGGGACCTTTCTCTTCCGATATCAAAAAGAACAGGCCAACTTAGACTCTCGCAATGTTCAGATTCATTCACTAGGGAACAAAATATGGATGGTGATAAGAAACCGACATGTTTGAACTGCAGAAGAAAGAGGAAATGAACAAAGTCTCTAATGATTCAGAAATTCCCCAAAATTTTATTTATCCATTTAGAAAGATTCTCTCAAACACAATGATTTAGAGGAGAATTGAATATAACCATTGATTTTCCTCTGGAACGTTTAGATTTGAGCAACTACACTGCAGACAATGTAGCCCCTTGTCGCTATAACTTGTACGCAGTGACGAATCACAGCGGGACTACTAATAGCGGACACTACACTGCTTACTGTAGGCATCCGTATATAGGCACATGGCTCGAATACAACGATTCCGTAGTTTCAACGATTCATTCAAATTCCCTTGTCAGCGGAAAAGCATATATACTCTTCTACGAGCAGGAAGACACTTCATCACATGTTCGAAATTATACTTAGTTTTATTTTATGAATATTATTATTGTATTTTTTATTATATATTATATCCTACTGAGAATTAAACTTCAGTCATTTGAATAGTTCGAAGATATGTAAGGAAGATACTACTGAGTTTCCCGGTTTTGTAAGCTGCGCAGAAGCAGTATCACTCAATAGTTGCCACTTATGTCATATCTCCGTTCAAGAGAATTAAAAATACCCATCCTTTTCTAATGGATTTAGTAATTTGTCCTTGCGTGAATAATTTCGAAGACCTCATCTGCTGGGATAAGTTCTTTGCAAGTTATGCAACCTCTCTCCTAATTTGGGTGTATTTTGAACAACAGGAAAGTTGAAATTTTGGGGTATTTTGCCGAACAGGAAAGTTGAAAAATTACCACAGGCCGTCAACCCGCTGCCAAAATGTGTTATGATTTCATAACGTCTGCCCTTTATGGTTTTGGTAGTTATAAATATAATGATCAATGTACGAGCAAAATTAGCACCATCCAGTGGAACTTAATGATAATAATAGTAGGTTTTTGATGATGCCCAATTCGATGGATTTTTTCAAATAGAACACTCTATTCATTTCCATTTCTATCAATTCAGCGCCTCTATATTATTTATGTCTCCAAATATCAGACTTTATATTAATGTGGTTTTTGAAATATGACATTTTCGTTGAAAACTCTGGTAACGTTCCAATACTTTCAATATAATTCGTGAAATTTCATACAAGATGTTTTTGGATGATGCCCGATTCAATGGTGATATTGGCAAAGTTGTCAAATTAAAAGTTTTTTTTTAATATAGGAAGGTAATTCCATTTTTTATTCTCAATGGAAAACTCTTATCATTTTCATTGCAATCATTTTAGCGCCCCCTCAATACTTTTTTCTCTAATTTTAGTAGCAGATTCGATTTATTTTCATCATTGGTTGCTGTTTTTGGACAACCTGTGCTCGCTGAACTTTTAACAGTACTGTTTTGCTATTACCTTTGTATAGTACGAAACTCTATATAATTTATCATTTGTCTGTCAGGATACCATTCTTTTAAAATGTCGCAAACTCTCTGATAGGACCTAGTTTTGTCACCAAAACTTCGAAAAAGCAAAATTTCAATCTGTTGAGACTCACTGAATTCGTATAACATTTTGACAAATAGGTACCTAACTGCCGTAATCAATTATTATTCGCCTAACAGCTTGTAAAAAGACATTTGGACGTATTTGTAACTGATTACAAAAACTAAACGATGAAAATTATTTGATTAACAGGGTTTCATGATATTTCCTCAAGCCCTTTTGAAAATATTGGACCATTCGCAGACATTTTAACAAAAATGCAATGGTCTCATATTTCAAAAACCACAGTAATTCAAAATTTGATATTTGGAGACGTAAATAATGAGGTGGCGCTGAAATGATTGCAATGATAATGAATAGTGTGTTCTATTGAAAAAAAATTAAATTACCGTCAATATCTGGAAAATCTGTTGATTTGGCAACATTGCCAATATTACCAATGAATTTTTTTTGAGCCGTATAGACTTTTCAGAATGCCATGTTGTCATATTTTAAAAACCATATTGGTTCAAAATCTGATATTTGGAGACACAAAATGATGAATGAATTGTCTGCAATGAAAATTTATAAGGTTTTCTATTTGAAAAAATTTAGTTACCCCAATATCTGAAAAACTGTTGATTTGGTAACATTGCCGATACCACCATTGAATCGGGAATGATCAAAAACTATCCTGTACGAGTTTTCATGAAGTTATTCCCAGCCGTTTCTGAAATATGAGACCATTGCGGACTTTTGAAAGACACACTGTATGTTTCTCAATATTTATTGACGCTTTATGTTTTGTTTTCGTTTCAACGTTCAAATAGGAACTAACCTGAGAAACATTGAGAATCATATCTCATGGCATGGCAAATTCAAAGTGACGCATCCGAACTTTTTGCTAAAAATGCCCACGGGAAATCAGAATAATTGATTGAATAACCATCAGTAGCCAATCAAAACTTCTCAAGTCTCACGAACAGACCTTATTTTCCCAAGATGCTCCAGGAACGGTTCCCATCGGTGGAAACTTATTAACTGGAGAAATTGTAATTCCGTTCGGCTTTTCGATCGAATCAGTCGTCAAATGACAGGTTGATGTTGGATGTCTTCAGCCGAACATCGTTCTCCGTGAGAAGTTTATTTAGGAACAAGATACACAGTGGAAGGTTTTGCTAACTTCTTATAATTCGATACAAATTTTTTTGCAAGGCTAGGAATTAAGTTGACAAATATTCTTCAATTTTTTGCGAAGAAAAAATATGAATACTGATATTCATTCATCATCATGTCATCATAGATATATAGATATATTAACCTTATTTATACAGTGAGTTTCAAAAAGTTCGTATTATGAAGACTTTTTTATTATCTATTTGTCACAAAATTTTATCCCTAATAGAAAGTATTTCATTGCAGGAAACTTGAATTTATTTTGTCAAAATTCTAATTTTACGAGCGGTGTACAGGGGAGAACAAAAAATTTAAATGTTGATCAAGAGTTACCTACCCTGATTTTTGACATTATTAAAAAGTTCGTGGAAGAGCAAACAATTGTCTAAACAAGTAGTTTGAACTCTCCCATTTGACGAGACACAATTATGTATTTATGATATTATGTAAAAACAAGAATATGTCAATAAAAGCCTTTATTATTGTTATGATTAGAAATATTCATTTAATTTTGAAACAATATTCAGATTTAAAATCATACCTACCTTCCCAACAAAACAAATTCCGCAGGCTGGTTCTAAACCAATGAGAGTTGTTGCTGCACCCGCTTTCGCTAGGGCATCTGCGCTCTCATTTCCCTGGATGTCCTTATGACCTGGTACCCAGACAAGTTTCACCCTGTTCTGTGCTCCCAGGTCGTTGAGGTTTTGGAAGTGAACCTGCATAATGCAAGGCTATAATCGCCACCTGACTGTCGATGTCGGAGAGAATCACTATGGGTCGGTTTCTAGGACCCCTCCTTAGAACTTCTCTCGTGCAGACGCAGATTGCCGTTACCTCGGCTTGGAATATAGAGACTTGAGTACCAAGGCTTAGACTAATGTCTTGCCTCGGTCTCTCCCCGTAAATTCTAGCCCCTACTCCTTTGCTAGTCTTTGAGCCATCCGTGTACCAGATGTGCCCTTTTGACAGCATTGGTATGGCCCTTGATGTAAGTTTACCATCTTCTATGATAGTGGTGTATGTTTCCTCAAAAGAGTATGTTGGAGTCATTTTGTCCGACGGTATCTCAGACGTGTCGATTCTTTTGACCTTTAGTATGCTGGAGTAGCCTTGGTTATTGCCCCTCCATTGGCAGATATATTTTAGCCTGGATACTTCCATCCTCACCTCACTTCGTACAGTTGTTTGTGACTTTCCGCGTAATAGGTCTAGGTGTAGCAAAACTGCGTATTTTTTTCATAAAATTTGTAACGCCCTGTAGAGTGTTACAGTTACAACATCAAGTTAGAATTAAACTAACACTTCAGCCTTATCTTTATTCTACATTTTCTTTTTTGATTCACTTCATTATCTTTCCTATTACTCTAGAAACACCGTTTTATAGTATGACATGATTTCATTGAATTTAATCAGTATTATCAGCACGTGAGTAGCAGGGTGTATCTAGACATCTTAGTAGCAGGCTTTGCATAGACAAGGAGTACCAGTAATTGTCAGATACAAATGCATAGTGTCATTGTTAGTCCTTACGTATTTTTTTTGCTAATTCTTTTATTAACGAATATGCAACGAGAAACACGAAATCTTACACGCGAAAAATGTGCTCAAACAGTAATATTGTTTGAGGAAGGTTGGAGTTACCAAATAATTGGTGAACGTTTTCATGTTAGTCAAACAACCGTTTCACGAGTCATACAAAGACACAGAGAGAGTGGGAGTCATGGTCGCAGGCCGGGACAAGGAAGGAATCGAATAACAACTCCGATCTAGGATCGATTTTTAAGACCTTCAGCATTAAGACAACGTTTTGTAACAGCTTGGACACTCAAATTCAGCTTCGGAGATGCTGATGGTCTACAAGTTTGTACAGAAACTGTTCGTCAGCGACTAAGGGAACATAATTTGAGTTCAAAAATTGCTGCTCGAGGTCCAAATTTAACTAGAGTTCACCGAAAAGCGAGGCTAAATTTTACCATTGAACATAGTAACTGGTTAGGGGCTGAATGGCAACGTGTACTATTTACGGATGAGTCCCGATTTTGTTTGTACAACAATGCGTGTATATCAACGTCCTAACGAACGGTGTAATTTCTAACATACCACATTATTCGGAGGCGGATCTGTGTTGGTATGGGAAGGCACGGAACTTGTGATCATTAATGGAAGCCTTAAAGCTGAAATGAACATATTGGGGATTTTAGAACCACATGCATTGACATTTGCGTCATATATAGGGCAAGCAGGATTCTTGTTGATGCAAGATAATGCCAGGCCTTACGCCGCCCGAGTTGGGAGAAATTATCTAGAGAAAGTCGGTATCGCTACCATGGTATGGCCAGCTCGGAGCCCGGATTTGAATCCCATAGAGAATCTCTGGGATATTCGTGGGAGAAGATTACCAGAGAAACGTAACTTGAATACTTTGGAAGACGTACGGCAGAGACTGATTACAATTTGGGAAGACCATGACCAAAATGGCATAAGGGGTCTTATTTTGTATGGGCCGTTATTGCCAAGAAGTTATTAATGCCAGAGGTACAAATACTCGCTGCTGATACTATCTCTCAACTCGTTTCTTTCTATTTTGTTAAATTTGGAACTTCATTTTCCATAAAATTATATTATGCTATAAAATGGTGTTTCTCGAGTAATAAGAAAGATAATGAAGTGAATCAAGAAAAAAAATGCTGAAAAAAGATAGGGCTGAAGTATTAGTTCAACTCTAACTTGATAATGTAACTGTTACACTCTACAGGGTGTTACAAATTTTATGAAAAAAACACGCTATACAGTGTGTCTCACTTCTCATGGAAACACCCCCGTATCTTACGTAATAATTGAGGTTGAATGATGAAACTCTCAGGACTAACGAAAATGCTCAAAATGCACCTACCACGTGAATGGGGGGGTGGCCTACGTGATATACACTGCCCGCCAATCGCGATGGAACAACACATTTTTACGGTAAAACATACTAGGGGGCAAAATAGGCTCCAACTCACCAACTCACTACAGATACACTTTTTCTCTGAAAAGATTTCAGTCCTGAAAAATCCGAATTTGTCTCACTTCTCATGGAAACACCCCCGTATTTTCCGTAATTTTATACGTAGAACCCTGAAATTTGCAGGATCGATAGATACACTGAAAATGAACTCACTGCACAAAATGAGTCATCCTACATGATGTGCACAGCACGCCAGCAGCGATGGAAAAATGGGTGGTTCCTTCGCTGCTGGCGTGCAGTGTATATTACGTAAATTGACCATTTCCGTGAAGTGAGTTCATTTTCAGTGTATCTATCGATCGTGTGAATTTCATGGTTCTACGTGGAAAATTACGGGGATGTTTCCATGTGAAGTGAGACAAATTCGGATTTTTCAGGACTGAATTATTTTCAGGGAAAACGTGTCTCTGTAGTGAGTTGGTGGTCCTGATCACGAATCTGTAGGAATTTTGAGCCTATTCTGCCCCCTAGTATGTTTTACAGTAAAAATGGGTTGTTCCATCGCGAGTGGCGGGCAGTGTATATCACTTAGGTCAACCCCATTCAGGTGGTAGGTGCATTTTGAGCATTTCCATCAGTCCTGAGAGTTTCATCATTTTACCTCTATTGTTACGGAAGATACGGGGGTGTTTCCATGAGAAGTGAAACACACTGTAAATGCTACACCCGGTATTTATAAAATAGATTTGTATATGCGCATACAGTTTACACACCAACATTCAGAAGAAAATATCGTGTCATTCAACAAAAAATTCTTTGAATCGGACTAGTAGTTTTGACGAAAATGTATGTTAAACTACTGCATTAATTTTGATGATGGGTTAATTTCTTGGGGAAGTGTATTTTATTGATTTGGGTCAAGGTGATCCTCAAAATATCATTATTTGACTGAATGAGGGGGCACTGAGAATAGAGAAAATCGCATTTTTTCAAATTTCGAGCAAGTTTTACTCGAAAATGGTGCATTTTGGAGAAAAACTTGCAGTAACTTTTTTGTAGAGAAGCTTATTCAGAATATTATGATTTCACTCGGAATATCTTCCATATCAATTTTCCGAATGCTTTCTTGACCTATCACCCTCGAAATTCGGATTCAGCGGGTCAACATACATGAGAAAAACGTGGGTGATCCCGTCGCACTTCATTGGCCACTAAAACCCTCCCTGCCACCGGATTATATATTTTCCACGTGTGGGAAATGTAGCGGACTATTATTTTGAGTTTGAAATACAAAATTCTCGAAGACCATCTCTCATGCAGAAAACCACTGATATTTCATATTCGCATTGTTTGAAGCAACTCTTCAAATAATCGAACTTCTCTTGAACTTCCAATTAAATACTCCCCAGCTCACAGGATAAACTTCAATTTCACAGTCGATGAAAGTTGAAGTTTAGTTGTGCGGTCGCGAAGTTTAACCTCTATAGAATTCCAAGATTTGGGGTTTTATTACGATAATCGAGCTTTTATTTGAGTTAGGTGACAGAAAATGTAAATCGTCGAGGACTCGATGCATGCCAATTGATCCGAATCAATTTATTCAGATCAATTTAAAGCGCTGGAGTTTTTTAATCGGTTAATTCTGTCACTTTGGTATCGCTTGCATGCGCTAAAATTTATCAATTTGTTATGAGAAAATGTTCATCCACAAGTTGAATCTATGTTTTTATACAGGGTCCTGGTAGGGCAGGACACCTTGTATCTTTCTTAACAAGCGCTCATTATGAACAATGCAGATTTTTTTATTTCACCTATGCGTAAAATCAGCAAATGTGCGTAAAGTTATTTTTTACACACGATTCATACATTTATGCATTTTTGAAAAATATAGTATTTTGCTCCAAATATAACTCGGAAGTCTTTATTTGATAAAACGGCGACAATTCATATCATTAAACATTCAAATTTATGATATAATTGCTACACTTTGGCAATACAGGGTGTAACTAAATGAGTGTAAAACATTTGAGGGGGTGATTCCGCATCGAAAAAAAGATAGGATCTTTCATATTGTCACGTTTCAGGGCGGTAAGGTGACGAACCATTAAAACAGTAGGATGAATTTTAGGCATCTATTTCAATCAAACAACAAAAACGGTACTTACAAGAACAAAGTCATATTTTTCTCTGGGCAATGTCACACCTTGGGGACCCTGCTCAATACTACCATAATCCTCCATAATCAAAACCCCTCTCCCTAATCGAAGGTGATAAATCCTTCATCAGCGTATTCGGTACAATGCCAACATTTAACATTCTGCTGAAACAGCAGTCTCAACAATTCTTGTAAATGATAGAATTATTACTTGACACGATGTGAATTGGATACTTCCTGATTTGCATGGGATTCGAGAGAAATGAATGTTTTTTATTATATTATAATGAATTTAAATTTATCTATTGGGTTCTAACCAGATCAAAGTAAATATGAATGATATTGATTTTCCCCAATAATGTGAAAATATAAAGAAACTTCATTGGAGCATCCCATGTTAAGATACAGCCCCTTGGAGGGGGTACATAAAATTTGTTTAACAATTTTTTTTAGAAGCACTGAAAAAGTTACAGTGTTGAAATTAACCTGACATTTTCTACTACCACAAATATACTTTTGTCTTATCATTTGTTTACCATTTAAAAAATTATTTCCAATAGCCTGTTTCATTCTAAACAAAAAATTTCCTTTGAATTTTTTGCCCAAAATAAACCAGTTCGCAGCAAAAAATTATTTTACGAACAAGATACATATCGCCATAAAACGAAAATACGAAACTAATTTATCTAGTAGGCAGCTATTAGCGATAGTAATACTAATTGTGTATTGTTGTTCTGTTCTTAATTTGTTACTTTAATAATTCACTTGTTATTAAAATGGCATACACAAATGAGCACATGGCTGATATGCATGCATGATATGCATGTATGTCGCAGGGGAACGGGTTAGAAGCTTCTAGAAGATATGCTGAAATGTATCATCAACGGCAGCATCCTTCACATAGAATATTTTCCCGACTTCATCAACGATTACGAGAATATGGTTCATTCGACAAAAGAACGCAGGATTGTGGTCGCCATCGAGAAGTAAGAACACCACAGCTTGAGGAAGCAGTACTTAATTTGATTGAAGAACAACCTACTACCAGTACTAGAAAGATTGCTTTCCAGCTAAATGTTGATCATATGACGGTATTTCGAATTTTAAATGAACATCTGCAACGAGTACAGGCACTGTTACCGCGAGACTTTCCGAACCGTCTTGAATTTTGCAATTGGATGCTGGAATGATAAGAAGAAATCGTGACATTCTAAAGACGATCGAATTCACAGACGAATGTAGTTTTTATCGGGACAAGATTATTAATTTTCATAATTACCACATATGGGCTGATGAAAACCCTCACGCTATTGTCGAAACTAACCATCAAGAACAGTTTTCTCTCAACGTGTGGGTCGGAGTTATTGGGGATTATTTAATTGGGCCTAGTTTTCTACCTCCTCGATTAAATGGTGAGGCATACGTTCAATTTTTAAGCGAAGTGCATCCCGTACTGCTGGAGAAAGTTCCTTCGGGCATCAGAAGGGATATGTTTTTTATGCATGATGGGGCTCCCGCCCATTATAGTCAAGTAGCACGTCAGCATTTAACTGAAAAATATGCAAATCGGTGGATAGGTCGAGGAGGACCACAGAATTGACCCGCTCGATCCCAGGATCTCAATCCTCTCGATTTCTCTAATTGGGGTCATTTAAAGCATTTGGTTTATCGTACTCCTGTTCGCGATGTAGAGGACTTAAGAAACCGCATCGTCGATGCGTGCAGGGTAGTAAGAGAGACTCCAGGAATATTTGAGCGAATACGTGGCTCAATGCGAAGACGTCTAGATGCATGCGTAATGTGTGAAGGTAGACATATTGAACATTTAGTATGATTTCTACATGTTGTATGTTTTGTTATCAATAAGTTAGTTTTGTTTATCCCCCTTTAATCATTTAATGCAGTTAGTAACTACAAAATAACAATAATTCCAGTTTGCATTTATGACGATGTATCTCTGTAGTTGTTCGTAAAATAATTTTTTGCTGCGAACGGGTTTATTTAGGGCAAAAAATTCAAGGGACATTTTTGGTTTAGAATGAATCAGGCTATCGGAAATAAACTGGTAAACAAATAATAGGACAAAAAGTTACATTAGAAATAAATTTTATTGGTTGCGTTTTCCACCTCTTACCCCTTACCCACAACCATGGGGTTAACCAAATAAATTACTGGATAAGTGTCTTATTGGTAGTAGAAAATGTCAGGTTAATTTCAATCCTGTAACTTTTTTAGTGCTTGTGGAAAAAATTGTTAAACAAATTTTATGTACCCCCTTCAAGGGGCTGGATCTTAACATGGGATGATCCAATGAAGTTTCTTTATATGAAAGATCGTATCTTTTTTTCGATGAGGAATCACCCCCTTGAATGTTTTACACTTATTTAGTCACACCCTGTATAATAACTGTCGAAGGAAAAACTCTGGATGAAACACTTTCGTAAAGAGCTTTTTTGCACTCGCGTGTTTGTTGAACTCGGCTGCGCCTCATTCAACAAACTTCACGCTCATACAAAAAAGTTCTAGTTCACGAACTTGTATCATAGATAGCTATCGTAGGTTGGAATCAAAATCAAATCAAAAGAAGGAAAGGTAATGTTGAAATATCGAATCATATTATGACCGTCTGAAATATATGAAATTTTCAAAAAGATAAAAGAAGATTTTCTATGAACAAAAAATATACTCAATGGAAAGCAAATTGCATTCAATTTATAAATGGATTGCAGATATGCAAATCAATGACAATATTTGTTTCATTCAAATTAGTATTTAATTGTGAGATACTGACACTTTTATTTATTCGAGTTGAGTGATATTTTGTTGCTCCAAACGTGTTTTTTTTTCTGCGTGTAGAGAATTGAAAACACTTCTGCACGCTACCCGTTTCCATTGAAAATGTGTATAGTAGTAGCTATTACCCCTAGAGGGTTGAAAGGGCAGGTGAATAATTTTATTGAGAAAGTGTAGTTTCATGTAAAAAATTGACTTGTTTCAGAATTTTTCATTTACGTTCCTAATTACGTAGAAAACGAATTCATCCGTTACTTTAGGACCTCACTGTATAAGTTTTTACTTGTTATAATGAAATATTCGCTTGGGAGTAATTTTTTTCTCCGTCCTCATTTGTTTTTTCAGATAAATTTCCCAAAAAAATGGCTTTACAGCATAAGTAAGCAAAAACTATTTGATATATCCAAAATTTGAAAAATAATATCTAAAGACCAGGAAAGGACCCCGCTCTTTTTATAGGTAAAATGGTTCTTGGTGAAATTGTCTGAATTTTCAGTATATTGTAGTATTATATGTACTGATTGAACGTGCAGAATCGCAAAGTTCGTTGATGGATAGATTTTGAAATACAGGGCGTTCAAATTAAAAATCAGTAATTTTTATTTAATTATTTTCTCAGGATTTGAAAGTGTCTACTGCCAATTTTTTCATTCTCATCATCAAAGTACCTTCATATTACTAAATATCATTCAGATGATGCAGATTATGTGATTATGTACAGAGTGAAAAATAAAAACATTTTAGTAATGTCTGAAAATTCGATGTAATAATGAAATATCGATAACATTACTTTGGCATGCAATATACTATTCTTATTCCATCATTGATCACAATTCTTTCATTTCCTACAGGGTGATTTGAAAAATTGGTGAAATATATGGCCGGTTCTTTCGTACATATCCTGTATATTCAAGTGAATTACCATCCTCCGACGATAGCTGATACCGTATAAACATGATTTCGTTGAAATATATAGGGTGATCATGAAAATTTTCGATGAAAAAAATACAAAATATCAACGTTTCAGAAATCACTCTGTAATTCACGATTAACTCTGTGAAATTCCTTTATTATTATTTAATAAATTCATCATTCTCTCCTCAATACTGTCCCAAAAATTCAGTTTTCTACGATGACTGGTTACATAGTTATTAATTGATGAAATATAATAGATATCTTTGTTTTTATTGAGTGCCAGTAAATATAAAAATCATGGAAACTTCTATCCGAGTGGAACACGCATTGAAAAAAAATCGTCGCTGCCCAGAATCCAATTTTCCTATTTGAAATGAAAGCGTTCTATCAATCATTTTCACTTTTCCCAGATAGTCTGTTTCTCACGTTTCATTATTTTTAAAAATATTGGCCACAAGTAGAATGTACGCGTGAACAAGTTCCTTCAACTCGTCTTGCAAATGATAATAAGTTTCTCAATTAATCACTATGAAACTAGTCATAGTAGGAAGTTGAATTTTTGGGACAGTGTTGAGGAGAGAATGTTGAATATATTAAATAATAATGAAAGAATTTCACCAAGTTAATCGTGAATTACAGGGTGATTTCTGAAACCTTGATATTTTGTCATTTTTATCATCGAAAATGTTCATGGTCACCCTATGTATCCCAACTATCATGTTTATACGGTATTAGCTATCTTCTGAGGATCAAAATTCACTAGAATATACAGGATATGTACGAAAGAACTGGCCATAAATTTCACCAATTTTTCAAATCACCCTGTAGGAAATGAAAGAAATGTGATCAATGATGGAATGAGAAAAATAATTTTATCAATATTTCATAATTATATCGAATTTTCAGACATTACTAAAATGTTTTTATTTTTCACTCTGTACATAATGATACAATCTGCACCATCTGAATGATATTTAGTAATAATTGAATAAAAATTACTGATTTTTAACTTGAACGCCCTGTATTTCAAAATCTATCCATCAACGAACTTTGCGATTCTACACGTTCAATCAGTACATCGATAACTACAATATACTAAAAATTCGGAAAATTTCAACAAGAACCATTTTACCTATAAAAAGTGCGGTGTACTTTCATAATAATCAGTTTCATGGGACTAATTTTAAGTACGAGGTGAAAATTGAGGTAAAAACACGCAGGCATCTGCCGACTGAGAAGCGTGATCAAAAAAATTATTAATACCGATTAAGGATCAAGGAATTAAATAATGTTGATACTATCACACGTTGAAAGGTAAGGGCGTTGTCTTCTCTAGCTCACACAAGTCTCTCGAAGACTTGCGAGGGTTGCGCGTAGGGGTGCAATCGTTTGACGGAAATAACAATTTTATAACAATTATTTTTTTTACTATCTAAATACATAGATAAACGAAAATTTCAAATTAACGATGCTCTTGGTAATTGGGCAATTTTTACCTGTTGAAAGTTAACATATGAAAACTGATTATTTCTAAACTAAAAGTAATCAATCAGAATTTTATTTCGAATTATGCTTATTATTATTATTTATTATTTATCTATTGCTGAAGTCTTCACAATAATTTTTTTAATAAAAATAACTTTCATTGTTTGAATAATCGTTATAAACAAATTAATTTTTGATATAAGATATTCGAAATGTTTTCTTTGGGAATCTAATTCTTCATAAAAATAATGATTAAAAATAAATCGTTTCTTACAAAAAAAAATGTATTACTGAAAAACGCATTTGGTGAGTAATTATTTTTTATCGTTGATAAATATGAAAAAAATATTAAATGTTGCGCGATATTTTTTTTTAAACTGAAAAATAATAAAAACTACATGGTGTATTTTTTATGGAAATTTTTTATCCTCTTTATTAAATTTGAAAAAATATTGTATAGTTTTACATATTATTGTACACATGGTTGTTTTCAGTATTTTTCTCAGCATTTAAAAAAATTATAGCGCAAAAATTCACTTGCTCATAACAGATTGTTTGATAACAAAATAAATGAAGAGTGGAGAAAAAAATATCCTTATATGAGAGAACGTGATGAATAATGATTTTGGAAAAATAGCTCCTAAATATTATTATATACCAACATAATAAAATTGTAAATGAACTAGAGCGTATTTCAGCAATATCAATTTTTGCCAGTAAACGATTTTCTTCTCAAAAATCATTATTTTCATCAAGAAACATTCCTTAAAAAAAATTAAAATTCTCATGTCCAATGCTTTTGTTCATAACAATTATTTAAACAATGGAAGTTTGATTTTTTTCAAAAAATATTTTTATGTGGCTTTCAGCAAGGATAATAGAAAATTCATGATTTTCATTTTTCAATGCCATAGATGGTTGATAAATAAGTGAAAAACACTTACTCAAATTTTCCAACAAAGAGCTTTTCTGAATCCCGCCAAGAATAGATCCAGGAATAAAAAAATTAAGGTTTTAGTTCAGGAATAACCAGGATTTAGCCTACAAACAGAGAGTAGTAAAGAGTAGTTGATTTAAAAAACTGGAATACACATTTTTGTTCAACAGATTATTGTATATTTATGTGTTCAGATAGAACAACATTAATTTTTCCATAATATTCTTATTTAATCTGTTGAAATAATTTCTCTTATCAAGCTTGTGGTTCGGTTGTGCAAGGAGATCTACCAGTTTTTATTCCAATTTTCTCGTTTATATTATAATTATAAATATTGTTAGTATGATTCTCACAGAATTGATAGTTTAAAAAATTTGGATACCTTGAATAGTTATTGAAATATTTACAAAAAACTAAACCAATTGTTTTCCCCAGTTCGCCATTTTTTCTAAGTGTCATTTCGAATCTAATCGCGTTTGGACAAAATGGCACTTGTGAACCAGACTCATATATTTGAGTGTGTGTGCTATTCGTGTATATGTTGGAATCAGATTGATTGCATTGCTGATTTCTAATGATAATTCAGAGAATAACCACTGTTCCTAGTTTCCAGTTCCACACATAAACGAGATGCTGGGCTCAAGATGCTTCTAATGGTGTTCACATTAGGTGTTCCGTTTCCTGCATCAATCGCATCACTGCGGCAGTGAAAACTGAGCGGTCCTTTTCATCACTGTCAACACATGTCATGTAGAAACGGAGTGCAGTTTTAGTGCGGAAACACACAAACGCTTTCTGCTTTCCAATTACCGGCGCCTTAGGTACATACATTGAAAACGTATAAAAACAGCTTTGCGAAAATTTTGTAGTCATATTATCAAGCTAGAAATTCTCATTAGGGAGATGTCGTCTTCATCTGATGATGACGTGTTAGCTTCAGATTCTGTGGTAAATAAATTAAAAAGTAACATAGCGGAAGTGTGCATACTTTATATAGCGAAAGAGCATATTCAGAGAGAATCGTCACCAATTTAAAAATTCAAGGAAGTATAATGAACGACTCTTTCAGTACACTTGAGATATTTCACAACATTTCTCAAATAGTAGAACACCGGTAAACTGAAAATTGGTGTAATGTGGCAGACTATTTTCACAGAGAAATGACTTGTTATTACGTTGAGGTAGGAACCTGGAGACAACAATGAATAAGCTTTTCCTGGGTATTACATAACAATTGTACCAGTTTTTGCATTTTTCAAATATGTGTATTTAATATAAAAATAAAAAACAAAATCAACAAAAATTATACTTATGAATATAACGTAATATTTAACAGTATGCAACTGGTGTATGAATCAGGTGTATAAGTATATTCTCAGAAACAATATTTGTTGGTATTGATGAATCCATAACTATACTTTCATATTGGTATTCTTCTATGTTACGTGTTATCATTTCACAGCAATTTTTATCGTATTTGATGTACTTTTCTAAAACTTGTTTCAATTTTTTGCAACTTCCCCATCTGTATAATTTTTTTTTTATCAATTCATCAATGAAACTAGTAGAAAGTGGAGAAGGAACGTAAATTATTCAAATTTGGACCAAATTCTAGATGGAAACAGATACTGAACCTTCTAGATTTTGTAAGGAAGAGGCATTAGTCTTGACCTTACAACATCACTTACTTCTCTACTTCCTCATTTAAATCATTTCAGTTCCTTCCTCATTCTTTTTTGATTTGACGGACAGCGAAATTTTGGGAGTACACTGGGTATTATCATCCGCAAAGCTATGCTCAGTTCATTGATGTGGAGAAACACCAATGTTAAGGCTAAAATGGATCCCTGTGGAACACCAGCGTCGAGTGATCTGTCCAAATCTTGACGATAACGCAAAAATGAAATTTTACAACGGATATTTGAAGGGCATCGATACAAATGGTGAACTCGCTGTTAAAGAAAATTATTCGAAGTTTTGGTGATACAGCTTTGCCTTTGAATGACCGATAAATATAGATTTTTAAACAAAGAATTGTCAATTGGAAAAATTTCAGCAGATTTGTTGATTGTGATAAACATCTGGGAAGTTACTAAATCCTAATATCTTGATTCAAATCTTCACGATAACGCAAAAAATCTAAAAATTGTCTCCAAATCTATAGAGTACGTTTTAAATTTGGCGGATTCTCTGATAAAAATATATACTTGAAATTTTGGTGGATGCGAGATACTTTGAGGGCAGCATACCAAATTCAAGATGGTCAGAGGGTGGCACAGTGTTGAAGTAGGCGTTTGCGCAGGTTTTCAGCAGGTCACGAATATGCAGGTGGCTTCAGACACACGCATCTGACTCACGCATTAGTTATAAAATTCATAAAATAACATTTGAAATTTGATGTTTTCGAGGAATGGACTTTCATCTCACCAAACGGAAGACGTATATCTTCTCATCGCGGTTTCAAACCCGTGGCTCTCTAACTATAACTTTCAAAGACTAGATGACAACCTTTTAAACCATGATTTCTTAAATTTATTATCTGATAACTAATCAGATTGTATCTATCAAAGTCTCTTCAATTGTGAACATATATTCGAATACTATCAAACTAAAATACTTCTGAAGAAACATTTTTCAATCTTGCTTCTCTTGTCAGTTTCATTCTTGTTTCATCATAATCTTATGATCTAAGTGCCGGAGAGAGGTCGACCTTCACCCATCTCATAACTGGATGAATCACATGTTCTATGCAGTTTCATAAATAGATGAATACGCCTAAATTGGCTTGCCTATCAAAATGTGGTCATGGGCTATTTTCAATCAAAATTAAAATAATGGCAGAGAAAAGTTTATCGTGCTTTTTCTCGAAACAAAGATAAAAGTGGAGTTACTTAGTTTTATCTTCTGAAGACGAATCCGAAAGAATTTCTTTGAATCTTGATAATCGACCGTTTTCAAACACGACTTTGTCATTAAAAAATCGCACAAAATGTCTCCTTCTTTTCGTCAACACTTTCGTCAGCTCATATTTCACAAATACAAGTATCAACCGAAAGTTTTACAAATAAAATTAACCTTCTTATATTACTATACTTAACCTCACTTTTCATGCGGTCATTCTTGAAGTAAATAAGTGTGAAGGATGATTCAAAACTACAAATTTCAGAACTTTGTTGAATCTGTTTGTATACAGTATGAATGAATGAGCAAGCTGGCAAGCTAATATCTTTTCCTATTATGATCATAGCAAATTCAGGTTGTTTATATCATAAATTGAAAACAAAGTAGCGGAGGAAGGAAATTAAAAAAAAAAGTGTACATTTTGAATATTTTTATTGAAACAAGACTGTTGTTCAGTCTTTTGTAAAATTATCCTGAGACATAAAAAGTCAGAAATGTTAAGTCCAATGTTAAGTCCAAATTCACATTCTACATAATAAAATAAAAATATCAAACTAACAGTTATTCACACAACTCAGTAATAACAGTACGATTCCGGTACATGATGTAATACGTGCATATACAACTACTAACTGAAATGCTGGAATTGGAATGACACATTTTGCGAATGTTGAACACCCCCTAACAGGTGCGACGGTTACTTCCGATTGATCCCGAACTGGTAGAAAATCAACAAGTTGGTGAAAACTTTACATTCGCGTAGGAACACCAATATCTACTGCAAATGAATTGTTGTATTATGCCTATAATACAAGTTTCTATTGTAACGATATACTTTTCAGGAACCCAAAGTTAATAAATGTGAAAACACACTTTTCCAGCGCTGGTAAAATGTTGGCCTGACATTATACAAAGTGAATCATCTAATGTTCGGAGTACTCGCTGTATGTGAACAATTATATAGCAATAAGTTCATGCGTTCAGAATACTCATTTTGTTAGAGACAAAATGACATTTTCTTAAATATGGGTATTAATTTTCTTATAACGATTGAAAAAAAAATCAGGAAAACATTATTAAACTTAGACCATTTTTTCCGTGCACGTAAGCAACACCACTTTTTTTTTGCTTCGAAAAAAAGCCTTATAAACTTTCCTTTACCATTATTATCATTTCAATTAAACATAGTCATTACCACATTTTGATAAGCAAGTCATTTTAGGCATATTCGTCATTTATGAAACTTCATAGAAAATTTGTTTCATCCAGTTATCAGATGGGTGAAGGTCGACCTCTCTCCGGTCCTTGTATTATTAGCTCTTGTCACATTACTCTATATTTGCCTATAGGCCAATAAACAGAGCAATTTTTCTCATA
The DNA here is from genome assembly GCA_944452925.2 of Chrysolina oricalcia. Lineage (NCBI taxonomy): Eukaryota > Metazoa > Arthropoda > Insecta > Coleoptera > Chrysomelidae > Chrysolina > Chrysolina oricalcia. The sequence goes on from OX101822.2 coordinate 55,555,186, forward strand.
AAAGTTCAACTCAAATTGCTCCGCAGATTTCTTTTTGCAATTCGGTTGTCACGGAGGGTTGAATAATTGACAATAAAGTTATCACCTCCTGAAAGGGTGCAATCCCCCCAAAATCGTAAAAACTTTTTTCTGGACGGTATTTTGTTGACATTTCATCTCTGGGCAATAAATATGAGTGAGAATCGGTATCAATAATGGGGGCGAATTATTCTCAACAATTAAACCTCCTCCCAGGGCATCAACTCCTTCCCGAAATCGTGTTTTTTGGGGTATTTTCTATGGATATGTAAAATTGTCAGTCCTGAGTAATTAAACTGAGCGAAAATTTGTAAAAATAATAGGTATAAATTATTAGAAACGATTTTTCCGCACCCGCATTCGGGGCATATCCCCCGCATCGTAGAAACATTGTGGTGAGAGGGAAGGGGAAGGATATTTGAAAAAACTCTCAAACCACTACTCTTAGATATAAATTTGGGTAAATAATCGTTGAGAACTGTCGTTATTGACATTTAGAAGTATTGTTATGAAAATTATTCGCAAATTCGAGAGAAGATCATCTTATTGTATAAATCAAACGCGGACCGGAGGTAACGAAATATGAGAGTCTTTTTCAATGATATCGAGAAAAGGCATGGAGAAATAAATCCACAAGTAATCACTATCAAGAAATGTATAGGAAAATATATTTATTCACTCATACAACTCATCATCTACTTCATCTTCAGTCTCCTCGTCTTCATCTTCACAATCCCGAACAATTACTGTCAAGTTTCTACAGATATCTGTGGTACATTTATTACAAACATTGGTACATTTTAGACCACTCTTTTTGCACGTGCAGGAGTCTCCGATGCAGCCGGTCGTGCAGTTACAAAAAACCATTTTCTCCTGAATTCCTAGGTGGACCCATTCGGAATTTTGGAAATGTAAGTCATATCTGACATTGCGATATTTTGAAACAGAGCTGAGTTGAATGTGAAACAAATATTCCAAAAATGAACTCACCATTTTCAATTAATAACAGAGACAAAGCACTAAGAGATTTTTCCTCGTCTCCGACTATCGATGTTATCCCAGCATCCAGTGTTTTCTGCACTGAAACTTTCATAGTATCTGAAGTTCACATGGAGCAACGTTGACTGCTGCCCACTGCGCACCGACAGAACCGCGCTGCGGCTTTATACTATACAGTGGCGCGCTAGCTGCCGCATTGACAAGGTACAAGCCGATATTTTTCAGGTTTTATAATCTCAATGAGTTTAAAGCAGGTACACTTCGGAACAGTTTCCTTTTGGTGCACTGTCTTCCTCGGTCTCGAATCCCCATATTCCATCAAGGACTGATTTTATTTTTCTTTCCATAGAACAATAATGCGATCAAATGCCGAGTAACCTCTATTTTAAGTACTTAAAAGATTGACTGAATTGCATTTAAAATTTGTACAAGTAACCAAATTTGTATGAATATTTTCAAAAAGAGCAGGGTTTTTTCTGCGCACTGGCTTTTCATTCATGTTGATACGTGCTTTTATCTCTGAGTTATTAGCATTTGAATTTATAAACTCCCCCAAGATTTTGTAACCTAAAATATGTGAAGAATTAAAAACACTCATATTTAAAACCAGCATTATTTGGACTGGTTAAACGTTATGCAATTTGACAATGAAATATTCCTCAACTGTTCATTTTACTTGCTACAAGTGATAAGACATTATTTCAGTAGTCACAAGCATTATTTCACGAAGTCAGGAACTCTAATATTATAAGATTTTCAATTGCAATTTTGCAGCTGGCAACTGCGCGTATAAATATAAATAATATCAGAATACAAAGCTGCGATCTTTATCTTCAAAATGACGTAAGATTTATACGAATTGAACATTTAGTTGAGGAGTTATAGAACTTTACTCCACGCGCTGGTTGAAAAAATGCACGTTGGCGGGAGCCGGCGCAACACCTGCCCCATTGCGAAAGCATATAACTTTTTTTTTCAAGAATACCGTGCAATTTCTCAAAATTTTGGTAGGGACAGTTTTTTTGTAAAAATTTGTGCTCTTTCTGAATATTAAGTTATTTTTTTGATTTAAATTAAATTTTTTGAGATATTTCGAAATTACCTCCAAAATTAATTTCAACGCGTTTTTTGGAGGTGATAATTTTTCTCAGAAGTAATGTGCACACTGTGTTCTACAATTAAAAAAAAAATATCGTCGGATCTAAGTTGAGGTTGATAGCCCTGATGATTGGCCTTCTACTTGTTGATGCAACTTCAAAGACAGGTGCTCTAGCAGCACTATTTTCAAAACTCCTCTTTTGGAGTACTTCACCTGTTAGAATGCTTTTCTGTACGTTTATTTTATTGGGAATAGAATCCTCAAAGTATCCCTTGGCGACTGTTGAGGATTTCCATCCGTGCTGTTTCAATGACAGACTATCTGCGCCAGCATTGACCAAAAGTGTTGCAGATGTGCGCCGACAACAATGCTCGGTGTACTCCAGTTCGTTTGGCAATTTTAAGTATTTTTCGATCAGACTAGGTATCTTCGCAAATGAATGCACACCAACCACTCGCACTGTACACTTTCCTAATTCATAATTGACAAAAAATGTACTATGATTACAATGCTTTGGTCTTAAGTTGGCGTATATATTTCTATAGAGTCGCAAACTTTGTCTGTAACTGTAAAAATTCGTCTTTCACCATTTTTTCAGTCTGGAATGGTTATTACAAGCCTTGATTAACATTATCTTTAGTCGTTATTTTACGTAGTTCGTCTCTTCTACAAGCCCCGGCAATTCCAATAATAAAACAGCTGTAATAATATAACAATAAATACATCAGCAAAATAAATAAAAGCATTTCACCTTGTGCAAGAACGTTTTCTTTAAGGTTCATATAAAGCCATGAAGAAATTAAGGGCAATGTTCCCTCACAATTTAAATAAATTCTGAAAATCTTGTTATAAAATCAAAGACAGTTGAGAAGAACCGCTTTTGCAAGTGATATTTATTTGTAATTTAGAAGACTGGACATTTGGGAACTATTCATACTAGTTTTCAGACATAAAATCAAAAGATTTATATTTTTAATATTGATTTTCAAAACCTCGGATAAAAAATGGTTAATCGCTCCAGTAAGTGAACCAACCCTATGTAATATATGAAGGAAAAGACGAAAATAGTTCTGCTACTGTCCACAAGGTATTGCACAGAATTATTGTCACTGTCATATTTACTGTACAGCGTTGCCAATAGTTCTAGACAGCGGTAACCGATGTAATCTGTTTGATTTTTGGAAAATGAAAGTTACCTCGATAGGGGTTTGTCAGTTCATCAGTTGGATGTTGGATTGGTCCGCCTAAAGCCTTGGAGTCCTTGGACACAATTGAAGAAGTATGTAAGTAATAAGTTTTATGTTTTGCGATGCAAAATATCACTTTTGGGAATAAAACAGGACGCAAAACAGAATTGAAAAATAATAATAATAATCATAATAGCGTCTTTATTGTCCATTCCAGTTGTTTTTGAATAACATTATATCATATACATAAAAAATAACGGCATAATAGGCGGAGTTCAGCTTACAAATTTGAAAAATATTGATTAACATAAATTATAGTGAGTTGTTCATATTAGCTGCCATTTTTGAATTTTTACCAACAATATTGTTCCTTGTGCTAAAAGCAAATCTAATCTAAGCAAGATCAAGGACGGACTGACTATATCTATAACAAACCCATGTGCACTACAACCCCGAATATCAGAAAAACAAACGAAATGAATACACTAAATGATATGCAGGTGAACCGGAAAAATGGGGCAATATCAAAAATTTCCAAGAGTTCCTCCCACAGGAAAACTGACTGCACAGACATCATCAATAAACCAAAATCTGAGAAAAAGAATGAACCAACTTTAAAGAAAATGGTCCCCACCTTTGGAAATACTGAAAACGATTCAAAAGATTACCACTTTCAGAACAAAATGAGGTTTCTATCCATGGTGAGCCTGGATGTTCTGCAAATCAACGGAAATTTGCAGACAAGGAAAATACATCACGTTTTCTGAAAATTGTGGTGTAGAAGAAGAAGAAGAAGAATCTTTATTTAACCAAGTTACAAAAAATATTGTTTTCGGCAAGTCAATACTATACCACAGTATATGTGTACACTCAAGATTTACAAAATATAGAGTGGAGAAATACATAAAATGTATAGAGATACTTAAAATATTTAAAATACATAAAATTTGAAATCGTTGGACAAACCAGATTTTTAAATAACATCAATTGTTTCAGAAAAAATATTTTTGTCAACTTTCTCACATAAAAAATTTAAAAATATGTAAAATATAAAAATAATTGAAATATAAAATATATAACTACAGTATATATATGCAAATTTAAAGTTTACAAAATGTAAAATCAGGAAATATATAAAATTTGAAACCGTTGAGTAACCCAGTGTTTTGAAACCTTGAAATTGTTTTCGATTAATGGTCATCGGTGACATAGCAGTTTCCTTGAAAATTTTGTCACTCAACTTCAAAAAATGGTGTGTGAAAATATTCTTCAACTGTATAAAAACAATGAGATAAAATATGTCTTTTGATTGTGGCTTTGAATTTTCCAATATTATTCAATGATTTGATACTTCTAGGTAAGAAATTGAATAAATTCAGATCTAGAGAATTTTTTGTCGATTTTGTGAGCCTGTATTGAGGTAATCTCAAATGAGCAGCATTCCTTGTCAAACAGTTATGGACATCTGCATTGGTCTCTAGGTTGGCTTTGTTTTTATTGATTTCTAATAATGAAACAAAAATATATAATGATGGAAGGGGCATAATATTTAAAGTTTTGAAAATTTCTTTACAGTGGTCTCTGAAACCAGCACCGGCTACGATCCTGATAGCTCGTTTTTGCAAACGGAAAATAGTGTTAGCATGACAAGAATTACCCCACAGCAACGTACCGTAACTGAGATGAGAATGAAACAAAGCGAAATAACATGATCTCATAGTTTCTATGGATAACTGTTTACTCAAATTGCGTAGCACGAATATGGAGCTTGAGAGTTTTCGGCATAGTTGTTGGACATGACAGGACCAATTTAGTTTATCATCGATGACTAATCCAAGCAGCTTCACACTATGACCTTGAGCAATGTTATTGTTCGTTGAGATGATGAGATTCTGTGTTTTATCGTCATTAAGTTTCAAATTATTGGAAGTAAACCATTTTCTAAGCTCGACTAGTAGTTATAAGACTGTTTATCTTCAAATCTTCTATATTCGTGCTAGCATCAACCAAAGTTGTGTCATCCGCAAAAGCAACGCAAGTCTTCGGATACATATTGTGAAACAAGTCATTCACATAAATAATGAATAAGAGAGGTCCTAACACAGAGTCTTGCGGTACTCCATGCATGACAGCTCTATAATCAGATGATGAATTATTGATGCTCACACATTGTTTTCGATCACTCAAATATGATCTGAAGAAGTCGAGCGGCAAACCCCTGATTCCAAAAAACGTCAGCTTTTCGACCAGTATTTCGTGAGAGACACAGTCGAAGGCCTTGGAGAGATCACATAATGTAACTGATACACTTTTGCCACTCTCCAGACCTTCCACTATGTCACTCACTATCCTGAACACTGCCTGGGTTGTACTACATTTTTGTCTGAACCCAAATTGGCATTGGTCAATGAAATTATTGGATTCCATATATATCATAAGTCTTGATTTTAAAATTATTTCAAAAAGTTTTGAGAAAATAGGGATTATTGAAATTGGACGGTAATTGTCGATTTTGGCAACGTCGCCTTTCTTGAAGAGAGGTATGACTTTTGTTAACTTGAAAGCATCAGGAAAGTTCCCGTCACGTATACATGAATTGAAAAGTACTGTCAGTGGGCGAACTAAAATATCTGTCAAGTTTTTCACAATTTTACTATTTATATTGTACACGTCAGTGCAAGCGGAGTTTTTCAATTTAGCGATAGCTTCAATGACTTCATTTTCAGTGATCGGCTCTATGAAAAATGATTTGCAGGGAGTAGAGATGTCTTTCATATAAGTGATTGCATTTGTATCCGATAAATCTTTGGGCAGTGTCTTAATTATATCTTCTGCAATTGAGGCGAAAAAGTTGCTGAAATCAGAATTTTCAATGTTGTGAACAGATCTTTTGGAAGTATGTTTGTTCCTTTCATAATTCACCAATCGCCAACTATCACGAACCTTATTATCAGAATTTGAAATATAACAATCGTAGATATATTTTTTCTCTTCAATTATTTTGCATTTATATTGTTTTTTCAAAATGTTGTAAACTTTCAGATCACGTGGATCCCTAGTTGAATAAGAAATCGTTTTAATACATGATAATGTATCTCTCATACTTCTCAAATTATTATCAAACCAATCAATAGGTTGTTTGTTGTTATTTGAGTGACATTTTCTAAGCGGAAAATGTTGTTTTATAAGGGATTCAAAGTTTGTTACCAAAAAATTGACAAGGAAATCAGAATTATTTGATGGATTGTCATAAATCAACCAGTCTAAATCTTCTAGAGAAGTTTTCAGTTTTTCGATGCCACGAGAAGAAATAATTCTACGCCAAACAGTAGAAGTACTATTTTTCTCAAGTTTCAAAGTCATAATCTGAGCTCGATGATCAGCTATGCAAGCATCAAGTACTTGAGTTACATAACTAGTTTCAATAAGGTTTGTTAAGATATTATCAATGCAAGTAGATGACTGTGGGGTAACCCTCGTATAGTCTGAAATTGTTACGTCAAGACCAAAGGAAGCAACAAGGCTAGCTAGTTCGGTAAGATCAGGTGAAATTTTTCGAAAGTTTACATTAAAATCGCCAAGTAATATCACTTTTCTGAAATTATTCGTAGAATATGATAACAGTTTTTCTGATAGTTCTAAAAAAGTATCAATGTTTCCATTTGTTGATCTATATAAAGTGATGATGACGGTTTTAGATTTTACCTGTTCAATAGCGCAAAACTCGCCATCAATTTCTCTAGAGAATTCTACTAATGAAATTGGTTTGTATTCCAATTTATCATTTGTGAAAATAGCGACACCACCATGGATTATCTGTGCTCTACAGAAATAGGTGGCAAGGCTATATCCTGGCAACTTCACAGAATTTATGACAGTGCTGTCTAGCCAATGTTCAGAGATACATATTATATCAGATTTTTGTTTGTCCAAATAAAGAGCTAGCATGTCTATTTTAGTAGACAGACACTGTACGTTGACATGAAAAATGCTCACCAGACCAAGGTCAGTTTCAGAAGACGAATTTTTTATATTATTAGATGATATGGAATTTACTATGTCACCTGGACTCTTTTCTGTCTCGCGTGAAAAAACTGGTTTACCATAGCTCCTCTGGGCCAAATATCTGGGTTCCAGGCTGCTTCCCTGTTGGATGCATCAATCGTGATTTTGAAAGATGAGTAATATTGTGGATATTTTGAATTTATTTTTTCACATACCACTTCAGGAAAAACTGGCACCAAAATTGTGGATAGCTCCTCACTTGTAAACTCTGGATGGAGTTTAAACACATGGAGAAATGCTTTACTAGGTGCTAATTTCGACGTGATAGTTTCATTTTTGCCTATGATGGTAGGTTTGTTCAGTCTCCTCTTTTTCTTATAACTGATTTCTGTAAACGGAACGTTCGAGGCGTTTATGAGTTCATCACTCTTCACCTGACTGATAGCATGGGAAATTGCATTCGAAACGGCAACTCCGCTAATAATTGTCTGTTTAATTTCATTAGTATTTTCATCATCGCTTCTCTTTTCTTTGGATACAGCACGATTTTGCTTCGTTTTTTGCTTCACTACTAGTTTAGTAGGTTCGGAAGCGGTCACTGAATTGTCGATTTCAGGAGAGAAGTTAGTGGATTTCGAGGTGGATTTACTACGTGTATTCCAGAAATTATGGATTTCACTGTTCGATGTAGATGGAGTGGTGTCATCTCTATTGCATTCATTATTTTTATGCTTTTTAGGATGCCTTGAACTCTCCTGTTGTAATTTACTTAATAATTGAATTTGTTCCTTCAATGAACATATAACATCTACTTGATTTTTAATAATCAGGTCCTTTTGACTAATTATTTCTTTCAAATAATAAATCTCACTGTAATCTCCGTCATTGGCACTGCTAAAGGTGATGTCGGGGTCATCGTCACACTTAGATTCCACTTCACAACAAATGAACGTGTTGTCATCCAGAAATTTCACATTTTTCAGGTACGAAACACAACTATTATGAGATACTGTACCACATAAGGAGCACTTTGGACCACTATGAGCAATTCTTTTACACTTTTTACAGCTTTTGGAGACAGACGCATCAATCGTGTCTGATCCATACGCGGCCATTTTTATTTTTCTAGTAGTACATCCATTTCAAAACTGAAGACTCCGCAAATTTTTCGAAACTTGCAGACATTCGGCACGGGGGTAAGTTCGAAAAATGAGGCCTCCACCCAATACAAATCTGAGGGCGCTGCAAATTTCCTGAAATTCTCAGACAGGACACAGATACGAACAGTGAATTCGAATAATGAAGTCTCCGAGGTCTCCACCCAACAAAAACCAGAGGCACTGCAACTCACCAAATTCACAGACTCAGCAGAGGCCACTGAACTCGTAAAATGTGGCCACAAAGATCTCCAGCCAACAAAAGAGCGAAGACACTACAAATTAAACCAAATTCGTAGACATGACTCAGTAGAGACCCACAGTATTCGAAAAACAGGGTCCCCGAGGTGTCCCCCCAACAAAATTATGGAGGAACTGTGAATTCCACCAAATTCACAGACAGGACTCAACTGATCTTGAAAAATTATTTCCCCGAGGTTTCCACCCAACAGAAAACTAGAGGCTCTGTTAGTTTCACTAAATTCACTGACAAGGCTGTGTAGAAGCCGCTAATCAACAATAATGAGGCCCGCGAAGTCTACATTCAAAAAAAAAGACGGAGATACTGTAAACCTGACATATTTTGTATATCACTGAACAATAAGCCTATACGAAGAGCTGGAAAAGAAAAGAAAAAAGAGTATTATCCGTGAATTTGGTGAAAGGTGTAGTGCTTCCGGTTTGGTTGGATGCAGACCTCGGGGGCCTCATTATTCGGTTTCAATGTCCCTTCAGGAAATTTTTGCGCACGCCCTCAGATTTGTCTTGGATGGAGATCTCATTGTTCAAACTCAACACCCCATGCTAAGTTGTGTATGCAAGTTTGAAAAAATATAATAGGAAAGTTTGAATCGAAATAATTATAATAATGATTAAAAAAGGAATTGGATGTTTTCCACCATCATGAATCATGACTGTATGTGGCTCATCAATGTTGACTTTTTACTATAAACCTCTAGATAAAGAAAATCTTCAAAGAGCTTTTGAGACAATACACAGGGATACATTATTACAAAAATTAGTAGCAGTAGGAATAGATGGAATAGTCCTGAAATGGTTGAAAAGCTTTCTGAAGAACAGAAAACAAAAGCTTAAAATAAATAATAAAATATCAGATGATATAGAATGTGATCAGGGAGTACCACAGGGAAGTGTGCTGGGACCCCTATTATTTTTGATGTATATCAATGATCTGAGGGCGCTGCAAATTTCCTGAAATTCTCAGACAGGACACAGATACGAACAGTGAATTCGAATAATGAAGTCTCCGAGGTCTCCACCCAACAAAAACCAGAGGCACTGCAACTCACCAAATTCACAGACTCAGCAGAGGCCACTGAACTCGTAAAATGTGGCCACAAAGATCTCCAGCCAACAAAAGAGCGAAGACACTACAAATTAAACCAAATTCGTAGACATGACTCAGTAGAGACCCACAGTATTCGAAAAACAGGGTCCCCGAGGTGTCCCCCCAACAAAATTATGGAGGAACTGTGAATTCCACCAAATTCACAGACAGGACTCAACTGATCTTGAAAAATTATTTCCCCGAGGTTTCCACCCAACAAAAAACTAGAGGCTCTGTTAGTTTCACTAAATTCACTGACAAGGCTGTGTAGAAGCCGCTAATCAACAATAATGAGGCCCGCGAAGTCTACATTCACAAAAAAAGACGGAGATACTGTAAACCTGACATATTTTGTATATCACTGAACAATAAGCCTATACGAAGAGCTGGAAAAGAAAAGAAAAAAGAGTAATATCCGTGAATTTGGTGAAAGGTGTAGTGCTTCTGGTTTGGTTGGATGCAGACCTCGGGGGCCTCATTATTCGGTTTCAATGTCCCTTCAGGAAATTTTTGAGCGCGCCCTCAGATTTGTCTTGGATGGAGATCTCATTGTTCAAACTCAACACCCCATGCTAAGTTGTGTATGCAAGTTTGAAAAAATATAATAGGAAAGTTTGAATCGAAATAATTATAATAATGATTAAAAAAGGAATTGGACGTTTTCCACCATCATGAATCATGACTGTATGTGGCTCATCAATGTTGACTTTTTACTATAAACCTCTAGATAAAGAAAGTATTCAAAGAGCTTTTGAGACAATACACAGGGATAGATTATTACAAAAATTAGTAGCAGTAGGAATAGATGGAATAGTCCTGAAATGGTTGAAAAGCTTTCTGAAGAACAGAAAACAAAAGCTTAAAATAAATAATAAAATATCAGATGAAATAGAATGTGATCAGGGAGTACCACAGGGAAGTGTGCTGGGACCCCTATTATTTTTTATGTATATCAATGATTTGCCAGGGGTGGTAGGTGAGAGCTCAGTTCATCTCTTTGCAGATGATACACTAATTTATTTCTCATGTAATGATCACACGAAACTGACAGAAACCATTAACATAACCTTAAAATCCATTTACAGTTGGTGTTGTGCTAATTATTTAAAGATCAATGTTGAGAAGACCAAGTACATGGTAATAAGTACAGAAAAACGATTTAGAAGCTATTGTAACCAAAATTTTGAGATAATACTAGGACCTGATAATGTGGAACGGGTCAACCAATTTAAATATCTCGGGGTTCATGTGGATAGGGTATTACAGTTTAAAGATCATGCCAACTTTATTATGAAGACGATATCATTCAAAATATATTTTTTATCTCGTTGGGCCCCATATTTGACAAGGTGGGCAAAAATTTTACTGTACAATTCATTAGTTCTTCCTCATTTCACCAATTGTTCTACAATTCTGTATCTGCTGAAACAGAATGATTTGGCTCGTTTACAGAAACTCCAAAATAGAGCTATGCGCATAATTTTAAATTGCAGAAGGTTAACACCCATAAGAGAGATGTTGAAGCAGCTAGAATGGTTACCAATTCATTCTTTTCTTGTCTACCAAACATTAATCTTAATTTTCAAAATAAAAAATAAAATTTCACCAACATATTTACAAGAAAAAGTTAGGTACAATGACCAAATCCATGGATACAATACAAGATCCAGAACCGACTTTCACATTCAACAAGTCACATTAACACATACCCAAAATTCAGTTTTTTTCAAGGGACTTGATAGCTACAATAATCTGCCAGAAGAGATCAAACGTATAGAATCTTTAACATCCTTCAAGACAAAGTTAAAATCATATTTTCTTGATCAACAAAAAACCTAGTAGCCACTTCCTCATTTTGTTAAGTTCGTTTTAGTATTTAGCTTTGACTGGAGTACATATGTTTTAGTATGTTTAACGTATTTTGTGTATTTATCAAATATTTTTTAAAATGTGTATATGTGTATAGATGTGTGTTTGTGTGCTTATAGATGTTGTAGGTATGTGTATTTCTGTTGTATACAAGTGTATATATATATATGTTTATTTTTTGTGACAAGGGTTCAAATGCCCAATTTGTGAGAATATGTTGTATTGTTCATTCTTGATACTTATTCAATTACTTGAAAATGTATATTAGCCAAATGGACTAAATAAAGGATTTATATAAACATTTCCGAAAGCTCGACCAAATAACAAAGAGTATTATTTTAAACAGCCCAGTATTTTGACTGCATTGAGGATGTAGTCATCCACATTTTTCCTCAACTAGTCAGTCAAGACTACCCTTCGCCTCAAACAAATTATTTATATTCTATATCTCTAATGTAGATAATACAGTAAATAAATAATTCATTATTGAAGAAAAAGAAATCACAAAATCATCTCCAAAACGAGCAAGAATTGTAATAATAATTATTATCACTAGTAATCCGGCTATCCGGAATATAGCTACATAAGGCATTTAACCACATTACCATAATTAATAATCCTGTGAGCTATTTCGCAGTACTCCGAATAAAGTTGAGATTTGGCAACAATGCATTAGCAGTAGGGTTGACCGTTGCAGAAAACTGTAATTTATATGGAAATATTATGAAAGATCGCTGTAACTATCGTATAAAAACATTTCTTGTCAGTGCCATCTTACAGTTCAGAAACGCGAAATATTTGACTTTATATGAACCTCAATGGCTACTGTGCATAGAGTATAATGACCTTAGCGTTGATGACTTGAAATTATTGCCAGCTTCACTAGAAAAATATGCCAGAAGAACATTTGCTGATAGATTATTGACATTATGTTCCTGACGCCAGTTCTTGAATGTGTTGTAATGTTTTTCGTATAAAATTCGCGATTTCTGGGGGGTTAAATCCAAAGTGGCTGTAGGTACTATTCATTTCGCTATCACTATCCATTCTTGATCATAATGAACACTAACATTCACACCACGGTCTTATGCACATGAAAAATCTAGCGGCATTCGTAAATAATTAATTTGACAACAGCAAATGACAGTTATTGTCACTATATGTTTTCATCAAATCGTGAATTTACGAAAATTACTCAATCGCTGCTCTCGCACATAGAAATATATATACTTACTCTAGAATGCTAATCCCCTTGTCAAAAGTGTTGTAAGAAGTTCAAGCTAGTCCGCAATGCGCAAGCGCGTCATTAGTGATTTTTGTAACAGGTCCGGTTTTAGTAAAATATTATGGTACTTCTGAAGATTAACAAACGTTAATTCTGAATTTCGGAGAATAAGGTTGGAAACCTCATTGCCATTTGTATACAGCCGATTTGGAATACATATTCTCACATATTTATGATTCCGAATATTCAGCAAAGGCCATCAGAAAGTAGAGTACGGTAATTATTATTATTTATCGCTCTGAAGCGACTGATTTTTGGTATCACATTCACTTATCAGCTATAGTTAACCAACAAAAACCTACGAACCACCCCAAATCGTCGGTGCGAATTTCAAGGAAGCACTGGATTGGAAAATAAATTGAAAGTACAAAAAACTATAAAAATGTATTTCAGCTATTATGAATAATTGGATGCTTGAAAGCTCAAGATTTTTTTAGAACGATTCATGTCAAAATACGTAGCTGCATTTAATTTAAATCATTTGAAGAGATTAACATGCTATTTCTACGAGTATTTCTGGTTGTATTACCTTAGAGCAATTTCCATAATGGGGGTGCATGAAAAAGTGAGGCCAGAAACATTTTCCTTACCATCAAAGAAAACCACTTATTGACATTAATTTTCTGAGGCGATTCTGTGTATGTTTAGTACTTGTTGTAGGAATTTAGAAATCATAATATCAGCGGTGTGGTAGAAAGTTGTATCACTCGCCATGCATTCTAACGCAGACACAGTATTGGTACTGGTTTCAAATTATTCTATTGTCGTTTTCACATGAATCTTCATGAGGAAAATGTCTGCCACAAATTACAATTTTCTCAGTCAAATGTTCTGATGGGGTCTCTTCTTAAAAACAATAACCAATAATCATGCCTTTTTTGTCAAGCTAAAGTGATATTTAAGCTATGGTGAGCAAAGCATATAGGTACATAAAAAATTTCGTTATCTACCAAAAATGATTTATTTCAGGTATTTTTCCTCTACACAACACTAAACAGTTCATTGTTTATTTTTAGGAAGAAACGGCTTTATTAATAATGCAAATTCACGGAAGATGAAAGAATAACCGACGACAACAAACACCACACAAAACGACAAGAGAAAATCTGAAATTGTATAAACCGTCTCCGTCTTTGACACGAGTGACAGATCTTAGTGATAAGTCTTCCTGTTGATGAAAAAGCACTGTTGCACAGTCATTATAATTACAGTAGCATAGGGTACATTATTGTTTCAAATAAATTTCTTTCGCTCCTAAAATTAGGAGTAATCTATCTCTAAAAGGTTCTTTTCGGTTTTAAAAAGTCTTAAATGCGCTGTCAAATTCCTCTCTTTCAAATGACATGTGTTTTAATGCCTCATAACAAAAAACTCTGAATTGGAATACCAAATTATTTTCAAACTTGGCAACGATCTACCCAAACTACACTGATGACGCGCATGCGCACATCGTAAACGGGTCGCATACGCGGCATGCTTTTATAGAGCAAGTATATAATATACAGGGTGTATCTAAATAACACCGAAAAAATCAAAGGGGTAATTCTGTGAAGAAAATTAATGTGAGTGTTTGGTATAAAATTTTTTGAAAAAACCCTCCCCGGAAAAGTTACAACCCTTCGAAAATTAAAAAAAAAATGGTTTTTCTTTTTTATTTTCCCTGTATATCAAGCTAAAGACACGAAACTTGGTGAACATTATCTGTCAATAAGATTACACTTTTTGAAATTTTTTCAACCCTGAAGTATGCTTGGAAGGGGTTGATTATTTCAACAACTTCTTACAACTTTTTTTTAGATGAAAATTTTTTCTTTAAAAAAGTATGACTGAAAAGCCCAATTCATTGACTAACTTTTTTAACTCTACAAGTTTTTTTCGAAAACTTAAGTATTTATGAGAAAAAAATTAATAGGCTCATGTAAAATAGCATTTTATTAAACAACAGCCAACCAAATTATGATTATGATTATGAGACTTCTACAACTAAAAACAAAAGTGAACAAACAATGAACAAAAATCTGTCGAATATCGACAATACAATTATAATAAATTTTGAAAATGACCGCCTTCAGCTTTAATACAAGCATCTACCCTTTTCCTCATAGAATTGCGTATACGATGAAATATTCCTGGAGAATTTCTAATAGTTTCACACCCTGCTACAATGCGGTTTCGCAGATCATCGATATTTTCAACTGGGTTTGTGTATATGAAAGATTTCAGATATCCCCATATGCAAAAATCCAAAGGATTAAGGTCAGGGGAGCGGGCTGGCCAGTTTACAGGTCCTCCTCGACCTATCCATTGATTGGCATACACCTCATCCAGGTGAGTTCTTGCACGTATACTAAAATGAGCTGGTGCACCATCGTGCATAAACCATGAATGTTGCCTAATTTGAATGGGAACCTCTTCAAGAAGAACAGGTAATTCTTCAAGGAGATTACAATATGCTTCACCTTTTAATCGTAGCGGAAGAAAATGGGGACCAATTAAATGATTATCAATAATTCCGAGCCACACGTTTAATGAAAATTGATACTGATGATTTCCTTAAAAAAAGCCATGAGGATTTTCGTCAGCCCAAAGGTGATTGTTGTGAAAATTTCTAATACAGTCTCTTGAGAAACTCGCCTCGTCAGTAAATAAAATATTACCTAAGAACTGTGGTGCTTGGCCAATCATATTAATAAGCCACTGACAAACAATCACACGGGGTAAAAAATCTCGAATCATTAACGCCTGCACCCGTTGAAGATGATAGGGATACAACATTTGTTCTTTTAAAATTCTAAAAACAACGGAATTCTTCAATTGAATGAAGTACGGCTTCTTCTACAGCTGCAGTTCTAACTTCTCTAGTACGACCAGAATCATAACTTCTTTTTTTCAAAATTACCACGTTCCCGCAAGCGTCGGTGAATAGTTGTGAACGTAGTATGATGGGGTAGTCTACGCTGTGGGTACTGTTCAGCATAAAGTCTTTGCGCTTTCAATGGATTACCGTTAGCACGACCGTATGTAAAATGCATATCTGCCATTTCCAAATTCGAATATGCATTCATATTTTCAGTCAACTAATATTTCCTACAATACCCAATCATAAAACTTGTGAAACAATAAGATGGGTGACAGAAAATGACACTACACAATCCTAGTGTCAGTATTAATGTTTTTATGCAAAGCACAGGCCACTAGACTTGACGCAAAATACACTCGCGTTAGCTCATCTTTTTGAAAATGCATTGCATTAGATTTTTTTTCTCGTAAATGCTTAAGTTTTAGAAAAAACTTGTAGAGTTAAAAAGGTTAGTCAATGAATTGTCATACTTTTTTAAAGAAAAAAATTTCATCTAAAAAAAAGTTGTATGAAAAAATATCTTAGGAGTTGAAATAATCAACCCCTTCTAAGCATACTTCAGGGTTGAAAAAATTTCGAAAAGTGTACTCTTATTGACAGAAAATGTTTACTAAGTTTCGTATCTTTAGCTTGATATACAGGGAAAATAAAAAAGAAAAACCATTTTTTTTTAATTTTCGAAGGGGTGTAACTTTTCCGGGGAGGATTTTTTCAAAAAAATTTATACCAAACACTCACAATAATTTTCATCACAGAATCACCCCTTTAATTTTTTCGGTGTTATTTAGATACACCCTGTATATTTCTATGCTCTTGCACCGTGCCGTATCGTAGTGACTACAGCGGACGAAAAGAGTTTGCGGACGAAAAATGTTTGCGGACGAAAACTACTTGCCTTCATAATAATAGTCGATTTTTCATTCGGAAATTGGTACGTAAAATGTCGTTTTAGTCGATACTCACTTCTCGATATAGAACATGAGAATCGAAAACTTTGTTCATTTAATACAACTGTCGCAGATTCATTTTTAGGCGAATAACCCCAATTTTATTAGAATAATCAAGCCACCCAAGTCGCAGTAATTGAATTCAAATTTATACTCCCGATGAAACAGCACTTTTTCATTAGAATTTCTGGCATTACGCAAATGACTCCGGTGAACAAGTAACGTGAATTCTAATTACGAATTAAAATTGTTTCTATCCAGGAAGTTGTGTTAATTGTTGCTAACGATGTTATCTTCCTCTAAGTGATGGCCGTTGGCTTGGCTTGTACTCGACTGCCTCAACTACCAATTAGAAATTAATTTCTTTCGGAGTTCGTGCTATGTTAAAGTTGGACCGAGGAATGATAATTTCAATTGGCCCTCATGACTTGATAATTCAACAAAGATTTTTCGCTCGGCATGTTACAGACGAAACTGTCGCGAAACGATTATTCTTGAAACGAAGGCATGATATGGATAAGGTCATTTGTGAGTGCCAGTGAAGTTATGAGAAGATAGATATTCAATTCTATATGAGAATGGAATGACACTTCATCCTTATTACCGATGTTATTCTTTCATAGGTAAATTTATAATGGTTGCCTTATATTCGACTGCCTCAAATATCTTTTTATAAATTGATTTTATCCGAAAGTTGATTGTATTTTAATATAAATAGTCCAAATGTTCAAAATTAGTTTATATTGTACCATGTTAGAGGCGACATTTAAAAAAGGAGAGCAGGGAATGTGCGGTGATGTTTCACGCCACTAACATACCCGGTAGCTCAGTTGACATGGATTCGACAATAAAAATAAATTTTGATAAGATTGAAGTAAGGGGTTTTATTTTCCGGAGCGCCACGGATTTATCACCAGTGAAAAATCCGAAACCTACCTGGTGGAACACTGCACTAATATTAGTAAAATATTGAACAATAAAAACCTATAATGGTATACAGAAAATATATAAATATGTAGAGATTTTGTTTTCAATTATGTACTTGAATAACTTGAACCAGAATGAAAGAAATAGTCATGTCCCTTACTGATAAAATATATTGGATGATGTTGCACTCACTCTATGTGCACAGTTCGGCACACAATACAAAATGAAATGAAATTTATTAATGAAGATGAACTGAAGTGTACGCTATAATTGAGAGTGGTGAATCGTTTTAGGATATCAATATTGAACCTCCATAGAGGGCTATGACAGTGATGCCATAATGATAGCCAATAAGGCCAGCTAACCAGTTGTAGTTTCTCATTTCAATGCCTTGGTGAGTACAGGTATGCACACTTGGTACACAACAATCAAACGTAATACGTGTACAGCTGGGACGAAAACCATAAACGAGGAATAACAATAATAGGGGATGAAGAAAGAAGAAATACTGAACCACAGAGGAATAGTGAAACTCCAGTAGAACAATAAACAGTAGCGGAACAGTGGAGAAATCAAAGTAGTGGAACAATAGACGGTAGCGGAACACCATAGAATAAACAATACCAGTCTGACTTCTGTATGGGGCCATACTAACCACTTTTAAGTGGGAGGGTTCTCGTTCTGCTTTGATGGTTTGTTTGCTGTCTGATAGCTAGTTTCTCGTTCAAGCGGTTTTTATCGATGAAGAAAATGACACTGCAGGCCCTAAAAATACAAAACGAAATAGGCCTAGACATCAAGAGAAAGAGGTCAGTCAGATGTGCTTACCTTATAACCTCAAAAATCTGGATACCGAACAGAGATTTCATCGAAATATACAGCGTCAAATATCGCAAACAATATGAGAAAATCTCCTGATATGAATTTTCCCAAGATACACCAGAGATGATCAAAATTTAATTAAATATGGAAAAATCAGATTCAATTGCCAAGATGTCACTCTCATGAAATATCGTACCGGAAATTGTCACTCTGGTGACTCAGACGTCAAAGTCAAAAACCCAGAGATTCAGTGTTGCCAACTGAACCAAGACGAAAATGCGCCATCCTTGGTCACTCTTAGAACGAAACACAAAGTCAGGTATTCGAAAGTGAACTACCTCAATGGCACAAAATAGAGATAGAGAAGAAATGTTTTCGTTTTGTGTTCTAACAACAAAACAATAGAGTTATAACCAAAAGTATGTTTACAAAATACCGCGGAATGCGGTATGTTATTATTTTATTTTAGCTCAAGGTCAATTCGTGTTTTCTTGAACTAGTACGGCAAATGTGAGTACTAAGATATGGAAAGAGTTGTACATGACAACGATCAAGTTGTCATTTTAAAACAGTGGCGTACATAGTGGAGAGTTCATATCAATGGCAGATAATTTCTGACGTTATGATATTAAAACAGAAAGGGGTTTGATAGTGCAAAATAGACCCGTAACAATCAGTATGATGACACTAATTTATATAACATAACAAATAGAATTTGTTCATTTGAATATTATTATATTACTTTTAGCAGCTAGATTTGAACAAAGAATGTATTTCTTATACTTTAGTACCACCTAAATGAAACAGTTTTTGGTTTTTGCACCAACGTAGAAAAAATATGGTATGCAACTCGTGCAAATATTGTTTATTCCACTCGTCGTGTTGTCCAATTCGGCCTGACGGTCTTGTCGGACAATTTCAAGTCGAGTTCAATAAACACTAACATTCTGCACTCATTGCTCAAATGACTATTTTCAACCTTATACAACAAAATTTTCAAGTTGATGTGCCTAACGCAATTTGTCAAGTTATTGCAATTTAATATAAGGCATCAGAAAGTAGGATCGGTAATGACATTTAAAATATTTTTTAGCATTGTTCCACTTCAGACCGTTCAAATTTATCAAAATAA
Source organism: Chrysolina oricalcia (assembly GCA_944452925.2). Lineage (NCBI taxonomy): Eukaryota > Metazoa > Arthropoda > Insecta > Coleoptera > Chrysomelidae > Chrysolina > Chrysolina oricalcia. The sequence continues at coordinate 55,574,841 of OX101822.2, forward strand.
GGGTACCTTCAATTCAGATATTTGATATTTTGAGTACATAGGATAAAAAGAATTATCAACGAAATCCGAAATTATTTAGGTGGTTGAAAACATAATTGAATTATTCTTTCAACATTGTATCACTTGCCCCCAATGCCATTTGGAATTTTCAAAATGATGTGCCTCTCCCTCTCCCCCTCTACCAAACAATTACAATGCCTTCTACATCAAGCATTGGCGAAATATTCTCGAACCAATATTGGCCTGAAAATATTCAGTGATATTGGTACAATATCGCTGGTACAATATTCTGAAAATATTGACAACATTCAAACGTTATATTGTCGAAAAATTGAATGTGAACATTTTGCGATATTGGTCAAATATTGTTCAGACATTTCAAATATAATGTTGGTGATATATTCTTGAAGCAATGATGGCCTCAGAACATTTATCGATACTGTGCTGCCTACTTTTGGACGCAGTTTTATATAGATCATCATAGTTTGTCCCCTGTAAAGTTTGGTATGTTGATACTTCATAATACAAGCTAACAGATGTCGCTAAAATGTCGATTTGGGAAAAAAATGGAACCTCATCGTTTTTCCACTGGACTCTTCATTTATCCTAGATGTTAAAAACACTATGTAGACAATATTATATCATCGATATTGGTAGAAATTATTCAACCAATATTGACCCACTATCACATGTGACAATCTACATTCCAGAACAGGTTCAACCAATATTCCATCAATATTATTAATATAATATTGTTTTTTAAATGTTCATTTACTATATCTATATTGGCCCAATATGAAACCAAGATTCATCCGATATGATGTGCTACCTATCACCAAAACCCACTTCAAAAAGTAGTTTATGTGATACCATTCACAATGGTGTTCGCCTCATGTTCTTATGTCAAACCGTTCAAAAGTGAGTATGGGGAGTGGGGTCTACAAAAATCCGCACAGTATAATGCAGTCAAATGTTCCTCTATCTATCTTTCTATTATTACAAGAAGAACACAAAATTATTGGAATAATAATAATAATAATAATAATTTCTTTATTGCCATGAAATTCCTATGAAACATCAGCAACGTCATATACATTTAGTTTTGATAAAAACTCTTATATAAATATATATATATATATATATATATATATATATATATATATATATATATATATATATATATATATCAAGATGGATTTATCGAGGGGCAGTATATAAAAATATAATTAGAAAACTTATTGGGTATAGCCCTCAAATTGTTGTGCAACCGTAGACACGTGTTTCGAGCTTAAGCTCTCATCAGTACGGTAAAATCAAGTGCGAAGATGTACAACACTTGGATGTAAAAATAGAATCAAAGGAAGTCAACAACAGGAAGCCAACCACACATTTGTGGCTTCGGTTAGAAGACCTTGAGCTTTCAAGGCAACAACTAACGTCGCCACGGAGGCAGATATAGCTACCAGCGTGACAATCCTACCCAGGAGAATACAATCCATCTTGATTTGTATAAGATATCGTGAACGACGTTGACGGTTAGGAGTATTTTGACATTTTCTTCTGTTTGTTACTTGGTATATTACATTTGCTTTTGATATTGGAGTTAATGTATATCTTTGAGTTCTAGACCTAAAAAATATTGGTACTTACTTTTTTGAGGTAGCTCATCTGACCAGGAATTGTTTGACTATACACTGATCATGAGAAAAACGTCGAAAAATACATGTATTGTAATTAATAGCTGAAATTGTTAAAACAGTGGCTACTAAAATTGATGAAAAAAACTTGAGGCCCATATTTAAAACAATAAAGTTGACTATGGAATTTAATGAACGAAACGTCGCATTGGAAATTGGTTCATATAAGATTATAACAAATATGAAACAGTATTGAAAGTTCCTCTGACATTTTTTTGAGACTACACTGACTAGAATTGTATGACCAAATATTGATGATGTTTTTTCGGAGTAAAACGTCGAGAAGCACATGTATTGTAATACATAGCTGAATTTGTTATGAAAGTGGCTACAAAATTCGATGAAAAAAACTAGAGGTCCGTATTTACAAAATTAAAGTTGATGATGGGATGTAATGAACGAAACGTCGCATTGAAAATTGGTTCATATCAGATTATGAAAAATATGAAACATTGAAAGTTTCGCTGACTTTTTCTTATATCATTCGAAATGGAGGCGGTAGAGCCAAAAAACGAAATTCGACTAATTTAGTTTATGGCGAATATCTCAAAAACAACCATTGATATTCAAGATCTGAAAAAAGCTTATCATTGCTCCCCAAAATAGGAAACTTTTTTCCCATTCAACCGACCTTGTAGGTCTCTCCGTTTCCGAGATAGCAATAGTGGGATCAGCTAAAAAAAACGGCATGTATATGTAGGCACAATGAACGGTCATAATTCCCAAGTTAATGAACCACTGTCTGCAAGATGTGTCATTTTTAAGGTTAAGCATATGTGACGACCATTTCCGGATGTACCGGTATTATTGATGTAATCATCATTGTATCCAACTCCTGTGCAGTGGGGAAGCACCCTGTATATATATATATATATATATATATATATATCCATTTCATTTAGGATCGAGTACGAGCAGGTACCGGTCTCTGACCCACCTACGTAACCAGATAAGAGAATGACTAAAGTATTATTCATAGCTTGAATCTGCTATGTGAATTGTACAAGAGTTTTAGTTTAGAATAAATCGTTGAACCGTTCGCATGTGCATTATTTTCTAGTCGTAACACATAGTTCTTATGATTTTTTTCTGATAGATGAATATATCATTAGATGTTGGTAAATGATACCAGAAGATTACGCTGTAGTCAATCACAGAGTGTACATAAGCAAAATAGAACATTTTGATATTGTGAATACTTATTTGGTCACTGAGGTATCTGATAAGACAACGAGCTGTCGACAATTTACATATTATTGCTTTTACCTGATCGGTCCAACGTAAATCTTTATCTATCATTACCCCTAAAAATTTGGAGGAGTTTGTTTCATCCATTCGGGAGTTGAGAACATTAATTTGAAGTTGGTCTTCCATGACGTTTTTGAAAAACATGTAATTGGTTTTATTTTTATTTATTAAAAGAGAGTTTTTATTACCAATCTACAACCTGGGACACTGTTACATTAGATGTTTCATTCAGATTACAAATATTCCTTTCTGATACAACAACTGAAATGTCAACTGCAAATAGAAAACTGAACTGATGTCAATTTGGGAACATAGATCATTAATAAATATCAAAAACAGAATTGGGCCGAGTATAGAACCCTGAGGCACCCCTACGCCAATTTGTACTTTATCAGAATAGTATACCGAAGACAGTTATATTTGGATGAAATACTGACTATTTGTGTTCGATTATTGAGGTATGATTTCATTAGATCAAGCGCTTTTCCTCAGACACCATAGCACTCTAGTTTTTGCAATAATAATTCATGATTGATGAGGTCAAACGCTTTCGACAGGTCAAAATAAATGCCTGTTACTTTATTTCCTTTATCAAGTTGGTCTATTATATAATTAAGAGAATCGTAGATCGCAGATTTGGTAGACTTATTTGGAAGAAAACCGTGCTGATTCATCACAAATATATCATTTTCAATGAAGTATCATAAGAACCTAATGTAAATGAGGCGTTCCATTATTTTTGAGAAAGCAGACAGTATAGAAATGGGCCTATAGTTTGAAATTTCATTCTTTTTTCCTTTCTTATATACTGGTATGATTTTTGCAATTTTTAGTGCATCAGGGAAGATTCCAGTAAAAAAACATGCATTAATTATATTCGATAGCGGATGACAAATTAGGTTTCCCACACGTTTGAGAACAACAGTCGGTATTTCATCAATGCCAACAGAAAATTTTGGAGGGAGGGCCATTATAATACGCCGTACTTCATCGGGGCAGGTTGGTTTCAAGAACATGGTAGTTGTTTGTTGACTGAAATTTACTTGGTTGGAAGAACTACTTATTATATACCTAGATGTATCAAAGTGAGCACTGAAATGATTTGCAATTTGCTGCGGATTTGTAATAAATTCATCATTAATTTTTAGGCTGATACTTTCCAGAGTCTTTTTTCGCTTTCCTGTTCCTATCAAGAAATGATAATTAAAAAAGTAATTGAAACTGGAGAGTGAAGGGTAAAGTAAAGGGAAAACGTTCTCTATATGTGACATCACAGGCGTAAATTATCCCATTTTACATAGAATGTGATAAAGACCACCACGACATACAATTTCATAACTTCATGTCTTCTTTGGCTATGCTTTGGTTCGTGGAATATGTGCTCTACGACTTTGCATTCATTTCATCCAACTGAAGTCACGGACTGAATCTTTCCACGCAGTAAATTTAAATCCCGCATTAGGGCGAGATCACGAACTGGGGCGAAAAATAGAAACGGAAACCGAACAGCGAGCATTTTCCACTCTGTAGTCTCGACTAAACAAGTTAGCATTCCGAATAGTTGGAGACCGACTTACAGGAAGGATCAGAGGTGGCCATGAAATATTCATACCGAGTTTTCGACACTGCTATCAGCTTTGAGGAAGTGTGCTCGGTTGGTTTACTTTCATACTGCGGGAAAATATTCTGTCAAGAATAATTTTTGGATAGATGGATAGATTTATTCGACAACATATACAATTACAATTGTTTGCTGCAAGTCAGTATAATTAAGTATAAAATTATGTCATCAGCAAGGAGACCTCTCCGACAGGACAGACAGTTTCAATAATACAAGATGCAATCAATTAATCAAACCGTTAAATCAAAACTTACAAAAAAATACAATAAAATTGCAACAAGATAGACAGATTCAACAATACAAGAAGCAATCACACTGTAAAATTAAAATTCACAATAAAATAATACCTACATTTGAATCAGATCTAACAGTATGTTCACATAGATACTCATAAATAAATACATATGTTTTGATGTTTTGATAAATTCTTCGACACTATAGGAACAGTATAGCAATAACAAAGTCCTGACTTTGTTTTTAAATGATTCTGGATGGAGATTTTTCATGTTTTCTGGAGCGTAATCGTAAAGATCCAAGTCGAGAGAGTTTCTATGACTCTTGCTTCGTTATTGTGAATTTCAAAAAAATTCTTCAGAATATCAGATTTTTTTCCTAAAGATGACGACAGATTTTCAAATTACACAAAGAACCTTTCTTGATCTCCTTCTGAAAGTCAACAGAAAATATAAATTATTTTTTCCGTAATATCAGTAGTCCGGAAAATATTTGAAAAAAAAGACAAAAATTATTCTCTCAGAAAAATCACCCCCAAATTTTTCATAGCGCTTCGATCCCAGATTTTTTATTTTTTTCTCCCAATTTCCCCCCTCTACACCTCTACCCAAATTTTCCGGTCATTTTGCGCCTGGATATTCGATTACTTCCTTTCCATTTATCCCCTCTACTCACAAGATGTTTGATGATTCACTCCCCATTTTTCTTCTCCGCCCCCCTCAAATTTACCTGTGCGCTTAGCGACCGAATGATTAATAATTTCCTCCACCACTCCCACAAAGTTTTCCAGGCACTTCAAAATGTCTAACAGGTTTGAATAAAAACTCCAAACACTCAAAATGTAAAAATATTTCGAAACATGGTGCGCTTTGTTTTATACTCGATTTTTCCAAATTTCATATTCATTCTCGTTGCCAATTCAAAGTTAATAAAGCAGTGATTGGATTGGAAAGGGAATTTGATACATAATGAGAGTGTCATATTGGTAAATAATTTGCAAAGTAAACGCAGAACATTTGATTGGTATATGGTGATGAAGTTCTAACAGAATTTCAATCAGCAGGTCAGTTCTAAAATTGATCTGTTCATTACAATTATTGCTGTTTAATATTAATCCGAGAAACATGAAATTCTCGATGTACTCCAAGCAATATAGCATAAAACGAGTGACGTTTTAACAAAAATACTAGTAGGAAACTGACTATGCTATCACATGGAAGACAGTTCGTAGTTATATCCTATTTTGTTTTCGACTCGCAACTGTCATCTATTAATTTGTTATAAACATTCAAATAACCATAAACATATTTTTTTTTAAATTGTTTTGCTTATGAAATGAAAACTAATCAAGCAATCTGGTTGCAGCAATCAAAAGAATTGTAGATAATTGAAGAACGTACAAAATGGGATGTTTTACGACCCGGTCGGATCATTACTAACGGAGAAAAACTGGAAAAATCGGTAAATTTTGCGATTTTTTGAAAAATTCATAACCCTGCCAATTTTCAAGGAATAGGGTTGACCTTCCTCATGAAAGTTTGGAGTCTTGTGTACTTCAGGTGTGCACAAAACAGGCGCTGTCAGATCTTTAAGTTTGGCGCAATTGCAACTTAAATTCTTTTATGCACCATCTTGCAGCGTGCCTGGATGCTCGAGTGATAGTCTGATTTTAATTTCTCAAACAGATTTTGAAAGTAGAAGCATAGTACCACAAATTGTTTATTCTCATTTTACGTTAAAATGGTGCGAAATGGGAGAAAAATGCATGCAAACAGGACTGAAAACGGCAGAGCCCGCGTTAGCTGCCGAGTGGTAGGAGCGTCCGGGGAATGAGGGGATTTCTTCTAATGAACGGATTACGTAATAATACGCTTCCTCCCATGGACGTATAATATCGTATAAATACAGATGGGCTCAGCATTGCCGTACCTACGACACGGAGTGATTTGAAGTCGCTCTGTTTTTAGGCGCGCGGGCTGCGGGGAAGATAGAAGGTAGCGATAGACTGTGACCTTCCCACATCAGACAGGAGCGCACGCATTTGCTGAAAATAGGGTTCAGTCACAAGAAAAAAATGCTGAATTTGAAATAATGACGAAAATATCAAAGAAAGTGTTAGAATATACATCCGATGGGACTTCGTGAAATAGAAAAACTCATCCGACATACCTGATGTCATAAAAAACTTCATTAACTCGGATAGTATCGATCCTTAGAAAATTAGGTTCACAAATAAAAAAAAAGACTTTTATGACTTTCGTTTTCAATTAATGGAAAAGCTGGAGACAGTCAATTGAAGAAAAAAGAATCAAAATGCATTTACAGAAAAATGGTAATTTATATATTCAATAAATACATGTTCTTATACATATTAAAATAAATGAATATTGTGAAGAATAAATATTCCAAAGAAATTTTCAGAGCATATTATTCAAATTCAGAAATACGAAATTTTAATGTATTTACGACAATATGCAAACAATGTTCAAAATACAGATAATCAATCTAAAATTTCTTTCTCAAAAATCAAGTACGTACAGAGTTTCACAAATACAACAATAAAATGAAAATTAAAAATTTGTTTTCTATTCTGAAATGATAACCGCCTGTTATACTCAATATCAGAGTCCTCATTCAATTATGTACCCCAAATTCACTAAACTGTCCCTCAGCTCATTCAAAGTAACTTTGGGCTGCTGCAGAGCTCTAATTCATCTCCCAAGAATATCATATATATATATATATATATATATATGTTCGATGGGGTTGGTATCAGGACTTCTCGCGGGCAAGATTGCCCGGAAATACTGGCGGGCAAAATCAAGCCGTGATCTGCAATGTTCTGCAGTCAATGAAGGCATTGTTGCTGCCCTGCATGGCAACAAGTTGTGTTTCCTTAAACTTTGCTTGAAGATATCTTTACTAGATTAGATTAGCTTAGATTCATTTGTGGCCATTTTGTGACCATTTCAGACATATTGTGTGTGCCCTTGGAAATCGTTTAGAGCCCTTGCAGTGACAAAGTACGTGTACTGATGCAGAGCAGCATTTGAAAATTCTCATCATTATTATCATTATCACATTGATATTAGGGAATTCTTGTATTGTCGTCAGTTCTTGATGTGTGTGCTCAATTTAAGATTATTCAGAGGGATCAGGGAATATATCTATCAAGAATTGAATCATCCTACGATCTATTTCACTATTTTCATGAATTTTTTCGATTTTACTTCGGTGAGTTTTCGATGAGAAGGAGGTCCACTGATATATTTCTACGTCGTTATTTTTCTCGTCCAAAACCGTAGGAAATTTTTTAGAATTCTTACGAGTTCATTATCTAACCTCTCTATATTTTTCGAGAGTTTTCGCAACTTTTTTGTCAAAATGTGGATTCAAGGTTCCCCATACCAATTTTTTTTGTAGCAATTTTCGACGTTCTAAACCGACGCAATTCATATGCTGTCTCTCTCTAGCCTCCAGGGTGCCAGAAGGGTAAACAAATTTGGCCGATTGACCCGATTTTATTTCTGCAAGTTCATTACATTTTTTTTAGAGGTGGGTTCGAGATCTCAGACATTTAGATTGCATCATAATTTTCCACGTCAGTAACCGTAAGATACTTGTGCAAATTCCTACTCGTTCTTTATGCTGCCTTCATGGAGGCCAAGGTGGTAAAATTATACGGAATTAATTGAATTTCGATTCAATTTCGGCGAGTAATCGCAACTCATTTCGATGAGAAGGGGGTCAGAGCCCTCGGACTGACATTTTCTTACGTCGTAATTTTCCACGTCTGATATACCGTCGGAAATTTTTCCGTATTCTTAGGTGTTTTTTATTTAGCCTTCGAGCGACGGATGGTAAAATTATTCTGAATTCGTTCCATGGTGTTGGCATCTAATATGTGTAAATTCATCATGACTGATAAATAGGGAGGAAATAAATACTTCCAATAATTACACTTGAAAAAGCATATGTAAATATATATGCTGACAATATTGTTTCGACACACAGTGTCATCTTCTGAGCGAGTTATAACATGTTTATAACCATGTGGCCCCATAATTTACGTTTCTACCTACTTTCTTTTCGGAATAAAAGGGCACTAAGGCTCTATAGCCGCCCTCTTCTCTGTTTTTGGATCTCATAATGGAAATTTCACATGATGGCCTATTAGGCAACATGTAGAAATACAATTTTTAATCTTCAATATTTTTATTGCAACAATTTTTCCTCTACATGTAAGTAATTACAACATACCTTGTTACATTAGGTTATATTGTGTTTCCTTTATTGTAGAATTATTATAAGCTGATGATGAGCCTATATAGGTTCGAAACATGTCCTTTTAACACTACGGTTTAGCTGATTGATAGTACTTGCCGTACACCATTACAATACCCAGTTGGTAATATTAAATTGTGGAGACGACTTTGTGTTTTCTTGCTGCATCGCTTAACTATACTACTCCACTTCGAGATACAATGGACTTCTACCACAGATATTTACATATATTTTTTCAGGTGTAAATTATTGGAAGTATTTATTTCCTCTCTATTTATCAGTTATTCTAAATTCAATTATGTTTTATTTTTTGCGAGTTTTCGCAACTTTCATAGAGAAGGACCAAATTGGTTTTTCCTATGTAAATTCCGATGTTTGAAACCAAAAAAATGTTTACCGTGTACCGTGAACCGTGTATTTGTAGATTTTTCAGAGCAAAATCCATGTTGCAAATGATTTATAATAGAATGTTTATTTGAAAAAACGGTTGGAGGAGATCTAAAAACGCGTATTCGAAATAAAACATTTCTATATTTTCTTGTACTAATGACAAATTGTTTCACATGGATTCCACGACTTCCAACTATTCCTGGGTTACGCATATACACAAATATAGAGAATTTAATTTCATCCAAAACTGACTACTTTCCTTGTCCGAGTATACAATACTAAAGTTCACATGTTTTATCCAGAACAGGAAACTGCGACTTAAACCCATTAAATTTTCAATGAAACCCGTTTTCATGGAAACTGAATAATGTATTTGCTCATAAACGAGGTCATGTTATATTATCTCCGCAAAGATGTATCAAAGAGGAGGTCACAGCCTCCTACTCACAATATAGTCCATATTGATGCTTTTATCTACTTTTTAGTATCCTTTGTAACATCACAAATTGTATATGTGATTCGATATAAAAACTCCAATCAATTCAGAATGCCGTATCCAAACTTTGATGATAGCTTTCCGAATACTAGGTCAATTAAGAAAAATGCTAACATGCCGATGATAAATAAATCACCGATATTGTTCCAAGCTTTCATTTAAATGGCTTTGTTCGCATGCGTGTCTGTCTGACTGTCTTTCTGGTTTAAACCTTGCAATCTATTCCTCAAGCACTTGCTGGCATCCGATTGAGTTAAAATTTTGTAGTTTCATTAGGAACCGATTACAATACAATAATTGGAAAAAAATACGCCAGTTGAAGGCTCTAGTGAACGAGTAAAAGCCGCAAGTTATCATGCAGAGAACGCGTAAAATTCAGAATATTTTCCGACAGTTTACGACGTGCGTAATTAGTATGTGAAAAAATTACAGTCGTGGGGCTCAGACCGCTCTTTTTCCTGACAAGATTTGCTGCTGCTGCTGAAAAATTTCCGACGGTTTCGTAAGTGGAAAATAACGACAAATACTAAATGTCAGTCTGCGGTCTCGGAAGACCTTCATCAAGAAACAGTTGTGGAAACTCTCAAAAATAAAATCTGAAAAATTCGTAATAATTGTAAAAATTATCGGACAGTAGAATAATTTAATTTCAAATAATGACTCTACTGTCCCTGGCGGCTAGATACAGGAAGCGTAGAAATTAGGAATAATTTCCGACGCTTTCGGTCATGTAAAATTATGACGTGAGAAAAAAATCAGTAAGGGGACTCTGACGTTTGGTTCGTCATTTACAAGAATAGCATAACCGTGCCGTTTTATTTTCCAAGAATCTTTGACTCCACAACGATATCTATATTTTTCGAAAAAAAGGACCCCGCACGGTTCTTATGGAAAATGGGTCCCAGTCGAATTGGCTAAAAATTTAGTATAATGTAACTCATAATGTCCTGATCAAATGTCTCCATGGGCACAACGAGATCTAATGGACAGTTTTTGAGAAACAGGGTGTCAAACATGCAGATTCAGGGTTGTTACTTACGTTTAGAACATCAATAATGTGCCGATTATTTTGTTACAAAAAGTTAAGGATAATAATTGCAATCTTAAAATTGTACACTCGAGTTGTAATGAAAAGATCGAAGGCTCTGTATACAGGGTTATTAATAATTACATAATGATTATATGTAATTCTTTGAACAAAATCAGTCAAACGCAAAAGGTCGTAGACTTGAAGAATAAGTAATTATCATTTGATTTTGATACATTTCATTTATTAACAGTCACGAAAGAATATAATACAGTAACATGACTATACAATACACTAATGCGACAATGTCAGAAGGTGGATAATTCCAAAAGACTAACCAATTTGGCAAAAAAAGAAAAAAGAACACGACATATAAATGTCTAGATAAAAACAGAGATTTAAAAACAGTTAGGAATGATCAGAAATCACCATAAAATTCTTCCAGCGAATAGTAGGTTTTCTTCAATAATAACTGTTTCATCCCTCTTGAACAGTGAATATTTCTCGAGTTCTGTATATATAGTCTGATGTAACTATTATACAGGGTCACTAAACATTTTTTTTTAGTTTTATTTATTTTAATGTTTTTCATTGAAAATATTTTTTACTAGTTCATAGTTATTTCGATTATGTACGGATTCTATTTGTTGATGGCTTACATACGCCAAAAAGCATACCACATTAGCGTTATGTGGAAGGTACCGACTTCCGAGCACCAGATTTACAAGTGGAATGATAACGATCTAGGGCATTTTCTTTTTCATGTATAAACATTCAAATTCATTGTCACTCAAACTACTCTCGTAGTATATTCTCGTCAGATTTTTTGATATGTCATTGTAACAATGACAAGATTTCTCATCTTATGATCGGTAAATGTAACGTAATCCAATAATTACTATACCAAATGAAAAGTTCTGAAATATATCCTTGCCCATCTTTGCACATGTTTCAATCCATTCGGAAATATAGCCACATACTCGAAAGATAATGAAAATCTTCATCGCCGATACATACCGTGTGAGTCACGAATTATAAGGCATTTTGGGCATTTGCACCATCTTCTACAGCATTTTTACTTGTACCAATGCTTGTCCCAATTCTGTTATCTCGAAACTTTTAGCTGATTCCACTATTGTTGATTCTAATTCCAAACTTCAAGAGTTTCAGATAATTGCCGAAATTCCAAATCAGCATAAGTGTACAGGGTGTTGTAGTGTAAAAAAAAATTATATATGTCTTGTAATTGTGAATACTCCTGTGTGTGTAAACTATATACTTATTTAATTCGGATATTTAAATGAAGTGATTTTAATTTAATATAAGTTTGAAGGTGAATATGTTATAATTACTAGATTCAACTCTTTTTTGATGACGTTTATTATGGCTGATAATGAAGCCGATCGTTGAATTTACTAAAACACCTTGTATATTATAACGAAACAATGTATCGCCGGTGTCCAGCCTTAATCCAATACCCTGTACAAAAGATGAAAATATGCAGCGTACGATGTTACAAGGTATGGTGCTACTAGATACGATTAAATCAAAGATACCCTTGGAAATAATATGTTTTACAATTAATGCAGATTCTGACACTCTCATTTAATATCTGATAATTACAGCAGACTTATAAACAGACTACCTACTCAAATATAAGTATAATAAGATGGTCCTAACAAACTGAAATCACCTAACTTGTTTTGTATGTTATGGGCGAGTTCAACCACGTTTGATGACTAGAATAGATGGGGATGAGAATGCTGCGAAATGTGAAAAAGCTTTCCGAAAAAACAAAAATGTTTTAAACCACATTTTGATGTAAATACCAAATAGCCACCAAATGTTGATCTTAATGTATTTAGTTTGTATACATGTTTGTATAAATACAACTACACAGAAAATTTTGAGTGACCCTGTATGATAGTAACCTCAGATCACCCGACATCAAAATCAAATGATATTTACTTATTCTGCAACTCTACATGCTTTTGCGTTGTTCGACTGATTCTGTTCATAGAATTACATAAACATTATGTAATTATGAATAACACTGTATACGGAGTCTTAAATCATTACAACTCGTGCCGAAAATATTATTATTGCAATTATTATCCTTAACTTTTTATAACAAAATAATCAAGATAAGATAAGATTAATTTTCTGAAGGTAAGTAACAACCCTGGCTCTGCATGTTTGACACCCTGTATATCAAAAACTGTCCATCAGATCTCGTTGTGCCCATGTAGACATTTGATCAGGACATCATAAACTACATTATACTAAATTTTCGGCCAATTCGACACGGACCCATTTTCCATAAGAACCGTGCGGGGTCCTTTGTTTGATGATTTTCTGTCTGACCTACCGATATATCATGATCGACAACAGGTATGGTCATCAGGACGGCGCAACGTGTCATTTTACTTCAGAATTGAGACAATACCTGGAAAATACGTTTAATGGAAAATGAATTCATAGATATTTTGAGATTTTTGGCCAGCAAGATCGCCTGATTTAACCCTGTTTGATAATTTTTGTTTTTTCTTGTTGTGGTTGATGGAAGTAAAGTTTGTAAAAAAACATTTTCAAAATTGTCAAAAACAGAAGTACATATTTTGTTATTGAATAAGATTTATATTTTCCGATATTGTACCTCGTATACGATGGAAATTTCATTACCTGATGGTTGTGATCCAGGTTTTCGACCATGCAAAACTCTTTTTGAATATTTCGTTTTTTTTTTTAAATTCAAAAAGTACCTAAATGCTATTTTAGGTAATAGATAGGTGAGACTGGACTGCAAGTGAGTTTTAATTGAAGACAACTTTGTCACAAAACAATGGACTGTTACGGGTTTATTTTGCACTAGAAAACCCTTTCTGTTTTAATACAATAACATCAGAAATTCTCTGTCATTGATATACACTTTCCACTCTGTACGCCACTGTATTCTTCTTCTTCTTCAGATTCCTCAGAATGACAACTTGATCGTTGTCATGTATAACTTGTTCCGAATGTTAGTACTTACCTTACTTACCTTACTACTTACTAGTTCGAGCGGACATGAACCGGCCTTAAGCTAATGACAGTTATCAGTTGTTCTATTTTGCAGTATGACAGCGTTATTTTGTAAACATACTTTTGGCATTGTTTATATAGAAGTAAGATAGTTAGTCAATGCCTGTGTAATTGGTGTTGGACGCAAACGCGAGTGTCATCTAGCGTGATTAGTTACAAACATGAATTTTTGACGTCATTTTAATGCAGGTTCCTTCAAAAAACCCTGATTTTAATGCTGTCCCATTGTTTCCATCAAGTTACGACATGACTTGGAGGCCAGATCACTGAAGTTACGACATGACTTGGATGCGAGCTCACTATCGCCATCTACATGTCGCATCCATTTTGATCCAATTATAATCCCATAAGGTTGACTAACTATCTTCTATATAAACAATGCTTTTGGTTAGTCTATTGTTTTGTACTTAGAACACAAAACCGTAACATTCCTACTCTATCTCTATCTTGTGTCCTTGAGGTACCTATTTCACATTCGAATACTTGACCCTTTGTTTGTTTGGTTCTGAGATTGAGAGGCTGGCGTTTTCGTGTTGTTTCAGTTGGCATCACTGAATCTTAAGGTGTTCTTTTCATAGCTCCTATTAGCTCGAGTTAGTTCCTGGACTGTTCCCACCGAACACTCACGAACAAGAAAGCGCCTTGTCAGATATTGACAGTTTTGACTTTGACGTCTGAGAGATACTCTCTTCTTCCTTATTTGATCTTGATGAGTGACTGACCTACTTTGAAGATTTCCAATTAAAGTTTGATCATCGTTGATGGATCTTTGGAAAATTCATATCAGGAGTGTTTCTCATATTGTTTGCGATTTTTGACGCTTTATATTTTTGAGAAATCTCCGTTCGCTTTGCGGATTTTTGAGGTTAGAAGTCACTTCATCATTGTGTGAAACCACTGGAACGAGAAACTCGCTATCAGACAGCAAACAGACCATCAAAGCTGTTATCAGAACCCTCCCACTTAATAGAGGTTAGTATTTGCATTTGGGCTCTACTTATGGCCCCATACAAGTGTAATCAGAAGTCAGACTGGTATTGTATATTCTAGGGTTCTCTGCTGCGGCTACCACTCTGCTACTACTTTGCTCTGCTGCGGTTAGTCCTGCTACTACTCTGCTACCGATTATTGGAGTTCCACTAATGTGATTGTTCCACTGTTTCGTTGCTATACGATTGTCTTTCCACTGTTCCACTACTGTGATTGTTCCTGCTCAACTGTAGTTGTCCCGCTGTATATCTGTTGTTCAGCATTCCTTCGCTATTCGTCCCAGCTGTACATGTACTTTGATTGATTGTGTCATACCCACTGTGCACCTGTATTCACCAAGGCACCGATGAACTACGACCACAATAATTGGTGAACTGGAATGCTTGAGAATATCTACGTAGTATCAGGTAAGTTTAAAATAAGACTGCCCCTAAGGCGTAAGTATCCATAACTGTAAGCTATCATCGTGACGTTACAGGCATAGCCCTCACTGGAGGTTTCATATCGATATATTCAAACAATACCATACTCTCAATCACAGCATTCACTTGAATTCATCTTGGTGGTTAATATTTACATTAATTCCATTTTCTGTTGTATGGTGAGCTGAACTGTGCACATACAGGGTGTGTAACGATCAATATATTTTATTAGTAAGGGACATGACTATTTCTTTTATTCTGGTCCAAGTTATCTAAGCGTAAGGGAAGACAAAACCTCTACATAAATATATATTCTTATTATACCATTTACAGGTATCTATTTTTTAATATTTTAGTAATATTAGGGCAGTGGGTTGTCCCATTCCATCAGGGTGGTTTCGGATTTTTCACCAGCGATAAATCCGTGGCGCTCCGGAAAATTAACCCCATATTTCAATCTTATCGAAATCAATTTTTATTGTCGAATCCACACCTACTGAGCTACTGGGTATGTTAGAGGCGTGACACATCATTGCACATTCACTGCTCCCCTTTCCTAAATTTCGCCCCTAACAGGACCTTTCCAAGAGATGTGAGGTAACACTGAAATTAGAAAGTAAATACGCTAATATCACTCGGGATTTTTTATTTATTTTTTCTGACCGCTAGTTTATCTATAATTAGCAGAAAAGTGGTTTCGTGACGTCACGTTCATCAAAACTAAACTTGGCAACGTTGTTAAAGTTGTGCACCAAATTCTCATTCAAATATAATGTGTCGTATGACAGTTGTCATTTGATACCAGATGGGTTCTTTCGTCTGTTGCACGGTGCGATCAATAAGAATAGTTTGTCTCTGTCTAACTCATTTGACTACCCATTTGGTACAAGTGAAGCAGTTCCATCAGATCTAAACTTCAAAGAACACTACCTTGATTTACTTTTTGAGGTTAATGCGGTTTTCTCAGTTTTGAGAGCTTTTGTTGTTTGTGTTCTAAAATTTGTTATTAATTCCTGTATCTCCAGTACCTGTATCCCTGCAATAACTGGACATGTCGAAAAGGTGCTTTGTACCTCGGTAAATTATCCGAACTTCCCTTCACGAAGCCTTGTTCCATATTTTTAATACACAATTACACAAATAAATTCACACCAAATCGTTTATGATAACACGTCACTACATTATTATCGAGTTTCTCAGTTGAATGTTGCTTGTTGAATGTAAATAAAATAAACATTAACCTCACATCTCCATATAACTTTTGACAGTTGAGAACTGTAATTACGATTTGCTGTGTTGTCAACGCTCGTTCTTCATCAAAAGGATGGTCTGTTCAGAAAATTTGAAAGTTACAAATACAATAAAAAATAGCTAATATGTGGATTTTTATATATGATTTGATCAAGTGATTATTTCTCAACGACTTATATCATGCTAGAAGTTATATTTTTAAGGAGAACGGTATTGCTTGTTTCGGAACGTGGATTATGGTGGGAGATATTTCCGATGAACGTGACGTCAGCGGCACACTTTCAAATGTGATATTTTTTTAAAATGAAAGAAAAATAATGGAACTTTTTGTTGAATGGACTTTTCAGACTAACAACTATCGATTTAAACGAGTTTTGTAATTTATTTTCCTTAAATGTAAAGGTCCATATTTTCGAAAATAAATGGATTTGAAATTTTTTAAGAAATCTTGTGAACGACTGACAGTATGTCTGAGGTTGTGTGTGAGGTTTCAGACCATACATACCTTTTAATAGAACGTTACTTTGTTTCGTAAAATTACTGACAAAGAAGTTTTCTATATACTGCGAACTTAAGTGTATATTATATGAGAAATTATACTACATAATCAAAAACACGTCAAATTTTCAATAATCAACTGAGAATTTCCAACCTACAGAAAAACTCATATTTTAGCATAATTGGAATAATCATATTTATTACAGATGTTGCAATGAAATTTGCAAGTTATTTTATGAAGAATGACATTTTCTGATAAATTTCAAATAAATACAAATATTATCCGGTCTCTGTATTATCATGATCGCGAGTAATTCAGGTTTTTTTTATATATTTTGAATGAAGTGTTCATACAAATTCTAAAAAAATTTTAGCTGATATCTCTATGATATACCACTAGTCATAATTTCAATCTCAAATTCCCCAAGAGTTTGTTTTTTCTCTCACATTCTGTTCGTAAGATATTATTTTTGACAAAAAATGAAAAAAGATGTTGAATTTAGTTCCAGTTACAAGAGAAGTAAACAATTGAAGTTTCAAATAATACCTTCAATCAGAGAGAAAATATCGCAATCAATTAAAATACATTTCAATGTCTAACCAATGTTTAATTTTGGTTTCTGTGAAAGTGGTTATCAAAAATTATTTCAAATTGATAATATGAAATGTTCATGATGAAAGGAAACTGAAATTGAAGCAGCTATTTTTTATTCTTCGATGTTTGAGATTTGATTTTTGAAGGCTGTTTTTTAGCTACTGGTGTGTCGCTTGTACTCCGTTTTGAATTGTCCCTCTGCTTTGTATTATGAGTCGAAGTAGAAATATTTCGTTGTGAAAGGCCAGAATCCACCCTGCTTTTAGTACTTGAAGTTTTCTTCATATTTATTGTTTGTGGTTGGGAATTCTTTGTTCTCAATGGACTGCTGAGAGTGTATTTATTACGAAAAGCCTTATCATCGAGACTATGAGGTTCAGTTTCAGTTTTCTCAGAATTACATTCTGAACAATTTTTTGATTCGTGATTCATAAATTTTCCCAGAGCTTTTGCACTTCTGTTTTTGATTATTGCAATATCACCGTCGCTAATTGTTTTACCAACTTTTTGGATAGTTTCTTCGGAGATTTTCAATTCAGTCTTTGTTTTCAACAATCTGCTCCTTTTTACTTCGGAAATCCTCGATGTTTCACAATCCTTACGTTCAGAGATTTTACCACCACCAGCTATGAGTTTTTTTACTACACTCTCTACTGATGCGAAACGATTGGAGACTCGATAGCTCTTTTTTGGAATACTGTCAATCTTCTGTTGCCCTCTGTATGACATTTTGGCAGTGAAGACTGTGAAGTTAACGTTCTTCAGTTTGTTTGTATCTTCAGGCAGTTTGTCATTTTCAGAATTAGGTTTGCCAATTGTTCTGGCAGAATTTTTAGGTATTTTGGACTTACTGATTGAGTCCAAATGTTCTCTGAGTTCGTTGATACTCTTAGGAACTATGTCAGAATAATTTTTCTTGGCAAGATTTTTCGTTGTCGCTGCACTATATTTGGAATGCTTCATGTCTGAAGTGGACATTTTTATGGAATTCTCTTCTGATTTGCCAGTTTTTCCACTAGAATTGCCATATAACCGACTTGGTGAAATATTTCCAGAACTCCTCTCAGGTTCATCATGTTTACATTTACTTGGTTTATGACACTTTGGACAACTTTTTTGATCCGTTCTGGAATTTTGCAGATCAACTGACACAGTTTGATCCTTTTTCGTGATATTACGGACTGTTTTTTCCACACTTACGATTTCTTTTTCATCGCAGCTACTGCTTTGCTCTCTCGTCGATTCTTCCCTAACACTGGTCTGCAAAGTCACAAGTTCTCCATCATGTTTCTCATTATGAGCAAGGTTTTTTTGTTGGTGTGGCAATGCGATATGGTCCATGTTTTCTAGAGATTCATTCTCACTCTGCAAATTTACAGAATCAATAGTTTGCTCTGAATCGCTGAATTCTTGGGAGTAACAACTATCATCTGAAGCATAACCGTTTTCAGTATCTTCTTGAGTAGGTGTCACAGTTTTGTCATCAGTGAATTTCTCATCACTGCCCTCCCTATGTTTTTCCTCAAAAGTTTCTTCACTGTTCAGTTTCTGGTTTTCGTCAGAGGCATGCTTCATATTTTCTAACAATTTGCAAAGCGCTTCTTCCTCTTCATCCATATAATTTTGAATTAATGATTGTTCTAATGCATGCATGCTACGCAATGCTTTTTCAATACGAATTGCTTCATCCACGTCTTGGGTAAGAGGAGTCGCAAGCTGAAGTGGGTGACTGAAATCAGCAATAACTTCTATTTCAGCATTTTTCGTCTTTTCTGGAATCATTTCTGGGTGTATATTACAATACTGACGTACTTGTTCGTCTGGAATTATGTTTTCGTTTGGAGATATACCAGCAAACTCTTGTTCAGCATTCAGGAGTTGCACAAACCAAGGAAAATCTTCCGGAAACACAACTTTGGCGTTCTCAGTTGAATCTTTTATCGGTAACGGTGGACATTTGTTATGTGGACGATTGGTATACTTCTTGTCCAGAGTTTCAGCAAGGTTTGTTGAGGCACTGAGAAAATTGTAGACGGATGTTATCATTGTCCACCAGGCATCCATATCATTGCAAGGATTGATATCACGAGTTGGAAAGCAGCATTGGTTAGACATCACTTGAATTTTATGGGTATTGAACGAAGGTATGATTGATTTTTATGACACTGACGTTGTAAGCTTGTGTTGTATGTTGTGAGATGAGCCTGCTATATAGTCCAGTAACCATAGACAAATATGAGCCAAAAGTGAAGGATGAATTTTAACAGCATGAAACTTGACACGTGACTTGGATGGATGGATGGATGGATGGATGGAATAAGAGACGATGAAATTCTCTATAGAATAGTTCAAGGATACTTTGAATCTGCCAGGTCAGGTTGGGCGAGGTTAAGAAAAAATTGCAGAAAAACCAAAAACGATAATTGCCTTGAACATTTTTGGCGGAAATGTCTGGAATAAATTTTTTCTATAAAAATAACCGCTCATTGGTAGAGTGTACGAATGCACAGGAATTTGAGTGAACTATTCACTACTACTACATCTTCAACACATACTGAGACACAATAGAATAGTAAGTTCGAACCATACTGAAAGCGATTTTTTTTATTACTCTATTCAACAGATACAAGATTCAATTATAGCATAGGACTATACAAGATGAACTATTGGTCTGATAACACTCACTTATCGATATCAATTGGTGGTAAAAAGAAAAAAGTTTTTTTATAGAGGCCACACTTCATCAAAAAATGTCAATGATTTCATTCATCTTAATATATGTAGAGCATATTTTATATACAGGTGCATTCGCACACAAAATTACACAGAATAATGATGATATAAAAAGTGAAGAAAACTGAAACCTCTCAGATTTTACTGTCGATTCAGGGCACATATAAAACGATATGCGGAAATGCCTGGAAGACATTTATTTTCTCATAAATGCTGAATGTGGTACGTAAAAGTGCACAACCACATGCACTTTTTTCAAACTTCTTACCTACATTTTAATCTGCAACACATATTGGAAGACAGAAAACAGAATTTTAAGCCATACAAAACCGATTGGCATACCCAAAATATACAGATACAGAATACTCTTAAATCATTGGTGATTTTACTTTGAAATCTGACTAAAATTATATTATCAAATGTCAGACATTGACAAGAAAGAATAAAATGCGATGTTGTCTAATTTTCTCAAATTCCAGCAAATTAAGTGCCAATTACTGTTTTGTAGAAAATAATAGAAAATTCCATTTCTATGAGTTCTGACGCTTTTATAGATGATAACTGTATTGTAAAAACCAAAATTAGTCCCTAAATGTGACACGAAAAATTTTTATTGTGTAAATTAAATCTATTCGAATTATTTGGATAAAGTGGTGGCCATGAGAAGGGCCGTTTTTGTTGAATGGAAAAATTATACTCCAGTTTCCAAATTAGAGTAAAATCTTCTTCATCCGCATTTGAAGCTATTTGAATAATCGAAGAAATTTTTGGCATCATACAATTTACTTGCCAATACAAAAAATTCTTCGGTTCTGGAATTTTTTGGATGGGCACATCTTTTATACCAATAAGCGTGCAAGATTTTTAGGTATTCGTCCCTTTTTTACGTCGCAAATCCGCGCGCGCGGATTTGCGAAATGTCGGCCGAGCGCATGCGCATTTCCGTTTCCATGTACATTTTTGTAATGTTCATGTAGGTAGACTGAGTCTGTTGCGTTTACTCATAGAAATTGGAAATGCTTTGATTTTGAAAGATTTGAGGAATGTAGGACAAGTGCCAATTCATTTCCTTTTCCGTTGACGTTCCCAATTAATTTCTATTCAAAATAACTTGAACTGCATCATATCAAAAATTCAGAAAAATCCACCGAAATTTTTTCGTTTTGTGTCATTTTGGGGGTGGGGGTATAATCATAAAAAACTGCTATTTTCCTTATTTAGGCATATTTAAACATTCGACGATACATTTGAAGGCACCCGAGAAATATTTTTTTTGCGTTTCGTAATAGGAGTTGGTGGAAAAAGGGGAGGGGGTAATAATTTTTTTTATAAAACAGCACAATATTGTGCAACATTAGCGTCAATGAAACAAGTGAAAATATTGTTACCGGGTTCAAAAATAAATAGTCTGATCTGCGCAAGGGGTGATTTCAACGCCCACTAGCAGCAAAACTGTTCATTTTTTTGGGTTGGCGCAATGGTAACATTGGTTGAGAATTACATGGACTACATCATATCAAAAATTCGAAAAAATCCACCGGGACCCAAATTCCATAAGGAGTTTGCGGGGTCCTTTGCAAGCACTCTGCGAATACCAGTCGCCTCGTTCATGTGGCGTGACGTCACACACTAGAGCGCTGCGTACTATGAAATTATTCTTCCAAGCGCAACTCCCATAACTTTTTCATTTCTAGAGATATTTCAATGATTCATTCACATTTTTGTTTAATTTTACTTACATTTTTAGAATTTTAGAATAAAAAATGAAAACTAGTCCATTGCTTTAATCTACAACCCCAAGATCACAATTCTCTACTACTCCCGAGTTCCAAGATATTCCTTTTCGTAATCTTCGTGGGACACCCTCCACCCTCTATAAAAAGTGAATCATAGGTAGGTAGGTTATGTCATATGTAAAAATACCTATATACTGAAATTCAGGAAAAAGTCGACGAACTTGAATAAATCATTTGCAGACGAACAAATACGTTTTCTTCAAATATACGGTTGCATCTGCAAAAAAAATCTGAATCGACCCGCCGTTTTCTGAAGACGTATCGGTACGAAACGAAAGAACAGAATAGTTGTTTTGGATTTTGTTGGCGGTCACGTTGAGTCGGTAATAAATTGTGGGAATTTCAAACACAGATATATAAATCTCGTGGAAACTCAAAGACGTCGCCTCGAAATGCTTTATATAATGTGATGCCTGGCTTATTTTGAGCGAGACCGTCTGAATAAATCTCATTTCCACGCACTAATGAATTTTGTGAAACTTCTGTTTGATTTTTAGCAGTGAGTCGTGCATTTGCCGTAATTGGGATGAAGGTTGTTTTTGAATGTCGTTTCTTAATTTTCCTTATTCCTTTCCCTTGGGTGGTCTGCACACAAATCAAGCAAGCATTAGACGTCAGGAGTGGAATCAAGACAACTTACATCACACTTTCTTTAGGTTGTATTATAGTCTACAAGGACTATTTTGGTGAATTTCTCTTCAAGGGCACCGAATATTATGATCCAGGGCTCATTCGATTCGGAATGACCTCTGGAAACTTTTTTGAAAAATTTGAAAGTGCGCCGGCAAAAATTGCAAAAGTTAAAAACAATTATTTAGTGAAAAAAAAAAAGAAGAGGTTTGGTTTTTTGCAAATATCTCGGAAACTATCGGAGATAGGGGAGAGTGGTCCACGATGGGACATGGGCCACGATGAGACATTGCAATATTATTGTTTAGGTAAAGTGGAGGCCTCTATTGCTCAAGCCAATAAATTCTCTCCACGTGACTACTCTCTTATAAAAATAAACACCTCAGTGGACCGCGTTTAGTTGAGCTATGATTGCCAGTGAGTTCCTCTGGCACAAAAGTCATACTGGAACTTAAGATAAATTTTTTGTATTATTTTCAAGGTTAGTCAATAATAGTTCTTTTGTATTTCACGAGTGTGAAATATTCAGTACTGTGAATACACATGGATTTTTTTTCAAACGTGTAAATGGGCAACCATGAGACACGGTTTTTGGTTCACCTTGAGACATCGTCTCAAGGTGGCCCAATGAAGAAATTATTTTTATAACAAAAAATTACAAATTTCAGATGTCCAGAGGGCGCAAGAGAAAAAGTCAAAAAGGTTTGTGTTCGACAAGTATTGATAGGGGAACGTGGTGTAAAACTATCGCTACGTAAAGCTGCAACAGATAATGGATTATCTTTCCAGACATAGCAGAGATATGTTGAGAAAGAAAGAGAAAAGGCAAATCCTAACATTGAGATCTCCATGAGAAGCAACTACAAGAATAGGGTAATTTTCAATGAAGATGAAGAAAAAGCGCTGGTAAACTATGTCATTACATGCTCTAAGATGTGTTATGGTAAAAGTACGAATGACACGCGTCAGTTGGCTTTTGAGATGGCAGAAATTAACAATAAAAAAATACCTATGAGCTGGAAAAACAATAAATTAGCCGGTGTTGACTGGTTACAAGGGTTTCTAAAGAGACACTATAAGGAATTGAGTATTCGACAGCCTGAAGGGTGCAGTCTTTCGAGAGCATCCACATTTAACGAGCATAATGTCAAGTTATTCTTTGATAACATTAAAAAAGCATTTGATCGCTCAGAAATATTGTCTGAAGGTTCTCGCATCTACAATCTTGATGAAACCGGTACGACTACTGTACAAACACCAAAAAAAGTACTATCAGCGAAAGGAATCAAGCAAGTCAGCAAATGCACCAGCGGTGAACGTAGAGTATAATAACTATCTGTTGCATAATAAGTGCCAATGGAAATACCTTGCCACCTGTTATGGTGTTTCCTCGGAAAAACTTCAAAAATCACATGATAAATGGAGCACCTGCCGGTACGTTAGGTCTCGCAACTGACTCGGGCTGGATGAACGGGGAACTCGTTCCATCCGTAATGAAACACTTCGTAAAATATAGTGGATCCTCCAAACAAACTCCAACTATTTTAATATTTGATAATCACGAGAGTCACATCACAATAGAAACGATCAATTATCACCCTACCCCCACACTGCAGCCTTAAGCTGCAACCATTGGATGTTTCAATATTTCCCCATTTAAGGCACATTACAAGGATATATTGAAAAATTTTTAGCCAACTAGAGAACCAAACAAAATTTCAATTTAAAAATATTTTATTTCTCTCATATTCTCCTCTTAATTGGAAACATTTATTACAGCAAACCTGCAACGTCTCTAGACCTTTCAAAAAAAAACATTTCTTCTTGCTCTTCAAACCAGACCTCTACAGCTTTTATTACCTCCTCGTTGGAAGAAAATTTACGAACTTTTAAACTTTTTTTCAGTTGAGGAAAGAGATGATAGTCGGACGGAGCCAAATCTGGTGAATAAGGGGGTGTTCTAGTAATTCAAACCCTAAATCACGAATTCTTTGCATGGCAACATGAGATTTGTGTGCAGGGGCGTTGTCCTGCAAAAACAAAACACCTTTGGATAGCTTTTATCTTTAATTTTTTTCCGTAGAGTGGTCAGTAATGTCGAAAAGTAGTCTCCAGTTATTGTTCTACCCTCATCCAAAAAATCGATCATGATTACTCCATGACAAACCCAAAAAACTGAAGCAAGAACTGTTCCAGCAGATTTTTGGAAACGAAACTTCTTAGGTCTTGGAGAACCGGAGTGTCGCCATTCCATTGATCGTTGCTTTGTTGCATAGTAACAATACGGTTTAAGAAGTCTTTATCGTTTTCAAATCTAGCACAGATCGAACGCGATGCTACTACCCTTGGACGCTTTTGGTAAACATTCAAACATTTGGTAATCCATTTTGCAGCAATTTTTTTCATGTCCAAATTTACGTGAACTATATGATGAACGCGTTCGTATGAAATATTCAGTGCTTCAGATAACCGTTTTAGCCCAATTCGACGGTCTCTTAAAATCGTGTCATGAACTTTACCGATATTTTCGGGGACTGACACAGAAACTGGCCTTCCCGATCGGTGATCATCTTCAATGGAAAATTTACCCGTTTTGAAGCTTGCAGTCCAATTTTTGACGGTCGCATACGAAGGACATTGATCACCAAGGGTATTATGCATATCTTCGTAAATCTGCTTACCTCTTAACCCTTTTTAAATACAGGTACTTGATGATGGCTCGATACTCCAATTTTTCGATTTTCAGAATTTCTGTGGATATATTTTTTATTTTAATTTATTGCGTTACTCTGGTTTACTTTTTTGATGTCAAACTTCACACTTACACTTCTAATAAGTTATTGTTGGTTGTTATGGTAACGCAATATTTTGTTTATGCAGGGAACTGGTCTAGGCTAACTAGATATCAATACATCCTCGTATGAATAGCAATGAGAAACAAAGATTTGTGACCTGCATAAATTGCAATTTTTATTACAACTGTACGGATACAAAATAAAAATAATTTTCCCAATGTACTTGTAATAAAGCAATTGTTAGAAAATGTTGGTGTTCCTTATCAATAAAATTCCTTGTTGTTGGTTTTAATCTACCTCATTCAAGAAATAATCTTGTCGTATATCACACGACCTATAAATTTTAATGGATTTAATGGATTAAACTATAAAAATATTTTTTGCATGATTGTGCTTCTTAATAAATAACCTCATGTACAATAATTTCAAAATAAAACCCCTCGACCGCTTTGCGGTCGCGGGATTTCATCAAATTATTGTGTATTCAACAATTTTCCAAGCAAAATCATGCTCAAAATATTTTGATAGTTTAATCGATTAAATTTATAGGTATTGTGATATAACATACGAATAATTTCCGCTAAGAGGTCATGTTTCGCCGCAAATCACAAAAATCCATTTTCAACTCCTAAACTGCATCCCCATTTCACCATTTTGAGTGTTTTCGTGTTTAATTTTTTTTCCTCAAAGTTGGAACTACAACCACATTTTCCATTTGGTCCTTGCCTGTTACTTTTTTTATTTTAAGCGTTTAGAATTCGCTTTGGCACCAGCCTATTAGCAAATATTATTGATTGGGACGATGACTCCTTATCTTTTCTAAAAACAATTATATGTTCTTATCGTTAAGGCTCAGTCAAACTCTTAAACTTTTCATTCAAATAGGACGAAGCTTTCCACTAATTTCCATCTTTTTATTACGATATTATGTTTAATCTCACAAATGAATTATTCTCGGAGGAACAAAAACTGTGAAAATTCCCGCACTTGAGAAATTTCTGGAGAAACTGCAGATAATTTCAAGTTAAATTGCCGGCCCTCATTCATAATAAGCTGAAAAGTGCGTGATTACTGCAAAGCTCAGCCTGAAAAACGCAGAGAAGTCGTTAAGGTAGAGCTACGAACATGGTGTCGCCCCATCAGGCTCAACTTTAATAACGCGGAAGTAACAAATAGCTTTGTTGGGAATGTCGCATGATTCGGTCCCTAAGTGACACTCTACAACTCGTGGTCACAGTGGGAAACGTTTAAATTGGTTATTTGGAAATGTTTACACAACGAATCGAATCTCATGGAATGCGATTTTAAAATTCACTGCTATGGTCAATATAGAATCATGGCTTCAATAACGTTCTGACATCATCATTATGAGTATTGAATCCAATAATTGCAATCGCTAAGCACCGTTTGAAAAATTCCTTATTACAGTAATCCAGTCTCAATATAATCAAATTCAGCATCAGCTAAGATGGTTTACTTTTCCTTAGTTGAGTCCCACTTAAGGTATGGTATTGCCTTCTGCGGACTATATATTCATATAAAATTTGGATCAACGTCTAGTGAAATCAGTCAAGTGAGAAAAAATAAAACAAGAAATGAAGGGTGTACTTCCTTGACCATATCAAAATCCTCCTGAACAAAGAACTCCATCATATACAAGAGTGGAAAAATGTATAATCATCTGCCAACTAGTCTTAGAAACATTACTTCACTTAAAAGCTTTCGAAAAAAAAATAATTTAAAAAAATATATATAAAACCTCCCTCTTTCCCCCAACCCCTATTTTGAAACACAAAAAAATAATTTTTGACTACTTGTGAATTCTTCATTAAAATAAATGTTTTAATCAACTCAAATCAAGGAAATTGTACAGTTGTTTATTTTCACCATTCCTTACCTTCAAAAAAATATTGGTGGATTTCGTAGGGCGTAGTTCATGTTATTTTAGTATCAATTAATTAGGCGAAAATCTTGAAAATGAATTAAAATTATAATTATCTAATTTTACAATGAAAATGTAAAGTTTTTATTAAGGTTCATGTAAACCCATGAAATAATTAACGGCAAGTTTAAAAATTCTGAAAAAAATTCGAGTTATTCTGGCATTCAAATTGAATAATTAGAGAGATGTAGAAGAAAATCTGATGAACAGTTTTCGAGAAAAAAAAATAAAAACTTAATTTTTAGAGGTTTTTTAAGTTTTCCCAAAAACCATTCATCAGATTCCATTTCAAATATCATTACATATCAATGTCAAGGTAAAAGATAATCACGATTTTTTCAGAATTTTTAACTTCAACGTTCTCTCACAATTAAAAAAAATTCTGAAAATCAGTTGAGAAGAATCGCTTTTGCAAGTGATATTTATATGAAATTTAGAAGACTGAACATTGAGGAACTATTCATACTATTTTTCAGACATAAAATCAAATGACTTATATTTTTAATAGTAATTTTTGAAATCTCGGACAAAAAACGGTAAATCGCTCCAGTAAGTGATTCCTCTGTAGAATATGAACGGAAATACGAAAATAGTTCTGCTACTGTCCACAAGGTATTGTACAGAATCATTGTCACTGTCATATTTACTGTACAGCGTTGCCAATAGTTCTATACTGCGGTAACCGATGTTATTTGTTTAACTTTTCTAAAATGAAAGTTACGTCGATAGGAGTTTGTCAGTTCATCAGTTGGATGTTGGATTGGTCCGCCTAAAGCCTTGGAGTCCTTGGACACAATTGAAGAATTATGTGAGTATTGAGATTTAAAATATCAGTTCTGGAAATGAAACAGGAAGCAAAACAGAATTGAAAAATAATAATAATAATCGTAATAGCGTCTTTATTGCCCATTCCAGATGATTTTGAGTAACATTATTTTATAGACATAAAAAATAACGGCATAATAGGCGTAGTTCAGCTTACAAAGATGAAAAATAATGATAAAAATAAATTATAGTGAGTTGTTCATATTAGCTGCTCCTTTTGAATTTTACCAACAATGTTGTTGTTTGTGCTAAAAGTAAATCTAATCTAAGCAAGATCAAGGATGGACTGACTATATCTATAACAAACCCATGGGCACTGCAACCCCGAATATCAGAAAAACAAACGAAATGAATACAATAAATAATATACAAGTGACAAATCAACTATACCAAGAATTTAAAATATTAAACGTTCACTCAATCTGTGCATATCAATGCTTAAAAAGAATATTTCGAGATCAACACAAATTCACACAACAACACTCACGTGAAACACGATCAGTAACAAACTCAAATACTAAAGTCGAATTTTTTAAAAAAATTGTTACACAAAATACATTTTTTCACTACGGACCAAAAATCTACAATACCCTCCCAAAACATCTTAAAGAAATGATAAATTTTAAAAATTTCAAAAAGGAAACGAAAAAATATATATTGAGCCACCCCTACCAATTTTTCTAATAATTCACAATTATATATGAAATTAAGAATTTATGATCAACCAGCTCTGTGACTTTCGTCCAATCTTCCTTCCTTACCATGAATATCATGAAACAATAACTGATATGTATTTGCCACCTCAAAATAAACCACGTTAAGCATTGGGTGTCATACATAACAGAGATCACAAGACAGGCTTCAAGTCTAGTGTGACTTTGTTTTGTAAGGCACCTTGTAACCGAAAAATTATTAAATAGCGAATAGTACACAATATGAATATGATTTATTTATTAGTTAGATGATGAATACATTTGTACTTACATGGAATCATGAGAAATAAATTGATTGATTGATTGATTGAACCGGAAAAAGCGGCAGTACCAAAGATTCTCAAGATCTCCTTCCACAGGAAAACCGACAGCACAAGAATCATCAATAAACCAAAATCTAAGAAAAAGAATGAACCAACTTCAAAAAAAAATGGTCCCCACCTTTGGAAACACTGAAAACGATTCAAAAGATAACTCCTTTTAGAATAAAAGGAGGTCTCTTTCCATGGTAAGCCAGGATGTTCTGCAAATAAACGGAAATTTGCAGACAAGGAAAATACATCACTGTTTCTGAAAAATGTGGTGTAATACACCTAATATAAAACTGAAGACTACGCAAATTTTCCCAAACTTGCAGACATGATTCGGCACGGGAGTAAGTTCGAAAAATGAGGCCTCCACCCAATACAAATCTGAGGGCGCTGTAAATTTCCAGAAATTTTCAAACAAGACACAGCACGGAACACTGAAGTCTCCGAGATCTCCACCAAACAAAAACCAGAGGCACTGCAACTCTCACCAAATTCACCAGACGGTGCGAGCTTTTTTCATTTTCAGATGTGAAAGTCTGAATGATTGAGCGTGTCGGATGGGAATAATCCTCCACGACTCACTGTTGCGTTAAAAATTAACAGTTCTGCTCCTAAAGTGGCGTATGGAGTTGGTAACAAGGCCTATCCAGAACACATGGCTAATGACCATACCAGTCGATGCCAAAACACCAAGAAAAAAATCCTGTGAGCTATTTCGCAGTACTCCGAATAATGTTGAGATTTGGCAATATTGCATTAGCAGTAGGGTTGACCGTTGCAGAAAACTGTAATTTATATGGAAATATTATGAAAGATCGCTGTAACTATGGCATGGAAAACTTATCTTGCCAGTACCATCTTACACTTCAGAATCGCGAAACATTTGACTTTATATGAACCTTAAACTATATAAATAGAAATGTAAACGATTTGAATTTGAGTTTGTGCCTGAATTTATTTTTTTCGAGTTTTGAAATAGGGGTTGGGGTAAGGGAGAGGTTTTAGATTCAATTTATAAAAAATTATACACTTGTTCAGCATAATCTAAACTAAAATACGTAGAGCTATTGTTTCCGCCTATAATAATGAATAGTCTAATCTGCGCAAGGAGTGATTTCAACGCCCCCTAGCATCAAAACTATTTATTCTTGGGGTTTGTCACCCAATCAATTTCTATTCAAGGTATTCAGAAGAATCCACCAAAATTTTTTCGTTCTGTGCCCTTTGGGGGAAGGGGAGATAATTATAAAAAACTCCTATTTTCCTTATTCAAACATTCGACGATCCACCGGGACCCAAATTCCATAAGGAGTTTGCGGGGTCTTTTACTTTATCCTCAATATTTACATACTTTGCCAACAAGATTTTTTTTTCGACAATAACGCATATTTTCATTTGGTTTTTCTTGTTTCGCCTACTGTATATGAAAATTATTCATATCAACCAGAAAAATATGACCGAAAGTAAGATTACGACTTTGTAGTTTCTCATATTTAAACATATTTGACTGTCACTTGCGTACTTTTACGTTTCACATAAATTTTCGTTGGAACTGAGGGTTAAAAAGAGAACAAAACTGTAAAATATATTCGTCCATTTTTATTACTCGTTAATTCATGTTTGTGAATATAAAATTGAAGTTTTATGGTATATTTTTCTGTTTTATTTTATCATTTTGGTTACTGAAAACCTGTTGTATGTCGCACATATAGAAAATGCTTTTTTCTACGTCCATTAGGAAAAATGAACATTTCAATTGCGTCTTCGATTAAGAAACCTACCACGTTGTATCACCGATTTTCATTTCCCACAGGCCAGCTGTATCGAAATATTTCATTTCCTACGACTTTCATGAACTACTAGACTGTCATTATAGGTATAGACAGGTATTAACGAATTTTATGAACATAAATAATATCGAATCAAGTTAGTTAACAATTAAATTAATAAAGGACCACGCACGTTTCTTATGGAAAATGGCTTTCCATGAATTTGTCCGAATTTTTGGTATGGTGTAGATCTGAATGAAATGATCAAAAGTGTCGATTGCCAAAAACTCCAAAAATGGACAGTTTTCGAGATATGGCTCTATCAATGTAATTTTTTTTTGCATTTTTTGGATTTTGACACATAATCAGTTCACTCTCATACTTAGGAAAAACCGAGTTTCAATGATTTCACTGCAGGAATCGATTGAAAAATAATTCTTTCTTCGTTTCAGATACTGCCACTTGAAGAAGTTATCATACACTGCTCGTCACTGTCGATGTAACTGGACTATTATTTTCAATTTCTATAGTCCAGCTTTTGTAGAAACAAATACTTTCCTGATGGCCAGGAGAATATTTAAAAAAAAATCAAATCATATTTAGAGTGAGTATCGCATATTATTTTTTTAAATGCCACAATTGAATTGTGTTGGATATAAGTATGTTTGTTAGAACTACAACAATTCAAGAGTTTTCGTTTCTACGAACACGGAAATACAATAGTTGAAAATAATAGCCCAGCTACATCGCCAGTGACGAGCAGTGAATTATAATTTCTCCAAATGAATGTATCTGAAATGAAATACAACTGTTTTTCAGTCAATTCCTGCGCAGAAATCGACAGAATTCCGTTTTTGTTGGGTATAAGAGCTAAGCGATTATGGGCCACAATCAAGAAAACGAAAAAAAACAGATATTGATACGGCCATATCTTGAAAACTGTCCATTTTTGTAGTCTGTAGCAATAGACACTTGATCAGTGCATCAAAATCCACATCATATCAAATAATCAGACATTTTCACGGATCCGTTTCCCTTAACGGTTCGATTAGCGATTAGAAATGATTATTGGGTATGTATTCCCTTGTTTCTATTGATATTTAACACTCGGTATGAAAAAACTGCATTCGATACGAGTATTTATGTCGTCAGCATACATTATGAACGATTTTCTATATGCTCATTTTGCATTTACCACTATTTCTATGACGACTAGGAAACTATTTAAAAAAAAAGTATCTGAGATTCAGTTCCTATAGTGTGTATCGAATATTATTTTTCTAGAGCCCCTATCGAAAGGTGTTGAATACATGTGACTCTATGATATCTTGAGCAATTCAGAAATTTTTGTTTCTACAAAAGCTGGACTATAGAAATTGAAAATAATAGTCCAGTTACATCGTCAGTGACGAGCAGTGTATGATAATTTCTTCAAATGGCAGTATCTGAAACAAAGAAAGAATTATTTTTCAATCGATTCCTGCAGTGAAATCATTGAAACTCGGTTTTTCCTAAGTATGAGAGTGAACTGATTATGTCTCAAAATCCAAAAGATGAAAAAAAAATTACATTGATAGAGTCATATCTCGAAAACTGTCCATTTTTGGAGTTTTTGGCAATGGATACTTTTGATCAGTGCATCCAGATCTACACCATACCAAAAATTCGGACAAATTCACGAAAAGCCATTTTCCATAAGAAACGTGCGTGGTCCTTTATATCAGAAGCTCCTAATAATGACTATCTTCTGACAAAGGTATGATTTTATTTTCATAAAACCAGAATAATTTCAATAAAACGATTGCTCACAATCGGATTCTATATTTTTGAATAGTTGACAAGTTGACAGATACTTTCTATATAGCAGTTAATTTGAATAAATTATTAAATTAAGTTTTGTTACAATACATCCTTTGTACATTCTTTATACCTCTCAAAGTGGATATATAATAAAAAAACCATATAAAAGAATCAAATTGAAGTTTCGGTATTACCAAATGAAGTTGGTTATTTTCATTGTAAACAATTATTAGGTTTCTCCCACTACATATCCTAATACTCTGTTAGATGCAGAAATTGTATATTCAATATATTTCGTAAATGAAAAAATAAACATTATTGTTTTTAACTCCAAGTTCTTTGGTTTCGCTAAACCGAATCAGAGTTTCTTTCCCCAATCTATAGTAAAAAATTATCGGTTCTCTCACACGCGATATACTGAAGATTCGTCGACATTAAAATGTAATTGATTTAATCTACCGAAATATCATGCATGGCTTTTTAAAGCAGCATACAATCACATATCGTTTAAACTTTTTTATACACTTCGAGATCATCTGCAAACATTTCACATTCACAATACTTCAGTACAGAAGAAAGATCATTTATAAATGATAAATAAAGAGGAAATAAAATCTTCCAATTTACACAAAAATATACTTGTAACGTGCTTACAATTGTTTCGACACACGGTGTCATCATCTGAGCGAGTTATCAACTAAAGAAACGTCAAAATCACTTTCTTAAATATTAAAATAACATGCATGAAATTTCACTAATGACAATTGCAGGTATGAAATTTCCTAATGACATATAGCTTGGATTAGGGAGCATTTGAGTAGTTACTAGTGAGATAATTAATTATAGGTGAATTGTACAGGTCAATTTGGTCATTGAGAACTAAATTGCTATTGTTACGTAAATGTTTCTTGATTTCTATGGATTCTAATATGTTTAATTTTTGACCTTTAGGTTGAATATGCAAAATTTCAGGGTTTTGTGTGAAGTTATGGTTATTGTCAATAAGGTGGTTGGCATAGTTTGAGTCCTGTTTATTTAATCTGTAACTTCTCAAATGCTCACCGAATCTTTGATTAAAACTACGGCCTGTCTGGCCTATATATAATGCATTGCAATCCTCACACTCAAGTTTGTAAACCCCCGACTTCTTGAATTTATCCCGTACAGACTTTGCGTTGTTAATAAAGGAATATAAGTTATTATTGGTTTTGAATGCAACATTTATATTCCGTTTCTGAAGGAAACGGGATATTTTGTTCGTATGCTGACCAAGATATGTTAGACATGCAAAACGTTGATTGGTTTTTACTTTGATATGCGGGTATATTAAATTTAGAGTTTTCTTGTTTTGTTTTTGTTTAAGCAGTCTATCTATAATTGATGTTTCATATCCATTATTTACGGCGATTTGTTTAATTCTGTTTAACTCACACTTGAAATCTAAATCGCTTTGAGGTATATTTACCAGTCTATGAATCATAGAATGATATGCTGCTAGTTTGTGTGATTGTGGGTGCATGGAGTGTTTATGTATTGTGGTGTCTGTATGTGTGGGTTTGTGATATATAGAGAAGCCGTGCGTGTTATTTTTACGGGAGATAGTTAGATCTAAGAAGTTTAGTGAATTGTTATCATCCTCTATTTCTGATGTGAATTCTATGTTAGGATTGAGACCGTTCAAATAATTAAGAAAAATATTTAATTGACGTACCGTTCCAACCCAGCAAACGAAAATATCATCTACATATCGATACCAATATTTGAACAAATGTTTAAATTTAGATTTATGAATTTGCTTTTCCAAGTGGTTCATAAAGATTTCGGCAAGTAAAGGGGACGTTACAAGTATATTTTTGTGTAAATTGGAAGATTTTATTTCCTCTTTATTTATCATTCATGATGAATTTACACATATTAAATGCCACCACGATAGAACACATCATTTATAAATATATCAAATATATGGTTTGAACCTTGTGGTACTCCGGAATCAGCATATTTGTCTGAAATGTTACCGTTGCGCATAACTATAAAACTTCTGTTTTGTAATTAGCTTTTTATCGATTCCACAAAGTGTATCAACAAACCTAACTTATGCATTTTTTGTTGCAAAATATGAGTCATACTATCGAAGGCCTTACGAAAATCAGTAGAGACCATATCAAGCTGCGATCTACCCCCTAGTATTTTATGCGTTTCATTTTCAAAAATAAACAAACTCGTGTTGATACGCTATTTATTGGCCATAAAACCATGTTAGAGTAACGAAGTAATTTTCTATGTGAGCACATAATTTCGCATGAATTATCTGCTGAAATAATTTAGCTGGGGCGCACATAATTGAAATGGCTCTGTAATTTTCAATTTTATCACCCATTTTATGGATTTGTGTTATCAGAGCAGTTTTACAGTGTTTGGGAAATGTCCTGATTATTCTATTAAAAAAATGCATAAAAGGTTATTTTTTAACCATTCGCCACAACGTTTCAAGATGAATGTAGGAATGCTATCCGTACCTGCAGCTTGTTTTGGTCTCATTTTTTTCAGGGACTGATCAAAGTCTGGATCCATAATAGAATTTACTGAAAAGGTATCGTGATTATACAGCGCGCAGCTAAATTATGGAACCAATTCGATATTTTGTAAGCAATGTGCTTTTGAGAAAAATCCTGAAATACGTCTTTATTTGTATTCAATTGCCGATTTTTTAATGTGTATTCTGAAGAGGTTATGCCACTGGTTTTGATACGGTGACGTGATCGGCAATTCTTCAAAATTGAAATAGATGACTGAAATATCTTTCGATACTGCATTCAATGATAGTAATTGATTTGATTTACCTGTACAGAGTGAACAAAAATTTATATTTCATTTCGGTAAGAGACTAACCTTATATC
This sequence comes from Chrysolina oricalcia, assembly GCA_944452925.2. NCBI lineage: Eukaryota > Metazoa > Arthropoda > Insecta > Coleoptera > Chrysomelidae > Chrysolina > Chrysolina oricalcia. Next base: position 55,610,886 of record OX101822.2, read on the forward strand.
GAACAAAATACAAAAATAATTAAATGAGATGTTCAGAATACCATCCACCAATCTCGTGACAATAAGCAAATATACGGACATTGCACATCGCGAATAACTTCTGTAGTAATTCTGCTAATTTCGATACTAATTCGATTTTCCAAATACTGTAGGTTTATATAGACCTATCTACGTAAACCTTCGATTTGAAATGATCCCACAAAAAAAATCCAGGTGAGTGAGATCTGGAGTTCTTGGGGGCCACTTTATCGGTCCGCGTATAACAATCCACCTCCAAGGAATATAGTTATTAAAAAATTCGCGAAAATCACGTGCATAGTGCGGGGTATAGTGGTGAGCTTTAATTTTTATACAAAAAAATTATATCGAATAACATCGGAAAAGCGTGTGGTGCTTGATATGTGTTATCTTTATTTTTTATTGGTACTATTAGTAAATGCAATTTTAATAAAAATGTGAGTGAAAAGCTTCTTTACCATACAAATTTCTTTTTGAAGATAATTCTTCAATTTTTAGTCCATAAAAAGCAAGTCTTTTATTTAAAAATAAATGTTTGCGTTTTCTATACAATTATGTTGGAATGTTGGAGAAGTTGAAATGTATATATAAGTACTCATATCGTAACTAATACCAGTAAATTCGATTATTTTATAATTTTGATTGCATGATAAGACAGTGATTTTTTAGTTTTTCAAACATTATAATAATATTTTTATTTGTCATTTTTTAACTATTGAAATCCATAATTTTCATGATTATTATTTTATTAATTTTAGTTAGTTAGTAAAATTCTTTTATTGTTATCGGTCTTTGATTTGTTTGCCAAATTTCAGATTTTTCGGAGTATTGTCAGTGGGTGAAAATGACCAAGATTTTATTATATTTTTTGTTAATTTGTTACTCACAAGTGAATCTAATAAAAGCGCGATGAGAATACTTCTTTCAATGTTATTTTAAAATAAAGAAATTTTAATTTGAAATTCAAATAATCTCTTTTTTTCATTGAAATAATAATTTTATTTCGCCATATTGACAAATCAAATTTGTTTTACTGAAATACATTTTGGTTCTTATTCAATACTATTTTTATTCATGTGACGTGGAAGTAACTACTATTACTGTTTTCTTCATCAACTTCCATCAACATCCTAGATATTATAACATTTTTAGTGACGGTAAAAACAATTCACAAAAAAAAACGATCTTCTTCAAGTTCTTTATGAAGTTAACCCTGGATGTCTAAATAATTTTTGTAGAAACTGTCAATAATTTACAGTTTGCAATTCATTCAACAAAAGCCAAATAAAATGAAAGATCTTATTGACAAATCTGATACTATAAGAGTTTTCAACAAGTTTTGGTAATAGAATCAAATATAGTTTGAGTATTCTAGTTATTTTAAACTTTTATCAGAATACGATAAATTTCCAACAAAATAATATAATTTTTTTGTGACATCAGTAGTAATACCACAAGTGATTCAATTTTCGGTGGTAATCACACAAGTGCATCAAAATTACCCATAATTTTCCATGAAAGCGTGTTGGTCTAAAAACTGCATGAGTTTATTTTTATATTTTGTCGAATTTTGTCGATAAAACATGATAATAACCGAATGCAGTTTTTTACTGACAACATGCTTGAATGGAAAATTATCAGGTTTATTTTGATGCACGAGTGCACTTCGGTAGAATATTTCCTGAGTTGAAAGAACATTGTATGAGCTGCTGCTTCACTTTCAACTGCATTTTCGTCAATAGATTGTATGAACGACTCACCAAAACGCGACATTTTTTACTTTTTGAAGTATATCTGACATTTATCAGTATTGTCAGTCAGTGTTGTTGTTATTGGTGTCATGCTGACGGGATGTTTTCGCAGTGCAATTATCGCTCCGCAGTGCAATTACCGGGGGTAATACCACAAGTGCATTGAAAATTACCGATAATTCTGAAAAAAACGTGATTTTTTTAAAAACTGCACGAGTTTATTTTTTTCGTTGTTTCAAAGCATAAATTGCCCGACTCCGAAGGAGGAGGGCAATTTTTTTAAACAACGAAAAAAATAACCGAGTGCGGTTTTTTATAAAAAAACACGTTTTTTTCAGAATTATCTGGTTTATTTTCAATGCACGAGTGGTATTCGGTAGGAAATTTCACACCTCACTCTTATATGAACACTTGTAGGTAGATGACACATTTGAAGTCTCACTTCTGACATTAAAATCGCGCGACTTCACCTGAATTGACATCTAATGCGATAATTGCACTGCCATGTCGCGAAACGCGTCACTACTTACAGTGCAATTATCGCTGTGAGCCAGCGGTAATTGCATTCCTCTTATGGACGTTTTTACACGTGAGGGAAATTTCCGGGGGTAATACCACAAGTGCATTGAAAATTACCGATAATTCTGAAAAAACGTGTTTTTTTTTTAAACTGCACGAGTTTATTTTTTTCGTTGTTTCAAAGCATAAATTGCCCGACTCCGAAGGAGGAGGGCAATTTTTTTAAACAACGAAAAAAATAACCGAGTGCGGTTTTTTATAAAAAACACGTTTTTTTCAGAATTATCTGGTTAATTTTCAATGCACAAGTGGTATTCGGTAGGACATTTCACACCTCACTCTTATATGAACACTTGTAGGTAGGTAGGTAGGTAGATGACACATTTGAAGTCTCACTTCTGACATTAAAATCGCGCGACTTCACTTTAATTGACATCTAATGCGATAATTGCACTGCCGTGACGCGAAACGCGTCACTACAGTGCAATTATCGCTGTGAGCCAACGGTAATTGCATTCCTCTTATGGACGTTTTTACACGTGAGGGAAATTTCCGGGGGTAATACCACAAGTGCATTGAAAATTACCGATAATTCTGAAAAAAAACGTGTTTTTTTTTTAAACTGCACGAGTTTATTTTTTTCGTTGTTTCAAAGCATAAAACAACGAAAAAAATAACCGAGTGCGGTTTTTTATAAAAAAAAACACGTTTTTTTCAGAATTATCTGGTTAATTTTCAATGCACGAGTGGTATTCGGTAGGAAATTTCATGAACACTTGTAGGTAGATGACACATTTGAAGTCTCACTCTGACATTAAAATCGCGCGACTTCACTTGAATTGACATCTAATGCGATAATTGCACTGCCGTGACGCGAAACGCGTCACTACAGTGCAATTATCGCTGTGAGCCAGCGGTAATTGCATTCCTCTTATGGACGATTTTACACGTGAGGGAAATTTCCGGGGGTAATACCACAAGTGCATTGAAAATTACCGATAATTCTGAAAAAAACGTGTTTTTTTTTTAAACTGCACGAGTTTATTTTTTTTAGTTGATTCGAAGCATAAATTGCCCGACTCCGAAGGAGGAGGGCCATTTTTTGAAACAACGAAAAAAATAACCAAGTGCGGTTTTTTATAAAAAAAAAACACGTTTTTTTCAGAATTATCTGGTTAATTTTCAATGCACGAGTGGTATTCGGTAGGAAATTTCACACCTCACTCTTATATGAACACTTGTAGGTAGATGACACATTTGAAGTCTCACTTCTGACATTAAAATCGCGCGACTTCACTTGAATTGACATCTAATGCGATAATTGCACTGCCGTGACGCGAAACGCGTCACTACACAGTGCAATTATCGCTGTGAGCCAGCGGTAATTGCATTCCTCTTATGGCAAATTTTATATAGGAGGGAACTAATCGCGAAAATCTCACTCATGTGTTGAAAAGTCTATAAGAGGTGTGTAATTATTGGTGAATTTAATAGCGGTAATCCACCTACTATGTGGATTATCGTTGGTAATATCCCAATGCGAAATTATCGAAAAATACTTTCACCTTGCTGTCACGAAAACTGTGTTGCTCAGAAACACCACAAGTGGTGCTTGAGTTGTATTTTTTTGTACAGCAACACAGTTTGAGCTTTGAAAGTGGTTGACAATGTTTTAGTGTTAGTAGAATTCTTCTGGACTTCCATTGTCTAGAAACAAAGAAAACAAATTCTTTGCATGTGTTAACAGTTAACATCTACTGTCGTCATCAAGTGTGTGAATGCGACAAGATGTCTCGGATACTTATTATATAGCCTGCAACTGATGTACCTGCTATAAAGGTAATTATTATCTTCGTGGGGTCTGTCTCAGGTTATCAATGTTAATTAATGTGTCACGAAGATCTTTTTTGGTGAGTGTTGTTATTGATGACCGATTTTGATAGGTCTTGACACAGAGTTTTTATTGAAATCTCAATCGATCTACCTGAGTGATAAGTGGCTTCCACACATTCCGAATCTCTATCCTCGGCTGACTGAACACGTCATTATTCTGAATATAAGTGGATAACTTCGGCTTCCGACCATACGATGCTGTGCTGATTAGTCCATACGTGATCGGCTATTCCCGACTTCGTTGTCTCTCCTCGCTGAGCATTTCTCTTGTGTTCACCGATTCTCACATTTAGTGGCCTCTCAGTTTCTCCAATATAATCCATCCCACATTCACACGGAACACGGTAAATGCAGTTTTTGGAGTCACTATTCTCGTTGGGTGGTCTCGTTTTTGTTAGTTGGCTCCGAATGGTATTACTTGATCGGAAGCATGTTCGGATGTTGTACCTTGATCCAATTCGCCTTATCTTATCCGATAAACCTCTCACATAGGGAAGACATAGGGTAGGCTGTGTTGGTTCATCTGATTTCTCGGTGTTGACTCTTCTGCGGTTAAGGACCGCTGTTATATGTTTGTCGGAGTACCCATTCCGTCGCAGATCTTTCTTGATGTTGTTCAATTCGTTGGTCAGACTCTCATCGGTGTTACAGAGGCTGTAGGCCCGGTCAACCAACGAGCGGATAATTCCTCTCTTCGTCGCTCCATGATGGTTCGACTCAAAATTCAGGTATTGTCCGGTGTGAGTTGGTTTCCTGTACACTGATGTTTGAAACTTGCGATTCGTTCTTTGGACTTTCACATCAAGAAAGGGTAACCCCGCCTGGGTCTCCTTTTCCATTGTGAAATTTATGGACGTTCTAATGTTGTTTAGGAGCCGCAGAAAGTCCTCGAGTTCTTCGTCTCCATGGTTCCATATGACAAAGCTATCATCAACATATCTTAGCCACAGATCAAAATAACAGGATTTGCCAACTCCAAATCAATGGACCATATTCGATAAGAAATGAATTGGTGGCACATTCAATTTCTCTTCATTGGCACCCATGCTCTCATTGTCAATTCAGTTGTCATGTTGACAATGCTGTCTTGCTTCATGTCCAAAAAATAATGAACAAGATTGAAAATAATGTTTGGAAAAAAAAATGTTGGGCTTTAAGTGGTGGTGGTTGAAAATGTTGTATGAATGGATGTTCATCATTCAGTAAAATAGATAGAACGAAGAGTCAGGAAAACATTGGCTCAAGAAACTTGGAATACCTTCAAGTTGATTTTTTCAATCTGAAAAAAACTATTCTCTAAATCTCTATTATTTCAGATCTCCAAAGTTGTGTATTAAATTTATGAACTTCAAAATTATTTTCTTTTATTTTATTCATATCCATTATTATCCATACACCACAGAATATTTAAGCTGGAGATATTATTTTTCTTCCGAATGAGTAACCAATGCTAGCTGTCTCAAGTATACTTCTTACTACCAGTATGTCACTAAATTCCAGTGAAAAACAACAACCGTTTTCAGGTGTGAAAGTACTTGCGGAAAGAGCTGAAAGTTGGGTGGAAATGTAGATAATTCTCAGGCGACCAGTTCCAAATACTGAGTGATCAATTGAATCAGTTGTGGACTACATGTTCAATACCCTTAAATTTCACTAGAACACCACTGTTAGAGATGTGATATTTTCTTGTTCTTTCAGTTTGCCTTCTCAGTTTGCTTTTGAACAGTATTTATGTAAAATGAGCAAGATTTCATAAAATATCAGATATAAAATAAAATATTAGAACTAAAATAAAATATTAGGAATAAAAAAGTATTCAATTTCTTTGAATTCATTGCAGTGATCTTTCAGAAAATTAGCAAACTTAAATCACCATGGATAACTTACAATATTAGGCAAACGATGAAGATACGTGACCGGGCACGCAATAAGTATAGGTCTTCTAAATCTGAACGTGACTTCAATTTTCACAAAGAGTTGAGGAATCAGGTGAAGTATGCACTCATTCGTGAAAAAAAAGCCTATCTAGAATTCAAAATCAGAAATACTCATAATTCACGAAACAAATTTTGGAAGGAGCTCAAAGCTATGGATATCAGTACTAAACAAAAAAACAATTCTTTACCTGAACATCTGAGCAACGTTGAACAGATAAATAACTACTTTATCGAATCCTCTTCCAGCGATAATGAACCTGACCAAGACACTTTGGATTTTTTCAAAAATAATACTAAACAGGGAATAAACGTATTAAATTTTACTGAAACTTCCGAAATGATTATTTACCAAACCCTACTATCGATAAAGTCGAAAGCGGTAGGTCCGGACAAATTAGGAATTGATATGACATATGCATGTCCCACGATTCTGTCCTATATTTGTCATATATTCAACTTTTGTATCAATAATAATTCCTTTCCATCCATAATCCGCAAGAGTTGAAATCTCTTCGCCCAATAAGCATTCTCTGTGTACTTGCCAAAGCATTCGAGAAAATTTCAAATAATGAAGCCAAAACTAATTGAATATTACTGTACTACTTAATTTTATATGATTTTTTGTATTATTTCTTCTATTTTGTAATTAGGGGTATTTTCTCAGGTTGAGTGTAAGAGAGTACTTTCTCATCTAGTATGAGAGTATGGATGTATGTTATTACTACCAATAAAATCATTTATTATTATTATTATTATTATTATTATTATTATTATTATTATTATTATTATTATTATTATTATTATTATTATTATTATTATTATTATTATTATTATTATTATTATTATTATTATTATTATTATTATTATTATTATTATTATTATTATTATTATTATTATTATTATTATTATTATTATTATTATTATTATTATTATTATTATTATTATTATTATTATTATTATTATTATTATTATTATTATTATTATTATTATTATTATATCTTCAGTTGATTTATTTACTTCTTCATGGTGTTTAATCAGGTCTCTTCTACTGTTGATATTTTTTTCTGTATGTTTGTTTTTTTTTGATGAATTTGGTTTCGTAAAATTCATTTTTTCTAAAGGAATGCTGAATAATTCATTTCATCCTGTACCACATGCTCTTACTTTGAATGTAAAGCTATATCTTCTGGTACAAAAATCTTTTCTTCTCTTATGAAGTCTAGGAGATGCTACCAAATTGCAAAATGTGCTCAGATCGGCCTGAATCCCTTAGCCGTTCTATCACCATTGATGTAGACAAGTGTCGCATAACTCTTATTCTTTTTCATTGATGCTTCAATTTTTCCTTTCAAGATCATCTATTTTTTCTCTCACCTTCACTACAGTGTGGAAAGATATTCAAAACTTCACCAGCCTTAAACATCCTTCATCCCAATAGATGATGCTTCACATTCCTGATTTCAGCATTTTTGTATCAGACGATATATTACTCAGCGTAAGTTTTTGGAAATGGTTCCAGATTCCGAGTCCATGACCCTTTGGGTAAGCTGTTGAACATTTTTCAGTTTCATTAAAGGAAATGTAGTGCATTAACAGCTCGTACCAGTTTCCTATATATTTGTTCAATGCAACTGTCACAGTCTTTCAAATTCAAATGTGTTTTCAAAATTACCGTCACTATGTTTTATGGGGCGCCATCTACTATCCAGTGATAGACTTGAAATAAATGGACCTTTACATTTACGGAAAATACATTACAAAACCCTTTTAAATCGATAGTTGTTAGTCTGAAAAGTCCATTTAACACAAAGTTTCATTATTTTTCTTTCATTTAAAAAAAAGATCACATTTGAAAGTGTGCCGCTGACGTCACGTACATCGGAAAAATCTCCCACCATAGTCCACGTTCCGAAACAGGCAATACCGTTTTCCTTAAAAATATAACTTCTAGCATGATATAAGCCATTGAGAAATAATCAATACATTGTCACTAACCGCATTAACCTCAGAAAATAAATCAAGGTAGTGTTCGTTGAAGTTTAGATTGATGGAACTGCTTCACTTGTATCAAATGGGTAGGCAAATGAGTTAGACAGAGACAAACTATTCTTATTGATCGCACCGTGAAACAGACGAAAGAACCCATCTGATATCAAATGACAACTGTCATAGGACATATTATATTTGAATGAGAATTTGGTGCACAACTTTAACAAAGTTGCCAAGTTTAGTTTTGATGAACGTGACGTCACGAAACCACTTTTCTTCTGATTGTAGATAAACTAGCAGAAAAAAAAAATCCCGAGTGATATTAGCGTATTTACTTTCTAATTTCAGTGATACCTCCTAACTTTTGGAAAGGTCCATTACTCACACAGGGATGCCAACGCAGGAACATGGAATGTGACACCAAAATTATTCTTTTCCGATATGGTCCATTGTGAGCTATCTACAGATAGAAGAAGAACACTATAAGAATGCGTGATAATAAAAATCTATAACCATGCCCACCAGGAGGAGGTTTGAGATCAACTTCTTGTTGTTCAACATCAACTGTCAGATGAACGACAGACAAGAGGGATGGGAGTTTCAGATATTGAACAAAGAAAAAGAATTACCTTTGGAAAACTTCTAAATTGCGAAATTCCCTTTCTTATGTATACAATGTGAAGTTTGTTTAGGTATACATAACCTCAAATAAAATTGCTGTCTTCTTCACGCCTGCCTCTCAATCGGTGTGACATCGGTATGATATCCATTTTAATGAATTTCAATAGAATTAGATTTTATACACAACTGAGTTGGTAATAATGTGTGATGATTACCTTTAAGATTATCTCACAACTTATTTTTTAATATGTTCAATTACTGTACACGTCTTTTTATATCATCTATTGCAACCAATCTCATCTACACGTAAGTAGTTTAGAATCCACTTTCGTCAATTGTTTTCACTATAGTCAAAACATTATTGTAGCTTTCCCTGATGATGACAATAATACTTGTCGAAATATTGGAATAAAGTGTTATAAGAGTATACTTCCTGCATGCTGCTCACCCAACAAGTTCCCTAGCTTGATCTTAACTAGTCAGCAAAGACTACCTCTCTCCTAACTTATATATATATATATATATATATATATATATATATTCCAGTGACTGTAAAACAGTCGAAAACAATCCTTTAGGAACTCACTATACCTTTGTATAGATTGTATGGCATATGTCCGACAGAAAACAACTACTTCTCTGGCTAATACCTCGACAGATATTGAATTATATCTGTCAGACATATGTGCAAAGATCCTTACTTTGAAGGCACAACTTTGCAAGAGCTCTCAGAGACAGACAGCAGGACACCGCCTGATCCAAACAAGGAACCAACTGCAGACCGGTTTCGGGATGTAGTCCCTCATCAGTACAGTCCAGGTTATCATTGTTGTATCCCCCGCGTGTATACAACTATGATAACCTGGATATATATATATATATATATATATATATATATATATATATATATATATATATATATATCCATAATATGCCCAAAAGAAGATTGATTATGAAACCATACAACCACAAATCGTAATCCGATCGTCTCGAATGGAAAAATGTTGGAAAATCCGTCAAACGATATTGAATAATCAAAATTTTATTTCCACATTTAATTCTTATGAGTAAGGCATACAAAACTTGACAAATCTCTCTCGAATGTCACGAAAAAGAAGGAGAACCCATTTGTAGTTTTTACCATAGCGCAATAATAGTATATTGTGTATCTAGTAGTAAGTGGTAAAAGCAATACATTCCCGGACGACAATGTAAATTGTTGGCCGAGGCGTTAAGCCGAGGTCAACAAGCATTGAAGTCTGGGAATGTGCTTTTACTACGAGGTACACATTCTATTTTTTCTGAAATCGCAATCAGCGTTATCAAAAACTAAGGAATTCTACATATTGTTTGCGTGAATTCAATAACTGTCTAAAATGTAAACAAGCCGACAAAAATTTTCTCGGATCGTTTTTTGTACGGGAAAGTCCTTTTTTGGCAACCATCCAGGAAGTGTTCACTTCCCGGACACTTTTTTTTTCGGAGAGTAGCACTTCCCGGCCTAGTCCGGAAAGTACGTACTTCCCGGACTAGGCCGGGAAGTGCTCGAATTTTAATACAAATATTGATATAAATAAGAATTAGAATGTTTCTGTTGGTACCTATCTTCTGTTCGAATTTCAATATATAATACAAATAAGAACTGAAATGTTCGAAATATTCAAATTTGGAATCGTTTCATCCGGTTAACAGATGGGTGAAAGTCGACCTCTCTTCGTCTCTTAGCCTAAATGCGTCTCATTGATTTGTTATTCTACATGGTTGCCGAAAAAATTGTGTACGCAACACGTCCGAAAACAGTTTTTTTGGACTCGCAGACTTCCAGGACACGCCTGTCCTAGAATTTGGTCTACTCGTCCAAAAAACAGTATTTTCCGGACTTGTTACGTAAATTACTATTCCCGTACCGTTTGGGTCCGAAAACGGTCCGGGAAAGTTCGTTGCTTAGCAACGGACTAAAATACTAGATTAGCGTATTTTGAGGCCTGATGTTGCTCCGAGAAAGTGGACATTCTTGAACGATTTCAGAAAAAATGGATTCTCAATCGGCTATCGCATGTAGAAGTACACTGTTAAAATTATATTCGGGGGAACCAGAATAAATATACCAAAACGATAGAAATAGTCCTGGACCTGGCCTAGGGTTCTGTGGGAAAATTCGTGTATGGAGACTGTTTCTTCAGGAATGCTTCGTAGGTACCATAGTAAGTATTTTGGACTTTGGTGGACATCCGCCACCAGTTACATTTTCGAGCTATGACGTCATCGAAGATGGCGGCCGTTCGTTCCTTGTTCAAGTCAGATGACAAGACCTATTTTATAGTAGATGTGATGAATTCCACAAGAAAAGTTATGAGAATGGAACAGAAAACATTTGGCGAAGCAGTATCTGCGTTTTTTGTAGTATATTGACGGCATAACAAAGAACTGTGGAAGAGTGGATTATGTTTTCGACAGTTATCAGACGCTATAACTGAAAAAACCTGAGAGAATGCAAAGACAGCGGTATTGCGAAAATGTTCTATTGCCTGTACAACTCAGCAGTTCATGTGGGTCTTCGAAGAACAAGCTGAATTTACAAATTGTTTATTGCCAATACTTAGCTTCTTTAACTGAAACACCATCTAATACCAACCACACATTTATCGCTTTTTAAGGTGATGAAGAATATGAAGTTATCTTCAAATGCTCATCTGTGCAAGATGGAAGGCGAGTGAACCATCCAGAATTAAATTGTATGTCGGTAGAGGAAGCAGACTTCAGAATGCTGATTCATTCAAAACAGGCATGTCTGAGTGGGTTCAATAAAATCGTTCTCGTTAGTGCTGACACTGACATAATCGTGTAAGCTTCGTTTCACTGAGTTACTCTTCATGAACTTAGTGTTGAGGAACTTTGGGTGCGCACTGGAGTTAATGATTTCACGCGAATTTTGCCTGTTCATGATATTCACAAACATACTGGACAAAACTTATGCTCTTTGCTTCCAGCCATCTATGCACTATCTGGATCAGATTAAACGAGTGAATTTGTCACAAAAAAATCAGCTCTCAATGATGCATCTTTGGCACACTTGTAACACAGAACACCCAGTGCTAGTATTACGAAAAAGGTCATCTTGTAAGTCCTTAGACAAACTTAGATTGTTGCTGTATCACCATACCAAGAATATGGACAGCGAAGATTTGCTGCCAAGAAGCAGAAGGGGTCATTTGTTAAGATCATATTTCTACACATATCTTAAGCGACATTGTAATGATGATGCGCTTTTTGGTTTAGACCCATTCGATTTCGGTTTTTTACTATTAGAAGATGACTTGGTGCCCAACAAAAACTTACAAAAATATCCCACTGATTTTATTGCAGCTTGAAACTTTTCTATATGCGCCAAATATTTTCCTCCACTTTTTTGCAATTGTCGTAGTAAAGAGTCAAGTCAAACTGTAGAAATACAATATGTCAAATACTCGTTTGAACATATTTTCTTAAATTTTTTTCATTGATGATGATAACCATACTCATTTAATGTGTATTTATGTGGAGATGAAAAAGACAACAGAATGAAAAAATTCGTGTGTTTGTGTATAGTGACAGTTAAACCACATTGCTATTCATCTTACCAATAGTAATACCAAGAAAGTGACCCAAATTGCATGCAAGTCAGTCAAGTTTTGCCTGAGATATGCCGCCATCTTTGATGACGTCATAGCTCGAAAACGTACCAGGTGGCAGATGTCCACCCACGTCCAAACCACTTGTTAGGACTCCTACTGAGCATTTGTGGAGGAAAATTCTCCATAATCGAATTGTCCCACAGCATTCTAGTACAGGTCCTGGATTAAAAATTATGATTTTGAAAATAATATTGTAATATGACTGAAAATTCGTTACAATGCATAGCGTGATTAATTATATTTGAAGTTTAACTGTCACATTTACAAATCTGAAAACACCGAACTTGACTGGCCAATCAGAGTAAAGAGTTATGTTTGGTACTATCGATAATCCCAATTCGAAAAGAGCTCCTGATTGGTTCATTTGACAAGTGCGTGGGAAAGTCAAAGTAAATTATTAGGGCAAACTCATTCATTCGTCTTTCATCACTCACATATCCTTGATTTTACATTTTCAGATCGTTGAGGATTAAAACTTTAAAAAACCGATTCGTCCACGAACTTGAATTTTAAACCAATGATTCAACGTAACTTTATTAATAAAAGTGCATTCATAGTTTTCTACTTCCAAGTTGTGAAAAATAGTAGCATATTATCAACTGAACGCAAAAGTCCAAAAAGCGAATTGATATCCTGCAAGAATGTGAATAACGAAATAAACTTTCACAAAACTTTTCTTCCGATACTATTTTTTGTTTCGAATATTCCTGATGCAAAAAGTCCGTGACTTGTTTGGAATATTACCGAAAAGCATTCTTCATGCAACTTTCCGAATATTACTCATTGTTAGGCGAATTTGCCAAGTCATTTGGAGTTCAAGAAAGTTTGTCGAAGTTTAACAATGGGGAACAACACTTCGAAATCTTTGCAATACTGTTCGCTCCTTGGATTTCAGAGTGAGACGCCAAGATTGATGAAGCTAATTTTTATTGAGGTTCTAATTGAAAACCACGAAACTTCGAATGACACACAACTTCAAGCAAGCAAACATCCTGAAGAAACAGTTTACACGGAATTAAAAAGGCAAAGTGTTCACAAAATTCGAAAGTTTGGCGTTCGAAAAAGAAAAGTTATTTTGCTTTGCTCAGATTCTTTGTATGTCTTTTCACCAGGACCGGCATGGGTCGATGAATATATTTGTGTACAGTGGAAAGTGTGTTGAATTATACAGTGTGATGGAATAAGTGTTACCCCCCACCCCTATTAACTTCCTTATTTTCATATTATTAACGAAACGCTCGGGTAGGTCGATTTTTGTTATAATTTTTGCATTATCATTGACTACGCAGTGTACAACATATATTTTCTAATTTTTTAAGGAGGGAATATATGTGTTTTTGATCAACTCTGAAGTCTATAGTTTTCAAATTGAATGTTGATCTCGCAGGTAATTTTGACGGAGAATTTCACTTCATTCGTCGGTAGGCTGTGGAATTATTTCGATATTAAAATACCGGCCCGTTATATGGGAATAACTTTTGATAAAACTTGATTACAATATACGGTGTATTGCAATTTGATACGTGGATTTCAAAAATTTTTATTTCCTTTTCAATTTTATATGTACTTCTCGAAATGTTCTAACTTCTCCCAAGTAGCAAACCTATATTGGTAAAATATTGTGAACATATTGGCGAAATATTTGAAATGCAATATTGGCGAGAAAAAAAAATGTGAACATTCGGCGATATTGGTCCAATATAACTTGAATAATATTGGCGAAATATTCTTGTACCAATATTGGCCTCAAAATGTTCGGCGATATTGGTACAATATCGCTGATACAATATTCTGACAATATTGGCACTCAAAAGTCATATTGTCGAGAAGTAAAATGTGAAAATTTTGCAATATTGGTCGAATATTGTTTGAATATTTTAGAAATAGTTTTGGTGAAATATTCTTGAAGCAAAATATTTATCGATATTGGTATCATTGGGATATATTGGTGGATGTCAATATACCTTGGTAAATTATTAAATGTCTTTTAGTTGATGAAGGTGACACCAGAGTCTGCCTTTTGATCGCCATAACCACTGAGTGAGCTGTCTTGAAAACAAGTTATGGGAAGTATTTAATATAGTTTCGTAGGTTTAAGAAGACCTTCTATATGTAGAGCCACCTAGCGGATTTTTATTATATTAAGACAATATTGTTTTAACGATATCGATAAATATTATTGAACCAATATTGACCTAATATTAATTAATAAGATTTGTTGAATATTGGCGAAATGATATTCAACCAATGTGTAATCACACTTGGAGATACAATATAGTTTTTATTCCTAGGATCGATATTAGGGGAATATTGGGATTGCGATATTTATTCTAGATGTTAGAAACGATGTGAAGACAATATTGTTTTATCGATATTGGTAAATATCATTCAACCAATATTGACTCAATATGAGTTATTACAATTTGTCAAATAAAGCGAAAATGATATTCAACCAATATTCTAGCAAACTTGGAAACACAATATAGTTTTTTCCCCTATAATCGATATTACTGGAATATTTGGATTGCAATATTTATTCTAGATGTGAAAAACAATATATAACCAATATTGTATTATCGATATTGGTAGAAATTATTCAACCAATATTGACCCAATACTTCGTGTGATAATCTACATTCAAAACTAGTTCAACCAATATTCCACCAATATTATTAATATAATATTGTTTTTAGAATATTCACCCATATTGGACCAATATTGATCTTTCATTTACAATATATCTATATTGGCCCAATATGGAACCAAAATTCAGCCGATATGATGTGCTACCTGGGCTCAGTTTCAAAAGTTCCATCAATCACCTTTTCACGACCTACCACAATCAAATAATGCATGCCAAAATTCGAGAAAACTTAGTAGGCAATTTTTTAGCAGAATTTTGGTTGGGGCATTCGATTCAGACCAGTTTCGAATAACTCCATGCAACATTTGAAGATGAGATCTCTCACAGGGTTTGCTACCTGTTACAATTTGCAAAAGAGAAAATCTTTCAAGTCATACTGTATAAAAATGTCCGTATGAATTGGAATGAATTGCAGCAAGGTGTAATTCAGATGATTTATTGACTGATTGTAAATAAAAACACATTATTTCCGCACATATTATTAATTCTTTCATAATGATCAATTTTTATAACAAACACGAAGAAAGGTAATATCAATGAAGCAGATGAAAAACTGAGACACCAACAATTTCAAATCTCTGTATGTTCTAGATATTCTCCTTTATAATTTATAAATTTTTCGTACCTTCTGCGCAATTTATATCCAACTCTTCGCAGTTCTCCTGGTTATATTTCTCTGCACACTGTCACAATTCTTTGTCGCAACACTTCTTCGGTCCTTGGTTCAGTTTTGTAAACCTTCTGTTTAATATTTCTCCACCAAAAGTAGAAATCCAGATTGGTGAGATCAGGTGAACGAGGAGGCTATAATGAATTAACGGGCTATTGCGACCAATCCATTTCATTGGAATTTTTTTCTTCAACCATCTTCGTACATTACCTGCATTATGGATGGAAGCACCATCCGGTTGAAAAGTGATAGTTGTACAAACATTTATGGGGATTTCTTAGAGAATTTCCCAAAATTGGTTATTCAAGAAATTCAGAACGGTTTCAGCATTCATCGCCCCTTCAATGGAAACTGGGCCGTTCATTCTGGTGTCTGAAATTCCGCACCACTTATTCAATCTTTCAGAATATTGATTTCCCCAGTGAGGATTTTCCGGTGCACAGTATCTCGAATTTTGAGATGAAACTACACCATTTGTTAAGAATGTAGCTTCATCTGTGATTCTCCTTTCAGTATCATCAGGTCTAAGTATGTGAAGGAATTTGGGTTTGGAAGTATTTTGTTTTCCTCAGTACCCTCCACACACGTGTGAGTTCCAGACCCAAGTCGAGAGCTATTTGTCTGGTGCTAGTAGAAATATTAGCTGTTACTCTATCTAAACACACATCTTCATTTGAACTTATTCTTCCTTGACTCCATCTTGACGAATCAACTATTTTACTAGTTATTTCGAATTGTCTTCTTGAAACTATTTTGTGGTCTATAAAGTAACTATTCGGGTATCTTCTACTGAATTCTGCAGCGGCTGCTTTGTATTACGTAACGATTCCTCCGAATAATCTAAGTTTACAAATTTTTTCTGGTAAAGTGAGTTTTCGTCCTCATTTTAGTCCCACTGAAAAATCAGATCTGCTCAGTCGGCGATTGTTAATAACTTGTTCACAGTTTTGAGTAAAACTGTCAGACATTGATAAAAGTCAATCTTTTACAATATTTTCATGGACTGCTACACACAAATATTTCAAATTTTTGGCGTTTCAGTAATCATCTGACGTATTGATGTTACTTTTTCAAATTGTTTTTCCATCACACGCTTGGATCTCAGAGTAAATGAAAGCTCTGTTTGTGGTCTTAAGGTTATCTGAATAATGATAACATCCTCAAAAACATTTTATTCGCAGATGAAGCTACATTTACAACAAATGGGGTAGTTTCATATCATAATTCAACATACTGGGCATCGGAAAATCCTCACGGGTCATCAAGTGTACAAATCAATATTCCGAATGACTGAATGTGTTGTGCGGTATTTTAGACACCAGAATGATTGGCACATTTTTCTTTAAAGGAACAATGAATGATGAAACCGTTCTGAATTTCTTGAATAACCAATTATGGCACATCTCGACAAAATTTCCATAAATGTTCGTTCAATTATCATTTTTCAATTGAACGCTAGTAATGTTCGAAAATATTTTAATGAAAATTTTCCACTGAAATGGATTACCTATAGGCAATAGCCCGTTGATTGATTGGCCGCCGCGTTCTCCTGATCTAGTCCATCTGGATTTTCACGTTTGAAATATATAAATATACGTTTACTCGATTTTTTGCATGCATTATGTGATCGTAGTAGGTCGTGAAAAGGTGATTAATGAAATTTTGTTACCTGAGAAGATAGAGTATTTTGAGGAGTATATATTGGAAATAGAACCAAACTCAATTTTTTATAATCCACAGAAATACGGGGGTGGGGCTTAGTAAATTGCAACACACTGCATAACTGTAATTTTAAAATCCTTTTTAATTTTTGTATAATGAGCTTATAAATTTTGTGAAATTGTTTTTTTTTGTTATGTAACCCTTCGCTGC
The DNA here is from genome assembly GCA_944452925.2 of Chrysolina oricalcia. Classification (NCBI taxonomy): domain Eukaryota; kingdom Metazoa; phylum Arthropoda; class Insecta; order Coleoptera; family Chrysomelidae; genus Chrysolina; species Chrysolina oricalcia. The sequence continues at coordinate 55,628,474 of OX101822.2, forward strand.
AATAATATCAACTGAAAAAATCACAGGTTACTGAAGCTATTGATTTTTAAAATATTACTTCTTTAGTTTTATTTGGGATGATAATCTGAATGAGTGAAACAGTTTTACGTTTAATATATTATACATAACTATATTGGTTGACTATCTATAAAACATAATGGCAATCAAAAAACGAAAAATATAAAAAAAGAATACATATCTTTACTTTCAACATCGATTTGTTACAATATTTGCTACAAAATGTGATTAAATAAAAAAATTTCAGTAAATATTATACACTAATAAATATTGTTGGTCTTGGTTGAGAATAAATATATAATTTATATCAAATTTGTGAAGGCTTGCTGCAAATATATCGATTTTCATGATAATTGATCGCATATTCCAAAAAAGTCTGATTTTTTTTGTTACAAATGGAGATTTTCTGAATGATAACAAATATTTAAATACTCACTACAAACAGATCATCTCTCGATGAAAGGAACATAGGTAGAATTAGAGCAATTGATAATTGTCCGACCTATTTTCAAACTTTTCCACAAATAACACCTAAATCTGACGCAATGTACGTCCTTGATTCTTGAAATCACCATTTGACAATTTGCACTTTCTCAGCAATTTCGTAAACCATGTTCACCAAATGTTATTACGTCTTCAAATGAACTACCTATAAGTGTCTTTGCTATACCGTTTTCCTCATGTTATATAAACCAACCAACATTCCTTGAATTCAAACCAATGAGAAAAGGACTTTTTGAAAACACTGCCTCCAGCCCGTGGTATTTTCAAATCGGTTTTTCGCTTCTTCCCTATTTATGCGTTTCCATAGTTACAACAATCACTGTAAATTGGCAAAAAATTGGAAAAAGAAACACAAGATCCAAGAGCTACCAAATTTTTATTTCAGAGAATAAGTATAGCCATCCAACGTGGAAATGCTGCATCAATCCTTGGAACTAAACCAGCGTCTCGATCTTTCGATGAAATATTGCTATATCCACATGAACGCCACAGTTATAGGTAACAAGTTTTCTTCAAAATCTAGCAGTTTCAAATCGACTTCATTATCTTGCATCTCCATTGACAGAGGCAACCACCGTTCTGAAGACTCGAATATAAATAGTTTCGATAAACGCAGCTCAAGCGCCGTCAGGGATGGCGTACATAGCACGGCCAAAACAAAAGTTGATTTGCCGACTTCTCCGAAACTCACAAGATCAACTATATCTCCATCCAACTCACTATCCAGCAGTCTTAACTCAAGTTCCTTACCTCGCCGCTCCAGTGACAAGGACAGTATTAGAGTCTACTCAGAAGACGATAGCAGTGGCGAACGCAGCTCAAACAGCTACAATACCTTCAGGCCTGTGGTACACGGTACTGTTAAAACACTAGGCCTCAATGGGTTGAAAAACATTAGAAGCACCTGCTTTATGAACTGTGTTATCCAATGTTTATCAAACACGAGATGGTTATTAGAGTATTTGAGGAAGGATGCCTATACAAGAGACATAAACACAAGTATCTCTAGTATGAAGGGAGCCTTAATCAATGCCTTCGCAGAGGTGATAAAGGAGCTATGGTCAGAAGATTCTTCTGATCGAGTGGTAAATACAGTCTCTTTAAAGTGTCAAATACAAATATTCGCACCTCGTTTCATTGCTTACTCCCAGCAAGATGCCCAGGAGTTCTTGCGATACCTTCTGGAGGGTCTTCACGAAGATGTGAACAGAATAACGGAGAAGCCAAAACCCATTCTGACGGAGATAGACGAAAAGTTAAGTGACGGTGAGAAGGCACAAGAATCTTGGTCGAAGTACTTAAGAATGGACAATTCCAAAATCATTGATAATTTCGTTGGCCAGCTAAAGTCCACATTGAAATGTACGTATTGCGGACACTGTTCTGTCACCTTCGATCCGTTCTGGGACCTATCACTACCAATACCGCAACGAACAGGCCAACTGAGATTAACACAGTGTTTAGATTCGTTTACGAGGGAAGAAACGTTGGATAGCGACGAAGAGCTAACTTGTGCTAAATGCAAAGAGAGAAGGAAGTGTACCAAATCCCTATCAATTTACAAGTTCCCCAAAATTTTAGTGATACATTTTAAAAGGTTTTCTTCGATGGATCGATTCAGAGGAAAATTGTATGTAACCATCTATTTTCCGTTAGAGGGCTTGGATATGAGTAATTATGCGGCAGACAATGTAGCCCCTTTCCGCTACAGTCTGTACGCATTATCAAATCATAGTGGGACTACCTACAGCGGGCATTACACTGCCTACTGTAGGCATCCGTATGCGGGCACGTGGCACGAATACAGGCCGTTTCTTTTATCATGTGGTAACATTGCTATATTCTAAACCGTAACAGATACGAAGACGATTAAATTGGAGAAAAGGTAACTATTGTGGAGAACAGTACAATGGTCAAAGAAAATTTACAGGGAGTCTCGCCTTTCCCGAGTTATACAGGGAAAACCAAAAATGATGTTATTTGTTTTTTACGAATAGAATTGTTATTTCTGAAAATATAAAGAAATGGAAAAAGAAAGTTTTAATGTATTCTAAATGTACTATAAAAATGTTACAATGAATCTTTGATTAAACGTTTCGTGTCAACACGGCCACCATCAACATTTTTTTTTCAAATACGGACCTGTCTATTTTAGTACAAATATTGATAAAGCGATAAAATCACAATTCAGTGGTATATTACACTTGATAGTTTTATAACGTTTCATTTAAAATAACAATCATCCTCAGTGACAACAATTTTAAATTACGGTCCTTTCGTTAGTTCTTTTGTAAATTATTTTGATTTCTTCAAAACCTATTCAACTATTAGAAGATACCCCAACACAACGAACATTCGTATTTTTCATTCTTGGGCATTTTTGTATTACAGAAATCCGTGTTTCGAGCCTGATTTCTTCTGAATCAATTATCATACTGAATATTTCGATAATTCTCAATCCTGGAAGTAACGAAAATATTAGATTTTGGTCAAAATACGACTATTGTGTGATATGGTAGAATTAAATAGCATCTCACTTCATTTACCATTTTTAAACAAGTAGGCTTTGCTTGGTTTCTATGGCAGGACAAATAAATGAGTTGTTGATACGTGTTAAGAACTGTCAGTCGTTTATACACTCAGTCATATCAAAGATGTATTCAAATGACGAAAGGACTGATATTCTATTTGCTTATGCAAAATCAAATAGAAATCCTCTTTTGGCAAAAAATATGTATGGTGAGCTATACCCAAATCGTCGTATTCCAAACATTCAAATGTTTAGACGATTAGAAAGAAATTTGAGAGACTGCGGTGCATTCGATAGAAATAAAACTAGAAAATGTGTTGATACTGGAAGTATGCGGAACCAAATAAATGTTTTAGGTAAGCAAATATTACTCCATAAAGATTAACAAAGTGACGAAAATATTTTTTTTCAATTTAGGATTGGTCAGTAACAAAAATATTTCTAATCAAGATTGTTCTCTACGAGAAATTGCCCACGAACTAGGGATTTCTGTAAAATCTACCAGAAATATTTTGAAAAAGAACAAATACAAATGCTACAGGATACAAAAAGTTCATCACCTCAATGAAAGGGATTACGGAAGGAGAGTACGATTTGCGATGTGGTTGAGACGTAGAAATAGGGAAGTTGGAAATATTTGTAATAAAATAATATGGACGGACGAATCAAAATTCACCAACAATGGTTGGTTTAACAGAAACATCCATTATAGGTGGAATAATACAAATGAACATTTACATTGAGAAACCAATTTCCAGGAAATATTCGGAATAAATGTTTGGTTGGGAATTTTGGGAACAAACATACCAGGTCCTTTCTTTTACGACGAGCATTTGAATGGTGGAATGTATTTACATTTTTTATCTAATGAGTTTGATGGCTACTTAGATGAATTGCCACTGAACATCCGCCGTGAAATACAATATTTTCAACAAGACGGTGCCCCTCCCCATAATGCAGCAATAGTAAGGGAACATTTAGATGCAATATTCCCAAGAAAATGGATTGGAAACAATGGACCAATTGCCTGGCCAGCTCGTTCACCAGACCTGACTCCTTTAGATTTTTTTGTCTGGGGATACATAAAGGATAAAGTTTTTTCGACAACTAGTACAGATATCGACCATCTCAAACAAAAAATAAGAGATGCATGTAATAGCATTACACCCATCATGCTAAAAAATTACCACAGAAATTGTATGGACAGACAACTTATGTGCATTCAACAAAGAGGTTGGCAATTCGAGCATTTAATGTAGGTTATCATGAAGAATTCATTTTCTGTATTGGTTTTATTTTCACTCAAAAATTCAATATGAAATAAATTGTTTTCTGTTTGTTTGATTTCTTCTACTCTCAAGTAAGTTTATTTCCGAGGTAAATTGCTATCGTTCGTCTCTGAAACTACAGATATCTTTTATTATAGCGTAAACATAATTTTAATAGATACATTTATTCAAACCGTCACTGATAATTTTCATATCGGAGAGTTAGGTTTTGTGGAATCCATAAACGACCTAACGACAGGACCGTAATTAAAAATTGTTGTCACTGATGAAGTTAGTTATTTTAAATGAAACGTTATAAAAATATCAAGTGTGATGTACCACTGAATTGTGATTTTGACGCTTTATCAATATTTGTACTAAAACAGACAGGTCCGTATTTGAAAAGAAATGTTGATGGTGGCCGTGTTGACACGAAACGTTTAATCAAAGATTCATTGTTACATTTTTATAGTACATTTAGAATACATTAAAACTTTCATTTTCCATTTTTTTATATTTTCAGAAATAACAATTCTATTCGTAAAAAACAAATAACAGCATTTTTAGTTTTCCCTGTATAACTCGGGAAGGGCGAGACTCCCTGTAAATTTTCTTTGACCATTGTACTGTTCTCCACAATAGTTACCTTTTCTCCCATTTATTCGTCTTCGTATCTGTTACGGTTTAGAATATAGCAATGTTACCACATGATAAAAGAAACGGCCTGTATAATGATTCTCGCATATCCCCTATTTCATCCAGATCCCTCGTGAGCGGAGAGGCTTACTTTCTGTTTTATGAACAAGAAGGCACTAAATCGCACCTTTGAGATCATTTTTAGTTATATTTTTATTTTTATTACTGTAAATTTAGAAACGTCAGTTTGACGGTTCAACTCTTCAACTGACATTAATGACACATGATGAACCGTTCCTGCAATTCGCATTTAGTCCATAATAATTTAATGTATTCGTGAAATCGTCTGATCGAATATCCCTTCAAAATGCAGAATTTTCAAAATACTTTCACCTTGCCAGTCGCTCAAACTGTGTTGCTGTACAAAACACCACTCGAGCAAGCTCTAAGCAACACAGTTTTCGTGACAGCAAGGTGAAAGTATTTTTTGAATATTCAGCATTTTGTCGGGATATTACATAGAAATATATATTATATACTTATTCTAGAATGCTAATGCCCATGTCAAAAGTGTTGTTAAAAGTTCAGGATAGTCCACAATGCGCTTGCGCGTTATTAGTGATTTTTGTTACAGGCCCGGTTTTAGTAAAATATTATGGTACTTGTGAAGATTAACAAACGTTAGTTCTGAATCTCGGAGAATAAGGTTGGAAATCTTATTGTGCTTATATCTGTTATTTGTATTTAGTCGATTTCAATACATATTTTCCCATAGTTATGATCCGGAATACTCAGCAAAGGCCATCAGAAAGTAGAGTACGGTTATTATTATTATTTACCGTTCTGGAGCGACTGATTTTTGGTATCACATTCACTTTTCAGCTGTAGTTGACCAACAAAAACCTACAGAACCACCAAAAATCGTCGGTGCGAATTTCAAGGAAGCACTGGATTGGAAAATAAATTGAAAGTACAAAAAACTATTAAAATTTATTTCAGCTAATAACATGAATAATTTCAACTCAAATTGAATGCTTGGAAGCTCGAGATTTTTTATGCTACTTCTTTTTTTATGGTTGTATTACCTTAGTGCAATTTCCACAATGGGGGTGCATGAAAAAGTGAGGCCAGAAGTATTTTCCTTACCATCAAAGAAAAACACTTCAATTTTGACCTTAATTTTCTGAGGCGATTCTGTGTATGTTTAGTACTTTTTGTAGGAATCTAGAACTCGTAATATAAGCTGTGTGCTGGAAAGTTGTATCACTCGCCATGCATGCTTACGCAGACACAGTATTGGTACTGCACTAGGTTTCAAATTATTCTATTGTCGTTTTCACATGAATCTTCATGGGGAAAATATCTGCCACAAATTACAATTTTCTCACTCAAATGTTCTGCTGGTGTCTCTTCTAAAAAACAGTAACCAAAAATCATGCCTTTTTTGTCAAGCTAAAATAATACTTAAGATATTTTGAGCAAAGCATATAGGTACATAAAAAAATTCATTATCTACCAAAAATTATTTATTCCAGGTATTTTTCCTTTACGCAACACTAAACAGTTTATTGTTTATTTGTAGGAAGAAACGGCTTTATTAGAAATTGTCTTTAAAGGAACAAGATTAATGCAAATTCACGAATGATGAAAGAATAACCAACAACAACAAACACCACACAAAACGACAAGAGAAAATCTGAAATTGTAAAAAACCGTCTCTGTCTCTGACAAGAGTGACAGATCTTAGTGACAAGTCTTCCTGTCGATGAAAAAGCACTGTTGCACGGTCATTATAATTACAGTAGCATAGGGTACATTATTGTTTTAAAAATTGTCTTTCGCGTCTAAAATTTGTAGTAATCTATCTCTAAAAGGTTCTTTTCGGTTTTAGAAAGTCCTAAATGCGCTGTCAAATTTCCTTCCTTCATAACAAAAAACTCTGAATGATTTCTGAAATCAAATGTGTAAACAGCTTCTTGTGTAAGAAACATTTTATTTGTAAAATTTCAACTTTCCATATGTTTAAACCAAACTTACATACGTTCCGCGCTATTCAAAACGAGTATTTGTTGAATATATATAAATTTTTTGAAAATATATAATGTCTTCTTTTGGTGCATAGATTGCCAAAATTCATCCAGGATATTCCAGTTTTATTCAGTCTGAGATATCGAAAATACTTATATTCATATTCAAATTTTTGCTGTCATAACCAAAGCGCATTCGACAGGAGCATCAACGCAACATATTTCGTAGCATACGAGTATATCGCTTCAGACCAAAATAGAAGCAAATCTCATTGAAACTCGTAAAAGCCTCAAACGTCGTTACCAGAATACTGATCTCCAATGTAGGCAAGTTATCGCCCACGAAACATGAACGCTGGATTGAGTTTGCGACTCACTGAGTTTAAATCACCGAATTGATCACATTAGCAAACACAGTTATTATCGTGCACTTTTATTCTGGGGAGAATCGTGTTTGGGAGAAATTGTATTTTGATGGGTTTCGAGGATGATAGCGTCAGGTGTTTGATAGCGGCAAGTAGTGGAACGATCCCTTATTCGAAAGAAATTGTTTCCTGGAATCGACTGGAATTTGATGACGTGAGTCATTCTTCCATTTTGCTTCTTCGAAATTCCAAACAAACAAGATTGGAAAGAACGTTAAATGCAAATAATCATGGATTTCTTGTGGAATGTATTAAAATACTGTTAGGAATTTCAACTACTCTTGTCCACTTTTTTGAATTCCCATCTAGGTTTCTGTTAGGCTTACCTGATTGTTGGAGGAAAACATATAGTTTTTGACGTGCTGTAGAATCACTAATAGAATAAATATGTGTTATCATACAGGTGAATATTAACGGATGCTTCAAGTGACAGTGATCTCAGTCGGGCTTTCGATTGTGTCAATCATGACATTCGAAAAATATTTTCAGAACATGGAAAAATAGGTAGTCCTTTGAACAGGATTGATAATTTTCTCAGCAATAGGAAACTGTGTGTTACGTTCAGTGGCGATTCTAGAAATTAAGGGCCGGGGGTAGGGGGCACACCATCACTAGGCGCCAAGATTCAGTAAAAAGGAATAGGTAACAAACCAGACTGCTACTACTGCCACAAGTGCCACGCCGGTATAGAATCAATCAAGAGAGAGACAGCGAGCGATATGGGATTCTCAACTGATCGAGGTCGAGGTATTGAAAGCGAATGTTGCCACGTTTATTGGTTTTCCGTGCTTTTGGTGAACAAATTTGTTAAGTACCTAACAATATATTTGTGAAATATCTAAATTGAAAGGGCGCTAAGAGCATACTGCCCCCCCTTGACTTCCCGTGGCGCCGCCACTGGTTACGTTACTGATAACAACAGGGTCAAATAAACCATATCAGAATATTCTTATAAATTCATTAAGCTCAATAATGGGACTTATTTTGTTTTCACTGCCTTTTAATGGAATAACTGACAAGAAAACAATGTAATGATGTTCAGAAGCTATACGAGTAAGGGCCGGTCTTTTCACCTATAGATAAGTCCCAGATAACTCTATCTATCAGATAAGGATTTGTAAACCTGTGAAGTTCATCCGATAGATAGTTATCAGAGACTTTATTGTGAGGTGAAAAGACCGGCCCTAAATGTGAAGATCTCGATATTATTGTGAATGATGATATTGTTAGTACCTACTGCAGAATCAGTAAAATTTCTAGGTACTACTAAAGACCAACAGCTGACGTGAAGGAAACACATGAATCATCTGTATCAGAATTGTTTTCTTTCTCGTTTTCATTTCATGTTTTTTGATATGCACGTGTTGAATCTCGTCTTCCTTATGGTGTTTGTTTCTGGGAAAGTTCCACTGCATTAGCTGATATGTTCCTTTCACAAAAGCCTATAATTCGAAATATTGCAGAAATGCCCACTTCATATTCTTGTAGAGATTTGTTGAAAAATGTGTCAGTATTAACAAAGCCTAGTCTCTGTACAGGGTGTCCCAAATTCGAGCCTCATCATTGGGATCTCGGAAACCAGAAGAGATACGAGGTAGGTTAAATGGAGGCAAAGTTGCGCAGTTTGGTGCTCATTGTAACGCCGATTTCATATTTGAAAAATTCCGAATACTTCCGAAGATTTTTAGAAAAATCCGATTATTCGCGATTTTATTTTTATTATTTTGTGACTCTATTTGAATAGATATAACAAAACAAATTTCACATTCTCTTTGCTACTTTTTCCGTTCTACAAGATAGTCTTATCAGATTTTCAAACAGACGTTTCGTATTTGAGCTGCCATCATCAACTTTGTTTTTTTTAATACGGCCCTGGATTTTTTATTATAGATTATAAAAGTTTCTAATGTCCCAAAACAAATGATGTATCGCTCTTATTCTAAAAGTTTATATTGATAGCATTTTTCATAAGAACTCATGAGTTAGAGAGAGACAAAAATTAGATTTTTAATAGAGTTAAAACAAACTTTTTTTGCAATAACGCACTGCATAAAACTCAAAAACTAACATAAAAGTGGGTGGTTAATAAATAATATAATTGAAGTGTCATCTCTCAAACTCTAGACCCTAGGCTATATTTACAAAATTAATTGCATTTTGTCAAAGTGGCTGTGCATCGTGCATTCTGGCTATCTTAGTTCATTTGTTAATGTTTAAATTATCCAATATTTTGACAGTTCACTGTTCGTTCACTAATCGTTAGCGCTTATTAAACGAAAATGACTTTTTCTAACGAAGAAAAACGAGACATGATAAGGATTTATTATATTTCGAATCGAAATTCAAAAACGGCTTGTGAGCGCTATTTGTTGATATTGATAATAATTTAGCTCAGTACGGAAGTTTTGTTAAGCCAAGGGTTGAATATGGAACACGAATCGATCCAGAAGAGGAACATATTATCTTGAACACTGTAAGTTTGAAAACTGTTACAAAGTAGAAAGTAAAATGAATAATTTTAAATTATTTTTTTAAGGCCAATAATAATCCTCTAGCTTCAGTTAGAGTTTTCTCAAAAGAAGTAGGATTACCGCGAATGAAAGTTTGGAGAACTTTAAATAAGCGTGGATATAAACATTACAAAATCCATATCAGTCAAACACTAAGACCTGGCGATGCTGAGAGACGATTAGAATTTTGTAACTGGTTGCAAAATAAAATTAATGAAAATGATGACTTCCTAAATGAAACTATTTGGACAGATGAATGCAGTTTTTCAGCCGTTGGACTATTTAACAGACATAATGAACACTATTGGTCAATAGAAAACCCAAGGCAGAATCAAGAAGTTAGACCTAAGGGACCACAATCATTTAACGTATGGATCGATATGTGGCACAATAAAATTATCGGCCCGTTTTTTATTCAAGGAAAATTAAATTCCGATAGATATGCACAATTATTAAGGACCAATATATTGGATTCCTTAAAGGAAGAACCTTTGGGCGTATTACGTCAATTATGGTGGCAACAAGACGGTGCACCACCTCATAATGTGAGATGTATTAAAAATGTATTAAATGAATTATTCCCTAGTAAATGGATTGGAAACCAAGGTCCCGTACGTTGGCCAGCTAGAAGCCCCGACCTAAACCCTCTAGACTACTTTCTTTGGGGATTTCTCAAAAACCGTCTTTATCGAAACACGCCACAAAATCTTGAAGTATTACGACAAGACCTAATAAGGGAGATCAGGGCTAACCCAACAAGGACCATTCAGCGTGCCATCCATAAACTTCACAATTTGATTATTTGCTTTAACTTTCATTGGGTATTCAATTTTATAGTTTTTGTTTGACTTTTTTTGGAATAATTAAAACATCATGCCTATTGTTGAACATCACACATTGTTTTATATCAATTTTTAGGAGCTTCTGAGGTCCTTAAAACAATGATGTATCGTTCTTTTTCGAAAAAATTATTTTAACGATGTCCTGCTAAGATCTTACCAAAAATCTATTCTCTGTCTCTGTCTAACACATGAGTTCTTATGGAAAATGCTATTAATATAAACTTTTCGAATAAGTGCGATACATCATTTGTTTTGGGACATTAGAAGATTTTAAAATCCATAATAAAAAATCCAGGGCCGTATTTAAAAAAACAAAGTTGATGATGGCAGCTCAAATACGAAACGCCTGTTTGGAAATCTGATAACACCATCTTGTAGAACAGAAATAGTAGCAATGAGAATGTGAAATTTGTTTTGTTATGTCTATTCAAATAGAGTCACAAAAAAATAAAAATTAAATCGCGAATAATCGGTTTTTTCCAAAAATCTTCGGAAGTATTCGGAATTTTTCAAATATGAAAGCGGCGTTTCAATGAGCACCAAATTGCGCAACTTTGCCTCCATTTAACCGACCTCGTATCTCTTCTGGTTTCCGAGATCCCAATGATGAGGCTCGAATTTGGGACACCCTGTACATTCGAATTGGCTTTATAAATTTATAAAAATAAAATTAAATTTCATAACAACTTCATCTTTCATGGTATAACGACATGACAAAAGTATGACTTCCATGTTCCTTTTGCACGATTGAAGGAGTTTTCTGGTACAAAAGAATTTCACAGTGTTATGAACAGATGGCTAAAATATTCAGTCCCTTTGCCCATGGAGCAGATTTTTGATTTTGGGAAAAAAGCTTTCCACCACCTACGAAAGGGTTTGTCTCAAAAGGAACATTGCACAAGTATCTGTAAGATTTAATTCAATACCCGTCGTTGTCTTAGCCAGGCGAGTAGTTGTTTTCTGACATGTACTTGTCATAATAAGTCTACGAAGTAGGTGTAGGTGAATATGGGTGTAAAGGGTTGAACATCGGTCGGCAACGACTTCCGATACGAAACAATCGTGAACGTCAAGCTATTGCTCGTTAATATAACAGCTTTGTATTGAAATTGCCAATTTCAATCTTCATTAAAGATTAGTAGGCACTATTTTCTCAAATGTCGATTCAGCATGAAGAAGGAAATTGTTTCAGGAAATACGACCGTTTTCGTTGAGCTCTGATTAATTGAAAAGCATTTATTACTATAATTCGATTGTTAGAAGTGATTACTCATAAATGTTGTGAAATTTAATGAATTTTCTTCTAAAAAACGTTGTCTATATTTCAATCACGTTCAACGGCGAACTACTTTTCGTGAAAGAAGCAGATGCCGTGAAAAATGAGACAGTTGGAATGAATAAATTAAATTATTCCATGGATAATACCAGTTTATGATCTATTGGCCTCGCTTGAGTTTATGACATTTACCAATTATGCAAAATCCCATTACTTGAAAGAGATTTCATTATACACTTCGAATGACTCTCTACAATAACTCCCAAAGGAGAGTTTCCTTCCGACTGAATTGAGGAATTTTAATTATGCGGTTTGTCTCATTCAGCAGAGATATGTTAATTGCAATATTCGATCATTCTTTAGGGCTGAAATTCATTGGAAAGAATTTTTTCTGAAATCGTTCAAGAATGCTCACTTTCTCGGAGCAACTTCAGGCCTCAAAATACGCTAATCTAGTATTTCAGTCCGTTGCTAAGCAACGAACTTTCCCGGACCGTTTTCAGACCTAAACGGCACGGGAAAGTACTTTTTCTGAAATCGTTCTAGAAAGCCCACTTTCTCGGAGCAACTTCAGGCCTCAAAATACGCTAATCTAGTATTTTAGTCCGTTGCTATGCAACGAACTTTCCCGGATAGTTTTTAGACCTAAACGGTACGGGAAAGTACTTTTTCTGAAATCGTTCAAGAATGCCCACTTTCTCGGAGCAACTTCAGGCCTCAAAATACGCTAATCTAGTATTTTAGTCCGTTGCTATGCAATGAACTTTCCCGGATCGTTTTTAGACCTAAACGGTGCGGGAAAGTACTTTTTCTGAAATCGTTCAAGAATGCCCACTTTCTCGGAGCAATTTCAGGCCTCAAAATACGCTAATCTAATATTTTAGTCCGTTGCTAAGCAACGAACTTTCCCGGACCGTTTTCGGACCTAAACGGTACGGGAATAGTATATTGAGTATCTATACACTCAGAAAATTTTCTTAGTAAATCCGACAAAAAAAGTAGGTTGAGTTAACAGTGGTAAGATCTCTATTTGGTAGACCTTAAATTCTGTTAATATAACAGTTGTTATACTATTAGTTGGTCACTTGTATATTATATCCTATAGATACAATAACTTTTTTATTGTGATAATAGAAGGGTCCGTCAAATGAAAACGGTCGATTTCTTTAAATAGTACAGAAAAACTGTTATTGTAATAAAATGCATGTGAAGTTTCATGGGGTTATTGAAGAAATACTGTTACGTGTATATACATCACACTGTTGAATCAACAATCAGTGCTTTTCATAAAAAGTAATTGTTGTATTGATAACAGAGGGTTACTGTCAAATAAACAACTGATAGATATTATTTCTTGACAAATATTTTATTGCTTGAACAGAAAAATATTTTTTTTTTAAAGTGTTCATAAATTCCCACCCGTTGAAAGAAAACAACCACGTCTAAAAAAAGTGACGACTGACTTATAATCGATTCTGCCTTTTGAAAGAAACACAGTACATAGTACTGATACGTAATAATAATAATAATAACGTAATAATACAGGTGTTTTATAAATAAAACTATAATCAAAAAACTTTTTAAACGAACGCAATGCACTATACTTTTATCAACTTCCCGTATTCCACTGAGCCCGAACAATATTTCCATTTTTCGTTTGTATTGTATGGATTTGTTCCCAACACCACCATAATAACTTGGTGAACAAGGACACTGCAAATTCTAAACTCACGAATTACGAAGACACGAATTCTTTGAAAAGTGAAATGACTTATATGAACCACAAAAGTTACAATCGGTCTATTATCGGTGCAACTCGGTTGTTTCCTTTTGCAGTGCTTTTATTATTTCATTTCAATTGCTCTTGTTAGAAGGCAGACAATTACATTGTAAATTTAATATTCCTTGGTTAAAATTCACAGAATAATTTTGTCAATGCAACATTCAAATTGTCGATGTCGATTTTTTGTTTGAAATAATGAAAGACTGTTCTGGTGACGGCATATTTTTATACATAATAATGTAAACTGTTGGGTCAACCGGCTACCGTATAGTCTATATAAATTGTTACCATTAGATGCAGAGTGATTATTTTGTTCCATTTATGGAATTATTATTGATGTTTGACTGTAATTTACTGTCAGAATAATAAAAAAATGCGATGTATATAATATATTCTTATACTCACAATAGAGGTTTTATGGTTCCGAAAACAATATAAGATTTAACGACTACAAAAAAGGATTTGTTGTACGCACAATATTTTTCATAGTGTGAATTTTATTTTTGTTATGTTAATAGATATTATACTTTAAACTGTTCATAAAAGTACCTCTGTTAATAATACATAGGAAATTTTCTGAGTGAGTAGTAAAAGCAATACATTCCCGGACGACAATGTAAATTGTTGGCAGAGGCGTTAAGCCGAGGCCAACAAGCATCGAAGTCTGGGAATGTGCTTTTACTACGAGGTACACATACTATTTTTTCTGAAATCGCAATCAGCATTATCAAAAACTAACGAATTCTACATATTGTATGCGTGAATTCAATATCTGTCTAAAATGTAAACAAGCCGGCATAGTATATTGTGTATCTAGTAGTAAAAGCATTAAAGTCTGGGAATGTGCTTTTACTACGAGGTACACATACTATTTTTTCTAAAATCGCAATCAGCATTATCAAAAACTAGGAATTCTACATATTGTTTGCGTGAATTCAATAACTGTCAAAATTGTAAACAAGCCGGAAAACATTTTCTCTGATCGTTTTTTGTACGGGAAAGTACTTTTTCTGAAATCGTTCAAGAATGCCCACTTTCTTGGAGCAACTTCAGGCCTCAAAATACGCTACCGGATGAAACGATTCCAAATTAGAATATTTCGAACATTTCAGTTCTTATTTGTATTATATATTGAAATTCGAACAGAAGATAGGTACCAACGGAAACATTCTAATTCTTATTTATATTAATATTTGTATTAAAATTCGAGCACTTCCCGGCCTAGCCCGGGAATTACGTACATCCCGGACTAGGCCGGGAAGTGCTACTTCCCCAAAGAAAAAGTGCCCGGGAAGTAAACCCTTCCTGGATAGTTGCCGATAAAAGTACTTTTTGTGAAATCGTTCAAGAATGCCCACTTTCTTGGAGCAACTTCAGGCCTCAAAATACGCTAATCTAGTATTTTAGTCCGTTGCTAAGCAACGAACTTTTTTGGACCGTTTTCGGACCTAAACGGTACGGGAAACTACTTTTTCGGCAACCATCCGGGAAGTGTTCACTTCCCGGATACTTTTTCTTTGGGAAAGTAGCACTTTCTGCCAGTCCGGGAAGTACGTACTTCCTGGACTAGGCCAGGAAGTGCTCGAATTTTAATACAAATATTAATATAAATAAGAATTAGAATGTTTCTGTTGGTACCTATCTTCTGTTCGAATTTCATTATATAATACAAATAAGAATTGAAATGTTCGAAATATTCAAATTTGGAATCGTTTCATCCGGTTAACAGATGGGTGAAAGTCGACCTCTTTTCGTCTCTTAGACTAAATGCATGTCATTGATTTGTTATTCTACAACACGTCCGAAAACAGTTCTTTTGGACTCGCAGACTTCCAGGACTCGCTAGCGCTCGTCCTAGAATTTGGTCTACTCGTCCAAAAAAACAGTATTTTCCGGACTGGTTACGTAAATTACTATTCTCGTACAGAAAACGATCCGAGAAAATTTTTGCCGGCTTGTTTACATTTTAGACAGTTATTGAATTCACGCCAACAATATGTAGAATTCCTTAGTTTTTGATAATGCTGATTGCGATTTCAGAAAAAATAGTACGTATACCTCGTAGTAAAAGCACATTCCCAGACTTCAATGCTTGTTGGCCTCGGCTTAACGCCTCTGCCAACAATTTACATTGTCGTCCGGGAATGTATTGCTTTTACTACTAGATTTTTCGAGTTGCGTCCTGGCTAGGAGATCAATTTCATTCTGAGATTGTTCAAAATATGTTTGATGAAAAATTCATTTCATGTTTCATAAGATATTACAATATAATCAGAATGATATCCTGGTTGCACTCTGAATATATAAAGAACCCCGCACCAAAATACATGGGAAAATGGCTTTCAGCCAATTTTGATAGTTTTTCGGGATATTGTAGTGCAAGTCACTAGAAGTTACACATGCAAGTTTAAATTAGTTTCTATGTCCAGTTTCGGAGTTACGAATTTTTGAAAATCATAAAAATTGCTGTTTTACCAAAACATAGCAAGATTCAGTCATCCAAAAGTATTACCTTTTAGATGATTAGTAACAAAATAGTAGCATTGCTGGTTTGAAGAAAGTCGAATGTCATGTCAGTTAGTCGGTCGTTACGATTGAAGAAGCCACCTATTATACAGGGTGGCTCAAAAATATCGACAATATAGGATATTTTGCCAATCTTTAACAACGGTCCCTATGGTGAGACCGAGCATTTTTTATTGGGAAAATCCCTATTGGGATTCTTTTCCTACAACAAGAAGATTTTTTTACAACACAGTTATTTTTTTTAAATGTTTGTTTTTTATACTACATGTTTTTATCAATAACCACACAAAATAGTCTTTTTGAGTCAATAAATCCGCTTTGGAGCCAAAAGTATTTGAGAAAGGCTTATAGAAATTGCTCAAAATGATCAGCTTCAAAATGTTACGATCACATTTTATACGGAGGCTGTTCACAAATATTAATTGAAATCGGTTTTGTACGTAATATTTATGTTTGTTAATTATTTTTGAATGGATCTCCCAATTTGAATCATATTTTTCAGTTATACTTCCAAGTAAATTACCCTACACTCGGGTAAGTTTCATTAATTTCCTATGTCTGGTTTTTGAACTATAATTTTCATCAAGAAATAAGATTGGATTATATCTTCTATAGAATATCAATTTTAATTTATAGTTCCAAAACCAGATGTAGGAATTGAATGAAACTTACCCGAGTGTAGGGCAATTCACTTGGAAGTATAATTGAAAAATATGATTCAAATTGGGAGATCCATTGAAAAATAATTAACAGACATATATATTACGTACAAAACCGATTTCAACTAATATTTGTAAACAGCCCCCGTATAAAATGTGATCGTAAATTTTTGAAGCTGATCATACTGAGCAATTACTATAAGCCTTTGTCAAATACTTTTGGCTCCAAAACGGATTTATTGACTCAAAAAGGCTATTTTGTGTGGCTATAGTTAAAAACATGTAGTATAAAAAACAAACATTTGAAAAAAAAAAAAAAATTACTGTGTTGTAAAAAAGTCTAAACTTTTAGAGGAAATCTTCTTGTCGTAAGAAAAGAATCCCAATAGGTATTTTCCTAATGAAAAATGCTCGGTCTCACCATAGGGACCGTTGATAAAGATTGGCAAAATATCCTAAATTATCGCTATTTTTGACCCACCCTGTATAATAAGTGGCTTCTTCTATCGTAACGACCGACTAACTGACATGATATTTGACTTTCTTCAAACCAGCAACGCTACTATTTTATGAGTGAACCTCGCTATGTTTTGGTAAAACAGCAATTTTTATGATTTTCAAAAATTCGTATCTCCGAAACTGGACATAGAAACTAATTCAAACTTGCATGTGTAACTTCTAGTGACTTGTACTACAATATTCCAGAAAATTATCAAAATTGGCTGAAAGCCATTTTCCCATGTATTTGGTGCGGGGTCCTTTCTACTCTCAGGCCCTCAGCCGTTATTCTTGAAAACCAAGAAGTAGGACAATCAGGAGAATGTATCAAAATCAAATTAAATTAAAATATACATTATTGTCAAAAGAAAGTTATCCTTATTGACAGAGCGTTAAAATTGGTCTGTTCTACACACATATAATGAGTGAATGCTATTCTGTGGGTGTATATATGTAGGCACTTAAAAGTGATTCAAGTTTAGAAAAAATTTAAAAAACTATGATATTGTTTATACTTTCTCGTATGTTTTCGACATAATTGTAAAGGTGTGTATATATTATGTACAGACACTTAAAATTTACTCAAGACTTGAGCTTCGTTCAAATAATAATAATAATAAATTTATTCCTTTGTTCAACATACACGTAGTATAAGGACATTACACAATGGAAATGTAACAAAAAAAAACGTCATCATAAAGTATAGATAAAAAAAAAACAGAAATGCACAATACATTACTATCCAAAAAAGATAATCCTGAAACGTACACGATGGAAAATACAAAAAATACAGTAATTTCCAATAAAAATAAAATACATTCAACATATAGAATATTATATAAAAAACTCATCAAGAGTGTAAAACGTTTCATCAATAAGGTGTTTCTTCAACCAAGACTTGATAATGTGTATATTGGAGGCTTCTTTGATATACTTGTCAATCTTATTATACACCTTACAACCCATAAAAAGATGCAACTTCTGATATGATGTTGTACGATGTGCATCTGGTACAAGAATACTCCCATTTCTTGTGTTATAGGTAGATTGTGGATTACTCTTAAATTTATCATGATTTTTTTAAACATATATGCACAATTCATAGATATATACATTTATAAGTGTTATAGTATAATCCAATCCAAGATTCAGTGCATGTAAACAATGATCAGGCGTGATCGCTTTCCAGCTTGCTGAAATCTGCAACGGTATTGGTCAAACGACCATAAACACCTTCAACTGCTCTTCACTGTTTCGATGCAGGTGCGTACTCAGATTCAGTGCGAAGTGAAGTGCATCGACGTTGCATCCAATTTTTTGAGTTTAATTATGTTGTTTAAATTGCATAATATTGTGTCTAATTCAAATACTTTCGAAGTAGGTATATTAAATAACAGTGTGTTTGCTCCTCGAGTTTATACCGAAAGTTTTAGTGTATTGTTTAAATACTTGTTTGGTATATTGAATATACAGTCTGTCCATAAAGTTAACTTTTGAACGGAGTGGAATTTTCCTTTGAAATTTTTTTCGCTTAAATGGTAGTTCATTAGCTACTCTTTGACATTCATAAAAAAATTCTGTTTTTCAAAATGGCGGCCAGGCGCCATTTTGGAATATTTTTTTAAATGGCATGGGGGGTCGAGTGATACCTCATTCGATTCGTTTTTCAATTCTCTATTCGGCAGCAAAATTTCAAACAGAAATATTTGTCCAAAACAAAATGGCGGTACATTATTTTAGAACTCTCACAAGAGGATCCTGTCGAATAAATGGCTATTAAAGAGCTTTAGTGCAATGATAAAATACTTTTTCGTTTCTGCAAGAGCTTCTTGTCACTCAAAATGGCAGAGGGGTGCCATATTAGAAAAAAATTCAAATAAGTAGATGAGAAGTGTGAAACCTCGTTTTATAGAATCTCAGCAAATCTCAGAAATCATGTCCCATATACGATTCTGAGGGACAGAGAACATTTATAGATATCAAAAAATATTTCTTCATTTCAATTGAGCTCGTTTGAAGCCATTTGTTCATAGAAATCGCGTATAAATGTTCTTACATAATGTGCCGCCATTTTGTTTTGAATGAATATTTTTGTCTGAAATTTTGTAGTCGTATGGAAAATCAAAAGACAATCCGAATGAGGTATCACTCGACCCCCATGCCATTTAAAAAAATCTTTCAAAATGGCGCCTGGCCGCCATTTTGATAGATAGACATTTTTCATTACTGTCAAAAATTAGCTTATAATATACCATTTCACCAAAAAAAAATCACAAGAAAATTCCACCCCGTTCAAAAGTTAACGTGGGGGGTTACTTTATGGACACACTGTATATCCAGGACACTTGAACATTTCTAGCACGGATACAACTGATGAGCCTACTGACATTTCTTTGTCTCCTAGGCAAAGGTGGAAAAAGTCTTATTTCGACATAAAAACCAAGGAAATGGTTTTAAACGTGTATAAGTATGAACAGTTCAAGGACAGTCTATCTATTCACAACTTTTTCAAAATATTTGTTTAAAATCAGAACATTGTGTATCATGACTTTATAAATACAGCTCTTAGTGGTATTTACAACTTTTATAAACACACTAAAGAAATTCCTGACAAACATCTTCATTTTTATTTTTTATTTCATACCATCAGATTAATCATGTATGTACTTTTGCGTCACCTTGTATAATCTTTTCAATAATTTCCTTTCAATTTTCATTGGTATTAAGGTATAGCAAATTTATATTTCTAAAATTATCAATTAGAATACATTGAAACTACATTGCAATAATATTTTGTCCTCATTGCGACCCTGGTAACAAATTACATTCACGTGCTTTTGTTTACATTTACTGAACCTCGGATTGGAATATACTATAGTGTATGAAACTCTTTGAAAGCATTTCTACATGAATCTTTCCTCCTCAAACCAGCAATAGTCCTCACTGCGAATTTTTGAAGAACAAATAATCTATTGAAACCGGTAGATAAAACCCAGTTCAGTATGCCATATCTCAGGTGACAGTGTATATTTTCATAGTAAAGAGTTAACAGTACTCCAGTGTGACAGTGACTCGAAAGAAATTTCAAAGCATAACAATTTTTGCTTTTTGCGTATTCAGTTTTAGGCTGTCTTTTTAGACCACTCACCTACTTTAGTGTATACCATTTCCGTCATTTCTAAAAGTTGTTCACGCGATTCAGGGACCTTCACAAGAATATTCGTATCATCTGCATATGATACTACATGGGCAAAATGTAAGTTATGTAGCATTAAAATCAGGTCATTGGCATAAATGAGGAAAAAAGAGGCCCTAATATTGATCCCTGCGGTACTCCTTGTTTTATCATCTCTTGTTTGCTTTGGACATTATTTATTCTCACACATTGTGGTCTGTTTGACAAATAAGATTTCATTAGTTCGAGGGCTCTACCTCTAATACCATATCTATTCATTTTGCAAATGAGAAGTTCATGATTTACCATATCAAAAGCACGCGAAAAATCTAAAAATAGTCCACAGATCTGTACTTTTGCATCAAGAGCCATTATTATGTGTTCATGAAAGTCATACAGTGCTGTCTCAGTGCTTTTATTTGCCATGATACCATGTTGATTTGCGGACAATAGATTATTTTTCATCAGAAAATAGATTAATTGATATTTTATATTCATCTCAAAGATTTTACCAATACTTGAGAGAATACTTATTCCTCTATAATTTTCAATTAGGCTCGGATCATTTCGTTTGAAAATTGGATTAACCAATGCTAATTTTAATTTGTCTGGAAAGATTTCCTGTTGAGTTGATAGATTCATCAGATAGGCTAGAGGACAACTTAGTTCCGTGCTACATTTTTTAAGAAGGTTGTTTGAAATGAGGTGATAACCACTTGAGTATGAGTTTTTCAAATTCAATACTCAAGACTAGGTTAAACAATGAATAATGTAAGTTATTCTCGTTATAATAATAAAAACATAGAAATAAAGTTATAATGTTCCATATCTAAATCAGAATAATCAGAAATGCTTTTCTTATGACTTTGATTTTTTATGTTTGACAAGGCTAACCCAAATATGTAATATACAGTGTGTCCCACTTACCATGCTCTCCATGGGTATCTTTTTAACGGTGAGAGATACGAGGTCGGTTAAATGATCAAAAGTAGAGTTTATCAAGGCCAACTATAATGTGAAGACATAACTTGATAAAATCTATTCGTTTTTGTTTTATACGCAAAAAAAACAAATTTTGACCATTTTCATGCCTCCTCCGTAACTTCTTTATTTATGAAAATATTCGAATAGGAATTTCACATTCTTTTAGCAATTTTTCAATGAAATTTTGAAAAAAATATGAAATTCATACCAACTCTGAGATATCCCAATTTGAGATATCAGCACCAACTTTCATTTTTCAAATGTAGGTCATAGCTCACTATAACTTAGTTATGAAAAACTTTTTTGTCTCTAACAGATGATATGTCACAGTTATAGTTTTTTGCTGATAACAACGGAGTTATCGTCATTTATACAAAAACAAGAACTTTTTTGAAGTCGCCATCTTGAATTTATAAATTCTAACAAAGAAATCATGATCTCCTACCTCAAAAACCCCCACATACCAATTTTGAATGGAATCGGACAATAATCACAAATCTCGTCCGTCATATTCGAGGAGCCGCCATTTTTTATTTTTTATTCAATAAAAATTTCATAGTGCATTGTCACCGGAATTATGAACATCTGCCAAATTTCAAGTTATTAGGACCGCCAGAAGTGGGTCAAAATTTGTTATTTGCGTATAAAACAAAAACGAATAAATTTTAAAATATTTTTTCACATTTTAGTTGGCCTTGATAAACTCCACATCTGTTGTCATTTAACCGACCTCGTGTCTTTTACCATTAAAAAGATACCAATGTTGAGCATGGTAAGTGGGACACACTGTACATATAAAATCTGTTTGTACCCAAACTAATGATTCGACAGCTCATGTTTTGTAAACACATAAAATACACATGATTCGATACTTTGATGAAAAAACCCTTGTAAAATGGCGGAGTTACGAATTTGATATAAATCGCAAAATTTTCCGGTTTTTCAGGTTAGATTTTCTCTATTACTAATGATCCGATCAAGTCGAAACACATCCCATTTTGTTTGTATTTCCTACAAATGTTTTCAACCACATTGCTGTATTAGTTTTCATTTTATTAGCAAAACAATGAACAAAATCCGTTTTTTTGTATTTAAATGATTATAACAAATTGATAAATGACAGTTGCGAGTAGAAAACGACATGATATAACTCAGGACTGTCTTCCATGTGATGGCATAGTCGGTTTCTTTCTAGTCTTTTTTAGAGAGGGCGACAAAGTGCACCACATTTTAGTATGGATTCCCAAAATGCACCTGTGTTCAATCACAACCAGAGTTCCATTGACTGAAACGTGTTGCATCGTGTTTGAATGCAACCGGATCTAGATCAAAGAATATGGACGACCATATTCTTCCATAGCTCTAAGTTTAATCCGGCATATCATGAACATTTCAGGATAGGTACTATTTCACATTCATTGTTTTTTTTTTTCGAATATTTCCAGTTTGTATCTGTACACACAATTTATCACCGTATGTATTATACGTCAGTATTTCCATATTACAACTCTTCAATTTATGGGTACTGTATATAAAAGCGAATTCCCTGTGAGTGGAATTTGTTTCCATTGAAGAACATCGCTACGATTAGTAAGCCTGAATTTTTCAATACCGCTGAGAGCTCGACTACTCGATATTTTTGCTGTTAACTTCTTCTATTTGTTCTTATTACTTCTCTCTGCACACTGAACTTCTTGATCGCCGATATCTTTGTTCTCTTTACGTGGCGTTGTAAGTTGAAATTTACATTCAGCACACAATAGGAGGAGAATTCTTTTACCACAATCCCCTTTGCCTATCAATAAGTATTTGAGCTCTTTTAATTTAATGGAACTAGATTTGTATTTAAAAGGGAAACATTCTCAATTGAAAATTGAACCAAACATGATTCCTCTGGAAATGGAGAAAACCTAAGATGAAAATGAAATAAGTTTTTTTGTACTAACAGAAAACAACTACTTTCCCGTTTGAAGCCACGCTGGACATTGAACTATATCAGATAGATATTCTGACTTTCATAAATAACAATTAATATGATGAGAAAGCTGAGTGTGATCTTGGCATTATTGGAGTTCATTTCGAGATAAATTTAATGATTTTTCAGTCAGTCAATTTAAATAGGGGTGATTCAGGATTTCAATTTTCCACAGTCTGAATGAGCGTAACATCAAGAAAACCTGTACAAGTGTACGAGGGCATATTAATCTATTTTCTCAAATGAGTAATCGCATTTGCAATGTTGTTCTATTGACAAATTTCCCCAACCTTATGACATCATTTTTTGAATGCAAACCAATGAGAAGAGGACTTTTCGAAAACACTGTCTCCAGCCCGTGGTATTTTGAAATCGGTGTTTCGCTTCTTCCTTATTTATACGTTTCCATAGTCACAACAATTTCTGTGAATAGAGAAACGTCAGTTTGAGGGTTGGAGTGGTGGAGTGGTGGAGTTTCGTTCAGAAATGAATCGACAGACTTATCGCGAAAATTCAATCACTTGTGGTATTAATTATTGCCAGTAACTAATAATTTCTGAATAACTGGATAATTATAGTATTGAAACAAATCAAACAAATTCTGATAAAAAAAATTGTGTAAGAGCCAGTGGACGGCAGAAAACACATAATTTTTAGAAGCCTAAAATTTCCTGTTTTTATAATTTTCAACCGTTTATGTTCACTCTCCCACTCACTAAAACCTAGCATATTGACATGTAGTATTTATTGAAAGTATACTATTTATTTTTGTATAAATTAAAACGTTTTTTGGTCACTTTATATTTTGGAGAGCCGAACTTGAGCTTTCCTAGATTGTATTCAGCACTTTTTGCATGATTACATTCATGTTCCACTTGGTAACTTACTTTTTTTTGTTATTATTATTCAAGTAAACGGTATCTATTACTATCATTTCAGCATATTTGACCATATGGCTCGGAGTTTATGCGTTTATGAAAGTTGTCAGTTTAATGCGTATTTAAACTGTTTCTATACAATGAACAAAATTTGGATATTTTAATATGGCTCATTTATGGGCCAGTTGTGAAATGAGTGATATACAGGATCGCTGATATGTATGGAAACGGTCGATTATTTCCTAAAGTAAGATAGCTAGCGAAAAATGTTGAAATACAAAAGTTCTAGGGTTTTTCAAAATCCATCATATTATCATATTAAGTATACAGGGTCAGTCAAAAAGTCAGGACGAAACAAAGTTGCTTTTTATCTAATGGGACACCCTGTATATTATTTCACTTTTAATTTTTTCTTGAAATTCTAAATAAAATTTATTCAGCATATCATTTTCATAATTCAACAGATTTCGAGATATCGAACTTTGAAAATAAGTTTCTAATAAATTATCAAAAAATATTTTAGTCCATCAAGTTACCTTTGACAGTTTCCAGCTCCATAACAACGCCGCGTCGTTCTTTTGTCTAACAGTGATGATCTTGACAACACATGTCAAATATAAATATACATTTAGTGTAAATAATTTTCGCGCAAAAATGACACGTTCATCTGATACTGAGCGTATTGGAATTTTAATGATCATAGGATACGGTGATAGAAGACGAAGTTGTGACCAAGTAGTGGATATTTTTAATGAATTGCATCCCAATCGGGAACCCATTTCTAAATCAACCGTTTCAAAAACATTGCAACGTTTTCATGAAACTGGAGGTGTCAAAGATCGACCAATAAGTGGAAGGTAAGCGTTACAAATGAAGAAATTTTTTTGAATGTCATGTTAGATGTGGTTGAAAATCCAATAAATTCAGCACAACAGAGGGCATAACACAAAATTTGAAAACTGCAAAAATTCCATCCATATAAAATTCATTTGGTACAAGAATTGAGTGGAGATGATTTTGATCGTAGAATCGAGTTCTGTGAAGTTATTATGGATAAATTAAATGAAAATGTCAACTTTGTCAACCACATTTTGTTTTCTGACGAATCTACATTTTGTTTAAACGGGCACGTAAATCGGCACAACTGTAGGTATTGGTCAGACCAAAATCCACATTAGATTGAGGAAGTTCACACTCAACGGCCAGAAAAAGTAAATGTCTGGTATGGCATTATTGGTGGACACGTCATAGGACCTTATTTTATTAACGGAAATTTGACCTCTGAACGATATTTGTCACTTTTACAACAGCATATTATTCCAGAGCTTAGACGATTATTCCCGAATAATAACAATCCCAATTTGCTGGCAGAACAAATATGGTTTCAACAAGATGGGACTCCTCCACATTTTGGACGTGTGGTACGGGCATATCTAGATGAACTTTTCCTGATAAATGGATTGGGCGCAGGGGAGCAAGTGAATGGCCAGCTTGGTCTTCCGATATGACCCCACTTGACTTTTTTTATGAGGTCACATGAAAAATGTAGTCTACAAAAATAGGCCACAAAATATCAAAGAATTGCAAGAAAGAATAAGCCATGAAATTTCTACCATTCCTCCTCACATGGTTTTAGATTCACTACAAAATTTTGTTCAGCGAGTTCATTACTGTCAGGAGGTAAATGGTAAACACTTTAAGTACCTTATTAAATAGAAGTCCAAAGAAAAATTTGTTGTTTATTAAAACTTGTTTTCTCTCTTTTTCTCCTGGCATAACTATTATTTCATAAAATTTCAAATATCCTAGACATTCAACAAAAAATACATTTTATCGTTTCATGCATTTTTATCAACTCTGAACAAATATGCTTTTTTATTTTCTGTAAAAAAATTATAATTAAATTGTAATTATAGCCACATACTCCACCTTGTGTGACTTTCATAATAAATATCCATTATTTCGTGCTTTTTTTTTAATAAATATGAGAGTAGTTACAAGTTATTTTCAAAATTCGATATCTCAAAAACGGTTGAGTCTAGGAAATGATTTGCTATATTAATTTTGTTCAGAATTTTGAGCAAAATTGAAATATGGAATAATATACAGGGTATCCCATTAGAGAAAAATCAACTTTGGTTCGTCCTGACTTTTTGACTGACCCTGTATACTTGATATTTCGTTAGTATGATTGATTTTGCAAAACCCTAGAACTTTTGTATCCCAACATTTTTCGCTAGCTATCTTACTTTAAGAGATAATCGACCGTTTCCATACATATCAGCGACCCTGTATATTTTGTCAACAATTTTTGTGTCTAATAGCGAGTGGCGTTGATTATGTATGCGATCACATTGCTACATGCGCCACTAATAACAGTTCTCATTGAAAAAATAGTTATTATAAAACTATTCTCATACATAACCGTATCTGAATTAATCGTAGTTGTGAATCAATGGTTTGTTTGGTAAATTAAATTTTGTTGCCAAATTATTTTTCATGTGAACTTAATGCGTTACTTTCTGAAAATAGCATTCATTGGATGTATTTATAAACAAGTGCAAAGTTCTCATTCGTACTCAACCTCCAAGTTGATAAAACAATAGCATTTATTATTGTCTCATTCAATACAAAAACGTTCTCAGAATAGTGTATATTATTGAAGTTGAAATATTCTCAGCTCACCCATCTCAAGAAGCAAGTATTAGCTTGTTTCAAAAATGGTCGAGAAAAATCCGTCAAACAATTAAACTAATATTTGGTTAGACATATTAAAAATTCTATCTACTTGTACCAAAGCAATTATGCATTGATGCAAAATAGTATATTATGCAATGAGCACAAAATTATGTAAATAAAGGTTTCGAAAACAATTATTTCATTTATGCAAATTACCTGGACTTGACGAAGGCGTTTGATTGCGTTTCACATGATATTTTACTCAAAAAACTTCAATACTATAATATCCATGAAGAAAGTATCTTACCTAGAAAACCGAATCCAATTCATTCTTTTCCAAAATAAAAAATCTTCTCTACTCAATATACAATATGGTGTTCCCCAAGGATCCGTTTTAGGACCACTGCTTTTTCTTGTATTTATAAATGACTTGCATTATTCATCTCCACTATCAAAGTTTATACTATTTGCTGATGACAGCACGTTCATACATTCAGGAAAAAATTTGAGTACTCTGATTTCCACAGTTGAAACTGAAAAAGAACGAATAGAACGATGGTTCCTATCAAATAAACTGAAAGTCAATGAATCGAAAACAGAACATATGCTTTTCAGTATGAGAAATACTGGCGAAATTAGATTCACATCCAAGTGTACCAAATTTTTAGGAGTTTACATTGACGAAAAAATGACCTGGCAAGAACACTGTAAATTTCTATGTAAGAAATTGTCGAGCTTATTTTTCTTACTACGAAGTCTTTCCAAAATCGTGAACCTGAGTACTTCACTTACAGCCTTTCACGGCCTCATTCAATCCTCCATATCCTATGCCATATTAGTATGGGGACACTCAAGCCAATGCTCTTAACTCTTCAGTATACAGAGAAGAGCATTGAGAGTTGTTCGTGGTCTGAAATACGGAGACGACTGTAGGGACGAATTCAAACAACATAAGGTATTAACTTTACCCTGAATATATATATATATATATATATATATATATATATATATATATATATATATATATATATATATATATATATATATATATATATATATGTTCCAGTGACTGTAAAACAGTCGAAAACAATCCTTTAGGAACTCACTATACCTTTGTATAGATTGTATGGCATATGTCCGACAGAAAACAACTACTTCTCTGGCTAATACCTCGACAGATATTGAATTATATCTGTCAGACATATGTGCAAAGATCCTTACTTTGAAGGAACAACTTTGCAAGAGCTCTCAGAGACAGACAGCAGGACACCGCCTGATCCAAACAAGGAACCAACTGCAGACCGGTTTCGGGATAAAGTCCCTCATCAGTGCAGTCCTGGTTATCACGGTTGTATACACGCGGGGGCCCGGTGCCCGTCATCGTTCGCCGGGATGAACACTGCAATCGCTTACAGTATCCACCACGGCAACAGATTAGAGAGCGCTCCAGAAGGACATTTCGGATGCGAAATGGTATATGCTGAATACTTGTTTCAAGGAGCAATAAATGTTCCAGTGACTGTAAAACAGTCGAAAACAATCCTTTAGGAACTCACTATACCTTTGTATAGATTGTATGGCATATGTCCTACAGAAAACAACTACTTCTCTGGCTAATACCTCGACAGATATTGAATTATATCTGTCAGACATATGTGCAAAGATCCTTACTTTGAAGGAACAACTTTGCAAGAGCTCTCAGAGACAGACAGCAGGACACCGCCTGATCCAAACAAGGAACCAACTGCAGACCGGTTTCGGGATAAAGTCCCTCATCAGTGCAGTCCTGGTTATCACGGTTGTATACACGCGGGGGCCCGGTGCCCGTCATCGTTCGCCGGGATGAACACTGCAATCGCTTACAGTATCCACCACGGCAACAGATTAGAGAGCGCTCCAGAAGGACATTTCGGATGCGAAATGGTATATGCTGAATACTTGTTTCAAGGAGCAATAAATGTTCCAGTGACTGTAAAACTGTCTGTCTCTGAGAGCTCTTGCAAAGTTGTTCCTTCAAAGTAAGGATCTTTGCACATATGTCTGACAGATATAATTCAATATCTGTCGAGGTAATAGCCAGAGAAGTAGTTGTTTTCTGTCGGACATATGCTATACAATCTATACAAAGGTATAGTGAGTTCCTAAAGGATTGTTTTCGAGTGTTTTACAGTCACTGGAACATTTATTGCTCCTTGAAACAAGTATTCAGTATATAAATTATTTTTTGTTCGACCCAAATATTTTTTGTTACAATCAAGACAGGGAATTTCATAAACTACATTGGAGTTTTCTGTTATAGGATCTTTTTGTTTCAATTTAGTAAACAAGTTTTCCAATGGTTTGATTTTCTTTTGTGCAATTTTGATATTTTTTTCGTGCTTGATTACAATGTCTATTATACATAAAAGAAAACTTACATGAATATTTAAAACACTCCCAAATTCATGACTACTCTACACGAAATCGTCAGAACATCCAAGCCAATTATTTGAGACTGTCGAGAACACGCGATGGAATCTCCTATTGGGCACCCAAGCTATACAACGCCCTCCCTGCGGAAGCCAAGGAACTAGAATTCCAAAATTTCAAAATGAAACTCAAACATTTTCTTCTACAACATGCATTTTATGATGTCACTGAGTTTTTCAATGGTACTCTTACATTTCAGAACAACTCAATTATACAAATTTTAACGATTTTATCTTTTTTTTTTCAAAGCTTTTCTGTACCTATATTTTATTTTTGTAATTGTTTTATGTACAACTTCAAATGACTTGCGTAAACACTTTTGTGTCCTAACACCAATAAAGAATTGATTGATTGATTGATTGATGCCCATTTTGCACGAGTATGAAATTTGCAGCACGAGCCGAAGGTAAGTGCTGCAATTCATACGAGTGCAAAATGGCCATTTTTTTGCGAGATGCATACTATACTTTTTCTAAAAAACATTTTCGCAAAACGATTTCGTCTTTTGATCTACCTTCCATTCCAAAAAAGGTTACAAGCGCGTTGATACACACTCTTCGACGTTTCCAGTAATAAATTCAGTGTTGTTACCTTCGCTGCTTCTACAGGATCTTTCATGACGAGCGTTCGTTAGGAATATATGGAGAGTGATTCAGAATAAAATCTTGAAATTTTGTGGTAGTGGGTTTTACAAAATGGCCTTTTCAACAAAAATATTTTCAACTTCCGGTCTGTTTTCGTTATACCGGAAGTTGAGGACAACTTCCGTATTTCAAATGGAACACCCTATATTTTATTACATTTTTGAATTTCTCAGCACATTTTAAGCCAACTTTGTATAACAATGCCTATACCCAAATTTGTTATTTTTCGAGATATTGATTTTTTTTTCTGAAAAATTTGACAGTTACAAACAGCACCACTCCGAAAAAATCATAACTAATAGACAGTAACAGTTGAAAATGAGAAATTTCACAGAATCACACCTTAAGCATCAAGTCATGAACAGGTCCATCGAATTTTCGGAAATAATTTACAGGGTGGTCGAAATTTCCACCTAAAACATGTCATATACCTAAAATACATAGATATATCCGATTTTGGGAAATATTTGAAATGTAAATCATTCGAAGCAATACCAGACCAAGCAAGCTTTGAAAACAAATGAAGTTACAACAAATATGTCAAAATTTGATGCGATATAATTGACGTGTATTTCGTAGTTTTCTATTTGTGTGCAAAATGTCTCGTTTGGGGTATTCCAATGAAGATAAGTTAATGGACAGAACTTGTGTTTTTGCAGAAAGATTTTCAAATCTACATACACCCAATAAAAATATTCTAAGACGACTTCTAAGAAACTGCCGTGATTTCGGATCTTTTTCGTCTGTTATCAACAAAAAAAACACTCGTAAACAATGAGGACAACGAAATTGTAGTTTTGGCTTACTTCACAGCCTATCCAGAAAATTCGTTGAAAGACGCAAAAAAGTCACTTAGAATTCGTCAATAAACCGGATTTCAATCAAACATAAGTGGCGTCCCTTTATATATCACCAGGTTCAAAATCTGAAACCTCACGACTTACCTGCACGAGTGGAATTCTGCGAATGGTTTCTTATCAAGATACAGGAGGACCCTGAGTTCATGAAGAATATTATATGGACAAATGAAGCCAAATTTGCCAAGAATGGTATGTACAACCGCCTAATAGTCATTTTTGTGCAGCAGAAAATCAAAGCTCGTTCGCCAGCGCAACTTCCAGGATTCATGGAGTTTCAATGTTTTCTGCTCAATAAAGGAAGACCGAATTTTATGTTTATATCTTTATGATGAGAATTTGAATAGCGATATACATTCGCATATAATTAGGAATGTGGTTGGTGAATCCATAAGGCATGTTTCTGAACAATACCGTTCCAAGTTATGGTATCAGATGGATGGAGCCCCTGCACATAGCACTGCTACCATTGCTGGGTTGTTGTATGGGATGTTCGAAGATCAGTGGCTTTGCTACAATGGGCCATTTAAATTTCCTCCTCGCTCTCCAGACCTGACGCCACTGGACTTCTTCATCTGGGGATATATCAAAGAAAATGTTTATGCGGATCCTGTGAGTGATAAAGAAAACATGAAACGAAGGGTTCTGAGCTTCCAATAATTTGATTCCTGACTCCATATAGAAAGCTACAAATAGTGGTATGCAAAAAAGAATATATTCTTGTTAAGAACAAAACGGCAATGTCTTTGAAAATCTGTTGAAATGAACCACAATATTATTTGAATTTAAAGAAATTAAGTTAAATTCTACAATTAAAGTAAATATAACCTTAAAAAATATAAACAAAATAAAATTACTGTATTCGATATCAATAAACAAAGATATAATTCATCTCTCTGATAGTATTTTATTTCAATTTATCCATTTTCATGTTGAGTTACCTTTCACCAACGACAGAGTTAATATGAGTTCATTTGTTTTCAAAGCTTTCTTAGTTTGGTATTGCTTCGAATGATTTACATTTCAAATATTTCCTAAAATCGGATATATCTTGCCAGGGGTGCATTTTGGGTATAGGACATTCTTCATGAATTTGATATCTTTTTTTTCCGTAGTATTCAAAAACTAATAGAATAGTGTATGGTTTCCATTTGAAAAAATCGTGTTTCATAAGTTTTCTCGATGTTATGTTTTAGGTGGAAATTTCGACCACCCTGTAAATTATTTTAGAAAATCCGATGAACCTGTTCATGACTTGATGCTTAATATGTGATTCTGTGAAATTTCACATTTTCAACTGTTACTATGAGTTATGATTTTTTCGGAGTGGTGTTGTAACTGTAAAAGTTTTCAGAAAAAAATCAATTACTCGAAAACTAACAAATTTGGATATAGGCATTGTTATACATAGTGGGCCTAAAATGAGATGAGAAATTAAAAAATGTAATAAAATACAGGGTGTTCCGATTGAAATAAGGAAGTTGCTCTCAACTTCCGGTATAACGGAAAGAAGCCGGAAGTTGAAAATATTGTAAAACCCACTACCACAAAATATCATGTTTTTATTTTGAATCGTTCTCCATATATTCCTAACGAACGCTCGTCGTGAAAGACCCTGTATATATTCGGAGGAGTCAAATCTTAGTCGATATCACTATCAGTTTTCATTTCAATCAATAGTTTTTATGGAAAACGGCTATGGAATTACTAGTTAGATACTAAAACTTTGACAGAACCGATCTGCTGACATTTCATAAATTTTTCGCTGGACGTCATAATTTGAAAAGCTGTCGTCGTGATTTTAGAGTGAACCTAGACCTAACACGAAATATTCCATTTCGCATTTGTTGCTTAGCAACTTGCCTAGCAACCGATGCAAAAATGAAATTCTGTACAAAATGTGCTTGTTGGTGATTGAAGTTACGGTTATAAAATGAACATTTATCGAGGCTGTCGTAGAAATTTTTTTTTTCATCAGTGTGTAGTTTTTATTTCATAAATTGCAAAATGTGGCAAACAATTGAATTACTTATTGCTTGACAACCGTTTCTGTTTTCCTAATATATCAAATCAGATGTTTGGGTGAATAACACAACAAACTGAAACTGTATAAAATTCCAGAAGCAATCTCGCCCTCAAACTCCTTTTCTTCTCATAAATTCGACTCAAACTGAAATATAATATCACATGAACCAATTCCGAATACATCGAATAGAATGTATACAAAGGATATTTATGAAATATTTATGACCGGGAAGAGGTGAAACCCACCCGTCTATAGGATGATTGAATTCTCTCGCAAACGTTGGAAATGAATTCCTTTAAGAGAAGAAACATCGAATGATTTTGTATACATATTTGTAAAATTTGTTTTTACGAAACTCTCAGGTTTTCGGAGAAAACCCCTCAAAAGCAGAGCTTGTGCGAGCAAGGGAGATCCGGGACCTACAGTTTAAATAAAAGTGGAATCCGAACCACTTCAGCTCAGTTTATTCATGTTAATAATCAAACTGTGAGCTCAACACTGTTGAACCAAATGAAATGTTGACGAAAGGACCACGCACAAACCTTATGGGAATTGGCTTTCGAGGAATTCTGCTGATTTTTTGGTATGATGAACTTTCCAATATCCTGATCAAAATTCTTCAAAGGCACAACGAAAACTAATAGACAGTTTTGAGAAAAAAATTGCTCAAAGTCGGCAAAATGGGGAATTTGCTAGTAAAACGGGAGAAATAGACTGTGTTATTTTGCAACTTCATGCCTCTTGGAAATTGTAGCATGCGCTTCAGCAATTCTCTTATGGGTCTTGTGTCTTTACAGCACCATTTGCTGATAACTTCAGGATATACAGGGTGACGCATAAAGACAATTCGAGGAATGAAAAAATTATTTTTAGAACATTATGAAAACAAAAGAATGTTAGAAACTGAGTCAATGGATATGTTTATTTAGAAGATGATTCAATTGATATATACGGGCGATACAGGGGAAAAAATGAGGTAAATTGTATTACAGAATATGTACAAAAAACGTTTCGCAAGATTTATTGAGAAGTAACATATTGTGGAATTTTAATACAACAAATAAAATATATATTGAAATAATAATCAATCAACAAGACACCATGAACTGAAGTGCATTCAGTCAATGATATGAGGTTCCACCTCATTTTCATTTGGATTTCTCGCATCGGTAATGTAGTCCAACAAGTTTGTTACCGGATACTTGACATTTGGTTCATGTCTGGCATAACTAATGAACCAAAGAAAACTTGATATATGAGCACATTTGACCAGTGTTCTGGCACCTGCCTTACAAGTACAATAATAACCTGTATTCGAGATATCATTTTCATTTGTGTAATGTATCCACATTATACAGGGTGGGTCACGGTCGATGGTACTTTAGACGTTTACGGAGAACGAAGAATAAGATCATTCTGAAAATTTGGTTTCTCAAGTAGTTGCTCTTGGTCTATCGATCTAAAATATTTTCAGCAATACAACGTTGCCGCTTATACCAGAAAGTAGCAGCATCTTTGTTATTTCAAATGGGTCACCCTGTATATTACCGCATTTTTGAACTTGTCATTCTTTTCTGATCATTTCTGCCTCATACTCCCCTATACTTATCTCTAACGGTTTTTGAGCTATTGATTTTTCCATTTTTTTTATCCAAAACATAGCTCGAATTGGATGTTTATTTCTGCGGTATTTGGATTCTTAGGAAGTTGCAAATTTCTGTTTGGTTCATCAAGATCATGTTCATTGATTCTGTATAGAGAAGTTTGTTCTGCGTTATACAGGGTTGTTCAAAATTCATGATCTTACTGCTAGATACGAAAAGGGATTAAAGTGCGATTTTTTAAGGGGAACATCTTGTATATTATGAAATACCCTGAAAGATGACTAAATTTCCTTCGAATTGATATTTCATGTTCCCATACCTAAATAGCCAGAATTCCGAGATAATAGCAATTTTCACTTGTAATCTCCCAAGTGCTTGAATTATTGCCGGAAATTTTTCGAGTACATGTATTTTCTTTGAAATTTATGGCAATTAATTCAAGAACGAGGGGGATTCGGTAAGAAAATTCCACACCGAGAAATGAAAATCATCCAACAATTCATAAGAAATAACTAAGCTATTTATAACCACTGAAATATTAATATGTAAAATACTTAACAAAATTCTCATCAATAAATGTTTGACATGTGACATGTTACATTTGACATATCAATATCTCAGTGGTTATAAATAGTTTAGGTGAAACCATCGTTAGTTATTTCTTATGAATTGTTGGATGATTTTCATTTCTCGGTGTGAAATTTTCTTACCGTTACCGAATCCCCCTCGTGCTTGAATTAATTGCCGTAAATTTATAACGTACATGAATTTCCAAAGACAATTACCCTCGTCGCTTCGCGATACGGGTAATTTTCAAAAAATTCATGTACTCGAAAAATTTCCGGCAATAATTCTAGCACTTGGGAGAGTACAAGAGAAAATTGCTATTATCTCGGAATTCTGGCTATTTAGGTATAGGAACATGATATATCAATTCGAAGGGAATTTAGTCGTCTTTCAGGATATTTCATAATATACATGATGTTCCATTTAAAAAAACAAACTTTCAACCCTTTTCGCATCTAGCAGTAAGATCATGAATTTTGAACGACCCTGTATAACGCAGAACAAACTTCTCTATACAGAATCAATGTACATGATCTTGATGAACTGAACACAAAATTGCAACTTCCTAAGAATCCAAATACCGCAGAAATAAACATTTAATTCGAGCTATGTTTTGGATAAAAAATATGGAAAATAACCAATATCTCTATTTCCCGTTCTTCGTAAACGTCTTAGGTACCATCGACCGTGACCCACCCTGTATATTGTGTGTCATTGCGATGACGAGAAAAAACTCTGAAACAAAGTATCGATATCGAAGTGAGACACCTAATGAACTTCGATATCCCGGATTACTTTGTTTCAGAGTTTTTCTCGTCATCGCAATGACTCAAAATATATAAGGTGGATACAGTACACAAATGAAAATGTTAACCATATTACAGGTGCCAGAACACTGGGCACATGTGCGCATATATCAAGTGTTCTTTGGTTCATTGATTACCAAAGACATGAACCAAATGTCAAGTATCCGTTAAAAAACTTGTTGGACTACATTATCGATGCGGGAAATCGAAATGGAAATGAGGTAGAACCTCATATCATTGACTGAATGCGCTTCAGTTCGTGCAAAAAAGTCTTTCATGGCGTCTTGTTGATTGATTATTATTTCAATATATATTATTTGTTGTATTAAAATGTTAATTCAAATATATGCGAAGATCAACAACAGAGAAATCAAAAGAAAAAATGAATCATCACTAGGATCTACAAATGGAAGAAAATGTTCCGTGAATTGCAAAAAAATCTTGAAAACGAATACCTAATTGAATTGAAAATATAATTCTTACAAAAAAACAGATGTGGAAAATAGTTGAGGAATAACAACACCCAGAAGATATAGTGAAAATACTGAAAATGGGAATATTACCTTCAATCCAAAAGAGAAAAGATATTTTCGAGGAATTCAACTCCATTTTAACCATTGTGGAGAAAGATCTAGAAAAAAATAATTAAAGAAATAAAAACTATCAAGGAATAAAGAGCATCACGATCCATTCACTATTTTTCTTTGCGACTGATTCAAACAAGGTAATAAGTATTATTTCACAGTTGGAAAACAAAAAATTGCCGGGATCCGAGGGCTTCAAATCTGAAACGCTGAAAATTATTCCAAGTTATATAGCCTAGCCGCTGACATCCATAATTAACGTGTCATTCGTAAGGTATTTTCCTACTGTATTCAAACTATCCACAGTACTGCCCGTTTTAAAAAAATTGTGGGATAACCAAAGTTTCTAATTATCGCCCGATAGAACTAATTTCAAACCTTGTCAATATGATCAAAATGAGACTCGACATTCATTTGAATGAATATAAATTATAGTCTAGTCTACAAGAACTATTTTGGTGAATTTCTCTTCAAGGGCACCGAAAATTATGATCCAGGGCTCATTCGATTCCGAATGACCTCTAGAAACTTTTTGAGAAATTTGAAGTTGCGCCGGCAAAAATTGCAAAAGTTATAAAAAATGTAATAAAAAAAAAAAGGAGTTGGGGTTTGGTTTTTTGCAAATATCTCGGAAACTATTGAATATATCCAAAATTTGAAAAAAGATCGTGAAAGAGAAGGAAATTTTCTGAAAAAAGTCCACCACCAATATTCAGAATTTTACTTCATTTTTTAATAATTTTAACACATTAAATAACAATTTTAAGAAATAAAAAAATTCACTTACCTTTTAGACACTACAATAAACGAAAATCTATGAGAAAAACATCCCGTGATTATTTTATTACATATGCATTTGTTAATTAACTAGTTTTTACAAATTGTGAAAGGCTTTCGCGGCCATCGTTGAATGAATGATGGTTTTTCGGGTTTTTAGGCCGACGTTTATTTAGAGAAAAACTCGACATTTCGATGGTTAAGATATGTAGACGATACTTTTATAATTTGGAGCCATGGACCAGAAAAACTCAATGAATTCCTTAACCATATCAATGACATACACCCGAATATTCAATTTACCATGGAAATTGAAAATGAGAAGAAACTGGCATTCTTAGACGTTCTCATTTCTCGAAAAGAAAAACGCCTGGGGCATACGGTATATAGAAAACCAACACACACTGATCGATATCTCCACAATACCTCAAACCATCACCCGTGCCAGAAACAAGGTGTAATCAAGACATTAGTTGATCGAGCTAGAAGAATTTGCGAACCTGAATACCTAGAAGCTGAACTGAAACATCTAAAAATCGCTCTTCTTTCTAATGGATACAAAGAAAGAGATATTGAGAGGTGTATGAAAAATAGAATCGAAATCAGAGACGGAAGAATCAATAGTAGACCAAATGACTGTCCATCCAGTGAAGCAAGTAGTAGTCAAACCAATACCGAAAAAAGAAAAGCATTCTTACCATATGTTCCCAGAGTTACAGATCGTATCGGCCGTATTCTAAGAAAATATGAGATTAAAACCGTTTATAAACCTTCAAAGAAACTGAAAGACCACTTTAGATCAGCGAAGGACAAACGAGACGTGCTATGCTCTTCTGGGGTTTATCGCATTCCATGTTACTGTGGCAGCGTTTATATCGGAACCACGAAACGCTCCGTTAAAACAAGAATCAAAGAGCACAAGGCTTTCTGTCGGTTAGGGCACACACAGAAATCCGCTGTCGCAGAACATACTCTTAACAACGATAACCATAGAGTGAAATTTGGAGAAACCCAAGTCATCTCTTCAACATTTGCGTATTACCCAAGACTCTTCCGGGAAGCAAGTGAAATCCAGAAACACCACAGCAACTTCAACAGAACCGAAGAAGGACTACAATTGAACAAGGTTTCGCTTCCAGTTCTCAAAAATTCTCAATTAGGTCCCTACCCACAAAATAACGGTACGAACGATTCTATGATGTCTGCTAACGCTATGGACCAATCAGATGTAAGAACGTCAAATCACAGGTATTTATTGAGACAACGTATAACCAATGTCAAGCATTTGACAGTGACTTAAGAAAGCAGAAACTTGTAAAATAACTCTTGAAAATGCTAACCACTCGTGTTGGCGAAACGTCGAGTTCTTCTCTGAACACACGTCGGCCTTACAACCCGAAGAACCACCATGTAAATAATTGTTATAAACAATTGCATTGTTTATGAGATATTTGAATTTAAGTTTTTGGAATTTTAATCAGCAGTACATATTATGATCTATGAGAACAAAATAATTTCTTTAAAAAAATGTATTGCTCAAATTGCGCATTTGTTGATCAACAATTTTTTTCCTACCAATTATTAATATTCAGGTATCATCTTTTTCAAATCATAATTTCCATTGCTCTTCGATATGCTAAAAAAAATGTTTATTTATATTTTCTTTATTCATTTAATAAACAATTTGTTATAAACGAATATATTATCAAGATACAATTTTTTTATACTGCGAAAAATTACGAAAACTACGAAAATTAATTTGTTTATAATGAATTGTTTATTAAATGAACAAAGAAAATATAAATAAATATTTTTTTTAGAATATCGAAGAGCAATGGAAAGTATGATCTAAAAAAACGGTTCCACACTATTAATATTTGGTAACAAAAAAATAGTTAATCAACAAATGCGTTTTCAAACAATAACATTTTTTTTTCAAGAAATGATTTTGTTCTTAATGATCATAATATTCATTGCAGATTGAAATTCAAATTTCAAATATCTTATGAACAACGCATTTTTTATAACAATTATTAAAACAATCAGAGTAAGTAATTTAGAAAAATAATTTTTATTTAACTTTAAATAATTAAAATATGAACGAATTCGAATAATGAAAATAAAAAATGTATCATATCTTTATTTGCATTTTTCATTTTTTAGTCTCTTATATTGTTAATAACAAAGTGGTAAATCAATTTTTTTTTATCTTCCCAATAGGGACCTGTTTTAAAGCCTTTCAAGAATAGCTTCAAGAAGTGAAACAAATTTGAGGTTTTTAGTTTAACAAATATCAGGGTTTGTATGTAAATTTGAAACTTGTAAAAACAAAAGCATATGTAATAAAATAATTACGGGAATGTTTTTTCCATTGATTTTCATTTATTCAAGTGTCTAACAGGTAAGTGAATTCTTTTAATTCTTAATATTGATATTTAATGGTTTAAAATTATTTTAATTGTTCAAGGGTCCGTAGCAGAGACTTGCATAACCCGCTTTAGGCGCCATTTTCGCCTTCAAATAAAAATTCTAAATATTGGTGGTAGAGTTCCAGGGGGTAGAAATTTTTTTTAGTAAATTTCCTCTTCTTTCAGGACCTTCTTTCAAGTTTTGGATGTCTCTAATAGTTTCCGAGATATTTGTAAAAAACAAAACCCCTTCCTTTTTTTTACTAAATTGTTTATAAATTTTGCAATTTTTGCCGGCAAACCTTCAGATTTTTCAAAAAGTTTCTAGAGCTCATTGCGAATCAAATGAGCCCGGAATCATAATTTTCGGTGACCTTGATGAGAAATTCACCAAAATAGTTCTTGAAGACTAGACTATTAGATGAGTAGTGAAATATGGAAGTCATCCATCCAATATCTAACCGTGTCCGACGTCACTCAACTCATCCACTACAGTTAGTTGTCTTCTCGAAATCAATCAATTCGATCCTCCATCACCTCCTTATCGACCTGAGCACTCTTCACATGAGAAACAATATGAATGCACTTCAACGAACTGTAAATGTCCACTACCGGTCCTCCTCCTTTTACTGCTTAATGGATTAGATAAGGGATAAGAACTATCGGGAGTCTTATCCAGGAAATAAATAAAACCTAAGTGCAAGAAATTCTTGCCAAATCTAACAGAAAAAGGCACCGAAATGTCGCATGCAATTTCGCCACTTTCCTAACTCACTTCGGACCATTGAACTGGAAATCAATTGGTTGCTGACCAGACTATCCTCATAAAAATACTTCTTCAGACGTTGAAGTGCAGTTCGGTTTGCCGCCGATGTTCCAGTTTATTGAGGACAAAAATATGACATGTTTTCATTCTTTGTAGGTAATTTCAGCGATATATTTCATAAAGAATGCCGATTTAGTTTTTGGAGATGATAGTAATTCTGAATATCATTTTCCATTTGAATTATACACCAATCGACTCTGAATTGTTAATTTTTGTATGATGAAATATCGTCAAATATCAATTCAATTCATTTTTATTTTATCCATAGAGCTATGGAGTTGTCGGACAAGTTAGATACAACAAATATGTCTTCAGTGTGAATGAAAGATTGAAATAAGCTTGGTGAATATTACTACAAAATGTTACAGAAATGTACCCATTCGGAATACGAAATTTCAATTGATCAAGTAGGCGAATTTCCCTGCCTTTATGACCCATCACAGAAGGACCCTGAACATTACCAAATTCTGGAGAATGTGTGGAATAAAATTGGCACAGTTTCATCCAAGAGCCTTAAGTATTCAATAAAAACATTATTTTGCTTTTTCCTTGGTTAAGAAAAGATCATAATTAGAATTAAGTTTTGTGAATAATAAGGTTTCATGAAGTCATTTAGTTCATTTAGTTTGTTCCCAATGTCTCTATCAATTATTGTCATTTTATTATAGACCGTAAAACACTCATTTGAGCCTTATCAGAGAAACAGGTTAAAAAAAATTAAACACGTTATAGTTAATACCGTTACAATGCCAATATGTAGCAAATTACGGATGAGGATGAGGATCAGGCTATACCAGGCATTCTACCCTTCAGGCAATTGAGCTACACTGGAGTTATAATACCATAAATATCCACAACAGGAAGACGAGGGGCTTAACCAAAGGTTGGGAGATACCCAACCAGACAAGGAAACGTGACAATTTCCTAGGTTAAATTCCTCCGGGAACAACAACCCTATAAATGTTTTTTAGTAAATAGTAGATATCATTAAAACGATGAAAATAAAAGTTGGAAAACTCACCTTCCCAGAAGGGTTTCATCTTGAAGAAAAAAGGTCTGATTTCTACGCCTCCTAGCATTAAAACTATTAATTTTTGAGGTTTGTCACCCAGTTAATTTCTATTCAAAATAACTTGAACTGTATCATATTGAAAATTCAGAAACATCCACCGACTTTTTTTGTTTTGTGCGCTTTGGGGGGAGGGGGATAATCATAAAAAACTGATATTTCCCTAATTCAGGCATATTTAAACATTCGTCGATACATTTAAAGGCACTTAAGAAATATGTTTTTTGGCGTTTCGTAATAGGAGTTGAGGAGAAGAAAGGGGTGAGAATTTTTTTTATAAAACAGCACAATATTTTCCAACATCAGCAACACTGAAACAATTGAAAATATTGTTACCGGATTCAAAAATAAACAGTCTAATCTGGGCAAGGGGTGATTTCAACGCCCTCTAGCAGCAAAACTGTTCATTTTTTTGGGTTGGCGCAATGGTAACAGTGGTTGAAAATTACATGGACTACATCATACCAAAAATTCAGGAAAATCCACCTGGACCCAAATTCCATAAGGAGTTTGCAGTGTCCTTTCGT
Organism: Chrysolina oricalcia; assembly: GCA_944452925.2. Classification (NCBI taxonomy): domain Eukaryota; kingdom Metazoa; phylum Arthropoda; class Insecta; order Coleoptera; family Chrysomelidae; genus Chrysolina; species Chrysolina oricalcia. Next base: position 55,670,831 of record OX101822.2, read on the forward strand.
GAAAAAAATAAATTTTTGCGGGAGAAAAAAATTAAAAACCGGAAAATTGGTTTTCCCGATTTTTCTGGAAAAGTGGTGATGTGGAGAAATGATCGACACAAAAGTTGTAGATCTTTCCAGTTTCAACAATTTTGATAGTTCAACTTTGAAGGTGAAATAACACTTTCAGTCCCTAAAAGTTCATTCACCCGGTTCCACCTCTCTCCATTTTTTTGACTCCAATTTATTTCTCTCGTTATTCTAGCAATATTTTGCTCCTCTTTCAGTAGGTCTCATGCTATTAATTTTTTCTCCCGCTTTCATATTATTTGACGTCCATCTGCACTGGTCTAAGGGGTTTCGGTCTGTCAAAGTTGACTTTAGTTTTATTGCGAGATTCCAATTTACTAACACAGCAAAATTTGGTGAGATTTCTATGATTTCAAATGATCCATTGAATATGTCTTCAAATTTATTTGGAATTTGGTACTTATTTCACATATACCTTTCTCCTACTTTGTCGAGGCACCATGTCGCTGTTTAAAATTATTCGTGATTGCTACCAAGTAGCAATTCAAGGTTGTGGCGACGTGTTTAAAAAAATTGCGCAACCAAACATAAGTGGCGTTGCCAACCTCAACATAACGTTGTCACAACCCTGTTTTGCACCAAGTTGGTCAATCATTTTTGTGTTTTTGAAACGTTTCACCTTCAACTGTAGCATTGTTTAAATAGAAGATAGTTAGTCAATGCCTGTGGAAAAGGTATTGGACCCAAACGCGACTGTCATCTAGCGTGATTAGTTACAAACATGAATATTTGACGTCATTTTAATGCAGGTTTCTTCAAAAAACCCTGATTTTAATGCTGTCCCATTGTTTCAATCAAGTTACGACATGACTTGGAGGCCGGATCACTGAAGTTACGACATGACTTCGATGCGGATCACTGTCGCCATCTACATGTCGCATCCATTTGAATCCAGTATAAGTCCCATAAGGTTGGCTAACTATCTTACTTCTATCATTGTCTAAAGAAGTATAGTCAGTCAACCTTATGGGATTATTATTGGATGACGATGGGGTTTATTAGTAGATGGCGCCAGCACGGTTGCCCCCAAAAAGGAGACAAACGAATGAGATGGAAAGTGTCGTAGTAATCGCGTATAGTGAATAATGAATGGACATTATTTCGTGTTTTTGATTGGCTCAGTGTCCGTTCCACCTGCCACTTGCGATTTGCATGTAAACAAGAGAGCAAAGTAGCGAACTTTCGTGGTGTTTGGCATTTCATTGTTTTGTCTTGTTAGGTCTCAGTTAGTTATCGAATTCACATAGATATTTTCAGGGTGATTTCTCTTGACTAATGTTTGGGGGAAGATGTCCAACGTTCATGATGACAAACGATGATTGGTTTCAAGTTATGAAGGTGATAATGCCATTTCCGACAGTTACCATATTATTTTCTGTTTTTATTGAAAGCTTTTATTTAACTTGCTCTGTGTGTGTTAGATGGGTACAAATCTTTGAAAGCTGAATTAGAACCACTTCCTCTTATTCTATGGAATTGAAATTTTTCGTGTTGGTTCAGTTCCGATGACAAAACATTAATGTCGAAGAACTTGTCCCCTCTGCCCCCCGAAAGTTAGATAGAGAACGCGTAGGGTTTCGGAAGTTTTATTGACGGATTTGGACGTCAGAAATAACAGCAAAAAAAAATAAGTTGGGAGGGGGGCTGCCCCCTGCTCTCAAAAAGTTGGAAAACTAATTCGTGAAATTAAAATCGGAAAAATCTCTAAAAATCGTGAAAAATATCTGACAGTCGAATGTTACGGTTTATAAAAAGGAATTGTCACCCCCCCCCTCTTCCGAAAGCTAGATAGAGAACGCGAAGGTTTTCGGACGTTTTCTTGACGGATTTGGACATCAAAAATTACAGCAAGAGAAAATAAAGTAGGGGGGGTACTCGTATCCCTCTTTTCTCGAAAAAAAAAAATGGAAAACACGGGAAATTATAATCGGAAATTTCTGTAAAAATAGTGAAAAATATCTGACCGTCAGAAATTACGTTTTAAAAAATTTCGCTCCTCCTTTCCCCCCTCAAAAGCTAGACAGAGAACGCGAAGAAATTCGGTAAATGTTTCAACAGTTTCGGACATGTAAAATAATGATGAATACAAAAATGGATCGGGGGGCTCGCCCTCCCTTCCTGTCACAAAAAAATAGGAAAACTCGCAGAATAGAAATAAAAAATCTACGTAAAAATAATGAAAATCATCTGGCCATTGAATGAAACGGTTTTAATAAAATGTACCTCTCTGCCCCCCTCTAAAGCTATTTAGAGAACAGGTATATAGAAATTTGGAAAAATTTCCAACGGTAAATTAACAGGCAAGCGACCGTGCAACAATGGCGCATTGAGTGAAATGAACATACTAATAAGAAACATATTCACAGAAAACTAAAAAAGAAATAAATAAACAAACTTAAAAAACCTTTTCAGTTTCAGCTTTTATTTAAATGCACTAAAGCGAAAAACCCATAATTTTGTTACATTATAAAATTTTAAATGATATGAAAGCTTGTCGTGTGAATAAATCTTGAGGTAATTTTAAATTTAATTTACTATAAGAATTACATACATAGTTCTCGCGACAAGCTTTTATATAATTTAGAATTTTATAATGTAACAAAATGATGGGTTTATTCAATTTAAAATTTATTTTCTTCTTTTTAGTACATTTAAATAGAAGCTTTACTCTAAAATATTTTTTTCAAGTTTATTTATTTACCATAAAGTCAAAGTTGTAAAACCTACTAAGGGTTTTCTTTCAAAATTAGGTAGGTACTGATATAATGGCATTATGTGCGACTGAATTTGAAGTTCGAAATAACCTCTATCAACCTCTTATCAAAAATGAAAATTTATGACTTCATGACCAATTTGCACAGAAAACTCATATAAAGAAAATGAATTAGTTATTTATATATGATACAAAAATTCGTAAATTTGGACTTTTTTATGAGCGTGGAAACACGTGAGTACAAAAAAGCTCTTTACGAAAATGTATTTACAATTTTATTTCTACGACTGTTATTATATTGGCAAATTGTAGCAATTGTAGCAATTGTAGCAATTATAGTTGGCCTTGATAAACTCCACATTTGGTGTCATTTAACCGACCTCGTATCTCTCACCATTAAAAAGATACCCATGGTGAGCATGGTAAGTGGGACACACTGTATGTCCATAAATTGTTGTTGATAACATCGAACCATGAAACATGAAACATCCGCCAACACTTGAATATTCAAATTTTCTAGTGTCCTACCCAAATAATTCTGGATATCTATCATGGACGGATTCGGAAATGAATCACAAAATTTGTCCTCCATCTTGAATGTTCGTATTGGTCTCCAACACAACAAGCACCTGTATAGGTACCAATTTTGAAAGAATCTAATGAAAAATCGTATTTGCCATTTCAAATTTTGAAAAAATACAAAATCTACTCGAGATTCGAATCATAAATAGTTGGACAATAAATCACAAAAACTGTTCTCTATTTTGTTTTTTTCTCTTGTGAATGTCGTAACGAACCTGAATGAATTTAATGGACACCTGCCAAATTTAAAGATGATTGGATCAGTGGAATTGGCCCAAAATTTTTACTGAAGTTTTGACTCCGTTATAGACAGTAGATACCACACCTGTTACGTGTGAGTGAAACTAAACAAAAGCTTGTACAAATAATACTGATATATTATTATTTACCTACTCATTAGGTACCTTCAAGCACTAATGAATATTCTTTTTTGTTGATTTGTTTTCAAAACAAATCAACTGCGTTAGAATATCGTAATAGAACATTTTTTTTTAAATATACTGAAGCATCATTCTTCAGCAAGAAAATTGCTACGTAACGTGTTTTATTATATTAGGCTTAATTGCAGCAATATAAAATTACCACTGATCATCATCTGATATTGGAAACATCCGAATGCAAACTTTGACTCGTCTTTTATTCTGCTAAACATCTCACCAATGACAATATTCTGCACATTTATGAATGAAAAGAGAATGAAAACTGGCTTTCTATTTTAAAAAGAGACAGAAGTATAGTTTTGCGTGCCATCCGATGAAGGCGCCACATTACTGGATACATTTTCGATGTTTCCAGTAAAATAGTATAGATGTCTCAGGTAACGGCCATCCAATGCATTTTACACAGGGATTGTTTGACTATTCTTCTTTAGGCAATGCTTCTATGTAAACAACAAACAAGGTAGCTGCTGGTCGTTTTTTATACGTTGCTGGTTTTACTTAAAATCAACTATACACCAGTGCCCTCTCGCGCAGCGATGACAGTTTACTTTTCATGGTGTTTAAAACGTAGTTAATTTATCAACCAAATAATTACTGATGGCCAAATTGGACACTTGAAGTAAACTTTCTTGTTACTCCAACCGTTATATTGTTATGCTTAAGATACCCGAAAAATAACGATTTCGAACCAGAAATTGGCAACGCATTTCATTTTACTGTCAAACATACTATTGCTTCATGCCAAAAAACACGCGGGATTTCTAACTTTCAACGTTAGTCTATTAGGCAACTAATTTTATACCCGGAGCGCGACTGAAGTTGCTTATCCGACCAATAACTTAACCAAATACAACTATCGAAATATTAAACTTATGCTTTAAACTTCAGCTCTCCAAACTGTATGTCTTCATGACGGCTTGTGTCTGTGAAGTCTCCTCACCACGTAATCTTTTTTTCGCCTGTAATAGGAGGCAGTGTATTAGAATGCTCGTTTAGTTTCCGATTCAAAAGTTAGATTAGGTGTGTGTGTGTCCAAGATAAGAATGAACAGCATGGGGATATCGGAAACGGTAAGAGATACGGGGTCGATGAAATGAGAGAAAAGTAGCGCATTTATATGCCCAACAATATGCCATTTACAAAGTTTTGATATCCCGAGTAGTTACGGAGATATCCAAGAAAAACCGACACTTGAGAATTTCGTTTTTATTTTCTCCTAGGTTTATTTTCAAAGGAAATGTAAAACAAATAGCACTTCGTCGTGGCCACTTTTTAAGGACTACTTAATAACGTAAGCAGAATTTTTCTGCGAAGTTTTGTCTTTTAGAAAACATCATCAACTTTTTATTTTTACTGAAGTATACCCTGTATACGACTCCATTTTCAATTGTGAATACAGCAACGTATCACACAGTATGATTTCAGAAACATTCCCCGCGCAAAATGAAATTTAGAGATTACTTAACATGTTTTTTTTCAATTTTAGATAGTAGGCGCTGGGAAAAATGACACATAATATTCTGTTGTCATAATAATACTGTAGTTTGGTAGAATTCTTGACATATTAACGTTCCTACTTTTACATCTCGTTACCTACCTAATTTGTGAAATGGAAAACGGCAGCTTTTCAAATACTGAAAAATTTGAAATGTTGTCATGTTACATTTTGTGACAAAGAAATTGTGTTGATGCTGAACGTGCGTACTCTAATAAGTATCCAGAGAGGCGACAACCTGGTAAATCAATATTTAGACGGTTAGTTTTTAATTTAAAAGAATACGGATCATTTAAAAAACCTGTGGAAAGTCAGCGTGATGTGTTACAGGCCGTTGTCGAAAATCCTGAGATATCCACTCGCACCATTGATGATAATATCTGAGTAGCCAAATCTACCGCTCCGTTCATTTTAAGAAAAAATAAATATCATCCATATAAATTTAGGATTTGTCATGGACTCAGACCAGGTGACAATGCAAGGCGAAGAACCTTTTGTGAATGGTACACTAGAAAATGCCAAGACGATAAAAATTTCCCTCTCAAAATAATTTCGTCTGATGAAAGAATGATTACCAACAATGGTATTTTCAATAGGCGGAATGTTCATTATTGGTCACAACAGAATCCGCGTGTACACAAAGTGTCCAGACATCAACATCGTTTCGGTTTTAACATGTGGGTTGGAATTCTCGGTACGAATGTAACTGGGCCTTTAATCTACCAAAACAATTTAACAGCAGAGCGGTGCATAAATTTGTTAGTAAATGATATGGAAGACGCTCTAGATAATTTGCCATTAGCGGTTACTCACAGCTGCTGGTTTCAACAAGATGGTGGTCCAGCACATAACTCTAGAATTGTTCGTAACTATTTGAACCGTCGCTTCCCAGGACAGAGGATTGGTACTCATAGTGATACATCCTGGCCTGCAAGGTCCCCCGACCTAACCCCACTAGACATTTTCCTTTGGGGATATATCAAGAATCAAGTGTACGCTAATCATAATTTTCAAAATAAAGATTTGCTAAGATCGGTTACTGCATCCTTTAACAATATTTTTCCGAATATGTTAACTCAAGTTTTAAATTCGTCTGTGAGAAGAGCGTACTTGTCCTTAGAAAATAACGGCGGGTTATTTAAACACTTGTTATAAGTTTCTGCTTATTTTCCTGTAATACATATTAGCTCCTTGTTATTACATTACAATTACATTTATAAACTAAACTTTTGATATTGCGACTTATCTTTGTATTCAACAACGCAAAGTTCCGGTAAGTGGTAAGTTAAAATTTATACTTGTATGAATAAGACTAATTAATTTACTTCATGTATCAAAATATGACATTTTTTCCAGCGCCCACTATCTAAAATTGAAGAAAAACAGGTTAAGTAATCACTAAATTTTATTTTGCGCTAGAAATGGTTCTCAAATCATACTGTGTGATACGTTGCTGTATTCACAATGAAAAATGGAGTTGTATACAGGGTTTACTTTAGTTCCGGCCCATATAAAAGTAAAAAGTTGATGATGTTTTCTAAAAGACGAAACGTCGCAGAAAAATTCTGTTTACTTTATCAGGTAGTCCTTAAAAAGTGGCCATGACAAAGTGCTATTTGTTTTACATTTCCTTCGAAAATAAACCTAGGAGAAAATAAAAACGAAATTCTCAAATTTCGGTTTTTCTCGGATATCTCCGTAACTACTCGGAATATAATAACTTTCTGAATGGTATATTGTTGGGCACATAAATTCGCTACTTTTCTCTAATTTAATCGACCCCGTATCTCTTACCGTTTCCGATATCCCCATGCTGTTCATTCTTATCTTAGACACACTGTATACTCCTTTTTATCAAGGAATTCAGCAAGTAGTATGTCCTTGTCACTAGAATAAAAAAATTGATTAAATTGTTATTATCTAAATATCATCAGCACGTCCCCTGTAGTATATATTTGAAAAAAGGTTGATTGTAAAGATGACACCACGAAAACGTTTTCAACTCTACTGAAAAATTGCCCACCGCTTATGTGAATCTTACAAGGTCGACCTTCCGTCGAGAAAACGTTTAACATAACTAAATTTGTCACTTGAACGTTTTAAAAACGTTATTTTCATTCCCGAAATATTTACTAGTTGTAGTCAGTTGGGTGATCGTTCTGACAATGTCGTAGCTTAACTGATGTCATGCTCAACGTTGAGACAACGTTGTCTGGTGGTTTAGAGAGCATCGCATAAATGACTAATTTCTACAACAAGTACAACGTTAATTTTCGTGTATTATGTAGTTGTATTCGCCAAAATGCTGCTTGGGTACCGAAAAACTAAATTTTACTTTGTTGGTACATTTCGACAAAAACTAGTAAAGTTGTCCTCTTCCTAGAAGTTAAGGACTGAAATTATCAATTTGAACAATCACTTACAGAGAGTTTGGTTAAAAAAAGTAACAAATGTCACACTTTCATATTCAGAATGACATATTGAGATAAAATAAGTGGAAATATACCAGGTGTCCCATTAAAAAATAGAAAGTTCCTCCAATTGCTCCAAATGTTTTATTTCGTCTATAAACCATTAAATTTATTTTCATTATCTTCACAAACAAAAAAGTTATATGACATTCCAAGGACATCCAGTAAATTTTTTTTGTAAAACTCCTTGAAATTAGTTTTAATTGACAAAAGATCCTGCTCTGTTTGAAATACCTACCTACCCTTGGTATTGCACTTCAAGGGGAATGATGCTCAACACGTGTGAAGTTTCACTTGATGTGCGATTCTACTTTGGGAATAATGGAATATTTCCACTCAATAGTTTATGATGCGGAGTCTAGGAAAAATCTTTTGGATCCTGTAACATCTCTCAAATCACTCCTTGGAAATATATTAGCCGTTCTCGGTTGCATCAACCAAAACATGAGATTTTATGTGACTTTCACATTTAAAGAAGACTGATGTTAAGCCATATAATAAAATAGAACTGATGTATGGCATGTAAAATATATGAAATCTGAATTTATGATGTGCTTCTGATGATTTACGACGAGCCACCAACTTCGGCGGTGGAAACGAAATCTGAATGTTAAGCGGATAGTTAATGGTTGGAATGTACCTGGGTAGGAACAAATTGAACATTGGATATTTTTCTTGAATGCATTCTTTGATTTTTGTCAAGTTTATTATATAGACGAGAAATCCCTATCACATAGAAGGTTTCATGATGAAAATATTAAAAAAATATTGATTCAGGTAGAGAAAATTCATAGGAAACTTCAGAATACGAAACGTTACTGACACAAATATTTCCTCCAACCCCTTAACACTTGTATACAGGGTGTACAGGAATTCCTCTTTTCTTCTCGGTGATGTATAGATGGGATCAACATTTTACCAGTACTTCAGATAATCCTAAAATTTTTCTTAATTGAGTTATGAGCTCTTAAAGTAACAGAATGAAGAACGTTTTCCATTGATTATATATATATATATATATATATATATATATATATATATATATATATATGGAACTAGTAAATAGTGGGGCTTTGCAGCAAAATCAAAGAGTACTCTTTAAAGTTTGTCCAAGCTTTCGGAAATTTAATAACTTATTTCCATCATCAGGGATACTACAATTTGCATGTGTAAGTAATATAAAAAATATATATGTACGGTTAACTTACATCTTTGTTGAGATTGTTCGACGCGATGTTATTCAACCATAAGTGGCACGTTGTGCAAGATGAAAATTGATATAAAACAAGTGAAATTGGAAAGATGTCATAAAATATTTAGATAAAAATACGTTACATTTAAAATTGTTAAAATTACTTTATATTTTGACCACGTCAGGCCAAATCAATGCTATTGGTTAAGAGAAGACAGACAGTTGACATGACATATGACTTAGTCAGTGGTACCAATTTACAGTTACCAACCTATGTTAGAGTCCGTAAATCCGATTTTTAATTGGTAAAGCGACACCTAGTGAGGTAGGATGGAACCTGAATTAAGTACATTTGGCATGTAACTAAATGTCTTTAGTACATTTTCATTCTGGATCTTGATGTGTTGAAGTAGATATAACAATGTTTTGTTCTACTGTGGGCAAAATTATGGTAAAGGTTTATACCTGGAGAAAAATGGTTAAGTTTTATGTTGAAATTATCTGAACAAAGTCAAGAAATATTTGCTGATAAATTTGAAATATTGAAGGACAGTGGATTCTTATCCAACGTCAAGGGGTAGGAATAGATTTCACTAAGATGATTGATATCTGTTTTTTTTATTTATGCAATTACTATTTTCTGCAATAAAGGCCATTTCAAGAAAGGTCCTTTTTGATAGATGCGATTCACTAGCTAAGACCTTAGTGGCATCAAAATTCATATGGTGATCAAACTTGTTGACATGTTCAGCTAACGCACATCGTTCTGGATGTAATCTACAGTCACTTTTATGTGAAACGATTCGGGAGCCTAGAGATCTCGAAATCTGACCAACATACATTTTGTTGCACGATTGACACGGAATACTATATATCAAATTCGTTTGAGAGAAAAGAGAAAGTTTATCTTTAACTTTAGAGAGAATTGCTTTAATGGTTAGAACTGATTTATTTGCAATTTTCAAATTTGGTAAAACATCAAAAATTCTGGAGAGTTTGGGAGAGATCTCCTTTATGTATGGTAAAGAACTGTAGAAAGAAATCAATGGTGCAATATTATCATTACTATTATTATTATTATTACTTTTATTGACATTACTGTTAACTAGTGTAATCGTTGGATTAATTATATCAAAGGAGGATGAAGAATTAAACAAAATATTTTTGATCATGCTAGATGGGTAAGAGTTTTCAAGAAATAAATTCAAAAGAGTATCCAGATTTTTTTTGTGAAATTGATTGTTAGAGATTTTTAACACTCTATCTTTCATTTGTTTTACTAGATTCACTTTCATTGAATGCTTGTGGTAAGAACAATAATTTATGTATCTTCCTGAGCTACATGGTTTTCTGTACCAGTCTATCAGAATTTTATTCTCTGATGACCGTATGAACCTTGTGTCAAGGAATGGAACGGAGAAATTAGCATCTTCAGTTTCCATAGTGAACTGGATGAAAGGATCATAGCTGTTGAAGGTGTCAAGAATCTCTTCAGTACAGTCAATTGGCAAAGCAAGGATAATATCATCAACATTTTTTCAAAGGAAAGCCAACATTTTAATTAAACAGTTAAATGACTCAAATCAAATCAATGATGTGATGAAAAAGAAGCTGACATGCTACAATGGTACTTCCCCAAGGTTCTATGCTTTACCTAAGATACATAAACCAACACTTTCAGTAAGACCGATCGTGGCTTCGATAGGATCTCCTACGGAAGCAATTGCTGCTTTCCTAACAAATATCTTGACTAAAGCGTATAACCTAGACAATGATTAATACATAAAAGATTCGTTTGAAGTTAATATTAAATTCAATAACACTTTGTTACCTCCAAACTATGTTCTGGCAAGTTTGGATGTGGTATCCTCATTTAGTAATGTCTATGTGGAAACATGCATAAGAGCAGTCCACAAACAATGGGACAATATTAGTCTACATTGCAATATTTCTGAAGAAAATTTCATAAATCTTTTACAATTTTTATTTGACAACACATATTTCTCTTTTGATGCCCCCATGGGGGTGCATCAATTTCTCCTATTTTTGGCTTCTTACGTAATGGATGATTTGTTAGACACAGTATTACCTGTTTTGTCCTTCAGACCCCACTTTATTAAAAAATATGTTGATGATATTATCCTTGCTTTGCCAATTGACTGTACTGAAGAGATTCTTGACACCTTCAACAGCTATGATCCTTTCATCCAGTTCACTATGGAAACTGAAGATGCTAATTTCTCCGTTCCATTCCTTGACACAAGGTTCATACGGTCATCAGAGAACAAAATTCTGATAGACTGGTACAGAAAACCATGTAGCTCAGGAAGATACATAAATTATTGGTCTTACCACAAGCATTCAATGAAAGTGAATCTAGTAAAACAAATGAAAGATAGAGTGTTAAAAATCTCTTACAATCAATTTCACAAAAAAAATCTGGATACTCTTTTGAATTTATTTCTTGAAAACTCTTACCCATCTAGCATGATCAAAAATATTTTGTTTAATTCTTCATCCTCCTTTGATATAATTAATCCAACGATTACACTAGTTAACAATAATGACAATAACAGTAATAATAATAATAATAATACTAATGATAATATTGCACCATTGATTTCTTTCTACAGTTCTTTACCATACATAAGGGAGATCTCTCCCAAACTCTCCAGAATTTTTAATGTTTTACCAAATTTGAAAATTGCAAATAAATCAAATCTAACCATTAGAGCAATTCACTCTAAAGTTAAAGATAAACTTTCTCTTTTCTCTCAAACGAATTTGATATATAGTATTCCGTGTCAATCGTGCAACAAAATGTATGTTGGTCAGACTTCGAGATCTCTAGGCTCCCGAATCGTTTCACATAAAAGTGACTGTAGATTACATCCAGAACGATTTGCGTTAGCTGAACATGTCAACAAGTTTGATCACCATATGAATTTTGATGCCACTAAGGTCTTAGCTAGTGAATCGCATCTATCAATAAGGACCTTTCTTGAAATGGCCTTTATTGCAGAAAATAGTAATTGCATAAATAAAAAAACAGATATCAATCATCTTAGTAAAATCTATTCCTACCTCTTGACGTTGGATAAGAATCCACTGTCCTTCAATATTTCAAATTTATCAACAAATATTTCTTGACTTTGTGCAGATAATTTCAACATAAAACTTAACCATTTTTCTCCAGGTATAAACCTTTACCATAATTTTGCCCACAGTAGGACAAAACATTGTTATATCTACTTCAACACATCAAGATCCAGAATGAAAATGTACTAAAGACATTTAGTTACATGCCAAATGTACTTAATTCAGGTTCCATCCTACCTCACTAGGTGTCGCTTTACCAATTAAAAATCGGATTTACGGACTCTAACATAGGTTGGTAACTGTAAATTGGTACCACTGACTAAGTCATATGTCATGTCAACTGTCTGTCTTCTCTTAACCAATAGCATTGATTTGGCCCGACGTGGTCAAAATATAAAGTAAATTTAACAATTTTAAATGTAACGTATTTTTATCTAAATATTTTATGACATCTTTCCAATTTCACTTGTTTTATATCAATTTTCATCTTGCACAATGTGCCACTTATGGTTGAATAACATCGCGTCGAACAATCTCAACAAAGATGTAAGTTAACCGTACATATATATTTTTTATATTACTTACACATGCAAATTGTAGTATCCCTGATGATGGACATAAGTCATTAAATTTCCGAAAGCTTGGACAAACTTTAAAGAGTACTCTTTGATTTTGCTGCAAAGCCCCACTATTTACTAGTTCCATTCCTAACTAGTCAGCAACGACTACCCTTCCTCTATATATATATATATATATATATATATATATATATATATATATATATATATATTCGTTTCAAATTGAGTTTCAACGAGTGACTATAGATGTCACAGGTTACTTTATATATATTTATATATATATATATATATATATATATATATATATATATATATATATATATATATATATATATATATATATACCGGGTGACCACGAGGTGAGGTACGCCCCCCAATTTTTCTATAGTTTTGAAGATACAGGTTTCAAATTTGGCACGTCGATATACTACTCAAATACGCATATTTTGACTCCATAACCGAAAATTCACCACTTCCGGTTTAACCGGAAGTGACCCCAAACTTTTTTTTTTAAATGACACCCTGTACAATTTTTTTCATTATCAGGAAGAACACGCAATTTGTGATAACACTGTTCTCCAAAATTGAAAATCGGTTGAAAAATGGCGGAGATACAGTTGATTGTTCAATCGAACAAAGTTGGCCATGAACATCAAACTCAAATCATCACAACTGACGAACGGCGTCAGCATTTACGAGAGGAAGGTTCGAGGTAAGATACAGCTGAAAATTGAGCTTCCCATGTAATTGCAGCAACCATATTTCCCATCAATTATCAAACATTTCCTCAAAACGGATTAGTACCGCTCACAACTGCCATTTCTCAAATAGCAACATACTCTTTTCACATTGTTATGTTGAAAGATGATGAATTATCAGATTACTCGAATGAAAAGATTTGAAGAATTCCGAAAGGAACCAGAAATACAATATAAGTGTTCCCAAAATTGAATGTTCTTCAACGAAGGCGGCTTTGAACATAAGAAAGCTAAACAAAAAAGCATATTTTGTCAACAAAGTGACAATTTGTTCTACTCATTCAATACAAGAGAATTGTAACTTGTTGAAAAACATTCCGATGGAGCGAAAATTTACTAGAAATGAAAAAGTAGATTTACTGCTAATTTATGGCGAGTGTAGAAAAAATGCAACTGCGGCTTGCATTCTTTACAGTGAACGATTCCCTCTCAGACAACGCCAACCAAGTAGAAACTATTTCGCACGTTTGGAAAGGTAATTCAGGATAGAACCAGATGACAATGTACATGATCAGGATAGTTTTATTATTGATGAAGAGACGGAAACTAATGTTTTGGCTGTTGTTTATGTAGATCCCACCATATCACTTCGACAAATCGAACATGAATTACCAGTTGGACGAGAATCAGCTCGAAAAATTCTAAAAAAACATGGGTTTAAGCCGTATAAATATCAGATACATCAGCGCCTTTACGAAAATGATCATCAAAGAAGGGTCCAATATTGCAATTGGCTACTTGAGAACCACATAAAGAACCCGAATATGACGAGAAACATTATATTTTCCGACGAATCAAGATTTACGAATCTTGGTATGTTCAATAGAAACAACACCAGATACTGGGCAACTGAAAACCCCAGGCTCATAAGACAAGGGAATTTTCAGGAACGCTTTGGATTCAACGTGTGGATAGGTCTGATAGGAACTCGAATCATTGGGCCCATAATATTTGATGCTATGTTGAATGGGCAACGCTATTTGGGATTTCTACGAAACGAAATAGAAGGATTCATGGAGAATTTACCTCTCGACGTCTACCAAAATATGTATTTCCAGCAGGATGGTGCACTTCCCATAATTCCCGAATAGTAACCAGTTACCTAGATGAAACATTCCCAAATCGATGGATTGGCACGAATGGTCCAACAAGATGGCCTCCGAGGTCACCGGACCTCACGCCACTGGATTTTTTCATATGGGGTTACCTGAAGAACAAGGTTTACTCTTCTAGTCCTACATCAAGGGAGGATTTGGAACATCACCTTAGAGAAGCAATTGCAAGTATTACTCAAGCTCAGTTAAATGGAGTTATGGAAGCAATAGTGAGACGTGCAATTTTGTGCAGAGAACATAATGGAGAACATTTTGAACAGTACTTGTAAATCATTTTTTCATTACTTTGATTTCTGTTAGTGTAGTAAGTGACCAGAACCAATAAACAATTTACTTCACACTTTTTTTTTCGTTCAGAAATTAGTTGTATCAAATGTTAGAAATTGGAATAAATATCTAATACATTTTTTTTACTCTGCAGGTATATTCTTATGGTGGATTTATACAGCAGTTCCAATTCATGAGTTTTTAGTCACTAGCAAGAAGTCATAAGAATGTTCGTTAATGGAATATTTATTCCAACAACGATCTTAAAACTGCTGTATGAATCCACCATCAATTACGATTAGCATACGAGTAATGAGAAAAAAGTTCGCTCCATCGCCGTAGAATGTTTTTCGACAACTCACAATGTTCCATTATTCAGAACGTACCGCAAATTTTCACTATTTTTTTTTTAAATATGAATTTTTGTTTAGCTTTCGTAGGTTCAAGCCGCCTCTGTTTAAGAATAGTCAATTTTGAGAACACTCATAATGAAACATCCCGTATCTTCGATTCCTTTCGGAATTCTTCAAATCTTTTCATTCGAGTAATCTGATAATTCATCATCTTTCAACATAACAATGTGAAAAGAGTATGTTGCTATTTGAGAAATGGCAGTTGTGAGCCTTTCTTTATGGGTACTAATCCGTTTTGAGGAAATGTTTGATAATTGATGGGAAATATGGTTGCTGCAATTACATGGGAAGCTCAATTTTCAGCTGTATCTTACCTCGAACCTTCCTCTCGTAAATGCTGACGCCGTTCGTCAGTTGTGATGATTTGAGTTTGATGTTCATGGCCAACTTTGTTCGATTGAACAATCAACTGTATCTCCGCCATTTTTCAACCGATTTTCAATTTTGGAGAACAGTGTTATCACAAATTGCGTGTTCTTCCTGATAATGAAAAAAATTGTACAGGGTGTCATTTAAAAAAAAAAAGTTTGGGGTCACTTCCGGTTGAACCGGAAGTGGTGAATTTTCGGTTAAGGAGTCAAAATATGCGTATTTGAGTAATATATCGACGTGCCAAATTTGAAACCTGTATCTTCAAAACTATAGAAAAATTGGGGGGCGTACCTCACCTCGTGGTCACCCGGTATATATATATATATATATATATATATATATATATATATATATATATATAAAGTAACCTGTGACATCTATAGTCACTCGTTGAAACTCAATTTGAAACGAACCAAGGAATCCAAAGTTAGATGATTTCAAATTGAGTTTCAACGAGTGACTATAGATGTCACAAGTTACTTTTTGTAATATACTATCGTTGCCTTTCGGCATTAATTTTGAGTGGATTCGATTTTATTTCGAGAGCATACAGAAATCCTTTCTGACGAGTGGGTTAACACGAAACAGCTGTCAAAGGTTGGAACCCTCGGAATCAAATCGAAAAATACCCTATTTTCACATATAAATATAAATATTTTAATCAATAAACTTTCTATCATCTATGTGGTCAGTATAAAAACAAGGAACACTCGAATCATCAAAACAAATTAATACAAAATATAAAAATGAGCAAATAGAAAAACTAAGGTGAATAATCAGAAACCTTATAAATTAGACAATCAGTTTGTCTACATGTGAGTTCTTAGTATTTTTATCGAGTCCTTTAGGGCTTCTAAACCAATAAATTTTACTGTTTCCATTGGTATTCCAAATAACTTCGCAAAATCAATGAAGAATATTGAAATCGTACCCCTAGCTCCAATAAATAGTCCTATTACTTGAATTTCACCATTAATTTCGAATTTTTCTTTGAAAAATGGAAAGTTTGGTTCATAAATAGCCCTTTTCCATTGTTCACGTCTATAGGCTGATTTTCAATATTTTCGAAACGTATTGTAGGATCAATTACGAATGCATTGTCATGTTTTCGATCTATAGCTATTATATCAATCCTATTTCATTATGTCAAAATATAATAATACGATATTGACAGTTCTCTAGAAATCGCGAATCGTTCGTTTATTTCCCTAGCAACGGGATAAATTTGGCTAACACATAACAAGAGCTCACCCAACAATACAAAATCGCATTCCCATGTCTCATTTTTAACCGAAACTTTTTTATATCTGTTTCGAAGATATTTTTCAAAAAACTTCAAGATATCCTCTAGAATATTACCAATACGGTGACAATCATATAACAAGAGCATACTTAACAAAGCAAAATCGCATTTCATTTTCTCATTTTTGATCTAAACTTTTTTATTTCTGTTTCAAAGGTTTTTCTCAAAAAACTTCAAAATATTCTATGGAATATTAACAGTATGGTGACAATCACGGTTACAGACACGGTGACAGTCACAATCAAGAGCCCACTCCACAAAACAAAAACGCATTTCAGTGTCTCATTTTTAATCAAAACTTTTTTATTTCTGTATCAAAGGTATTATTCAAAAAACTTCAAAATATCCTCTAGAATAGGTATAACCAATACGGTGACATCATATAACAGGAACCCACTCAACAAAACAAAATTGTATTCCAGTTTCTCATTTTTAGTCTAAACTTATTCATATCTGTTTCAGAGGTTTTTTCAACATATGTGGAAGAAATGGAACATGATCATTCACTGGATAATTTTCACCCATTTATATGTTCAGCTGTTTCTGTAGTTTATTCGTTTGCATTTTATTAGTATACATATATTTTCCTATTTTTGTTTTTTCAGCCAAATTGATATTCTCAGTTATTGAATTCCACACGTAAATACAAAATATGAACTGAATTCGATATTTTCTACTGGAAGCAATTCAAAATCACCACAAATCTACAGAACTTGATATTTTATTTGAAAATATATCTGCTTTTACAATTATTGTGAATGAAATTTTCAAATATGTAGGTACTGTACTTTTTGTTTACAACTATTTCAGCACATATTTTTCTTATTATTCCTGTTATAAATGTTGATGAATTAACGTTATTACTTTTATTTCTTTGTTGTCGAGTAAAACTGCACTTTTATCAAAAATCATTGCTCTGACCGACTTCACACTTTATTTAGTTAGTTAAACAGTAAACATTATTTTGTGGAAAAATTTGAGGTTATGTGGAAAAATGTTGAATACCAAAATTGTCAACAACTTTTTCAATCAACTTTTTTCTGTTGGAGGTGATTTTTGCTGCAAATCGTGAGAAACCATTTTTACCCCCAAAAGTTTACCTCCTTTCGCACTTCTATCATAATCAAATCCTCATCTATGTCCTTTTTTAATCTTGGTACCTCATTCTGGTGGAGCACTATGAGCTCTATGCGGCTGTGGTCCATTGCGGTTCGAGCTTGGATTCCGGCCACTATTACACACTCGCTTAAAATGGGCGGATGGTTTGGACAAATTCAGTGACTTGAATGTGTCTGAAGCCACGCCGGAGAACTTAAGTGGTTTGAAACCGAAACGCCGATCTTTTATAGTAGGGAAAACCTTTCAGATATTGAGAACCTGCCAGATACTTTTGAGTGAAGACAATCCACAGTCCAAAAAGCCCCTAAAAATATATGATATCAGGCAAATAGAGATGGCGAACCCCTGCCAGCCGGCTGTGGTGGAGTTGGTTTTTCTATTAGATAAACTCCTGTACATTTTATTTTATATCTTTATTTGTTTAATGTGAAAGCTCATTTAATTTTTAGGGAAGAAAATTAACTGGCTCTTCCCTAGGGAGGAAATTATTTGATTGTTTAATTTGATGTTGCGATACTGAAGTTGACCAACAGCAAGTATTTCTGTTCAATACAGATACCAAGTACCTGTATTAAAAACACATACACACATAGACTTTGACAGGGAGGTAGTCCAAACAATTCACCAGTAATCTATCTATACATCAGATATCCTTCAACACTCGTAAATACGCGAATATAACGATTGTGAGAGAAATGGGGAGGAAGAGAAATGCTTTGGACGTAATTCCAATGAAACGGCATGATAATTCAGGGTTTCCTCGCATACAACACGAAGATACGCATTCAAATATATCTCAGCGTTTCCTGATACGTATCAGTTTCGAATAAATTTTGATGAAAACTGATAGAACATCCGTATTAGAAAGTGAAATAACGACATAGTGGATAATATAACGTGAATTACGGTTTGAGAATAGTATACCCATCAGTTGAATCAGTGGCTGAACATGACGTGGACTATAACTTTTACATGGCAGCACGTGCGTGAAGATTGAATTTTCAAGAAATGAGAAAATGTATTTTGAGTCAGGAAATGAAAAACTGCAGATTTTCATATGAAAAATCCATTTTATTTATCATCTTTGCTGAAGTTGATTGATTGCGGGGATCAAAAATTATAGAAATATGCTAACAATTTGATCAGAAACACAAAGAATGACTTTTACAAAAATAAACTTTCAGAAGCTCAGAAAGATTGCAAAAAAAACTGGGAAATAATTTAGGAAGCCTCAAATACATTTCCTTCAAATAAACTATTCAACAATATTGCAGTAATCTGTCCAAAAGGAGAGGAAATAACTGAAATTGGAGGTAAAGTAGAAAATTTCAATAATTATTTTGTGAATATTGGGGAGGTAATGGCAAGAAATGTAAATAAACTAGAAAATTTGCAGAGTAACAAAACGGTAATATGTTCTATCTATCTGGATGAAGTCACAAATGATGAAGTTGTGATGAAACAACTGAGCTCCTAGTCCGGATAGAATAACATCGACTGTTATTAAAAATTGTCATCTTCACATAAGTCAACCATCAGCACATACCATTAATCTAACGTTTGAAAAGTAATATTACCAAGGCAGTGGAAACATAGCATCGTTACTCCAGTTTACAAATCGAGAAACCTAAAAGTACTGAATAATTTCAGACCCATATCGGTGATAAGTAATTTCGCTATGATCTTTGAGCAATGCCTCAAAGACTATCCCCAAAATTCAATTTGAGAAAAAAATGCATTTTTTCTCAAAATAATTATCATCATGAATTCAACCATAACAGAGTACACTCAAAGATGAACAGTAAGAGATAACCAATTACTATTTCGTGTCATGTTTAAATTGACAATTACAACTAACTGTATAGGAATCGCCACATAAGAAACACCTTGATCTTGACCTAATATCACAATGTTACATTACATTGACATTACATTGACTAACTTCTAAGTCACAAAAATCCTTTCATCGAATAATATATCTGACGGACAAGCAAATCCTTCTTTGGAATGTATAAACGACATTGGATGTTAACTGTTGAAACGTCGTGACTCAAAAAACACATGCAAATAATGAATTTCTCTGTTTCTAGACAATGGAAGTCCAGAAGAATTCACACTAATACATTGTCAACCACATTCAAACAAATGTAGATACTACTTGGCGAAAGAAAATCAATCAAATGATGAAAATTGTATTACATAATCTATTCTCCAATGAGAAAAATATTGGCCCAAGAACAGTTCCTTGTGGCACTCCATAAGATGATTTTTTTATGACTTATAGTTTCACCAATTTTCACCGACTATTTACGATCTGTCAGATAGTTTCCCAAAATGTTCGTCGTCGGTTTAACTTGTTAAACAGCTATCTCCATTCAACCGAATTTTACAGGAGAGCGAATGAAAGAAATGAAACTCTTAAAAGTGCTTTGGATACGTCTACAGAAACCACATCGATACTTGCGGAACGTTTTCCTCCAACTCGATTAAGAAGCGGAAAAAAGTTGAATAAATTGAAAAAAAGTTTGAAATTTTTACTTTTTTTCCAAATTTGCCAAAAACCATTAAAACAAAATGAGATATCGAAAATTTGTATACCACTAATTTTGTAGCCCTCAAGCAGTTCTATAAAAAGTTCTCAAGCAGTTTTTTCATATCTTGAAAAACAATATGGACCTAGCAATTTTTACTCCTCTCCCCTTCGAATGTTCCCGGGCGCGAAGCGCCCGGAATTTTGCATATCCCCCCTCCTACGAATTTTACCAGGTGCGAAGCGCCAGGATTTTTTTTATCTACCGCATTCTTGCCCCCTCCACCAAATTTTCCACTTCTTGAAATAAAATTGCGATTTGGAAAAAATTGGGACTTGGAAAAAATTTCACATTTTTTCCTAAAAACACCAAAAACTCGAAAACTAAACGAGATGTCGGGAAAATGTATATGAAAAGTTTCATTGTGCTCGGACGGATCTTCAAAACTTTACGTTGAAAATTTTCCATTACTCGACAAAAAAAATTAAGTGTCGATGTGGATTAAAAACACTTATAACTCGGAAGCGGAACGAGATATCGTAAAAATGTATGGAATTACTTTTATTGTACTCGATCAGATCTACGAAAAGTTTTTATGAAATTTTCCGATATTTTGGAAAACAGATTTTTCTTCGAAAATTTCGCTTTTCCAATTTTGGTGTTTCTCGATCAAATTAGGTGCGGTAAGGTCAGCTTTGGTGATAACTTCACGATTGTGAATATTTTTTTTTTTTAAATCAATATCTCCGAAGTTAAGCCTTGAAAATTGGTGTTTTTGGGAGTATGACAGACGAGTAAAACAGACAAGTAAAAGATAGAAACTTACGATATATCGCAATGATAATGTTCATTGAGCTACAATTATTAACTTATAAGTATATATACAGCAAGAAAACACAAAGTCGTCTCCACAATTTAATTACCAACTGGATAGTGTAATGGTGTACGGCAAGGGCTATCAATCAGCTAACCGTAGTATATTAAGGACATGTTTCGAACCCATACAGGCTCATCATCAGCTTATCAATAATACTACAATAAAAGGAAATCCAATATAACCTAATGTAACAAAGTACGTTAGAATTACTTACATGGAGAGGAAAAAATTGATGCAATAAAATATATAAAAGAATTATGTTGTGCGTTGCCACATATTACCTATACTAGGTCAACATATTCAGGAGAATATATAAATTATTATATTAAGGAAAACATTCTTTGTTTTTCCGAACGGACAAGGGGGCGGTTGTTAAGCCTCAGTGCCCTTTTTCTTCCGATGACCGATGACCGATGCCCTTTGCCCCATGACAGTGTTGAGTGGTGTAGAATGCAGTAGTTGTTTCGCGTCCCCATTGATTTTTACTTTCATATTCCGCACGTTTGTTTAAGGGTACAATGTCATTGGCCTGGTTATGTGACATGAGATCTTCGTGCTCCGAGCCTGGATTGCATAGGAGTTGTTTCCTTTCAATTTCGTTCCGAGTAGCTGGCTCTCCTGTCACTGTTCCATGTCATGAATGACGTTAAATGATTTCTGACAGCTCATACTGCCAAAGGACCTTGTGGCCCAGGGTCCTTATGATAGGAAGGGGTTATGAAATGAGACTGAGGAAAGGGAGAGAATACGTCATTGGAGGGAAATTAAGGAGGCTATCCTGAAATTGGTAACTTTGGTTATATTTACGTCAATTTGAGAATAAATAGAGTTACTAAAGCCCGTGGCTCAGATAAATCATAATAAAATATTATGCCTATTTCTTGTATTTTGTATTGCTAGTTGTTTAATATTGTAACAATACTTCTACATCATACCATGATGATAAATTGTCGTTCCATATATTCCCCAAGAACAGTAAAGCAGCAGTGGATCAATTTCTGTAGTATGGATACCTATTGATTTTTCCAGGATTTTTTCAGACCATTTTAATAAAAGAGATTTTGAAACAAATCTTCAAGAATCTCTCCTACATGAGATGTCAATACAAAGTCTTAGAACAACGGTGAGTTCAAACTGTTCTAATGAGAAACAGAACTCAATTTGGTTTTGGATAGAAACTGTTGAAAGCCAATATTTTTGTCATGACATTACGATATAATGCTGGTGTTCCTTTTTATTTATTCCTACCAAGGTTGGTAAAAATCTGGTCTGTCCACTGTGATATCGTATCAATCTGTTCGAGTTCCATTGGAGATAGAGAGATACTTGCTAGAATCTGTACCCATGGCCGATCGTTTACAATCAAATAATGGTTCGTTTATTATATTCTATTCCTGGTGCTATGAAATGATTGATATTGATAGGTCTTCACAGTATCCTTCCACTCCTTGTTTACAACAACGTTACAAAAAACAAGAAAAACTCATTGAACAGTTCTGTGCTATAACACTACTGTACAACAATTATCAGAAGGAAGAAATAAAATTAAAAGAAAAGTTCCCATTACCAAGTTGGTAATTAAATTGTGGAGACAAATTTGTGTTTTCTTGCTGTATAACTATGCCACTCCAGTTCGAGATACAATGGAGTTCTACCACAAGTTTATAAGTATATGTTATTTTTTTTTTTTAACCAAATTTGAAAACAGCAGATTTTCGAATCCTGAAAAATTATATCGGTGATAATTATAATGGAGTTAGCAGCTGTTCATTCTTAAGAAATAAACTCAATTAGATTTTTTCAATAACTTTTTTTTTATTTCATGCAAAAATCAATTCTCATCCACTCTTATGTCTGATATGAAATAACAGATAATACAGAAATAACTATGCATGAGGTAGGTTGTCATAAAACTCGTGGTAATCTGCTGGAATGGTTGTAATTTCGAAGCATTTGGAGAAAGCATGTATAATTAAGACAAGCTACCTACATTATTTTGAATTTATCGGATATAGCTGCTTTTCATACTTACAGAGTATTTTATTTCTCTTTCATACGATATAAGAAACGTATTTCAACCTATTACAAGAGTAAGCTGGTTAACATGTTTCACAGACGAAGTGTTATTCTGCTTTAAATGAGAGTGATATAGTCTATAAATCACAAAACTTGTTTTGACTCGATTGTCAACCATCTTGTGATACGCGAACAAATTGATTGGAATGAATATGATCCTCAAATTCACAAAACCTATCATAATATTTCGTTACCGAATGGAAAATCGGTTCTAAAACTCTTCTTGGAACACTGTATACCCCCGATAATCCCATAAAGTCTAAGCGACTTCATCCAAATCTCATGAGGATACGAAGCTATTGCGTTATATTAGATTGCAGGATTTCACGCAGCGAAGTGAATGTGTAATTTTGACTTTCAGCAGCCAATAAGTATCTCCGGAGAAAACACGAGAAAAGCTGATGATAGACTGAACCAAGAAAATTATGGAAATATACAAGGAAGCTGGAGAATAAAAGTCACTAATACACTACATTAGTATAGAATATATTGGATTATCCAATATATTGGAATGGTAGCGGCAACAGGGAATGTATAAGGTGGTCTGAGAGGGCACCTTCATCATGGTTAGTCACCAACCAGCATTAATAGTAATAGTTATATTTATTGAGAAAAATACACAGTACTACATATTTCACAATTTGAAATCAATTATAGTATGAGTGAATTATCACAAATAAGACAATAATGATTTGGAAAATAATGTGAACGAATATAATAGACAGAGTATAAATAAAATAAATGATAAAATATTAATACCAAAAGTAAGAGTGACTTTTGAGCAAAGGAATTATTTTTCTGGCGAGTTTCGTACTTACTTGTGTTCTATTGTTTGTATTTCTTGTCCATTCATGTGTTTTGTCTGATAATTGTAGTTTTGAAGAAGTACTGTTATCAGACGTCTAGAATCAATATTTCTTTCTACAGTGAGTATGTTAGGTGAGTTCATTTTTCGAGGTGGATTATTTTTCTACTGATTTATGCACTTGTTCTAGGTGTTTTATTGAATAACATATCATGCGCATTCGGGCTGTTATTGTTTAATATTGTTCAACCTATATTAGGTAGATGCCAAAACGAATTTTGAATGCTTAAAATAGGTAACAGGCATGGACCAGGTGGATAATGTTGTTCAAACACGAAACCAGTAGCAAAATGGTTCAAAGGGGTTGCAGTTTAGGGATTGAAAACGTTTTTTTTTTTTTCAACAAATCGTGACCTCTTAGCATAAAATGTTCGATGGAAGAGTTGTAAATAATAAGAACATAAAAAAGTTTTGTATACAACACTTTTCGACATAACCTCAAATTAACCGTCAGAATGACGAAAAGCCGATTTTTCAGTATTGTAGTTATATTTTCGCGTATAAATAATTTATTCCACACAGAAACTATTTCCTTTTTGGTGACAAATGATTTTTCGCGATGGACCTTTACATTTACGGAAGATTAATTACAAAACTCGTTTAAATCGATAGTTGTTAGTCTGAAAATTCCATTTAACAAAAAGTTCCATTATTTTTCTTTCATTTAAAAAAAATATCACATTTGAAAGTGTGCCGCTGACGTCACGTTCATCGGAAATACCTCCCACCATAATCCACGTTCCGAAACAGGCAATGCCGTTCTCCTTAAAAATATAACTTCTAGCATGATATAAGTCGTTGAGAAATAATCAATACATTGTCACTTGATCAACTCATAGATAAAAATCCACATATTAGCTATTTTTTATTATATTTGTAACTTTCAAATTTTCTGAACGGATCATCATTTTGATGAAGAACGAGCATTGACAACACAGCAAATCGTAATGACAGTTCTCAATTCTCAAAAGTTATATGGAGATGTTTGGTTAATGTTTATTTTATTTACATTCAACAATCAACATTCAACTGATAAATTCGATAATAGTGTAGTGAGGTGTTATCATTAACGATTTGGTGTGAATTTATTTGTGTAATTGTTCACGGTCTTTCTTGCAATGACTAAAATTTAAAATCATTCCTTGAACTCTGCTTTGAATACAATAATAACATAACGTAAAGTACTCATTTGGAAATGTTCTTTACAAAAACATATATTTCCGCTTTTCACAAAAGGTTTATTCACTGTTTCGAACCACATTTTCCGACGCGCTTCATCTTTAGGTGTATAAAAAAATTGTTTATTGGAATTTGCACTGGTGTTCAGACAACCGGGTACAAAGCACCTTTTCGACATGTTCAGTTATTGCAGGGATACAGGTACTGTAGATACAGGAATTAATAACAAATTTTAGAACACAAACAACAAAAGCTCTCAAAACTTTCAAAACTGCATTAACCACGAAAAATAAATCAAGGTAGTGTTCGTTGAAGTTTAGATCTGATGGAACTGCTTCATTTGGGTAGGCAAATGAGTTAGACAGAGACAAACTATTCTTATTGATCGCACCGTGAAACAGACGAAAGAACCCATCTGGTATCAACTAACAACTGTCATACGACACATTATATTTGAATGAGAATTTGGTGCACAACTTTAACAACGTTGCCAAGTTTAATTTTGATGAACGTGACGTCACGAAACCACTTTTCCTCTGATTATAGATAAACTAGCGGTCAGAAAAAATAAATAAAAAATCCCGAGTGATATTAGCGTATTTACTTCTCATTTCAGTGTTACCTCATATCTCTTGGAAAGGTCCATTCAGAACATGGCCAGTTTTCGAGTTATATACATTTTTCTAAAATATTCCCTTATCTTCTACGAACAATTGTCTTGGTGTTTTTTGGGATTGGAAAGGTCTATACGTGATCATTTTAATTGTTGAAATGTCTACGTCTATGTAACTTGGTGGTTAATGATCGATAAACCGCTTAAAATTGAGAAAAACTGACACCAAGTGTCTCTGAATCATAATTTTCTCAAATTTTCAATGATGTTCAATATTTGTGAAAAAGAATAAAAATAAATATTCTAATAATTCGTCATAAATGATTTAATGCTAACTACTTTTTGTTATAAAAATAATGAAGAAAGTCTAAAATCATTAAAAATATTGAGAAAATCATGATTTCGAGAGACTTTTTTTCTCAACGTTAAGAAGTTTAACGATCAATAAACCACCGAGTTACATAGACCATTTTGAAGTAGACATTTCAACAATTGAAGTGATCACTTATAGACCTTCGAAATACAAAAAAAAAATCATTATTCTTGGAAAATTAAGATATTTTTCTTTCGAAAAATATACATAACTAGAAAACTAGTCGTCTTATGAAGTGCGAAGAAGTCATGTTGATTTGACACCAAAAAAGACATATGCTTACAAATTTTTGTGAAAATCAAATAATTTTTACGCGAGAAAACAATTAAATACGGTATTTCGCCATTTTGACGGTTGATTTGAGGTTATGTCGAAAAATGTAAAAATGATATTTCGATTTTTCCATTATCTACAACTTTCCCATAGAACATTTTCTGCAAAGAGGTCACGTCTCGCCGAAAATCGAAAAAAACCTTTTTCAACCCTTAAACTGCATCCATATTTCACCATGTTGAGTGTTTTCGTGTTTAAATATTTTTTTCCTTAAACTTGGAACCTCAACAACATCATTTTCCACCTGATCCTTGCCAGCTATTTCTTTATAAAAATTATAGGCATTAGTCTATTTGTAACGATAATCAATATATGCCTTTTGTTTTAGGCGAGCGTCAATATACAGGGTGTTTCTTAAGTACGTGTAGAAACTTCAAGAGCATGTTGCTGACGTCGAAATGAGAAAAAAAGTTTCCATAAACACATGTCCGCAAGTTATTCGTTTCTAAGATACAGAGTGTCAAAGTTTAATTATTATATTTGTTTTTTTGTGAATAAATGCCAAAATATTTGTGATATTCGAGTAAAGTTTGGTATCTGGGATGATATTTCAATGACAAAATCAAAATTGGTGTTAACTGTGAAAAAAACTAATATCTGATTGAATTCATTTTGAATTAAAAAATCTTGTCATTCAAAATCACGTGCATTGATTATTTCAAATCTCAATAACTCGAAAATAGTTGCTCGCAGTGACCTCTACCAAGAATATATTTCTTACACAAACTAAATAATAAATATTCTCTGATACCAAACTTTACCCAAATACCAAAGTTATTTTGAAATTATTCACCAAAAATAAAAATAAGAATTCAACTTTGACACTCTGTATCTCAGAAACGAATAACTTGTGGACATATGTTTATAGGAACTTTTCTTCTAATTTTGATGACAGCAACACGCTCCTGAATTTTCTACATGAACCTAAGAAACACCCTGTATATTATTAGGATGAAGAATATTATAAATAATCACGTAAATCAGGAAGCTATTTGTTTGCGAAATTGAAAAACAGTCAATAAAAAAATTACACTATGAATTTGAATCAAATAAAAATAATAAAAATATTCAAAAACATTTTCTAAACATATAGAAGCATAATTTCAAATATTGAAAGCCAGTAGCCAATCAATTTCTACAGAAGTTTTGAAGGAGACATTCTTCGGAAAACAGACAATGACTACGAACAAACATTTAACAAACCACATAAAATTAAACAGCAAACCACCCAGAAAGTGAAAATATAGTCACATGACAGAGACTATAATCAACACACTGCATGTAGAGAAATAGTACAAAAATTGACATGAACAGTGAGTGACGAAGACAGAACAAGACCATCAAAATGCAAAAATGAATACAGACAAACAAAATAAATAGATATAGAAAAGAAAACAGAAAATCAAATATCTACTACAGAAGAGTTGTACAATAGTATAATAATATTTTAGGAAAATGAAACTGGAGATAATAGCTATTAATGTAACGAGATTATTATGCGATTTATAATAATCGAGGACGTTGCCAAGCGATGAGGTGCTTCGGGTCGAGTAGCCTGATGCAACTTCCGAGATTTATTTAAATTGCATAATAATCTAGTCACATTCAAAGAAAACAATTTATATTTCAAAAAAAGGTAGGATCTACAAACAGTTAGATTTAAATGTTGCTTGAATTCTAACCCATCTTCTCATCATAATGGTGATTGGGAAGGTGGCGAATTAATTAGATGTCTGTGTTTTAAGACATATATGTAATGTTTTGAAACAATTTAGTTCAAATCTCTTTTACGCAAAAGGCCATATTTACTTGACATCTGCAGCAGACTTTCTTGGATTTTTGTAAACAAACCATTCGACTCTAACGCTTCCTGGTCGCAATCTTCCATTAAATTCGTTAAATACATTAATTTTGGATGACATATTTGCACTTGACTCAACTCTGCAATATTTACATGAGTTGTACTTTTCAAATCATTTCATTTTTCAAAAATTGTTTAACGCAAATGCTTACAAGAAATGTTGTACATAAGAATATCTTTGTTTGCTGGTTTACTATACAGTAACTCAATGTAATTTACCAATATAAACCTCATCTGTCGAAAGCATGGCCGCCTATATCACGGCCACCTACTGCAACAAACCATGTTAATATTATATTTTTCACATTACAAGTGTTATGGATTACTTTCACAAAAAATACATTTCTACCACCTTTAGTAACCTAAAATTATGAAAGAGCGATAGACTGATCTAATACCCATCTGAGTTTTAGCATTTGGTGTAACTAAAGTTGGTAATATTTTTTTTTTACGAAATATGGTGGATTTGACAAGCAGTGGAAATAATTTAAAATGTCAGTTTGGATTAATAATTTTTTTCCAAATTATGGTGTGAAATTTTCTTACCGAAAATAAATTATTCCTGGAAATTTTCTTTCGGGCACGAACATTTTAAGAAAATTATCAATTTTTAAAATATTAGTGCCCTCAAAAAAATTTACGGAAATAATTTAAGCTCTTGTGATATTATGAGTGATAATTTCTAATAACGATTCAACTTGAAGGAAACTTAATATTCAATGATACGTTAAAAAATATAATAGTCAGTGATCTGTGAATGTGAGAGGAAGGAAAATCGCATTGAAAAACAGGAAGAATGGATCAACGAGGAGACGAGAATTTTTTTTAAAAGGAACTACACTTATAAAAACTAAAACATGAAAATTCATACAAAACTATAGAAGAAATATGCAGAAATATCATTACAAATATTATAAATAAAACTTGTAACAATTCTACCTACCTAAGATACCAAAATAATTTCAATCAAAGTTTCCTGAATCACATGGACGACAGCCAGAGGCCACATCTATAAAAACTAGGAAATAACAGGTCATTTTCTATTCTTGAAAAAAATATCCAGTTAAGCAAAGCCCTTAGTGCAGATAACTCAAAATTAAATTTCCTTCAAGACTATTTCCGTGAATAAAGACAATTGACTACATTTTCCAAAACATAAACTTCATAAGAACTTGACGGGCAAGTTCAGGTCTGCTCCAGTGTAC
Organism: Chrysolina oricalcia; assembly: GCA_944452925.2. Taxonomy (NCBI): domain Eukaryota; kingdom Metazoa; phylum Arthropoda; class Insecta; order Coleoptera; family Chrysomelidae; genus Chrysolina; species Chrysolina oricalcia. The sequence goes on from OX101822.2 coordinate 55,700,730, forward strand.
ATATTCATATAAGTAATGAGGTAGTTATGTCTTCAAAACGGTAATAGAACTCATTGATTTTCATGAAAGATTTTGATTTTCAGGTCATTATTTCAATGAAAATAAAAGAGACAAAGATATTTTGAGATCTGTTTATTTATTATACATCCAAAATATGACTTTCATTAAGATATCAAGAATTTGAAGGAAGATATCTACATGTCTCATTGGCGTTCCGACAGAGCCAAAGAAGGGTAAAAGGAGAAACAACTAAATTAAATAAAACTATCCAGCCAAGCAAAATAATAATCATGAAGAATTTCATCTCATTGAACAAAATTATAAGTATAAATGTTTTTACAAGAACATGATAGTGATTTACGTTACTCACTGATGGAATTGAGGATTTTGCGTAATCGTATTTTATTGAAAGTCTGGTAGGTTGTTGGCATACGAAATAAAGGTTATGTAGAATGTTTTCGATATAATGATACTCAGTTATATGCTTTCAAACCATCATCTGCAAAGCTGATGATATAATATTCGACATCTAGTGATGAAAGTTCATTTGAATGTGTTCAAAAGTAGTGGGCCCAAAACGGTTCCTCGAGGTAAGCCGCAATCAACTGTATTTAGGTCTCTCATGATTTCTTTGATTTTCATATACATTGAGGTGCTTGCCTATGCTTGATTACAAGATAGTTTCCCAAATTTTTGCAAATTTTTTTATCACAGATATCCGACGGTAATCCTCCACTTGAATCTTCTCTCCAGATTTGAATATTGGTGGAATAATAGCAACTATTAACGGGTTTGGACATATTCCACTACTGAAGGACTAGTTTATTATAAACTTTAATGGTTTTGCCATTTCATTGCTGTCAATTTAATAGTTTCTGCTCGTAGGCTTTAGAATACAAGAGATAGTCTGTACGACTCTGTTTCATTGGTTTCTTCTATAAAAAGGAATTGAATCTTCTTTGTCTTTTCATTGCTTGGCCATTTCAGGACATCATTCGACAGGTTTTTGCCAACTTTAGTAAAGTATTCGACAAAATCATTTGCAAGTTTTTGTGGATCATGAGTTTTTTCATCATCCGTTAATTGGATCTGTCTTATTTCCTCCGTCTCAGTTTTTTTATTTGTCATTTCATTTATTGTTTTTCCATTAATTGTAGTAACCTCTTTTGATATTATCAATTTTTTCTATAATATTCAACTTTTTTAAAGTATTTTTTAGTTGTCCCTTCTATGCCTCTGTTATCCAGTGCGTCCATTTTTGGGCAATTTTTGAAGAATCACTTAGGATCGAATCTTTCAGGTCTTAAAAGTGTTTCTATCTCTTTGATTGAATTGTAATGAGTAATACCTTCAGAATATAAAGTTTTAATCAACAAGACCCCTACATAGGATTATATATAACATCACATTTGTTTACTGAAAGTAACTTCATAACAACAATACAACCCAAGCACACCTATATTGGTAAAATATTGATACAATATTGTGAACGTATTGGCGAAATATTTGAAAAACAATATTGGCGAGAAAAAAAATGAGAACATTCGGCGATATTGGTCCAATATCACTTGAATAATAGTGACGAAATATTCAAAATGTTCGGTGATATTGGTACAATATCGCTGATACAATATTCTGACAATATTGGCACAATATTCGAAAGTTATATTTCCCAGAAGTAAAGCATTTTGCGATATTGGTCGAATATTTTTTGAATAAGTTAGAAATAGTTTTGGTGAAATATTCTTGAAGCAATAATGGCCTCAAAATATTTATCGATATTGGTACAATTTTTATCGATATTGGTACAATTTCATTTGGATTTATTGGTGGATGTCAATATACCTTGGTAAATTATTAAATGTCTTTTAGCTGATGAAGGTGACACCAGAGTCTGCCTTTTGATCGCCATAACCACTGAGTGAGCTATCTTGAAAACAAGTTATGGGAAGTATTTGATATACTTTAGTAGGTTTTAGAAGACGTTCTATATGTAGAGCCACCTAGCGGATTTTTATCCAGGTTTTATCATGATATGATTTCAATATGTTTCATTGAATATTCGGCCAATATTCAAATTTCATCTCAATCTATAGATGTAGAAAACAATATGAAGACAATATTGTTTTAACGATATCGATAAATATTATTGAACCAATATGGACCCAATATTAATTAATCAGATTTGTTGAATAATGGCGAAATGATATTCAACCAATGTTCAATCACACCTCGAGTTACAATGTAGTTTTTATTCCTAGAATCGATATTAGAGGAATATTGGGATTGTGAAATTTATTTTAGATGTTAAAAAGGATGTGAAGACAATATTGTTTTATCGATATTGGTAAATATCAATCAACCAATATTGACTCAATATGAGTTATTACAATTTGTCAAATAAAGTGGAAATGATATTCAACCAATATTCTAACAAACTTGGAAATACAATATAGTTTTTTCCCCCATAATCGATATGACTGGAATATTTGGATTTCAATATTTATTCTAGATGTGGAAAACAATATATAACCAATATTGTATTATCGATATTGGTAGTAATTATTCAACCAATATTGACCCAATATTTCGTGTGATAATCTTCATTCAAAACTAGTTCAACCAATATTCCACCAATATTATCAATATAATATTGTTTTTTTAAATATTCACCCATATTGGACCAATATTGATTTTTTATTCACAACATATCTATATTGGCCCAATATGGAACCAAGATTCAGCCGATATGATGTGCTACCTGGGAAAGGAAAAAACATTTTCAGTGCATCTATTACCTAAAAAAAAAACACAATTAGACCCGATGAAATAAAGAGGATTTTGCGATTGGGTAAAGCTCTTTATGTCAACAGATGCAGAAAATAGCAATCAATAAACAGGTTTCAATATTCCATTGTGACAAAATAATCAGGTGGCTTCATCTCCAGCCTAGTTCCATGTAATAATAATAATAATAATAATAATATGTTTATTGCGGTTAAATGAACAATACTAATATAATGTAATATAAATATAAATGAATAAACATGTATACTCACAGAAGCAAGTGATTGCTTGTGCGTGAGAGTTTACAACTACAAATACATAAACATTATCGAAACAAAATATATATTTAATGACAAAGTAGGGATTTAATGTACATTTCATGATATATTCGACACAATTGGGATATATTTGAATAATCGGGATATTCGACACAATCAGGATATATTTGACATAATTAGGATTTGTTTGACATAATCGGGGTCTGCTTTTTTTTTGTATCATTAATTTTTTTTTCTCAAATCATTATATTGTTAACAAAGTAACTGAAGAATACTCTTTCCGTGTTTAAAATCCACATTTTAACCATATATTTGAAAGAGTTTTTATTGATTACAGATTTCAGTTGTGGAGGAAGGAGGTTATACAATTTAGGGCCCAAATACTGTGAACTTCTTTGTCCAATATTCTTATCGCACTTGGGTATTTTAACAGTAGTGTTTTTATTCCGAGTGGCATAGTTGTGGTCTGTGGGTTCCAATACAATTTTAGATGTGTGGATGTTAATTATTAATTTCTGACAGTATAATTGTCTTAAATCTAGGATTTGACTATTGAGAAAGAGTTCATCACTGGAAAAGGTGAGTTTTTTTTTGTAAATAATTCTCAAAACCCATTTTTGAACAACATTCAGTCTTTCTAGATGACAGTCGAGAACTCCTCCCCAACCCATAATACCATAAGACAAGTGAGACTGGATGAGTGCATAGTATACTGTTTTTAGGTGATGAATGTCTAAAAATTGCGACAGATATCTAAATCTACTAATGAGGCCTCTAATTTTTTTCGTTATGAATGCAACGTGTAAATCCCAACGTAAATGTTTGTCTATTATGACACCCAGATACTTAACAGACTCAGCTTCAGGTATTGTCGTAACTTTATCGATATTCAAATTTCCTAATTGTGGCAGATGATTAATATAGGACGTAAATGGGAGGTAATGAGTTTTATTCAAATTTAGAGTAAGTTTGTTACATTGGAACCACTTCTTAATGACTTGGAAATCAGTTTCTGCCTTGATTTTCAAATTTCTCCATGTATCAGCAGTATAGAATAACACCGTATCATCAGCAAAGCTGAGAATTGTCCCTCGGGAATCGATATGTAAGAGGCTATTTATATATAATGTAAATAATAGTGGGCCCAACACAGTGCCTTGGGGAACACCAAATGTGACAGTCCTCGGTTCGCTGATATTTTCATGGAGGCATACTCGTTGTTGTCGATCTGCCAAATAACTTTTCAGAAGATCATGAGTTTTACCTCTAATACCGTATGAATATAGTTTTCCAAGTAACACCTCATGACTCACGGTATCAAACGCTTTAGACAGGTCTATAAATATACCTAATGCTGGAGTTTTTTTATCTATTGCCTTATATATGAGTGATGTTAATGAATAGATCGCATCTTCTGTGGATTTCCCCTCCCTGAAACCATATTGATGATTTGAAATAATTTTATGCTTGGTAAAGAAATTTGTTAGTCTACTTTTTATCAATTTCTCAATTATTTTAGATAATGTTGAGATTAGTGATATTGGTCTGTAGTTATTAATATCTGATTTATTACCTCCCTTATGTAGTGGCTTGATGAGACCAATTTTTAAAGATTTAGGAAAATAAGCTGCCTCGAAGCATTTGCTAATCAGAAAGTTCAGTGGATGTGTAACTAGACATTAAATTTACATGTATTAGGTTAGATTGCTTTCATTACCTTCACGACAATTAAGCTGAATATGCATAAAACATATTGTTCGACATTAATTAACCAAGGAAGTTTCATTTAGATATTAATTATTCAAATTTGGAGTATTTGGGACGGTGGTCCTCTATGTGGAGAAGCTTGGAAAGTCATTAATGAACAGTAGGATTTAGGTAGTTCATTCACGCTAATAATGCCAAACTTATGACACCAGTTCCGAATAGAAATATATTACGGTATTTATAGTGAGTGGGAGTTAGGTTTCCAGATGGAAGTTGGTGAATGATCATTCATTTGTAGAAATGGAAGTGGTTAAGGTTCATAGAAAGTCAAATATTTCGCGTTTCTGAACTGTGAGATGGCACTGACAAGATATGTTTTTCATACCATAGTGAAAGCTAAGATGAGACAGCGATCTTTTATAATATTTCCAACTGAATTATAGTTTTCTGTTGGAATATCTACCGAATATCCAACGGCATTGTTTAAATAGAAGATAGTTAGTCAATGCCTGTGGAAAATGTATTGGACACAAACGCGAGTGTCATCTAGCGTGATTAGTTACAAACATTAATATTTGACGTCATTTTAATGCAACTTTCTTCAAAAAACCCTGATTTGAATGCTTTTCCATTGTTTTAATCAAGTTACGACATGACTTGGAGGCCAGATCACTGAAGTTACGACATGACTTAGATGCGAGATCACTGTCGCCATCTACATGTCGCATCCATTTGAATCCAATATAAATCCCATAAGGTTGGCTAACTACCTTACTTCTATATGAACAATGCCAACGGTCAACCCTACTGCTAATGCATTGTTGCCAAATTTCAACATTATTCGGAGTACTGCGAAATAGCTCACAGTATTGATAATTATTATCTGGTATTAATTGTGGTAATGTGGATCAATGCATTATGTAGCTATATTGTCAAGGGAGTTGTGAGAGAGAAGGTGAGCCGCCATTTTCCCCCTCCTATTATTCTTTCCATTTTGAAGGAGACTAGTAACGATTGTGTCCTTATCTACTGTTTGTAATTTTGAGTTCATTGTTATGTTTTTGGGCCACGTTTTCAACGTTCTTTCTTTCTTTTATTTTCTTCTCTCTTCCAGCTCTTCGGGTAGGCTTATTGTTCAGTGTTATACAAAATATTTCAGTTTTGCAGTACCTCCGTTTTTTGTGAATGTAGAATTCGCGAGCCTCGTTACTGTTGATTAGCGACCTCTACAGAGCCTTATCAGTGAATTTAGTGAAACTAACATGACCTCTAGTTTTTTGTTGGGTGGAAACCTCTGGGAAATAATTTTTCGAGATCAGTTGAGTCCTCTGTGAATTTGATGGAATTCACAGTGCCTTCATAATTTTGTTGGGTGGAGACCTCGGGGACCTCGTTTTCTGAATACTGTTGGCCTCTGCTGAGTCCTGTCTACAAATTTGGCTGAATTTGTAGTGTCTTCACTCTTCTGTTGGCAAATCGCAAAACATAAAACTAATTACTTACATACTTCTTCAATTGTGTCCAAGGACTGACAAACCCCTATCGTCGTTACTTTAATTTTCGAAAATTTAAACATATTACATCGGTTACCGCTGTCTAGAACTATTGGCAACAGTAAATATGACAGTGACAATACCTTGTGGACATTAGTAGAACTATTTTTGTCTTTTCGTTCATGTACTACAGAGGAATCACTTACTAGAGCGATTTACCGCTTTTTGTCCAAGGTTTTGAAAACCATTGTTAAAAATATAAATCGTTTGATTTCATGTCTGAAAAATAGTATGAATAGTTCGTCAATGTTCAGTCTTCCAAATTTCATATAAATATCACTTGCAAAAGCGATTCTTCTCAACTGTCTTTGATTTAATAATAAGATTTTCAGAATATTTTCAAATTGTGAGGGAACGTTGAAGTTGAAAATTCTTGAAAAATCGTGATTATCTTTTACTTTGACATTGATATGTCATGATATTTGAAATGGAATCTGATGAATGGTTTTTGGGAAAACTTAAAAAAACCTCTGAAAATTAGGTTTTTATTTTTGTCCTCGAAAACTGTTCATCAGATTTTCTTTTACATCTCTCTAATTATTCAATATGAATGCCAAAATGACTCGAAGTTTTTCAGAATTTTTAACCTTGCAGTTAATTTTTTCAGGGGTTTATATGAACCTTAAGATAAAGCATATTGAGATGTGAGTTTTGCGGTTATTGATTTATTTGTGAATGTAGAGAACAAGGAATTGAATTTTTTAAAAATTTTTTTGGGTTCTCCTAAGTGATATGCTAGAGTACAACTGATATCCCAACACTGACACGTCAAATATATCAACAGTCTAAATGCGTTATTTGAAAGCTTTTCGAAATTTTCAGATTTTGATATTCAATGAAATTTTTAAATAACCTCCTTTTAAACATCAGTTCTAAAAAGTGACACTTTTCGACACAAGTGACTAAATAGTTATTTATGTACCAAGGACGAAAAACTGTCTATTATAGTCGAGCCTGCAAATTGATAGCCGAGGCGCAGCCGAGGATAGCAAGCAGGCGAGACAGTAGACAGTTTTTCGCCGAGGTGCATATTACATTTTTTCGTCGACCTCTACATACCTTTATGAAAGTAAGTACTCGCATGTTTGCTGGCCTCAGCTACGTCCAACTCTTCGAACTGCAGACTCGATCAATTCTTAATTATTATGAACACTAATATACACACCACGGTCTAAATTCACACGTAAAATCTAGCGGATTTCGTAAATAATTAATTTGACAACAGCAAATGACAGTTATTGTCACAGGCGCCTATGTATTAATTAAAACGTGGATTTACGAAAATGACTCAATCGCCGCTCTCGTACCGTGCCGTATCATAGTGACCACAACGGACGAAAAGAGTTTGCGGACGAAAAGTGTTTGCGGACGAAAAGTACTTGCCTTCAAAAATAGTCGATTTTTCGTCTGGAAATTAGTACGTAAAATGTCATTTTTTGCAGAGGTCGACGAAAAAGTAAATTATACTTCATTAATAAGACCAAGTTACCCCCTTCAAGGGTGACATGGAAGGTACTGATCATGACCTACTAGAACTTGAACACCATGCACACAAAATTTTGGCTTAATTATTGACGACTAGCTTATGATTGAAGATCACATCTTGTTGCTCAGTGAAAAAAAGTTTTTTTGACATTTACCCAAATTGTACAACATTTCAATCATTTTATCCTTAGAATAATTCATCATCAAACTATAACTCGGTGTACAAAAAATTATAATCGTATAACTCATTGAAACTCTTCGTGAAATGTCACAACCATACTTCATTTAAGCAGTTTGCATTCGTCTCGAATTATTTCTCTGATCACAGTAGTTCTACTTTTTGATATCATTCAAATACTAGGGGATGTTGAATGCATTTGCTAATAATTATATAATTTTGTTCATGAGACATAATATTTCTAAGAATTCAAATATTTGTCACCCTGTACATGGAAAACTATATACTGTTGAACCGCCAATCATATTATAAATCCTCAAATAGTTGATAAAGACCAATACTATTTAAAAAAATAGGCAAATTCTAGTATTAAGGGATTCAGTGAATATCAAAACTATTATAGTATTGATATTTATCTATTTCTATGATCATTGTCTTGCCATGCTGTAATGCAACACCCTTTGTGAGATATTATTTTTTATTCGAATGAAAAGACTCATGAGCTACAATTTAGATCTGACGAGTTTATTTCTAAGAAAGAACAATTTCAAGTGCAAATATCAAATCGATGCATAATTACCCAAAATAGCAATAACTTATTTTTGACAACCTCTAGCTCGAAAACTGACCATACGATTGATCTGTAAATTGGACTACGTAATGAGGATGTCGGGATCCACACACTGATGGAGAGGGTTTTTTGCACAACGCATAATTATTGCGTTGATTCAAAGAGATTGTATTCTCGAATAGGTCCAACCAAATATTAGTTTGATTTTTTGACGGATTCCTCTTGGCCACTTACAAGAGAAATATTTTGAAAGAAGTGAACACTTGCTTCATAAGTTGGATAAGGCAGGAATATTTTAGCTTCAGTAATGGGTACTTTCTTTGTTGAATCATGGGAGTAGGTTGAGAAATAGTATATTGTACAATGAGCATGAAATGACATACATTTCCCAAGAGTAGGTACTCGCTACGCTCGTACTACAAAATTTCATATACCTACAAGTGGGAAATGGGTCATTTCATGCTCATTGTACACTATACTTTTTCTACGACCATCTGAGTCATTAACAATTCTGTAATATTTTTAATAATCCTTTTTATCATAAAATATCCTGCCGTCGTTTTTATATGGTTAAGATAATTTTTTCTTTCTTCACCTATTGAATGAAACATGTATTTTTTTTCTTTTTGTACACGTACCCACCTACATCGTGAAACAAATAACATTAAAAATTTTCAAATTTTGACAACTTGGAAATAAGAAAACTTTATACAGAAAAAATCAAACACTAATCGATTTCATGAAATAAAAAATAAAAATGTGGCTGCGTGGATTCGAACCCTCGCTTCCACCCTCCAAAATCCATGTGTTATCTGAATCAACACTCGTCGTTATAGTCCAGGAGCCCGGTAAAAATTTGGTCAGTCATTTCGTCTCAAGCGATATTTAGTGGAATGCATCAGAGAGTCGTATTATGAAGATTCGTGAACGTCAGCTGCGATTCCGTGGGTGGGGGGGATGATCAGCACATTAGCTTCCTACGCACGAAGAAAAAAAAATATATTCGATTATGTCCTCCTTCCCGAAAACATGTTAAATTGACGCTATCCGAATATAAGATAAAATTTTATTTGAGATGATATCATAGAAGGTACAATTTTTTTTGTGTTCGACCATCTAGCTGTCGTATAATACACCATGCTATAGTCAGCTGATTTTTTCTTTCTTCGAGATATTGCTTTAGCGATAATTTAACATGTTTTCAGGTAGGAACACAAAATTGAATACATTTCTTTTTCTTTGTGCGTGGGAGGCTACCACCGCTCATCCCCCCCACGGAACCGCAGCTGACGTTCACGAAGCTTTATAATATAACTCTCTGATACATTCCACTAATTTTCGCTTGAGAGGAACTTGGTCATAGAAATCTGTCACTGGCTCCCGGACTATTAAATTACTAGAGCACATAATAATTTGTTCAAATTAACTGCTATATAGAAAGTATCTGTCAACTATTCAAAAATATAGAATCAGATTGTAATCAATCTATTCATTGAAATTATTCTGGTTTTATGAAAAGAAAATTATACCTATGTCAGAAGATAGGCATTATCAGGAGCTTCTGACATAAATTTATTAATTTGATTGTTAAATCATCCTCACTATCGCTAATAATTTTTAATAACTCAATTTTTTCAATCGAATTTTGTAATTATCTACTGATGTGAAATGTCAAATTATTAGACAGACGTAAACAAACTTGATTCGATATATTTATATAAAGAATTGACAAGCTTGTTAGTGGAGGAAACTAAAAACGGTTGTGTTCATAATGATTATGGAGATCCCAGAGAATGTGACGCTCAAATCTGAAAAAGCGTCTGGAAATTTACTGCCTGTGAAATCCAAATACTCATACGAGAAGGAGTATGACCATTTTTTGAAATGTAAAGATCAAAACAGAGTGAATACTGTAAATGGAATATCTTAATGGTACCAGGAACTGGTGAGTTTATCTCATGAAAAATATTAATATTTTTTATTTATTTTATATTATTTCAGTCTGAAATATATAGTGCAAATAGTCTATGGACCTAATACTCACAGCTGAAATCAACATTGATTGTCAAAGAAAACATTAATATATCAGCATTCAGTCGACTGATGGTCTTTCTGAAAGTTAAATCAAAAGGATACATTCCCCTAAAAAATCAAATGTGTTGGAAGGTGGACAAGTATTACTTTTCATAAGAAAAGCTCCAGATGAAACTTTTCTGCTACATAAAGTTGTTCTGATAATGGGCGTATTTGGAGGCTTAAGACGTGATGAAATGGTCAAGATGACAATTGATGACATTGAAGACAGAGGAGCCGTTTTACTGATCAAGGTACCAGAAACCAAGATCTGCACCTCAAAAAGTTTCACCATTGTTGAAGAAAGCGAAATAGGATCCTTGAACTTAGTTAAAAAGTACATTGCACTGCGACCAAAACGATATAAACCATGTAAGTCTTTTTTAACCTACAAATACTATAGGAAGTGTTCCATCTATCATAGCGAAATACCTAAAATTGGAAAACCCGAAAGGTTACACCGGACGTTGTCTACGCCGAACGTCGTCAACGCTTCTTGTTCAAGGTGGTGTTTCCTTTGGAACACTAAAATTACATGGAAAATGGAAGAGTGATACGGTAGCGGAGAGCTATAATGAAGAAAGTATCTGCTCGAAGAACAAAATTGCTACAATGATAGCCCATTCCATTTCCGAAAAAGGAAATGTTAACGTTCCGAACGAAACCGAATGCACATTGAGGAGTTCATCATCGGTCAACTCACGGAACTTCAAACTAATATTTCAGGAACATTTGAAAATTGTAATTTCTATTTGAGAGAAAATAATTAGTCCCTTTTTTATGAACTTTTCTGAGTAATCAATTTATTGAACTACAGAAAAAACATTCAGCGGGTGTTATGATTCATAATGCCTTCCTTAAAACCCCGGGCGTCATGGGTCTGTCAATAGCAACCGTTGCCAAGGTATTATAAAGCAGTAATGGACAAGTGAAAAATAAATGTATGAACAGTGTGTAAAAAATAACTTTACGCACAGTTGATGATTTTACGCACAGGTGATATTTTTACGCACTGTCATAGAGGAATGGTTTTGTAAAAATAGTTTTAAGTTTAATAACTGAATTCTCAATAAAACCAGTTAGTAGTGACGCATATTGCAGTTTGATTGAATACATAAACAACGCCACTCGCTTTTAGACACAAAACTGTGGAAGACCAAAATATATTTCACTCATTTTCACAACTGGCCCATAGTGAGCCAAATTCATATTTCGAAATTTCCTTTTTTTTTGTATATAGTGTGTCCAAGATAAGAATGAACAGCATGGGGATATCGGAAACGGTAAGAGATACGTGGTTGATTAAATTAGAGAAAAGTAGCGCACTTATGTGTTTAACAATATGCCATTTAGAAAGTTTTAATATTCCGAGTAGTTACGGAGATATCCGAGAAAAACCGAAATTTGAGAATTTCGTTTTTATTTTCTCCTAGGTTTATTTTCAAAGGAAATGTAAAACAAATAGCACTTTGTGATGGCTACTTTTTGAGGACTACCTGATAACGTAAGCCGAATTTTTCTGCGACGTTTCGTCTTTTAGAAAACATCATCAACTTCTTATTTTTATATGGGCCGAAACTGAAGTATACCCTATATACGACTCCATTTTTCATTGTGAATACAGCAACGTATCACACAGTATGATTTCAGAACCATTTCTCGCGCAAAATGAAATTTAGTGATTACTTAACCAGTTTTTCTTCAATTTTAGATAGTAGGCGCTGGAAAAAATGTCATATTCTGATACATGAAGTAAATTAATGAGTCTCATTTATACAAGTATAAATTTCAACTCAACACTTGCCGGAGTTTTGCGTTGTTGAATACAAAGCTAAGTCGCAATATCAAAAGTTCATTTTATAAAATAAATGTAACTGTAATGTAATAACAGGGAGCTAATATGAATTACAGGAAAATAAACAGAAGCTTATACAAAGTGTTCAAATAACCCGCCGTTATTTTCTAAGCACAAGTACGCTCTTCTCACAGACTAATTTAAAACTTGAGATAATATACTCGGAAAAATATTGTTAAAGGATGCAGTAACCGATCTAGGCAAATCTTCTTCATTTTGAAAATTATGATTAGAGTACACTTGATTCTTGATATATCCCCAAAGAAAAAAGTCTAGTGGGGTTAGGTCGGGGGAACTTGCAGGCCAGGATGTATCACTATGAGTACCAATCCACTGTCCTGGGAAGCGACGGTTCAAATAATCACGAACAATTCTAGAGTTATGTGCTGGAGCACCATCTTGTTGAAACCAGCAGCTGTGAGTAACCACTAATGGCAAATTATTTGAAGCGCCTTCCATATTATTTACTAACAAATTTATGTACCGCTCTGCTGTTAAATTGTTTTGGTAGATAAAAGGCCCAATTACATTCGTACCGAGAATTCCAACCCACATGTTAAAACCGACACGATGTTGATGTCTGGACACTTTGTGTACACGCGGATTTTCTTGTGACCAATAATGAACATTCCGCCTTTTAAAAATACTATTGTTGGTGATCATACTTTCATCAGGGTATACTATAGTTTCTGCCCATATAAAAATAAATAGTTGATGACATTTTCTAAAAGACGAAACGTCGTAGAAAAATTCGGCTTACGTTATCGTGTAGTCCCTAAAAAGTGGCCTTAACAAAGTGCTATTTGTTTCACATTTCCTTCTAAAATGCTAGGAGAAAATAAAAATGAAATTCTCAAATTTCGGTTTTTCTCGGATATCTCCGAAACTACTCGGAATATTAAAACTTTCTAAATGGCATATTGTTGGGAACATAAATGCGCTACTTTTCTCTAATTGATTCGACCCCGTATCTCTTACCGTTTCCAATATCCCCATGCTGTTCATTCTTATCTTGGACACACTGTAGAAACAGTTTTCACTAGGCACAAAACTAAGATTCATATAGGTACGCTTAGCCTCATAACCTCTAACCTAGATGGTCAAACTGGATGAAATGGTCGAAATGGAAGTCGTATTTACAGGTCGTGGTGCCGCCACCTGCGTGATATCTACCAAAGAATAATATTCTTATGTCAAGATGATTATTTTTCACAATGGGTTAATGTGAGTGTTCTCTAGGATGAAGAGTAGAATGTTTTCACTGCAAGCAAATTAAATTCAAGAGAATTTCTGTAAAGAAGCAAACATCTCAATCAGTTTGAAATAGGAGTATATTCATCAATTAGAAATAATTATTGTTTTCAGAAGATTATCCTATTCAAAAGTATGTATATTCTTGATTAGCCGAGATCCATTTTACGTAGTAAGTGTGCAGGGTCCTTTGTTTTTGACTTAATGCCGACTTTACTGATGACACTGTGTACTTGTTCATCTGACAGTATTTCGATGGTAACCTTCATTAATTTTCTGGTTTTGACAGTTGTATGTCCTTGAAGAAACGAAGAATAAGATTCTGATCAAAAACCTCTCCTAGCATTCACCCATATGACGTTTTTAGTTTTCTGAATAATTTCAAAGTGAAATCGCTTTGAAATACCTGTACCAAGCTTTATGACACCAATTCAATACTTCACTATATGACATTCTCATGAAAATATGAATGTGAAATACTGTGAACAATTTTCTGCTGTGGATACTAAAAGCCCGGCCGTCATAAAAATTTCACCCCTATCTATCAACATGCAGCATGCAACTTGTTTGCATTTGCGTTCACAAGAGACAGCTTTGTATTTGGAGCGTTGAAGAAGATTGCAGAACGTGCTTTCCGTAAATTCTCCCTCAACGCAGACGAATGAAACTGAGAAACTATGGATTATCAAGTTTTCATCTCTTCGGAGTTTGCTTTCTTAGATGGATGGATATACTTCCAATAAACAATATAGTTAGTTAGTGACGCGCCTTCGGCTAGGTCATACTAGGTTAACCCATGAATACGTTATATCACGCTCTCCACAACCCGTCTGTTATATTTGTGAATTTCAATTGACAATAAAACATTTGCCCACACTACCACCTAGAGAGAATTAATCACAAGATTCCTGAAAGACTGAAAGACATTTTAGGTGAAACATGTACATATAACCTTTTAATGTCTTTTCTAAATACTATAGGCATTTCTCACAGAATATAATATTGTATTTTGCACTACAATGTAACTAGCACGTAATGTTCCATCGCTAATAACCCTAGAGGTTGAAGCGAATTGAAAAAAAAAAAAGATTTCTTCTCGGTCATTTCGATGAATATGCACCAGTTGGAACTATCAGGGTGACTCGTAAGAAGGCAACTTTGGTTACGGTACTATGAGACAACTAAACATGACCGAGACCTGCAAAAGTATCAGTTTCTCCAGAACCACGCTATCGAAATAGAAAAAAGTATATCTCCAATTTTAACAGTATTGATAATATGTGGAAAAACCTGGAGATTACCACAGATAATCGAAATCATGTCAAAGAAAACATACTACCAAAATAGAATCGCTAATTCCAGTAACGTCAACAAAACGGCCTGGAATGAAATTTCTGAATTCAGCAACAAGAATAAGAAAAGTCGTCATCCTATTATTATAAAAGAAGGTGAAATGACTTACGAAGACCCAAATGATGTATCAAACTTATTTAATGATTTTTTTATAAATGCTCCAGTACCAAGCAAACAAAATGAAAAAAGTAATATTTCCAATGATATCGAGGTAGATATGAATGAGTAGGTACTCTTTTTTTCTTCTTGAACCCTTTACCAGTCTCGAACTGATAACAATTTTAAAATATAAACTGAAAAATAAGCATTCATCTGGGCATGATGAAATTCCTCTTTTTATAATAAAGGCTTGTTTAGAAAATATTATTGAACCTCTACCACACTTAGTGAATCTGTCCTTTCTGAATGGAGAGTTTCCCCAATGTCTGAAAGTTGGAAAAATTATTCCCATCTTTAAAAAGGCGTGTACAACTACTATGAATAATTATCGTCCAGTTACTACAACATCAAGTGCTTCTAAAATATTTGAGTATTCATTTCTCAACCGTCTCATGACATTTTTCTATAGATTCAATATCTTCACGGAAAATCAACATGGATTTTTAACCTACCGTTCTACTAATACTGCCATTAATGCTTTTTTTGAAAAGGTCATACATTTTGTGGAGGCAGGAGAGTGCCCTGCTGGAATTTTTTGTGATCTCAGCAAGGCATTCGACTGTGTCAATCATAATCAGCTAAACTCTAAACTATATAATTATGGAATACGAGGTGTAACATTAGAATGGATTTCCTCATTTTTGGAACACCGTCATCAGTACGTATGTGTACCATATATTCAATCTCAGAGTGTTGGTTACATCAATTCGAAGAGTAAACTCATTAATGTTGGTGTACCACAAGGTTCCGTCCTGGGGCCTATTTTATTCTTACTTTATACTAACGATCTGGATAAATTCTTGAGAGGTGTTCACGTAACAATGTATGCAGACGACACGTCATTGATAATATCACATAAAAATGAAATTCGTATTCATCAAGAAACAGAAAAAGTCTTAGAGCTGATGCAGGACTGGTGCAGTACCAATTATCTGCATTTGAACGCTCAGAAAACACAATTTATAAGATTTCACAACTATCAAAGAAAGTGCGATCCTGCCAGAATTCAGTTAAATGATGATGTTACCATTGATAGCTTAGACGAAACCAATTTTCTTGGTCTTTCTATCGATAAACACATAAGTTGGAAAGGTCACTGTCAAAATTTGATGAAAAGGTTGAATTCCTTATGTTTCATGTTCAGAAATCTCAAACATATACTTGAAATTTCTCAACTAGTGGCCCAATACCATGCACAGGTTGTTGCACGAATTAGATATGGATTATGTTTGTGGGGCAACTCCACCTTGGCGAAAGATGTTTTCGTAGTACAAAAAAGAATATTAAGAATAGTAGCAGGAGTTCCTAGTACACATTCTTGTAGAGACATTTTCAAACAACTGAGAATATTGACTTTAGTATCTGTTTATATTTATGAATTGTCAATATTTATTTTTAAATATAGACACAAATTTGTTCTCACTAGAGATTTTCACTCCGTTAACACACATCAAAAAAAAATTACCATATTCCATTTACAAAATATAAGGTTTCAGGTAATTCACCTACAATATTGGGATTGTCTGTTTTCAATCATCTACCTGAAAATATAAAAGAAGCCACATACTTAAAAAAATTCAGTAGTTCACTGAAACAACTCCTAACTGAAAAATGTTTTTATTCATTAGAAGAATATTTTAATATGTGGTTTTAAATTATTTTCTGAGTTTACATGTGTGTATTCGTGTTGACTTTTAAATATTTTATTATGTAGTTTTAAATTATATCCTAAGTTTACATATGTGAGTATTCGTGTTGACTTTTAAATATTTTTAAATATTTAATTTTTCTTATATTTACGGTGTAGGCTCTGACATTTTGTTACAGCTATTTCTATTTGACTATTCCTATACATATTCATATGTCCTGTTGAAAAATAAATATTATTATTATTTTTTTTTCTTTGGTGTCTTGGCATCGACTGCTATGGTCATTAGCCACGTGTTCTGGATAGGCCTTGTTACTAACTCCATGCGCCACCTTACGAGCAGCACTGTTAATTGAAACGCAACAGTGAATCGTGCAGAACTCACCCCAGTCCAACCACGAGATTTGAATAATTTAATCGGTCAAATTAAATTAAAATCAAATTAAATTAAAAAATCCCAGCCTTATTATTATTATTATTATTACAGCATCTGTCATCCACTAATGATATCAATAATTGGAAAAGTATTCAACTCTAGAAAAGAAATTGATTTCCACAAATAATTATTATCTAGCAGTTACCAGAACCATCACACTTAATAGAGATTAGTATTTTCTCTACTAATGGCCCCATAGAAGTGTAATCAGAAGTCACACTAGGGTGGTCCACTCCTGTTTATTGTAACTGGTTTACCACTGTTTGGTGCTCCACTGTTCCACTACTGTTTGGTGTTCCTGTTTGGTGCTCCACTACTGTTTGGTTTTCCTGTTCCACTAATGTTCCACTGTTCTTCTGTTGTTCAGTGTTCCTTCTCTGTTTGTCCCCATTTCATCGTTTGATTGTGTCGTACCCACTGTGTACACTTGTACTCACCAAGGACCACAACTGGCATCATTTGTGAAGAAAGTCAAGCTCAAGATTGAAACTTCCTATACGGCGTATTTAAACATCACATTTAACTCAGTGCATAATTTTAAGCTACCACCGTGACGTCACTGGCATAACCCTCACTGAAAGTGAAATATTCATGTCACACCGATTCACCACTCTATCATAGCGTACACATTCCATAGGTCTTGTTGGTGCCAAAAATTTAAGCCAGTTTGGATCCCCAGAAATACGTTAGCCATAATGAAAGAAAAATTAGGTATGAAAACAAATGGAAAAAATTCGAAGATGCCAAATATCAGTTACAGCAGCTCTAAGCATGTCGAAAAAAAAATTGTATTGACGATGATTATAAAACTCAAATTAGAAATTCTGAAAATAGACGATCCAGCAATCTAAAAGCTATCTGATCACATTCCTTTCTAGCAAAAAAACTCAAAATCTATTCCGATACAAAAAAATTAATAACAATTCTAAACTACGTGGAACAGAAGCCATATGTTATGGATTTTCGCAATATTACAGTGATGTTTTTGATAGTAATATCACCAACTATGTTGCGGCGTGGCGCAGTTGTAACAATTGTCATTGGTAGATAAAAATAATACGCATCCCGAATCCGAATTTCATGAAAGATTATAAACAGACTTATGTATTGAAATACAATTCGTTCAAATTCACGATATGAATTCTCATATCTTAAATAACACCGCAGACCACCGAGGTAGTCTGCTACAATGTATCGCAAATCGGTTGAATAGCAAGATTTGGTAGACTAAATAAACTTAAGCAAGAGGATATATTTCCATATGATTATTATTCCAACGAAATGAATGGACCCATTTGTGTGACTGGAGGATTGAGGTCATGAGACAAAAACTCTAAACGAAATAATCTTTTTAAATTATGCTACATCAAAATCACGTAGTGCTGACTTCATATTTTACCCTGGTGAGAAAATAAATTAAGACCCACCATATTTGTTGAGAGCGGAGTATGTATTATCAATTTGACAAAAAAGCAATAACTCATTTGAACGGACGAATGACTGAAGAATTTCCTTGAGAGGGACGGTTCTACAATTGGATCGGGGGCGCGAAGGAGTTGTTTTTTTCTTGCTTCTGGGGAGATGCTAAATAAAGAAACTTGAGTTAGGCAGTTAGGCCGAGATTTTTGAACAGCGTGGTTCGCGTAAGGAAAGGAGGACGGGAAGAAAAAAAATTAGATTAGTAGATTCAATAGTCTAGGGAGAGTCTATTATATTTGTGAACGCGCGAATTGACCTAACTCAAATAATTGTCGGTATTTGTATTTTGCGGACGAACCTAGAAATCGGATTTTAAATAGTGGCGGACGAGTGAGAATAGTTACATACAGAGTGATTTCCAGACGAGATTTAAGGATTTAGCCGTTGGGTGTTAAACCCTCCTCGAGAGAGTAAGAAATTTGTGTATTGTTGTGATTAACTGACATACCAACCCTAATTTGAATACCCCACGTAATTTTAAACTTTGCATCCTTTTGTATTGAGGTACTTCCCAGAACAAAGCACCAAACAATATATTAGACATTGGTTCCAGTGACTTACTGGGTAGGTTAATTAGGGGTTAACAAGGAGACACCCCTGAACTTAATCAGTTTTCTTTTTTTTTTTCGTTTTTCTTAGTGGTAAATAACGTAAGTTCACCCTTTTGGGGGACTTACCGAACAATCGTTAGGGTTCTTTCATTGCATTATTAAGTGGTTAATTATTTCTTTTGTTATTTGTTGAGTAATTTTTTTCTTGTTATCATATTCCAAATTTTGATATTTTTATTCAATAGATATAATATTTACCCAACGTACGTGTTTAATTTTGGCCTTTCACAAGAAAAGAAATTAGTATTACAAACTGTAGGCATCATCAATTGAGCAAACTTTACTTAAGACTACCCCTTCGCGCGGGTAGCACGAACCCAACATCCCTTTCGGACAAGTTTGAAGGCCTTGAGAGGAGTAGAGCCACAAGAAGGGGTTTTGTTGGTATCTCCTGGCTAACAAATCACACCATCTATACCCCTAAGGCACAAGGAGTGGTGACAGTAGCCGATTGATTTTGTATTTTGAGACGTATAGAGTTTGACATACGAGCAAGTAAGTAGCAAGGGGCTCTACTCAACATAGAAACAATAGTTCTATGTAGTGAAAAACAGAATTTTGGAATTTTTTTTTTTGTTTTTCAACTTTTACTTTTCCTCTTTTAGGAGTTGGTGAGGGTAGACTCTGGGATTTGGAGAATATTCTTAGTCACCCCACACCCCAAAGGGTGGGTTATCACACAGTGGTTAGAGCGTCCGACTCTGGGTCGAAAGGTCCGGAGTTCGAGCCACAGTTGCGGCTGGGATTTTTTAATTTAATTTGAATGATTAAATTATCAAAATCTCGTGGCTCGACTGCACGATTCACTGTTGCGTTCCAATTCCAGTGCTGCTCCTAAGGTGGCGTATGGAGTTAGTAACAGGCCTACCCATAACACATGGCCATAGCAGTCGATCCCAAAAAAAAACACCAACTGGTTAGTAGAGGCATTGTTCAAATAGAAGTTAGACATTTTAAAGAGAAGCATTCTCAATTGAAAATTGAATCAATACATGACTCTTTTGGAAATGGAAAAACCCTACGATAAAATTGAAGTAACTTTTTTGTAATATCTAATAGAAAACAACTACTTCCCCGGCTAAAGATTTTTTCTTCAAGTTATATAGGGTCTTCCTCAATGTCTATCAGATGTAGTTCAATGTCCAGCGTGGCTTTTGCCGGGGAAGTAGTTGTTTTCTGTTAGATATTACAAAAAAGTAACTTCAATTTTATCGTAGGGTTTTTCCATTTCCAGAGGAGTCAAGTATTGATTCAATTTTCAATTGAGAATGTTTCTCTTTAAAACATGAATCCCTTCCAAGAGAGGTTATCTTGTACGATGGAAAATAGCGACTAAATTCCAACTTTCAGTCGCAGATGATTCCACAACTGACTTAATGAACATCGTTCGTATTTTCAATGAAATCAATGAAATCAAGAAGTAAGATAGTCAATGCCTGTGGAAAAGGTATTGGACCCAAACGCGAGTGTCATCTAGCGTGATTAGTTACAAACATGAATATTTGACGTCATTTTAATGCAGGTTTCTTCAAAAAAAACCCTGATTTTAATGCTGTCCCATTATTTCAATAGGTTACGACATGACTTGGATGCGAGATCACTGTCGCCATCTACATGTGGCATCCATTTGAATCCCATATAAATCCCATAAGGTTTGCTAACTATCTTACTTCTATATAAACAATGGTAGAGGTAAAACCATCGATGAAATTTTTCAACATCAATTTTATTTCATCTATATATTTTATGGATGTTCTGGAGAACCCGAACATTAAAAAGTACCAGACTAGGATGGAATATTCTTGAAATCCTGTTAAATGTCTCTAGTTGAACCGCTTTGTACCTTATTCAATAAATCGCTGAAGGATGATATTTATCCCGAAAGATGGGAAGTGGTCCAAATTGTGTCAGGTTTCAAGAGCGGACAAAAGTCAGAATTGTCAAGTTATTGACCAATCTCTCTGTTGGGTCCGTTGGGTGAAGTTTTTGAATCAGTTATAACGACAGAACTTTTTCTCCGAGTCAAACATCACATAATAATTCAGCAACATGGTTTTCATAAGGAGAGGAGTGTCACTACTAATGTCTTTCCGTTCGTGCAAGGTATTTAAAATCTAATGGAACATGGTGCTTTAACAAGAGCGCGGTGTACACCGACTTTGCCAATTCATTCTATAAAGTACACCACCCAACTTTGATGATAAAACTTGGAAATTATGGTGAACCTACTTACGCGGTATCCTATTGTGGCTCTTGAACTCCTATATTTCAAACAATTTTCAATAGCATAAAACACTTATCACAGCAGGTTTACCGCAAGGGTCACACCTGGGTCTCTTACTATTCAGTAATTTTCTGAGTGACATAGAAAATTGATTCACTGCGTCTAAAGTAACACTATATGAGGATGATCTAGAAATATACAGAGGAATCGAGGACAACTTGGATCATATAGAGTTTCAGAACGATCTGAATCGGTTTTCAAAATATTGTACAACCAATAGGCTTTTTCTCAATATACAAAAATATTCTCAAATTCTCTTCTTAATGTGTTCGTTATCAAATTTTCATACGCCAAACAGTAAGTAATGATTCGAGACCCCCGGTTTTTTAATTTTTCAAGAAAATTCATGTACTCGAAAAATTTCCGGCAATAATTCAAGCATTATGGATATTATAAGTGGGAATTTCATCGACTCCTATTCTATCAAAGCCGTATTCCGTTAGCCCTTTTACTTTCTGATGGAACTCAAAAAAACTACTTTTTTCAAATTGAATTGATAGTATTTTATGACGAATACTTTTTTCCCACTATATATAATGTGAAGAAGTCACGTGCCCAGTTTCATGCAGCTTCAATTGATTCCTCACTTCTGGCTCAAAGGACACCGCACTTTTTATAGGTAAAATAGTTCTCGGTGAAATTTTCTGAATTTTTCGTATATTATAGTATTCGATGTACTGATTGAACGTGCAGAATCGCAAAGTTCTTTGATAGTTAAAAATCAGTAATTTTTATATAATTATTTTCTCGGGATTTGAAAGTGTCAACTGCATTCTTTTTTTCGCTCTTATCATCAACGCACCTTCATATCACTAGATATCATTCAGGTGGTGCAAACTATATCATTATATACAGAGTCAAAAATAAAAACATTTTAGTAATGTCTGAAAATTCGATGTAATAATAAAATACTGATAAAATTATTATGACATGCAATATACTATTTTTATTCCATCATTAATCAAAATTCATACATTTCGTACAGGGTGATTTGAAAAATTGGTGAAATAAATGGCCGGTTTTTTCTTACACATCCTGTATATTCAAGTGAATTATTATCGTCCGAAGATAGCTGATACTGTATAAACATGATTTCATTGGGATACATAAAGTGATCATGAAAATTTTCGATAATAAAAATTACAAAATATCAACGTTTCAGAAATCACCCTGTAATTCACGATTAACTATGTGAAATTCCTTCATTATCATTTAATATATTCATCATTCTCTCCTCAACACTGTCTCAAAAATTCAGTTTCCTATTGAGACTAGTTTCATAGTTATTGATTTAGAAACTTATTACCATTCGCATAACGAGTTGAAGGAACTTGTTCACGCGTACATTCCACTGGTGGCCAAAATTTTTCATAAATATTGGAACGTGAGAATGTGGTGGAGATCAGAATAAATGTAACATTATATGCAGGGTGATGACCAGTGATGGTCCGACCGACTCCATGTACCATTTACGAACTGACTGAACATACGACACATCAGTTACAACTTACAACTCAGTCAAACCTAAGTAGAATGTACGCGTGAACAATTTCCTTCAACTCGTCATGCAAATGGTAATAGGTTTCTCAATTATTGAAAACAGCGAAATGGTCGTGGTGGTAGAACGTTTGCCTCGATCCCCGGACGCGTGTTCGTAAAAACAAATTTTAGAAATAACTATGAAACTAGTCATTGTAGGAAACTGAATTTTTGGGACAGTGTTTAGGAGAGAATGATGAATATATTGAATAATAATAATGGAATTTCACCAAGTTAATAGTGAATTACAGGGTCATTTCTGAAACGCTGATATTATGTCATTTTTATCATCGAAAATTTCCATGATCACCCTATATGTCCCAACGAAATCATGTTTATACGGTATTAGCTATTTTCGGAGGATGATAATCCACTTGAATATACAGGATGAGTACGAAAGAACCGGCCATATATTTCACCTATTTTTCAAATCACCCTGTACGAAATGTATGAATTGTGATTGATGATGGAATAAGAATAGTATATTGCGTGCCAAAATAATTTCATCAATATTTTATTATTACATCGAATATTCAGACATTACTAAAATTTTTTTATTTTTCACTCTTTACATAATGATATAATCTGCACCATCTGAATGACATTTAGTAATTTGAAGGTGCGTTGATAATAAAAGCGAAATAAAATGCAGATGGTACTTTCAAATCCCAAGAAAATAAATAAATAATAATTCCTGATTTTTAATCTATCCATCAACGAACTTTGCGATTCTGCACTTTCTATCAGTACATGGGATACTACAATATACTAAAAATTCAGACAATTTCACCGAGAACCATTTTACCTATCAAAAGTGCGGGGTACTTTGTCCTAGGTTACTGGACTATAGAAGAATCAAATAATTTTACAATCTCTCAGACTGAGACGAGGTCGTATTTTTTAAATATCTTACGATAAAAGTTCATTGGAAGACCATCATAAAAGACTTAGTTATTACCTTTTCGACAGAATCTGTACCCGTTTATGGATTTTCGATGTTAATCTCATAAACCCCAATATATTTCAGACGGGAGTGAATCAATGAAAGTGCGATTAGCTCTAATTCCAGAAACCACGCTCTGCCTTATTTCCGCTACATCTGTTATTCGCCCTCCGAGATAAAAATCATTCTGAGGTTTTATCCACGACATCATCTGAGGTCCTGCGAAGTAGGTCATTCGTTCGAAAGTAAACAGAAATTGCTTAATTTTTCTCAATCTCTGTTGTTGATTGCATTAAAGACGGTTCGTAATTTATACTGAATAACAAGTAGTGGAGAGTGGGGGAATTGGGAATAGCAGGGATTTCTTTTTACGAAAGATGAGAAATAAAACTTTCTATGTTTTTATACCACTTCTATTTGTAACCAACGTTACTGTCGTTTCGTCCTATATGGACTTTATCAAACAATACAATAATCTGAAATAATAAATAACACTCCTTAAATACCCTTTATGCACTAGCGGGCGGTAAAGTACACTTTACCGCCCGGTTCGCCGGGCTTAAAGTGGAACTTTACCGCCCGTTCTCGCATTATGGCCCGGCGGGCCGTAAAGTAGACAAAATTCTCAAATTGTCTATACTCACACATCATTTCATGCAATTAGAAAAATTTCAGTTCAATAGAGCAATATTCTTTCTAACATTTTTTCATAATCGTTGGCAATTTTTTCGGTGATGATCTATTTATTTGTAATGATCTATTTATTTGTATTAGATTCTCCAGTTACTATAGTTTCACATTCCTCATATTATGTTACCCTTAATTATTGTATGCATAACGTATGAAACGTGTAGACCATTGCAATTCAAGTCAGTATTTGTGATTCGCGCTATAAAACCATTAGTGCATAAAATTTTGTACGTATCATGTGCGTAAAATTCGTTTAATGCCTTCGGCGTGTGATGGCCCTCGGCTAACGCCATCGGGCCACCATCCACGCCGCAGGCCATAAACGCCTACTTTACGCCCTTGATACCTAAATTACTATAATTCTACCCGAGTCCTGTCTTAGTGACTAACGGTCATTAATGACTTTCACCATGTGTGTTCTGGAAAAATAATTGGTACAGATGAATACGTAGGATTGCATTCAGAGTTACTTCCATCATTTTAGAGTTTTGAATAACCTATCTTTATTTATGGACGGCAAAAGGTAGAAAGTATTTTAATTTGCATACTCATCAGAGAAAGTTTACCTATTCATTTTGTTATACGAGGTTCTTCGAAAATGGACTGTTACATGTGTCCATATTTATTGACTTAAAAAAAAATACTCGCCAATCACGAAAGTCACATCAGCCTGGAGGCATAAGATCTTTCTTGATAACACAACTCGCAAATTATTTTCCTATGTATTTTAAATAATGCAGCTACCGAATCTAACAATATTCAGTTCGATTAAAATGGTATGCAATGAAAAATCTCCATTGTTAACAATTCTGAAAAACAAATAATCCAGTAGGAGGCTGAAGAACTTTTAACAAATTTACAAAAAAAAAACAGAAAACATAAGCACCGCTGTCTGTGTATTCAGAGCCGCTCGAATTCATCCTATTGATCCAGATAAATTTAAATACAGTTTTGGAAATACGTTATTTGATCAATCCTACACCAGTCGGACTCAAGAATGCTATGTTTATTAAACTGTAGCTGAGCAATGGTTGAATGAGTCCTTTAACTCAAAAACCAATACAGGATGCCACCTCGATTCCTGAAAATTATAACGATTTGAGCATTACCATCAATACTCCTATCCATCCTGACCTCTGCCTCTTGGCGAAAATACAAATGTGCCTGGAACAGGAACTACTTCTGAGCGACTCAATAGAAAGCAGTCTCAGTATATATCCAACAAACCAATAAAAATTCAACTATAGGAAAAACAGAAAAGGCGAAGTGAGAGGAAGGCTAAAAAAGAGAAAATTTTAACTAAAAAACCTGAAAAGAACATTGAAACCATAAGGGAACAAGCAACGAAACAAGGGTAAAGGAAAAGAACTGCACTGTTTTTTGTTTTCATTATTATTTCTATAAAACATAGATTTTTAAGGATTTTTTTGTCACTAATGAGTTGATAGATAAGAAAATTTTATATTGCAACAAAAGTTGATCATCTCTGAGTACAATGATTCTTGTTTGACAACAATTTCATCAACAATTATTGTGCATATGTTCTATCTACGAGTCCTACTCATAGAAAATCCTAATTTTTGAAGTTTATTATTTTTTTGTTGATTTCAGTTATTATTTATATTCATATTATTTGGCGATATTGGATCCATGTGTCAAAAAGTAAATTTCTTAGCGTTGGGATTCAATTGTTCCGAATTCCCCCACTTTCCCCCATCTCATTTAGGAATTATATCTATAAGATTTTTCGTTGATGTATAATGAACCCTCAGAAAGTCTTCTTTTCAGGAGTCGGTCTTGCAACGAACACAAAAGCTCCTGGTCCAGTCAGCAAAGGAAGGGCTGTTATAGAAAACGAAAGAGGTCCCAGAATAGACTTTCAGGGTACCTATTGGAGACAAGTGGTTGATACTATCGAACTCCTTGGAGAAATCTGAAAGCGTTAAAACTGTTACTTGTTTTTTATTGTTAGCTTTCAATAGTGATATTAAGAAGTGCAGTTTCACAACTGTGCTTTGGTTAATATCTGGCCATGCCACGCCTTCCACTCGACGTATTTATGATGAAAATGTATACTGCTCTATAAAGTTGAACGAAGAAAAACGTCCCTAAAAACAAATCTGACAACACATTTCAAAAATAAAGTTGACATGTTAGCCTCTGACAGGTGGGAAAATGTGGGTAATTGAAATCACGCATTCAATTGCTTTCAATAGACCACTCAAGAATTGTGAGATCTAAGTATGTAACGGTTTTTTTCTGATAAAAAAGCGGCAAGGCCACAAATACCTGACTGAATCACCCGGTACATTCGTCAGCTGAAAATGTGATAACGATTTTGGATTAAACCCAGAAGGGATAATGTAATTTTTGAGTTCCCTTTTCTATAGATATTCTCATAGTACTTGTTCATGAGAAATGGCTGCAATTATCCCACCACGAGCATTTTCCTAGAGAGAGACTAGAAGAACTTAATCAGTCCACCCTTTTCACATCAAACTGAGATTGGTCGTGCGACCATTTACCAGACTTCCTTCATTTTATAACGACGACGCTGTGAAACTCGTTACTGAAAGAAGTCGTTATAGGGACCTCCAAATTTCCGAAAACAATTCCATGCATTTTTCTCTTATATTATTTCTCGTTTGCACGATTTTTCATAAGGACTCTTTCGAGAAAATGCTCCGAATGATCATAATAAACCATCACAACTGGAACGGTTCCTATTTTACTTTATTTTAATTGAATTTCAACTTTGGTTAGATGTTAGGTGTAACATTGTTACATTTTTAATAACATCTCTCTCTTTCAGGAACTTTTAAATAAACTGACGAATATGTCTACAAACAAACAGGATCTACTGCTTCGTGGTGTATTCGAGAAATGTTGAAGTTCCCAAATAGCATACCTGTATTGGTAGAATATTGGAATAATTGTAAAGATAAGAATACTCTTCGTGAGCAGGAAAATGTCAAAATCAATAGTCTCGACCGTTCTGGATCAAATGGTTCCGTACAGCTTATCTCGTCTTGTGTTTCTAGATCTTTCGCTGGAAAAATCCTCACTAGTTTATGTTGTGGTACATGTTTGAGAGACAGTAAAAACGTATGTGACTTTCTGGAGCTTCAACTAGCATTTCCTGATATGTCTGATAGCCAGTCCGTGCAGAGCTTGCTGTTTCATCATATGAAAATAGAACTTTTAACTGGTGATGATCAATTGTATTGCCCAATATGCGCCAAATTGACTGATAATTATAATTTAATGAAGAAAAGTTGTATTTCGTGCAGAAATTTATTTATAAAATTATAGCAAAGCGCTTTCGACTATAAAGTCATCATCAGTGCGTAAGTAAGTGACATTGAATTGAATTTAAGAAATTTTGATAATGAGAATTTTGAAAATTGAAAAGTTTCTTACTCGTCAGGTGTACAAGAGCCAGACCATAAAAATATCATGTGTCCAGAGGACCATGTAAAATTTAAAAACGGGACATCACATGAATAACATTTTAAAAAAGTCCTTATTCCAGGATTCACCTGGATAAAAGTTTCAACAGGCAGAGTAACACATGTCTATTGGAGCGTAGTCTACTGTTAAACTGAATGAATGAAATTTACATTGTGTCGAAAGTTGACAATGACAATGACGTTTGGCTTAGAACATTAAATTCTAGAAACCCTGATCTGTGTTTTGAAAATTGATTGATGACCAAATAGTCAAATTGATCTGTAAATCTATTTATAGTTCTGCCAATCTCAACCTAAGGAATTGTGACCAACCGGGAGAAAAGTTTAATGAGAACCTCAACCCGATGTGCACAGAACCAGGTTCAAGAAACAGTCTCTTGGGAATTTGTGAAACCAATTCTTAGCTCAGGATCATGGGACAGGTCTAATGAGAACTTTCACACTTCCCAAAGCGTCAAAAAGATAGCCCAAAAACAAGAGGAACCATTAACAAAACCATAAAAGATTTAAGAAAGTTTCAACAAGCAGAGTAACACATGTCTGCTGAAGCTTAGTCTACTGTCTAACTAAACGAATGAAAATTGACATTGTGTCGAAAGTTGACAATAACAATGAAGTTAAGGTATAGAAATTGACTTATAATAAAAATATTGATTTGTGTTTTGAAATTGATAAATTATTATTATTAGTTCGCATAGATAGATTCACAGATCAATTTGACTATTTGGTCATTGATCAATTTTCAAAACACAGATCATGGTTTCTAGAATTTAATGTTCTAAGCCAACCGGCATTGTAATTGTCAACTTTTGACACAATGTAAATTTCATTCATTCAGTTTAACAGTAGACTAAGCGCCAACAGACATGTGTTACTCTGCCTGTTGAAACTTTTATCCAGGTGAATCCTGGAATAAGGACTTTTTTTAAATGTTATTCATATGATGTCCCGTTTTTAAATTTAACATGGTCCTCTGGACACATGATATTTTTATGGTTTGGCTCTTGTATACCTGACGAATAAGTAACTTTTCAATTTTCGAAATTCTCATTATCAAAATTTCTTTAATTCAATTCAATGTCACTTACTTACAGGTACGCACTAATGATGACTTTATACTCGAAAGCGCTTTGCTATGATTTCATAAATAAATTTCTGCACGAAATACAACTTTTCTTCATTCAATTACATTGGAACGTGCACACAGCTGGACAAATTTCACTTGATAATTATAATACAACGAGTATAACTGAGGCACCAGTCAATCTGATAATAACACTGACGCTCTTCAAACATGACTCAACCTCTGGCGACACCAAACTTATACGAAGATTGGAAATAGATGAACACCTCAATCTAGCAGACCACAATTATAATCTTCATGCAGTCATTGTTCACTGTGGTTCCGGCGTTGAATGTGGCCATTATTACGCATTGGCGAAAGATGGAACGGACTGGTTTAAGTTTGACGATAGTTTTGTTTCCATATGCTCTGACGATATCTTGGGTTTATTGGAGCCTCTGGAGACACCCTACATTTTATTTTATGAGAGAGAGGACATTGACAGATCAAGATCTTCAGATGATGTGGTGCTGCAGGTTTTTCCGGGTTTTCCTGCAGCTGAAAAAGCAAATGTGCCACTGTAATCTATCAAGTCGCCCCGTAATGAGGAATTGTTGGACTATTTCTTGTGCGGTGAAACTTTGAAAATATTTTTCTGACATAAAACCTGTCATGGGTATGGCATGTTGATTTCATTGAAAATATGAACAGGATGTTCATAAAGTCAGTTGCGACAGAAAGTTGAAATTTAGTCGATATTTTCCATCGTACTAAATTCCATGATTGATTGGTTGATTGATGCTAGAAAATTCTTGAGAAATGGATTGCAAATTTCTAACCAAAATGACAAACGATCAGAGCATTTTTGAATAAAATTCTCTAAAAATTGACTCAAACTACTTTAAAAAGATAAAGGTTAATAAGAAATGTCAATTCAAAATAATATTCAATCCTTGTTTCTACCATTCATTCATAAAAGATCTATTCTGAAAATATATTATGAATTCTGAAGAAGAACGAACGCGAAGATAACCAGTTTTACAGAGACCAATTAGTAAAATAATTATTTATTCATGTTGAAATTTAAGTAAACTTGATATGCGAAAGTTGGCTCGAACTTCACTGAGAAAAACACCCCGAGGAGATAACAGAATAGACACAAACTTCGTAAATGCAATTATACAAATTTGGTTAATTGAATTCGCAGTAGGAGATATCTTTGTTGGAGATAATCATCATTTCGAATGGACGTTTAATTAGAAATATATTGAAACATGAGTTAATGAGTAATAGACGTAATGGAAGGACATTTTAGGTGCGAGTTACAGTTTGATGACTCCAGACATTAGAAGGTTATTGGGTGGAGACCTGTTTGTCTGTGTAATATTTAGTACAGATATTTCAAAAACTGTTAGGTTTCAATCAAAAACAAATTTGGTGGTTGAAAAGTTTGATAAAATTAGGAAGATTACCGTCGGTCCATTATTAACCTCTCACCGAGACCAGACGCCTCAGGTTCAAACCCGTTGTCGACCACAAAGCTAGCGTTGCTAGGAATCCGCTATCACATAAATTTTCAAGTAAATTCAAAGTTTTTGCTTTGAAAATGCATTCCGACTATGTAAAATAATCACTTTCAACTCCTGTCCATCAAGAAGATAGTAGAAAGATTTATCACGATGGCGAACAATTGTGCATCAAGCCGTCATTATTATTATTATAAGCCACCTGCACCCCCGTGACCTGCTGAGAACCTGCTCAAATGATTACCCCAATACTGTGCCACATTCTGAACTGGAACTTGGTATTCTACCCTAACAGTCTTTCTTTGTGCCTTGACCATAACTTCAAATAATGTTTTTTCCGAGAATTCGCCAAATTTCAAAGCAGACTCGGATAGATTTGAACACAAATTTCACTTTACGTTGTCATGAATATTTGAATCAAAATATGATTGAAGATATCCTAGAAAGTGAAAACTATAAAAAAATCTGCTGTGGTATTTCAATGAACATTCTTTTTGAAAAAATCCATGCATTTCGGTCATTCATAATTATAATTATAAATCTTTCAATACAGTAAGATATAAACAATAAATTAAAATATACACTTATTCCTAACATTACAAATCAAAGTATAGTTAAAACTAGACACTACAAAATAGTTATTTATGCAACAAGTGTCAAAAGTGAATGTTTAATGTACTCGACGTGAAATTGTCAGACGAGGCCGTTAGACCGAGTTGGACAACATGTCGAGTGCAATAAACAATTTTTGCACGAGTTGCATACAACATTTTTTCTACGTTCATGCAAAAAGCAAAAAATGATTTATTGAGGTGCGGCACTAGGTGTAGGAAAATGAAAAGCGCAACTTGAATACTTTATTATTGATATCGATTTGCATTGATACAGGAACTAATACGTTACGAACAATTTAACTTAAACTTTATTTTTACCCTCAATGTTGAAAGTGAATGAACAATTGGTGCAATTTTCAATATGAATATTTCGTAGTGAAGTACCTATTGCCAATCTCACAGAATATCTGCTAAATATGTAGTAGGTTTAAACGTTTATGTTTGTCCTGATGACAGCACGTTGAAGTAGAATGACATATGAGTGCAATAAAAACTTTATTGCACTAGTGCAACAAAGAACTTCTTTTTCCACTGAATATAGTTCAATAGAGTTTTGCTTTTTGCATGAATGTAGAAAAATAAAATTTAAACTCATTAAGCCTTGAATAATCGTAAGTTAAAATTTAATTACTATATTCATGTAAAATTTTGTTGTAGGCATTTTAAGATAATCATAAAAGTGAAAAAAATTTTGTATAAAAATCGGGAGTGAAGCGACAGTTTGAAGTGATTATTAAGCTTATAGCTCGAAATACTAGTAGAATTTTTTTTAAATAGTGTTTTACTTTTACTTTTTTTAATTTTGAATGAACTCCGTGGTCAAATTCTTTATATAACATTTCAGGTGATTCCTGAATATAAAAATTAATCGACTCTCCTGAATATTCAGTGGTAGAGTGTTATATAACTTTAGACCTAAATAATGGTAGCTTTTCTGTCCAATAGATTTGTACGTCCAGGGACACTGAAATGGAATGTGCCTCCTAGTGTGGTAGGAGTGAGTGAGCCTTGCAAGATCATTTTTGTTTATGTGTTGACTAATGTTGCTATTTTTATAATATAGCTGTCTCAAGTCTAACGCATCTGATTCATTCAGCATACAAACGATCACTTGGATATCTTGAATTTTTTGAAAGCATCAGTTTGAGAAAGCGTTTTTGGATAACCTCAAGTGGACGAAGATGATATTTAGATGCTCCTCCCCATCCCAGTAGACCGTACGTTAGATGGCTTTCAACGAGGCTGTGCTAGAGTGCCTTTTTTGTTTTTGCTCAAGGATATCGTTTAATTGCCGGAATTTATATAGGACAAAACGTAATTTCTTTATGACAAAGTTGATGTGGTCTGCCCATCGTAAATATGTATCCAGCATCATTCCAAGATATTTGACAGTTTTTACCTGCGATATTTGTATATGATTTTTTAGGGAGAGGAATTGCATATTCGGTTGTGCATTTTCATAAATTGTGAAAGGTTAAAAGAATGTTTTTTCGAAGTTGATTGTAAGTAGTCGAAGAAGTTTTTGATCAACAAAAGATCCCTTTCAACATCATCTTTTAGACCGCCCCAGGTCTCCCATTTATAGAATATGGCGGTATCATCCGCAAAACTGATTATTTTTCCATCATACTGGATTGCGAATAGGTCCTTTACGTAAAGCGAAAAGAGCAATGGTCCTAAAACGGTTCCCTGAGGCACCCCACAGTCGATTGTTCTGAAATCATTCACTTTGACACACTGTCGGCGGTTTTCCAGTTAGCTTTTGAACAGATCGAGGCATTTGCCCCGTATTCCAAGATTTTGAAGTGTTGAAAGTAGTATTTTGTGGCTTACGGTATCAAAAGCTTTTGCAAGGTCTATGAACACAGCTATAGGCACGGTTTGCTTTCATCTAGAGCTCCATAAATATTGTTGGTTAACTCCGAGTTAACTCTATTATGGCATCTTGTGTTGATTTGCCTTCTCTAAAGCCAAACTGCATATCAGAAAGCAGTCCGTACTGATTCAAGTAGCTGGACAATCTGTCTTTATAATCATCTCGAATAGTTTTCCAAAGTTTGGGATGAGCGATATAGGCCTGTAGTTTTTAGCTTCTGTAGTGTCCCCTTTTTTATATATTGGTCAGGAAAATGATCTGTTTCAATACATTTTTTGATGATATACGTAAGCGGTCCTGCTTTGTGATGTGCAATGTCTTGAGTGACTCTGCTCGTAAGTTGTCAACTCCTGGTGATTTTCCGTTTTTTAATTGGTGAATAACTTCAATAACTTCCTTTTCCGATGTTGGGCTAATGAATATTAAATTATTTGTGATTTTTTCCCTGATCCTTTCGGAACCATTCATTGTACATTTTTTTGCCAACTCCTTACCCATATTGATGTTAGTCTCATTAAAAATATTTGCTATTTGTTTGTCGTCATCGACAATGCAATTTTTATCATATTTCAGTCTATGAATATCGCTCATTTTCTTACTGCCAAACATTTCATTTGTATTTCCCCATAATTTCTTCGGAACAGATTTGTAATATTGCTTTTTCTGATTTTTTTTTGATTACTTCTCATTCTTATTAATCTGGTGCATTGGTTTGCGCAAGATTGTACGATGGTTAGAAATTTATTGGTGGCAGATTCAATATCAGGTATTGTATATACTTTATTCCAACAGATTTGGGACATTCTTTCATGCATTTGCTTATTGTTAATTTGTGATATATATCTGATATTATTTACTTTAGTTTGATTCTGATTTATTAGAACTATTTGCAAAAGAGTTGAATAGTGATCTGTGATATCGGTACACAGTACAAGAGGAATCATGGAGCTGGTATCTTCAGACTTGGCATTTACGAATATATGGTCAATACATGATTTTGAATTTCCCTGTACCTTGGTATAATTATTTATTGCCGAAAGATATCCATGTTCACCCAAAGTATCCAAGTACTCGTTTGATTGCTCAGAATATTTCAAGATATCAATGTTGATATCTCCAACAATCAGTTTGTTTGCACTGGATGATGCTAACGATAAAGTTATATGTTTCAATCAAATACTTCTGAATATATTTGACACATTAGCGCCAGTGACTATCAGGAAAATAAAGAAACCAAGACCTCCATGGCTTACAGATAATATAAAGTTTATGATGTCTTTAAGAGATAAAGCTTTCAAAAAATATAAGAGAACTAAAAACGAAAATCATTGGCAATATTATAAAGACCTTAAAAACTTAACTACTTCCTCAATCAAAAATGAAAAGAAGTCATATTTCAAACATTGTGTGGAGAGATTTGGAAAAAATAGTAAATTAATGTGGAAAGAAATAAAGCAACTCAATATTAAAAATGAAACAACTAGCTCTAAAAGCCTACCTCCTGAAATAAATATACCAAATGAAATCAACGACAATTTCCTTTTATATTATGGAACTTTGAAACCAGTCGATGACGATTTGCTCTCATTTTATAACAATAATTCAAAAGAGAACTTTGATTCACTATTTTATTTTTCTCCTGTTGATAGCAATATTGTCTATAAACATTTAATCGACATCAAGTCGAGAGCAACTGGTGTTGACGGTCTTCAGATTGAAATGCTACTTCATTGTTGCCCGCAAGTTTTGAATATTCTTACTCATATTTTTAACACGTGCTTGCGACAAAGCATTTTTCCTGAAAAATGGAAGGTGTCAAAAGTGATTCCACTCCCCAAAAAGTCTAATATTTTGAGCATCAATGATCTGAGACCCATATCCATTTTACCAGTGTTATCTAAAGTGTTAGAAAAAATCATGAAAGTTCAAATTAATTCACATATTGAGACATATAATATTTTACCTGTTCACCAATCAGGTTTCAGAAATGGATATAGCTGTACTACTGCTTTGTTAGATGTAACAGATGATATTTTTAGAGATTTAGATAAAGGATACGCTGTAGCGCTTATTTTATTGGATTACTCAAAAGCATTCGATACCATAAATCACTGTTTATTGTTTGCGATACTCCACTATATCGGGTTCTCATATAGTGCAATCAATTTACTTAAGAGCTACCTAACTGATCGTGCACAATTCGTCGAAACTAGCATAGGCAAGTCAGATATAAAGAACATCCACTGTGGAGTACCACAAGGCTCTATATTAGGACCTATACTATTTTCATTATATACCTGTAATATTACTAGCTGTCTAGTTGGATGTAAATCATACTTGTACGGTGATGATACTCAGATCAAGTTTACCATATCCCAAACTGAAATAAATTTAACAAATCAAGTAATTAATTCGGAATTATCTAAGCTTGTTTCATGTTCTCAAAAACATCAACTTTCTATTAATCCCTCTAAAACTCAGATTTTGATTTTTGGTAAAAATAAAACTCAAATTGAAATGGAAATTGAAATTAAAATTGATGATAATGATATATCTTGTGTTAAAGTTGCCAGAAATTTGGGATTAGAGTTAGATACAGATCTGCGATTCAAATCTCATAAGTAAATGCGTAAAACGATCATATGCTAACCTGAAAATGTTATTTCCCCATCGACAAGTCTTAGAAAAATCCATCAAAACTCTTCTCACTGATTCTCTGGTACTATCTCATTTCAACTATTGTGACGCTATATATGGTCCTTGCTTAACAAATACAGAGATTAATCGCATCCAACGGGTTCAGAAATCGTGTCTCCGGTACATTCATGGGATAAGAAAATATCAGAATATATCATACAAGTTGAAAGAAACAAAATGGCTAAGTATGTCTGCTAGAAGAGAACTGCATACCGTAACCTTATGTCACAAAATATTATTGCACAAGACACCTCCATATCTTTATAATAAAATAACGTTTCGAAGTGATGTCCATAATGTGAACACTCGTTTTAGGGGAACCATATCTCCACCATTCCATCGAACTTCTATCTTTGAAAGGTCCTTTACATATACAGTTTACCAGCTTTACAACCAGGTTCCCACAGATTTCAAAACACTGTCTACTACTAAATTTAGAAATAGTTACAGAAATATGCTACTTAATTCAGATGATTGAATTGAAAAATGAGTAATTACGCCATCTTCATTATGTTTATTCACATGCCGACATAGATGTATTTTTTTGTTTGTAAGCTAGTCACCAGGAATGGCACTTGTATCAGTTTTACTGCCTGCCATTTCTGTTTTGCAGTATGATTTATATGATTTGAAATGTTTTTTATGTTATCAATGTTATCTTCTGTTCATTCTGCGAATAAATATTATTATTATTATTATTATTATTATTATTATTATTATTATTATTATTATTATTATTATTATTATTATTATTATTTTTATTATTATTATTATTATTATTATTATTATTATTATTATTATTATTATTATTATTATTATTATTATTATTATTATTTTTTTTTTTTCATTGGTGTTTTGGCATCGACTGCTATGGTCATTAGCCATGTGTTCTTTATAGGCCTTGTTACTAACTCCATACGCCACTTTAGGAGCAGCACTGTTAATTGGAACGCAACAGTGAATCGTGCAGGACTCACCCTACTCGAGCCACGAGAGTTTGATAATTTAATCGGTTAAATTAAATTAAAAAATCCCAGCCCAACCAGGATTCGAACTCCGAACCTTTCGACTCAGAGTCGGACGCTCTAACCACTGCGCCACGCCCCGACATATATTATTATTATTATTATTATTATTATTATTATTATTATTATTATTATTATTATTATTATTATTATTATTATTATTATTATTATTATTATTATATTGATTATCATTATCATTATTTAGGTAATATTTTAAATTTTATACGAAATCTATGATATTGGTGGATGGTGACCTATATCGTGCATGTATTAGCAGAAGCTTCTGCCCCACGTTTATATTCAACTTGATCATATACGATCCATTAAATTCTTGTAGAGTGTGCGAATGATAAATGTCTGATCTGACATAAGCCACCACTCCATCATTTTGATTAAGCATTTCACCATTATAAAGTGTTTCATAACCCTCCATCTATGCTATACATTTTTACGTTCGGTAAAAATCTTGTTTCTGTAAGTACCATGCAATCAAATGACGATTCAAACTGTTTCATGAAAATTTCGAATTCATCTAAATTTTTTGCGATAGGTACTACGAATATTATTGTGAATCAGTTTGAAATTATTGACAGCATTGTTCACTTTGAAAATTTGGTTCACCTTGTATGAACTATCCAAAACAAATGTATCTATCTGTTTCATGTCAAAGTTTCTAATATAAGGATCCATATTTCATATGAAGTAGCTATATCAATAATTATCGATATGGTTTTTTCAATGTACCTACATGACAAAAGAAATATAAATACACAGGATATGAGAGGATTTTAGAATATCAAATAATGCATGAGTTGTTAGTCTATGAGCTTACACTAGCTAGTAATAGTAAATAGTAAATAATGAAATAATGACCTGATACTTTGGAAGGCTGTCTTCGTGGGCTGCTTGTTTCTCAGTTTTCGGCTCTCCTTCACTTCTGTGGGTTTTGTGGTCTGGTTTTTATTGAGGTTGTTCGTGAGTGCCTTTGTAGTAGGTGGTGTACTCCTGTCATTCAATGATATACATTGTCAAATGTCTTATTTGCGTTATCATCAATATCTGCAACAAACCATTGTTCAACATGCTAAATATTGAACACGATCAATAATTTGAGATCAACTGGTGACGTGCTTGCCTAAGTTTTCACTGAGATTTGACATTAAGGACTCCCCGCCAAGCATGGCTTATCCCTAACCCTCCCTCGTGGTGATTGCCACTTAGCTCTATCCACATGGTGGTTGATGGCGTTTCATCCGACACTTTACCTATGAATGAGGGTGTTCCGTTGGGATCTGTTCTAGCACCAGTATCGTATCTTCTTCACATAAATGATATATGCCTTCTCTTCCCAACTTCCAATATCAGTCAGTGAAACTAGAAGGAAACGGGAAAAAACCGTAAATGATGAAAATATCAACTCAGCAAAAATCCTAGAGAGGGGATCCATCAACTTGTTGAAATTCAATGCAAACAGAACCGGAGCATGACTCATTTCTAGGGAGGATAATCTCACAATGACCAAAGTGATTATGTGAGGAGTATCCAATCCTCCGTTTCAATGCTAGGTATTACCATCCAAGGTACCCTTCCATAGGAAAGCCATATGAGGCCCAAAGCCAAAAATGCCTCGCAAAAACTAAGTTTTCTGGTAATTTCACTGCCCGTCAATTGAATATGATTTGTGTGGCTCAACGTGAACAATATGTATTCCCATAAGAAAAAATCTGGTTTTGTTGAATCTGGTGATCTATCAGGCCACCTGACAGGTCCATTCCGTCCTATCAATTTATTGGGAAATACCTCATTAAAATAATCTGTCACTTCTCCTGACTAGTGAGCAGGGGCGCCATCATGTTGTAAACACAATCTATGGCGAAGATCAAGAGGAATGTCCTCTAACAAACCTAGAAAATCATTTCGTAGGAAATTGAGATACGTTGCTCCATTCAGATGTCCTTAAAAAAAGTATGGCCCCATAACGTATTCTCCAACGATTTCTCCCCACACATTTATAGAGCACCTATGTTGATTATCCACCTGCCTCAATAAGTGGGGATTTTCTGTCGTTAATTAAAATTATGTCGAAGGAATAGGAAGAATTTCTATTTTTCGAAAAAAAAGCTTTTGAAGAAAAATTGTTGATATTAACCATAGGGAATATTCAATGAAATTTGTATAGCCTTTGTTAGTGCTGCTTACGGATCGATAATATACCGGGTGTTTCATTTAAAATAAGGATGGTCTGGCAAATTTTTATTTACAATGTTTGGCAAGCTGTCTTTCGCACCCTGAATGATATTGGAAGTAGCTAACAGGTGTTGAATAAAAAACCTTGCGAATATTTTTGAAGAAAGAGTCTCTGAATATTGAAATTCTCCTAACTTCATTTGTGGAAGCGATAAACAGTCATCAGTACACCATTAACTCGAATCTCAGTTGATCCTTCTGATCCTCACCGTAAATTTCCATAAATTTAGAAGATGAAGATATTGGGAAGCTGTGGAATAAATCACAAAGGCTAGCAGAAAAATTCTGGTCACTGTGAATTGAAGAATATCCACTCACGTTATCACGGCGAGCGAAATGAGTGAAAGATAGCAAACTAGTCAAAATGGGGACGTGGTTATTGCTGATTGTGATTTGACTAAAAAAATTTGGCCACTTGGGAAGGTGATGTCAGTATTTCCTGAAAGAGACAATGTCATTAGAGCTTCAGATTAGTCGAAGTGAAAACCTTTTGGCTTGTTCAAACGACCCGTTACAAGAATTTGTAGATGGACGAAGAAATTGGAAAGAATCTTCACGATCATTGGTCATTTTTATTTTCTGTATATTCCTTTTGTTTACGTCGTCAGTATTATATGCATCATGTATATAAAAAGATGTTAATTGTCAAAATAGGAAAATGATGTCAAAAATCACAAATTGGTATTTTTATTGAAAAATACTACACCACACTTACTTTCTTTTGATGTTTATTCACTCTTCCAAACCGTGGTCCATCAGAAATGTTTTCTGAAAGAGCTTTTTACAGAAGTTTAGACTAGACGCGTCTACTCCTGACAATATACTCAAATCAACCTAGTTTTCAGTGAACTCTAGAGTTTGGCTATCAACTTCAACACTAAACGAGAATCAATGAGTTCAAAACACAGCAACTGTCTTAATTGCTCCCAAGTTTGATGAGAAGCGGCAAATAATAGCAGTAGTTCATAATCAATGACAGATACATCAAAAATTTCAAGTAGTTCAGCTAAATTACTACGTTACAGCTGAATTACTACGTAATTTTCATTATTATTACATGGGACCGGAGTTCACCTTTATTTTTGGTTTGCACGACATATTCATTAGCACAAAGGCGAAACTTCCATATTCAGTTCTCTTTATTGTTTCCACTCTCGGATATGGAAATGAATATCAAGTTTATAATACAATGCATGTGACTTGGGGTTTAGGATAATTGTATGCTTATCATCGTTTAGAGGATATGCATTCTCTTCATTGCCAGCAAGTTGGGTCTTTCAAAGCAAATTCATAATGTTTATAATGAAGATTACCGGCATTTGATGGTGAATTCCCTAGTCAATATTTACGGCGCGAGTTTTTGAACGAGAAAAAATGAGAACAAAAATTAACATGAGGAACGGAAGATCATTAAAAACAGGAGATCAGGAGGAAAAATAGAAAGAAACGGAGAATCAAGGGAAATAAGATCATGAGGAGCAAGAAGAGCAAGAGAAACAGTTGGTCCAGCAATAATGACAAT
Organism: Chrysolina oricalcia; assembly: GCA_944452925.2. Classification (NCBI taxonomy): domain Eukaryota; kingdom Metazoa; phylum Arthropoda; class Insecta; order Coleoptera; family Chrysomelidae; genus Chrysolina; species Chrysolina oricalcia. Next base: position 55,741,650 of record OX101822.2, read on the forward strand.
AACGCGGTTAAGTTTTTCAACGGATCAAAATCAGCAGTGATTTCAGAATGAAGTTAACGAAACAACGGGAATTCAAAAGAGGTTGAAAGTGAACCACAAGAGGTCAGAGATGGAATCGAAGTAGTCAGAGGAATCAAAGGAGTATGAGATCGAGTCCAAGAGGTAGAAAATGAACTGTTCAAGAATAGTATATTGTGTATCTAGTAGTAAAAGCAATACATTCCCGAACGGCAATGTAAATTGTTGGCCGAGGCCAACAAGCATTGAAATCTGGGAATGTGCTTTTACTACGAGGTACACATACTATTTTTTCTGAAATCGCAATTAGCATTATCAAAAACTAAGGAATTCTACATATTGTTTGCGTGAATTCAATAACTGTCTAAAATGTAAACAAGCCGGCAAAAATATTCCCTTATCGTTTTCGAAACGGGAAAGTACTTTTTCGGCAACCATCCGAGAAGTGTTCACTTCCCGGACACTTTTTCTCTGGGAAAGTAGCACTTCCCGGCCTAGTCCGGGAAATACGTACTTCCCGGACTAGGCCGGGAAGTGCTCAAAATTTAAGATTAAGATAAGATTAAGATAAATAAGAATTACAATGTTTCTGTTGGTACCTATCTTCTGTTCGAATTTCAATATATAATACAAATAAGAACTAAAATGATCGAAATATTCAAATTTGGAATCACAGCCAGGGTAGTTTATTCTTGATTCAATTTTTTGTTCTCCCCTGTACACCGTTGGGAAATTTAGAAGTTTGATAACTTGAATATAAGTATTTCGTAATGCACCAATTTTTATTAAGAATAAAATTTTCTGACAAATCGATATAAACAAGTTTCTATATGGTGCAAATTTTTGAAACTCACTGTATATAGTCATGACCAGTATTTTCTGGACTTGTTACATAAATTACTATTCCCGTACCGTTTAGGTCCGAAAACGGTCCGAGAAATTTCGTTGCTTAGCAACGGACTAAAATACTAGATTAGCGTATTTTGAGGCCTGAAGTTGCTCCGAGAAAGTGGGCATTCTTGAACGATTCCAGAAAAAGATAATATACAACACCCAAATGAAATCAATTCCTCATTTCAGTTATTGTGCACATCACTGAAATATCCAGAAAGAACTTCAGATTTTGGAATAACATCCTGCAATGACAAAATTTCATCCCTACTCTCAACCCACTTCAAAGGACTGTTACAACCCCAAAATATTTGAATGAGAAATAGGGGTATGTATTAAATCATTTGAGAGGTCTTTTCGTTTTCTATTGAAAAATGTTAGATTTTCCAAATTCTTTGCAGATTGAAAAAAAAAATCAGTCAAAAAACGTAATTCGCTTCAACACACTACAAACTTTCAATCGCATCATTGGAAATCTGTTATCTCTTCATATGAGTTCATATCATAATCTTTTATGCCGTCATTGGAAATGCAAATATTGGAAAAATATTATGAAAATCGAATATTATCCTAATTGATTTCATAAAAAAAATAAAAACACAATTTTAGGAATTAATACATTTGTCTGTTTGGTAATGGAACTGTCAATCATTTCTCAATTCCTGGCATAGAAAATTCATCATCAAATATAATCAAATTATTCAAAAACGAAACAAACATGAAGAAAGAAACAACAACTCTAATGGAAATTTAAATACAAAATCAAAAGACCCCACACCGTTTTTGAAGAAATCCAATGCTGTCCACAGCATACTATGTAACAACTGCGAATTGAACCACATTGGTGCAAGCTCAAGAATTTTGAACAACCGAATCTCATCTCATAAAAGTGACACAAAACTCAACGAGAAATCATGTGCTTCAGCTCAATACGCTATTGGAACAGGCCATAAGATATCATTGAAAAAAACTCAAGTTTTATATTATAAAACAAATATCTCAAAACGACAATATTTAGAAATGATAGAAATCAATATCGGCATTCTAATAATATGAACGAAGAAATAGATAAAGAAAATCTCAGTAGAAATAAACAAGCACTAAATAATATTTTGGATGCTGAATGAAATATTTCACAAAAACTTTATATTTCATTGATGTCATCAAAGAAGTTGTCATCTTGGAATTCAATGTCAATAACTTTCAAATTACTTAGTGTGGAGATATATCACCACTCGATGAATCATTTTATTTGTTTTATGTTGTTATGGTTCTTTACAAAGTTTATTCAAATTTAGTTCTATTCTTGCTTTACTGTGAATTTGTATTTACTATCATGCATTCAAGACACTGAAGAACTCTCAAAATTTAGACCAAGGCTTGGTACATAAAAATGAAGAGTTTGTAACGTTATATGTGTCTGACTGAAGATTTCAAACCAATTTTCATTCGTTAAATAAAAAATGAATCAATAAATCTGCTATAAAAATGTCAAGGAACCCAAAGTATATATTTTTCATAAATTAACAAAACACATTCGAGACAGTCGGGTCATAGTTCACAATTAAACTCGCTCTACTGTAAATATTTGTATCCAATATCGTGCATTTTATGACCCTATAGAACTCTCAAAATTGATACGAAGGCCTGGTATACCGGGTGACACAACAGACTTGTAGCAGCCTGTAGTTTTTTTATTTGAAGAGATGAAGATTTGAAATTTGCAGAAGTTACGTAATCAATGATAGCGCTTAATTTGAATCTAACGACAACTTTTTTCAACTACCTGTTTGATCGGCAGTAACTTCAACTTCTTTTTTTTGAATGACACCCTGTATATTTATCCAGCCTATCTCATTTGTCTTGAAATTTTCTATTCAACCGTGTATCATGAAGTGGCATTCGTATCTCGATTCGCAGATGAATTGCATTTTATTGAAAAACATCAAGTTGGCTGTTACCCGAATTCGATAATCTGTCGATGCTTGGTAGGCTTGGAAATCCAAAGAGTATCAGTTAAACGATATAATTTCGGTTTTTTCCATACCTGATCACTTCCTACAGATTGTCAATAATTTCTTCAATAAAAAGAAAAGACATCTGAAAACAACTCACGATATTTCGAAAACTGAGATAGTAACATGTTTTTTTCAATTTGGCTACTTGTGAAGAAACTATCTGTCTTTCTCTATGGCCATGTAGCCATATCATGATCTTTCCACTTGGAAATATAAAATTAAAATTGTTTCCCTGATCCACCAATTCACAAGTCTATTAGTCTAGATATTTGCAATAATATTTTGCCTAGTAGGCGGTGTACACAGAATGTTTTGTGTTTGACAGGTAAACATCATTTGATTGTACTGATTATCTCCGTCAGTTATATGCGTATTAAAATTGCATTGTTTAATTAGATACTAAATATATATTCAAAGAATAAAAAGGTCGATATGTTGTTGATATTCGGAAAGTGCAAGAGATATTGTAGACAGGCTGAAGTCGAAAGATTTCCGGAAAGACGCCATCCGCCTAATAATTATTTCGCTAGAGTAGAAGAGCAGTTCAGAAAAGAACCGGAAAATCAAAACAATCTCCAATACATTGTCGACGAGGAAATGGAAGTAAATCGGGGTGATACGAGAGACCGCTAGAAGAGTTTTGAAAAGAACTGCTCTGAACTGCTCTTCAACTCTAGCGAAATAATTATTAGGTGGATGGCGTCTTTCCGGAAATCTTTCGACATACAATTGTTCAGCCTGTCTACAATTTCTCTTGCACTCTCCGAATATCAACAACATATCTACCTTTTCGTTCTTTGAATACATATTTAGTATCTAACTGAACGATGCAATTTCAATCAGCATAAAACTGACGGAGATAATCATTGCAATCAAATGATGTTCACCTGTCAAACACAAAACATTTTGTGTACACCGTCTAATAGGCAAAATACTATTGCAAATACCTAGACTAATAGACTTGTGAATTGGTGGATCAGGGGAACAATTTTAATTTTATGTTTCTAAATGGAAAGATCATGATATGGCTACATGGCCAAAGAGAAAGACAGATAGTTTCTTCACAAGTAGCCAAATTGAAAAAAATATGTTCCTATCTCAGTTTTCGCAATATCGTGAGTTATTTTCAGATGTTGTTTCTTTTTAATAAAGAAATTATTGACAATCTGTAGGAAGTGATCAGGTATGGAAAAAACTGAAATTATATCGGTTAACTGATACTCTTTGGATTTCCAAGCTTACCAAGCATCGAAAGATTATCGAATTCGGGAAACAGCCAACTTGATGTTTTTCAATAAAATGCAATTCATCTGCGAATTGAGAAACGAATGCCACTTTGTGATACACGGTTAAATAGTGAATTTTAAGACAAATAAGATAGGCTAGATAAGTATACAGGGTGTCATTAAAAAAAAAGAAGTTGGAGTTACTGCCGATCAAACAGGTAGTTGAAAAAAGTTGTCGTTAGATTCAAATGAAGCGATATCATTGATAACGTAACTTCTGCAAATTTCAAATTTTTAATCTCTTCAAATAAAAAACTACAGGCCGCTACATGTCTGCTGTGTCACCCGGTATAGTAATGAAGAGTTTATAACGTAATACGTTCCTGACTGAAGATCCTTGATATTTCCCTCTGTTAATACCAATTTTCATTCGTAACATCAAAAAATTTTAATAAATCTTCCATAAAAATGTCAAAGTATATATTTTGCATGTATCAACAAAACATATTCTGGACAGTATGGTCATAGTTCACTACTATCCAAATATACCGGGATATTTATTTCTGGACTCTATAAATACTAAAATTTAAAAAAATTAAATATTTCCAAGGTACCTGAAGGATATTTTTTAAAAAAAAATGTTGTGTTTTGGGTTGCTCAGTAACAAAATGAAAGCAAACACTTTTCCCGACTCTCGATGCCAGATTCACTAACATTGACATACTCAGTACAAATTTTTATAATTTCAAATTGCCTGAAATTCCTTCCCTAATTTGTCATCAGCTCTCCGACTAGTAGTATCAGTAAAAAACAGGACGGATTAACCCCGTTTTGTGCCAACTGAATGACGTCACGATAAAACACAGCTACTCGTTGCCAAGAATCGATGACAGGCTAAGCTCATCATCCGGTTTGGAATTATTTTCAACGTTGGATCTAAAAAGCGGATACTGGTAAGCCCAAGTTCATCTCGATAACAGAGGCGAAACAACATTATCTGACGGACAAGGGCTGTATCAATTCGAAGTCTTTTCATTTGGATTACGTAATTCTCGCCATTCATAGGGACTTATGGAACTAGTGTTGAAAACGTTGATAACGATCTTCTGTCCTTGAGGGCGCGAAGCTACCAAATAAGAAGCTCTGGGAGATCAGCAGTTGAATGTGCAATCAAATCATTCCTATCCTTGAAATATCCAGGAGAGGATTGTATCTTTCCTTCCTGCCAAAAATGTTTCATGGAGATAAAAAATATACGGGAGAATTTATAAGATCCAAGTTGGATAGTGAAACCTCAAATTCGTATAGAGCCATATTCGATATTAATCATTATTTAAAAGACATTACAGATACATATTCCTTCAATTTCTTATGTGATCTTAGACATAACTGTTATCCGTTTCTATCAGCGATTACTGGGATGGATGCTACATGTTTCTATGAGGTCCTGCAGTTTGAAAATAAATTAGATCGTGTGAGAATTTATCTCAGTCACTTGATTATTTAAAAAAAATCATTGATATTTTGCGAGGTTTGCGAGATTGTTCCTGTTCCATATGAAGATTGAATGAATAATCCTATGGATTCTATAATTTTATATTCACATTGCATATACAGAAATAATAAAAAAAATTCAAATTAAATGAAAAATTTAAATTACAGTAGTTACACGTTCGTTTTAAACAGAAACGAAAAGGAGGTAGATCGGGTTGATCTGTGCAGACAGTTTCAACACCCATCACCCACTTGTTCCTCGTCCGAATTATCACAACTCTCATCCTACCGTGGCTGGCTATTTGCCTACTCTGATCCTGCTCTTTGAAACGTGGTCTAAGTCGCACCATCTTCCGAGTAGAGGAGAAAGCTCTCCGAGTAGCCGGTTAGAGATTCATTCATTTCATACATTCAGAGATCACGACTTCTGAAAGAACTATGCAGTTCATTCGAAAATAAACGAAAACTGTTCATCAGCGAATACATTTGACATACGAGGAGAATAATAAATAAGTACATTCTTGATGATCCGATAATGTTTAAAAAAATTGATCATTTGCAATTGAAGTCATTTTGAAATACATATCATTATTTGTTGGTGTAGATATACATGGGTACATTATGAGTCTTCTGATGTGTTTCGAAAATCTGGAGTAATATAATAATAATAATCTATTCGAATATATCAGCAATATTCCAGAAAGATTTTCCTGGAATGTTGCATTTTGTTGATCTCGTACGATGTGATCTTTCTGAAATATTCTGGCTTGATATGTATTCGAATATATTAGAAATGTTCTTAGGAATATTTTGTATAGAATAGACAGTTTGGTTTCGTAATGTTCCCACTTTTGGATTTCATGAAATTTCATAAAATTCGCATTAAGAAAGTTAGGTACGAAATTCCAAATACAGATTGGATCATCCTCATACCTCATCGAATAGTGTAAATAATATATTTGTACGACCACTGCCTAAAACAAACTCTCAAACTATATCCTTGTTTTCTTATCGACTCTTCTTCTCTTCTTCTTCTTCTTCTTTTACTTCTTCTTCTCTTATCGAATTCTCAGTGATTTTGAGTTGTATGAAAACTTATAGGAATCGCATAAATTTAGATAAGGAATTTCTGATCTAAACCATCACATCGAGATCCCACTGTTTTCACAAGATACCCAATGCTATTGCATACGGAATGTCTGATACAGATCATCGAATACTCAAGCCACTTTCTTCATACGATACCCAATAAGATTAGTAATTGTTATTTTCAACACATTTCTCATATGTTGACATGCTTGTGAATAAGCATATAATATCGTTGTGATTGAAAGTGGAATTTCTCATCGAATCTTATAGTCTCCTCAAACAACCACTGCCTATAACGAACAGTCGTTACCGACCGATGATGAACCCTTTACTTCCATATACACCTACTACGTAGGCTTATTATGGCAAGTACCTGTCAGAAAACAACTACTCCCCTGGCTAAGACCACGACGGGTATTGAATTATATCCAACAGATACTTGTGCAATGTTCCTCAAAGCATGAGAGAACGTTGTTTTACGATGGTATCGTTGATTGTTTTACGAGCTATTCCGTTGATAACTTTGTGCCTAGTTATTCATAGAGTGTGTGTAGTCTTGTTGGAATGTCTTTCGGGTAGGTACTTAATACATGGTTCAGTGATAGTTTTCATTTTGAATTTGTTGGTCATGGAATTTACTTCACTGTTCTGCAACTAAAACAATATAATAACTTGGCAGTTATGGGTGTGTGCTTTAAACCGATGATATGGACGTCAGATACAAAAAATAGACTACTTCAGCAAAGAAATAAAAGAATGCAATCCAAAATTTTGATTTGTTTCAAGCTAGACAGACGATTTGAAGCAAGTCACCGCTCCACCCTGTGTTTGGTATGTCTGCAGAGATGTCTTCAGAGATACATATCGGCCCGTATTCAACTCATAAACTATAATAACTCTCACCTCAATATTTATACTAGAGACTGCCTGATGTTTAAGAAACAGAAGTAAAATAATAACTACATGAGAAATTCTCGTTTTCCTACCAGTCAGACTTGTAATATCAATCGCTCCCTGAGCCTAAGTCTACACTATTTAAGACACTACTTTTTGACAACTTTAAAGAAATTTTTTATTTTCTGGCTCAGGATACCAATAATCTAAATTTTAAAAAAGCCTAAGAAAAATACTTAAAGAGATAAGGCTTTTACTACACTTTGGATGAGTATTTCAATGATACATTTTTGATATAAATTTGAATGTTATCTCTTAAGTGTGAATTTTTATGTGTATTATAATGCATATATAGCATATAATATATAGTGTATAGTATAGTTTACTGATATGATTCAACAATTTCAATATTTTGACTTTTTTACTTCAGCACATTCATTAATTTTTTCAGTATTTGTGACCTCCTTCTATGCTTTGTCAGCAAGAATCTAATTCTTCGAACATTGAAGTATTTTTTATTGAAACCACAAGTGCTTTCCAACCAGGCATGTGGTCGTCTATAGATAAAAATATAACATAAACAAAATTTATCAGCACGCTGCCACTGGTTCTGAACTCACATCCGAATATCATTACAATAACAAATCTCCCCCACCGACCTCGGACGTTACCCCTCACCCACAAACTCTCACAAAGGATAGTAATATGCAGCTTTCATAATAAGTGCGTTGTGCTTATAGAAATGGCACCTCTTTATCTTTTATTGCTCGGAGGTCATTTCGACAAATTTTTCAAGTAAAGCACCAATTTGTTATCTCAAAAGATTAAAGTACCTCATACCCAGTAATTCACCCAGATTTGAAATGGCATATGATAATAATAACCGTACACTTTCATCGCAAGCTATGCCTTCGGGTACTATTATGTGTTTAGGAGGATATTAATTTCATTAAAATGTGTGTACGGATAGTTCATCACAGTTGAAATTGAAGACAAGTGTGTTTTATTCAAACCACCAAAATTCAGACTATTTGGCTTCTTTATTCGGAACTCTAGAAACACCAGCATGCCGGAACAGCGACCACTTGTGTTGACCTGTCGTGACCCTACTCAATGTTCATAAACATGATGAGAATTGCCCGTCTTCCCAACTTTGCTACCGATATTAACTTTTACGTTCTCATATATCGGGCCGAAATACTGATCGTTAATAATTTGAAATTCAAATCAAAAGACAATCTGGTTGATGGAAATTTCTTACCCTTAAAATGTTTCAGCAGTAGCGAGAGGAACTCACCTGAAAAATATATTTTCTATATTAAAAATAACATTAGCATAAGCAAGAGAAATAAAATGTTTACTGAGATATTTTCAATAATTTAACATAAACAGAAAGAATATAACATATATTTAAAGACACTCATGGACGAAGAGGAACACATTTTGTACACTATACGAGGAGCACATTTGAGAACAGAAAATGTTCTCAGATAAGTCAATAGTGCAATAACCGACGCATTCAAATTAAGCTGCACTAATGAGAGAAATGAAAACTGTAACATTTTTGTGAGGATATCTGAAAGACATTCTTAATATCATTACCAATTAGGATATTAAAATAATTGAAGATAGGATTCGACTTGAAATAGAGAATCTAATGATAAATTTTCCGATGATATCATAAATGAGAGTAGACATCATGAATTATGCATTGACAATAAAAAATATCTTTCATAATTCATTATTTCCTTAATGAATCTATTTTATATATTTTTGTATAAATACTCTACTGTCAATAAGTTTGATTTTCCATCTAAGAAATGTCACTGAACAAACAGAATTGTTGCCATTTCTATGGCATACTTGAAAAATGTCAACTGTCATAGGATAGGTATTTACAGTAAAAACCAGTATTATTCTGCTCGACGTTTAATGAACACGAAAGAAGTGTAATGTGGGTAACATATCATCACTTTTTGAATCTATCAAAAATAAAAGGAATTTTGAAGGCTCAATTGTCAGCTACAATTTTCCAAGGACATTGATAACTGAAGAAATAATTTTATCACAGTTTTCGAGAACGCGTTATTTGGTTAAACCAACACTATTTGGACCGGTTAAACGTTATGCAATTTGACAATGAAGTATTCCTCAACTGTTCATTTTACTTGCTACAAGGGATAAGACATTATTTCAGTAATCACAAGCATTATTTCACGAAGTCAGGAACTTTAATATTATAAGATTTTCAATTGCACTTTTGCAGCTGGCAACTGCGCGCATAAATAATATCAGAATACAAAGCTGCGATCTTTATCTTCAAAATGACGTGAGATTTATCCGAATTGAACATTTATGTGAGGAGTTATAGAACTTTACTTCACGCGCTGGTTGAAAAAATGCACGTTGGCGAGAGCCGGTGCAACACCTGCCCCATTGCGAAAGCATATAACTTCAACAATTTTTTTCAAGAATACCGTGCGATTTCTCAAAATTTTGTTGGGAACAGTTTTTTTGTAAAAATTTGTGCTCTTTCTGAATATCAATTAAATTTTTTGGCTTAAAATTAATTTTTTGAGATATTTCGAAATTACCTCAAAAAATAATTTCAACGCGTTTTTTTGGGGGGGTTCCACCCCTCCTGGAGGTGATAATTTTTGTCAGAAGTAATGTGCACACTGTGTTCTACAATTTGAAAAAAAAATTATTGACGGAGTAATTTAAGTTGAGGTTGATAGCCCTGTTGACTGGCCTAACAGTAAAATTCAGTGTCACAATTTTCTCTCGGGTTTGAAGGCCGTCGTTTTTTGGAATTTCTTCTTGAATAATCTCAAATGACTGGAGATTCCGTCTGCGAAGATTATATTTATTCTGATTTAGGTAGTCATGTGCGTTAATTACCGTATCTGGACTTGACCCCTTTCTACCTGCCGGCTTAAAATCATTGATATCCTTTGTTATTTCAGAATTGGGTTAAGCATATTTTCAAACATTAATTGCAGAGTTTGAGTTCGTCCGTCCAGTATCGAATAAAAAAACAAGTTCATCAGCTGCACGGGTCGCTGCCTTCGAAAAAATGCCCAATTCCCTGGTTTTTCAGGGTTAAAGATAAAAGAATCTCAATTTCTGATGACTCAACTGGCTCTATCCAATACCATTCTGGTATACAGACACTTTGAACTTGAATGGCCTTCCTGCTGTTTGGAGAAGTAGTACAATAGTAGTATAATAAGTATAACCGAGAAACAGACAATGCAAGTTCATATGGAGATGTACCAATTTGCGATTTTCAACTTCGAGTTGTCGCAGCTCTTCCTGAGTCCTTTCATAAATCCGAAGGAGTAGAGTATGTTCTAAACGGCGAGCATATTAGTTGCACTTTCTTCTTTCCCGACATTTCTGATGATCAGATCTTTTCTACGGAAAAAAACTATATTGTATTTCCAAGATTGATAGCATATTGGTTGAATACAATTTCAACTATATTCAACAAATTATAATAACTCATATTGGGTCAATATTGGTTCAATGATATTTATTTACCAATATCGATATAACAATTGTCTTCATATTGTTTTCAACATCTTGAATAAATATTGCAATCCCAATTTTTCTCTTATATCGTATTCGAAATAAAAACTATATGGTATATCCAAGTGTTATTGCACATTAGTTTAATATTATTTTGAGAATATTCAACAAATTTTATCAACTCATATAGGGTCAATATTGGTTCAATAATATTTACCGATAGCGATAAAATAATACTGTCTCCATATTGTTCCCAACAACTAGAATGAGATTAGTTTTAAATATTGGCCGAATATTCAATGATCCATATTGAAATAATATCATGATCAAACCTGTGTAACAATCCGCTAGGTGGCTCTACAAGTAGAACGTCTTCTAACACCTTTCGAAGATATATTGAACACTTCAAATAACTTGTTTCCAAGGCAGCTTACTCAGTGGTTATGGCAACCAAAAGGCAGGCTCTGGTGTCACCATGATCAAGTAAAATATATATAATAATTTACCAAGGCATATTCACTTTCACCAATATATCCAAATGATATTTCGGTTCGATTCTATTTACACATTGCTATAAACCTTTCTGGCTCAGTCATATTGCTATCTTTCTAAGTAATAACAACATAGCTATGATATTTTGTATTCTGTTCTGACTTTTATAACAAGGGTGGTTAGTGATTTAAATTTCTGCAATATTGCTATCTAACATTTCGAGAATCAGTAACTTCACAACTGACAACACTGTATTCCTCGACTTTCATGAGAATAAGAAGAAGAAAATGTAACCTCTTTTATATTTATTTATAATAATTTTATGTGGGGCAGGCTATTAATCTGTTTAATATGTCTGTAAGGAATAAAAGAAACAAATAAATCACAGATGGAAGTGTTGTTGGACTTTTTGGAACAAAATAGAGTTTTGGTAACAGGAAAAACTCATCCACTGAATCCTGGTGAGTTGGATGCTAAGTGGGAAGAACTAACAACATTATTGAATAATATGGAACATGGTGCCCGAAAGGATAAAAAACAATGGAAAACCGTAAGTTTACACAATTCAGTGCATTATGGTGCAGATTCTTCAAATATTTTCATTCTAGTATTTGTATGAGTGGAAATCAAAAACAAAACGAAAAGCCCGCTTGAACTATTATGCAGTTATGCAGACAGGTGGTGGTGGGTACATTTGCAAACACCTAAATAATCTCGAAAATAGACTGATATCCATTTTTGGATGGATAAATATTATTGGGTGCCCTGGTGCACCGGCCGAAGTTGATCCAGATGCAGAATCGCCACAAAATGTACTAATAGAAGAAATAGAAATTGAAAATGAAAGTCAGGTTTCCGAGCTACATGAGACAGATCTTCAAAGCGAAATGTGTGAACCTGAAATAATAGATGTTTCAAGAGATTTACCGTCCAAGAAAGGTATTTTATGATTTTAGTGCCTAGGTACATGATTTAAAGATATCAAGAAAAGCTTAATGGAATGAAGTTTTAGTGTTTATCAATTTTGTATGTTTTGTATGTTGTGATAGTGTTTATCAATTTTGTATGTTGTGATAGATTTGATAAAATTGATAAAGTTATCATACATAATTAATTAGCTTTTGTTGTAGGTGCTGTTCCAACAAGTTCACAGCAGAAAAAGAAAAGAAAAAGACCATCACATCTACCACAAAACTGGAAAATTCAGCTATTCTTTACAGCCAAAGCACTGAACAGATGGCTATAGCTGTCAAGGAAATGGCTGCTGCTATTTCCCAGCTGGCTAGTGCTATTTCAAACATTGCTACAGCTCTGAATAAAGACAGAGAAATGTGGATGCTTATTAATTTTTGTGTAAATGTTGATATTTAGTTTTTGTTCGTTTATTTGAATTATTCCTGAAATAATTTCAATTTTCAGAATTCATAGTTTATTTTGTATTTTCGTAAATTAATAAATGACAAATCTTAAGTATATGTTTAAATTTCTTGTATGAAGTTTATTATTTGTCGAATAACATATCTACCTTCAGTAAGCTCATCAATATCTGAAACAGAAAAAGGGAAATCAGTCACCTATAATGGGTGCTTCAACATGTTTTTATAAACGTGATATTTTTTGGTCACTATAATAATTATTTTCATTTAGGCATATTATGAACTAATTATTACCATTATTTATTCTATTCTCCTCATTTTGAGGCAGTTGAATATTATCTTCATTTTCTCCATCATCTTCATATGCTTCATCTGGTAGGTAATGAATTCTACAGATGTTGTGTAAAACTGCACAAGAACAAATTATTCGAGCTGCTACATTATGTTTATAATGTAGAACTCTGACTTTTCGAAGACATCTGAAGCGTGCTTTCAAAACTCCAAAAGCTCTTTCAACTGTGTTTCTTGCTTGGCGATGTAAACGATTGTAATGATCTTCTGGGGAATTTGGTACTGCATCCAAGATTGGCGTTAACATCCAAGGTTGAATAGGATAGCCACTATCGCCAATAATGTAGCAATTTCTTCTCCCTTCCACATATTTTCTCCTTAGATGTGCTTGGATTATTGATGTATTCCAAATTGCTGCATCATGAACAGTACCAGGATACAATGCATTAATATTTGTTATCATCAGCTTTGAATCAACAATCTGAAAAAAACATGTACATTTTACAGTAGATCTCCATAAGGAAAACTTCTTTCATTCTATACTTACAGCTTGGACATTAATACTATGATAACCCTTTCTATTGATATAGGCTACAGCAGGATGGATGGGATCATCAATCTTTGGTGGAACGATTGCAATATGTGTGCAATCTATTGCACCATTTGTATAAGGAAAATTAAAATTTCCGTTCATGAATCTAAAAATATTTTCATCAGTATGATACCTACCTAGATAAGTACTTGAAATCAAAAATATTATATTTACCCATCCTTAGCGTTCCTCACTTCCTCTGCACTTGTTGGAAATTTAACATAACGCTGCATCAAATGAGTTGAGATGAGGTTAGAAATTTTATTGACTATCCTGCACATAGCAGGTTGACTTATTCCCAAGTTTATGTTCTTCCCAACAGTGGTCTGGTAACTTCCATGACCAAAGAATAAAAGACTTGCAAATACCTAAACATGTAATACACTACATTAGTACTAGAAATCGTATCAGAATAAAGACTTACCTGAAGGTGGAAAGGAATTGTATCCCCTCTTGCAGGTTCATCTGCTATTCCTGACAGTTCATTGATCGAATTCAGTGTTGCGGGTTTGTTTAAGCGAAATAGTTTGTGGAATTTTTCATTTGATAACTCAAATGGATTGCTCGCATCACGTATGTTTCGGAATTGTATCCTGTGAATTTCTCTAAAAATGAACAATTCTAACTATTTTATTTTCACGATAAAAATGCTGTACATATACTTACCTATTTTCAATATTTTCGAACAAACGAAAAAAATCTACATGAAAATATATAGGATTTCCAGCCATTTTTCACCCTATTGTTATGATAGCAAGTCCAAAATGGATCTTGCAGTGATAGCAAGATTAAGAACCAGATTTTTCAACACTGACAGGTGAACATTGCTGAAATGTATGAACCAGAATACCACTTTTCGATACCTGGTTGTTTACATTGCTATCATAGCAATATTTTAACATAACAATATTGCTATTTACGAACAGAATCGACCTGAATGAACCAATATAGATTCATGTTGATGATGAATGTTTAAACAATATTTGAGCAATATCGTAATATGTCCACATTTTACTTCTCAACAATATATTTTGCCAATATTTTCAGAATATTGTACCAGCGATATTGTACCAATATCGCCGAATATTTTGAGGCTAATATTGCTTCGAGAATATTTCGCAAATATTATTTCAGTAATATTGGACCAATATCGCCGAATGTTCACATTTTTTTTTCTCGCCAATTTTGCATTTCAAATATTTTGCCAATATAATAATATAATAATAATATAATAATATATGTTTATTCATCATCATCATCATACATCATCATCACAGTCTGGGTTAAAATATAAACATTTAAGAACAATAATACGTTAATGAATAAACACAGAAAAACCACAAGGAAATGAATCCGCGCGTGGCATGAAATCTTTGTTCAAACATTAAAAGTGAACGACAGTTAAATACAGATGTTCCCAATTCTGTTAAAATGTAAATATATACATATATATATATACACATATATACACATATATATCTGAACAATTAAATAACAAGACAGATGAATCTCAAAAGTAAAATAAAATATTAAATAAAAACACCATTGAAATACAAATATTTTCTAATTTTGTTAAAATAGAAAATTAAATAAATATAAAAATTATTAAGATTAAAAGGACTAAACAATCAAAATTCAAACTAAAGGATTGAACAATTAAAAATGAAATTATTGGTATTGTTAAAATTTTATATAAAAGCTTTAGACAACACAATTCTAAAATATTAAATTTTATATCAGATTGAGGAAATATTTTGGCAATAAAGTCGCATTGGAATAATAACATCTACAGGCATGAGCAACACCTCATGCAAGTCTATACCATACTCTGCTTGTAGCTATAAAGCTTTCTAGTGTTTCCAACGGAATACCGAATAGCCAAGTTCTGACCTTTTTCTTGAACATTTCGTATGAGTTGATCGTTTTGAGTTCGGGCGGTAGCTCATTGAAAAGTTTTGGTCCCAAGAAAGTGTAACATTTTTGTCCTATCGTTTTTTCAGTTCTTGGTATCACAGCGTTACTTTTATGTATTGTGTTGTAAGGGTGCTGAATAGGTACCAACGACGATTTATGTCTAAACTGCCTCCAGAGGATCGCAAAAACAAATATCTGACTTACATTCATTATCATTGTTTCTTGATATAGGCTACAGGATGGATATTCTCGCGGTTTTTTATACATCATTTTAAGAATGCACTTTTGAATTTTTTGGAGGTTATTGATAAGTGTTTTTGAGGCTCCTCCCCATGCAATGACTCCATAGGAAAGATGACTTTCGACCAAAGCATGGTACAATATTTTCAGATATTTTATATTAATGATGTTAGATATGTTCACAATATTGGACCAATATTCTACCAATATAGGTGTGCTATTTGGGTACTCTCCATATTCCTCGCATCGTCCTCTCCTGAGATGAACCGTGGCACATTTATCATTCTCTAATTCTATTCCTGTAGCATGCGCGTATTTCTCCACCACCCTAAGGAACAGGTGGAGGCTGCTTTCTACCCAGTCATATAATTATTTGAGGCTATCCATGTGAAAGAGATGGGTTGCTGGGGCTGCCAAGTTTTTCTGAGTGCAACAAACAATGGCAATAGTGAAAAGCAGAAGAAAAGAGGGCTGAGGGAGTCTGCCTGAAAATCGCTTCTTCTGAAGATGACCTGCTCTGTTTGGACTCTATTTTGACCATCTCACTATTTGATCTGGTACCTCATCGCATCTGAGCAAGTGCATGATATTATTTTTATCATTATTGGCAATAATAAAGATGATAATAGGTAGGTAATCCACAGTTATTTGATGTGCATCAACTGAATGCAAAGATCCAAGGATAATGGACTTCTGCATGACAATCGATATTCTCAATTCTGATCAACAAACTAAAAGCAATCAGTTGCGATGGCCACAAAACTTCCAGGTTACATGCTCCTCTCTACGTGCATTGATTTTGCACTTCCCTGCCAGGTATATGTTGCCATTAATTTGTATCGAATAGACAGGCGCACCACACAAGTAAATAACCACAGTGAATAACCACAATGAATGTCGTGGCATGGAAATGGCTTCACGATTGTCGCAGCCCAAAACTGCCGTTGACCACAACACGAAACCAATGCTCAGACTGGCATAA
This sequence comes from Chrysolina oricalcia, assembly GCA_944452925.2. Lineage (NCBI taxonomy): Eukaryota > Metazoa > Arthropoda > Insecta > Coleoptera > Chrysomelidae > Chrysolina > Chrysolina oricalcia. Next base: position 55,758,698 of record OX101822.2, read on the forward strand.
ACACAGTTCGGATTAGTTCGGATTTACACCATTATTCGATTATCTAGGGACCAACAAACTGAACTCGTATCGGAATATTGCTTCGTACTGAATCACCTGAGGGTAATATTGAATCTAATAATTTTCAATGGATTTACACAGCGTGTTTGATCAAATCATGATTAAGGAGCGAACGATGAACATGGTATTGGTTAGGTGCTATATTGATTAAGGAAAAGATATCGTGCATTCGATTTTAGTCATTATCCTGCAGAGGAAGTGTGACTGATAATAGATAAACAACAACGATACGAACGAACGGGTTTTGAATTACTCCAGAAAGTATAAGGATATGTAATGATAATTTTGGTTGGTGTTACAAAATGTTTATCAAATCAATGATACATGACCAATGAAGGTGAAGGGTACCATCACAGAAAAATATAGCGAATACTGATTCGAACAAAATTCATTTCAATCAAACAAATTAGTTGTTTCAACTTGGCAAAATAAACCTATTATTCCTAAGAAAACGGATGTTTATTTGGATTCCAAATGAAACATTCGTTTTATACAAAAAACATTGGAAAAAATCAAGTGTTATTTATGTTTCAACCAATTGTTTTGATTTGGTTGATGCAAGAATCACAAGAAATGCAATGTTGGTGTTTTTCTATTTATTTCATCTAGAAAAATATAGTAGGTATTGACTGGAGGATAATGCTCTTTTGAACCAAATTAATAATTGTGGTACTTCAGAATTAACAGAATTGGTTCAAGAATATGAAAAGCATGATTTCAAAATGTGAGTTAGTCGAATGAAAGAAATATTCATTTGAGTTGGGGAAACATATATTGTTGGGTTCAAACAAATGAACTAGCAGAAATGTATTGGTTTCTGTCTACAGTAATATTTCAGAATAAACAGTGTGTCCCTAGACCAGTGGGACAGTTTCACATAATATTGCATTATGAGAACAAACTTAAGGAATGATTATTTTTATACGAGAGGCGCAAGAAATGCTCACAAAATCGAACATCAGTTTTTTTTAAATGGAACACCCCATATATTTTAACACATCTGAATTCTCATTCATTTAGGCTGATCATTAGTTTTTTATTTTTGAAAATCTGACAAGGCGTTGCCAAGTTATACCAGTTTCTCTTTAAATGCAGACATTTTTTAAGACAAACCCATCATTCATACTACCAAGAATTTATGAAATCATTCAAGGCTCTTCTATTCTATCATATGAAATACTCATCTCCTTCGAATGTAGTACAGGGTGGTCAGAAAAATGATATGACTCACGAAATTCAAAGTTTCCTCTCATCAATTTTTCGAAGCGTGCACCCTACAGTATGCATGATTTTATATCCCATTAGTGGTTCGATTGCTTATGGTCAATGGTCTACAGGTAAAAACTTTTGGAACTCTAATGAAACAAATTGATTACCAAAATGTCCTTCAAGGTTGTGTATCCTTCACACGATCGAGGATAAATTGATAACTCAAGCCGTCCGGGAAGGCTTTGGAACATTTGAAGTCATGTCACTTATATGTCATTCGCTCATTCAATAAAAATACATTAGTGCATCAATAATTATTGTTTCTCAAGATTTTTTTTTTTTATCATTATTAATTGGCTTCGACTACTATATCCAATAAAGTAGTTTCATTGTCCAAAGCCACTCAAGACGGATTTAGTTGCTGCCCCGTTATTTGTGAAATAAATCAAATTGAAATGCCACAGTTATTTTCACCCGATGAATATGTTGACATGTTGCTCATATTTGGCGAAGCGAGAGAAAACAGAGCAGAGCAGGGAGTGTGTATTGTACAGTCAACGTAATCCAGATCGAAGACAGCCAGGAAAAAATACCTTCATTAGACTTGAGGCTAAACTGCGAAATGATCAGGAATTACCATCAAACAAACAACCAGGACATTCAAAGTCAATCGTGAATGATGATATATCGATTAATATTTCAGCATACATACACCAAAATCCTCATTCATCGGTACGAGGAGTTGCTGAGGAATCAGGGATCTCGAAGAGTTCTGTACACAGGATTTTGAAGACCCACAGGCAACATCCATATAAATTAAATTTAGTCCAAGCTTTAAAACCAACTGACTATGATAGGCGGATAGATTACATCTCTGAGATGATGGTAAGAATCTATGATGATGGTGATTTTTTTGTCAAAAATTATGTGGTCTGATGAATACCGCTTTCACAATAATGGGAAAGTAAATCGTCATAATGTACATTACTGGGCTGCAGAAAACCCGCACTGGGTTTGAGAAACCAATTTTCAGGAGGTTTGGGGAGTAAATGTTTGGTGTGGAATTTTCAAGAATAATTTGCTATCGGGCCATATTTTTATCAAGGTACTCTAAATGGTGGAAGATACCTTAATTTCCTTCGAAATGAACTCAATAATCATCTTGATGAAGTTCCCCTTAGACACCTAAGAAAAATGTTTTTTTCAGCAGGATGGAGCGCCGCCTCATAATGCTGGGATCGTGGCAGACTATTTGAACGTTCTTTATCTTCAAAGATGGCTCGGAACAAACGGACCAATGAAATGGCCGGCTCGTTCACCAGACTTGACTCCTTTAGACTTTTTTGTGGGGGTGTTTGAAATCAGAGGTGTATACTACTCAACCAGTGAATTTGGATGATTTGCAAAATAGAATTTTGACGGTTTGTCAAAGTATACCTAACACCGCAAATGTTGGAAAATGTTACAAAAAATCATGTGATGAAAAATTTTTAAATGTGCCTTGCAGCAAACGGAATGCAATTCGAACATTTATATTAATATTATCATGCCTAGTTCTTCTTTTTGAGACTGTTTGTTTAGTAGTTGAGTACAGTTGAATAAATAGTTTGGTGCATTTTTTTTTATTTGCATTTGTTGAAGAGATTGAACATGTTGTGCTCCTAAAAAAATTTGAAAGAACTACTTCGAAACTGTATATTGAACCTTTGACAAGACTATTACCAATTCCTGCCATGAGTTATCCATAATGATATTTGGTAATTTTCATTGTTATTATTATTATATTTGCCCTTTGGTGTTTTGGCATCGACTGCTATGGTCATCAGCCACTATCATTATTATAATCAGTTTTTTTTTCACTCTAATGTATATTTTCTCATTATCGTTATATTTGTTCAAGGTTGAGTGGAAGAAAGCACTTGTCTGATTCTGTGTGGCTCACACAAAAGCTAACTCTGCCTATTGGTAGGAATCTGATATTTCACCAGTGTTTTTGTATTTTTCTTTCTTTTTATTCTGCCAATAAAAGTGTTTTGTTTATTATTATAATTATTATTATTATTTCTTTTTTCCTTCAAGAGTGTACCAGTTAGGTCCTGTCTCCGGTGCTCCGACCCATCCGGATGACGCGCTGGTGTCGTTTACCTCAATAACCAATCCCTACGTCCGTAGGGTGAGTGATTATTGGGTCCGAGAGTCATGTGTTCTGAGCAGACGAAGTGAACCAAGGATGACGGCCTTCTGCATTCGAGCGGCTAGGATTTGTGCCATATTACGGCAGGCCGGTATCAACTTCAAATTAGAGAGCAGTGTGTCCATCATTCCACCAAGGACTCCTATAATCAGAACCACGATTTTGACAGAATGGTCCGGATACAACCTGCGGAGTTCAAAGAGAAGATCTCGATATTTAGTCCGTTTTTCCTCCTCTTTCCGAACGATATTCATCTCGCCTGGAGCGGAAAACTCCACGACGAATATCGTTTTACTTTGACGGTCGAGGAGGACAACATCAGGCTTATTGGCTTGTATTTGCCTGAGGGTGGGGAATGAGTAGTTCCAATAGATTCGGCACCTCTCATTCTCCACCACGGACTCAATATCCCCCGGAGCATAAGGCAACACCGGTGTCTCGTCTATACCGTACGAGTGTCTTAGATGGTAGTACAACACTCGTAGCGCCGCGTTATGCCTGTGGATATAGGCTGAGACCGCATAGGCTGGACATGCTGATAGCAAATGCATTACGGTCTCAGGTGCCCCACGACATGCCCTGCATCGGGTGTCAGGGACGTCTATACCCATCACGCGACTACGGTAGACGAGGGTGTTGAAGACACCATCCTGGCAGGCCATTATGAATCCCTCGGTCTCCGACTTTAGCTCACTCGAACTGAGGAAGGCAAAGGTCAAGCTTTTGGATAAGCCAAGGTCTTCGATGTTGTTGAAGAAAACACCATGCATTGGCTTATCCATATGCAGCTGTAGGAGGACCTCTGTCTCCGCAGCTTTAATGTGAGCTTTCAGCTGAACGGGTCCCAACTCGGTGACAGAGTTTGGGTTAGCCCGTTCAGTGTCGAATACGAGACCAAGTTCATCGGCTGCACGGGTTGCTGCCTTAAAGAGAAATGCTCCAATCCCTGCGTTTTCATGGTCGCGGACCATGCAGAGAAGGGGATCTGAACTCCTGATGACTTTACAGGCCCCATCCAGAACCATTCTGTTATGCAGACACTCCAAACTCAAAAGTCCACGGCCTCCCCGTTGTCTGGGAAAGTATAACCGTGGAACGGACGATTTAGGATGCAAGCTCCTATTGAGATGCATCATTTTGCGAGTTTTTACGTCGAGTTGTCGCAGCTCTTCCTGAGTCCACTTCATCACTCCGAAGGAGTAGAGAAGGATCGGAACGGCAAGCATATTAGTTGCAGCAACTTTGTTCTTCCACGACAGTTCTGATGACCAGATCTGTCGGAGTTTATGCTGATACTTGCCGCGGAGAGAGTTCTTAACTGTGATTACCTCTTGGGAGCGGCGTTGCGCCACCCCTAGGTAAGAATAAGTCTCTCCGTCATCCAGATGATGTAGGATGCTTCCGTCTACGAGCTGGACATCCTCTCCGTATTCCTCGCATCGTCCTCTTTTGAGATGAACCGTGGCACATTTGTCGATCCCAAATTCCATTCCGATAGCATGCGTATATTCTTCCACCACCCTAAGGGACTGATGTAGGTCCCATTCTCCAGAGGCATATAATTTTAGGTCATCCATGTAAAACAGGTGGGTGACTGTATGCCTCCGGTTGCTCGGAGTGCCGCAGCTGTACCCACGGGTATTCCTGAGTGCAACAGACAATGGCAATAGTGAGATGCAGAAGAGAAGAGGGCTGAGGGAGTCTCCCTGAAACAAGCCTCTTCTAATGATGACCTGCTCTGTTTGGACTATGTCTCCACCTGATTTTATAGCGGAGCGAGTCCTCCAGAGCGGCATCAGTTGTCCAATGCATCCCACTATTTGATCGGGTACCTCAAGGCATCTGAGCAAATGCATGATTAACTCATGCGATGTTGTATCAAATGCCTTGCGGTAATCGATCCAGGCCATCGAAAGGTTACGCTTGTACTGCACGGAGTCCTGCGTGATACATCTATCGATGAGCAGGTTCTCCTTGCAGCCGGCAACCCTTTTCTTTGACCCTCTTTGCTCATATATCCGTTCGTACACCGGAGAGAATTCGCGTGTATAAGATGTGTGTAAACACCTTATAACACGCATTCAAGCATGTTATCGGCCTGTAATTTTTTGGATCAGACAAATCTCCATTTTTGGGGATGAGCACGGTTCGCCCCTCGACAAACCACTCCGGAATCTGCTGCTCCCCATCTAGCCATGAGTTAAAAACTCTAGCCAGATGGCGGTGGGTTGTTGCAAACTTTTTTCACCAATAGTTATTCAACCCATCAGGGCCTGGAGCAGCGAAATTCTTAGAACCTTTTAGGGCCCTTCGAACTTCTTCCGTGGTTATCGGATTGCGCAGATCATTATGCTCAGGCTGCCGAAGCGTCCTGCAGGAAGCTTCGAACTGCGCTAGGGCTGGAGTGTCTACGTTGAGTGGTTGCGGAAACTCATAGAAGTTCTTCCAGAAAGTTTCTACCCGATCAGCAGCCGGCGGGTTATCGACAACCCGTGGAAGCTCTTGGAATAAGCGGGAAGGTTTATTATTATTATTATTATTATTATTGTTATTATTATTATTATGTATTGCATAAATTCACGAATATTCCCCTTGTAAATGAAATAAATTACGAATGAATTTGTTCTAAGCTTGTTTTTCGCATGTGCGAATTCCTGTGTTCTCAACCAGCAGTACCTGCTAAAATATGCAAACTATTCGAACGGTTCTGGAATGGTTACGAATTGGTTCGAAAATAAACCAAATACAGTTTGATTTACTGAAAATAAAATCGTCAAATGTTGACTTCTTCTTGTCGATTATTAGCAAGATTGGACAGGCTGATTTCATCGCCGAAATGAGTCGAAGTTACATTTCCGCAGAAACAAGATCAGCCTGTTCACCCCGCCGATGCTCCGCTCCTTCCGGTAAATTGTCTTTTCCTCTCGCAGTTATCTCGGTGGCGTCACGCTTCAGGGGATATCCATTTACACAACCACCAATAACTTTCCTTGTGACGGATGGCGAAAAAGAAAATGCAACTTTCTGATAATTATGGCAATCTTGCAGAATAGTCCAATAACCACACACAAAGGATACCGCACACTTTATTAAGGACAGTGTTTGGTGGTTGACTTTCGAATTGGCTGAATATTGGCTTTGATTATGTAAGGAATTTGGAACGCTAGAGCAGTTTCCTTACAAATGCAATAAAAATTTAGTATGATAATTGTCGACAGTGGCTACATCAGCTGACTTTTTTTTAGAATTTTCGTCCATTCAGAATCAGAGATGAATTTACTTAAAGTTGCTCCCCAATAGACTCTTAAATCATAGCACCGTAGGCTGAATGCAATCATTGTTTGAAATAAGACGTTGTACAGAAGAAAGGCGTCTCACAAATTTGATGGAAAACTTGATGGATTACATACGGAAGTTTACAAATGGAGAGTCATTCTACAATTATTTCAATGACTATCGAAGTATATATATATATATATATCTACTAGTAAGTTTGCAAAAGAAAGTTACTACCTTAGATTATAGAAAGAGGAGATAGAACATGTATCGATGAAAATATACGCATCGGCTGCCACTTTCGGGTCGTTGGGTTTGATGAGAGGGGGGACTAGACAGGGGCGGATTTGTATTTAGGATAAGAAACGCCATTCTTTACCTATTCATTAATGTAAATGCTTCACAATATACGTATTTTGCAGCAATTTTCTTATACTTATAATTTGAAATAAACTTGCGGGGAAATAAATATACCAAAATAACTGAAAAAGTTCATTTTAATAAAAACTAATATTCATTCACAAAAAACTATGAATTTATAACTATAAACCCACACATATTTTCAAATATATAAACACTGACCTTATACTAAAAACCAGAGAATAACATAAGTTTGTTATAAATCGTCCTTTTACTATTGCTTTTATTTAATAAAGTTTTATTATAATGGTGAATTCTGATATTGATATAATTGGAAGCAACTAATTTTATTAAATTCGTGAGATGGGAATCCAAAACAGTTTGTTCCTTAAAATGGTATGTCAATTTTTCAAACAGATTTTTATGTAAAAAATGATGAAATACTTGTATGAGTAACTTTTCGATGTTAATGTATTCTTTTTTGCTTATGTAATGCTGTAAAAGTTTTTCTGTAGTCCTGCATATCACGATTACATCCTCTGAGGGATACGTTAGAGAATTCGGTTTATCTTTTTGGTTGATAAACGATATCACCAACAAGACCATCAATGCATTCTTCACATTTTAGATTTTTCATGATTTTATACACAACAAACCCTGACATATACAGGGTTTTAATTAAGTACGTTGACAAACTCCGGGAGGTGATTCTTTGAAGATTTTCAAGACGAAAAGTTCATATAAACATATGTCCCAAACGGCTTGGTTTTCGAGATACAGGGCGATAAAAATACATTTTTTTCAAGATTTTTTAGAGTTAACTTCGACATTTTCGACAATAATCAGTTCAAATTAGGCAAGTACAATCCATTCAATAGGGCGCACGATACAAAATAATGCATTTCTTAAATAATTCACAGGGTCCACCTTTTTTCAGAGTCAAGCTTTGTTCAACCCTTCAGAATTTTTTTTCCGCCGCCACTGACATATTATGAGAAAGGAATAATCAATGTTGTTTCATTTAACATCTTTTTGATATCTTGCATTTTTTCATTTACTTGTATGGTTCAGGGGCTATAATGAAAATATTAATTTAAACATTTTCCAGTGTGGCATAACATTAGAAAATTTGAAAATTAAACATTTTCAATTATTGTAAATTGATGGAAATATTTTTTCAGAATTAGAAAAATCTACGATGAATAAAAATTATACAATAAAAAATATAAAGACAAGCTTTTATGCAAATGCACTGAAAATGAAAAAATAATTTGTTTCATTTTTTGTAGGTTATTCTGTGAGTATCGAAATCTTTCTGTACAAGATTACCTAGATCAAACAATGAAATCAATTATTTTTTCCTTTTCAGTGTATTGTATAAAAACTTTAAAATGTTTTCTTTTTATAATTTTCATTTTTAACATTTTAGTTTATTTTTTATGTGAAACTGAAAATCTCCAACCCAAAAACCATCACATACCAATTTTGAACAGAATCGGATTATAATCACAAAACTCGTCCGCCATATTGGAGCCGCCATTTTGTTTTTCAACAAACATTTTTTTAATGCATTGTCACCGGAATTACGGAAACCTGCCAAATTTCAAATTAATCGGAGTATTACAAGTGGGTCAAATTCAACTTTTATTAAATTGTTTGTTAGTTAGTTACAAGTGAAGCTAAATAAAAGCTTGTTATTGTAAAGATGTGATTTCTTTTTGTGATATCTAACAGAAAACTACTATCTCCCCGTCACTGCGGTACGCTGGATATTAAACTAGATCTGACAGATATTGGGAAAACCTTAACTTTCAACCTGAAGATTCTGATGGTAAAAATGTGCATTTTCATTGAGATATTTGATTAAAAATGTTTTTACCCATCAGTCTTGATAGAGAACTCATACAAATTTTTGGTTATTTTAAAAAAAGATATTTTTTAGTTTTCAATTGAACGTTTCCTTTTCAACATAAAAAACTTCCGAAAGGTAATCCTGTAATGGAAGATAGTTAATAGGGTTTATCTAATAGTCGCAGATCATTACACATTTGATTTTCATTTATGAATCTCTGGTCATAACTCCGAAAAATTAAATCAAACAAATTTTTGTTTCCGTATGGAGTACATTATTTTATCAGAAATTTCGGTTTGTTTTTTCTTCTGCAGTAACGCAGAAATTTTGTAATCAATTTGAATTCATAAAAATAGCAAAGTGGGCTTTGATATTAATTCATTTATTTAAATATCAACAACTTGACAGTTATCGAAAGTTGAGAAACTGTTTCATTGTTAATTCTTCATTAGTGCAAGCTATAAAGCAGATTCATTCAATATTCCTTTGGAAAAAATGGTTGAATATACAAATTCAGAAATGGCAGACATGCACTTAATGTATGGAATGGCTGATGGTAACGCTCGTGCCGCCAGACGAATGTATCTAGAAAGATTTCCACAACGTCATATTCCCAGCACACAAATGTTCATCAATATTCACTCCCGTCTTCGTGAAACGGGTACTTTCAAGAGGTCTGCTGTTCTCATAGGAAGACCCAGGAGAGTTAGAACAGTTCAGATAGAAGAAGCTGTACTTAACGAAATTGAGCAGCATCCAGACACCAGTACAAGACAAATTGCGGCACAGTTTGACGTAACCCATGTATTAGTATGGCAAATTTTAAAAGAGCAACAACTTTATCCCTATCACATACAGCGTGTTCAAGCTCTTCTGCCAAGGGATTTTCCAAAGAGATTAACTTTTTGCACTTGGATTCGAAATAAATTGTTGGAAAATCCATGGTTTTTATCTCAAGTGTTATTCACCGATGAGGCATGCTTTTCCCGTAAAGCCATTATTAATTTTCACAACAATCATATGTGGGCTGATGAAAACCCACACGCCGTGATTGAAAACCATTTTCAAGAGACGTTTTCTGTGAATTTTTGGGTTGGAATTATAGGGAATTTCCTTATCGGGCCACATTTTCTGCCTCATAGACTCAATGGTGACCATTATCGACATTTTCTTGAATTCATCTTACCTGGACTCCTAGAAGAGATCCCACTGAGGGAAAGAATTGGAATTTGGTTTATGCATGATGGTGCTCCAGTACACTTCAGATTGGTTGCACGCCAATATTTAGAAGAGAATTATTCTGATCGCTGGATTGGGCGTGGTGGGCCACAACTTTGGCCACCAAGGTCACCCGATATGAATCCACTTGATTTTTTCCTCTGGGGGCACCTTAAATCATTAGTGTACCGAACTCCAGTTCAAAGTGAAGAAGACCTGAGGAATCGCATACAGGAGTCATGCGGAATTATAAGAAACACTCCTGGTATTTTTGAGCGTGTCCGCCAGTCTATGGTTAGGCGCATAAACGCATGCATTGAAGTTGGCGGTGGCCATTTCCAGCAGCTGTTCTGGCATATTAATTTCAATAATGGTCCTTTTCTGAACTTAATTTTATTCCTAGGGAATTTATGTTACTTTGCTCTAGTATTTGATAATAAAGTTATTCAATATTGAAAATGTCCAAAATTATTTTGCCATAATTAACTTTGTGCAATACATATTCAACCTGAGTTATGGTAAAAAATATATGGGAGCTCCATAACATTACATTTTCTCTACACGAGCAGAAAATAGCTATTTGTGTAATGAGAACAAAATGACGTATTGCGTCACGCGCTAATCTTTGGAGAGTGGCAATGACACTTCGAGAAATGAATTATTTTATATCATGCGCGCTATTGAATGGATTGTACTTGTCCAATTTGAACTAATTTGGATCGATTATTGTCGAAAATTTCGAAGTAAACTCCAAAAACTCCTAAAAAATGTATTTTGATCACCCTGTACTTCGAAAACCAAGCCGCTTGGGACATGTTTATATGAACTTTTCATCTTGAAACCTTTCAAAGAATCACCCTTCAAGTTTGTTAGACTATTTGCTTCTCAAATTTCTTTATGTTATGCGTAACTGGAAAATGTTTGCGTTAATATTTTCATTGTAACTCCTGAACCGTACAAGTAAATGAAAAACATCAAGAGAGCAAAAAGATGTTAAATGAAACAACATTCATTATTTCTTTCTCATAATATGTCAGTGGCGGCGGGAAAAAAATTCTGAAGGGTTGAACAAAGCTTGACTCTGAAAAAAGGAGGACCCTGTGAATTATTTGAGAAATGCATTATTTTGTATCGTGCGTACTATTGAATGGATTGTACTTGCCTAATTTGAACTGATTATTGTAGAAAATGTCGAAGTTAACTCTAAAAAATCTTGAAAAAAATGTATTTTTATCACCCTGTATCTCGAAAACCAAGCCGTTTGGGACATATGTTTATATGAACATTTCGTCCTGAAAACCTTCAAAGAATCACCTCCCGAAGTTTGTCAACGTACTTAATTAACACCCTGTATATTACTACTTCTTCTTTATATGCAGACAAATTTGTAGACAACTTTTGAGTTAATTTGTCAACACGTTTTAACATATGTTCTTCTTCAACGATCCTTTCTTTGCCATAAGATTTATTAATTCACAGGGTTTCATGACAGCAATCATTTCTAACGGTATACAGTTACCCATGAAAAAAATCCCTTAATTCCAAATGTAGCATAATTTTTTTATATGCAGTTTTGAACTGTTTGGCTGTAGGATTATTGTTATAACCTCCCATAGATCTAATCAAACCAAAAAACAATTCTACGTGATCCTGACTGAGTTTATACGTTGGGATGTACACTAATTCATTCTTTATGAATAATTGTGAGTATAAATGTTTCAAACTCTCAATGCAAAATATAAATCCCAGAATACCCATTTTTCTTCTACTTTCAGTGAGAAGGGTGCCATCCGTAGCTTCGGAATCTTTAAATTGTTGGATACGCAATGTTTCATTTAAAGATTCTATAGCATGTTCTACAGAACTACTAAATAGTGGGGTAGCCAGCCTTACCTTCATTTTTTGATTTTTGAATAGTCCAAATCTAAATAGCTTCTAACCTTTTCCAACAGAGACACTCAACTCTGAACACGTTTTATTTCATTGGACAATCTGCGCAACCCCCAACAGCTACCTGTCTTTCTCAGATTCGGAAAAACTATATTATACCTATAAAGTACTCATTTCAACAATTCATAACAGTAAATTGATTTTAAAACCTAACATCCTAAAATTGCATCATTTCATTTGATGGCATTTTCGAAAATTACAGAATTCGGTCCTGTCGTCATCTGTCTAATTCAACAGGGGAATTCAGAAATGTCCCGAACCGAGCCGAAAAACGCCGAAAACGTCATCGCAAAGCCATTTCACAGCGGTTGGAGGGAGACTCAAGCAAATTGTTGAATTTATTGATGGACGTGATGGGTGGTGATAAAGGTGAAAATGGTTAGTGTGCGCACTAGTTTATGTTACATCTCCTCTTTTTATAATCTAAGGTTACAACCATAATAGACTCAGTTACTCTGACAATAAGCTCAGAGATTTGTGGTCAATTATTAATGATATCAGGGGAAAAACAAAGAAAAAAATAAAACATCATTAAACCCAAACACAATAAATGAGTTCTACTGTTCCATTACTCAACACTTGAGTGATAAAATAAAGGCCCAACATGATTCCTTAATAAACATGGAACATTTCACCATTGAGGAAAGCCTCATTCTGTATGACACAGATATTCATGAACTGATAGAAATCATGAAGAGTATCAAAAACAAGAACTAAGCCTGATGTGACGAAATCTCTATCAAAATCATACAAAACCTTCCTTTATGTGACCTCAACGTACTAGTATCGCTGATCAATCTCTCCCTCCACACTGGCGAGTTTACCTCTTTCTTGGAAACCTCTATTGTAATTTCCTTGCACAAAGGTGGAGATCTGTATGATCCGTCTAAGTTTCGGCCCATCTCTCCTATTCATACTATTGCCAAAATCATAGAAAAAATAGTCAAGAAACGTCTATTAGATTTTCTAACATTCATAAAATAATAAGTGAAAATCAGTTTGGTTTCCAGAATAAAAAAATACGAATGATGCAATATTCTCATTTCTTTATGAGGTCTATTCAGAGATGAATGCTGAAGAGACAACAGCAGCAGTTTTTTGTGATCTCACAAAGGCATTTGACTGCGTTGATCACAAAATACTGTTGAGAGAACTTCAGCTGTACGGATGCCGAGGAGTGACTCTCACATCTTTCGAGTCATATCTTTCTGGGCGATATCAGATGGTTAAAACAACGGAACTATCAAATGAAAAAGGAAATCTCATCAGGAGTTCCGCAAGGATCTGTGCTCGGACCTATTCTCTTCCTGTAATATGTTAACGACCTCACTAAAACCATTGTTTATATAGAAGATAGTTAGTCAACCTTATGGGATTATAATTGGATCAAAATGGATGCGACATGTAGATGGCGATAGTGAGCTCGCATCCAAGTCATGTCGTAACTTCAGTAATCTGGCCTACAAGTCATGTCGTAACTTGATTGAAACAATGGGACAGCATTAAAGTCAGGGTTTTTTGAAGAAACCTGCATCGAAATGACGTGAAATATTCATGTTTGTAACTAATCACGCTGGATGACACTCGCGTTTGGGTCCAATACCTTTTCCACAGGCATTGACTAACTATCTTCTATTTAAACAATGCTAAAACCCAGATTTTTGCTAAATTCACTCTCTTTGCAGATGATACCACCGTACTGTGAAAAAGCAAGAAGACCAGGGAGTTGCACGATATAATAACAGAAGAATTGAAATCTGTGACAGAGTGGTGCGATGCAAATAAATTACCTTTTAATGCCGAAAGAACCCATTTAATGTCCTTCAGATGCGCAATTGATGAACCTTCGTTTGGTCAAGGTGTCATAGGAAATACAGATTGCACTAAAGGACCCCGCACAAATCAAATGAAAAATGGATCCTTGTCAAATTTGCAGAAATTTGGATATGTTGTAGTTTATACCCTTCTGGTCAAAAGTCTCCATTGGCCCAAGATCTGAAAATGGACAGTCAAGGAAAGTCAAAAGTTGCAACTTATGTTAATCTCTCAAGCGATCATATTTGATTTTGACCTTGTATAATGGCGATGACTTTGTTCAGTTTTGACAGGAATAATATCAATTTCTGAATTGTCAATAAATGTCAAGTTTCTACAAATGCTGATGTTTTGAAGATTCTTACTTGCATTATTTTGAATAATATGGCTTTTTGAAGAAAATGCCGACAAATGTGAAATCGCCATACGCAGACGAGAGCGGTTGAATAGACCATCCAGAGTAAGAGATGCAAATTCTTTCTCTATTGTCGCGTGAGAGATCTGCACTAGTCGCAACTTTTGACCATCGATACCTGAAAAACTGGCTAAAATTCCGTTGACCGGGCGATACAAGCTATCAAAAAAATTTTTTTGGGACTTACGTAGTTTGACCTCCTGAATAAAAAATTCCAATGAAATTTTTGGCGGTCTCAAGTAATTTCGGAGATACAGGCCTTTTTTTTGAATGAAAACTGGCATTTTCTAGCACACGTTTCTTCTTCGAAAAACACACTCAAATGCCTCCTGATTTTCACCAGCTCATTATACACACCCTAATTCACCAGTTTTACACTTTTTTTTTGAAAACAGTTTTTTATTAACAAATTCTACTTTATTTTAGCAATAACAAAATCAATAAATTCATGCTTTTTTGTTTAGTTAATATCTGTCAGGTTGGTAACAATGGAATTGACGTAAGGGTGAAGCGACATTGCCAGTGTGATTCCAGAAATATTCAATTCACGTATAAAGTCTTGTTCATACCCTCGCGAATTTCGCAGTTTTTCTGCGAATAAAATGTCTGCCGACATGGTTCTGCATCGACGATTGGTCCGGCATGACTGGCAGCCATTTTATTCGCAGAAAAATTGCGAAATTCGCGAGGGTTTGAACAAGACTTAACATGGAATATTTTAGTGAATGAGTAAGAAAAATTAGTTGATAACCACAACATTTTCCTATCAACACTTTAACTGCACCTTTGAAACAATGGTACTTATACTGTTTCTAAATGACTAGCAAAATTCAAAGGACGAGACAGATCACGGAAATGTGCGCAAACATAACATGAATACACATGCGCACAAAAAATAATTAGCACTTTTCACATAAAATGAACCTACTTCAATGACTATAACTTATCCCGACAGACCCGATCTCATGCAAACCCAACCGAACTTACCCGACTATACAATACAGTTAGGTTGCGTCTTTTCTATCTGTTTGCGCATGCGCACTTACCAAAAATGAATGTTTGTGATCCGACACGTTTATTAAAGTAATTATTTGTTCGCAAAAAATGCCTCCTAGCTCTGTCTATTTAAAAATATCTTTTGTGCATTCAAAATATTAATACCAATACTTTTTCCAAATCCTGTTCTCACAACGAAATGGCTTGTTTCATAACAATGGTAACAATGTCTTTCATTGAATCAACAACAGCGAGTCTTAAAAACTTTACAATACAATGCGACGTTGTCAGATTCCCTAAAATTCCTGAATACTGAATACTCATGAATATGAAGTGTTTGTAGTGGGTAGTTTTCAGAAGTATTGGCGCCCTAGAGACTGGCACTTTTTTCACAAATAATAATAATAATGATAGTTCCTCATAAACACTCGAAGAGTGAACCATTCTTAGTGAAGATATTCAGCAAGAAATACGTAAGCAAAGCGATCACGCGCATTCCTATTAGTACTTTGTAACTAATGAAAGAAATATTCAATTCACGTATCACATAGAATGTTTTAGTGAATGAGTATGAAAAATGAGTTAATATAACCACAACTTGTTCCCATCAATACTCTGACTGCACATTGGAAACAATGGTACTCAAACTGTTTCTAAATGACTAGCAAAATTCAAAAGAACGAGACAGATCATGGAAATGTGCGCAAACAAATATGAATATACATGCACACAAAGAAATTAAATACCAAGAATTTTTCTTCAATCCAGTTATCTGACAACGAAATGGCTTTTCTCATAACAGAGTAGCCAGTATCAATGTCTTTTACTGACTCAACAACAACAATGAGTCTTAATAACTTTATAAGAGTACAATGCAACGTTTTCAGTTTCCCTAAAACTCCTGCATACTGAATACTCATGAATATGAAATGTTTGAAGTGAATAGTTTTCGGAAGTATTAGCGCCCTAGGGACAGGCAATTTTTTCATCAATAATAATAATAATAATAAGAGTTCCTAATAAACACTCGAAGAGTGAACCATTCTTAGTAAAGATATTCAGTAAGAAATATGCAAGCAAAGCGATCACGCGCATTCCTATTACTACTTTTGTAACTTATGTAACTTATCTCTTACTTCTTGGTGAAGATATCTGCGAGACAGACACGAGCGCGCGCATTTCCATTACTACTTTGTCGATTTCTGTCAACTTTGAGTAGAAATCCTCATACCTTATCTGTTAGTGAACAAGACCAGAAATACGCGAGCGAAGCGAGTGCGCTCGCCTATCACTACTTTGTCGATTTCTGTCAACTCTGAGTAGAAATCTTCATATCTTATCTGTTAGTGAACAAGACCAGAAATACGCGAGCGCGCGCGTTCCCATCACTGCTGAAAACACTCATTTCTTCAACTAGCCAACATGTGAAAAAGGTACAGAAGGTTCAAAATTCATGCCTACGATTGATATATGGAATTCGTATCTAAATATGAAACAATCTCTTATAAATTGATTGAAATTGGTTGGTAAAATATGAAGAATAGAAGGATTCATCATGCTGCCAACTCATTCCGCAAAATATTATCAACCAAAATTCCACTATACCTTCATCAAAAAATCATGCCAAGCACCGCAGTGATGTTCACACCTTGAATATGAGGTTCAAAGGTACACTAACACCACCTACATTTGAAACAGAACAGTTCAAGAAGTCACTCAGTTATCAAACGAAAACAAAGGAAGAGGTGGATCGAAGCCCCTCTCATGCACCACGGGAAAACATTCATTAAAGAACCGACAAAACACAAAACTGAAGAACTACTCGAACTGAGCAGGAATCAAGGTTGAACGATAACGGGCCTCCTCACTGGTCACAGCCCAATGAGAAAACACCTACACAAAATGGGGCTGTACAACGGAGAACTTTCCTGCAGACGATGTGGTAAAAGGACAGAAACAGCCAAACACGTACAGTCAGAATGCGAGGCATTAGACCGCAAGAGACAGGCAATATTCGGGAAACCCAGGCTAACTCCCGAAGATAACAACAGTCAACCGGTGAAGAACCTGTACAGACTGCTACAGGGGACTAGAGTTACGGAGTGGGTGCTACGAATAAGAATATACAGGGTGGGTCACGGTCGATGGTACCTTAGACGTTTACGGAGAACGGGAAATAGGATCATTCTGAAAATTTGGTTTCTCAAGTAGTTGGTCTTGGTCTATCGATTAAAATATTTTTAGCAATGCAGCGTTGCCGCTTATACCAGAAAGTAGCAGCATCTTTGTTATTTCAAATCGGTCACCCTGTATATTACCGCAATTTTGAACTTGTCATTCCTTCCTGATTATTTCTGCCACATACTCTCCTATACCTATCTCTAACGGTTTTTGAGATATTGGTTATTTTCCATATTTTTTATCCAAAACATAGCTCGAATTGAATGTTTAGTTCTGCGGTATTTGAATTCTTAGTAAGTTGCAATTTTGTGTTTAGTTCATCAAGATCATGTACATTGATTCTGTATAGAGAAGTTTGTTCTGCGTTATACAGGGTCTTTCAAAATTCATGATCTTACTGCTGGATACGAAAACAGTTGAAAGTGCGTTTTTCAAATGGAACATCCTGCATATTATGAAATATCCTGAAAGATGACTGAATTCCCTTCGAATTGATATATCATATTCCAATACCTTAATAGCCAGAATTCTGAGATAATAGCAATTTTCACTTGTAATCTCCCAAGTGCTTGAATTATTGCCGGAAATTTTTCGAGGACATGAATTTTCTTTGAAAATTCATGTACGAGATAAATTTACGGCAATTAATTCAAGCACGAGGGGGATTCGGTAAGAAAATTTCACACGGAGAAATGAAAATCATCCAACAATTCATAAGAAATAACTAACGATGGTTTCACCTGAACTATTTATAACCACTGAAATATTGATATGTAAATTACTTTACAAAATTTTCATCAATAAATTTGGAACAAAAAAAAAAGTTGTGTTCTTATCGTGGATTGAACCATCGACCTAGCGACTCATAGGCCGCAACACTACCGCTTAGCTACGGGACTTGTGATAAAAACTTGTGACAAATGGTGTATTGAACTTCTTCTGAAATATGATTTCAGAATTGACAATTTCTGCAATAATCATGGAGAAAATATTTTCAGACACATTCCAAATACTAGACCTACATTTGTACATTGAAGCAAAATATCAACTTGTCACATGTCAAATGTTTCACAGAATAATTTCCACTTATTAATTTCGCCCAGGGTACCCAGGAGGATAAAAATTTCCGGAAATTTTCAGGGTTGCCATGGTATCTAAACAAGAACGAATTTTTTGATTGGCTACAAAAGTGAGGTGTGAAATTTTCAAAAAAAAAATCGATTTATTTTTCTCATATTCATCTAAGGTATGGTAGGTACATGACATTATGTAAATTTGACATTTAGTGCACTATTAGTAATACCGTTGTGTGTTTCTTAACGAAAGTGACTCAAAAATAATTGAAATGGAGGGAAATAACTATTCAAACGAAGTTCTGATGAAATTGTTTATTCTTCATTGGAAATGTGAGGGAATTATAGCAAGAACGTGCAGAAAATTCAATGAAACGTACCCTGATTTACAACCAATGAACAAAAGGAAGTTTGTACGATTACAACATAATTTCATTAATTATCTGTCAAAAATTAGAAATCGTTGACAATAAATTTTCAAAATGCCGATCATTGGCTTCCAAACATTTCAAAATCCGGGTATTTGGAGATACAGTTGTAGCACTCCTTATTTCACTGGCATCTAGCTCTTCAGTGCAGTTGATCACTCGTTGACGCAGGTCTTGTGCACTGTGTGCACCCTCGTCGCTTCGCGACTCGTGTAATTTTCAAAAAATTCATGTTCTCGAAAAATTTCCGGCAATAATTCAAGCACTTGGGAGATAACAAATGATAATTGCTATTATCTCGGAGTTCTGGCTATTTAGGTATAGGAACATGATATATCAATTCGAAGGGAATTTAGTCATCTTTCAGAATATTCTATAATATATAGGATGTTCCTTTTAAAAAAACGCACTTTCAACCCTTTTCGTATCTAGCAGTAAGATCATGAATTTTGAACGACCCTGTATAACGCAAAACAAACTTCTCTATACAGAATCAATGTACATGATTTTGATGAACTAAACACAAAATTGCAACTTTCTAAGAATCCAAATACCGCAGAAATAAACATTCAATTCGAGCTATGTTTTGGATAAAAAATATGGAAAATAACCTATATCTCAAAAACCGTTAGAGATAGGTATAGCGGAGTATGAGGCAGTAATAATCAAAAAGGAATGACAAGTTCAAAAATGCGGTAATATACAGGGTGACCCATTCGAAATAACAAAGATGCTGCTACTTTCTGGTATAAGTGGCAACGCTGCATTGCTGAAAATATTTTATATCGATAGACCAAGAGTAACTACTTCAGAAACCAAATTTTCAGAATGATCCTTTGTCCCGTTCTCCGTAAACGTCTAAGGTACCATCGACCGTGACCCACCCTGTATAGTGGTGGAATAGAATGTTCTGTGGAACAGCATGAAACTATCCAGGACAAATGATAAAACTCAAATAAAGTTTTACATCATAGTATCATATTATTATGTCATTATGCCTGTTACTAATGAAAGTATTTATGCTGTAACAAAGTAATTTAAGCTGACGAATTGGATTTGACCCTTAATTAACATACCTGCAAACTTGCTACTCTAAATTATTCTCTGGGAGGTTAGTGGGACAAGAAAATAGCATCAGCCTGTAGAATCATACACAAAGTTCTAGGAACAGTGGCCAAATTGAGGCCGTTGTTCCTGAAATTTCCGTCAGATACAGAAAATAATAACAAAGATTTCATGTTCCACTGAAAATCAATTAAATTCTGCCTCGATTGCTTTTCAGTCACATTCATCTTCGTTCCAAGTAATGACATCGCTTTTTTATTCCTGATAATTATTCTTTTTCCGTTAACAAGTGACACGAGCTTTTCAGTCTCTTCTCGCTTGAATACACCCAAGAGAATATAAACAATAAATACTTCGTAAGAGTTTAGACTACAGAATCCACACAAAGCGAAAATATGCAGTGTTGCCACTTTTATCTGGTAGATATTTCATCTAGCAAATTGTTATCTACAACTTTATCAATAACTGGTCCTAAGAGTCAGACTAATACTATATTTTACCCAACAATCAGGAATATTTGTTGTAGTTTCTCTGATGTTGGATATAAAAATATGTGAAAGCTTTTTCTTTTCTTTCACTTGCTGCATTATTCCACTATTTCTTCTCAACCTGCAACCCCTCAACCTTATTTTTCTTACTCCGTGAAATAAACGAGTATTAGTTTTAGTAGAATTCTTCTGGACTTCCATTGTCTAGAAACAAAGAAAATAAATTCTTTGCATGTGTTTGAATGCGACAAGATATCTCCAGAAGAATTCTACTAACACTAATACATTGTCAATCACTTTCAAACAAACGAGTATTAGTTTACCGAGGAGCTTTGAAAAAACATACAGGGTGTTCACAAATGGCACTTGCAATGTCTGCCTCTCGTATAATTGGACAAATTGATAAAAGGAATCATGATGGACCTGATGATTATTCGAAATAAAGGAAGTTGAAACAAAATAAATTATTTTATTCGATAACTTCAAAACGGATGGATAAATTAATTTGAAATTCAGCAAAGTCATTTTCAAAAGTGAAATGATCTATTTAAGTAAAAAGCATGTTCCATATCTATATCCAGTGGTGTGCAGTAATTTTTTTCTATTAGGTAATTAACAGATTTTACGTGAAAAACAAATAACCTTCACAAACCTACCTAGAAAATCGCAATCAACTAATAAAAACTAACTTCCTTTCTCGAATTGAGGCAACTCAATGTGGTGTTCCACAGGATTCAGTACTCGGTCCCACACTGTTCCTACTTTATATAAACGATCTTACAAAGATCAATATTTCTGGGAAGTATACATTATTTGCCGACGATACAACCATACTTTGGCATGATTAAAATGAGCACTCATTACATCATAATATTCAGGTAGACTTAGAACTAATAAAATCCTGGTGTGATGATAACTTGCTTGTTTTCAACGTCCCTAAAACAAATTTACTATCTTTCCGTTTCGAGATTTCGACCCTGAACTTAGGCACTAATAACATCGAAAACGTCTCCTACACCAAATTTCTTGGACTACACATTGATAAGAAATTGAAATTCAGCGAGCATGTCACCAAACTATGCAATAAAATGTCTTCCGGATGCTATGCCATTAGGATAATATCGCGTCATCTGGGTTATACTGCTGCTAAGACAGCCTATTATGCTATTATAGAATCACATCTGCTCTATGGTATAGCATTCTGGGGAGTGTGCAGCAAACAATTAATGCAGATGGTACAAGTCACTCAAAAATGGGCCATTAGGGCTCTCTGTAAAGTAAATCCGCGAGATTCTTGTAGAGAGCTTTTCATAAACCACAGAATCCTCACTGTCACGGCAATATTTATTTTAGAAACCACCTGCTTAATTCACAAAAATCGTAACAAATATATTACAATGTTATCAATACATAATACTCGCTCATCACAAAAAATGACTTAACCATTACTATTGCCAAAAAATAATCTTGTTAAAGAATCCATTATCTATAACGGGCTAAAAATTTACAATTATTTACCACCACGAGTAAGGGAAATTGAAGCATTTGGATTATTTAAAAAAAAAGTTAAAGAATTGCTATATACTCACCCCTTCTACAATATGGAAGAATATTTTAGTTGTGAAAACTTATGACAACAATAATGTTAAATATGTCCCTTCTTTTTGAAACGACTGATATGTTTGCATCTGTTGGACTTCTTATTTATTCTATGTATACAAATTTTAATGTCTTTAGTACCAGTACCAGTATTTTATTGTATTTTATTGTATTTTATTGTATTTTATTGTATTTCATTGTATTTTGTATTTTGTATTTTGTATTTTGTATTTTGTATTTTGTATTTTGTATTTTGTATTTTGTATTTTGTATTTTGTATTTTGTATTTTGTATTTTGTATTTTGTATTTTGTATTTTGTATTTTGTATTTTGTATTTTGTATTTTTTATTTTTTATTTTATGATCCATTATTAATATTGTTCTTCATCTTTGAATTTGCGATACATGACTTTGTCGATAAGATTGTTTATCTTCTGACAATAAAGCATATTTTGATTGATTGATTGAAACCGATAATTTTGTGGTTTTAAGGATATTTAATGTATTTATGGAGTCTGCAAGATCGCTTTTTATTAGTAAAATAACCAACAATAATTTTTTTTTGGTTTCTTTAATAATTTCTTCTTGATTTTTTATTACCACTAGACTTCCGCTAATTAAAAAATGTAACAGCATGTAATTTTGGAGATGCTCATGAAATATTGAGATGAGATTGTTAAAAAATATTTTTCCCCAACCATTGTTTTCATTAACAAATTAAAAATTACAATGAAAGTAACACAAAATTTACAAAACTAAATAATATCCGATGCAAACCTAATTTTCTACTAAACAACCAAGAGATTACAATAGATGTTCAGAATTTCGACCATTTACATGTATACATAATATGCAACGTTTTCTCATTGAAGGTCGCATACCTTGGAAAGACTCGCGATTGCTAGAAATAATTTCTGTAGCCTCATGGACTATTGCTATCAGTTCCTCCTCCATGTCTACTTCAATATCGTACACAAGGTACTTCATGTAACCCTACAAAAAAATCAATTGAATTCAAATACGGTAACCTCGCCGGCCACAAATTAAGTCCACCTCGCCCTACGGAATTTTTGGGTTAGAAGTTGTCTGACAACTAGAGAATAATGTACAGATTATGCTGAAACCATAGATTACTCATATTTGCTCTCATATGTAATGGTGCAACGTCATTTGATCAGTCAGGCAGAATTTTTCTCAAAAATTTTAGGCAAATATCGCCATTGAGTATTAGGTAATAAATATGGACGCACTATACAATCTACAAGAATGTCAGCCCCCGCGTTGAAGAAGAATTTTGCATGAAACCCTGTTTTCTAATAACATATGGATATTCGTTAGCCCACATGGCTATTCCTTGAATTGAAAATTACTTGTGTGAATTTGACATCAACAGTAAATAAGACAAATTCGATAAATTGCCTATATTCCAAACATTTCTACCTGTAACAATTGGCAAATGCCACTCTCTGAGGGTGATCTGTTGGTTTTAGAACATTAACTCGGTTATACTTATAAGGATTCAACTGTACATTCACAACTTTCCACGCAGTTTTGCTACTTACATATAAAAAGAAATGTAAGCACGCTATAACCAAGCCTATTAGTACATATCTTTACATGAACTTTCTGTCCTGAATTCTCTCACAAATATATTTTTATTGGATTGAAACGTTAATTTGGAAACCTTACTTTCCATATTGAGTTCAAATTCATTTCTTCGTGATCAGCATGTTCAGTTTTTATGTTATCATTCACTATTGGGAAGTAAGTTTGAAAAAAAAAAATTAGAATTTTAATCTGAAAACTCAGGAACAAGTGTTGCAAAGTCTTGATGGTTGAACATTTTTTTGAAAAAATAGCACAAGCTTGATTTTTCATTTAATTAATGAATTTAAACCCTCGTCCAATCGTCGTGAATTTTGTGAGTAATATGAAAAAAAGTGAAATATTGGGTGTCAGAAAATTGCTTAAAAAGAGTGAAGTTTCTATTTTTGAGGACTTATGCAAACACAAATTCCTTTTGCTGAAGAAAGCTAAAGATAAAGTAGGGCCAAAGAACGCTTGGTCCCTTGGAGGCAAAATTTATGTATGGAATGACAA
The DNA here is from genome assembly GCA_944452925.2 of Chrysolina oricalcia. Classification (NCBI taxonomy): domain Eukaryota; kingdom Metazoa; phylum Arthropoda; class Insecta; order Coleoptera; family Chrysomelidae; genus Chrysolina; species Chrysolina oricalcia. The sequence goes on from OX101822.2 coordinate 55,782,977, forward strand.
ATGCAAGGAGAAAATCCTAATTAAAAACGAGCGTGATATTATGGACCTTGATGCCTGATCTATGGAAATTCTTTTATACCTACATTTTTTTTTTTTTTTCCCGATCGTGTCGGACTGGTAAAGAAAAAACTCTGTAATTTCTTTAAACGTTAAAGTCATTAATATTATTTTCTCAATTCCTATTCATGGATATATATTACTTTTTTGATAATTATTTTAGAAACAATAAAAAGTGTGAAACGAATTTAGTTCATAAATTATTGTATTTAGAGGAGCTCTTACTGAAGTCGTAATATAATATGCCTCGATATGAATATATTAATTTTTCTCACTTCAATGTGAGATCTTTGTTTACAGGGTTTGATATGTTTGCTGACTTTTTGACAGAAGAATCATTAGATGTCTGCAGTATTTCAGAAACCTGGCTAACCGGGTCATTTTCTAGTCAATCTATCAGAATGCAAGATTACAACTTGATACGAAAAGATCGCCAAGGTAAGAAAGGTGGGGGTTTAGCTTTCTATATAAAAAAAAATCTGAAATATAAAGTGATTGACGATGGAAGTAATACCAATAGCACCTTAGAGACGCTTTGGATGAGTATGAATATCGCTGGAAAAAAAATTTGTTTTGGAACGTTGTACAGACCTCCCTCCGGTAATTTAACCAGCTGTTTAGTTGATTTAGAAAACACTTTATCGCAAGTATTGCCCAAATATGATTGTATAGTACTAGGTGGAGACTTCAATGTTGATATTCTCGATCAGTCCAACAGTAACACGAAACAACTTTTGAATTTTTTCGATAGATATAATTTATTTCAACAATGTAAGGAACCCACTAGAATCACAGCTACAAGCAGAACTTGCATTGATCTTATAATCTCATCAGACCCTGATATTGTTGAAAATGTATCTGTCTTCAATATGGATGGCATTTCAGACCACCATCTTGTTAAATGTGAATTAAAGTGCAAAAAGGAAAAATTTCAGTCAAAGTTTGTCAGCTTTCGCGATTTTTCTAAATTTGATCACAACATGTTCTTAACAAACTTGCACTCAATTGATTGGGACTATATATTCGATATGGACAATGTTGATGAGATGGTTATATTCTGGAATGAAAACATTAATCATTTATTCAATATACACGCACCTATTATAACCAAACGCGTGACGAAACCTCCGGCCCCATGGCTCACCGCCAATACGAAACTACTTACAAAGCTAAAAAAGAAGTTATTCAATAATTATAAACGTCTCAGGACAGAAGAGACATTCAAAGAGTATAAAGATTTGAGAAATTTCGTCAATACATGCATTGAAGCTGAAAAAAAGGCCTTTTTACAGCATAAATTCAAATCAGATCCCAAACTTTTTTGGAAATCACTAAAATCTTCAAACATAATAAAAGATTCGCGTGGTAGTGCCTGTGATATTGATCCGTACTCTTTCAATGACTACTTCTTGAATTCTGTCCCCAATCTTCCCCTACCGAATGATCATCTTCTTAACAAGTATAACACTAAGTATCCAGACTTAGAAAAAACATTTCAATTAAATAATGTTACACAAAGAGATGTAGAAATGGCTTTAGGCAAAATTAAAACACATGCCAAAGGATCGGATGATATCAATCTCAAAATGCTTGATTTACTGTTTCCATCACTAACTCCCTTCTTGGTACATATAATTAATACTTGCTTCAAGAAAGGTTCATTTCCAAAAGCCTGGAAAGATGCCAATGTTATACCCATTCCTAAAATTGATAATCCAGATAATATAACACAATTTCGCCCAATCAGCATATTACCTACTATCTCTAAAGTAATAGAACGACTAGTATCTGATCAACTGACATACTATCTAACTGAGAATAAAATATTATCAGAAATTCAATCAGGTTTCAGGAAAAATCATAGCACTACTACAGCGTTGCTCAAAGTAACGGACGATATCTTCAAATCTATTGATGAAAGAAAGAACACCTGCCTTATTCTGCTCGACTTTAGTAAGGCATTTGATACCTTGGACCATGGAATTTTACTGAAAAAATTGAAATATTTTGGTTTGGATGATACTTCTGTTAGTTTCTTCCAGAATTATCTAAGTGAAAGACGTCAGAGGGTGGTGATTGGGGATAAACAGTCTAGTTATGAAACAATTTCTAGGGGTGTTCCGCAGGGAAGCATATTGGGCCCGCTACTGTTTTCTGTTTATACAGCAGACTTCGCGTCTTTTTTGAAGAACTGTCACTCGCACCAATATGCTGATGATACTCAATTATACAATTCATTTTCGTTATCAGAAAGTTTTCTTGCGAGTGTTGCTATTAACGAAGACCTAAAGGTGATCGCTTCAGTTTCAGAATCTCACAAACTGTTACTGAATGAATCGAAAACAGAATTGATGATATTTGGAAATAACAGTGACGAGATATCCACGGACCCCAACTATGAAATAAAATTGAACGGAAAAAAGCTGAACATTGTGAAACATTGTAGAAATCTTGGCCTATATCTTGATTCAACTCTCAGATTCGAAAAGCATGTTGCTCATCTTGTTAAACATAGTTATTATACTTTAAAACTCCTTTATATGAAGCGACTTTATCTCACTAATGATATAAAGTGGACTCTATGTGACTCGTTGATTCTGTCGCGACTTGCCTACTGCTCCGAAATATATTGGCCATCCTTATTAGCGAAAGACAAGTATACTCTGCAAAAAATACAGAACTCTTGCATAAGGTACTCATATGGGCTCAGGAAATATGACCATATATCCCGAACTTATAAGGATATGAAAATACTGAATTTGGAAGAGATGTTCACTATCCGACTTGCTGGGTTGGTTTATCGAATTAATCAACACGAAACTCCTGCATACCTCGTGAATAAACTGAAAAAACTTGGCGACTTTCATCACTGTCCAACCAGAAGTAGAGAATTGTACAGCGTTCCAAGGCATTTTTCAACTCAATTTAAACGTAGTTTTTCATATAATGCAGTCAATATTTATAATATGATTCCCACAGAAATTAAATATCTCAGAACTTGGAACAATTTCAAAAAACATATCAAATCCTGGATTCTGTCCGAAAGACAAACTATTTTATATGATTTATAATTTTTACTTATATTACCTACCTACTTTGTAATCTCTATTTATAGCACTAATCTCTATTTATAGCACTATTCTGTTATATACTCATATAATATTTACTGTCAAAATTATTTTCAAAATTCTATACTTGTTTGTTGGTTACATGGAAGAGCGGTCTTGACTGAATGTCGCCAACACATTGCAAATTTTGTACTATTAATATTTTCTCATAATAAAGACGCTATTATTATTATTATTATTAAATGAATAATTCAAAATACTCCAAATTATATTGTAATAATTGTGAAGTTCGAATAACAATAAGACTGAAAAAAAGAGATTTGGTACATGATCGAACATCACAAAATACGTTGTTTTGAACAATTCATTGCCCTACATTTCAGTATGACGTCGTTCGCGATCGATACAAACGACGGTTCTTCTGCATACGTCTTCGACGGCATTTCTTACAAATTGGGGTTTCATATTTGCGCAGCACTCTCGAATTGTATTTTCCAAATGCTGAATGATCCCTACATTCGATTACAAAAACAGGATATTCTTCAGCAACGGCAATTTTGGGAACTCACTTTTCCATATGAAAAGAAGGTTACTCCATCTGTGCACAAAATGTTACACAAAAATCGAGAATCCTCTTCTCTTTCTCCTTGAGAGCAGAAAAAACCCCAATTGGATATAAAAATCTCGTTTTTTTAATGTATCAATAAATTTGGGTTTGTAAGCCAGATATTTATTTTTCAGTAAAAGGACCCCCACATTTTATAGGTAAAATGGTTCTCTGTGAAATTGTCCGAGTTTTCAGTACATCGTAGTATTCGATGTACTGATTGAACGTGCAGAATCCCAAATTTCGTTGATGGATAGATTTTGAAATAAAGTTAAAAATCAGTAATTTTTATTTAATTATTTTCTCGGTCTTTGTAAGTGCCAACTGCTTTTTTTCATTCTCATCATCAACTTACCTTCATATTACTGAATATAATTCAGATGGTGCAGATTATATCATTATGTACAGAGTGAAAAATAAAAACATTTCAGTAATTTCTGAAAATTCGATGTAATAATGAAATATTCATAAAATTATTTTGGCATGCAATATACTATTCTCATTCCATCATTGATCTCAATTCATACATTTCGTACAGGGTGATTAGAATAATTGGTGAAATATATGGCCGGTTCTTTCGTACATATCACGTATACTGAAGTTAATTATCATCCTCCGAAGATAGCTGATACCGTATAAACACGATTTCGTTGGAATATACCGGGTGGCTACGGTAGTTATGCCTACGGAATATCTCAGTTATTGTATGAAGTAGGTTTGTGAAATTTGGAACGTCGATATAATGACATAAGAGCTAGAATTTGAGCATATTGACATGTCGAAGTTAACTTCCGATCTGACCGGAAGTAACATCAACTTTCTTATTTTGAATGGAAACCCTATTTTTTTTCTTTTCGCTTTATTCAGCATTCAATTCCCTTTCTAATGACATATCACAAGTTGGTATCTAACCAGAAACTAGATCAGAAAAAAATTATTATTGAAATTCACCGAGTATGCCGTGGAAGCAAAATGAAAGCCAAAAATTGAAAAGTTGGCTATGGAAACCATACGTCACTTGATAACAGTTGCTACCACTGTGATATTTTATTTTCATTCGTCGGCGTTATAAAAAGCCGCCAAAAAAAATATTTGAAAAATTGGGAAAAAAACAATACTCTGTAGGTCCATAACTTAAATAGGAACATACAACTTTTTCTTGCCCGTACTATTCAGCATACCAATTCCTTTCTAATGATATAATAGAAAGTAATTTTTTGAAATGAAATACCAAAAAATCCAATTATTATTCTTCAAATAACGAAAAAACAGATTTATCGAAAAAAAAATTCAAATTGATAGGATTAAAGATAAAATAAATTCAAAACAAATGTTCGAAATGCATTCCCTCAGCGTCAATACATTTATTGACTCTGGTGATATTTTCATGTAAAACGTTTCTCAACATTTGGGGCGTGATATCTTGGAAAGCTCTACGAATTTTTACTTCTAGCTCATGTAGAGTTGTAGGCTGTGTGGAATACACCCTATTTTTAAGATGCCCCCATAGAAAAAAGTCGCACGGAGTAAGATCAGGTGACCTTGGTGGCCACCTGACTGAACCATGGGTTGTTATAAGTCTCTCTTGAAAGCGATTTTGAAGATAATTTCTCGCTATTCTTGAATTATGCGGAGGGGCGCCATTTTGCTGGAAGTACATTCTCTCAGTTATTTCCGCTGGTAGGTTGTTAATGAATTCCGAAATTTCATTCGTTAAAAAATTAATGTATCTCTCTCCGGTTAGTTGGCCTTGAAAAAGAATGGGGCCAACAAGATGAGTTCCAACTATTCCTGCCCAAACATTCACACCAAATCTCTCCTGGAAGCCGCCTTGTCGAAACCGGTGCTCGTTTGCTATCGCCCAGTACCTGGAACAAAAGACCGTTCACACTTTTAGCACTTTACACTTCGACTATCGACAATAATCCAAATAAAGTACAGTACCTACCTTGTATTATTCCTGTTAAATAATCCATTGTTGGTAAATCTTGATTCGTCCGTAAACAAGATATAATAGTTAAATAGGTGATTCTCAGCATTTTGTCGAAGAAACCAATTACAATATTCCAGGCGCCTTTCACCGTCATTTTCATACAAATGTTGATGCAACTGATACTTGAAGGATTTCAATCGATGTTTTTTCAAAATTTTCCTATCAGAGTCCTTACTTATAGCTAATTCGGCGCCAATCTGCCTTGAGGAAATTGTACTAAAGCTAATACATTAATTTCAGTTTCCTCATTAATAACAAATGCTTCTTGGTCTTCGTGAACATCAGGCTCAGTTCTTAATTTTTCTTCAAGCCACTGGAAATACCTTCTTGACGGTTGCTGCCTCCCTGGATATCGCTCTAAATACAATCGTTCAGCTGCCTAAGAATTTTTGAAACATTCACCATAAATGAGAAGCATGTCAATTTGTTCGGTTCGTGAATAACGGGGCATTTTTTGAATATTCCACTAACTGATTTCGATTTCCAAACCCTTTTAAAATGGCAGAATCAAAAACACTACTTCGAACGTCAAAATAATATGGATAGCAGCGTTCGTGACAGCTCTCATTTCTTTTTTGTTTCATTCCAAAATACATCTTAATCAGCCTACTTGTTAATATTTTGGTTCGAATGATTATTGCAATGGAATGATTATTCTGAATAGCACAAACATCGTCCATAGGTAGATATTAGAATATCTATGGATGATGGCACAGACCAAGTACGTTTATGTTCCTATTTAACCTAGAACCTACAGGATATAATTTATCATTACACATTATTTTTTATTTTATTTTTGCGTATGGCGATAATCTGTTTTGTTATTTGAAGAATAATAATTGGATTTTTCGGTATCTCAGTTCAAAAAATTATTTTCTATTATATTATTAGAAAGGAATGGTTATGCTGAATAGTACAGGCAAGAAAAAGTTGTATGTTCCTATTTAAGTTATGGACCTACAGAGTATTGTTTTTTTCCCAATTTTTCCAATATTTTTTTTGGCGGCTTTTTATAACGCCGACGAATGAAACTAAAATATCACAGTAGTAGCAACTGTTATCAAGTGACGTATGGTTTCCATAGCCAACTTTTCAATTTTTGACTTTCATTTTGCTTCCACGGCCTACTCGGTGAATTTCAATAATAATTTTTTTCTGATCTAGTTTCTGGTTAGATACCAACTTGTGATATGTCATTAGAAAGGGAATTGAATGCTGAATAAAGCGAAAAGAAAAAAAAATAGGGTTTCCATTTAAAATAAGAAAGTTGATGTTACTTCCGGTGAGACCGGAAATTAACTTCGACATGTCAATATGCTCAAATTCTAGCTCTTATGTCATTATATCGACGCTCCAAATTTCCCAAACCTACTTCATACAATAACTGAGATATTCCGTAGGCAATACTTCCGTAGCCACCCGGTATAGGGTGATCATGAACATTTTCGATGATAAAAATGACAAAATATCAACAATATCAACTGACTGAATATACGACACATCAGTTACTACCACTCAAGCATGAGCCAGATAAAATTCCTAATGTTTGGATAGTTTGACTCGCGCAATAGTGTATGAGGGAAATACTCATCACTGAAGGTGACAAGGAACAGCCTCAACCGAATCCACCTCCCCCGTAGCAGCGCTACGGTCCTCATACAACAAGAAAACCCTATCGGCTATCTGGTACATTTTGATTCTGTCGTTGACGGAAAGTGAAAGAAAAAGAAAAATCAATTAGTTCCGTCAGTGATAATTATACAACGACCTCTTAGGAAGTTGTATTATCTACGATTGCCCTCCAGCGGACCCCAACTTTTTTATTTGACGTTTTAGACCCATAGTTACTTCTAGGAAAATGATCCCCGTCGAAAAAAAATTTTTTTCGAAAATTCTGTCTGTCGGTCTGTCTGTCGGTCTGTCTGTCTGTAGCTTTTTTTTTGTGGTACTTTGGAACGCTCGCATTTCAAAACCCTTGGAGAAATTTTTTTTTTGCCATAGAAAAATCTGGAAAATTTTTACGGGGTTTTTCCGGTTTTTCATACTTCCCTCGATAGCGGTTCAGGAGTTAATTTTTTTCCTTTCATATTTCTTGAAAATATACGACTATATGCCCTACACAAGTGTATAGTTTTTGAGAAAGATCGGAAAATTATTACGGCTTTTCCAAGCGATTTTCCGAAAAGTGAAAAACCTGAAAATACGCCAAACCGATTGATGAAACTGAAATTAAAAAACTGCGATAGGTAGAGCTCAAATAGAGGAACAAAATATATGGAGACAATATTTCACCAAAATGTTCGGAAAACTGTGAAAACTCGAGAATACTCGAGAAAACTGAAAATAAATATTTGAAATTTGGAAATTATGAAATATCTCGAAAACGGTAGATTTTTCCGCAATTTACCAAGAAACCTTTTTTGACCGTTTCTAAAAAATCTACAAAAAATGTTTATACATTTTTTCTGTAAAATCAATAGTCCAGGAAATATTTCAAAAAAATGGAAAATCGAGATATTGACCGTACTAATGAAAAAAAATTAAATATTAAAATTGCTTTGGATGCATCTTTACAAGCCACATCGATATATCTAAACCATTTTTTTCCATCTCGAATTGAAAGTGGAAATTTTTTTTTTAAATGGAAAAAAAATTTGGAAAATATGAAAATTGCCAAAATCTCGCAAACCAAACAAGATATCGGAAAATTGTAGACCAACAATTATGTTGACCTTAAAATTTTCTATAAAAAGTTTCTAATAAGTTTTTTCATATCTTGAAAAAATATAGAGATATGGACTTGGAAATATTTGCCATTTCTTGTCTAGAAACACCAAAAACTCGAAGAATAAACGAGATATCGAAAAAATGTATATGAACAATTTCATAGTTTGCATAAAGTTCTACAAAAAGTTTTCATGAAATTTTTCCGTATCTTGAAAAAAAAAATTGCGATTTTTAAAAATTCGGGACTTAGAAAAAATTTCACATTTTTTATTAAAAACACAAAAAACTCGAAAACTAAACGAAATATCGAAAAAATGTATTCAAACATTTTCATTGAACTCAATTATGTCTACAGAAAGTTTTTATGAAATTTTTGCATAGTTTGGAAAATAAACAAAATATTCGATTTTCTTTAAAAAAAACAAAAAAAAACTCCAAGATGGCGATAGATTTTCAAGTATCACAGATGACCTTTTTTGATCATCTCATAAAAGTCTACAAAAAGTTTCCTTACATTTTTTCCGTAATATCAATAGTCTGGGAAATATCTTAAAAAAACGAAAAATTTGGGAGTTTTGCATATTTCTTCCTTCCCCCTTCGAATTTTTCCGGGCGCAAAGCGCCCGGATTTTTGAATATCCTATTTCCCCCTCCCTTCGAATTTTCCCGGGCGCGAAGCGCCCGGATTTTTAAATATTTCCTTCCCCCCTCCTTCGAATTTTCCCGTGCGCGAAGCGCACGGATTTTTGATTATTTACTTCCCCCCCTACTTCGAATTTTCTTCTGAATTTAAAAAATAAGACAGTCATGTATTGAAAACACGTAATTTTGTGGAAAATTATTCAAGACAGTCATGTACTGAAATCGCGTATTTTTGTGGGAAATTATTCAAGACAGTCATGTATTGAAAACGCGTATTTTTATGGAAAAATATTCAAGACAGTCATGTATTGAAAACGCGTTTTTTTATGGGAAATTAGTCTAGACAGTCATGTTGTGAAAACGCGTTTTTTTATGGAAAATTATTCAAGACAGTCATGTAGTGAAAACGCGTTCTTTCATGGAAAATTAGTCAAGACAGTCATGTATTGAAAACGCGTTTTTTTATGGGAAATTAGTCAAGACAGTCATGTATTGAAAACGCGTTTTTTATGGGAAAATAGTCAAGACAGTAATGTATTGAAAACGCGTTTTTTATGGGAAATTATTCAAGACAGTCATGTAGTGAAAGCGCGTTTTTTATGGGAAATTAGTGAAGACAGTCATGTATTGAAAACGCGTTTTTTTATGGGAAATTAGTCAAGACAGTCATGTAGTGAAAACGCGTTTTTTTTATGGGAAATTAGTCAAGTCAGTTATGTATTGAAAACGCGTTTTTTTATGGGAAATTAGTCAAGACAGTCATGTATTGAAAACGCGTTTTTTATGGAAAATTATTCAAGACAGTCATGTAGTGAAAACGCGGTTTTTTATGGGAAATTATTCAAGACAGTCATGTAGTGAAAACGCGTTTTTTTTATGGGAAATTAGTCAAGTCAGTTATGTATTGAAAACGCGTTTTTTTATGGGAAATTAGTCAAGACAGTCATGTATTGAAAACGCGTTTTTTATGGAAAATTATTCAAGACAGTCATGTAGTGAAAACGCGTTTTTTTTATGGGAAATTAGTCAAGTCAGTTATGTATTGAAAACGCGTTTTTTTATGGGAAATTAGTCAAGACAGTCATGTATTGAAAACGCGTTTTTTATGGAAAATTATTCAAGACAGTCATGTAGTGAAAACGCGGTTTTTTATGGGAAATTATTCAAGACAGTCATGTAGTGAAAACGCGTTTTTTATGGGAAATTATTCAAGACAGTCATGCGCGAGAGTTAACCGCCGGAGGCCAAGTCTGAGCGTTAGGTGGATCCTAGCGTAGGCGGATCCCACGCTCAGACTTGTTACCTTTACGTATCGAATTACCTATATTGATGACATATAATAGATGTCTATATAACCTGTGTTAGAAGTCCATTGTATCTCGAAGTGGAGTGGTATTGATTCAAAATCATCAATCAAAAATCAGTTTATTGAACATGTATTGAACCTATATCATTATCAGCGAATTAGACAATCATGGAGAAGAAAATTTGATACGGATTTATGAAATTAGGTGTCCCCACATTTCAAGAAAATTTAATTGGGGGTGGGTTAAATTATGGAGAGAAAAAATACATAATTAATATTATACTATGAAAAATTAAAATCACCACATTCTACCAACAATGGGAAACATGGTGACAGTGTTAAAAGGTTTGTCCAAGTGACAACAACCCTGGAACAAATAAGGGGGTTTGGGGGCCTTAAGCACTTTCTCCAAATCGAAATCAAAAATGGGCAACCACATGGATTAATGATCAACCAGAGGTAAAACTACGAGAGGTTAACTGTCTTGACAGTTAACCTCTTAATTATGTATTTTTTCTCTCCATAATTTACCCACCCCCATTTAATTCTGTTAAAATGTGGGTACACTTAATTTCATAAATCCGTATAAAATTTTCTTCTCCATAATTGTCTAATTCGCTGATGATGAACCTATATAGGTTCGAAACGTGTTCGATAATCTGATTTTTGATTGATGACTCCGCCATCACACTACAACAGATGAAATTATTAAATTGTAACGTTGACAACGGTACGTAGTTGTTTTCCTCGTATAAATAGGTCACAAGGTGAAATTTCCAAACGCTCGTCATTCGATCACCACATGTAATAAGTTTCCTAGAGACATATCATCCTATTTCACATGAAATATAATTGTTTTAATTTCACAGCTCTTGGTTTCCACGGATATCTCTGGAGAATTAATTAAATCCATAATTGTGTGGTTATCAAGGATTATTTACAATAAAATGGTTAATGTCACTTGGATGACAGCGTTTCTTCTTCCTATTTCGAATCGATTTGTTAAAGAAGACGATAGTTCTTCTTCCTATTACGATTCGAATTGTTGGAGTACGCTCACTACATTGATTTTGTTTACACAAACTTCTACTTTCATGGAAGAGAGAGAGAGGAAACTATGTTTGTTATGGTTTTTATGTAATTTTGAAAATCGCGGAATGCTAGTCTCTTTGATATGCTTCAATGACATGTGTAAGATAATTGATAGTAGTGGCAACAATGAAAGGAAATGTTTTTTCTTATTAAAATCAATTTTGGAGAGGACGGAAGTGTTTGAAACACCATTAGTCCATTTCTGACCTGGTAACGCTGAAGCTCGTTGGAGGTTGAATTTGAGTTTATTCAATTTTGGCAACCTACCTAATATTGCTGGAACACGCAAATGAGAGGTGAATATTATTATGTAATGTAGAGGTCTATTAAAGGTTACTCGCTTCACGAGATTTAAACATATAATAATTTTTTTGTAAAAGCACGCCTTCAAATTTCATTTTCTTTTTGCCATAGCTATGCCAGGAATTTACCAAAGATTGTAAGAGATAATTTACCAAAGACATTAGTCATAATTTACGAAAGACTTTAGACAGTAAATGGACTAATCGGCCAATTGCAATTTGAAGGCCAATTCAACAAAGTAAAATAAGCTCACATGGCTTTGTAAAGCTATGATGGTACTGTAAAGCCTGTGATGGTATTGTAAAGCCGGTGATGGTCTTGTGAAGCTATGATGGTATTGTAAAGCCTGTGATGGTACTGTAAAGCCTGTAATGTGTGATACATACAACTTGTAATGGTATTGTAAAGCCTGCCATGGTACTGTAAAGCCGAAGAGAATATTGGAGCAGACCCATCGCTAGAGATTTCCGTGGAATCATTGATTTATGGAGACCAAAAGGGAGCAACAAAACCAAAGTCGTGATTCCTTAGTAATTGTCTAATTGTGTAAGGTTTGAATGCATTCGGACTAGGTAAGAAAACTGATATAATTTCTTAAATCGCGACTTGGAGAACCCATTCTTTTGGTTGGTAACTTATCAAGATTCTATTATTATTATTATAATAGACAACTATTAAAATTATTAAATATTTATATTTTAATGTGTCTTTTGTTTGAAGTTGGGGTTGAATCTTTCTTTCAGCATAGTTAAGGTCTTTCTACAGAGATTGGCCTGGGAATAAGTTTTTGAAATCATTTATCAATGTAGATGGCGTCCAATAAACACCATAATTAATAAGAAACTCATTCTCTGTGCCACAAATTGGACCTTTTGAAAATCATCGAGTGACGTCGACTTACGCCCTTGCCTCCGAAAATCAAAAAGCTAGCCTGGCCAAATGTGTACCTAAGTTAAGGTTACAAAATAACTGTGGAGATGACTTCGAGTTTTTCTATATTGAGATGTCTATATGTTTCTATTGATAGCCAGCAAATATAAAAAATCATGGAAACTTCTATCCGAGTGGAACACGCATTGAAAACAAACCGTCGCTGCCCAGATTTAAATTCTCCTAGTAGAAATAAAAGCATTATATCAGTCATCTTCCTCTTTCCCAGATAGTTTGTTTTTTATTCCGACAAACTAAAGCCTAAACAAACAAAATTCACTTAACTATCTGTACCTCACATTATTAAATTCATATATCTGATGTGATCATCTTCACCCTCTGATATTTATTTTGATTTCCACATTCTCACGTTTCACTATTTGTGATAAATCTTGGCCACTGGTAGAATGTACGCGTGAACAAGTTCCTTCAACTCGTCATGTAAATGGTAATATAAGTTTCCCAATTAACAGCTATGAAACTAGTCATAGTAGGAAACTGCATTTTCAGGACAGTTTTGAGGAGAGAATGATGAATATATTGAATAATAATAGAGGAATTTCACCTAGTTAATCGTGAATCACAGGGTGGTTTCTGAAACGTTGATATTTTGGCATTTCTGTCATTGAAAATTTTCATGATCACAACGGAATCATGTTTATTCGGTATCAGCTATCTTCGGAGGATGATAATTCACTTCAATATACAGGATATGTACGAAAGAACCGGCCATATATTTCACCAATTTTTCAAATAACCCTATACGGAATGTATGAATTGTGATTAATTTCATTACTACATCGAATTTTCAGACATTTTACTAAAATGTTTTTATTTCTCACTCTGTACATAATGATATAATCTGCACCATCTGGATGATATTCAGTAATATGAAAGTACGTTGATGATAAGAAAGAAAAAATAATGCAGTTAGCACTTTCAAATCCTGAGAAAATAATTAAATGAAAATTACTTGAGATTGAATCTATCTATCCTTCAATGAACTTTGCGATTCTGCACGTTCAATCAGTACAACAAATGCTACAATATACTAAAAATTCAGACAATTTCACCTAGAACCATTTTACCTATAAACAGAGTCACATTCTGAGCACAATTTTCACTGCAGCTTGTTTCGCGGCAATTATCTGCTTATTACATTGTTTATAAGCAGATATTTCAGCAGAAACTCAGCTTTGCCGATTTATAGGTTGACTGGCAAATAATCTCAGCGAAACAAGCGGCAATAAAAATTGTACTTAGAATGTGACCGCAGTTCGAAATGTGAATAACTGAGTGTAGCTGTAATATGTCATTGGTTATAACCGATATTTTCGTTATATTTGCAATACAATTTTGTCCATTTTCAATAACATTCAAACAAACGTTGTGTTGGCATCTTTATTGTAATTATTGATACTTGAACTTTGTCATTATTTTTGCTGCATTACTGAATGGAATATTTCTATCTGGATGTCACTTATTGAAAATATCAGCAACTTGTCGTTATGGTGTCTTCGCGGTACATACCGGGTGACACAGCAGACATGTAGCAGCCTGTAGTTTTTTATTTGAAGAGATGACGATTTGAAATTTGCAGAAGTTACGTAATCAATGATAGCGCTTCATTTGAATCTAACGACAACTTTTTTCAACTACCCGTTTGATCGGCAGTAACTCCAACTTTTTTTTTTAATGACACCCTGTATATTTATCTAGCCTATCTTATTTGTCTTGAAATTCTCTATTCAAACGTGTATCACAAAGTGGCATTCGTTGCTCAATTCGCAGATGAATTGCAATTTATTAAAAACATCAAGTTGGCTGTTATCCGAATTCGATAATCTTTCGATGCTTGGTAGGCTTGGAAATCCAAAGAGTATCAGTTAAACAATATAATTTCAGTTTTTTCCATACCTGATCACTTCCTACAGATTGTCAATAATTTCTTTAATAAAATGAGAAAACATCTGAAAATAACACACAATATTACGAAAACTGAGATAGGAACATGTTTTTTTCAATTTGGCTACTTGTGAAGGAACCATCTGTCTTTCTCTTTGGCCATGTAATCATATCATGATCTTTCCATTTGGAAACATAAAATTAAAATTGTCCCCCTGATCCACCAATTCACAAGTCTATTAGTCTAGATATTTGCAATAATATTTTGCCTAGTAGGCGGTGTACACAAAATGTTTTGTGTTTGACAGGTAAACATCATTTGATTGCAATGATTATCTCCGTCAGTTTTATGCTGATTGAAATTGCATCGTTTAATTAGATACTAAATATGTATTCAAAGAACGAAAAGGTCGATATGTTGTTGATATTCGGAGAGTGCAACAGAAATTGTAGACAGGCTGAACAATTGTATGCCGAAAGATTTCCGGAAAGACGCCACCCACCTCATAATTATTTCGCTAGAGTAAGACTGCAGTTCAGAGCAGTTCTTTTTAAAACTCTTCTAGCGGTCTCTCGATTCACGCCGATTTCGTCCTCAATTTGTCTCAGTGATATCGTCGGATCTGCATGTACTATGGCCAAAACGTTTACTTCCATTTCCTCGTCGACAATGTATTGGAGATTGTTTTGATTTTCCGGTTCTCTTCTGAACTGCTCTTCTACTCTAGCGAAATAATTATTAGGCGGATGGCGTCTTTCCGGAAATCTTTCGACATACAATTGTTCAGCCTGTCTACAATTTCTCTTGCACTCTCCGAATATCAACAAAATATCGACCTTTTCATTCCTTGAATACATATTTAGTATCTAATTAAACGATGCAATTTTAATCAGCATAAAACTGACGGACAACACATTCAAATGATGTTTACCTGTCAAACACAAAACATTCTGTGTACACCGCCTACTAGGCAAAATATTACTGCAAATATCTAGACTAATAGACTTGTGAATTGGTGGATCAGGGGAACAATTTAAATTTTGTTTCCAAATGGAAAGACCATGATATGCTACATGGCCAAAGAGAAAGACATATAGTTCCTTCACAAGTAGCCATTTTGAAAAAAACATGTTCCTATCTCAGTTTTCGCAATATCGTCAGTTATTTTCAGATGTTTTTTCTTTTTATTGAAGAAATTATTGACAATCTGTAGGAAGTGATCAGGTAAGGAAAAAACTGAAATTATATCGTTTAACTGATACTCTTCGGATTTCCAAGCCTACCAAGCATCGAAAGATTATCGAATTCGAGAAACAGCCAACTTGATGTTTTTTAATAAAATGCAATTCATCTGCGAATTGAGAAACGAATGCCACTTTGTGATACACGGTTGAATAGAGAATTTCATGACAAATAAGATAGGCTGGATAAATATACAGGGTGTCATTCAAAAAAAAAGAAGTTGGAGTTACTGCCGATCAAACAGGTAACTGAAAAAAGTTGTCATTAGATTCAAATGAAGCGCTATCATTGATTACGTAACTTTCGCAAATTTCAAATCTTCATCTCTTCAAATAAAATAACTACAGGCTGTTACATGTCTGCTGTGTCAACCGGTATAAAATAATTTCTGTTTTTATACGGTACTAGAAAAAAAATTAGATGCATATGAAATATCACCACGAGCACATCAGTCAACAGGACGAAGATATTTGGTTTATATTGTTCCAAGGTTGAGGAATGTATTACCTGGCTCATTGAAAATTATAACTGAAAGAATCTATACTAAAAAATGCTTGGATTCTGTCTATGAACATGAGTGTTTTTCATAATCTCATCGATCCCTGATATTTATCTATTCTATTCGTATTCCTGTGTACCCACAATCAATATTTTTCTTCTACTTATGATTGAATTATTGTGGCTAATGGCAACTGTTGCTGTTTCAATATTTAGTATCACAAATAATTTGAGTTTGACAAAATAATAGTCATTCCTAAAGAAGGACTTCCTTTTGATGCCTATGGTTTATACCAAAAATACGTAGATTTGCATCTTTCAAATTTGGTAAATCGGCGATATTCATTAGTTACAGGAATGGTAAATGTGTGAAATAAGTTGTGGGCATTCATACTATTCGACCTGTTCCAAAGGAAATTGCAGTATTCTTGAAATTGGAAAATCTCCAGCTCTATACAGGGCTCTCGTTTCGCAGATCCTCGGCTACTATGCTTGTAGAAAATGGTGGCGAACTACTATCGGTAAAAGAACTTGGAGGTTGGAACTACTCTGCGGTGGCGGAGTTGTATATTGAAAATTCAGTTCCAAAGAGAATGAAGATAACGAGACAACTATTTCATAGTAATGAGGCCATACCGACAACCAGTTCAAATACTGGTTCTATAGATGGTAAATCTCTCATCGATGAAATAGAAATTTAAAATAATAGCAATTGTCTAATTACTTTACGAAATTATAAATAGTTAGTATTATTATAATTATTGTTATTGTGAGCAGAATGAAGTTTCGAATAAAATATTTTAACAAGTGATTTCTTAACGGCCGCTGGCCATTAAAAAATCTCAACGGACTGAAGCTGTTAACATCAACTTTTCAATTGTCATCTGAACACCGTTAATTCAAATTAACAGTATGAGATTACGAAACATTGATTGATTTCTTACTAGGGACTCGCGAATCGAATACCTACTTCCTTAGCGCAGTTTGTAGTGAAAGTAAACGTTATTATCACCGAGGTGATCTTAGCTCCCGGTTGGCCAGCTCCAAGCGCCACTTTTCCACCACGGTCAGTGTATATTTTCATTAATTCGATTCTCGCTTGTTTTGACTGAAGTACTGGAATTGTTTTGAAATTCTGATTCAATCTACCGAAGGATATCAACTGATATCAAAACAAAGTCAATTTGAATCTTGGTTTCACAGTATTTCCATTATTCTTCAATCTCACATTGTATAATCATATTGTAGATTGTTGATATAATTGACTTGATGGAATAATCGAAAACTAGCTGCACAAGTAATAGGATGCCAGCTCTGTGGCTTTGAGATTGGGAGGCCACTAGCATAAAATAGGGCATGGAAGAAGTATTCTGGCAAAAAAATTCGTTTGAATAAACCTCCTCCCACCCCCGAGGGTCAGCTTCATGAACCGAAATGAAATTATCAGAAAAATCAGCTGATCATATAGATGAATGAACGGGCCAGCTCCATGGATCGAAAAGTAGATATTCATGGCGATCGAACAAATTTCAATATTTTTTTGGGGGTTGTGAATTGGAGGCAACAAACAAAAATAAGCTGACTATTATAATGAGGAATGAAAGGAGTATTCAGGCAAAAATTTGCTTTCACATATATTTCTCCCAAAGGGACAGCTTCAAGGATCGAGAAGAAGATAATCATAGCGATCGAACGAAATTGAATATTGGTTTGAGGAGTTGTGAATTGGCAGCCACAAACAAAAATGATCTGATTATATAGATGGATAGAAAGAGTATTCAGGCAGAAATTTCCGTTCACAAATATTTCTCACAACGGGCCAGCTCCATGGATCGAAAAATAGATGGCGGCCATGGACAAAAATGTGCTGATTATTAAGAGAAATGCAAAGAGTATTCGTGCAAAAATTTGCTTTCACATATATTTCCCCCAAAGGGCCCAGCTCCATGGATCGAATAGTAGTTATTCATGGCGATCGAAGGAATTTCAATATTTTTTGGGGGGGTTGGAAATTGGCGGCCACGAACAAAAATAAACTAATTATAAAGAGGAATGGAAGGAGTATTCAGGCAAAAAATTTCGTTCTCATTTATTTCTTCCATATGGCCAGCTCCATGGATCGATGAGTAGATATTCGTGGCGATCGAACGAATTTCAATATTTTTTTGGGATGTTGTTAATTGGCGGCCACGGACAAAAATGAGCTGATTAAACTGGGTGTATACTAAAGTATGTCATCAATTCCAAGTTGTGATTCCTTGTCATATGTTATGAAAAAAAGTTCATATGAACGTGTGTCCTAACTTGCTTTGTTTTCAAGTGACGTAGTGTCAAAGTTTTAATAAAAAAATCGGTTATTTATTAATTATTCAAAATTCTTTTCGCCGATTTTCATGAAACCTGGTTGTTCATTAGCATTCACAAGGGGCTTGTTTTCATGATGTTAGTAATCGGGTAATTGATGAAATACTGATTTTTAACTGAAACTTTGACACCCCGTATCTCGGAAACGAAGCAATTTAGGACACACGTTTATATAGAATTTTCTTCATGAAATATGACAAGGAATCACCACCAGAAATTAATGACATCATTTAGTATTCACCCTGTATACAAGAATTTTCGTTCACATATATTTCTCTCCATGGATCAAAAAGTAGATATTCATGGCAATCAAACAAATTTCAATATATTTTCCTCTATATAATCAGCTCATTTCTGTTCGTGGCCGCCAATTCACAACCCCCCAAAAAAACATTGAAATTCGTTCGATCGCTATGAATATCTACTTCTCGATCCATGGACCCTTTCATTCCTCTATATGATCAGCTACTTTTCTTTGATAATTTCATTTCGGTTCATGAAGCTGGAGGAGATTTATTCAAACGAAATGTTTTGCCAGAATACTCCTTCCATTCCCTATTTCATCAGCTGATTTTCTGTTAGTGGCCGCCCAATCCCAAAGACACAAATCTGACCCTTTATGGCAGAGAACAGTACCATTTTATTGCTTATGCAGCTATTTTTCGATTGTTCCATCAAAACAATCTACAATATGTTTATTCAATATGAGATTTAAGAATAATTGAAATACTGTGGAACCAAGCTTCAAATTGAATTGGTTTCGATATCAGTTGATATTCTTCAGTAGGTAAAAAGGTAAGACCTCGTTAATCCTTGGCTCGCATAAGTTTCGACTTCTGAGGGCTGCCGTTCGTAAGGCGACGACAGCTGGTTAATGGAAAAAACAATTGTACCAATTTAACAATTTAACTTCGGTCGAAACAAGCGAGAATCGAATTTATGAAAATATCCGACCGTGGTGGAAAAGTGGCGCTTGGAGCTGGCCGGCCGGGAGCTAAGATCACCTCGTTGTTATTATCATCATTTAATTAGGCTGGGTTTATTCCTTTTCAACACCTACCTATATTGCTGATTTTATTTGAAATGTAGGAGACTAGGGAGGTTTGATACGTGGGGAGGCTTGATACACGTTCAAATTTCCCGCCTCGGTTACTTAAAGAAGGCGTAACCGCGTGCAATGCCGACTGTGACTGTTGAAACAGTGTGATAAAATCTAGCAAAGATTGTGTCTCGCTTGAAAGTTTTCAAGGTTAAAGTGTGTTTTCTACTTATTCGATGTATGTTTTCGCATAACAAACATAAGTCTTTTTCTATTTAACAACAAAAATTAACGAAATTCATTACATTACGCTTGAAGCGCGTTTCATTTAGAGCATAAAAACCAGTAGTAAATATCTTTTATCGATTATCATAATACGTTAACGTCATATATTTCATAAATTTGTCGTCCCGGGAGGTTTGATACAGTTTGCATCGGGAGGGTTAATACGCGTATCAAACCTCCCTATATGAAGTGAATGTGTGTTGTATTTTTTTATTTTATATTTTATAACAATTTTTGGAATTTTCACGGCAATTACTTAGGTTGAGTACATTGTTTTAGATGCCGTTTAAATGGAAATCCAAAGAACGAACGAAGTATTCCCCAGATGATTTGAAAAGTGCAGTGCTTGAAGTAGTTAATGAAAATAAAGGACTTAGGCCTACTGCCACAAAGTACAAAGTTGACAAAATGACACTGAAAAGATATTTTTCAAAATACCAAGCAGATAGAGGTGTCACTTTTTCACCAAATTATGTCACTTCACAAATTTTTTCGCCTCATGAAAAATCGCTTTTAATGGAATATTTGCTCACTTCTGCAAACCTTCACTATCGTCTTACGCCTAAGCAAACAAGGAAATTTGCGTATCAATTTGGCCAAGAAAACGATAAAAAGCTACCAGAAAACTGGAAGAAGAACGAGTGTGCTTCCTACGACTGGCTTAAAGGTTTTATGTCACTTCATCCCAAATTATCATTGAGAAGTCCTGAAGCCACTAGCTTGGGCAGAGCAACTGCGTTCAATAGACATAATGTGCAAGAATTTTACAAAAATTTGCGCAATCTAATAGAAAGGGAACCTTTTGGTCCAGAATCCATTTATAACGTGGACGAAACTGGAGTGACTACTGCTCACAAACCTCAGAAGATCATTGCTCGTAAAGGGCCAAAGCAAATTTCAAAAGCTACTTCTGCAGAACGTGGGACACTAGTAACAGTTTGTTGTGCTATAAATGCATTGGGAAATTCAGTGCCACCATTATTTATATTTCCTCGTGTGAGATTACAAGATTACATGACCCAAGGTGCTGCTCCAGGATCTATTGCTGACACGCATGAGAGCGGTTGGATGACCGCTGATAATTTCGTGAAATACCTAGATCACTTTATAAAACATGTGAAAAGTTCGAAAGAAAACAAATGTATATTGATCTTTGACAATCACGATAGCCATATTTCACCCAAAGCCTTACACATGAGTAAGTTAAACGGCATCCATTTGTTAACCTTACCACCTCACACGAGCCACCGATTGCAGCCACTGGACGTATCGGTTTTCGGTCCATTTAAGAGATATTATAATGAACAGGCAGATGCATGGATGGTCAGTCATCCAAGACAAACAATTTCATTAAAACATATACCGGAATTAGTTAGATTATCTTATGTTAGAGCATTCTCTCCTTCAAATGTAACTAAAGGATTTTCCATCACTGAAATTTATTCCTTTAACCCACATTTATTTGAAGAACTCGATTTCGCAGGAGCGGAAGTTACAAACAGACCGTATCAGGAAGTAGGACAAAACCCTGAAGGAGAACCGGATATAGATGACCCAACAGCTCAACCTGGCACATCCGACTCTCAACAGGAGTCAACTCCACATGCAATAGATCCTTTGAAAAATACCGCTATGATCCCAAGCACCACGTCTGCTTCATTTAAAAGCCCCGAAGAAGTTCATCCTTCTCCCAAGGCACTGCCACGAAAGAAAAAAGGTGGTAGAAAGCCTGGCCGGACCAGAATCTTAACCGACACCCCGGAAAAAGATGCCTTTGAGGCCGAATTTAATATGAGGGGAGAAAACAAACGGAAAAAAACAAAAAAGCAACAGGTTAAACGAAAAATTACTAGTGAAACTGGAACAAGTGAACATTTCGAACGACAAAATGCAGGTTGTAGTAAATCTCATCTCAAAACAAAAGTTTTGGATAGAAATGCAAAAACAAAAGAGAGTGTATTTGATGACTCGGATCCTGAAGATGAAAACGAAAAAGCTCCATTTTCTGATGCAGATGACGATGCAGCTTGCATCTACTGCAATTCATTATTTTCAGCGTCTCGTCCTCGAGAACAGTGGATTCGTTGCCAGAAATGTCGAAATTGGTGCCATTCAGCTTGTGCAGGTGTCAATTGTAACATAAAAATGTTTACTTGCGAATTATGTATCAATTAGTTAGTGTTAAAATAATAAAATATTGCGTTCTCATTATTACTTGTACCTAATTTATTGTTATATCACACCTCCCATTTGGTGTATCAAGCCTCCCAGGTATAGGGAGGTTTGATACACTTTGCACCGATAGTTTCAAAAATGTATTATTAAGGTTGAAATCAAAATTTTCGGTAATTTTATATTGCCAAATTCCTAATTGAAGTCCTTAAATTGCACTCTGACATAAATGGATTGGTAAATGTTAATAACAACTTTTTAATAAACAATTTTGTAAAACATTCATCAACCCTCCCCAGTCTCCCCTATTGAGTTTTTCATTTGTATTCATTGAATGAAGAATGAACTGTTTGTTATTTTTTTGTAAACCGTAACACATAGACTTGAGTTTGAATTTTCAGATTGTCATTTTAATTATTTTTCAATTTTCAAATAACACTCCAAATAATGGAGAAGTAATTCTGGACTGGTTATTCCTATAAGGGCCATAAAATTATTTTTAAAAATGTTTCCGACTTTAATACTTTAATATTTTCTGCAATATACCATTTCAAATGACTTTTTCCGAAATTCTGTCTGAAAATGCCATTTCAGCATTTTTTTAATGTTAAGTTTGACAGGTAACAAATGGCAGTTAGTGACAATTGTTCATGATATTGTTGGTCTAATTGAAAGCAGATAACAACACCGAAGTCCAATTTCATGTGAGTCTTTTAATAAAAAACTTCCATATGTTGCTTTCAATGGAGTCACTATAGAAACATAAAAACATTTACTGAAAATTTGATCGATTCATCGTTTATTTGAACTACGATGACTCAGTTGTTCCTGATTTTCTTTTAAAATGAATTACTGACTATCATGAATGTATTGCCGGTTAGCCCAGTAACCTAGTACATCCTAAGTTGCATTAAATGGTGGTAGTTTCTTGTATGGGATGTAAATTTTTGCACTTTTTTTGGTTTTCTCCCATTTTGACCATGAAGGGGCAAGTTTTTGACGAAGAATTTTCTATACATTCAAAAACCAGAATAAATTTGATACGACTTGATATCAAAATGGACATAGTTTTCGAAATACATCTTGTCAAAATTTGGCAAATTTTCCAAATGTAAAACTTTCAAGATAATTTTCATGCTTCTTCATATTGTATGTATACCTTCAACAATCTATCTGATATGAGTCAGTGGAGTCAACATTCATTCAATTGAACATTTTGAAGGTGTATGGGAAAGAAGTGATGGAGTTTTGTGGGGAGGGAAGGTCAATGTTTCCTTGTTTTCGATGGACCAGGCCCAAGCAAATCCGCTAATTCGCCCCTTCATCATCGTGGATCTCCTGAAATGGGACGAAAATATTAATTTCTCGAATATCCCAAGGTAAAAGCCTTGTTAAGGAATTTTGATATAAATGGCATACACGTGTTGGTAAGTGTGAATTGATAGAAATAACGGTTCTATAAGATTTGGGTGAATGATAAATAGAAATAATCGTAACTTTCGGTGAGAATATCTGATGTAGTTTCTCAACAACAATATCTCCAGCGAGTTGGTTGACTGAATAGGCGAGTAGCCTATCCATCTCGCCATTGTTGTCGAGCTTGTCCAAATCAAGGATGTTGACATCGTCGTCTACCGTTATTTCAGACATGTTTTCGCAAGACTGGACATTGCAGGTTCCGCAGACGAGTGAGCACTTCAAACCTGCTTTCCTGCAGCTGCAAGCATTTCAGCAACCCTTCGTGGAACTGTTCAGCACGTTCGAGGGGGCTACTTCCCTTGACATCATCTTCGAAAAAAGAACTCGGGCTGTAGCAACCCATCCCCATTCGGGCGGATTCTTTTCATAACCCAGCCACTGCTGCACCTGGTGATATGTGCGAAATGAATGTAGCTTCGCAGCATCTTTCGTGGGAGGTAAATCTGGCTAGGTTAAAACTGGTCTTGGCTGCAGCGTTTGTGAAGAGCTGGTAGCGCAGGTTATTAACGGTGTGACTGGACCTTTCTCCACCATACAGCTCGATGAGGATTTTATCCCCGGCAGCTTCCTTTTTGAGGTGTACATGTTAATATTTGAAACAACTTGAGTTTCCCTTGGCCGAAGAAGCACGAGGTGGAATCACAGCCACTGAAGGCGTGGGTAAAAGGGATGATATGGCTGTCTTCAGATGTTGAGGTTGTGAAGTAGAAAATATCTGGCGTATTGCCTCTTCCACACTTTATATTGTCTGTATATTTTCAAAAACCTGTCTGATATGAGTCAGTGGAGTGAACATTCATTCAATTGAACATTTTGAAGAGGGATGGAGAGGAGGCATAAAATTTATTCAACAGACATTTACATCAAGTGTAAACAAAACAAAATATTAATTGAAGGTGTTTCCTCCTCTTCCGAGGCCAAGCAAATCCACTTGCTCCACTGCAATATTTATCATCCTGGATCTCTTGAAATGAAACAATTGTTCCTCGACAATAGTATACAGCAAGTTTGCTAACTGAATAGTCGAGTAGCCTATCCATCTCGTCATATTAGGTTTACAGAAATCCTCATTAGGTTCTAATTCATTAGGTATCGTCATTCCTATATCTGTGAATTTCCCCTCCCCCCATTCACAATATTGAAATGAATACAATTTTCCTTCACTGACTCATGTACTACAGGTTATTGCAGACTCAAACCTGGAAATTATCTTAAAATTTTCCATCATGGAAAATCTGCCAAACTTTGAAGAGCTGTATCTTGGTACCTATCGGAGCTACCAAATCCATTTTCATTTCATATTATAGAAAATTTATTTTGATTTAAAAATGTATTGACGATTCTTTATCAAAAGCATGCCCCTTCAGGGTCAAAATGGGACAAGTCCAAAAAAAGTGCAAAAATTTTTGGGATTTCCAAAGGTGATTTGGGGGGCTGATGATGTCGAAAACTTGGGGTTATCACCTCAGTCACATCCCATACATGAAAAAAAAAGAAACCCACTACCACTATTTGATGTAACTTAGGCCTATGCTTTTCATGACAAGGTTACTGGATTAAGTATGTTTTGACAACTTTTCTTCATTCTAAAATGCCTCCACCTGAGGCATTACATGTGGAAACCCATATTATACTGACTCATTAAAGTAAAATTTTTCAATTATTTTACTCACAAAGTAAAATTTAATAAAGAAAAATCGTACCAGGAACGAAGTTAGGAATGGAGAATGATACTTTTCAATGAATCCACACATCACGGACGATACGTTTTGATCAGCTGTCTTGATCATAAACTGTGCAATTTCATTTCAGAAAGTCGAGACATTTGTCAGTTTTGATGAATCATATACTCAGAACAATAAAAGCAATAGGTTCTCCCGCAAATATTAGAGTTAACAAGTAGATATCATTCTTTTAAGGATACTCATCGCTTACAGATAATCTACAGCAGTTGCACCAACAGTAAATCTTTCCAATTACGCGTTTAACGACGATATAAAGCAGTGGCGCGTGTAAAATATGTTATATTGCTCTGGAAACTATAAAAGGAAGTATCGTATGGATAAAACATCTTTATGTTCATAAAAACACATCATATTTCACTTTGAGTAGTCGTCGTATGTGGAGAAAAATGAAATTACAATTTATATCTTTCTCGAATCCTGAATTTCCAGTGGTTGGGTTAGTTGCAGTCTGAGGAGCGACATACTGGGATTACCAGTGAGATTTTCCCTCCGAGCAATAAAAGAAATAGAGAGGGTTTACAAACATCTCAGCCCGAATCATGTTAGAAATGGGCATTGTCGGATAAATCCGTTTGCACTCGGGGACCAGGTTGGAATTCCATGTTATATTCACTCTCAACCTGACGATCATGTTTGTTTACGTCCGTTTACGACTTATTTATCGTCTTGTCAAATCAAACCATGGGCGTCGCAGCATGGCATAATCCCGATTTTGAGACAAAAATACATCATTTGTTGACATAGCTGTAGAAAACATTGTTACTATTTAAGTCGACCTTAGAAACGATTACCTATCAATAATTAGGAAAAAACTTGTTGCAATGTAGGTACACTAAAAAGTATACAAGCAAACTCAAATCTTCTGTCTTGTTGGAATGTCTTTCGAGTACTTAAAACATAGCGTCGTTGATACTGCAACATGAGCTATGCCTAACAAACATTTATTTCACAGGAGACTATAAAATGATAATACGTACACCATAAAAATTTCTATCCGCGATTATTTTATACTTTGAATCCAAAACAATGACCGGTAGAAATTCTTATGTAGTAGAGTTGTTTTTTTTTGGTGTTTTGTCAGCGACTGCTATGGTCATTGGTAGTTACCATCTACATTCTCCTGTTAAATAAATGTTTCTGGACATAGCTCGGTATTGCAGTATAAACGACGATAGGTAGTTTAGTGACATTTTTTTGGACATGGAATTCACTTCACTGTTCTGCAACTATAACAATATAGTAACTTGGCTATTATGTGTGTGTTTGTTTGAAATGTATGCTATTTCAGAGGAATTCGTGATTGTGAAGACGATAATATGGACACAGATGATACCAGAAGAAAGTGTTTAAAAGTAGCAACGAGAACTATATTCCGTCAGATACAAAAAATTATTTTAATTATAAACAATTAGCAAGTCATCGCTCCACCCTGTGAGCAAATCAAGACTAAATCAAAATAGAGCTGTTGTTTGGTATGTCTGCAGAGATTTTTTCAGAGATACATGTCGACCCCTATTTACTCATAAACTTTAATGACTCTCACCTGTTTGATGTTTAAGAAACAGAAGTGAAATTATAACTACATGAAAATTCTCGTTTTCCTACCAGGCAGACTTGTAATATCGATCGCTCCCTCAGCCTAACTCTACATAAGTAGAGACATTACTTTTTGACAACTCTAAAACACTTTTTGATTATTTGCCCCAGGATACCAATAATTCAGAAAAAAACATAACAAAAAGAGTTAAAGAGCTATTGAGGCTTTTGCTACACTTTGGATGAGTATTTCAATGATACACTTTCAACATTTTGAATGTAATCTGTTATGTGTATTATAGTTTATATGTAAATTCTAATGTGTATTATAATGCATGTATATCATATACAGGGTGTCAATTTGAAAACTTCCCACCCTTAATATCGTCCTTCCAGTAAACAATATGAGTAATCGAAAGAACAGGTCAATTTTATTGTCAAGGGGGACACTTTCACGGACTATTTGTAGCCCTCGTGGTTCAACCCCCTAGGAGGGGTAGATGTTACCCTTAGAATTTTATATGGGAAGGGGGGTCAAGTGGCACATCATTTTGATGGGCGTTCAATTCTTGTTCCAATGGTACCCTGACTTATTATTTTGTGATGAGCATTTTCCGAAAAATTGCGTTCTAAACTAACAGAAGTAATTATTAGAACGCCTATACTGAGATGCATTATTGTATTGACTCCCTTTAATAAAAATGGTCAGAAGAGTAGGTGGCACCGCTCCAACCCTTGAATGACAGGAATAAATTTATTACGCATGGGATTTTTTATTTGGTGGTTATTTTCCTTCTACACAATAAAATTTAATTTGCGAGAAAGACATTTCCAACATAAAATCTACTTACGCTTATCTTATTAGCTGTTCGAAATGTTGTCCATTTTGCTCTAAACAGTAATACAGTCTGTTTCCGAACTCCCCTCTAACATTACGGAAAACTTCACTAGGAATTGACCGGCATGCTGCTGTAATTCGTCTTTTGAGTTCGTCAATATCAGAAGGTTGTGTTTTATAAACAACGGATTTAAGATGCCCCCAAAGAAAGAAATCTAAGGGTATTAAATCCGGTGATCTCGGAGGCCATTCAACTGCTCCCCTTCTGCCAATCCATCTACCCGGAAATCTCTCGTTTAACCACTGTCGGACGGGAAGAAAATAATGAGGTGGAGCACCGTCCCGCTGGTAATGTAACAGATCCTCCTGCAAAAGTTCATTACCTTCTGCATCAATTTGAGTTTCTAGCTCGTGAGTTATAAGAGGATCGATAGTCTCTTCAAGCATATCAAGGTACAGATTGCCAGTCAAGTTTTCTTCCAGAAATAATGGACCAAGAATGGCATTTCCAAGAATACCAGCCCAAACATTAACTTTTTGTGGGTGTTGTGTATGCCCTTCCCGAAAAATATGTGGGTTTTCGTCACTCCAATAGCGACAATTTTGTCTATTAACATTGCCATTCAGAAAAAATGAACACTCATCGCTGAAACAGATGTTTAACAGAAGATTAGGGATGGTATTGACTCGATGAGACATGATTTCACAAAACTCTATTCTTCTATCATAATCATCCTCGTGGAGCTCTTGAAGAATCTGCATTTTATATGGATGAAATTTATGCATTTTCAATGCTTTTCTTATAGTCTCGCGTGACATTCCCGTCTGTTCTGATACTGATCGTAAGGAGCTCGTGGGCTCTGCAGCAAATGTTCCCAAAACTTCAATTTGAGCTGCTTCATTTAGTACTCTGGGGTTATTTCTTTTTTTATTTGTCACTGAACCAGTTTCGTAAAACTTATTCACCAAATCAAGCACATACCGATGACTTACATTACAATTTGGATGTCTTTCGTTAAAAAGACATGCCGCCCTTCGTGCGCACTTTCCAACTTCGCCATAAATTACAATCATTTCAATTCTGTCTTGAAGAATGTAAACCATTTTTTCACTTTTATACACTTATTAAAGTGATTCCTAAACAGCCCAACAGGTACAACGGTATTCACAATACTACCACATAGTTCAAATTTGCTAACCAATTTTTTGCCGGAAAACAGAATCTTTTTACAGCAGAAGTAGCAAAAAAGGAAGGCTATCTGTACAATTTCTGCGATGACACTTAAAAATTCAGCATTTAATAAACACAACTTTACTACCATCTACGTTTTACTATTAGACTACTTTTTTATGTAAAGTGTTTGGAGCTAATGGCTAATGTTACCCCTAATAAAGGGTTGGAACGGTACCACCTAATATTCTAACCAGTTCTGGCCAAACCATGCATCTCAGTATAGGCGTTCTAATAATTACTTCTGTTAGTTTAGAACGCAATTTTTCGGAAAATGCTCATCAAAAAATAATAAGTCAGGGTACCATTGGAACAAGAATTGAACGCCCATCAAAATGATGTGCCACTTGACCACCCTTCCCATTTAAAATTCTATGGGTAACATCTACCCCTCATAGGGGGTTGAACCACGAGGGCTACAAATGGTCCTTGAAAGTGTCCCCCTTCACAATAAAATTGACCTGTTTTTTCGATTACTCATATTGTTTACTGGAAGGAAGATATTAAGGGTGGGAAGTTTTCAAATTGACACCCTGTATATAGTGTGTAGTGTATAGTTTACTGATGTGATCCAACAATTTGAATATATTTACTTTTTTACTTCAGCACTTTCATTTATTTTTTCAGTATTTAAGACCATATTCTATGCTTTGTCAGCAATAATCTAATTTTTCGCACAATACAGTATTTTTCATTGACATCTGACAACACACGTGCTTTTCAACCAGGCATGTTGTCGCCTAGAGATAAAGATATAACATGAAAAAAATGTATCAGCACGCCGCCACTGGTTCTAATCTTACATCCGAATATCATAACAATAACAAATCTCCCCCTCCGAACTCGGAGGTTACCCCTCACCCACAAACCATCACAAATGATAGTGATATGCAGCTTTCATAACAACGTGTGTTGTTTATATAGAAATGGCACCACTATATATTTCATTGCTCGGAGGGTTTTCCATGAAGTGGGAGATTCAACATCCTTGGTAACTGTTAGAAATTATTGCCAATGCTATAATATATCATATGGCATAGCATAGAAACGAGGTTGTTATGAAAATAATAAAGAGACACATGTCATTCATGAAATATAAAATAAAGTACATGCCCACAATTACTCGTATAACTTTTAAATATACATTCAAACAGTAACCTAGAAAACGCTAGATAGCAGGGATTCACTGCACTATGGAAATAAAATTGTACGCAACAAAAGATTATGTGTTACGTTAATATTCGTTTATGAAATTCGGTGTGTTGAAATTTTTGGATTCTTCCGCTACTTCATCTGAATTACAAAATGCAACGTTGCCTGTTTCATCATTTTCAAAGCTCCCAAAAATTTGTGTGATTTTGAAAGTAGATAATACATTCCAGTATTATTTGTCCTGAGAGTCGGCGTCGTATTGTTTCATTATGTTTTGCGTCGTTTTGAACGAAGTATGGATAATTTTGTGATAAGTGTGAGTAAGGGAGGTTTTCACAAGAAGGATTTCTGATGAAGTGATGTTAACGTTATTCCCTATAAAATGAATTAATTCCCATGGCATCATGACATTCATCACTACTTGATGGAAAGATCAAGGACGAATGACATAAAGATAACTCTTTTCTTCAAATATAACCAGCATGTCCATTAAATCAGTTGTGGAATCATCTCCGACTGAAAGAGAAACGCCAGTTGCTACTTTCCAACGTTCAATATAAACTCTTGGAACGTAATCATGTTGAAAAGAAAAATATTCTCAATTGAGAATTGAAAGAACATGGATTCTCCGGAAATGGAAAAAACCTAAAGCTGTTTTTTTGTAATAGCTAACAGAAAACAACTATACTTCCATGGTACAGATAACGCTGAACATTGTTCTATATCTAATAGATATTGCGAAAAGATCGTAATTTTAAGAAAGAAAGAAATCTGAAAGTGAAAATTTGCATTTTTATTCAGATAGTTGAAATGAAGCTATTTTTTATAATATCTAACAGAAAACAATTACTTTCCTCTGAACTACATTTGACATATTCACATCAGTGTTGCAACATCTCAAAACTCAAGTAGCAATTTTCGTAGTATGTTTCAATTGACAATATTTCACCGGATTTTGGTGATCGTTTTTTTGCTTTCAGGTTGGTGATAGATTTTGTTTTAAATGTTTGAAACACTGACATGACATGTGTCAACATTGTCAAGTGTCAAGTTCAATTTTCAAACTTGAATTTATTGAAAAAAAAAATGCAAAAAATCGAGCTTGTTGCAAATGTTAGGTTCCATTTAGCTGGAATGTGTACGAATAAATGAAAAAGAAAAATACATTTTATGGATTCCCAAAAACTAAAGAACTTGCGCAAAAATTATCGTTCCTTTTTTGAATTTTTCCATCTAGACCCCATTATCTTGAACCAAAGAAGGTGAAAGAATAAGTAATGTTTCTGTTTCTTGTAACTCTGAAGTTGATTTACTTTTGTATCTCTGATGTAGGTGAGTTAACAATATTTGAGGCAGTTTCTGTTAGAAACTGTGAAGAAAGTCATACTATCTGTTGTGTAGAGGAAGATAGTCCATATCACACCGAACCCATGGGTGAAATTGTTCACTGTTGTCTTTCCGAACATGGTCATAACTGAGCAGAGTTACTATAGTTGATCCCTGACACTGAGTAGAACACACAACAAAAAAAATAAAACAAATTCCCAATGTGCTTCTCAAATTTGGAAAGAGACCGAATGACTAGGATTAAATTTTCCAAATTTGTACCCATTATCAAATAGAAGGCCCAAATAATAAATAACAGCAGCCATGTAATCTGGGTTAGATGAGGTGATGTTGCAGCTAAATATGAGACAAAACTGCAGATTTCACATGTTTCTCATGTGGACTTGTTATTAACTCAGGAATCCCTTTCTTGTCAACGTCCCCCGACAGAGTTGATACCAGTACCAATATCTACCAGTTGTTGGAAATAGAAACATTTGTATTTTGAGGATTGAAAAAAAAACATAATGTAAAACAACGTGTGGAACAGGGGTATTTCTTGACAGCAGTAAGGGAGTTGTTAGCTTTGAGAAAAAACATCAATAATTTTCAAATTCTAGGGCTATTAGCTCTAACGGTATTACATTGTTGTGGACTGGGCTTTGGATCCTGTACCAGAATTACCAAGATTCTATACCATACGGCACCGGATATTCCTAGAATATTCCCTAAATATGCAAATGAGTATATATACATTGAGCACATTCACAGAATATTCAAATGAGAATATTTCTAGAATATTCCGAAATGAATATGCTACGGACATTCTTCAAGGAATGTCCCGAAATGAATATCCCATTATAATAATCATGGAATATTCTAGATTGTACATTCGTTGCCGTCTAACATCTTTTCAGTCATTCCTCGGGATTCGTCTTCGGACTGAACTAGTATGCTA
The DNA here is from genome assembly GCA_944452925.2 of Chrysolina oricalcia. Classification (NCBI taxonomy): domain Eukaryota; kingdom Metazoa; phylum Arthropoda; class Insecta; order Coleoptera; family Chrysomelidae; genus Chrysolina; species Chrysolina oricalcia. The sequence goes on from OX101822.2 coordinate 55,815,473, forward strand.
AGAAATATATTATCGTGATTATATCAGTAAAAGTAAAACTGTTTTGATATTTGTGTTGAGTTTTCAACAATTACGACCTCCTTCAGGAGAATAACGTCAGGTTTTAAAAAATATTTTGTAGAATATAACCAGTCAAATTCGTTCAACTATTTTGTGTTATTCACAGCCACCTACGAGCGTAGCTTTGAAAGTTTCTGCCAAGGAAAGAGAGAGAAGCAGGTTTGGGTCATATATATACAGTGTGTCTCACTTCTCATGGAAACACCCCCGTATCTACCGTAATAATTGAGTTGAATGATGAAACTCTCAGGACTGTTGGATATGCTCAAAATGCACCTACCACCTGAATGGGGTTGGCCTACGTGATATACACTGCCCACCAATCGCGATGGAACAACACATTTTTACTGTAAAACATACTAGGGGTCAAAATAGGCTAAAAATTCCATCAGATTTGTGATCACGACCACCAACTTACTACAGATACACATTTTCTCTGAAATAATTTCAGTCCTGAAAAATCCGAATTTGTCTCACTTCTCATGGAAACACCCCCGTATTTTCCGTAATTTTATAGGTAGAACCCTGAAATTTGCAGGATCGATAGATACACTAGGAATGAACTCACTGCACAAAACGGGTCATCCTAAATGATGTGCACTGCACGCCAGCAGCGATGGAAAAATTTGTGGTTCCTTCGCTGCTGGCGTGCAGTGTATATTACGTAGATTGACCATTACCGTGCAGTGAGTTTATTTTCAGTGTATCTTGTATCTATCGATCCTGGAAATTTCATGATTCTACGTAAAAAATTACGGAAGATACGTTGGTGTTTCCATGAGAAGCAAGACAAATTCGGATTATTCAGGACTGAAATTTTTTCAGGGAAAACGTGTCTCTGTAGTAAGTTGGTGGTCCTGATCACGAATTTGTAGGGATTTTGAGCCTATTCTGTCCCCTAGTATGTGTTTCCGCAAAAATGGGTTGTTCCATCGCGAGTGGCGGGCAGTGTATATCACTTAGGCCAACCCCATTCAGGTGGTAGGAGCATTTTGAGTATTTACATCAGTCCTGAGAGTTTCACCATTTTACCTGTATTGTTACGGAAGATACGGGGGTGTTTCCATGAGAAGTGAGACACACTGTATATATAGACATCACAAATAATGGACTGACCATCATGACAGTTTTTCACATAGCATGATACAAAATACATTGGAGAGAGAAAGGATATGCACATTGTAAAGATAGTTAAGTACAGAATGATAATTTTACACTTGAACTCTATCCTTCATAACGTTTCTTTCTCTGCTAGAAGAAATGAATGCGTTATAGGTTATACTTTGAGTATTCTATCTTGCTCATTCCGCAGTCTTCTCTCTCTTAGGGCCAGTCCATTGATGTAATAGGCGTTTTCCATTTAGGAGTGTTAAGCCCCAGAGATACAAGCCCCTGATATCGGAAATGACTTTATCACTGACTTTTTCGCCAAAAAAACTGTGAATTCGCCTTTTGACTTTTGTCTACTTGTGCTTCATGCACCAATAAAACGGATGGTGCTCGAGGGGCAAGGGGAATGTCAATCGGTGCTTGAATCCCCACTAAATGGAACGCATGGTCATACGCTCTGGGTAGCTCTGAGGAGCTCCTTACGTTAAATGGAAAGCAGCTAATGTCTATGGTTTGGGGGTACAGCTGTCTGTTACACGAAATTATGTCGGTAATACAGTGAACTTACTCCCTACTCCGTCTCCGTCCGTACTCGTACGAGTCGTACGCGCCATTGCCGCCATTTCAAGTTTGTGTGATATTTCGTTTGTCTAGTCTGTGGTCTGTCTCGTTCGATTTTTAAGGAATCATTTTGGTTTTGTTTATATTTGTTTTGAAGTGTTCAGTACTGTGCGCTTTTCATTTACGTAAGTAAAAATCAATTTATACATTGTTTTCATTTGTAAGCTAGGTTAGAAAATTTAGGTTTGGGTTTTTTTTTGTGAAAATATGCAGGTTTACTGAATTTCAAAAAAGATACAGAATTTTAATAATTTTTTAATCATGATATTTGATCGAATGGTAACATTTTTTTCAACTTTCAGTAGCAGATATTGTTTAATTTTTATGCAAATGTGATGAAGTTCAGTTTTTTTTTTTCATGATCGGTTGAAACATAATCCAAGTCTGTTTTCAGTTGTTAATTGAATAGATTTTACTCTCCTTCATCACTTGAATAATAAATAACCTTCAAATATTCAACAAATAATATATACAGATGCCTGTAAGATTTTCAGATATTAGGGTTTACTAAACCACGACACGTGTTTAGCTATACAATAGCTTCTTGCAGCAGGAATATCCCTGCTTGAAGAAACTATTTTATATCGAAACAAGTGTCGCGGTTTAGTAAACCCAAATATGTGAAAATCTTACAGGAAACTGCATATTATTTGTTTAATATGCATTTTAATCAAGTATCGGCCAATTCCATTGAACCTTCAAATATTTTTTTTCTTTCTAGGGCTGCCACTGTGACTGATGAAGCTTCGATATTGTAAATTTTTTTTTTGTAAAATTTGTTTTTACGAAACTCCCAGGTTTTCGGAGAAAACCCCTCAAAAGCAGAGCTTGTGCGAGCAAGGGAGATCCGGGACCTACAGTTTAAATAAAAGTGGAATCTGAACCACTTCAGCTCAGTGAAATACATATTAGCATATTTTGGTTGTGAAAAGTTGTTTTTTTTCCAAATATATACATATATTTGAATACATTTTGTATTGATTTTTGGTAGAGAGAGGTAGTTGATTTGAATCTTGAAATATGAAGTTAATCATCAAAAGGCTGTTTTGAGTACTTACCTGACACTTATAAGTCATGTTTGAATGTTTTAGACGATGTAGTAACTTGATTACTTATATTTCGGACGTCCATCATCTTAATGGTTGAAAGATTTCTATCTCTTTCAAATTTTTTTCACAACGTTTCAATTGCTTGAATCCGCAATCGTCTTCTGGTGAATAGTGACAAAATCAAATGCTACGCGATCTTTTATAGGTCTATAATTAAAGTGTAATTACGCGCGGTCTTGTGGCGCGCGTGGTTTCGCGCTTTTTCTCCCTCCAAAACGGTCCATCAGCGGTTTCCATACGTTTTTAATTTCCACGCTTGGTTGACTGAAGGCACCATTGGCTTCTATGTAGGTGGTTTACATAAATTTCCGTTTGAACCAATGTTCCTCTTTATGAAGAACATTAGCTTCGTCCCAGAGAATTCGGTGGTGTTTTGTCCAGGCGTGGTCAGCAATTCCCGATTTTGATGTTTTCCCTCGTTGAGTCCACTTTTTGTGTTCGGCTATTCTTACTGATAATGGCCTCTTGATCTCTCCGATATAGGAATCTCCACATTCACATGGGACTTTGTAAATACAGTTTTTACTGGATTCTGTTGTGTTCTCTGGTTTCGTCTTGGTGAGGAAGCTTCGTAAGGTACTGCCGGATTGAAAGCAACTCTTGATGTTGTATTTATTTCCGATCCTTCTAATCTTCTCGGAGATGCCCCTGATATAGGGAAGAATGAGAACGGTGTTTCTGGTCTATCTTCGGTTGTCTTGGTCTTTTCGAGTTGTTTCCGGACTTCTCCAATGAGCTTCGGAGTATCCGTTTCGGCGTAGGTCCTTTTTGATGTGGTTAATTTCCGCCTCCAATGACTCCTGGTTGTTGCAAATAGACATTGCTCCTCTCCACCAACGTTCTTACGATTCCCCTCTTTGTGGAGTTTGGGTGATTAGAGCCGTAGTTGAGGTACTGTCCTGTGTGTGTCTTCTTCCTGTAAACAGAGGTGAGGATTCCAGTGTCTGTTCTTTCAGCTTTCACATCGAGAACCGATAGGGTACTGTTAGTTTCCTTTTCCATTGTGAATTTGATTGATTGATTGATTGAAAAAATTTTAAAGAGATAGAAATCTTTCATCCATTAAGATGATAGACGTCCGAAATATAAGTAACCAGTTATAAGTCATCTTCAGAAAAATTAGAAATTAGCAAAATTAGTCCAAGCGACAGAGAACATATCAAATGACACTATTTACTGAATTTATTAGAATGACAGCTGTGACATTTTTGACGTTTTTAATGTTTGCTCTTCACCAACACATTTGGTATTCACACCATTATACTTTTTGCAGAAGCATAAAAATCATTGCATCTGTATTACTTTTATGAAATATAAATTATAACAGAGGTAAAGTAGGTATGGAGATTGATCCAGAGGATATTCAAACTATTCTAGGGATATTCGAAGGATATACTCGAAAGAATATTCATCGAATAGTCTCCACTGAATGTTCCTGGAATATTTCGAATATTCTCGAAATATTCCTTGAATATTCTTCATATTCCAAGTATATCCCTGGAATATTTTGGATATTTTGTGAATATTCCGGGAATATCGCTAGGGAATATTCTAAGAATATCTAAGTTTTTTCCCCTTTGCACATTCTGGGAATATTCCACAGAAGACGTATATATTCCCGGGATATTCACGAAATATTGCGATATCTGTAAAAGAATATCGTGAGAATGTCCACGGAATATCCAGTGCTGCCTGGAATTTTGAATATTCCAAATTCAATCAGTAGCTTATACAGTCAGCATTCACTGTGGTTTTGGAGTCGGTTCTTGTACTACATACTTACAAGGATACTACATACATACAAGGACGGAATAGACTAGTACAAATTCGATGATAGTTTCTTAAAAAGACTGTTTTCTATCGAATTGGAGCCTCTAGAGAACATACATTCTTTTTTTACTGAACATCGGCTATTAATAATTCAACAGACCTCCGATCCATTTTTTTAAAATATTTCTTTGTTATTGCTGTATTCAATATTTCAATGAAAGTTCTTTATTTTAATTTAGTCCCAAATACTGATTTTGTTCAACTCCTGTAGTAGAATGGAAACAATTTTTTTCAGTTTTCTATGAGTAGAAAAATGTATCGATATTTCTCTAAAAACCGAGGATATCTGATTCGATCAATTTTTCATTATATTATATATTTCAGTTTCAGACAATCAAAATAGTAAACAATTTGTTGAAGTTGACAGATGAAAATTATAATTTACTTGAATCAGTGTTTCCAACATTTGAAAACAAATTATATTACCAACTTGACAGCGAAAAAACGACCACCAAAGTCCTGTGGAATATTGTCAATTACCAACACTTTCAATCACGCACTGAAAGTACTCCATCACACTCACATTACTACTGCTTGGATAACCATAATTTCCATAACGAGTCAGCAGTAAATCGATGTCTAACCCTAAGTTGAACTTTGATCAAGTGAACATGAAGAGACAAGACATCCTAATTAAAATTGTTTGCCTAATTACCAAAATTAATTGAGATACCTATCAGAAAATTGCCAACGTGAACGTTAACTTCTAACAAATTGGGTAATCTCACTCTCGCTTGTTTTCAATTAGAATTTTCTCATAAGTTAATCAGTCCCAAACGATTGACTTTCCAAGATCCATTAGTTACCAAGAAGGATACTCTGACGACTTCGGTCGGTTTATCGGAATTAGTTGGAAGTCATTTCTCCAATTTGTAGATGTCGACCGGATTTCTTGGTATTTGAAAAAGACTTTATTCTCTGCTGGGTGGATATTTGGAATCCAAGATTTCCACAAACTTGGTTATTCAGGGTAATAGTAGTGGTAGTTCATTTAAAATTGGTTAGCGTAATATACAAACATCTTGATTATACATAAAAATTTACATCACACAGATACATATACAGTGCTGCTTTTTTTTGCCCCCCCCCCCTGTTAACTTTTGAACGGTTCGACGTAGAAACATGAATAAAAAACCGTTTGGAGGGTTTTTTTTTTTCTTGGCTTTGACATTTCGTCATTCGGCCAGGCACAAGTAGAGTATGCTGTATTGGTAGTAGTATAGATGATAGAAGTATTTCTAATTAAATGGGTCCCTACAAAAACAACAAGAAGTAAGAGCTTGAAATTGAAGGCCATACAACAGGAATAGACAAGTACACACGCTTCACGCCCAGGGGTCCTTCGGGACGACTTTTTCTGAGACACACAACAAATAGACCACGGATTGATAGGTACATGTCACACAAGGAAAGGTCTACACATGGATACCAACTCTAAGACCAACTACAGCTTAATATTTGTCTTGTAAAGGAATTCCATTAAACATTTATACAATTGAATGCTATTTGAGGCTAAGATCGACATAACATTGAAAGGTTTCGGCATATTTAAACTACAAAGTTTGTCATATAGTTAATTCGACTCATCGGAATATTTGGAGCATGCAAAAAATATATGGTCTAAGTCTCCCTCTTGATCTAAATTCTACAATTGCCTGCCCGCTGAGTTGAAATCAATTTCAAACTTGGATGCTTTCAAAAATAATGTTAAAAAGTTTATATCCACTGAAGGCTTTTATTCAGGAGATGAATTTTTCGACTATGTTAAAAAAAATCAAGGCTCCATAGGTGAATTTTTATTTATACTCATATATGTTCGTGTTATGTACCATTATATTTTATATACATTTCATATACAGTGCGGCTTTTAATAGTCCCCCCCCGTTAACTTTTGAACGGTTCGACGTAGAAACATGAAAAAAAAATCGTTTGGAGGGTTTCACCGATACTACTTTTTGAGACAAAAAATATGGTGATTGCTCGAAAGGGGGCGCGGGGGGGGCACATCAACTCAAAAATTTTAAATGGCATGGGGGGTCAAGTGTCACATCGTTGAAAAGATAATTAAATTATCTCCACAACCATCTAGATATTTTTTAATTTTGTTGGGAATGTTTTTCTCAATATCGATTTATATGCCTTTCGAAATTTTCAAGTTGGTCTGTCCCTATCGCCATCTGTCAAGTAATTTCAATGTTTCTTCTCTCAAACAGTAGTATCGGTAATACCCTTCAAAATATTTTTGATTTCATCATTCCACAACAAACCGTTCCAATTTATCGAGGTGAGTAGTTTTCAGATCCGCATTTATTTTTGATATTTCGAATTTGGATTGTGAAAAAAATTTCAACTAGATTAAAAAAAAATTAGATAGTTGTGAAGAGAATTGAATTCTCTTTTCAACGATGTGAAACTTGACCCCCCATGCCGTTTAAAATTTTTAAGTTGATGTGCCCCCCGCGCCCCCTGTCGAGCAAACACCATATTTTTTATTTCAAAAAGTAGTATCGGTGAAACCCTCCAAACAGTTTTTTATTCATGTTTCTACGTCAAACCGTTCAATAGTTAACGTGGGGGGGGGCTAAAAAAAGCCGCACTGTATAAAACATATATAAAAATATCACAATTAATAGTTATACAAGACAAGTCAGTAACAGACTCAGAATCCTGTAACAATAATGATGATCAAAGTCAATAAATTATTTAAAACATAAAATAGTTTTCCCACAAAGATGTTGTAAACACTCCAAATTAATACGTCAATATGTCCAACAATCATAGAGTGTTAATTTACTCTGACAATGATGAATTGAAAGAAGATGAATATACTAATGATTTTATGTTCATAGGCAGTTCATTGAATTCCTTTTACCCTTAAAAAAATAGTGAACTCACGCTCATACTAGAATTTATTTTGTGAATATTGAATTTTTTTTTGTCAAAGTTATGAATTCGAGCATTTCGTATTAGGATTTCGTTGAAATGGAAAGGAAGTAGGCCTTTGTTCAATAAAATGAACTTTGTTTAAAATAAACGAGAACTAACTGAAAACCAGAGTCCACAACATCAATTTAATTGGAGTATATCTATTATATTTCATTATTATTCTCATTCCTTCATTTTGTAGTTTTTTGAGTAGAGATATACGGTTTCAGTTAAATAAGTGGATTATTGGTGCACAATTGTCAGTGGTTTTATAAAATTGTATGAATGGCTTCTAAAAACCGTCTCTGATCTCTGACAAGAGTGACAGATCTTAGTGACAAGCCTTCCTGTTGATGAAAAAGCACTGTTGCACAGTCATCATAATTACAGTAGCATAGGGTACATTATTGTTTTAAATAAGTTTCTTTCGCGGCTAAAATTCGGAGTCATCTATCTCTAAAAGTTTCTTTTCGGTTTAAAAATGTCCTAAATGCGTTGTCAAATTTCTCAAACAAAAAATTCTGAATTGGAACACCAAATTATTTTCAAACTTGGCAACGATCTACCCAAACTACACTGATGACGAGCATGCGCACATCGTAAACGGGTCGCATACGCGGCATGTTTTTCGCCGTGAAAATTGGCGGGATAGCATTCCAGAGTAAGTATATTGTATTATATATTTCCATGGGGTTTACAAATGGTGAAGTCGCTGCTAAAAAATTATTGGAAGTTTGGTGAATACGCCATTTGGCAATGACAACCAAAATACCTATATGGATTTTTTAATATTGAATAAATGTTACTGCAGATTTGTTGATCATATTTGATATCTAGGAAGTTATACAAATCTTCATGATAACGCAAAATGAAATTTGTTTCCCAATGTTTCCTTGTGCATTTTAAAATAATTCTCTGACAAAGAAATTATTCAAAGTTTTGGTGAAGGCGCGAAGAGAGACGACAGCTAACTAATTTCCTGATGTTCAGAGGGTTCCGCCACCCTCTGTGGGGTATGCTTTTCAGCAGGTATTCAGCGGGTCACGAACATGTGTGGCTACATTTACACGTATCAAATGCATCAGTTAGACACTCGTGAAAATCCATTAAATAACATTTGTAGTGCACAGGCAAAATGAAGTGTCACTGACACACACGCATCATTCATCATTTCATAAAATTACATTTGTTAGGCACTCGTACAACTTATGTTTGTTGCTATACAAAAATATTGGGTGCGTCTACCCCTGCAACTGAAGAGGCGTCCATTGGTCAATGTAGAATTCCACGGGCTATATTTCATTGTTGAAAATTATCACATTGGTATAATGAGAGAAGGAGTTGAACAAAATGGTATTTCTAATATTTAAAAACGTAATATATGTTTTTCAATTTTATCAGAATTAATGAAGTGTAGTCAAAAATACGATCAAGAAAAATGATTTGTCAATCTTTAGTTCAATATTATGGAAAAACAAATTATCCCATATACATTTCATGAATTAATAAACAAGTTCATGTTTACGAACAGAAACAGAACGCTATAGCAGGGTGTTAACGGCGAATATTAGGAAAGGAGAGCAGTGAATGTGCAATGATGTTTCACGTCACTAACATACCCAGTTGCTCAGTGGGACGTGGATTCGACAATAAAATTTTATTTCGATAAGATGGAAACATGGGGTTTGATTTCCCGGAACGCCACAGAATTATCGCCAATGAAAAATCCTGAACCACCCTGATGGAATGGGACAACCCACTGCACTAATATTACTGAAATATTGAAAAATAGATACCTATTAATGGTATGAAATTAATATATAAATATGTAGAGGTTTTGTCTTCCCGTACGCGTGGATAACTTGGACCAGAATAAAAGAAATAGTAATATCCCCTTACTAATAAAATATATTGATTGATGTTACCACACAGTATGTGTACAATTCAGCACACAATATGAAATGAAATTATATTAATGTAAATATGGTGCCCCCAGGATGAATTCATGTGTACGCTATTATTGAGAGTAGTATATCATTTAAATATATCACTATTAAACCTCCAGTGAGGGCTATGCCTGTGACGTCACGATGATCGCTAACAACTACTACGGCAAGTACGGTTAGTACTGACATTCGAAACAAACTATACATCAAGTTGTCATATTGAAACAGTGGCGTACAGAGTGGAAAGTGTTTATCAATGACAGATAATTTCTGATGTTATTGTATTAAAACGAAAGGGGTTTTCTAGTGCAAAATAAACCCGTAACAAGTGTCGGCACGAAATGATAATCAATCAAACTCACTGATAATAAACCTTCCAACAGCACAGTAATAAAACAGGAGAGAAAACTGAAAAACAGGCAGTCCTTTGGCAGTCCTAGATCAGTCCTGAACCACGCCTGAATCAGTCATGGGTTAGGTGGTAGTTCTAGTGACATGTATTCATAGGAGATGTGAAGGGCAAAAGATAGAGTCGTACTTTTTGTTATTGTTATTGTAAAGCCCTCATAGTAAAGATGTCCTCTGGCTCGTTAAGCGATTATATTTGGTGAGGACTTTTGGTGATGAGTTATTCGTTGTCCGTTTGTTGGTCCTTTTTGTTGTAACTGTATACCTACTGTAACAAAAGTAGGTAACTGTATACCTACTTCCTACTCAATAAGGCCTTGTGAGCACCAGGACTACTTTTCAGTATATACCTTTTAGTTGTGGATAATTTCGTTATTTATTTCAATCAGTAGTGGGTGTAATGAGCAGTTTTTAGATTACCCTTTTACATCAAGCAATAGAGCATAAAATCAGAGAGTTTTAAACAAAAATACTATTGGGACTATGCCATCAGATGAAAGACAGTCCTCAGTTGAATTCTGTTATGTTTTCAACTCGCAACTGTCATTTATTGATTAGTTTTGAACATTTAAATAACAAAAAACGTGTTATTTAAATTGATTCACTTATTAAATGAAAGATAATAGAGCAATCTGGTTGCTTCAATGGAAAGAATTGTAGATAATTGAGATACGAACAAAATGGGATGTTTTGCGATCCGGTCGGATGATTAGTATCGGGGAAGAACTGGAAAAAGCGGAAAATTTTGCGATTTTTTCAAATATCATAGCTCCGCCATTTTCCAAGAAACAGGATCGGCCTTTTCCATGAAAGTATTGAATCATGTGTTCTTCATGTGTGCACAAATCAGGCGCTGTCGGATAGTTAGTTTTGGCACAGTTGCAATTTGATTTGTTCTTGCACTATCTTGCAGCGTGCCTGGATGCTCTTTTGATAGCCCGATTTCAATTTCCCAAACAGATTATGAAAGTAGAAGTATAGTACTACAAAAAGTATATTCTCATTTTGCACTACAATGGTGCGAAATGGGTGAAAAATGCATGCAAACAAGACTGAAAATGGTCGAGCCCGCGTTAGGTGCCGAGTGGTACGAGAGTCCGGGAAATGAGGGGAATTCTTCCAATGAAAAGGTCACGTGATAATACGCTTTCCCTCATCTCCCGCTCACTCCTTCCACTCGACCGTTTCCACCAGCTCGGCCGTTTTCAGTCGTTTGCAAGCATTTTTCACCCACTTCGCTGCATTTTAGCGCAAAATGAGAATATACATTTCATGGTACTGTATTTCTACTTCCAAAATCTATTTTAGAAATTGAAATCAGACCATCACTAGAGCATCCAGGCATGCTGCAAGATGATATATCAGAGCTTGTTTTGTGCTCACATGAAGTGCATATGATTCAATACTTTCATGAGAAGGGCCAACCCCATTCCTTGAAAAATAGCGGACTTATGAATTTTTCAAAAAATCCGGGTCTTCCGGTTTTCCTCCGTTACTAATGATCCGATCGGGTCGTAAAATATTTCATTTTGTTTATAATTCAATTATCTATAACTCTTGTTGTTGAAGTAACCAGATTGCTCTATTAATTTTAATTTTATAAGCAGAATAACTTTTAAAAACACGGTTTTTGTTATTTTGATGTTTATAACAAATTATTAAATGACACTGGCGAGTCAAAAACCTAATAGAATATAACTACAGACTATGTTCCATGTTACTGCAAAGTTGGTTTTTCACTAGTATTTTTGTTAGGAAAAATTATCTATTGTTTGGCCTATTTCATCTTCCGAGCGGACAGCTCATAGTTTCCTCATTCGCGACAATACTCTACCACTGGAAGGTTTCTGAATACCCTACAATTATTTATTTCATAGAATTGATAATGAATTTATGTTTTATCAATTGTCAGCTGCAATCATAGAAAATTTGTCGGATTCCTCGAATATGAGACACAAAAATGTAAAAAAAGTTACAATTAAAATTGACTCTTTCATGATTTGAATTTTTGAATTCTCCCATCAGATCCCCTGATGAGCATGATAAGACCATCCTTACTTTCTGGAATAGATGGATTGCAGTAGGTTTCGAGAAATTTTCTACACCTTGTTCTTCCTTTACATGAATTCATGCACGTTATTAGTTATAATTGAATATTACGTATGGAATCTGGAAACAAAATAAAAAATGTATTAGACACTGAGTGAAACTTCTCAAACGCAATCATTCGGAAAATGATATTGAATTTTTTCAAAGAAAAACATGGTGCTTGTAAATGAAAACACAATTTTTTGAATTCACGATGTTCAATGAAATGTCAGCTTTGTCAATCACATATTTCGTCGTGACCCGTCAGACCAAAATTCATATTTAATGGAGGGAGTTCACATCCAACGACTACAAAATGTAAGTTTGGTGTGGAATTATTGGTGTATAAGTCATAGGACTCTATTTCATGAACGGGAATCAGACGAAATCCATTACTTTACATTACTTCACAATTTACTAGTAGAAAAATATGGTTACAACAAGATGAGACTGCTCCACATCATGGACGTGTAGTACAGGCATTTCTTGTTGAAACTTTTCCGAAAAAAAATGGATTGAACGAAGGGTGGCAATTGAATTGCCAGCTAGGTCTCCTGATATGACCCCACTTGACTTTTTTTGTGGATAAACATAACAAACATAGGCAGCAAAAAAAATGGATTGAACGAAGGGTGGCAATTGAATTACCAGCTAGGTCTCCTGATATGACCCCACTTGACTTTTTTTGTGGGTAAACATGACAAACATAGACAGCAAAATATCGAATAGTTGCAAGAAAGGATAAGACATGAAATTTCCATCAGTTCTCCCATCATGATTTTATATTCACTACAAATTTTTGTTCAGAGATTTCATTACTGTTAGGAGGTGAATTGGAAGTACTTTGAGCACCATATTGAATAGAATTGCGAAGAAAATATTCGTTGTTTATTATAACTTCTTCGTTTCATGAATTTTTATAAACCCTGAACAGTTATGCTATTTCATTTTCTTTGAAAAATGTCATTTAAAATTCAGTCACATCCATATACATATACATTGGTTGAAATGCCAATATTATGATGAAAATTTAGAAACTGAATACAAAAAATTGCTTAAAAGTTATAAAAACAAACTGAATAATGACAAAAAGGAATACTATCAAACTGTAATTAGAAGTAAACAATATCCTTTGCAAAAACAAAAATATATTTGGAATATAGTCAGAAAAAAAACAGGCAAAACGAAAGTTCACAGAAATGTAGAGTTGAAAATTGGAGAACAAATCATTTCCGATGAATATTCAGTTGCAAATAGCTTTGCTGAACACTTTAGCAATATAGCTCAGTTAGCCACCGAATCGCATTTTGGTAACTCTGAATCCAATTGTACAAAATGCATACTGACTAATGACAACTCTTTCTTTTTCAGTCCTGTAGAAGCAATAGAGATAACTAAAATAATAAATGATTTAAAAAACACTAATTCTAGGGGGGTGGATTGTATTTCAACTAAAATCGTTAAGAGTATTGCTTGCTATATTGCTGAACCTTTAGCGAAATTGATATATTTGTCTGTTGAACTAGGAAAATATCCCCAAGACTTGAAACTAGGACTAGTCACCCCTATTTATAAAAAAGATGATTCGTTATCCATTGACAACTATAGGCAGATAACTGTTTCCTGTGTATTTGCCAAAGTGATTGAGAAAGCCATGCATAAAAGGATAATAAAATTTGTAGATAAATATCAAATAATATCAAAATGTCAGAATGGTTTCTATCCCGGCAGGTCGACAGAAACTGCAGTGTATGAATTTGTAGAATACTTATATAAATACCTTGACGATAAGAAATTTGTTGGAGCTCTTTTCTTCGACCTCACTAAAGCTTTTGATTGTCTGAATCTGAGCTTTGTTGAAACGAAACTATATGGTATGGGATTTCGTGGAAACACACTTGCTTGGATTTTGTCATACCTTACTCACCGTAAAATTATTGTTAAATTAGGCCACACCCATTCAATGGAATCTGAAATAAATTTAGGGGTTCCTCAAGGTTCAGTATTGGGGCCACTTATATTCTTAATGTTTATCAACGACTTGCCATCTTTTATGAGCACGGACTGCATTGTTTTATATGCAGATGATGTGTCACTGGCAACCCACGGAAATATCTCTGAAGAACTCTCATCTAAATTGATCCACCTGTACAATAAATTCAATGAATGGTGAACGTGTAATCACTTAATATTGAATTGTAGGAAAACTGTTTTGATGAAATTCTTCATCGTATCCAATCCCAACATGAATCTGGAAATAGTATCAGAAAATCTTGATGTCACTGTCTCCGAATCCACAAAATTTCTTGGCACCTTTCTTGATGCATAACTATCGTTTCACGAGTGTATAAGTCAAGGTTGCAAAAAACTTAGTAGTGGATACTTTGCTAATTTTCAATTAAAAAATATACTCCCCCAAACACAGCTGCTAAATATATATTACGCAATGGTATACCTCATCTAACCCACAACATAATAATTTGGGGCAATTCCACTTCAGTTAATAGACTATTCCTTCTACAAAAAAGGGTTATCAGGCTTATCTTTGGATTACAACGCAGGGATACATGTAAACCTTACTTTCAAAACCATGAAATTTTAACATTGCCCTGTATATATATATATATATATATATATATATATATATATATATATATATATATATATATATATCTATCTATAAATGTATACTGTTCATCAGACAGAGAATCTCCAGCTACATAAAAAATTCTGACATCCACAGTTACCCAACAAGACATGGTAACAGCCTTAAAACTCCCTACCACAGGACTACTTTTTATGAAAAAGCTCCCTCGTATACAGGCATAAAGTTCTATAATAGATTGCCAAATAGTATTAAAGATGAGCAAAGCATCATTACTTTCAAGAAATATTTGAAGAAATATTTAATAACGAATTCCTTCTATTCTGTTCAAGAGTTTTTTAATATGTGACATTGTTCATTGAAATAACTGTATTTTTCTAAATCTTTTCCTATCATGTGATTTATAATTATTTATTTTTGTTTTTATATATATATATATATATATATATATATATATATATATATATATATATATATATATATATATATATGCCTACATTTTTACTAGTTGAAAAACTGATATTTGTATATTTCTATATATTACCACTCTCTGTTGACCTTTCCAATTTCATGTAAAAATGATCCTACTGGAATAAATTTTATTATTATTATTATACTCCACCTTGTGTGATTATCATGATGAATATCCTTCCTTTCGGGGTTTCTCTTTGGTAAATAGAGTAGTAGGAAATTATTTTCAAAATTCGATATCTCGAGAACGGATAAATTGAGAGTTTGAGAATATCATGTGTTTTATCAATTTTGTTTATAATTTTGAGTAGTGTTGAAATATGTTATGATAAACAGGGTGTTTCATTGAAGGAAACTTTGTTTCATAATGACATTTTGACTCATCCGGAATACTATGTTATTCTTTACTGTGATAGATTTTCAAAAACTCTGGAACTTTTGTATCTTAACATTTTCCTTCTTCAAGTGATAATCGATCCCTTCCATACATTTCAGCGATCCTGAATTATGAATCGCACTCTATACAAAAAAATTGACTGATATCGTAGCAATCCCAAGCGCTCGCAGATGAATCCTAAATCAGACGCCACTCAACGTTATAAGTTAGGTAACTTTTTACGTTTTCTTTCCCCCAGTCATACCGAAATGGAACGATCAGTCATCTCCAACTCCCTCATCGTCAAGCGCCATTAAACCATATGGAGCAAACAGAGTTGATTCCCAGCCGTATATGGATAACATGTGTAATGGTGTTTACGAATGAGCTGCGGATGGGAATATATACTACGGATGGAGTAAATACGTTGAATTAAATAATTATGTTGGTTTGAATGTGAATGGAGGTGTAGAGTATTTGATTAACATAATTTTATTCGCAAGAAGCGAAATGAATAATAATCGCGATTGCACGAGACACAGTTTTGGAAGCTTATCTGCAATCATAAGAACAATGGAGTAGAAAATAAATTCTTTGCATGTGTTGAGTCACGACGTTTCAACTGCTAACATCTACTGTCGTTATCATGTATGTGAATGCGACAAGATATTTCGGATACTTATTATATAGCCTGCAACTGATGTACCTGCTATAAAGGTAAATATTATCTTCGTGGGGTCCCTCTCAGGTAATCAATGTAAATTAATATGATACAAAGACCTTTTTTGGTGAGTGTTATTATTGATGACCGATTTTGATAGGTCTTGACACAGAGTTTTTATTGAAATATCAATCGATCTAGCTAAGTGATAAGTGGTTTTCACACATTCCGAATATCTATGCTCGGCTGACTGTACACGTCATTATTCTGAATATAAGCCGACTCTATAAACTTTCTCTTTATTCCCGACTTCGCTGTCTCTCCTCGCTGAGTATTTCTCTTGTGTTCACCGATTCTCACATTTAACACTTAACGATAGGACATATTATTCGAAGTGGATATCATTATACAAAGTGAACCATTTTAAAATGGAACCACTCCTATAATAGAATAAGTATTTTTCAATCAGTCCCGTAAATTATAATCTTTCCACTTCCAATGCACTCTATGTTTATTTTTTCTTTGTCAAAAATGAAAAAAGTTTCTTGCCAATTTTTGATTTCAAGTTTGACATCATGACTGGTAGTTCATACACAATTTCCAGAAAAAGTCAACGTTTTGTGTAGGCAGACTAAGGGAACTACATTGATGGCAATTTAGATGGTGAAACTTACTCAAATATGTTGGAGACAACGGTAGCAATAAATGATATTATTTTAAATAAGCTGTAATAATCAATCAACTACGCGAATGAATCATCTTCAAATACCAAGGTATTGATCAAGAAATCCTGCAGAAAGTCAGAAAAGGAACAAAAAATAACTTACTCTGCATTCATTTTTAGTTTCAATACATCTTTAGCTGTTATTTGTTATTTCTAACTCCCGTAAATCATTAAATTTTATTTTCACAATGTACACTTGTTACGCTTTGTAAATTGAATAGCCTGGCTGAATTAATTTGGGACATTTTGTATTTCGGATTGAATCAGAATACATAAATTTTTGCCATGTCCTGATTCCCAAACTGTTTTAATTTAATAATTTTTTTATAATTTTCAATTACTCAACCGTTATGTTGAAAAAATGTGCTCTTTGTGAGTTCCCAATAAAATTTTCAGGTTGCCATTCGAAAAAAAAAAAATGGCGATGACGTCATATTACCTATGCAATCATCCTGTACTATATAAATTTAATTGGAAAAAAATCCAAAAATAATAGTGAAAATTGACCTGTTCGAATATTTTTCCAAACAAGTATGTCGTTAAGATTTTAACGAATCTTTTCACTACTTCAATGAATTAAATCGGTTTAAATGCTAGAACCCGCCTAAATAATTTTTGGACACCCTGTATAACCAAAAATCATCTAAAGTATGTGAAAAATGAGCTTTACCAGAATCCAGAGAATTCACAGAAATTCAGATTCAGAAAAATTGGGGGTTTCCATTTAAAGGAATTGTCTTATCTCCTAGAACACCCTGTATAATTTTGTTTGGTAAAAACTCAAAACTGAGAACAAAATTTGATCCGACCGACCATTTCGCTAATTATATAAAAATAAGGACGTTAATAGGGGGAGGGGAGTCACACTTATTCCAGTGCACTGTATTTTATTTTTTATTATTATTGCATTATTATATTGTATTGTTAATTGAGTAACTTCAAGTTTTAAGGTGTAACAAATTTATTATCATCATTATAACAAATTATTATTATGACTACTCGTTGAAAAAATAAGTACTTATAGGAAATTCGAGAAACTGGAATTTGCAAAAATTTTTCAATAATCCAATTCACTATGATCTTTAGATTCCAAAAAATTTCAAAATCATCATAACGAGACAAAATGAATGACTGGAAAATTTTATTCGTGAATTAGATCACCTAATTAACAATTTTCTGAAATAAAATTTTGTTTCTAAGTTATAATAATGTTTGATAAAATTTTAAATCTGGTCGTTCAATTTTTGATTTTAATATACAGAGTTAGTCAAATAAATGGGCCGGCCATTTTTCCCAGTTAATTTGTGGGATATCGAAAAATAGTTCGAATAAAAGTTGAAGGGTATTTCCTTCTGCACCTTTCTATAAATAAATTTTTTTTTTAGATATGCCACTGGTGGAAAAGTGACGTCATCGGATTTTTTTCAAATGTCATGTTTGGCATCTCTATATAGCTGTTTTTTTTCTCATTTCAGTAGTACTAATATTATTTCAACTTTCTGGATAGGTACAGTGTGTTTCGTATTTTTGTGTTCGCCACTGTGATTCACTAACCTATTGCTTAATTCGTTCAAAATTTTCCTCAATCAGGAAATGTAGCCCGGTGGATATTTCAAGCGATATGACAATTTGATTCAGACAGTGGCGGACGTAAGTTTTTATGAAAAAAAAAAAAAAATTTATGAGCTATATTGAGTTGTTTCATAAAAAAAATTCACTAACGATGATTACTATTAACATTCGCCTCATAAAATAAATAATGGTTATAGAATGATTTCCAAATTTACCTCAATTTACCTCGAGGCGTTACATTCTCTATCTCGGATCATGGGTTCAAATAAAAAATTACTTCTCATGACTAATAAATAAGTATATGAAATAGCCGCTCTACATATGTTGTCTGGCAACCTCTCAAATCAATAAGTAAACATAGATCGGCCCGATGCTACGTAAACATCATATCCACTGAACCGAAGACAACTTTGTTTATTTACGTACACCTCTCATCCCTAATGTTTTCAAACATTGACGCCCTGTTGTCAAATTGGTAAAAAAATATGATTTTGTTATGAACCTACCAATAAATGCATAATCAATCATATTTTATACTCAGATGTATTATTCTAAAAATTCTAGAGAGGTGTGAAAAATTACCAAAACGGAAGATATAGGTCGTTTTGAACTGATGAAATTTTAGGCACTGAAAATTTCGAGCAGTTACTAGAATTATTTTACTCTTGGCAACACCGCTTGTGACACCGGCCGTGGCGGCCATTGTACCTTGTCGTTTTGTGTTGATGAAGTGTTGTTAGATATTTTCCTGTGTGTTTTCGTGGTTTTTGTCCTTCTTAAACAACTTAAAATTACATTTGGAATATTTTTCAAAATAGTTCAGTTGTTTAGTGAGGCACAATGTCGAAATACTGCTCTGCTTGCAAAACAAACGTTCCACAGGTGAGGTTCCAGTGGCGTCGAATGCACGATGCAAATCATGCAGACAAACGTAAGTGTTCGTCAAATATAATATTGAAGGACAAAGAAACTCATTCAAAATTACAGATACGAAAAGCCTATGGCAAAGTGGTGAATTCCTCAATGTTTGTTATAAATATATTTAAGCAGGGCGGAAAACATTGAGGCTTATGAAAGGAAAATTGAATTTATTTTCCAATAATATTGACATTGTTAAAATTCTAACAGTGATGACAATTAATGATATACCAAAGGACTTGTTTAAAATTTTTGGAAACCATTTCTTTGAGGAAGAGCCTTTATCAAACCATAGTTATGCCTTGGTAAAGGCAATACTTCACATTTTTTTCAAAATCTGAATATACCATGAATTGTCAATAAGAGACTGACAAAGTAGACAGGTCTCTTTTGACAAAGACAGTTTTATTTAAAAATCAATAAATAACAAGTGTTGAAATCCTCATGTACTGAGCTTTCTTGAGAATAATTCTTTCACATACACTTTGACACTTTATATTTATACATTTGCAATATTTTACGTTAGGCTCAAAATTAAATAAATAATAGTGATATTTGCCAATTTGTAATAATAACGTGTTGTATTAGCATATATTTCATTCAATAAATATTTTAATTTTGATTTTACCTTATCGTACACCTTGCCATCTTGTGTTCACTATATTCCTGTCTAAAATAAATGCGTTAATAAAGAGTTCTATTTTTACTTTTGTGTTCAATTACTTTTCCCAGACGTAATCTATAATATACAATGAAACAAATGTTTCTATAGATTTCGTATTAAGTTTTATTAATGTAAAAATTGCTATGTCAAGAGAGAATACGATATTTCTTAGTTCATTATTTATTGTTAAAGTGTCAAAGAGTATGTGAAAGAATGATTCTCAAGAAAGCTCAGTATATGAGGATTTCAACACTTATTTATTGATTTTTAAATAAAACTGTCTTTGTCAAAAGAGACCTGACCCTTTCATAGTATATTCGGATTTTGAAAAAAAAATTGAAGTATTGCCTTCACCAAGGCATAACTATGGTTTGATAAAGACTCTTCTTCAAAGAAATGATTTCTAAAAATTTTAAGCAAGTACTTTGGTATGTCATTAATTGTCCTCACTGTTAGAATTTTAAAAATATCAATATTATTGTTTTTTCCCCCTGCTTACAGATATTTATTACAAACATTGAGGTATTCACCATTTTGCCATAGGCTTTTCTTATCAGTAATTTTGAATGAGTTTCTTTGTCCTCCAATATTATATTTGACGAACACATTTGATTGCATGATTTGCATCGTGCATTTGACGCCACTGGAACCTCGCCTGTGGAATGTTTGTTTACGATCATTTGTTTTGCAAACAAAGCAGTATTTCGACATTGTGTCTCACTAAACCACTGCACTATTTTGAAAAATATTCCAAATGTAACTTTAAGTTGTTTAACCAGGACAAAAACCACGAAAACACACAGGAAAATTTTAACAACACTTCATCAAGACAAAACACTTGTACTTGCAATTGCGTCCTCTGATGCTTTGAGGAACGTTGCACAAGTATCTGTTAGATTTAATTCAAACCCCGTCGTGGTCTTAGCCAGGAGAGTAGTTGTTTTCTGACAGGTGCTTGCCATATGAATGTACTGGTCCAAAATTTAGGAAGGATAATACTCAGAATGAACAATTTTTACAAAAAAAGGAAATGGCTTCTGAAAAAATAGATGTTGGAAAAGGTTTTTTAACCCATAGGGCCAGTTGCATAAATAATTTAACAGACAAATAAATATTTGATTTGATGATTACTATGGCATCGCATGTCTAAGCTCACCAGTTATGTTACCTACGTTAACAGAAGGCTTCATGCAACTGGTCCATATTTATTCAAATATTCGTAATGATTCGTTGAAACTTGATCTACACAACATAAACCCCCAGACTTCAAACTTAAAATATAGTCAAGGAACTTGTTACCTCTCTCGAATTAATTACTTTATACCATAAATAATGCTTTAGTTTTGATAGCTGAAAACTCCTAGAATCCAACTAAGGAAGAACTAATCCGCTATCTTGAATCCCCAAATTTTGATAAAACGTTATTTGCTGCCAAACCCCCGGCATTTTATTGACCCTAGGAATTTTAAGACAAAACCGCGACATAACTTGTTGCAGCTCACAGGTACTGCATTTGCATAAGTAGTTTTGACCCCCTTAAAAAAGCACGGCACTGTGCAAAAGGTGTTTTGTTTTGGTTCGAATGTCAAAAACCCGAAACAAAACAGTTTCCGCAAGAATTATCTTCGGTTCAGTGAATATGATGTATACGTAGCATCGGGCTGATCTATGTTTACTTATTGATCTGAGGGCAACCTACTTTTCATAAAGAAATTATATTTTGAACTATTGAAATATCTATTTCTGTTCTTTTTCCTTACCTTCTGTTTAGAAACGATTCAGGATTATTGCAAATAATTATTCTGGAACAAAATTTTCCATTGACATTTTCCAATAGAAAATTAACTATAATTGTTCATCAAAAAATAAGCAACTGAAAAACTTATACATACGTACGCCACTGTCTGAATCAAATTGTCGTATCGCTCGAAATATCCAACAGGCTACATTCCCCAATTGAAATTTTTTTTAAAGAAATTAAGTAATAAGTTAGTGAATTACAGAGGTAGAATCAAAAAACGAATCACACTGTACCTCTCGAGAGAGTTAAGATAATATCAGTACCTCTTAAATGAGAAAAAAACAAGCTATTTAGCGATACCAAACATGACAAAAAATATTTTAATTTATGAGAAGGTGCAGGGTGAAATGCCCTTCAACTTTCATTCTAACTTGTGAATTGTGAGGAGGAGCACCATCTTGTTACCACCAAATTCCTTGTCGTTCTGCTATGGGAATATCTTCCATCAACTGGATCAAATCATTTTCTAGAAAATGTGAATATCGCAATCCATTGAGATTTTCATTGAAAAAGTAAGGTCCTATACACCATACATTAATACCCCAAGTAGTTTGAAAATGACTTTCGCGGACCCGGTGGGGATTTTCTTAAGACCAATAGTGACTGTTATGTCGATTCACAACTCCATTATTGTGGAATCGCGATTCATCGCTCCACAAAATTTGACTGAATACGTTAGGATTTTCATGTAATATTACCTGAATACAACCAATGAATTCAAGTCGTCGTTCAAAGTCCGTGTGTTTCAAACCTTGTACCAACTGAATTTTGAATGGGTGGTATTTATTCTCTTTCAGAATTATCTGTACATTAGATTTACTCACACCGACTTATTCTGCAAAAGTACGGATAGAAACATGTGGATGAATAATGATATAAGCCAACACATTGATCTCTAAATCTTCAGTTCTAACAGATCTCGTATGATGACGATGCTTTATAGTAGAAGGAAATGACCCAGTTCGTAATTTTTCTTCAACTTTAGAAAAAGTCTTTCGTGACGGAAAGGGTCTGTCTGGAAAACGTTCTTGGTAAAGACGTTGTGCTTGACGGCAGTTTTTCTGACATTCCCCAAAAATTAATAATATATCAATGCAATCACTTTGACTAAACGCGAAAGGCATACTGGACTTTTCGAACAAAGAACACTGTTTTGCAAAGAATCACTGAATCGAACTGGACAGTAGATACAATTCAACAACATTTGTTACTATGGCATCAATAAGCATAAGCTACTTGATGAAATTGTGCAATATAAAGCAATTCACCCTCAAGTTAGTCACATTCTCAAGAATTTAAATATCATATTCAACTGATATCTATATCGTATAGTATAGAGGTGAGAATAATGGTTTTTATTCAGTAATAGTCTAGTTCAATTTAATAAAAGATGTAGACTGAATTCGTGCACGAGTAAATGAGTTTTTTTGAAACCTAATATTTAAGGAAAAGTGCAATAACTCAACAACACCTTAACCGAATTACAAAAACCAAACATGAAATGATATCAGAATTTAACGTGGCATCTGAATATGTAATGATATACAGGGCATTCAATGTTAAAAAATGGAATTTTGGTCTGTAGCACCTACACCAAATACCCTGTATATTTAAAAATCATATCAAAATATAGCTCTCATGAACTCATAAAACTTTTGTGAAAAACATTTTTGTATATCTCCTCCAAAAAACCAGATATTGCATGTCACATGAAATTTGGAACACCCGGTATATGTATATATTATATGAACGTGATTTTTTCTATACAACGTTTTATCAAAAACGAAAAATAAACACCATTAGAAAGTTCAGATTTTCTACTTGAAAATGGGGTATTTGACATTCCAATTTAAGATCTCGTACGTATCAGATTATAATGTAATACCAGTCATCCCGTGCGTAGAATGACTTTTTTTGCGGTCAAACTGTAACTCTGACAGAAAAAGTGCGAAAGATCTATTTGATAGCAAAAAACTTCCCTTACAAGAAATTTTTTTTTTATTTTCCATTATATTAATCCCAACCCAAAATATTGTGGGATTTTGAAAATGAAAATTATTTTCGAATTTTTTCTTGACTTTAGGAAATTGATTGGCGAGTGAACTTTTCTTTATATCAATCAGGATACTCTAAACCACTTATAAAAAAAACAGCAACATTGCTAATTACTTGTGCTTTTAGAGTGAAATTTACTTCACCAATTCGGCTACAACGCTTGTGAATCATTACTATTGTTGATTATGAGTCTTTCAAGTATGTCTAGAATTCAATCTCTCACAAAGGAAATGTACGATTCACGGAAGATGCAGATGGAGGACCTGCTGGTGAAAATCAACGATGGAGATTTTCCACAACCAAAACTGGTGGTGAATAATGACGAAACAAAAAAGGAATTAGAAACATGGACGGAGAACGATAAAAAAGCTAAATCGAATATATTACTCTCGATTAGACCCACAGAATAAAAGCAATTGAAGGGTTGTGCTTTTTCGCGCGATGTCTGGCAAAAACTGGGAAATATTTATCAATCCAGCGGGACTTGTACAAAAGATACAGTTTTCAAATAGCTTATCCTGCAACGCCTATTGGAAAGCAATGATGTGCGAGAACACATCAACAATTTTTTCAGTGCTGCAGATTAGCTGAATTAAATAGAAATGGAAATAAACCCCGACTCGCTGGCTATAATGTTATTGAACAGTTTACAGTCAAGCGTTGAGGATGTGCAGTGGAGTCAAGGGTTAAACTACATACTCCAGAAATCCCTCGCATCAAAATCATCGAAAGAGTGATGCTCGGAAAAATGGTAGACTGGAATTCAAAATGTTAACAAGAAATATAACAACTGATTCTGGTGGAGAGAGCACATCGTATAATTTTCCGTGAGTGGTCGAAGTTCACCTTGTATATTATTATAACAGGCAGCCTAGTGCGTGTGAGGGACTAGAAACGACATATAGTGAATATGTCCTGAAGATGTCATGAAACTCGGAACGTATAATTATTTCAGGCAATGAGATATCTTCTCAAAGTATATGCCTCTACATTAAGTTTTGTAACATAATGATATTGAGTTCGACTAACTCAACATGCTGTGTCAGCTTAATTAGTTTCTACCACTGAAGGTGTAGGTGAATTCATTTTGTATTCTAATGAACCCAATTTGGAGAAACGGAATGTTCCACATTAACTTGAGTGTTGGTCAAAACAAATTACAATTTCAATGGAGAACCCCACACCATACTTATGGAAAATTCGTCATAGTGAAATTCGTTGAATTTTTGGTATAGCATACTCCAACTCAAGATGATCAATGGTATTTTTCAAGTCAAAATAAGACTTTTGTTCCTATAAACATGTGTCTGCGAACCGATCTACAGAGTGTTGAAGTTTTAAGATTTTTTTATCATTTCTCAAAGTTTTTTTAATTTTCGAGACAACAAGATGAAATTTGACACATAGGTTTCATTTTAAGGCTCACATCGTCCAGCATGTGTTACGGGTTTATTTTGCACTAGAAACCCCTTTCTGTTTTAATATTTTAATACAATAACATGAGAAATTCTCTGTCATTGAAATATACTTTCTACTCTGTACGCCACTGTATCAAAATGACAACTTGATCGTTGTCATGTATAGCTTGTTCCGAATGTTAGTACTTGCCTTTGCCGTACTAGTTTGAGCGGACATGAACCGGCCTTAAGCTATTGACAGTTATCAGTTGTTCTATTTTGCGGTATGACAGCGTTGTTTTGTAAACAAACTTTTGGTTAGTCTATTGTTTTGTGCTTAGAACACAAAACCGTAACATTCCTACTCTATCTCTATCTTGTGTCATTGAGGTACCTACTTCACATTCGAATACTTGACCTTTTGTTTGTTTGTTTGTGTTTGGTTCTGAGATTGAGAGGCTGGCGTTTTCATCTTGGTTCAGTTGGCAACACTGAATCTTAAGGTGTTCTTTTCATAGCTCCAAGTAGCTCGAGTTAGTTCCTGGACTGTTCCCACCGAACATTAACGAACAAGAAAGCGCCTTGTTAGATATTGACAGTTTTGACTTTGACGTCTGAGATATCTTTCGGGTGTATTATTTGATCGTGATGAGTGACTGACCTATTTTGAATTTCCAATTAAAGTTTGATCATCGTTGATGGATCTTGGGAAAATTCATATCTGGAGAGTTTCTCATATTGTTTGCGAATTTTGACGCTATATATTTTTGAGAAATCTCCATTCGCTTTGCGAATTTTTGAGGTTAGAAGTCACTTCATCATTGTGTGAAACCACTGGAACGAGAAACTCGCTATCAGACAGCAAACAGACCATCAAAGCTGTTATCAGAACCCTCCCACTTAATAGAGGTTAGTATTTGCATTAGGGCTCTACTTATGGCCCCATACAAGTGTAATCAGAAGTCAGACTGGTATTGTATATTCTAGGGTGCTCTGCTGCGGCTACCACTGTGCTACTACTTTGCTCCTCTGCGACTACCACGTTGCTACTGCTCCGCTGCGGATAGTGCTTGCTACCACTCTGCTACTACTCACTGCTTCGCCGCTGGTAGTGCTCCACTACGGTTTATTGCTACTACTCTGCTACCGTTTATTGGAGTTCCATTAATGTGATTGTTCCACTGTTTCGTTGCTATACGATTGTCTTTCCACTGTTCCACTGCTGTGATTGTTCCTGCTCGACTGTGGTTGTCCCGCTGTATATCTGTTGTTCAGCATTCCTTCACTATTCGTCCCAGCTGTACATGTACTTTGATTGATTGTGTCATACCCACTGTGCACCTGTATTCACCAAGGCACCGATGAACTACGACCACAATAATTGGTGAACTGGCATGCTTGAGAATATCTACATAGTATCAGATAAGTTTAGAATAAGACTGCCCCTAAGGCGTAAGTATCCATAGCTGTAAGCTATCATCGTGACGTTACAGGCATAGCCCTCACTGGAGGTTTCATATTGATATATTCAAA
This sequence comes from Chrysolina oricalcia, assembly GCA_944452925.2. Classification (NCBI taxonomy): domain Eukaryota; kingdom Metazoa; phylum Arthropoda; class Insecta; order Coleoptera; family Chrysomelidae; genus Chrysolina; species Chrysolina oricalcia. Next base: position 55,842,347 of record OX101822.2, read on the forward strand.
CAATACCATACTCTCAATCACAGCATTCGCTTGAATTCATCTTGGTGGTTGATATTTACAATTTCATTTTCTTTTGTATGGTGAGCTGAACTGTGCACATACAGGGTGTGTAACAATCAGTATATTTTATTAGTAAGGGACATGACTATTTCTTTTATTCTGGTCCAAGTTATCTAAGCGTAAGGGAAGACAAAACCTCTACATATTTATATATTATTATTATACCATTTACAGGTATCTATTGTTTGATATTATAGTAATATTAGTGCAGTGGGTTGTCCCATTCCATCAGGGTGGTTTTGGATATTTCACTAGCGATAAATCCGTGGCGCTCCGGAAAATTAACCCCACATTTCAATCTTATCGAAATCAATTTTTATTGTCGAATCCACGCCTACTGAGCTACTTGGTATGTTAGAGGCGTGACACATCATTACACATTCACTGCTCTCCTTTCCTAAATTTCGCCCCTAACACATGTCAAGTGGTTGTAAGAATCCATGGGAAGATATTTTTTCGCACTATTTACTTATATGTGGTGCGCTGCTGGTCGATTCTGAAAAACGGAATAACCTTTTTGTTTTGTTAATAAACCTTTGTGATTTCTGTAATTTTTTCCATCTGCAACCGTTATCGAGAAAAAAAAACAAAAATATGTTTTTGTTATTTGATTCATTTTATTAAAATTTTTAATAACCTATCATCACAGTGAATAGGAAAAACGCTACTTATCTAGTTCTTGATCCGAATTACAAATTTCCCTGAACATTCAATTCATTCAAACCAAATATTCGCTGCCAACTACAAAACTCTAAGATGTTATATATGAATATCTGATGCTGCTAATAGGCGTCAGCAAGTTCATCAATCAACTTACTGGAGCTCATTGAAATCTAGTTTTTTGTCAGATATTGAAGAATTTGGTCCGAATAATTGATCTTTATCATTCAGGTCCACTTTGCTTATCGTTATTTTGATTCTTTTTCCACACACTCTGATTCCTATTCTATATCTCCTTTCAAATATTCTTCGAAATGTTCTGTTGAGAATTGACATGATGGTATGAATGCTAAATATGTCATTTTCCAATATTCTATACAAAAAATACTATACAGGGTGTCCCACGAAGTTTTGCACAGGAACTCGGGAACTCGGAACTCGAAAGTAGTGGAGAATTGTACTTTTGGGGTTCTGAATTAAAGCAATTGTTGCAGATTTTTTTGATACTATGTTACCCAATGAGCCTTTTGTTTTCGGTCACGTGACATCTGATTCAAAATCTTTAGTGGGACACCCTGTATATTTTGGCATTTTTATGTTCCTTCCGATGAAACAATTTCAACAAACTATCACACTTGTATAGTCTGGAATGAATAATTCAAGAAATACAGGTACTTCAATATCCTTTTTATAAAATTTCTGGATTTGATTCCAACAATAATCATGTTAGAAATTGAAGGCCATGTGGGTATGTCAAGTATTTTTGTATTTTTGCATGTTTTAGAAATTATACACTCCAATCAAAAAAACCCCTTTTCATTTATTCTAAGCAAGTGTATTCAGCTTTCCAAATCAACCAAATCTAACAAAAATAACTATTTTCTACAACTGCTTACCAAAGTAGCCTTTGACGCTTTCAGATCTCAACGCAAAGTTGAAATTTTTCCAGAAATGTCATTTTGTGACAGTTTTTTTCGCACTAGATCGAAAATATCGAAAAAACGCTAGATCTCCATTGATTTTGTTGAAAACGAAACTGTTCTTGCATCTTTGGGGAAATAAATTCTGAATACTTTTAGTAACTGTGGTGTTCCTTAGGTTAGCGTCGCTGTCTGGTAGACTGGAGGCCTGGCATTCTATCTCAGCATTCGGGATTTTTTTTTCGTTATTTTCCTGTTTTTCTTTTGTTAGAGATGTAAATTATTAACTTAGTCATTTGGGACTACTATTGAGTAGTCATTCTCTCATAAGTAATATTATGTGTACATGTTGGATGAAGTATCGATCGTTTTTATGTCTAAGAGCTGCGTTTGTAGAAAACCTAATGTGTTTATTTCGAGCACAAAGTGTCATTGTACCTCTCCAAAGATTACCGCGCGACACGAAGCTGCTCCTTGTCGAACGGCAATCGATCACTTTAGACAGTAAGACTGTATATTACAATGGCCCTTAATTAAAGCAATAATAAACTATCCATCTATTCAGAAAAAAGACATGTTATAGACTGAGTACACTGTATACAGGGTGTTACTTAAGTACGTGGCCAAACTTAAAGGGGTGATTCTTTGAGTGATTCTAAGACGAAAAATTCATATAAACATAGGTCCGGTAATGCTTCGTTTTCAAGATACAGGGTAGGGTGTCAAAATTTTTAAAAGAAATCGTTTTTGTCGTAAATATCTTAATAACCCTTCAACCGATTTTATTGAAATTTGGCAGTGTTATTGAAGGTCGTAAAGGGCTAATTTAACCCTAACTATATCAAAATTATCATGTCCAGTGGCGTCCCGGAAGGCACTGTAACCAATATTTTTGACAGAAAACATGTACGCCACTGATTTTATTGCAATTTTTGTATTGGTTTCAATTGAGCAACTGAAATTACAACTTTTTTATATCTGGATTTTTTTTTGTATCTTGCTTTGTTTTTGAGAAAAAACATAAAAATCACTTCCTTGCACGTCCCTGGCACAACACAATAAAAAATTGTTTTTATAGGGTTTTTAATGGTTACAGGTGAATCTGTTATGCCTAAAAATTGTTTGTTTCATTTGGTCAGTGCGTGCATAGTGGTAACGCTGGAAATGCCAAAGCAACATCAAACAAGAAACACCCTTTATTAAAACCACACTGAAACAAAAATGGTAGGTACCTAGGCAGTTTGTTTCTGTAAGAATACATTCAATAATAACTAACACAAAACTTACAATAGTTGCTCAAAATGTCCTCCTTCAACTTCAATGCAAGCATTAACTCGTCTTAACATCGATTCCCGAACACGTTGATATATTTCCGGCGTATGTCTTATCTGATCACATGAATCCCGTATTCGTTGGATAAATTCTTCTCCAGTGTTGACTGGAGTTTTATAAACGAGGGACTTTAAATGTCCCGAAAGGAAACAATCCAAGGGATTTCAATCCGGTAACCTGGGCGGCCATGACTGTGGACCTGCGCGACCGATCCAGTTTTCTCCATAAGTTTCATCCAGAAATTGACGTGCTACTATGCTGAAGTGAGGTGGAGCCCCATCGTGCATGAACCACATTGCTCCTCTTACTGCCAGTGGGACATTTTCTAGTAGTACAGGTAATACAAATTCCAAAAAATGACGATACTCTTGACCATTTAATCTCGGGGGTAAAAAATGAGGTCCAATGAGATAATCGCCAACAATACCAACCGAGACATTCACGGAAAACTGCTGTTGATAATTATTTTCTATAACCGCATGGGGATTTTCTTCTGCCCAGATATGGTTGTTATGAAAGTTCATAATTGTATTGTGGGAAAAACACGCTTCATCGGTGAATAATAGACTGGATAAAAATGTCGGAGATGCAACCTGTTGTTGCAAAAGCCACGTAGTATAAACAACTCGCTTGGGAAAATCCGCAGGAAATAACGCTTGAACACGCTGTATGTGGTAAGGATACAGTTGGTACTCTTTCAAAATCTTCCATACAGTAAAGTGAGAAATGTTTAATTGTTGTGCAATTTTGCGTGTGCTTGTATCGGGGCAACGCTCAACTTCATGTAAAACTTCTTCCTCCAGCGCCAGTGTTCTTACCGTTGCAGGTCTCCCAATAAGAGCAGCCGACCTTTGAAAGGTGCCTGATTCGCACAGCCTTTCATGTATTCTCACAAATGTTTGCCTATTTGGAACATTTCGATGAGGATATCTTTCTTGATAAATGCGTCTAGCCGCTCCGGAATTGCCTTGGGCCATTCCATAGACAAAATGCATATCGGCCATTTCCGAGTTTGTAAACCAAACCATTTTCAGATATCAGTAACAAATTTTCTATCTCAAAACTCTTGAAAACACTTCAAATAATTACTATCAAATAATTACGTATGTACCGTTTCAATTTGTGACCGTTATGAAGTTAAATTTGTTTGAACATTTGTTGTTCCTTCCATGGCCCTCTTACTTTAGTTTCAAAACACTGCAGTAATACATAACAACAATATTTGTTTCATCGAAAACAGGTAATATGAGCGAAAAAAATTAAAAGATGACTTCCATGTAATATTAATTGTTTAATCATAAATAAAAATGTCTTTATTGCAGTCCATGGACAACAATGAGCCCATTTTGCAGCACGAGCCGAAGCCAAGAGCCGAAGGCAAGTGCTGCAATTCATACATACATTTTTTTTTTCATTGCATTAATTTTGATAGAAAATTCTAAGACTAGAATAGAGTATTGATATGAAAAAATATTAGTAAGACCCCATTGTTTGATGGTTTAGTAGTTGAAATATTTTATTGTGTTGTCACAGGGATGTGGAATGAAGTGATTTTTATGTTTTTTCTCAAAAACAAAGCAAGATACGAAAAAAATTTTAGAAATGAAAAAGTTATAATTTCAGTTGCTCAATATGAAACAAATACAAAATTTGCTAAAAAATCAGTGACGCACATGTTTTCTGTCAAAAATATTGGTTACAGTGCCTTCCGGGACGCCACTGGACATGATAATTTTGATATAGTCAGGGTTAAACTAGCCTTTTACGACAATCAATAACACTGCCAAATTTCAATAAAATCGGTTGAAGGGTTATTAAGATATTTACGACAAAAACGATTTCTTTTAAAAATTTTGACACCCTGTATCTTGAAAACGAAGCATTACCGGACCTATGTTTATATAAACTTTTCGTCTTAGAATCACTCAAAGAATCACCCCTTCAAGTTTGGCCACGTACTTAAATAACACCCTGAATAGAAATGTAGACACGTCAGGTATGTAGTGACAGATGTCAGATTGAAGGTTTGTACGTTACTAGCAATAAACTAGGAGTTTGGTCTGACTTCAATATAATATTAATCCAAACATACAACATACATCTTATCAAAAATGCAGCGAATTTCAGGAGGACCCATTTTCCTTAAGAATGGTGCGGGGTTCTTTGAAAACGATACTCAATTGAAAAATTTGCAATTTCAATTTGTGCGCAATGTTCTTAATTCTTGATACTTTATATTTCTGAATCATTTTCGACAGATTTATGAACAAGCCCCATAAAGGCATGCCGGCAAAGACCGAAGCACGCTGCAAAAAATAGCGTAATAAAATTCCAACCATTTCTGTACACTGTACTCCAGTCGATAACTCCCACCCGAAGTCGTTTAAAAGAGGCTGCTGGCGACATTTTTGCGGAGCTATCTACTCCAAACTGCCGGCGCACGATAATCAAAGATATCCATGAAAAGCTAAATTGAGTTAGAGGGTTTACAAATGATAGGACAGGTATCGGGGAGCTGTTGCCTGATAAGGGCAGTATAAATTTAAGTTCCAGGAAATAAACCCTGGCAACTTTATGTTCTGCTTCTTATTGCTCCGCTCCCGTTTTGCGAAATGAATCGCGTTTCTCGCATAATTATTTATTCTGCGCCTGTTCTCTTAATTAATCTGGATGAGCTTGGGGTGATTATCTTTGGCTTTTGTTGTATTGGTATTAATTGTTTTTTGGGCTTTTCGCGAAAGAGAAGGGTGAATGAAGTTTATAATTCCAAGAGTATGCCAACAATAATATCCAAATCATTTTCAGTCTTCACCTAAAAAAAGCATGACAATTACTATTGAGATTCCTACAGTTTCGGTAATAGATATGAATCATTGTATGAGGAAAGTGTCACTTCAAATTTTACATACACAATGTGTACCTATGTTGGCGGTTGTGCTATAAGAAAATAAAAATTGAATCTGAATGTTCCAGAAAAGTGTTAGTGGCGAAATTTAGGAAAGGACAGCAGTGAAGGTGCAATAATGTTTCACGCCACCAACACACCCAGTAGCTCAGTTGATGTGGGTTCGACAATAAAAATTGATTTAGATAAGATGGAAATATGGGGTTTGATTTTCCAGAGCGCCACGGATCTATCGCCAGTAAAAAATCCGAAACCACCCTGATGGAATGGGACAACACACTGCACTAATATTACTAAAATATGAAACAATAGATACATATAAATGGTATAAAAATAATATATAAATATGTAGAGGTTTTCTCTTCCCTTACGCTTGGATAACTTGGACCAAAATGAAAGAAATAGTCATGTCCCTTACTAATAAAATATATTGATTGATGTTACACACACGGTATGTGCACAATTTGGCATACAATACAAAATGAATGAAATGTAAATATGGCACTACCAAGATGGGTAAGCTATCATTGAGAATAGTGTATCGTTTAAGTATATTGATATGAACCTCCAATAAGGGCTGTGTCTATGACGTCACGATGATAGCTAACAATTATTAATATGCCGTAGGGGCTCATCATGAATCCAGTGCCTTGGTGAAAACCGGTATGCATAGTGGGTGCTACAGAATCAAACGAAGTTGAGTACATGTACAGCTAGGGAGAAAACCATCAACGAGGAATTGGTATTCCTCGTTAGGGGATGAAGAGCGAAATAATACTAAACAACAGATATACAGTGCAACAACCACAGTTGAGCAGGAACAGTGGAAACAATCACAGTAGTGGAACAGTCATAAACGGTAGCGGGAACAGTAACAGTAAAACCGTAGTGAAGCAGCTACAACGGAGCAGTAGCAACGGGGCGGTAATAACGGAGCAGTAACAATGGAGCAGTAACACCCTAGAATAAATAATACCAGTTTGACTCCTGATTACACATATATGGGGCCATAAGTGGAGCACAAATGCAAATACTAACCTCTATTGAGTGGGAGTGTTCTGGTAACAGCTTTGATGGTCTGTTTGCTGTTTGATAGCTAGTTTCCTGTCCAGTGGTTTTATCGATGAAGATATGACATAACCCCGAAAATCCGCAAAGCGAACGGAGATTTCTCGAAGATAAACAGGGTGTTTTATAATAATTGCGCTAGGTCTTCAGGATGTGATAGCTCGTCCAAAAATATGGAGAAAAGTTTCTAATAATCTACCCTTTAAATTGCACCATTTTCGAGATACAGGGTGTTGAAATTAAAAAAAAAAATATCATTTTTTGCGAATATCTCTGGAACCGTTTATTGCACAGGAAACAGATTTCGTAGGCATTTTCTACTCATGATAAGCTGTTCTGTGCGGATTTTTTATTTTTTCAAATTCATAATTGGTGAAAGTTTTGAAGGAGTAGTGGGTGTTTTTTCTCCAACTTCTACGCCACTGAAAAAAGTACAGTTTTGAGCCTCCTGTATGAACCGCCAATATTTTCTACACAAAAAAGGTAGTCTTGGTCATAAGCTCTAAAGTTGACCGTTTTCAAGAAAAATCAACTTTCATGTTGTTTAAATAATGTTTTTCCTCGAAAAATTGCTGCTTGCATTGAAGCTAACGGCGGACATTTTCAAAATTCAACTGAGTATGATTGTTATTGTTTTTGTCCTAATTTCGCAATTGAGAAGTCAACGTTTGGTTTTGTTACTTGTTTTAACGTTTAAATAAATTTTGTATAATTAGGAAAAAAATTATTTATAAAAATTTGCCATGTTTTTCAACATGAAAATTGATTTTTCTTGAAAACGGTCAACTTTAGAGCTTATGACCTAGAGTACCTTTTTTGTGTAGAAAACATTGGCGGTTCAAGTTGGCTGCTCAAAATTATACTTTTTCCAGTGGCGTAGAAGTTGGAGAAAAAAACACCCAACTACCCCTTCAAAATCTTCACCAATTATGAATTTTAAAAAATAAAAAATCTTCAAAAAACATAACTTAGTAGGAGTAGAAAACGCATTCAAAATCTGTTCTTTGTGCGATAAACGGTTCCAGAGATATTCGCAAAAAACCAATTGTTTTTTTTTAATTTCAACACCCTGTATCTCGAAAATGGTGCATTATAGAGGGTAAGTTAATAAAAACTTTTTTTCATATTTTTGAACGAGCTATCACATCCGGAAGTCCTGCGCATTTATTATGGATCACCTTGTATTATTAATGTACTTATATTCGAATTTTCATAATGACCTGTTCCATGACATTTCATAATATCTACCCAATACAAAATATGACAAAATAATCCAATTTTTATTGAAAACTTGCTTTTATTTCGGAAACCTGACTGCTTAGGTATAGGAATATGGTACATCATTTGAAAGGAAATTACATTATTTTTCAGGATATTTGATAACATACAAGGTGTTCTATTTGGAAAAATGCATCTTTCACCACTTTTGTATCTATCGGCAAAATCACAAATTCTCAACGTCCCTGTATAATGAAGAACGGATTCTCCTTGTCATAACTAATACACAGGACATTGTCAAACCACATCGAAAATTTCAGCTTACTACGTATTCAGATACTGCAGTAATATACGTTTAATTGAAGCTATGTTTCGCACAAAAAATTAGGAAATTATTGATTTTCCCAGGAACTACTGGAGATAGGTATAGGGATAATTCATATGAAATTAATCAAAAAGCAATAGCGAAGCGAATAATGCAATAATATACAGGGTATTCTATTCAAAAAATCAAAGTTGTTGCTACTTTTCGATAGAAGCAGCAACACCGCAGCGCTGAAAATATTTCAGATTGATAGAGCAGAACTGATTATCCAAAAAACCAAAATTTCAAAATAATCCTACTTCTAGAAACGTCTAATTGGCCATCGAGTTTGGAACACCCTGTATATAAACAAAAATTGATAAATCAAATTCTCAATTCATCAAAATGTAGTTCAAACCCCACACAAAGATCAAATTCTAGTAATACGACCACAATCACATTTCACATATTGATGAAACTATAGGACGAATCAGAGATACAATTGGCAAAGATTAATTACAGACGTTGAGAACTATATAGTGGATATTGCGAAATTTGCCATAAGACAAAAATGTGTACGAAATCTTCAGATAACCCGATGGTAATAACAGTGACTCCAAAAGTCCCATTTGAGAGAATTGGTGTAGACATCAACCAACAAAAAATTATGCATTCACGATATCAGATGGATTAACAGAATTCCTGAATCATACCATGCATTTCTAGAATAATTTTTCGAAAATTTTCTTTGAATTCTATAAAGGACCCCGCAAACTCCTTATGGAATTTGGGTCCTGGTGGATTTTTTTGAGTTTTTGGTATGATGTTGTCCATGTAATTCTCAACCAATGTTACCATTGCGCCAACCCAAAAAAATGAACAGTTTTGCTGCTAGGGGGCGTTGAAATCACCCCTTGCGCAGATTAGACTATTTATTTTTGAACCCGGTAACAATACTTCCAATTGTTTCATTGTTGCTAATCTTGCACAATATTGTGCTGTTTTATAAAAAAAATTCTTACCCCCTCCCCTTTTTCCCCCAAATCCTATTACGGAACGCAAAAAAAAATATTTTTCGAGTTCCTTCAAATTTATCGTCGAATGTTTAAATATGCCTGAGTAAGAGAAATAACAGTTTTTTATGTTTATACCCCCACCCCCCGAATGACACAAAACGAAAAAAATTCGGTGGATTTTTCTGAATTTTTGATATGACGCAGTTCAAGTTATTTTGAATAGAAATGAATTGGGTGACAAACCCCAAAAATGAACAGTTTTGATGCCAGGGGGCGTCGAAATCATACCTTGCTCAGAATAGACTATTCATTATTATAGGCGGAAACAATATCTCTACGTATTTTTGTTTTATTTTATTCCGAACAATTGTGTAAATTTTTATAAATTGAAAATCTAAAACCTCTCCCCTACTCCAACCCCTATTTCAAAACACAAAAAAAAATAATTCAGGCACCACCTCAAATTCAAATTATGGATGTCTCATTTTTATTTATTTTCAAGATATTCGCCCAATTGATTGAGATTCAAAAAACATGAACTACGCCCTACTAAGAAGTCAGCGAACTCCACCAATTTTTTTCTGAATGGAAGGAAAGGTAAAATTAAACAACTGTACGATTTCTTCAATTTGAGCTGATTAAAACATTTATTTTGATAAAGCATTTACAAGTAGTCGGGAATAAATCTTTTTCGTGTTTTAAATTAGGGGTAGGGGGTAAGGGGAAGGTTTTAGAGTTTCATTTAATGAAACATTACAGAGTTGATCAGCATAATCTAAACTAAAATACGTAGAGATATCAGTTCCGCCTATAATAATGAATAGTCTATTCTGAACAAGGTTTGATTTCAACGCCCCCTAGCATCAAAACTATTAATTTTTGGAGTTTGTCACCTAATTCATTTCTATTCAAAATAACTTGACTGCATCATATCAAAAATTTAGAAAAATCCACCGACATTTTTTTTGTCATGTTTTGTGTCGTTTGGGGGGTGGGGGGATAATCATAAAAAACTGCTATTTCCCTTTTTTAGGCATATTTAAACATTCGACGATATATTTGAAGGCACTTGAGAAATATTTTTTTTTGCGTTCCGTAATAGGAGTTGGGGGAAAAAGGGGAGGGAGTAAGATTTTTTTTTTGAAACAGCACAATATTGTGCAACATTAGCAACAATGAAAAAAGTGAAAATATTGTTACCGGGTTCGAAAATAAATAGTCTAATCTGCGCAAGGGGTGATTTCAAAGCCCCCTAGCAGCAAAACTGTTAATTTTTTTGGGTTGGCGCAATGGTAACATTGGTTGAGAATAACATGGACTACATCATACCAAAAATTCAAACAAATCCACCGGGACCCAAATCCCATAAGGAGTTTGCGGGGTCTTTTCCGAGGAATTTCCATTCACATTTTCAGAGATTATTTCTCCAATATTCTGCAATATCCTGGCATATCCCTGAAATATATCAAGATTCTAAAATGAATGATCTATGATTATTCACGTAATATATGGTAATGTATGGTGTGCTAACATTGATTTTGTTGATTTTTTCCACTACATATTCTAGTCAAGTCAAGTTAAAGAACGTTGTTGATGATGATTTTTTCTGTTTTCCATTTTTGTGTTCTTATAATGATCTAAGTTGTTTTCGTCCTCATTGATATCAGCTTTAATTTTTTGTGGGATTTTCAACTCTTTCAGTTTAATTTTTGGGCTGTGGTGGTCATGATGGTAGAGCATTCGCTCCTTGATCATAAGGTCTTCCTTGTGCATGATGATACATGCATGATATACAGGGTGGGTCACGGTCGATGGTACCTTAGACGTTTGCGAAGAACGGGACATAGGATCATTCTGAAAATTTGGTTTCTAAAGTAGTTGCTCTTGGTCTATCGATTTAAAATACTTTCAGCAATGCAGCGTTGCCGCTTATACCAGAAAGTAGCAGCATCTTTGTTATTTCAAATGGGTCACCCTGTATATTACCACATTTTTGAACTTGTCATTCTTTTCTGATTATTTCTGCCTCATACTCTCCTATACCTATCTCTAACGGTTTTTGAGATATTGGTTATTTTCCATATTTTTTATCCAAAACATAGCTCGAATTGAATGTTTATTTCTGCGGTATTTGAATTCTTAGGAAGTTGCAATTTTGTGTTTAGTTCATCAAGATCATGTACATTGATTCTGTATAGAGAAGTTTGTTCTGCGTTATACAGGGTCGTTCAAAATTCATGATCTTACTGCTAGACACAAAAAGGGTTGAAAGTGCGTTTTTTTGAATGGAACATCCTGTATATTATGAAATATCCTGAAAGATGACTAAATTCCCTTCAAATTGATACATCATGTTCCCATACCTAAATAGCCAGAATTCCGAGATAATAGCAATTTTCACTTGTAATCTCCCAAGTGTTTGAATTATTGCCGGAAATTTTTCGAGTATGTACGAGATAAATTTACGGCAATTAATTCAAGCACGAGGGGGATTTGGTAAGAAAATTTCACACCGAGAAATGAAAATCATCCAACAATTCATAAGAAATAACTATCGATGGTTTCACCTGAACTATTTATAACCACTGAAATATTGATATGTAAAATACATAATTATCTCCTTTCATATGAAAACTAGACCTCCATTTGTACATTAAAGCAAAATATCAACTTGTCACATGTCAAATGTCACATGTCAAACATTTATTGATGAACATTTTGTTAAGTATTTTACATATCAATATTTCAGTGGTTATAAATAGTTCAGGTGAAACCATCGTTAGTTGTTTCTTATGAATTGTTGGATGATTTTCATTTCTTGGTGTGAAATTTTCTTTCCGAATCCCCCTCGTGCTTGAATTAATTGCCGTAAATTTATCTCGTATCATGTACTCGAAAAATTTCCGGCAATAATTCAAGCACTTGGGAGATTACAAGTGAAAATTGCTATTATCTCGGAATTCTGGCTATTTAGGTATAGATATATCAATTCGAAGGGAATTTAGTCATCTTTCAGGATATTTCATGATATACAGGATGTTCCATTTAAAAAAACGCACTTTTAACTCTTTTCGTATCTAGCAGTAAGATCATGAATTTTGAACGACCATGTATAACGCAAAACAAACTTCTCTATACAGAATCAATGTACATAATCCTGATGAACCAAACTCAAAATTGCAACTTCCTAAGAATTCAAATACCGCAGAAATAAACATTCAATTCGAGCTATGTTTTGAATAAAAAATATGGAAAATAACCAATATCTCAAAAACCGTTAGAGATAGGTATAGGGGAGAATGGGACAAAAATAATCAGAAAGGAATGACAAGTTCAAAAATGCGGTAATATACAGGGTGGCCCATTTGAAATAACAAAGATGCTGCTACTTTCTGGTCTAAGCGGCAATGCTGCATTGCTGAAAATATTTTAGACCGATAGACCAAGAGCAACTACTTGAGAAACCAAATTTTCACAATGATCATATGTCCCGTTCTCCGTAAACGTCTAAGGTACCATCGACCGTGACCCACCCTGTATATGGTTTTTGTAAATATGAATAAATTCTTGTTGATAAACACAGGTAAAATTATAAATAACATGTAATATACAAACTCTTAAAATTTAAAATATAGCCAAATAATAACAATGTAGACAGATAAAGATATGTTACGGTTAAAATAAGAAATGTTTCAAATATAAATAAATAAATCGTCATAAAACTGTGCCTTATCACTAAGTAGTTTTTTTATCAGGTTTCTGAAAATATTGTACCTTTTTTCCTTGATTTCACAAGGTAATTTGTTATACATCTTCACCCCATTTTAGATCAGAGAGTCTTTCATTAGATTTGTTATGGGAATGGGGAGCTTTGAACTATTTTCATTTTGACGAGTATAATAGGGGACATCCTTTATTTCGTAATCTAATCTATTTTTGTGGATTAATGAAACCATATCCAATAAAAAATCGAAACAAGGGAATTGATATGACTATTGATTTTTATTTGTAATATTTTCCAGACTTGTTTGAATCATTGAAATTTCTCTGTAGTTCCTTTCTAGGACAGTTATTATTTGTACTGTTTCCCATTCTTCTGGTACTTTCCCAACTCCGCATTTTCTTTATTAATGTGAGCATTCATCAACTCATTGCCTAGGTAATCTATAATTCTAATGTTAGTTTCATCTGTTCCTGGCGATGTAACATTTCTGCATTTCTCTAATACTCCGTCTAACAAAATACATTACTGTCTTCTTCACTCATTTATTTTTGTCTTCCTCGCTATCGCTATCGTTATTTGCTCGTCCTTCATATATTATTCACTCTTCATAGTTTTCCATTCAAATTCGTGTGTACTGTTTGTCTTCTAGTGCCAACGTACCTTCTTTATTCTTCATGCTTTATAAACTTGGCATTTTTATATTTTGTTCCCTGACCCTGCTGGAGAAGCTATTTGTGTACTCTCTTGTTCAATTTGGGGAACTTTTTCTTATCAATTCTCTTTTATGATGCCTTTTCAATGTTTCATATTCTTCTCCGTCTTCTATTTTATTGATCCTCTTTCATTAGCACTCGCCCTTATCTCATTTCTTATTTCTCTACATTTACCATAGTTATGTTGCCAGAGTAGTGCTTTCAAAACATTGGGATGAACAAAGATTGTGAATATGTGATTAATCGATATTTTAGCGCGATACATATCCGAACATCGAACGCCATTTTAGTTATGTGAGTGTAAAAATATTCATAAGCACATCACCATTCGAACGACAGTTAAGGAAGGATCCTAGCAAAAAACTATCCGTTTTATTAGCATTTGACTCGACATTTCCAGCGTCGAAGCTTTTCAGTTACTTTGTACAATTAAAAATGTTTATTTGAGAATTCGTTCGAACGGAATTCATAACTGAACTTTGATTCACTTATCCATTGCTGCAGGAAAACTTCATGCGAATACTTCTTATTAGATTAAATCCATAGAAGTGTAGAAGCTCTGCAAGTTACATGGAAATCGATACGCATAGATTTGGTTTCTAATTCTGTTCAATATCATTAGCTACTAGATCATCCTCCAGTTGGAATTAGTGATGTGCATTTCTTTAAACAGTATACAGGGTGTTATGTAATGAGTGTCCAATATTTCACAGGACGATTCCTGAGTTATTTATAAAGGTGAAAACGTGGGTCCACAAGGCCTTCAGTTTTGAGATATAAAGTGTTGAAAATTTATTTTTATTTTGGGTTTTTGCCAATAATTATTGAAATAATATCGATATTTGAATAAAAATTGTAATTTGGAGACACCTTAATATGAGAAATACAAATTTAATCTTACTTTGGCAGTTAACTGTAGGGGGCGCCACCTATAGGTCTTTGTTTCTGTTGGGGGGTCACAACTTTGTCGTGCATGTATGTATCACACTTTCTAAAAGTAGAATCTTTCATGTTTACGTGAAAAAGGCATGCGTGTCAAAATTCGCTACAAGCAGCCGTTTTCGAGATATTTCAATTTTAATTAATCGATGCATCCAATCGTCTTCCCATTGATTCGCGAACTCTTTGAAAATAAAAGTATCAAGTAGACTAGTAAGTTTATTCCAATGTTGTTTTTGTGCTGTCATGTCAAAAATAATATCTTGAATAGTTTTATATGTGACTTTTTGTTTGAAAATGGTAAACTTTACCAATGCAGAGTATGCTGACATACATTTCACATACGGACTTGCTAACAGAAATGCATATAAGGCTAGTCGTTTGTATCAGGAGCGTTATCCTTAACGCACAACTCCAGCTTCAAGCCCCTTTTCAAGAATTCACACTCGATTAAGGGAAACAGGAAGTTTTGAGAAAACTGGTCATCTGTCGGGTGCACATCGGACGGTATGAACCGCAGCAACCGAGGAAGCAGTTATCAATCTGGTAAAACACCCGGAAACAAGCTCCAGAAAAATAGCACTGACGAAACATTTCTCATGTTCTGGTATGGAAAATTTCAATTGATAATTTGTTTTATCCCTACCATATTCAAAGAGTTCAGGCACTCTTCGCTCGTGACTTTCCGTTGGGTATCAACTTCTGTCGTTGGTTTCTCCAGCGCCTAATTCAAAATCCTTAATTTGAAAATCAGATCCTGTTTACAGACGAAGCAAATTTCTCACGCAACGCTGTACGCAATTTTCAGAACAATCATTTGTGGTCAGAGGAAAAACCCCATGCGATACAGGAATCACATTTCCAAGAACAGTTCTCGCTCATCGCGTGGCAGGAATACTTGGAGATTATTTTATTGGCCCATTCTTTATTCCAGGAAGATCAAACGGAGAGAGATATCGTAATTTTCTTGAAGAAGATTTGGATATTTTACTGGAAGCTGTGTTGCTTAGACTACGAAATGAAATATGGTTTATGCATGACGGTGCCCCGGTACATTTCAGCATCCTAGCGGGAGAATATTTAGGTCTTACTTTCGGCAACCGTTTAATAGGTCGGGGAGGGCCTCAACCATGGCCCCCTAGGTCACCAGACCTCAACAATTGGGATTTTTTCCTGTGGGGACATCTAAAATCCTAAATTTACCAGACACCTATCCGAAATAATGAAGATTTAGGAAATCAAATAATTAACTCTTGCAGTTCGATTCAAGATACTGCAGAAAATTTTGCGAATCAATGAGAAGAAGATTTGATGCGTGCATACAGGCAGGAGATGGACATTTCTAACATTCATTGTGATTTTGAATTAGATTAATATCTAGTGTTCCGTTATTTATTGTTGAAAAACAATTAGCGTTTGAAATGTTTCTAGTTTGAATAAAAATAGGAAAAATGATTTTTTTCACTTTTTGACAAACGCATGCATCGATTAATTTAAAACAAAATATCTCGAAAACGGCTGCTTGCAGCGACTTTTTACGTAAAAATGATAGGGAAATAGATTTTTCTTCTTGAAAATGTGAAACATACATGCACGACAAAGTTGTGACTCCCCAAAAGAGACAAAGGTCTGTAGGTGGCGCTCTCTACAATTTAGTGCCAAACTAAGATCAAATTTGAATTAATCGTATTGAAAAGTCGAGAAAAACCAATTTTCGTCCAAATATTGACTGAAAATCTTATAGACCCGTGTTTAATGAAACTTTTTACCTTATAAATAACTGAGGAATCGTCCTGTAAAATATCGGACACTTATTACATGACACCCTGTATATTCGAGTAAGGAAAATGATAAAAACTGTCATAAAAATACAATTTATTCGTCAGTTCAAATTCGCTTGCTGATTTGTTTTTTTGTTTCGTATCAGTATCCGAAAGTATTCAAATAGGGAAGTCTTTACTGGGCATCTTACGACCACACATATCTTGTTTTTAGATTGGTGGGCGTTGGAGTCTGAGATTAAATAGGCATCGCTACGGATCGCTTCTTGAGAGATATATTGTTATCGAAATTTGAACTACGCCATTATCACAATTATAACAATTTATTGGTACTTAATTAGTAACTTAATTAATGTATGGTCATTATTTGATATTCGTTTTTCGAAGACACTACAAGAAAAACGAAAAGACAACGTGGTACTACAGTACAGAAGGCAATTCATAATAACGTTATCCACAGCTGGTTGATAAGTATAGTCTGATAACAAGTTCAAAAACGTGTTAATTTTTTATCAAGCTCCTAAAAATATCAGCGATGGCTCATTCGATTCGTAATGACGTCTAGAAAAATGTATCGAAAGTTTGTATTAGCACATAGAAAATTGCAATTGTTATTAACAAATTAAGATGAAAAAAATATGGCATTTAGATTTATGTTTATAACTCAACAATGATAAATATTTAAGGAATTTTGAAAAAGGATATTCAAAGAGGAGGATATTTCCAAGAAAAAAGCTCGTACTCCCGGAACTCTATCTCTATTATTTATAATTTTAATTCAACCCCGAATATAGGGCTCCGCGCAGCCGTAACGACATAGGCGCGCTACCGCTAAAGACAGTGTACCACATAAAATATTTTTTTGAAATTTGAAATTTGAATGAATTATGGTATCATCTAGACACTTGAAAGAATGAATCCCCGTTGAAAAAAAAATTAAGTCAATTATTCAAAAAGTTATACTATTGTTAATTAATAATTTTTTTTCCAATCTCTGTTATCTTAAATGACTACGTAAAAGTTTAAATAATATATCAATAAATTTTTGGCTTCGTGGAGCCCTTCTTATACATATACTTAACAAGATCACACGATAAAAGTAAATAAAAGTTTATTATTTTGTTTATAATGATTTGTTAAAGTTAACAAAAAGTTTCTTGGTTTGAGTAACATTTAATTCACTCAAACTATTTTGTTGAATAAGTGAATTACTTACCTACTATATTTAGATGACAATTTTTTAGATTTCGTTGTATGCGAACTATATGCTGCTTCGATCCTTTTGAGAAAGGGAGAAAAACTTCATTATTGTATGTACGACCGAAAGAGGTTTTAAAAAATACACATGCTCATTTTTTATTTCGTTTCCTCAGTATTTATAATAATTTTTTTGACAAACACATCATATTTATTGATTAGCTCTTCACGTGAAATCACAGGAAGTTTAGAAAAGGTAAGTCGGTACCTTTCGGCCCTCATCATATCCATGACATTTTAAGGTATGAATACAAACACGTTTAGAATTTTGAATGATGCTCTGAACCATAAAACACATTTTGAATACTTCAATCAGTTCCTCCCACAGATATATAACAAGATTATTCTTTCTTATATTTGTAAAATTGAATTCCATAAGCATATCTGGAGCCCAGAATTGCGTAATCAGTTCTCTTCTTGTTCGGTAATAGAGCTTCCATCGTGTTAATGCAAATGAGATATGGAAAAAACCTTCAAATAGTTTCTCGTCCTTCCGTCGCTATTTCATATTGAATCCACTTATCTGTCTTCAGACTAGTGGAAATAAATCAAGACTAAAGGATTTAATTCCAAGATGTTCGGGTAAGCATAAGAAACTGTACAAATGGAGTCTTCACCTTTGAAATATTAGCATGTTTTTGCAGCCTAGGCTGTTCAGAACTAATTACCTACACATCATTACTCACTTGCTACAGAAACGTCTCATTCTGATATATTATCATGAAGTTTAGTTCGTTTTACGGATAGGTAGGTGATAGTCGAGAAGGAATTTATCTATAAACGATTCAGTTTGGTAAATGTCGTTAGCTTCCTCACTCTGATCATAAAATTGACAGAATGTATTACTGAGTAACTCTTTCAAATTGCCTGAATGAATCATAAACATTCTTCAGAAATATTAAAATTTTCTCTTTTATGACACAATTATTTCCACTCCTAGATGCGCATTTTGATGAACAAGTTATATGCTTCAGTAGGAATACTATAATAGCAGTAAATATACAAATCATTCACATTTATATCAAACGAATGAATAAAATCGACAAGGTCGAGGTACCATTCTCCCCAAATGTTTCCACCAAGTGGAAAATATGAGGCAAAAATCTGACAGAAAACAACTACTTCCCTGGCTAATGCCACGACGGATATTGAACTGCATCTGACAGATATTTGTGCAACGTTCTTTCAAGAAGACTCAATTGCAAGTTCTGATTGTAAACAAACAAAAGATTATCCTTTATTGGGCTGGGGATGAACACCTGTAGACATGTTTTGAGATTGTTGCCTCTCATCACTGCAAGGGTAGGTCCGACAACTTTAGAGTCGTCTTGTCCCTGACGTTTCTATATTTACAGTGATTATTGTAACAATGGAAACGTATAAATAAGGAAAAAGCGAAACACCGATTTGAAAATACCACGGGCTGGAAACAGTGTTTTCGAAAAGTATTTTTCTCATTGGTTTGAATTCAAAAAATTATGGCATTTGATTGGTTTCTATAATATGAGGTAAATTGTTGCTGCAATACGAACAGAGAAAAACCTCAATACTATCAACAACCAGACGTCACGGTACATCTGAAAAACAGCAGTAAAGTATTTCTTGCAGGTTGAATTCACAGCTTCCTGTGCCTTCTCTGCACAAGTTTTGAGCTGAATAGGAATATATGTCATAATATCTACTCGAACTTTAAGACCTTTACATGAAGTATGTCATTCACATTCAATTTTGTTTGAGGGAGAGATAATTTTTTTCCCTTCGGATGCTGGTCCTGTCACCAGCTGCACCTCAGCTTCTTGGGCTTTTTGTGCATTCCAGTTGGTTTCACAGCATCCACTCTGTAACTCTAGTCTCCTGTACCAGTCTGTACAGGTTCTTCACCGGCTTACTGTTGTATTCTTTAGGAGAGCCTGGGTTTCCCGAATATTGCCTGTCTCTTGCGGTCTAATGCCTCGCAGTCTGACAGTACGTGTTTGGCTGTTTCTATCCCTTTGCCACATTGTCTGCTGGAAAGTTCTTCACTGTACAGCCCCATCTTGTGCATTGGGCTGTGAGAAGGCCCGTTTTCCAACTTGATTCCTGCTCAGTTTGAGTAGTTCTTCAGTTTTGTTTTTTGACGGTTCTTCAATGTATGTTTTTCCGTGGTACATGAGAGGGGCTTCGTTCCACCTCTCCCTTTGTTTTCGTTTGATCCAGTCCCGAATGCATCCTCGAATGTCGGATTTAGTAATCCCAAGTGCGGGTTCTGGGTTTCGAACCGTTTCTGGCTAGTTCATCAGCTTTTTCATTGCCTTCGATGCCACAGTGCCCTGGAACCCATATCAAAGTTGTTTTGTTGTGTTCTGAGAGGACACTGAGTTCTTCTCGGCATTTCCATACCAGTCTTGATGCCACCTTCGGTATCATAAGAGCCTTCAGTGACGTCTGGCTGTCTGAGCATATTTTGATCTTTGCATTACGCATTTCTCTCATATTGATTTCTCTTGCGCATTGCAAGATAGCGTATATTTCTGCCTGGATTACGGAGGTGTTTGTTCCTAGTGAGACGCTTATTTGGGAGTTTCTCCCCTCACTGTATATTCCAGCACCAGTTCCTTCGCTGGTTCTTGGATCCGTTTGTTTACTAGATCCTCTCTCCATGTTTGCCCTTGATGTTGTCATCCGACCATTCCCTTCGATCTTGTATGATAACCTCGAAGTTAATGTGGTAGTCATGTGGTCCGTTGGTTCCATTTCAAGATTGTTGCCTCCCACTATATCCTTTATCTTGTAATCCGATCTATTGCTCGATTTTTGTTGCATTAGAAGTCCTATTCTTGCCTCTACCATGATTGTTATATCAATCGGTGGGAGGTCCAACAGTGCTTCCATGGTTAATGTTGGTGTTGTTTTCGTAGCTCTCGTTATGCTAAGGCATGCAACTCTTTGTACCTTGCTCAACTCAGCCACGGCTATTTCTTGTGTTGTCCACCATACCAAAGATGCATCCTCCTCAGACCCTGGGTACCATGTACGATACTACGGTTTAAATTTATTTCATAAATATTCAAAAGATACCTAATGCCAGTGTTTGGCCCGCTATTATCGCCTCTGATATGCGTCTACTAATGCGTTCAAAATCGAGCGATCGTGGATCACATGTCTTGAGAGAGTTGTTTGGTAGTTTGTTTTCGCACGTAGTGACGTCATGGACTCCGTTATTAAAAATGAACAAACTCAAAGTGAGTAGCTAATATTTTTAAATTTTTTGTGCATAATTACTCGAATGAGTATTCCAGAAGTGTTGTAGCACACTTGTTAAGGCAGGGTGAGTCGGGCATTCACAATTTTCTATCCCCTAAACCTGAGGTACCATTGGTGATTGCTTGGGACCCAAACGATACTGAAAAAATATTAATGTTCAGGGAAACTTATAAACGCACAACTTATATTATTATTATATTGCGGATAATTTGAATTTGGATTTATCTAATTTGGTTGAGAATGTTCTTCAGGATGATGGTTGGGATGAATGGGATAATCCTATAAACGTGTTCAGAGCCAGTCAGGATGAAATGGTGGTTAAAAATGATGAGGAAGATGAGAATGAGGATAGCACCAGAGCCAATAACAATTCAGATGATAACCCATCTTTGGTGAATTTAATTCTCAACGGGAAGCAATGGAAATGGAAGTGGACAATTGAACCCTCAACTAAATTTTATTTTGCCATGTGTTCACATCCTTTGGAACTTGAAATCATTCCCAAACCTATTACATACTTCAACAAATAACATATTCATAAAAAATTTTTTTTAATCGATGTCCATTTACACAAACATGAATGATGCAAAAATGAAATGAAAAATCTTAGAAAATTGTTTTTTTCATTTTCACAAATAAATTTTGAACTAATATTCTAATTTCTTATTGTCAAGGTCTAGACCCAAAGTATCACTAGTGATACAACAATTTTTGAAAAAATTATAAATCGGATTTTTTTTTTCGAGTATCAGTATTCTTGAACTTCCCATGATTCTTCATTTTCCTTGGCATCGCAAAATTCATGGAAATTCTGTCTTGGGCCCGAGGAGGATGTGATCATGGGTTTCACCACAATATTGTATATCCAAGACATCATTTTGGGATTAAGCCCCCATGTTTTCCCGTGTTCCCGTCTGACTATCAACAACGTCGCCTCGGCTTTCTTCTTTACTTTTGCCCACTGTTGGTTCCATGTTGATTACATAGGTGGGAACGCCACATGAGCTCAGATTTAGCCAGAAATTTTCTGTGGTTGTTTTCGATTACTTACTTTCATTGGCAATTTAACGAGAGCTGTTCTGACGAAATCACGAGAACGTAGCTCGAGTGATTTTGTCAATACAGATCGATTTAAATTACCTACATGAAAGTACGTATAAAAAAACCACCGGAAAAAATATCCTGCTAGATCTGAGCTCGCTTGGTATTTGGTAAGACAATCCCATGAATATCAATTCGATTGAACTTTATTTAATAAACTAATAGAACAACTCGTAGAAAAATAATGTTTAGAAAGAACAATACTGACTGGAATAATATTTGCTGTTCAATTCTGTTTTGACATTTACGAGGATGTATTGATATCTAGTTAGCCTAGACCAGTTCCCTTCATAAACAAAATATTGTGTTGCCATAGCAACGAATAATAACTTATTAGAAGTGTCAGTGTAAAGTTGGACGTCAAAAAAGTAAACCAGAGTTACGCAATAAATTAAAAGAAGAAATATGTCCATCGAAATTGTGAAAATCGAAAAATTGGAGTATCCAGACATCGTCAAGTACCTGTATTTAAAAGGGTTAAGAGGTAAGCAGATTTACGAAGATATGCTTAATACCCTTGGTGATCAATGTCCTCCGTACGCGACCGTGAAAAATTGGACTGCAAGCTTCCATTGAAGATGATGACCGATCGGGAAGGCCAGTTTCTGTGTCAGTCCCCGAATATATCGATGCAGTTCATGACATGAATTTAACATACCGTCGAATTGGGCTAAAACGGATATCTGAAGCACTGAATATTTCATACGAACGCGTTCATCATATAGTTCACGCCAATTTGGACATGAGAAAAATTGCTGCAAAATGGATCCCCAAATGTTTGAATGTTGACCAAAAGCGTGCAAGGCTATTAGCATCTGTGCTCGATTTGAAAACGATGTAGACTTCTTAAACCGAATTGTTACTATGGATGAGACTTGGGTACATTTCTACGATCCAGAAACAAAGCAACAATCGATGGAATGGCGACACTCCGGTTCTCCAAGACCTAAGAAGTTTCGTGTACAAAAATCTGCTGGAAAAGTTCTTGCTTCAGTTTTTTGGGATTGCCATGGAGTAATCATGATTGATTTTTTTTTACTAGAACACTTCCCTTGTTCACCAGATTTGGCTCCGTCCGACTATCATCTCTTCCCTCAACTGAAAAAAAAGTTCAATAGTTCGTAAATTCTCTTCCAACGAGGAGGTAATAAAAGCTGTCAAGGTCTGGTTTGCAGAGCAAGAAGAAACATTTTTTTTAAAGGTCTAGAGACGTTGCAGGTTCGCTGTAATAAATGTATCCAATTAGGAGGAGAATATGTTGAATAATGAAATATTTTGCCATTGAAATTTTGTTTGGTTCTACAGTAGGCTGAGAACTTTTCAATATATCCTCGTAGAATTGTCAAACTGACGCACAGCGCTTGATGAACGAACAGTAACAGGTCTATTCACTGTCTTTTAACGATATCGTTAGCAGTCGTAACCAAGCGATAAGCCGTTAAATATCGATAAAATCACAGAATCGTATTCACTATCTGTTTCTTCATCGTTATTTAACGATATATCGTTGCCAAAACATCGCTGAGCAGACGACATCTATTTGGCTGTCATAACTGTCAACGATAACAGACGTGTTCAGCAAAAAAATTATTCTCACCCGTCTTTTGCAAAATTTAAATAGTAATCGAATAGAAATGGAACAGTTCGAGCAGGACGTATTGGTTGTAATCCTAGAAGAACTGCGAAGAAGGTGTTATGATGATTTATGAAGGAAATTCGGATCACGTATATGTTGTTCCATAGAGAGTTGAATATGAGGTTCAATATATAGCTGAAGAATATCAGCAAACCTCTCGAGACTCCTGAAGAAAATTTTCGGAAAGATTACACAGTTTCCTTATAGCATTGCAATGTTTTGCTCATGGCAAGGAACAGAAGTCTATGTCCCAGTCTTCTGTAGGCAGCAGCAGGTGTATTCACGACGTATCAGAAATATTGGTGGTTTATTTGGCACCTTTATTTATATAAAAATCAGTTCAGTTCTGCTGTTAGGAGGTGCCAAGTTTCTTTGAGAATTTCTGGTTTACTTGGTTCATACTTATTTGTACGAAAGCACCATTATAATAGTTTCACTACTTTTTTTTTCACAATTCCGTAACATTCATCAATTTCCATAATTTCCATAATTGATTCAAGTTTCCATAAAACAGTCAAATAACTGAAACAGGCAGTTTCAAGTTTTCATCCATCATTCATTCACTAAACATGAATTTATATGTACTAACCGTCTCGAAAATTCAGGTTGGTCGTTATTCTTTCGGTAACGATTAAAGCCGTAACGACATTGTTTGCAGAATTTAGAATTTCTGAATTGTCGTTTAGATTGACGTAATCGTGAATTAAACTACAATCGTTAATCAACGACTCGTTAAATAACGACTTTTTAGAGAATAGACCTAGCGTTGCTACGGTAGCGTAATTCATCCGATAAGTATTTGTATCCACTTGCGTTTCTATTCCTTCTATTCAGCCGATAGCAAACTACGATTTTTGTATTCACGAATGGGAATTATTATACATGAGTGGGATTGTCATTTTAAACCTCTTGACCTATTATTCATGTATTATCAACACTCATATTGAAAAATTAACCTAATTAATCAAACCAAATTGAAACTAAAACGTGATTTATTTTAAAATTATTTGGTACGAATTACCACAATTCAATAAAAATTTCTTCAAAAAATATTTAGCACAAGGTGGTCCAAGTGCAAAGTTGACAATCGTATTTTTACTTACCACCATCTCCCTATCAATTCAAATTTTCACTACACGTATACGAATTATTTCTCAAAAGAATAACCTAGCAGAGTATACATAAAACTCGTTAAAATATACATAGAGTAAAAATTGCTTTTCAATTCAACTTGAAATGAAGCCAAAAGAAATATGAACGGCGAGCTGTCACCCCTGGCATCCTCTGGTCAAATTGAAAGTCCGAATTAATTAAAATTTAGATGGCGAACACAAGTAACATGCAATCTTTTAGGAAAATGATGTTGGCAACGACAATAAACCATTTGTTTTGTTCCAAGAATAGGTCAGATACTTGTCGTAAGATTTTGAAAATGATGAGGTTAATGGATAAGTATTCAATTATGAAACTCTTAAATTGATTCTTCTAATTCGCTTTGTAACTAAATATTCAACGCTCCTTCGATAAATTTCTCACAAAATGTGAATAACTGTTGATGTATTTCATATTCATAATTATTGTTTGCTCTCTATGCTTCCTTCCTTCATATATAATGTTCGTTCGTATAATAATTAGATATTATTTGACGATTGTTTATTTTCCTTCGACGAACATGTTTTTGATCTTTCTGAAATATAACATAAAGAAAGCCAATCTGTGACAAATGAGCAAGTCTGAATGGCAATGTCATTTGTGAAATATACTTTTCCGACTGAACGTCTCAAAATTCTGAGTATGATCAAAGTAAAACTGAATTAAATTGTTGGTATTCGTAAGCAGAAATTGCTTTTGTAACACTGAAGAAGATGCAATAATGATGTGTGACTTGAGTGAAACAAAAGAACTTACGTATCGACTTAAAACTTCAGAATTGAGACTTTGAAATCGGGAAAAAAATTTCGAATTGAATTTTTGATTTCGAGATTGGAGTCGTAATTTCCGAGTTTGAAGCTTGAAAGAAGACGGAATCTTCAACTTTGAAGTCGGAAACAGAAAATTCCGACGTTAAAATAGGAAATTCAGAAATTATTCATCATTTTGTACCGGAAAAAAGACAGACATACGAACAAAGCAAGTAAAATAAAAGCTTTGGTCAAAATCAAAAAAATTGTTCAATAAAACTGCCAAAAATGCTATATCGGCCGTAACTGTGCTTATAACAGATTCATAATTTCTAATTTTCTTGCTGATTGGTTGTCATATACTTAAAAAAAAAATGTTGATGTAATTTGTATTATTGAACAATCTTACTTCGAAAATTAAATTGATGATGTTGAAAATATAAAAAAATCGAAAATATCATAGTGAATACTAAAATCTTCAATAAACTCAAAAGCTACTAATGAAGTGACAACTATTTTCAAGAATAATGGTGAGATTTATGAAAATATAGAAAATGAATTCAATGACTATTTTCTTTTCAGTATTGAACAAATTGTCAGCAACTTAATGAATGGTTAATTTGTTATACGCGAGGTTTCATATTTTGAAAATCGAGTGGTGAACCCAAATAATCAACTTGAAAATTTCAAAAAACTTTCAGTTAGAGAACTCAAATACATAATTTTTTAGCAGCAAAACAAATAAAAAAAAATAAGTTGTAAATAAAAAAAATACTTTTGATATTATTTATTACCATCTCTTACATTGTATTAATACCTCTTTACAGTTCGAAGAATTTCCCGATAATTGTTTGTTGTAGTTCCGGTCCAAAGATAACTTGCACTAGAAATATTGAATATACTGGTTTAATAATATTGAGATCAACTTGATGGAAAAGATCTTGAACGAGTGCCGTATTCAATATTCAGGTATAATCATTAATGAGCACCGCACTTTCAGAAAATATCAAAAACAATAGTTTGGCGATTTTGTCGCTACGGGCGAGTACGGACCTATCGCTCCTACTCGTGAACAAGCCTGCACTCATACAGTGTCATCCTCAAAGTATGCACCATATGGAAAACTTATTTATTAAGGGTTTTTCGACGAAAAGTTATTCCTGATAAAAGTTTGTACATCCCCTAAAACTAATCATGCACCAACAAAATACAGTAAAACACACGTAATGTACGAGGAGCCTTCAAAGATTTGATTTTGACACAAGAGTAAAGTACTCGGGAAATGTTATTTAGAAAAGTTATTCAGCATTGATGAATACATCTAGTTTTGAAGAAGTCATGGCCATCTAAGTTTCTAGTTTTATTTTTTTATTCATTCTTTTAAAATGGAGACTACGAAATAAATAATTTGCTAAATCGATAAAAAGACAGCATCCTGTATACGACGTTTTATTTTAAAAGCCTGTAATATTACAAATTACACAACTATGGTGTTCCCCACGGTCAATAGAGGACTTCGGATAAGGATTCAGTGATGCCACCACACAACTTTTGACTTTAAAACTACTGGCACGTTTTTCGGCATTTTTTCTTCATGTCAGGGTTCCTGGCACCCTCAGTGTGACATATTATACATTATATGGAACATACTGTGAAATGTTAATGATATTTAACGACAGTTACCTATCAACAATTCATATGTTATTGATCATTATATCTTGAATCTTGTTAGAACTGGAAGTTCATCATTAAAAGCTTCTCAAATACTCAAATATGGTATTTTATCACATGGTGGCAGCGGTATAAAAATTATATCAGCATGGAAGCAACTTTGAACTTGCCAGGCGCAATGGAATTTGAAAGTAATATGGCCCAAAACTGGGAGAGATTCAAGCAAAGATTTCTAATATATTTAGAAGCCCGCGAGAATACGAAAAAACCAGATAAGGTGAAAACGGCTCTCTTATTGAATCAGATTGGTGATCAGGCAATTGACATATATAATACATTTACTTTTGCAGAAGGTGAAAATAAGAATGATTTTGAATTGGTGATTAAAAAATTTGATGAATATTGCAAACCAAGAAAGAATATTGTATTCGATCGCTATAAATTCTTTTCCCGATCTCAGCAGGAGGGAGAATCAATTGACAGGTATGTGACTGATCTGAAAAAAATGGCCCAACCATGTGAATTTGGAGATCAATTGAACGAACTGATAAGAGACAGGTTAGTGTTAGGCATATCAGATAAATATACACTAGAAAAATTATTGAGAGAACCTGATTTGGAACTTTTCAAAGCTATTGATATTTGTAGGGCAAATGAAATTAGTAAACAGCAAGTAGAACATATTGCAAGTTCTACAAATAATAAAACGTGTGTGGGTGTTATTCATAGAAGTGGAACAAGTGGAAGAAGATGAAGAAGAATGCGTGCATTAGATGTGGATTCAAGCATGAGTTTCGAAAATGTCCAGCATTTGGAAAAATGTGTTTGAAATGCAAGAAAATGAATCATTTCTCCACTCAATGTAAGTACTCACGAGGTATTCATGAGATCGAAGAAAATTCGACTGAATTCGAACAAGAAGTAAATTCAGATGAATCCAGTGTAGATGAATATCAAAATCTGACAGTTTTGTCAATCATACAGAACACCAAGAAAGTGAATGCAATAGTCTGGAGGCAAAGTCTAAAAATAGGTAAGGACAAATTTGATTTCAAAATTGATACTGGATCTGAAGTGAATATAATTTCTAGCGCAATTTACAAAACAATTGTACCAAAACCTAAAATTGAACCTACAGCTATTAAACTTTCCTCATACACTGGTCATTTCATAAAAACTTTGGGTACCTGTAATATGAACTGTTTTTTGAATGAGAAAAAGTATGAATTAAAATTTTTCATCAGAAAAGAAAATTTTGAACCTATATTAGGTCTGGAAGCGACATCAGCTATAGGACTTATTCCACGATCTCACAGCATTTTGAGTGTAGAATCAGCTGATAAAATTTTGAATAGTTATCCCGATATTTTCGAAACTGGAAATGTTTTGAATTATAAACCATATCATATTACGCTTCAAGAAAACACTAAACCCATTATAGCATCAGCGCGAATGGTTCCTTTATCTCTCAAAAGCAAACTGAAACTTGAATTAGATAAGATGGTTCAAAATAAAGTATTAGAACCCATTGACGAACCGACAGACTGGGTTCACCCCATTGTTGTGGTTCCATAATCTAATGGCAACATCAGAGTTTGCATGGATCCACGACCACTTAATAAATATATCAAAAGAGAACATTATACTTTACCAACCGTAGAAAATGTCTTAGCACAATTGCATGAAGCAAAAATATTTACAGTTTTAGATGCTTCTACAGCATTCCTACAGGTTCCATTAGATGAAAGTAGTTCAAATTTATGTACAATTGCGACACCTTTCTAACACATTTTACAAACGCTTTAACGTTGAAAAAGAACATTCTCAGCTGTAGTTGGTGATTATCAAAATCAAGTGAATGCGAAACACTATTCCAACATTTGGGAAACACGATTCCAATGAATTTTATGTCAACAGTTTATAAACTTGAAGTTCCTGAGCCTCGTTTTTCTTTCTGCTGTCAATATCAGCAGCCACATCTGTTTCCAGCAGCTTTGCAAACTGCACCAGTTCATTGCCCACATAGTCTTCCACATAGTCTAGGAAATAATTGACGATAGTTCTTTTTAAGATCTTTTCTGCCGAAGTATTCCAAATACACTAGTCACTTGATGGTAAGCTTCCACGCATTTAGCTAATGCAGATAATTACAACAATAAAAACATGAATTTCAAAACGTTATCTGGGTGTTTGATATTCTACAACTTCTTCTAGTGTAATAGTTAGTGTAATGTTATGAGGTCTGTGAGTAGAGCTGCTGCTGAAATGATCGTACTTTGTATTTCGCTTGGGTTTTCTTGAAGTTGATTGCTGATATTCTTCACAGCCAATTAGGGCTTTGGCTTTTGCCTCTATATCTGAAAATTTGGATCGTATTGCTTGGAAGTAGCCTTGTAATGATTTATAAAGAGCGTACCTATCTTGTGTTAAGATCGGACGACTGCAACGAAGCGTTAGTCGCTTGCAAGTGTTCTAGAATTTCATTCCACGCTATAGTTATTATTCCCATTTCTAACTTTATTCATTTTCTATAGGTGGTATAAATAACATATTTTACTTGATAGTTTTTTTTTACTTTGCGCACAGGCGACAGGCCCCCCAGGCGCGGGGCCCGTAGCATTTGCTTACTGGCTATTTTGCTAACTGGTACTTGGTAGCATGCTAGCTGGCAAATGAGGCACTGAGTGTAGGGTTATTTCTTTGTCAGTGCACATTCGTTCCATGAAAAAGTTCAAAAGTAGAAATGATATTCAACCATTTTAAAAGTTATGATTAAAATGTAACACATACCCACAAAACTGAAACAAAATACAAATTCTGTGATGTAACCTCAAAGTATTCAGGCCAAGAGCATTTTAATCAGAAAGGTAATAAGGTTTGTTTATCCATGAAAGTTACCACTCAGAATATTTTCTAGATCGATCAACTATTTGGCAACTAGGAAAAGTGAAATACGCAATTTTTATTAAATTAAGGAAAATGATATATTTTGAAATTAGCGCCATTTTGTGAGAAAAATCCCTAAAAAAAAATTAATTTCCCTAAGGTTTTGTATTTTATGGAAATTCTCAATATTCCCGTCGTTATGAACAATTCCAATCATATTACGGGGTTCCTGAGGCTGCCAGGAACCCTGACATGAAGAAAACTTGCCGAAAAACGTGCCAGTACTTTTAAAGCCAAAAGTTGTGTGGTGGCATGACTGAATCCTTATCCGAAGTCCTCTATTTTTCTGAGGAGTAAAATAATTTTCAAATTTTTTGGTGCAAATTTATTTTTATTTTTTGTTAACACCGAAAATTACTCAAAATTATACAGTTTTGTAACAGGCACTTAATATTCAATAATATCAAATCACAAAACATCAAAATATAATAGGTATTTCTGAACAAACTCATTGATTTTCTGGAGATTTTCTTGTCCAAAATAATTCTTATATTCGCTATAAAAACAAAAGCATGTTTCCGAAAGAAGTATTTTACATCTCAGTATGATGTCCATCCCGTAACATGCACAGTTCGGTTCTTCTTACACAATCCTTGACTGCATTCGTAATGTGCTCCGGTTGAATGGCCCTGATACAATTAGTAATAAAATTTTTCAAATGTTCTCTATCTCTAAATGGACGATGTTTGTGAACTTCGTTTTTCAATGTACCCCATAAGAAGAAATCCAATGGGGTTGAATCTGGTGAGCGCGCTGGCATTGGATACTCTGAGCAACGTCCTATTCATTTTCAATTCAATATGTTTCATTTAAAAATTGTCGTATTGCAATACTACAGTGAACACTAGCTCCATCTAACTGATACCAAATCTTTTCTCTTCGTCTACGCGGCATTTGATTTGAAATTGGTAATAAATCTTGTTGTAAAAATTGCAAATATCGGTTGGCATTAAAGTTTCCATCAATGAAGAAGGGACCAATCACAGTATTGTTTATCAGTCCACATAAGACATTTACCTTAATTGAGTATTGGTCCTTGCACTCTATAGTGAAATGAGGGTTTTCTAAAGCTAACTATCTACAGTTCTGTGAACTTACGATTCCATTAGTTGTAAATGTTGCTTCATCAGTCCATAAAATATTTATTGGGAACCGTGCGTTTTCTTCGTATTCTTCCTGATACCTTGCGGAAAACTCAAAAATTTTGGTTTGAAAGCTCTCAATTTATTTATTCTTTTCATTTCTCAAAATTTTTTGTACGGTAGTAATAGGTACATCAAGAGATGTTGATATTTGTTAAATTGATGTCTTACCATTTTCGATAACACTTAAACACACTTCGTCTTCCACGTAACTACGTAATGAATATTCAGCAAATATATGACGTACTTGATGTCAAACATACGTTTGGTTTCAAAGCCAACTTCAAACACTTATTTTGGACAAGAAAATCTCCAGAAAATCAGTGAGTTTGTTCCGAAATACCTATTTTATTTTGTTCTTGTTACAAAACTGTATAATTATGATTAATTTTCGGTGTTAACAAAAAATAAAAATGAATGTGCACCAAAAAATTTGAAAATTATTTTACTCCTCAGGAAAATTGACCGTGGTTAACACCATAGTTGTGTAATTTGTAATAATAATAATAATAATATTTATTTATTTCTTTGGTTTAAGAGTAGTTTGAAAAAAAAAACTTCATATTGGAAACAGTCATATGGTATAAAAGTTTAAAAGAAATACCTTTGAGCTCAAAAAAATTTGTTATATACATACATACTCATATTATACCCATATACATATAAATATTTACACTTATACAAAAATAAAAACATACACAAGTAAAAGTATCATCATAAAAAGAAATCATCCAAGGAATAACAACACTTTGTGATTAAAAAAATTTTTAGCATTGATCTGAAAATATAAACGTTGTGGGATGACTTTATATAATTATCTAGAATGTTATAGAGTTTACATCCAATACAGTAGACACTTTTTTGGTAAAGCGTTGTGCGGTGATAATCAGGCTGCAAGAGATTTCTATGACGGGTATTGTAACAATGATTATTATCTATTGCAAACTTATTTTTGTTCTTGTAGACATAAGAGCAAGCTTCCAGTATGTACAAACTGTAGACTGTTAATATACCAAGTGATGTAAAGTACGGTCGACAGCTGGTTTTCATATCGATACTTTCAATAATGCGAATTGCATACTGTTGGAGGATAAAAATTCTATTAATACCAGTACTGTTTTCCCAATTTAGTATACCATACTTCATGTGGGAGTGAAAGTGTGCAAAGTAGAGCGTTAGCAAGATATTTTTGCTGCAGCCCAAAAAATACTGTGACTGTTTTTTGCTGACTCAATAATAAACAGTTTTTATCCGACCACTGTATAATATCTTCATAAACCCTTTCAGTTTTAGTCAGTAGCTTATCTATGCTTTTTTCAAAGATCAGTAAATCGTATCGTCTGCATAACATACTACTTTGATATCTTGATTAAGTTCCATAAGACTGATCAGATCATTGGCAAAAATGTTAAATAACAGAGGTCCCAGTACAAAGCCCTGAGGGACACCTTGATTTATTTTACGGTAACTACTCAGAACATCATTCAGTCTAACAACCTGATTTCTATCATTCAAATAGGATTCAAACAATTACAGCGGAACCCCCTAGCTCCATATTGTTCTAATTTGTTACATAAAAGACTATGATTGACTAAGTCGAAAGCTCTTGAAAAGTCAATGAAGAGCCCAAGAGCATATTTTCCTTTGTCAAGATTGTCTACAAGACACATAGAGCAGATTCAGTGCTCATGTTTTTAGAGAATCCATGTTGACTACTGGATAGCAGTCTCTGACCCCTGATATTACAGGCTTTCAAAATAAAACGTCGTATACAGGATGCTGTCCATTTATCGTTTTAGCAAATAATTTTTTTCGTTGTCCCCATTTAAAAAAAAACGGGTAAATAAATAAAACTTCACTTAGATGGCCATGACTTCTTCAAAACTAGATGTATTCTTTAATGCTGAACAACTTTTCTAAAACTAAAACTTGTCTCAAAATCAAATATTTGAAGGCTCCTCGTACATTACTTGTATTTTACTGTATTTTAATAGTGCATGTTTAGTTTTAGGAGATGCACAAACTTTTATCGGGAATAACTTTTCGTCGAAAAACCCTTAATAAATAAGTTTCCCATATGGTGCATACTTTGGGGATGACACTGTATAATACCCGCCAATAAAAACACATAATTGTTCTTGAATCCAATCTGATGTATACGAGAAAAGGTATTTTTGATGCTGGAATTGTAATTTATAATAACTTACCCGATTTTGTAACATCAATACTTATTTATAAGAATTATATTTGTCAATATATTTTGAATGATCAATTTCAGTAATTGAACCTAGTATTTCAATGTAATTCATTCTATTTGTTGTTTTCAGATTTATATAAGAGTTGTCTGCTGCAATGCTCTGCTGCTGCTATATTTCAATTCACATCTTACTTTTTATCTTGTATATTCACTTGTGGTTGTTTTGTAATGTTTCTCATTTGTATTTTCATATTTATCCTAATCTACTTCATCTTTGTATCTATGTTATTAAAATATGATGTATTTTAATTATAATGTTTTTTTTTGTTAGTAAGTTGTTATTTCCGTCAACATATTACACCCCTACGCGCAACCCCCAGATGTCTTCGAGAAACTTGTGTGAGCTAGGGAAGACGCAGCCCTTACCTTTCCGCGTGTGATGCCATGCACAAGACCGATGACCAGGTGGGTATTCGAACCCTCGACTCTTCGCTTCAAAGGCGAACGCTCTACCAGCACGGCCACCAATGCTAAATAAATAAATGAGTTTTAAAGCCGACTCAATCCCGCAATGTCTTCGCGACAATCTTCAACCACCATCAAAGATCTTCTGGAAATGTTATTGAAGGATTCTCCACTCACTAGGAAGTCTGTCTAACCCATTTGACTGTAAAAAATAGACTCTGAAGGAATTCAAGTTTAGTCATTGAGAAGAAGGTGCCTGCGGTATTATCCTTTCAACGTGGACGGATAACTGTTAGATGAAGTCCAATGTCTGACGCAGTATTCATTATTCAGAGAAGTAGTTTTGTAATAGATGTTGGCCGTATATACAACTTGGTGAAAGATAAGAGAACTACTTATATTTTTCCGACCCTGTTCATACCATCGATTTTATCAGAAGATGGCAGATATAATTATGTAGAAATGTCGTGAGAATTAGATACCTACTACAAGAGGCTAAAAATCCACATCACACGAAATCTGTGTCTGAGAAATGATCGCAATCGTCGAAACCTGAATGCCAAGAGATATGTTCCAATTGGAAAATCAATACTTCGAAGCTGTATCATGAGAATGTCTTGTATCATATACATTTCAAATCTCAAAAGCTAGTACGTGAAGAATTTCTCAGATCAAGGCATAGCGTATAACAGAAAGTGACATTTTACTGTCAGATTTCATTGAGATCTCGAACATTATTCGTCGGCATCCACATATGTAGTTTCATATATCATTGCGAATTTTGTGGGATTTGAATACAGAAAAGGCATAAAGATCTTATTACAGAAATACATCTGAGACTACAGCGTATGCATAAATCAGATGAAATACGCAATCTCTCATGAAGAATGAGATGAATCACGAGACAGATAACGGGAGCTGACTGGGGATATACGTGTTTTGATGTCTATGAAATATAACTGGGAATTTTTTACGTCATTCTGGGTCGTTGGAGAATAATTGAATGAACAACTTCCAGTTTACATCAACAAATTCATTTTAGTATCAGAATATATTCGCGGAAAGATTATATAGGGTGTCCTAGGACTTCTTTTCATTCCGGAAAAATTTAGATAAGATCAAAATGTCACCAGTACTTCAGTATTTTTCCCCCTAAAATCCTTCGTTATGGAATTACGGGCCATCAAAGTACTGAAATGAAAAATGTTTCGAGTGGATATTGAAGATAAACCAAATTTTTGTTTTCGACTAAACAATTCGTTCGATGAGCTTTTATGCATTGTAGCGTGTTAATTTTCGTTACTTTATTTTGTTAATTTTTAGAAAGCTTTAGAGCAATGTAGACATCACCCTGTGGTGACCTACTTTGAATGAGCCTCAAGGCAACATACATATATGTTTATAGTTGGTTGTATATGGCAGAGTACCTAAGGAGACAGACAGGAGACAAATACTCAATCCTTTCCATTCTAAAACCAAACTGCTGTGAGAGCGAAATAATGAACACTGCCATTGCAAACTGCAAAACATACAATCAAAATGATATAATCATATTATGGTCAAAAAATTATATCAGTAACATCAATATGTTGAGAAATAAACTTACAGATAAAGAAAGGACGCCTCATCTTACCTTCATTACTGAACCATACTGATATGATGTGAGAAACGCAAATAGGGTGATATACAACAGCAACCTATCATTGACAAAATTTCTCCATGAAACGAAAATGGCACTTAATAAAATTGAATGCAATGGAATAATCAAAATGATGAACTACAACACCGATGGGTATTCACTAAAGAGATCAGCGAAATGGTACTTAAGTAAAGCCTTATTCCAACATATCGAAACTTACTTCAACTTGGATCGAAGAAATACGCAACCTGCTCATCAAGATGTTTCCCCAGAAACTCATCAACTACCTGAGACATAAATACCTGATCAGCAACAACAAACAAATGTAGAAAAAAATTACTTTCTCTATCGCAGAGTGTCACAACTATCACTCAGCTCCGACCATTCAGATGTATGTCAAAATGACTTTCTCTATCCCAGATTGTCCCAAATATCACTCGTCTCCGACCATTTCCAAACTACCATTCAAGACTGCTCAACTTCATTAGCAGAAGAGATCCGCCAGGCTGATTCAAGCGCAAATATAGCTGACTGCAGCCCAAGTTGGGATTTTTTATCTCTCGGACATCCCCCAAACAAACTGAAGAATTGACAAAGGTGAATGAAAGTGCAACCAGTGAAAAATTTCGAAATTTTGGCCATGTAAACGTACAGGGCTTTTTAAACAATCATACTTCTATTGAGTTGTTTGTGAAAACCTATGACATTGATGTACTATGTACATCTGAGAACTGGATGAAGGATATACATGCAATAAACAAGTATAATTTTGGTAACTATGAAATAGCATCAATCTATGAAAGAAAAAACCATATGCATGGGGGAGCTCTCATTTTAATCAAAAAGGGACAACATTTTAATGAAATTCAATCAATCAAAAGCCTATAAATTGAATGCGGATTTGAACTGTGTGCGATCAGATATAAAATAAATACATACAAAATTACCATTGTTACAGGGTATAGACCACCAAATGGTAATTCAAATATATTCTTTAAATGCCTAACACAGGCTCTAGACCTAGCCTCCGCCCGGTCTGACTCCATTATCTTATGTGGGGATTTTAACATAGATAGTCTAAAATATGATATGAACACTAAAGTCCTATTGGATATCCTAAATTCATACCAGCTTAGTCAAAATCCGCTAGGAGCAACCATGGTTTTTACTAACAAAAATGCGCATACAAGCTCAACCTGCATTGATTATATGGTGACCAGCCTCCCTAAAGCAAATTTCAAGTGTGACCTAATACAACCCAACATTGCTGATCATATGGCACACATTCTTGCTTATCAAGCAGAAAGTATCTCAGACTCTAGAAAGGTAAACTCCTCTCACACAATAAGACGTCAATTACACCCTGAAAATATTGCCGATTTCCAGAGTAGGCTAATGAATGAAAATTGGAATCCAATCTATCATTCAAGGTTAAATGATGC
The DNA here is from genome assembly GCA_944452925.2 of Chrysolina oricalcia. Taxonomy (NCBI): domain Eukaryota; kingdom Metazoa; phylum Arthropoda; class Insecta; order Coleoptera; family Chrysomelidae; genus Chrysolina; species Chrysolina oricalcia. The sequence continues at coordinate 55,879,627 of OX101822.2, forward strand.
ATTTAACTACTTATTTGACTCACTCCTCTGGTGTTTCAATGTCTCGTGCCCAAAAAAGAAAACTCGCAACCAAAGCAATCCAAAGGGCTGGATATCCCCAGATATGATTGAGGAAGGAGATCATTTGAGGGAAATGTTCATGATTCTCTCAAACTCGGGAAATATTGATTCTAATCTAAATGAAGGGTACAAAGTGAAACTACGAGAGCACAAACACAAAATTAAGAGATCAAAGAAAAATTTTTTCAGCGCGAAAATTAAAAATTCAGACAACAAAATAAAGAAAACTTGGAAAATCATAAACAATGAACTTGGTAGAAATAAAGATAAACTGAAAACCCCCATCCATCTAAAATAAGTAGCTGATCACAAAACATTCACAAATGAGGTACCAGAACTGTTTGCTGAACATTTCTCAAACTCAGCAAAAACTGCTATACTAAACCACTTTGGGCAAAATATGTCTCTGCCATGTACTGTAACTGAAAATGCACATATTATCAAAACTTTTAGCTGTCAGCCGATATCAGAATACGAGACAGTAAATGAAAAACAAAAAATCTTCTGGCTATAGTTACAATTAAGAAAATAATCCCTGCTATAATCAAACCGTTAACCTATCTCATGAACCAATCTCTTATACAGGGGTGTTTCCCAGACATTATGAAAACAGGTCTTGTTATCCCTGTATTTAAAAAAAGGAAAATATCACCGAAGTTGACAGCTACAGGCAAATAACGCTGCTCTGCAACATATCTAAACTATTCGAAAAGGTCGTAGCAGTAAGAATAATCGAACATTTGGAAAACAATAAGATACTGTGCATATCTCAGCACGGATTCAGAAAAGATAAGTCCATTGATCAGCCTCTTACCACCTACTGAGCCATATATACGGAGAGACTGATAACAACAAATGTGTCATATCATTGTTCTTCGATCTATCGAAAGCTTTCGATACGGTGTGCTCTGAATTTTTAATCCAAAAACTAGCAAATCTTGGTTTTCCTAGTAACATAGTAAAATGGATAGAATCTTACATGAGAAATAGAAATATGATCGTAATATGTAACGGGTCATCCTCAGAGCCAAAAAATATAAAACTAGGCGTACCGCAAGGTTCAGTCCTGGGACCGCTACTATTTTTAGTATATGTAAACGATCTACCACAACATATCGTTGGGGGGCATGTCACAATGTTTGCAGACGATACTACCATAACCATATCTGGGCAAAATGCAGAGCAACTCATCAATAAATCTGACAGTATCATTGAACAGTTCAGTATATGGTGTCAAAAAAATAAATTGATTCTGAACACTTCAAAATCTATTTCTGTGCGATTCCACTTCAGGAAAAGTACCCCAGCCCATTTATCCAAAATAGACGAAACTGAACTTTCACAAGAAGTTAAATTCTTGGGTACCTACCTAGATTCCAATTTAAACTGGGAAAAACAAGTGGATCAAACTTGTGCACACTTAAACAAAGCTTATTATGCCATAAAGCAAATAAAACCAAATCTCGACAAATCTGGAACACTAAGCATTCACTATGCAATGGTCTACTCCCACCTCAGCTTGAACATTATGGCTTGGGGAAGAGCAAGATATTTTACAAGGGTCTTTATAGCTCAGAAAAGGATTTTAAGACTTATATTCAATGTGGATTTTCGAGAAAGCTGTCGACCTACTTTCATAAGGGAAGAAATATTGACAGCACTTTCAATTTTCATCCTAAAAAGTGTTATGTTTGTTAGAAAAAACTCCGGAATTTATTAGAAAAGTGCATCAGAGCACGAACACAATACACGAAACGGCTAACTTTTGCTAATCCCAAAACACCGGTTGTCACACTTCAAAAACTCTCCTCACTACTGTGCAATTACTAGCTACAACAAACTACCTGATACAGTCAAACGAGTTCAAAGTGATAAATTATTTGAGAGTCAAATTAAAACGTTTCTACTTGAGAAATGCTATTACACTCTCCAAGAATACCTTGGCAAACATATCTTGAATCCGGTGTGCTCAGTACAAATACGCTTCAACCCATATAAGTCTTATAATGTTTTTTATCGTATGTGCTGTCTTGCTATATATTCTATGTCCGATCACCATAATGATTACAGTTTGTATATTTACATTGTTTTTCTAGATAGTTTATTTATATTTTTATTTATATTTATCCTTACTCTTATACAGAGGGATAACTTAGGTTTAGTGACATACCATATGTACCTAAAATGACAAATAAATATATTATTAAAATATTATCATAACGTCATTCATAGAAACCTCATCAACATTTCCATGCTAATTTCGATTCAAAAACCACATTTAATTATCAATTCACATTTCACAAGTTGTCACTACAAGGAGAGTAACTAAGTTCTGGATGCACCATCAGAATAAATCAAAACTTTTCTATTTTCGACTTGTTCTCATTGAAACTGCATACGTTGTGGTCCTGGTTGGTTTTCAGAGTAGCGGTTAGATATTTCTGCACTAGAAAAGTGTGATCTGTTTTACGCTTTGCAAGTGACGATCTAAAAATTATTAAAGGTGAATAAAAAATTACTTCGAAAGAAAATATATCCTACTCACTTTGGCATCCAATGTTGTCTTCAAACGAATTTACGTAAGTGCTTCATATGTATGCCTGATTTCTGGTTACTGAGAAGGTTCATAAGGAGTGTCGTGTTTTAATTTCTTGGGTTTAATGTGATTATAAACGAAATGTATTTTCTGCTTTCGTGTTTACGTTTATTTTTATTTGTCAGCTGTCCGATGATATTTCAACTATCAGCTGTCAACTGTTTCATTTTTCGAACTATTAAAGTAGCCAAATTAGCTTTTGGGGTGTCAGATCAGAGACAACCCAACACATCATTATTTTTAGGCTGGTAAGATTGGTAGGATATGCATGGAACATGCAATTATTGAAATATCTGAATGTTGGTAACGTAACTTCCTTGTTAGAAAAAATCTTCAAGGTGGATTTCGTTTCCGACTGAGAGACAATGAGTTTGATAGTAGAATTGGTGAAAGCTACAGGGGTTCCTGGTTTTGTTCGGCTGACGAATCTTGAATTTGTGAAGTGATCCTTCGTGGATATTCCGTTCTACCAATCTCACCATCAACTCCAAAGTTCTGGCTTTTGAAAATATCTTGGACAGTTATGACAATTTGGCGTTTGGAAACTTTGTACCACGCCAACACATTTTTTCTACAAGATAAAACACTTCACGGAAGGTTAGTTTTCCAACTTTCCTTCAACGTTTTCATACTAGCGAGTTATTGACTGAAAAACATTCATAGGGTTGTTGTACCCGGAGGAATTTAACCCAGGGAATTGTCACCTTTTTTTATCTGGTTGGGTATCTCCCAAGCTTTGGTTAAGCCCCACGTCTTCATGTTGAAGATATTTATGGTATTATGGCTTCAGTATAGCAAATTTTCCCGATGTGTAGATTACCTGGTTTCACCTGATGAATTGATGATTGCTGTCAGATATGATGAAGCCCTCTTCGTTGAAAGTCTTTGTAGACTCTCTTCCATCATCACTCCAATCCTGGTTGACCTAGGATCTAGTCTAAAATCTTCACTTTGGTGTCACCAGAGGAACAGGTTTCACTTACAATTTCTTATGTAGGATTAAATCCTACCATTTCAATTTCAAGTATTAATTCTTATTCAATATTGATATTCTCCTGTTGAAGTTTATATCTTTCAACGACGATCTGTAAGCCACCACATAGAACTATGTGCTGGGAAAATTGATTTCCTAATAAAATCTCACATGTAATGAATCTAACCTCATGTATAACACATATCGAATAGTGAATATTCATTCATATTAAATGTGTGTGTGTGTGTGTGTTTATTAATATTTTATTCATTGATTGATCAACACTCTCCAACTTGACAACATCGTATGGTGAAGTCTCTTATAGTTTTGGGTATAACATCTAAATTTTCATTATTCGGTTGCTCAACTTTCCAAGTAACTCTTTGACATAGACATATTAAAAGTTGCTGTGGCACCCCCTCTTATTTTTGTGACCATTCTGTTACTGTTCAATAATATAATTCTGTTATAATAATAATAATAATAATAATAATAATAATAATAATAATAATAATAATAATAATAATAATAATAATAATAATAATAATAATAATAATAATAATAATAATAATAATAATAATAATAATAATAATAATAATAATAATAATAATAATAATAATAATAATAATAATAATAATAATAATAATAATAATAATAATAATAATAATAATAATAATAATAATAATAATAATAATAATAATAATAATAATAATAATAATAATAATAATAATAATAATAATAATAATAATAATAATAATAATAATAATAATAATAATAATAATAATAATAATAATAATAATAATAATAATAATAATAATAATAATAATAATAATAATAATAATAATAATAATAATAATAATAATAATAATAATAATAATAATAATAATAATAATAATAATAATAATAATAGGCAGGGGGGTCAATCAACACCTAAGGCCCTGGTGAGTAGCGACACCACCTACCCGAGCAAAGGATGCAAAATCGGACCGGCAGCTCATGCGCATCCGGGAGGGAAAAAGCATCTTTCCCTCCGGTGTCGGCCGTGGGTTTACTGGGTTAACCCCCCAGTAAACTCTACTACTCGGTTCCAAACGATCGAGGAAAAGGCCCCCACAACCGACCCCCTCGGATTAGGGGTCATAGGCAAGGTGGTGGGGCCAACGACGATTTGCCAAACGATGACGACCGCGATAACAACGGACGCTTTGAGTGGACGGACGAATTAAGGGACGGACTTCTGCATTGCTACGAGAGCAGTGAGCCCGCCCGGAGAGGATACATGGCGAGAATGCATGCTCTGTGGTGTGAGAGACACCCAGAGCATGCAGCGTTTTCCGCACAAAATCTCAGGGATTATGTATCCCATCTTCGGGCTCGAGGCTACGTTAGAGCTCCTCCTCAGCCAGTTATCGAAGTGGCAGATATGCCACGTGTCGGTTTGGCTGTGGAGGAGAATCGCATTGTTCCACTGATGGAGGATATCAGAACCCGCAGGGCGCTTCACAATATGAAGCCCCTGAAGCCGCAAGAACTTGCACGGGTGGATGCGGAAATTGGCGATGTTCTTCCAGAAGAGGCTGACATCTGGCAGATCAATTCTGTCGTGTACGACGCCGCTCATGCTCTATCCCAAACGGAGAGGAGGGACACCACCGCTCTGTTAGGGAGGCATGAACGACGTGTACACAAGATGGAAGCCAAGATCAAGTCGGCGAGACAACACGCGTCTCGTATCCAGTGTGTGGTGGACTTCGTGGCGGCCAATAGGCCTTTCACGCCCGCAGTGCGGCGAATTGCCGCAAAACTGAGACGAGCTCACCACACATTAAATCAAGGTGTGCTGTTCACCATCAAACAGCACTGCCTTGATAGGATACGAATGTTAGTGGCTGCAAAGAAGTCACTAGTGAGGCGGGCGAGAGGTATCGCGGAAAACATAAAGTTCCGCGATAAACCTTCTCGCTTATTCCAAGAGCCTCCACGTGTTGTCGATAACCCGCCGGCTGCAGATCGGGTGGAAACATTCTGGAAGAATATCTATGAGTATCCGCAACCACTCAATGTAGATACTCCAGCCCTAGCGCAGTTCGAAGCATTTTGCAGGAGGCTTCGGCAGCCTGAGCTCAATGATCTGCGCATTCCGATAACCACGGAAGAAGTACGAGGGGCCCTAAAAGGCTCTAAGAATTTCGCTGCTCCAGGCCCTGATGGGTTGAATAACTATTGGTGGAAAAAGTTTCCAACAACCCACCGCCATCTGGCCAGAGTTTTCAACTCATGGCTAGATGGGGAGCAGCAGATTCCAGAGTGGTTTGTCGAGGAGCGAACCGTGCTCATCCCCAAAAACGGAGATTTGTCTGATCCAAAGAATTACAGGCCGATAACATGCTTGAATGCGTGTTATAAGGTGTTTACGCGCATCTTATACACGCGCATTCTCTCCGCAGTTGATCCGGTGTATGAACGGATAAATGAGCAAAGAGGGTCAAAGAAAGGGGTCGCCGGGTGCAAGGAGAACCTGCTCATCGATAGATGTATCACGCAGGACTCCGTGCAGTATAAGCGTAACCTTTCGATGGCCTGGATCGATTACCGCAAGGCATTTGATACAACATCACATGAGTTAATCATGCATTTGCTCAGATGCCTTGAGGTACCCGGTCAAATAGTGGGATGCATTGGACAACTGATGCCGCTCTGGAGGACTCGCTTCACCATAAGATCTGGTAGAGACATAGTCCAAACAGAGCAGGTCATCATTAGAAGAGGTGTGTTTCAGGGAGACTCCCTTAGCCCTCTTCTCTTCTGCATCTCACTATTGCCATTGTCCGTTGCGCTCAGGAATACCCGTGGGTACAACTGCGGCACCCCCAGCAACCGGAGGCATAATGTCACCCATCTATTTTACATGGATGACCTCAAATTGTATGCCTCTGGAGAAAGGGACCTACATCAGTCCCTTAGGGTGGTGGAAGAATATACGCATGCTATCGGTATGGAATTTGGGATCGACAAATGTGCCACGGTTCATCTCAAAAGAGGACGATGCGAGGAATACGGAGAGGATGTCCAGCTCGTAGACGGAAGCATCCTACATCATCTGGATGCCGGAGAGACTTATACCTACCTTGGGGTGGAACAACGCCGCTCCCAAGAGGTATTTGCAGTTAAAAACTCTCTCCGCGGCAAGTATCAGCATAAACTCCGACAGATCTGGTCATCAGAACTGTCGGGGAAGAACAAAGTTGCTGCAACTAATATGCTTGCCGTTCCGATCCTTCTTTACTCTTTCGGAGTGATGAAGTGGACTAAGGAAGAGCTGCGACAACTTGACGTTAAGACTCGCAAAATGATGCATCTCAATAGGAGCTTGCATCCTAAATCGTCCGTTCCACGGTTATACTTTTCCAGACAACGGGGAGGCCGTGGACTTTTGAGTTTGGAGTGTCTGCATAACAGAATGGTTCTAGATGGGGCCTGTAAAGTCATCAGGAGTTCAGATCCCCTTCTCTGCATGGTCCGCGACCATGAGAAAGCAGGGATTGGAGCATTCCTTTTTAAGGCAGCTACCCGTGCGGCCGATGAACTCGGTCTCGTTTTCGACACTGAACGGGCTAACCCAAACTCTGTCACCGAGTTGGGACCCGTTCAGCAAAAAGCTCAGATAAAAGCTGCGGAGACAGAGGTCCTGCTACAGCTACATATGGATAAGCCAATGCATGGTGTCTTCTTTCATAACATCGAAGACCTTGGCTTATCCAAAAGCTTGACCTTTGCCTTCCTCAGGTCGAGTGAGCTAAAATCGGAGACCGAGGGATTCATAATGGCCTGCCAGGATGGTGTCTTCAACACCCTTGTCTACCGTAGTCGCGTGATGGGTATAGACGTCCCTGACACCCGATGCAGGGCATGTCGTGGGGCACCTGAGACCGTAATGCATTTGCTATCAGCATGCCCATCTTATGCGGTCTCAGCCTATATCCACAGGCATAACGCGGCGCTACGAGTGTTGTACTACCACCTACGACACTCGTACGGTATAGACGAGACACCGGTGTTGCCTTATGCTCCGGGGGATATTGAGTCCGTGGTGGAGAATGAGAGATGCCGAATCTATTGGAACTACTCATTCCCCACCCTCAGGCAAATACAAGCCAATAAGCCTGATGTTGTCCTCCTCGACCACCAAAGTAGAACGATATTCGTCATGGAGTTTTCCGCTCCAGGCGAAATTAATATCGTTCGAAAAGAGGAGGAAAAACGGACTAAATATCGAGATCTTCTCTTTGAACTCCGCAGGTTATATCCGGACCATTCTGTCAAAATGGTGGTTCTGATCATAGGAGTCCTTGGTGGAATGATGGACACACTGCTCTCCAATTTGAAAATAATACCTGCTTGCCGTAATATGGCAGAAATCTTAGCATCAAGAATGCAGAAGGCCGTTATACTTGGTTCGCTTCGTCTACTCAGGGCACACGATTCTCGGACCCAATAATCACTCACCCTACGGATGTAGGGAGTGGTTATTGGGGTTAACGACACCAGCGCGCCCTCCGGATGGGTCGGAGCACCGGAGACAGAGCCTGACTGGTACACTCCTAAGGAAAAAAAAAAAAAATAATAATAATAACAGAATGCATAACAGAATGGTTCTGGATGGGGCCTGTAAAGTCATCAGGAGTTCAGATCCCCTTCTCTGCATGGTCCGCGACCATGAAAAAGCAGGGATTGGAGCATTTCTTTTTAAGGCAGCAACCCGTGCGGCCGATGAACTCGGTCTCGTATTCGACACTGAACGGGCTAACCCAAACTCTGTCACCGAGTTGGGACCCGTTCAGCAAAAAGCTCACATCAAAGCTGCGGAGACAGAGGTCCTGCTACAGCTACATATGGATAAGCCAATGCATGGCGTCTTCTTTCACAACATCGAAGACCTTGGCTTATCCAAAAGCTTGACCTTTGCCTTCCTTAGGTCGAGTGAGCTAAAGTCGGAGACCGAGGGATTCATAATGGCCTGCCAGGATGGTGTCTTCAACACCCTCGTCTACCGTAGTCGCGTGATGGGTATAGACGTCCCTGACACCCGATGCAGGGCATGTCGTGGGGCACCTGAGACCGTAATGCATTTGCTATCAGCATGCCCATCTTATGCGGTCTCAGCCTATATCCACAGGCATAACGCGGCGCTACGAGTGTTATACTACCATCTACGACACTCGTACGGTATAGACGAGACACCGGTGTTGCCTTATGTTCCGGGGGATATTGAGTCCGTGGTGGAGAATGAGAGGTGCCGGATCTATTGGAACTACTCATTCCCCACCCTCAGGCAAATACAAGCCAATAAGCCTGATGTTGTCCTCCTCGACCACCAAAGTAGAACGATATTCGTCATGGAGTTTTCCGCTCCAGGCGAAATGAATATCGTTCGAAAAGAGGAGGAAAAACGGACTAAATATCGAGATCTTCCCTTTGAACTCCGCAGGTTATATCCGGACCATTCTGTCAAAATGGTGGTTCTGATCATAGGAGTCCTTGGTGGAATGATGGACACACTGCTCTCCAACTTGAGGATAATACCTGCTTGCCGTAATATGGCAGAAATCTTAGCAGCGCGAATGCAGAAGGCCGTTATCCTTGGTTCACTCCGTCTACTCAGGGCACATGATTCTCGGACCCAATAGTCACTCACCCTACGGACGTAGGGAGTGGTTATTGGGGTTAACGACACCAGCGCGCCCTCCGGATGTATCGGAGCACCGGAGACAGGGCCTGACTGGTACATTCCTAACGGAAAAAAATAATAATAATAATAATAATAATAATAATAATAATAATAATAATAATAATAATAATTATAATAATAATAATAATAATAATAATAATAAGCCTGATGTTGTCCTCCTCGACCACCAAAGTAGAACGATATTCGTCATGGAGTTTTCCGCTCCAGGCGAAATGAATATCGTTCGAAAAGAGGAGGAAAAACGGACTAAATATCGAGATCTTCTCTTTGAACTCCGCAGGTTATATCCGGACCATTCTGTCAAAATGGTGGTTCTGATTATAGGAGTCCTTGGTGGAATGATGGACACACTGCTCTCTAACTTAAAGATAATACCAGCTTGCCGAAATATGGCAGAAATCTTAGCAGCAAGAATGCAGAAGGCCGTTATACTTGGTTCGCTCCGTCTACTCAGGGCACACGATTCTCGGACCCAATAATCACTCACCCTACGGACGTAGGGAGTGTTTATTGGGGTTAACGACACCAGCGCGCCCTCCGGATGGGTCGGAGCACCGGAGACAGGGCCTGACTGGTACACTCCTAGGAGAAAAAAAAAAAAATAATAATAATAATAATAATAATAATAATAATAATAATAATAATAATAATAATAATAATAATAATAATAATAATAATAATAATAATAATAATAATAATAATAATAATAATAATAATAATAATAATAATAATAATAATAATAATAATAATAATAATAATAATAATAATAATAATAATAATAATAATAATAATAATAATAATGAGAAAGCAGGGATTGGAGCATTCCTTTTTAAGGCAGCTACCCGTGCGGCCGATGAACTCGGTCTCGTTTTCGACACTGAACGGGCTAACCCAAACTCTGTCACCGAGTTGGGACCCGTTCAGCAAAAAGCTCACATAAAAGCTGCGGAGACAGAGGTCCTGCTACAGCTACATATGGATAAGCCAATGCATGGTGTCTTCTTTCACAACATCGAAGACCTTGGCTTATCCAAAAGCATGACCTTTGCCTTCCCCAGGTCAAGTGAGCTAAAGTCGGAGACCGAGGGATTCATAATGGCCTGCCAGGATGGTGTCTTCAACACCCTTGTCTACCGTAGTCGCGTTATGGGTATAGACGTCCCTGACACCCGATGCAGGGCATGTCGTGGGGCACCTGAGACCGTAATGCATTTGCTATCAGCATGCCCATCTTATGCGGTCTCAGCCTATATCCACAGGCATAACGCGGCTCTACGAGTGTTGTACTACCACCTACGACACTCGTACGGCATAGACGAGACACCGGTGTTGCCTTATGCTCCGGGGGATATTGAGTCCGTGGTGGAGAATGAGAGATGCCGAATCTATTGGAACTACTCATTCCCCACCCTCAGGCAAATACAAGCCAATAAGCCTGATGTTGTCCTCCTCGACCACCAAAGTAGAACGATATTCGTCATGGAGTTTTCCGCTCCAGGCGAAATGAATATCGTTCGAAAAGAGGAGGAAAAACGGACTAAATATCGAGATCTTCTCTTTGAACTCCGCAGGTTATATCCGGACCATTCTGTCAAAATGGTGGTTCTGATTATAGGAGTCCTTGGTGGAATGATGGACACACTGCTCTCTAACTTGAAGATAATACCAGCTTGCCGAAATATGGCAGAAATCTTAGCAGCAAGAATGCAGAAGGCCGTTATACTTGGTTCGCTCCGTCTACTCAGGGCACACGATTCTCGGACCCAATAATCACTCACCCTACGGACGTAGGGAGTGTTTATTGGGGTTAACGACACCAGCGCGCCCTCCGGATGGGTCGGAGCACCGGAGACAGGGCCTGACTGGTACACTCCTAGGAAAAAAAAAAATAATAATAATAATAATAATAATAATAATAATAATAATAATAATAATAATAATAATAATAATAATAATAATAATAATAATAATAATAATAATAATAATAATAATAATAATAATAATAATAATAATAATAATAATAATAATAATAATGATAATAAAATGGTGGTTCTGATCATAGGAGTCCATGGTGGAATGATGGACACACTGCTCTCCAACTTGAAGATAATACCTGTTTGCCGTAAAATGGCAGAAATCTTAGCAGCGCGAATGCAGAAGGCCGTCATCCTTGGTTCGCTCCGTCTACTCAGGGCATATGATTCTCGGACCCAATAGTCACTCACCCTACGGACGTAGGGAGTGGTTATTGGGGTTAACGACACCAGCGCGCCCTCCGGATGTATCGGAGCACCGGAGACAGGGCCTGACTGGTACATTCCCAACGGGAAAAAAATAATAATAATAATAATAATAATTTATTCATCATTGATGTAATACAAATTAGTACTACTAGTAGTATTGTTAACATATAACATATTATGACAAATAACACAAAACATCAATTATAGAGAAAGGGTCATGAGAAAAAAAAGTTGATTGATTTTCATCTATAGGAGATATTTGTATCAACGCGAATAAATTGAAGAAAGTTCCGCTAAGGCAAGGCCATGGCGCGGGTATTCTATAATTTATTTTGTGTATATAAACAGTTTAGTGTGCATCTTTTTTTTTTTTCATTGGATTGATGGTTTTTACAGAATATATAATATAATAATAAAGTATAATTAAAATTTCCTTTATAAAGTAAAACTGAACCCATAGTGCCTACCGACCAAGAGCTGCCGTCTGCATTGTTCCTTTTTATTTAAATTTAAAGAAAATATAGTCACTAGTTTTGCTACAAATTCAGAAACGGACTTCTTCCGAATGTCAAAATCCCAAAACTTTGAAGTGACTGAGATTTTTCTCATCGACGGATATCTAATGAATATCCATTTCAAAAACCAGTCGGAAAACGAAAGATAAGATCATTCTTCAAATGCTTCCATTCGTATATGAGCATGGAAGAAACTCAGAAATTGATAATATCAAAATCAGTCTTGCAATTCAATCACATCCATATTCACTGTGGATATCTTATGGCTATCAGTAGGATATTTGCTGAAGGATATATTCAATTCAAATCTTTCGATGGATATCCCATGAATATTCATTTCAGATCCAAGGATATCCCGACCAAAATTGGACATAAAATGGATATCCATAGGATATCCTGTGTTATCTGGGAAGCCTCTGAAGAAGTTAGCCACTCGCGCTAGCGAAACGTTAGGAAAAAATTCCAAAAAACAACTGCCTTCAAATCCTAGTGAAAATTGTACGCTGAAATAGTGGTCTATTCTGTCAGTGGTACGTCTAAGCAAAGTTTAGTCTCCTGAAAATCATTACAATCATTTCTTGAATATTTTCATGTTCGAAAAATTTGTTCATTGTCCCTCGAAAACAACAACTTTCACTTATTTGAATAACCTTAACTGACAGTGACTTACCAATAATGTGCAATCACATTTCTACATCCATATAAGTATAGATTTCATAGTTTACTTCACAAGGATTACAGAATAATAAAAATCACTGAAAGATTCATATCTGGTTAACGAGCACGTAACATTTCAGTAAACAAACTATAAACGTTAATAGTAAAAACTTTCTTTCAGCAAAATATTTATCTCGCAAAAATTAGTACAGCTATGAACTCGAGCTTTATTATTATGAGTATAGATATAAACAGTTATGGTTACCATTAATTACGTTTCAAAACAACCTTTTCATCCCTTCGTTAAAATTTTTCCAGGGATTTTCGTAAGTGGCACAAATATATCATTTTTATCTCGCATACCAGGAAAGCAGTGCTTGTTTTTCTGATATTACAATTTTTTGTCCTGTCTTTTATCATAAACGTATAATGTTCCTATGGAATGGGGTACGCCATTAATACATAACAATGACCACCGTTTATATTACAATCTTATTAGGAAAAACATCATTCGTATTCGTTCATCAATATAAGGTCACTTTGTCTGATTTTAAAGATGTTGTGTCTCAGAATTGTAAGGATATTATGGTCGTTATTGAGAGTATATTTTCACTTCTTTTGTCTCCTTATGACACTCTGAATTCAATCGTGTACACTTGTATCTTTTTTATCCGAAATTAATTTTTTATTATAGAGTGCTATGGATTCGTTTACATCTCTAATGACATCACTGAAATATTGCAAAAAAAGCAATTTACTGTTTTTGGTCAAAACGTATGAGCTACATGAAAATTAATTTTTAAATTTGAATAACAAATTTTTTTCAAATGCCTATAGTGGCTCGTCGGGCTAGAGAAGAATACCATTTGATTACGATTGAATTGATACTACACACCAATGAGTATTAAACAAACTCATGTTAGAAATCACTTGGAAAAATTCATTCTTGAAATGCAGAAGTAAATTAGGTATTTATTGTGTGAGTAATCATCAATCAATCACCTCATCGTCTTCCCGACATATACATGTGACCGAATTGTCAAAATTATTTACCCAGAATAGTATATTCTTCAACGAGCCTATAATGATAGCTATTATCCTCGAGGATAAAAATTATCCGAGAAAATAATAGCTATTATACGCGAGTAGAAGACTATACTTTCTCTACGACTGTACGATAGTCAGAGTTTTAATGAAATCTAAATATTATTTATGAAAATAAGTATATATTATAAAGTAATATAAGGTAGTATAACAATTACACACATAAAAAGGATTTCTTCCTCTAATGCAATAAGCTTTGCTTCAAGAGTATGGCTTGTTTATATATACTGGAATAAACGATTTCTCGATCTGATCATTTTAAATTTCCAATTCAGTACTCTCTGATCAAGCGTATAGATTGCTCGGATGATAAAAAATATATATTCTTTGTGTGAGTAAACCAACTTTACTCCAAATAAGAAACTCATGTTACATGGGTCAAGACAATCATAATCTTCATTGAGAAATTACTTCTCTTGAATCAAATTGCACAAATTCTTAACATTAGCTATGCTCATTTGTTACCAAAAGACTGCTATGTTTGGATGAATGAAACCACATTATTGAATTAAGGTACAGCTCTTCATTTGAGAACTTCACTGTGTCGGGGTGTTGAAATATTTGCTTCAATTGAAACTACCATATTGCTGACTAAGAAGACTATCAGTTGCTTGATTTGAGATATCAGAATTACTTGGATTCAAAAAAATTTAATCGAAAATGAATACATGCACATGGTTCAAATTCAAAGTGGTATTTAGACATCTCAAAGTATTTTAGTATTTGGATATGGAAGAAAAACTGAGGGGTTGGGGAATCTCTGAAGAGATTATTGATAATTTCAAAGGTAAGTGTAGGACATAATATCAAGATAAGGTTAGGTTAGTGACAATCTTACCCACTTGATTTTACCGTACTGATGAGAGCTTAAGCTCGAAACACGTGTCTACGGTTGCACAACAATTTGAGGGCTATACCCAATAACTTTTCTATTCATATTTTTATATATTGCCCCTCGATAAATCTATCCTGATTTGTATTTTCCTGGGTAGGATTGTCACGCTGGTAGCTATATCTACCTCCGTGGCGACGTTAGTTGTTGCCTTGAAAGCTCAAGGTCTTCTAACCGAAGCCACAAATGTGTGGTTGGCTTCCTGTTGTTGACGTCCTTTGTTTCTATTTTTACATCCAAGTGTTGTACATCTTCGCACTTGATTTTACCGTACTGATGAGAGCTTAAGCTTGAAACCTGTGTCTACGGTTGCACAACAATTTGAGGGCTATACCCAATAACTTTTCTATTCATATTTTTATATATTGCCCCTCGATAAATCTATCCTGATTTGTATTTTCCTGGGTAGGATTGTCACGCTGGTAGCTATATCTACCTCCGTGGCGACGTCAGTTGTTGCCTTGAAAGCTCAAGGTCTTCTAACCGAAGCCACAAATGTGTGGTTGGCTTCATGTTGTCGACGTCCTTTGTTTCTATTTTTACATCCAAGTGTTGTACATCTTCGCACTTGATTTTAACGTACTGATGAGAGCTTAAGCTCGAAACACGTGTCCACGGTTGCACAACAATTTGAGGGCTATACCCAATAACCTTTTTATTGATATTTTTATATATTGCCCCTCGATAAATCTATCCTGATTTGTATGTTATATATATATATATATATATATATATATATATATATATATATATATATATATATATATACAGTGTGTCAATTTGAAAACTTCCCACCCTTAATATCTTCCTTCCAGTAAACAATATGAGTAATCGAAAAAACAGGTCAATTTTATTGTCAAGGGGGACACTTTCACGGACTATTTGTAGCCCTCGTGGTTCAACCCCCCAGGAGGGGTAGATGTTACCCTTAGAATTTTAAATGGGAAGGGGGGTCAAGTGGCACATCATTTTGATGGGCGTTCAATTCTTGTTCCAATGGTACCCTAACTTATTATTTTGTGATGAGCATTTTCCGAAAAATTGCGTTCCAAACTAACAGTAACAGTAACAGTAATTATTAGAACGCCTATACTGAGATGCATTATTGTATTGACTCCCTTCAATAAAAATGGTTAGAAGAGTAGGTGGCACCGCTCCAACCCTTGAATGACAGGAATAAATTTATTACGCATGGGATTTTTTATTTGGTGGTTATTTTCCTTCTACACAATAAAATTTAATTTGCGAGAAAGACATTTCCAACATAAAATCTACTTACGCTTATCTTATTAGCTGTTCGAAATGTTGTCCATTTTGCTCTAAACAGTAATACAGTCTGTTTTCGAACTCCCCTCTAACATTACGGAAAACTTCACTAGGAATTGACCGGCATGCTGCTGTAATTCGTCTTTTAAGTTCGTCAATATCAGAAGGTTGTGTTTTATAAACAACGGATTTAAGATGCCCCCAAAGAAAGAAATCTAAGGGTGTCAAATCCGGTGATCTCGGAGGCCATTCAACTGCTCCCCTTCTGCCAATCCATCTACCCGGAAATCTCTCGTTTAACCACTCTCGGACGGGAAGAAAATAATGAGGTGGAGCACCGTCCTGCTGGAAATGTAACAGATCCTCCTGCAAAAGTTCATTACCTTCTGCATCAATTTGAGTTTCTAGCTCGTGAGTTATAAGAGGATCGATAGTCTCTTCAAGCATATCAAGGTACAGATTGCCAGTCAAGTTTTCTTCCAGAAATAATGGACCAAGAATGGCATTTCCAAGAATACCAGCCCAAACATTAACTTTTTGTGGGTGTTGTGTATGCCCTTCCCGAAAAATATGTGGGTTTTCGTCACTCCAATAGCGACAATTTTGTCTATTAACATTGCCATTCAGAAAAAATGAACACTCATCGCTGAAACAGATGTTTAACAGAAGATTAGGGATGGTATTGACTCGATGAGACATGATTTCACAAAACTCTATTCTTCTATCATAATCATCCTCGTGGAGCTCTTGAAGAATCTGCATTTTATATGGATGAAATTTATGCATTTTCAATGCTTTTCTTATAGTCTCGCGTGACATTCCCGTCTGTTCTGATACTGATCGTGAGGAGCTCGTGGGCTCTGCAGCAAATGTTCCCAAAACTTCAATTTGAGCTGCTTCATTTAGTACTCTGGGGTTATTTCTTTTTTTATTTGTCACTGAACCAGTTTCGTAAAACTTATTCACCAAATCAAGCACATACCGGTGACTTACATTACAATTTGGATGTCTTTCGTTAAAAAGACATGCCGCCCTTCGTGCGCACTTTCCAACTTCTCCATAAATTACAATCATTTCAATTCTGTCTTGAAGAATGTAAACCATTTTTACACTTTTATACACTTATTAAAGTAATTCCTAAACAGCCCAACAGGTACAACGGTATTAACAATACTACCACATAGTTCAAATTTGCTAACCAATTTTTTGCCGGAAAACAGAAACTTTTTACAGCAGAAGTAGAAAAAAAGGAAGGCTATCTGTACAATTTCTGCGATGACACTTAAAAATTCAGCATTTAATAAACACAACTTTACTACCATCTACGTTTTACTATTAGACTACTTTTTTATGTAAAGTGTTTGGAGCTAATGGCTAATGTTACCCCTAATAAAGGGTTGGAACGGTACCACCTAATATTCTAACCAGTTCTGGCCAAACCATGCATCTCAGTATAGGCGTTCTAATAATTACTTCTGTTAGTTTAGAACGCAATTTTTCGGAAAATGCTCATCAAAAAATAATAAGTCAGGGTATCATTGGAACAAGAATTGAACGCCCATCAAAATGATGTGTCACTTGACCCCCCTTCCCATTTAAAATTCGAAGGGTAACATCTACCCCTCCTAGGGGGTTGAACCACGAGGGCTACAAATAGTCCTTGAAAGTGTCCCCCTTGACAATAAAATTGACCTGTTTTTTCGATTACTCATATTGTTTACTGGAAGGAAGATATTAAGGGTGGGAAGTTTTCAAATTGACACCCTGTATATATATATATATATATATATATATATATATATATATATATATATATATATATATATACAGTGAGGACCAAAAGTCCGTCGCCCCCCCTGTAACTTCTTTATTCTACATATTACAAAAAAATGTTAAATACATAAGTTGTAGGGTTTCATTCGATCTCTTTAATGGTTTAAGTTTCATTCATACAGAGTGTCTCAAAAAAGCACGGTGACTTAGAAGTTAATTTTTTTAAATGGGACACCCTGTATTTCATTGCATTATTACATTCTACGTTGAATTCTGAACAAGTTTGATGAATGGTTTTCTATAAAAAAAGTTAATAGTTTTGGACTTATGAACACTTGTAAATAATTATTTCGACTCCTTTTGCGCCAGTTCACGAATAAATTAATGAGGTAGGCTATGCACGCTAGGCGCGTTCATTTTATCCATGACAACGAAAACAAAATCTTATCTGTTTTTGCCAAATGTCATTGACATTTTGTAGGTTTTCAAAACTTTGTTTCAAACGGTTTTCAATTTCTCTTGTTGATTAATATGGCTCGTTCAGTAGCAGACAAAGTTGAAGCCGTTATCATATTTGGTGAAGCTAACCGAAATTACCACGCTGCTATTCGCATTTTCAATGAACGGTTTCCAGAACGTCCGATGTGTCGAAAATATCTGCAGAAATTGGTGGCAAAATTTAACCAAACTGGCACCGTGAAAGATGCTCCGAGATCTGGGAGGCCGAAAATAATTACGGAAGATGTTGAAATTCAAGTACTAGCCGAAATGGTAAATAACCCACAACAATCAACTAAGCAAGTAGCTGAGACATGTGATGTTTCTAAAACATCAGTAAGGAGGGTTTTAAAACAAAATAAATTCCATCCTTACAAAATAAAAATTTTGCAGCAATTGGTTGAAGACGATCCAGACCGGCGACTTGAATTTTGCGAGACCATGGCAGAAAGAATTGTTGCAAGTCGACTTTATTTGCAACACATCTGCTTTAGTGATGAAAGCACTTTTTACCTAAATGGAAATGTGAATACCCAGAATTGTAGATATTGGAGTGATGAGAATCCCCATGAATTCCGCGAGGGGCATACTCAATTTCCCCAGAAAATTAATGTTTGGGCTGGTATTTTAGGTAACCACATTGTAGGTCCCATATTCTTGGAAGAAAATTTAAATGGTCCCAGATACCTCCAAATGCTGCAAGACACAATAAGTCCCAGTATCGATGAGATCGTTGCGCAAAACCCACATGAATTTTACTTGGATGTAACATTTCACCACACTATTTTCGGGAGGTGAGAAATTACTTAGATGAAAGGTATCCAGGTAGGTGGATTGGACGTCGAGGTACAACAGAGTGGCCAGCTCGCTCACCGGACCTCTCTCCGCTTGATTTCTTTCTCTGGGGCTATGTGAAATCCGTAGTTTTTAAGACAGTTTGTGGGTCGTTAAATGAACTGCGCCGTCGAATTATTGAAGTGTGTTCAGAAATAACACCTCAAACCTTGATTAATGTTAGGGAAGAGTTTACAACCCGACTATTTATGTGTCAAGAAATGCATGGTGGACATGTCGAACATCTTTTGAAATAGATAAAAACTCACCGTTTTTAGTTATAAATTAAAATATCTATTCAGTTTTTAATGCTTCTTGATCTGTATTTATGGACTACCTTATTTGTTAATAAAATGTTTCAACTTCATTTGTACTAGTTTTTCGTGAGATTCAACAACTCTAACAATTGTAAAATGGTACGACGAGGTAAGTTACACATGGTGCCATCAGCAGTTTGCAACATTGGATAGCTTTCAAAAAGTTAGGATAGGAAAGTGGAATACATTGTGATCCATTTGTTACGATTTTCTCATTGAACGCAAAAGTAGTCGAAATAATTATTTACAAGTGTTCATAAGTCCAAAACTATTAACTTTTTTGATAGAAAACCATTTATCAAACTTGTTCAGAATTCAACGTAGAATGTAATAATGCAATGAAATACAGGGTGTCCCATTTAAAAAAATTAACTTCTAAGTCACCGTGCTTTTTTGAGACACTCTGTATGAATGAAACTTAAACCATTAAAGAGATCGAATGAAACCCTACAACTTATGTATTTAACATTTTTTTGTAATATGTAGAATAAAGAAGTTACAGGGGGGGCGACGGACTTTTGGTCCTCACGGTATACATATATATATATATACATATATATATATATATATATATGTGACATTTTGTAATTATCGACTTATCCACACGTTCTAAGGAATGACTAAAGGATCAATAAATATTATTATTATTATTATTATTATTAAACACATTATGCAGTTGGAGGACTGCTCGCTTTTCTAGAGATAGAACATTATTGGGTTCAGATCCCATGTTATTGGATCACCATTCTAGAGTTTCAACCAAGCCTAGATTCATTTCGCTCGCGGTTCTCCCCCGTTCATTTCGGTTTCATAAATTTCTGCAAAAAACAAATATGGTCACCATTTGCATACAAGGCAATTGAAATTTAATATACGATGGAAATGTAATGTTTCACAGCCTCTGAATGAAAGGGATTCGGGTCGGCATGTCGGAATAAATAAATTTATGTTCAAAAGGGAGCAAAACCGCAGATGAAAAATCTGAATAGTATAGGTTTCATTATACGCTTTTTGTAATTGGATCATTTAGGAAGACAAATTGACGAGTGCTATTTGTTCAGTCGATGACTCAGCCCGTGAAGTGGCCGATAAATTATCTCCAGTGCTGATTTTACGCTTCTCACTGAATATAGGTCTGAATCCTGTCCGGAGACCATTCATTTTCGTTAATGTTCAACTTACAGTGACCGCCAAAAAGTATGTGCCATTTGAGAAAAAAGTTCATTGTTAGAGTGTTGGAAACACATTTCTAGGAAAAGTTTGTGGATGTCCGATAACCTGAAAATCGATTTTGACACATGTGACTACTAGTATGGCGGTAAATTGGAAAAAATATCATGAAGAGGCCAAAAGTGGGGTAGTTAAGATAGCAAGATATCGGGAAGAGTGATTTGAAAAAGTTGCTTGGATGTTAATTTTATACGCACGTACAGAGAGTAGACAAACGGATTGTCTACTCTCGACGTTGGTGTAGGTACGTTGAAATTGAGTTTTTGCAGAATATGTGGGTCAAAGATCAGATTATTGACTAGTTTGAATAGAAAAATTGTGGAGTGACAATCACGACGGCGACTCAAGCTCTTTATAGCATGTCCAGCTAATGATACATCGTGAGAAAAACCAATCGGTGTATATATGTTGTCCAATCTATAGGAAAGAAGTATCAAGAAACGCCGTTGTACTGATTCAACTTTTTCTATATACAGCTGATGAGATGGATTCCAGATTATTGATGCGTATTCTAATTTAGATCTGATGACGAATGCATGATGGTATAATGTTTTCGATGTAGATGGGTCGGAGAAATCTTTCGGGATTCAAGCTATGAATCCATACATCCTATTTGCGGAAGTCACAGTAGACTCAATGTGAGGCGCAAACGAGAGTTTGGTGTCAAAGGTAACACCAAGATCGGTGAATGTGGCAGGTCTTTCAAGTGGAATATCGTCTTTTGCATAATGATATAAAAATGGCTGATTTCTGAGTGTGAATGTCATAACATTACATTTACTAGCATTTAACGGAAGATTGTTATGTAAACACCATTGCTCAATGCGTTTCAGATTATGGGAGAGTTGAAGACAGTCCTCAGTGCAGTTAACCTCACAATTTAATTTCAAGTTGTCCGCATATATCAAGCAGTTGACGTCAATCACTTGAACTATGTCATTAATGAAAGCGTTGATGAGAAGAGGACCGAGATTGCTACCTTGAGGGACACCTGAGGTAGCCGCATATTCTACAGATTTTTAGCCATTGAAAGTGACATACTGACGCCTATCAGTGAAGTATGACACAAAGAGGTGAATGAGAGTTTGAGAAAAGCCATACCTTTTCAATTTCGACAGCAGTATTCCATGATCAAGTCTGTCGAAGGCTTTCGAAAAATCTGTGTATATAACGTCAGTTTGAGATCTTTGATCAATGGTCTCAGCAAGATATTGAGTTATATTGAAGAGGTTCGTGGTTGTTGAGCGACCTTTCATGAAACCGTGCTGAAGTGGGGTGATTCGGTTGCCAAGATGAGGGTATAACCTGTTACAGAGAACGATTTCAAATTCTTTGGCAAAATTGCATATTATTGATATAGGTCTGAAATTTACCACATGAAACTTGTCCCCTTTTTTATAGATTGGCCGAACTTTAGATAATTTCCATAAATCTGGTATGGTACTAGTTTTGATACAGCTATAAATCGGTGAGGTCAATGGACGAGCTAGAGCATATGCACAATCTCTAACAATAACTGCAGGAATGCTATATGGACCCGTTGTCATTTTAGGTTTTATCTTCTTTAAGGCTGCCAACACTTCATATTCTTCGAAGTACTGAATGTTCAAAACTAGCGAGTGTGCATTGTTATCATTCAATTCAGTTTGTGAACTGGTGATAAATGATTTGGAGAAGAAAACGGCAAAGCTGTTGAGAATATCCAGAGGATTGTCTAATGACTGTCCTTCATAAGACATTGTGTCCGAAATGCTAGTGGATCCTTTTTTGCTGTTTATACCGGGTGGCTACGGAAGTATTGCCTACGGAATATCTCAGTTATTGTATGAAGTAGGTTTGTGAAATTTGGAGCGTCGATATAATGACATAAGAGCTAGAATTTGAGCATATTGACATGTCGAAGTTAACTTCCCGTCTGACCGGAAGTAACATCAACTTTCTTATTTTAAATAGAAACCCTATTTTTTTTTCTTTTCGCTTTATTCAGCATTCAATTCCCTTTCTAATGACATATCACAAGTTGGTATCTAACCAGAAACTAGATCAGAAAAAAATTATTATTGAAATTCACCGAGTAGGCCGTGGAAGCAAAATGAAAGCCAAAAATTGAAAAGTTGGCTATGGAAACCATACGTCACTTGATAACAGTTGCTACTACTGTAATATTTTATTTTCATTCGTCGGCGTTATAAAAAGCCGCCAAAAAAATATTGGAAAAATTGGGAAAAAAACAATATTCTGTAGGTCCATAACTTAAATAGGAACATACAACTTTTTCTTGCCTGTACTATTCAGCATAACCATTCCTTTCTAATGATATAATAGAAAGTAATTTTTTGAAATAAAATACCAGAAAATCCAATTATTATTCTTCAAATAACGAAAAAACAGATTTATCGAAAAAAAAATTCAAATTGATAGGACTAAAGATAAAATAAATTCAAAACAAATGTTCGAAATGCATTCCCTCAGCGTCAATACATTTATTGACTCTGGTGATATTTTCATGTAAAACGTTTCTCAACATTTGGGGCGTGATATCTTGGAAAGCTCTACGAATTTTTACTTCTAGCTCATGTAGAGTTGTAGGCTGTGTGGAATACACCCTATTTTTAAGATGCCCCCATAGAAAAAAGTCGCACGGAGTAAGATCAGGTGACCTTGGTGGCCACCTGACTGGACCATGGGTTGTTATAAGTCTCTCTTGAAAGCGATTTTGAAGATAATTTCTCGCTATTCTTGAATTATGCGGAGGGGCGCCATCTTGCTGGAAGTACATTCTCTCAGTTATTTCCGCTGGTAGGTTGTTAATGAATTCCGCAATTTCATTCGTTAAAAAATTAAAGTATCTCTCTCCGGTTAGTTGGCCTTGAAAAAGAATGGGGCCAACAATATGAGTTCCAACTATTCCTGCCCAAACATTCACACCAAATCTCTCCTGGTAGCCGCCTTGTCGAAACCGGTGCTCGTTTGCTATCGCCCAGTACCTGGAACAAAAGACCGTTCACACTTTCAGCACTTTACACTTCGACTATCGACAATAATCCAAATAAAGTACAGTACCTACCTTGTATTATTCCTGTTAAATAATCCATTGTTGGTGAATCTTGACTCGTCCGTAAACAAAATATAATAGTTAAATAGGTGATTCTCAGCATTTTGTCGAAGAAACCAATTACAATATTCCAGGCGCCTTTCACCGTCGATTTCATACAAATGTTGATGCAACTGATACTTGAAGGATTTCAATCGATGTTTTTTCAAAATTGTCCTAGCAGAGTCCTTACTTATAGCTAATTCGGCGCCAATCTGCCTTGAGGAAATTGTGCTATCATATTGTACTAAAGCTAATACATTAATTTCAGTTTCCTCATTAATAACAAATGCTTCTTGGTCTTCGTGAACATCAGGCTCAGTTCTTAATTTTTCTTCAAGCCACTGAAAATACCTTCTTGACGGTTGCTGCCTCCCTGGATATCGCTCTAAATACAATCGTTCAGCGGCATAAGAATTTTTTAAACATTCACCATAAATGAGAAGCATGTCAATTTGTTCGGTTCGTGAATAACGGGGCATTTTTTGAATATTACACTAACTGATTTAGATTTCCAAACCCTTTTAAAATGGCAGAATCAGAAACACTACTTCGAACGTCAAAATAATATGGATAGCAGCGTTCGTGACAGCTCTCATTTCTTTTTTGTTTCATTCCAAAATACATCTTAATCAGCCTACTTGTTAATATTTTGGTTCGAATGATTATTGCAATGGAATGATTATTCTGAATAGCACAAACATCGTCCATAGGTAGATATTAGAATATCTATGGACGATGGCACAGACCAAGTACGTTTATGTTCCTATTTAACCTAGAACCTCCAGGATATAATTTATCATTCCACATTATTTTTAATTTAATTTTTGCGTATAGCGATAATCTGTTTTGTTATTTGAAGAATAATAATTGGAATTTTCGGTATCTCAGTTCAAAAAAATATTTTCTATTATATCATTAGAAATTAATGGTTATGCTGAATAGTACAGGCAAGAAAAAGTTGTATGTTCCTATTTAAGTTATGGACCTACAGAGTATTGGTTTTTTCCCAATTTTTCCAATATTTTTTTTGGCGGCTTTTTATAACGCCGACGAATGAAAATAAAATATCACAGTAATAGCAACTGTTATCAAGTGACGTATGGTTTCCATAGCCAACTTTTCAATTTTTGGCTTTCATTTTGCTTCCACGGCCTACTCGGTGAACTTCAATAATAATTTTTTTCTGATCTAGTTTCTGGTTAGATACCAACTTGTGATATGTCATTAGAAAGGGAATTGAATGCTGAATAAAGCGAAAAGAAAAAAAATAGGGTTTCCATTTAAAATAAGAAAGTTGATGTTACTTCCGGTCAGACCGGAAGTTAACTTCGACATGTCAATATGCTCAAATTCTAGCTCTTATGTCATTATATCGACGCTCCAAATTTCACAAACCTACTTCATACAATAACTGAGATATTCCGTAGGCAATACTTCCGTAGCCACCCGGTATATGCCCAGAATTAATTTGGATTTTCTTCGATGTCTTTTTCGGCAGATTTAACATATTTTTTGTATATTTCCATGCCCAACGTGTTGTGCTCACGGCATGTGAAAAGTACAGCATTCGGAGTGTTTTTTCGTGTACAAAACCTAATTTTATAATATGGTGGTATAAAAAAATATTTTTTGGTTCTAATAGAGAACACCTCCGTACCGGTTTCATTGTTCTTGTCTCCCAATCGAATCAAAAAACAAACCTCATCGTTTGTTTGGAATTCCTAAGATAAGTCGTCTCCACGTATAATTCAATCAAAAGATCTGGAAAAATTCCACTTAACATATGTTTCGGACATATATATGTTCATCTTCAGTTAGAACAAGTTGGAGAAAACTTTGTGTTATTCTTCCAAAAAATCTTGGTCTTCCACTTCGAGTATGGACTACTACCTTTGTACTGAAGTATGTATTCAGCGCCATCTCTAGGTTCTGACAAAAGATAACATACATTATTGTGCAAGTTGAAGCGGGAGACAGGATTTTGTTATCCATTTTTCATCATTAGATCAACGGTCTTCCTCCAAGTTATGTTAATATATGCTTATGAAAATTTTTGGAAGGTAGAAATACTCAAACAACCATGTCAAGAAAAAATATCCTCCACAGAATCAAACTTTCAGTCATAACATGAAAATGCCCTTGATGTTTACCGAACATTTTACTATCCCCTACTTCTCTTCTTCTTCCTTTCCCGGTTCCTTTCATATATCCTGTTCACTTCAAAACAAATGCTTTGTAATCCGAAAGATGAAAGTTGCTCTCTTCGGAGCTAATTGACACTTGGCCGAATTAATGATGTTATTATTTAAAATTATCCATATCTAACCCAAGTAGCACATCATATCGGCTGAATCTTGGTTCCATATTGTGCCAATATAGAAATATTGTATATGTAAAACTAATATTGGTCCAATATGGGTAAATATTCAAAAAGCAATATTATATTAAAAATATTGGTTGAACCTGTTTTGAATGTAGATTGTCACATGTAATATTGGGTCAATATTGGTTGAATAATTTCTACTAATATCGATAATACAATATTGTCTATATATTATTTTCCAAATTTAGAATAAATGTTGCAATCCCAATATTCCAGTCATATCGATTCTAGGGATAAAAAACTATATTGTATTTCCAAGATTGACTACATATTGATTGAATATCATTTCAACTTTATTTAACAAACTGTAATAACTCATATTGGGTCAATATTGGTTCAATGATATTTACCAATATCGATAAAACAATATTGTCTTCACATTGTTTTCAACATCTAAAATAAATATTGCAATCCCAATATTCCCTTCATATCGATTCTAGGAATAAAAACTTTATTGTATATCCAAGTGTGATCACACATTGGTTGAATATCATTTCGCCAATATTCAAGAAATTATTAATTAATATAGGGTCAATATAGGTTCAATAATATTTACTGATCTCGTTAAAACAATATTGTCTCCATATTGTTTCCTACATCTAGATTGAGATGAATTTTGAATATTGGCCGAATATTCAATGAAACATTAAAATTATATCATGATAAAACCTAGAAAACTTCCGCTAGATGGCTCTACATATAGAACGTCTTCTAAAACCTACGAATATATATTAAATACTTTATATAACTTGTTTTCAAGACAGCTTACTCAGTGGTTATGGCGATCAAAAGGCAGACTCTGGTGTCTCCTTGATCAACTGAAAGACATTTGATAATTTACCTAGGTATATTCACTTCCACCAATATATCCAAATGATATTGAACCAATATCGATAAATGTTTTGAGGCCATTATTGCTTCAAGAATTTTTCACCAATAATATTTTTGAAATGTCCAAACAATATTCGACCAATCTCGCAAAGTATTCACATTTTACTTCTCGGCAATATAACGTTTGAATATTGTGCCAATATTGTACCAGCGATATTGTACCAATATCACCGAATATTTTGAAGCCAATATTGCTTCGAGAATATTTCGCCAATATTGTTCTAGTAATATTGGACCAATATCGCCGAATGTTCACATTTTTTTTCTCGCCAATATTGCATTTCAAATATTTCGCCAATATGTTCACAATATTTTACCAATATAGGTGTGTTACTTGGGGTTATGTCAATATATGCTTATGAAAATTTTTGGAAGGTAGAAATACTCAAACAACCATGTGAAGAAAAAATATCCTCCACAGAATCAAACTTTCAGTCATAACATGAAAATGCCCTTGATGTTTACCGAACATTTTACTATCCCCTACTTCTCTTCTTCTTCCTTTCCTGGTTCCTTTCATATATCCTGTTCACTTCAAAACAAATGCTTTGTAATCCGAAAGATGAAAGTTGCTCTCTTCGGAGCTAATTGGCACTTGGCCAAATTAATGATGTTATTATTCAAAATTATCCATATCTAATCATCAAACGTAATGAGATTGATTAATAGAACACGTTTGCATATAATTTCGCGAAGTTCACAAGTGGCGGGACTACAGACATCAATTCACAAGTACCAATCCAGTTATAAACATAGATGTTAAGAGGATTGTTCGAGTTGCAACAAGCTATTACAAATCGCAACATCTGTCTCACGGGTTGTTGTGTTGTTGACTAAGGAGTGAATACGCTTGGAAAGCTCGACACACTTGAAATCTACTGAATTTCAGATGTTTATTTGATAGTAATTTGGCACACATACCCAGGACCGATCGACCAATGACAATTCAAGAATTCCATAATATCAATGTAAAAATGATAATGGTAATAATATAACTCAGTTGATATATAACTTTGAAAACATTTCTAACTAATTCAACTTTGAATGCATTCTGTACCAGTAATGAAGTTAACAAAACTGAATAAAATAAATAGTTAGGAAAACTGAAAAACACGTTTTGATCACGTCCTAAGAATAATGAAATAATTTTATTGACTTGTATTAGTTACGATAAAAGTTTCTGAGTTCTAACATCAGATTTAATGTTGAAGGCACCAATAAATTTCATGTGCAGTAATACAAACAATCTTTCTTGTGTCTGTGACTTCTTTTCTTGCAGTGTTTGTGAACTCAAGAATAAATCTCGTGCGCATCTTTGAATTTTTGTAGTTGTTGTATGGAAATATGACTTGTGATTGACATTCATTCATATTTAGAAATAAGTGCTACTAATTGAGCTTGTATTGTAATATCATTTTTCCAAATTGATCTGTAAATGGGAATCTGTGGGGTAACAAAAGCTATTCTTATTATTATCACCTATACCTGATAAGTAATAATGGCTCAAAATGATCTACTACAATAAATATACCTACAACTATAGTTATAGGTAGATACACTCACTAGCAGTAGCAAATTCAGGTAACTACAACAGCAAAAAGCCTTGTTATCATAAGTAGGTGCACTCGCTAGCGGTAGCAAAGTCAGATAGATACCTACTACTGCATCAGTCATAAGTAGGTGCACTCGCTTGCGGTAGCAAAGTTTAACATCTACTTCAGAAACGTTGTCTAATATCCATAGGTAGATGCACTCCCTAGCGGTAGCAAAGTTCGAGACTATACAGGGTGAGTCAGGCTGAACGCTTCGTACTCTCGTGGCTATATGGTATTTTTTTTTCAGTAAACGGCCTGGGGGGAGTACATGTATGTCGATCTGAAGCATATTTTGAAAATAATGATTTCTATACAAGGTGTTTGAAATAAGCGTGATATATCGAAGTTATGTTTTGTTTTAATGGAACACCCTGTATTTTCTTACATTTTTTAATTCTTTGAGAAAAAATAAGCTGACTTTGCTGAAGTTTCCCTATACCTAACTCTCTCCATTTATGAGATATTCAACTTTTTCTCAAAATGTAACGTTGTCAAAAAAATTCAATATCATTGCAATTATCCACTGCATGTATCCGAAATTTTTACCGGTCACTCTCATCCCTTTCAGCTAGTTACTGTAACTTCAGACGACGATCAATATCATACAGTGTGTTTTATATTGTCACTTACCGCATATTTGAACTCCAATAACTTTGTTATTTCAAATGGAACACACTGTATTTTTTCACGTGAAAAGATTCACCATTTCATTTTCTTTCGAACCAAGAAATATGTTCCTATACCTACTTATGGTGCTTCAGGAGTTTTCAAAGCCATTTTGTAAACCAATATAAGTTTCAAAATATTAAAATTCCATCAACCGGCTGATGTCAAAAACTGAAAAAAGTAGTTCTTCATTATCTTTAGTAAATTAAATTTGAACACTCTCTACTTACAGTTGATTTTCTTTGGAGCATTTGTTATATCGGTCCATCTGTATCTACTAATTTTGGGGTTACTGGTTAAAAAAAAAAAAAACAATATTTAGCAATTAAAGTTTAAGTGAAAATTAAAAAAATCATAAGGAATGTTCGAAGTGACCACCATCTACTTCAATACAACATCTAATTCTTTTTTCGAATGAGCTTCTGACATTGTTCAACATATTTGGAGTTACTGTTTGGAAGGCATTTCTAATCCTCACTTTCATCAGGAGTAGTGGGTGTACTGTAAACAATATTCTTGATATATCCCCATAAAAAAAGTCCAAAGGTGTAAGATCGGGGGATCTTACTGGCCAGTTATAAGGAAATCTTAAAGATTTCCTTCCATCCCAGATGCCCGTCAAAGAAATAAGGACCAATTATGGTTTCTCTTATGATTCCACCGAATGAGTTAACACTCCACCGGTTCTGGCGATCGACGGTTCGAAATAAATGTCTGTTTTCGGTGTCATAATAATGAAAATTATGTCGATTCACCAGACCATTGTTATGGAATGTTGATTCGTCAGTGAATAAAATATTCTCAAAAAAGTTCATATCTTCGCCAACTCGTTCAAGATACCATAAACAGAAATCTATCCTGCGTTCAAAGTCCCTTCCATACAAATGTTGATGCAGCGAATGCGACTGACTTATACCTGTGGCATTTGCAATGGCTCTGGTACTGGTATTGGGATCTTCAATCACATGTTGTAAAACTTCGAAATTGTGTTCCTCATTCCCAGTAACTGGTTTCGATAGCTCTCGAACAGTATACTCGATACTACCTTTTTCTCTAAACATGGCTAATAATCTTTCGAATATATTTTTATCAGGATGCTCTTGATCTGCATAAACCCTCGACGCTAATAAGTAATTTTCGTAACACTCTCCAATGGTTATTATCATATTGATTCTTTATTGAAGTGTGAAACTTTTCATTGTACTCCTCAAATTTGAGAACACTTGAACAAAACGATTTCAACACAAACTTATGACAAAATACGACGCTATTTGTCAGAAGCCCGCTTGGAACAACGCAATTGAACACAGTTACGTATTACTCAAGTATCCATGGCATCAGCCTACTTGATGAAATAATATCAATGCAAAAATTTCATCGGATTTTGAAAATGCTTCGATAACTTCTGAAGCACCACATTTAGCTATAGGAAAATATTATATGGTTTGAAAGGGAATGGAAAGGTGAATATTATTACGTGGAAAAATATAGGGTGTTCCATTTGAAATAACAAAGTTATTGGAGTTCAAATATGCGGTAAGTGTTCCTGACGATATAAAACACACTGTATAATATTGATCGTCGTCTGAAAATGCAGTAACTAGCTGAAAGGGATGAGAGTGACCGGTAAAAATTTCGTACACATGCAGTGGATAATTGCAATGATATTGAATTTTTTTGACAACGTTACATTTTGAGAAAAAGTTGAATATTTCATAAATGGAAAGAGTTAGGTATAGGGAAACTTTAGTAAAGTCAGCTTATTTTTTCTCAAAGAATTAAGAGATGTAAGAAAATACAGGGTGTTCCATTAAAAAAAACATAACTTTCACATGTCACGCTTATTTCAAACACCTTGTATAAAAATCATTATTTTCAAAATGAGCTTCAGGTCGACATACATGTACTCCCCCAGGCCGTTTACTGAAAAGAAATAACATATGGCCACAAGAGTCCGAGGCGTTCAGCCTGACTCACCCTGTATACGTCATTCGACAATTTCTGATTATCCCAAGTGAGATGTTTTCAGCAAAGTCGACTTTATATTCATAGTTGAGAACTCGTTTGTCTCTTATGCTATAAGAGTTTCTTACTGGGGTAATTCGATTTCTAACTAGAGTTAATGAAAATTTTCCTCAGTGAAACCATATATTTTAATTTTATCTAAACTTTTTCTCCAGTTTCTGCAAAAGCGTTCAGTGCTAGATGCTTATCAAATGATCTTGGGTGAACTCAAACTCTGATACCAAAAATACCTCAATACTAATTTTCAATAGAATAGGACCATAACTGTAAAAACTCGCCAGCCATATTGAAGCCACCATCTTTTTCATTGACCATATAGAATAGTTCTCACTTATTGTGAACAGAATTATCTGCTGGATTTCAAGACTGGATCAATGGCTGA
Organism: Chrysolina oricalcia; assembly: GCA_944452925.2. Lineage (NCBI taxonomy): Eukaryota > Metazoa > Arthropoda > Insecta > Coleoptera > Chrysomelidae > Chrysolina > Chrysolina oricalcia. The sequence goes on from OX101822.2 coordinate 55,911,373, forward strand.
CTAACAGTAGACCAGATTTTTGAATTGCAAAGGACCACGCACAATCCTTATGAAAAAGTCTTTTGGTCAGAGGACACCGCACTTTTCTTATGTAAAGTGGCGACCGGTCAAATTTTCTGAAAGTTTGGTATGTTGTTGTACCCGACTCAGTAACCAAAAGTGTCAATGGGCCCAACCCAATCCAATGGCTAGTTTTCTAAATACGGGGTGTTAAAGTTGAAAATTGCCCAAATTTTCGGATTTATTTATTATTTATTAAAAGTTAGATCGGATTTCTGTTGCATTCAGATGTTTACTACATGTTCTACTAACGAAATCAGTGGATACGGTTGATTAAAAATATTTATATTTACAAGGTGATTCACGAATGTATGACGGTAGTTTTTTGGCAAAATTCACTTTTTCTACTGTGACGTCAGGGAGGCATATTTTTGGAACGTTCTCTTCGATAAAGTATTTTGACGAGAAAATATTGCACAGTACATATGTTTTATACAGGGTGTTTCACAGAGAGAACCACTAGACAAAGTTATTTTATTTTAGGATTAATTCGAAACCCTGTATTTATGGATTGATTTTTGGGAAAGTAATACCACAAACATATGTGTGTCTAATCTCCAAAATATTCAAGGTGGTTTATTAATAGGAAGGTATTCTATTTTGTGAAAAGTACAGAAAACATGAACAACCTGTATTCAAAAATTTCCTTGGTCAAATGTAACTATTTTCTCACTATATATTGATTTTCATACCATCTTCAGATGTATGAATTTTGAATCCGATACTATGACCAGTTTTCGAAATACAGGGCGTTAAAGTGGAAAATTACTGATTTTATCAGTTTATTCTTCAAATTGAAAAACCGTATTGATTTTTTGTTGCGCCTATGAGTTTAATATGAGTTTCGGTCAGATGTACATGGAAAGGTTCAGCTAAAAATATTCACTGTAACAGGGTTATTCACGAATAAATCACAATAGATTTTTGCAAATACTCAAAATTCTACAGTTTCGTCACAGATAAATTATTCCATGAAGTTGATAACTAGTCGTTTACAATTTTAAGTCTGAAATGATTACTTTTCATACAGGGTGAGCCATACAGCCAACCACACCAAAAATAATTATGCTTTGAAATAATTGAAATGAGAACTTTTTTAGTGAATTTTGAGTAACTGTATAACATTATATCAAGTATGCTTAACCGTAAGAATTTTAAATATACAAGGTAATTTAGTTATAATCACCTACCAAAAATATACATCTTTGTCTGATAAAAGTAATCGACCACCTTTTTATACACGTGGCAGCAAAAATGATAAGAATTTTTTTCATTTATTCAACACTTCATAAACAAATATAATTTAACATTTATGATTCTTTCATGATATAGGTACAATATCTGTGAAGTATTTTGTTCCTGTCCAGCATCAGAGTGCTGGTAACGGAACAGTATATAACTCGCTCTACACGTATATTGTGAAGTACGTACCTATACAAATAGGTTCAAATTATACCTACACAAAAAGATGGATAATTATCATCTCTTTGGAGGTGATAGCGCAGTGGGTAAAAGTTACTCAAAATTCACTAAAAAAGTTCTCATTTCAATTATTTCAAAGCATAATTATTTTTGGTGTGGTTGGCTGTATGGCTCACCCTGTATGAAAAGTAATCATTTCAGACTCAAAATTGTAAACGACTAGGTATTAACTTCATGGAATAATTTATCTGTGACAAAACTGTAGAATTTTGAGTATTTGCAAAAACCTAATGTGATTTATTCGTGAATAACCCTGTAACAGTGAATATCTTTAGCTGAACCTTTCCATGTACATCTGACCGAAACTCATATTGAACTCATAGGTGCAACAAAAAATCAATACGGATTTTCAATATGAAGAAAAAACTGATAAAATCAGTAATTTTCCACGTTAACGCCCTGTATCTCGACAACTGGTCATAGTATCGGATTCAGAATTTATACCTCTGAAGATGGTATGAAAATCAATATATAGCGAGAAAATAGTTACATTTGACCAAGGAAATTTTTGAATACAGGTTCATGTTTTTTGTACTTTTCCCAAAATAGAATACCTTCCTATGAATAAACCACCTTGAATATTTTGGAGATTAGAGACACACATATGTTTGTGGTATTACTTTTCCCAAAAATCAATCCATGAATACAGGATTTCGAATTAATCCTAAAAGAAAATAATTTTGTCTAGTGGTTCTCTCTGTGAAACACCCTGTATAAAAAATATGTACTGTGCAATATTTTCTCGTCAAAATACTTTTTCGAAGAGAACGTTCCAAAAATATGACTCCCTGACGTCACTGTAGAAAAAGTGAATTTTGCCAAAAAAACTACCGTCATACATTCGTGAATCACCTTGTAAATATAAATATTTTTAATCAAATGTATCCACTAATTTCATTAGTAGAACATGTGGTAAACATCTGTATGCAACAGAATTTCGATCTAACTTTTAATAAATAAAAAATAAATCCGAAAATTTGGGCAATTTTCAACTTTAACACCCCGTATTTAGAAAACTAGCCATCGGATTGGGTTGGGCCCATTGACACTTTTGGTTACTGAGTTGGGTACAACAACAAACTAAACTTTCAGAAAATTTGACCGGTCGCCACTTTACATAAGAAAAGTGCGGGGTCCTTTTCCAAATTTTTAGTATGTTGTTGAACTCTGCTTCCTAAACATAAGTAACATAAGTTACACAAAAAAAATGCACACAAAAATTCTATGTATAGTTTACGAGATAAAGAAAGTTGAAGTTGTAAAATGGAACTTTCAGGCCATTACTGGTTGAAATTTATTGCTGGGAATATCACGAAATTATTGGTGAATTTTCGATCTATACCATCTTACTATACTTGGCCAGTGCAATGGTATGCTTTTCAAACATTTTTTTAAACTGTATACAGGGTAAATCATGACTTTTTCCGAGTTACACAAAATGAAAATAATTTCAGAATGGAGCATCAACGTCATGAGTCGGATCGTACGGAAAAGAAGTTTTTATGTTTGAACTGAAATGTCATTTTCAATTACTTATATTTATTGCTTTTCAGGAGTGATGTCGGTTTATGTCTGAGTGATAAGAAAAACTGCTTCTTGGCCTACCACACCAGATGAATAATATTCTATATTTAGAATGAATTATATTGTTTCCTACATTTTTTATTTTCTGTAAAGATTTTCCCTCATACTTTTCACGATTATTTTTATTATGACAGGTTACAATGAAATGCATTGAATGAATAGAAAAAATCCATATAATACTCGTATTGCCTAGTGGTTTCCCTGTGAAACCGCACTGTAGGGCCCATCGTATAAAAAAAAATAAAAATTGGATGGTATCTCTTAATAGACCCCAAATAACAACGAATTAAAAATAAAAGTTTCATCAAAGAACAAAACATGAATCCGGCAACAAAGGGTTATAGAGAGAGAAGTTATCGAAAAAACACTACAGCACAAAGAAACTTCCATTATAACTGTCAAATCAGTTCACTTTCTTCTTCCTTATACATTTTTATAATCGGACGGAAAAATAGAATAAAGTTCATTAGTATTTGTAACATGATTGTGCCACAAAGTACGGAGGAAGATACTTGAAAGAATCAATATTGAATTTATCCATAGTGTGAATTTATATACTTATATTAGTATTTTAAGTAAATACCTATATACCGACCGACCCCGTATTTCTTACTATCGACTAACCCTATTTAAATAGTTATTCTGTATACTCTCAGTGGGAAAAAAGTTGGGAGCTGCTTTGTGAGGAATTAGTTTGAATTACCCTTCAAATGAATAATCATACGATCGGATTTTCAGCATCTCCATCCATTATTTGAAAACTAGACATAGAAAAATCCTGTATTTTACACAGAAGTTCGTATGATATATCCCCCATACAACGTGAAGGAATAAAGAAAATTGACCAGTTAGTTTTTTTTTATACAGGGTATTTCGTTAAATTTTGGTAATATTAAGCTCGTGTATTCTTAAGTCTCACTGCATAACATTCAAAATTTACGTCCTGTCAAGTGGCCACATGGCACATACAACTGGTGCACTGAATTGATCCAATCATGTAATCAAAAGAATATATAACAGATACACTTATACTTTCAACCTCCTCTGTATATTTAAGGAAAAATCATATTTTTTTAATCAGTCAATCTTATCGGAAATACTCAACACAGAAAATTCAATTTTCATTTGATCCGACTTATGACGTTGCTGTTCCATTCTGAAATTATTTTCATTTTGTGTTACTCGGAAAAAGTCATGATTTACCCTGTATATAGTTTTAAAAATGCTTGAAAAACATACCATTGCACTGGCCAAGTATAGTAGTATGGTATAGATCGAAAATCTACCAATAATTTTGTGATATTCTCGGCAATGAATTTCAGCCAATTAAAGTTTAAAAGTGCCATTTTACAACTTCAACACTCTGTATCATATAAACTACTTCATGTACTTAATCACACCCACAATAGATTGCATAAAACGAAAAACCAAAGTTCACAAAAAATGGAAACTCTTTCAAGACTTATTACAATGAGTTTACATTTTTGAGAAGTCGTAGTAAACAGATGATAAGACTTGATTATGAAACATATTGTTATATATTTTACTTTATTACAAAAAAAATAATTGTTTTATTTATATTTTGATTTATTTTGATTTTATTTATTTCTGATTTAATTTAATTTAATGTAATTTAATTCAATTTTATTTTATGTAATTTAATTTGATTCAATTTTATTTAATCCAATTTGATTTATTTTATTTCATTTAATTTGATTTTATTTAATTTGATTCAATTTATTTAATTTAATTTAGTTTAATTTTATTTAATTTAATTCATTAATTTAATTTAATTTAATTTATTTTATATATCAAATAAAGGACCCCGCACTAATCTTATGGAAAACCGGTTTCGGTGAAAATCGCTGAAATTTCAATATGATGTAGCCCATGCCATCCTGAACAAAAGTTACCATTGCGCCAACTCTCTGAATGCCCGCGTTTGGATTCTACAGGGGGTCAAAGTTCGATATTTTGACAATTTTTCAAAAAATCCGGAATTTCATTTTCATTGTATCGATCTGAATTTTTATAATGAAATAGTCCACAATATGTGCATCAAAAAGTTCAAATGACAAAAGTTTCTAGAATCAAAACTGGCGGGTATACAGAGGGTTGAACTTTGTTTTTGGTAATTTTTATCGAACTTTTTTTGAGAAAATATTCGTTTTCCTGCAGATCCATGTGCAATTGATGATACTTACAGTACATAAGAGGGCGATCATATTTTGCATTTGAACTAACCATCCAACTTTAAATATTTGAAAGATACGGGGCGATCAAAAATATATTTTCAATTTCGGAAAAATGTATCCCTTTGTATAGTCAGCTTTCACCAATATATTTAGCTGATGTTTTGAAAGTATGTAGCTAACATACATACAAATGTGTCACCGTCTGTGCTCATTAATCTGAATCCAAATAAAGTTGCGGCGATGGTCCAAAAAATATGGAGAAGGGATGTTTCGGAATAATTTTGAAATGATTTCTAAAATCGTCCGTGAATTTTTTTTATTTTCTGATATAATGTAGATGAGTCATTCTTGATCAAAAAGTTCTACAGTGCCTACCACGCGAATGCCACGGTTTGAGTTATACAGGGGTCTGAAGTATAGTATTTCCTTGATTTCTCGAATAATCAATAATTTCTTTGTAACGGAAAATAACATTGTTTCCTAGACAAACTTCGAAACATTTCAATGCCCAAATTATCTGAAATGAGAATTCATGAATATACAAAGGTTGCAAGTCAGTCTCATTATGTAAATATATTTTCGGACATATGCATGAGCATACGAATACGATTCATGTTTCATACGGTGTATGAAAATATAATACAAATTCTATAAGGACCATCATTTTCATTTTATGTTCCAGGAAAATACAGGATGAAAACAATTTTCGGAATGCTTCGAATGTGTCTGCCAGTAAAGTGCCATGCCAAGCATGGCCAAGTTACTGCAGATTTTTCCAAGTAGAAGGGGCGTACATCTCCCTGCAATCCCAGAACTATTTTATTTTTCAAATGATGTCTTTTGATATACTAGTTTCAAGTTCAGGTAGTTCAGGTTTTATATATTCCCGAATTGTGTACAGTTGCTTTCATAGAAAAGTAGTACACTTAATTTCAGCAGTGTAAACATGACTTGCTTAATAATGAAAAATGGATTATATAATCCAATCTTCCGCATACAACCTATACTATAGGTAATTCGTCGGCAAGTATACAACAGAAAACAACTACTGCTGTACTGTTTTCTGTTGTATACTTGCCGACGAATTACCTATAGTATAGGTTGTATGCGGAAGATTGGATTATATAATCCATTTTTCATTATTAATTAATGGTCTTCCGTCAAGTAGTGTTGTTTATTCTTTACGAAATGACTTGCTAAAATTGATAACTGCCATATTTCTTTTGTGCCTCTTTAACGTTTTTAAAAAGCCAAAGACAATTTTAAAAGATCAGATTAACACAATTTACTGTACTAAAATAACAACATTTTCGTTTCCAAGACTTGTACCTACTACTTTTCTGTGCAAGTAACTGTATTATTCCATATCCAAAATAGAGCAGTCCTTGGAATGTCATTCGATTGCTGTCAGAGTTATGGATGTTTTTGATAGCAAACATATTTTGATGTGTTGAACGTAGATGAAATGTTAGTATTTTCTAATAATTAGAGAATCGGTTGATGTTTTGGTCATCAATTACCTGTATAAGGTGAGATAATCATTATATTCAATTGTATCTCATATTGGAATATTCCCAGGTCATCATGGCCTATCAAAATCAAGTAAATTGCTTTGTATGCGATACCCGATCAAGACCAGCTCGAATGTCACATCTTCTTCATGGAGAAGAACGTTTGGAAAAGTGTCAAATAGCTATTTCTAGGCGGGATGCACGAGGTGGTCCCCCTCTCATCATAGGAGAAGAAACAAGAATATGTTTAAACTGTAATCGATCTATTATGAATGAAATAAGGGACTTGACGATTGATCCAACTTGTATAAGACTTAATGTTTTGACACAAACATCGAGCCATACATGCTTCATCTGCAATGCCGCCGCTGATCAGCAAACTCTATCCAATAAATGCAGGGCCAATGTTTTTGTTCATCGAAATATATTCATCCCGGATAACGTGAAGGCGTGCAGACATCATCTCGATGATAACGGTTTCATTTTGCCATTTCTATTAACAGGAATCCAGTTTGTAAATAGACCTTATGTGATAAAGGGACAGCAACTATCCATTTTCCTTCAAGGGCTTCGTTTTGTGGCTATTGAACACTCCAGCTATGAAGATGAGAACAATTTCAGTGAGGATGAGTTTCAGGCAATATCTCCTATAACCAAAGAACAATTTCGTAGTCTTTTTATGTTCTGTGATATGGTTCCGCAGGAACATGGTTATAGATATATAACGAAAAAAGACCTTATGACATTCCTCTGTAAATTGCGTCAGGGTCTGTCGGATGATTTCTTGAAGGTAATATTCCATTATCCCTCTAGGCAAGCCACCAGCTTAGCAATTTCTAAAGTAAGACAGTCTTTGATGCAAAGATTCGTTCCATCGAATATCGGCTTTGCAGCCATCGATAGGAATGTGTATATTAGAAGGCATGTGAGTGAGTTTTCCAATATTTTATATAACCCGACCCCAGACAACCCGAAGGCCATCGTTTACATCGACGGATCATACGCCGCCATAAATAAAAGTTGTAATTTCAGGATATTGCCCCAATCTTTCTGCCGGTACAAGGGACATCATCTGGTGAAACCAGTTTTGATTGTGGCCCCGGATGGATATATACTAAGTATTCAAGGACCTTATTTCTCAGACGCTCGCAACAATGACGCAAGAATTTTGGAGAATCAGTTTGAAAGAAACTTAGAAGACATGAGGGGATGGTTTAATGAAGGTGACATTTTTGTTGTGGATCGGGGTTATCGAGATGCCATACCCTTACTGAATAATCTTGGCATACAATATGAAATGCCCGCGATTGTTCCACGAGGGCAACAACAGCTTTCCACTGAGGAAGCAAATAAATCTCGATTAGTGACGAAAACTAGATGGATAGTTGAAGCAAGAAATGGACATTTGAAAAGCATGTTTAAGTTTTTTGATAAAACTATCGAAATGCCACACGTACACAATCTTAGCGATCTATATCAAATCGCTGGTGCACTCATCAACAGCTTTCACCCCCCAGTCTCAATGAGAGGTGCCAATGCTCAGCTGGCACAAGAATTGTTACGAAAATCACAGGAGGTAAATGTCGTCCAGGCTCGAGTGGAAGTGGACAATCTTCATCTGAGAAATGGTCAATGGGTCCGTATGAATGGAAACCTGATTCCAAACTTTCCTCGCCTTACGATAGAATATCTAAGAGATTTGACCGTAGGTATATACCAAGTTAAACTTTCACCTTCGTATATACAGGATAAATTGCAAAGGGAAGAAAATGAAGAGTTTCAGGTCGATATTTTCGAAGAGGAACCTGGATTCATGAGAGTCAGGGTTTTTTCGAGGTTCAGAAATGCCACAAAATATCAACTGTGGATCAAATATAATGATGGAGAAGAACCTGATGAACCAAACGAGCCCATATTAGGATATTTTTGTACTTGTAAAACCGGCGCCAGAACTTTAGGAACATGTGCGCATGTTGCCAGTGTTCTATGGTATCTTGGTCATGCTCGACATGACCCCAACAGTCGATAACCCTCAAGTTCCCTACTAAACTCAGTAATGGACGCGGCAAATAGACCACAACAAATGGTTCCTGATGGTGCGCTTGAAATAGTTGGGTAGTGAAACGATGACAGTCATGCCGGTGAATAAACTCTTCACAATTTATTTGAATAACACCTCAAAAAACCCAAGACCGGTATGTAGGTGGTCAATTTGGATGCATGACATTTCGTCTGAAGTCTAATTCTTTATTGCGATAGAAATCACTTGCATCCTCATTCTTCATTGCAATTGAATTAACTGCAGATTCAATCATTGTAATGGAAGATTTTTCCAATTATTTAAGAATGTCGCATGCTCTATTCAGTGATATCTATATAAGACCTACCCTACACTGATGAGGGGCAAAACCCCGAAACCGGTATAACACGTTTCGGAAAACGAAATATGAATCGTCCGAAAGGCTGTCTTCATGGAAAAAATGTACTTGCTGAATTGATTCGACTCAGTTCAGTAGCTGTTGTGGTACTATCATCATTTCTGTTTTCTCTGAATCAGCCCATATGCTTGGAATCGTGCTGAATTCATGTTATGTACTTACTTTAATTCATATTTCATATATCTGTCAGTTGCGGTCACAATTTTTTGAAGACAATGGCAGTTGCGAAGACCTGAATATAAACCAAATCATCTCATTTCTCTCTACTTGTTTTTCCGCACACGATCTTTCTCGAGAATATATTGTTTTCATACTGGATTTTCCTAAAACATCGGGTGGAGACAAAGTGGTCCTGGTCCTAATAGAGTTTCTGAATATATAAAAAATATGAATAGTAAACGGATACTTATATTTTTGAAAAAAAATTTTTTTTTTGGACCAACCTTTGTATATTCATAATTTCTCATTTCAGATAATTTGGTCATTGAAATGTTTCGAAGTTTGTCTAGGAAACAATGTTATTTTCCGTTACAAAGAAATTATTGATTATTCGAGAAATCAAGGAAATACTATACTTCAAACCCCTGTATAACTCAAACCGTGGCATTCGCGTGGTAGGCACTGTAGAACTTTTTGATCAAGAATGACTCATCTACATTATATCAGAAAATAAAAAAAATTCACGGACGATTTTAGAAATCATTTCAAAATTATTCCGAAACATCCCTTCTCCATATTTTTTGGACCATCGCCGCAACTTTATTTGGATTCAGATTAATGAGCACAGACGGTGACACATTTGTATGTATGTTAGCTACATATTTTCAAAACATCAGCTAAATATATTGGTGAAAGCTGACTATACAAAGGGATACATTTTTCCGAAATTGAAAATATATTTTTGATCGCCCCGTATCTTTCAAATATTTAAAGTTGGATGGTTAGTTCAAATGCAAAATATGATCGCCCTCTTATGTACTGTAAGTATCATCAATTGCACATGGATCTGCAGGAAAACGAATATTTTCTCAAAAAAAGTTCGATAAAAATTACCAAAAACAAAGTTCAAACCTCTGTATACCCGCCAGTTTTGATTCTAGAAACTTTTGTCATTTGAACTTTTTGATGCACATATTGTGGACTATTTCATTATAAAAATTCAGATCGATACAATGAAAATGAAATTCCGGATTTTTTGAAAAATTGTCAAAATATCGAACTTTGACCCCCTGTAGAATCCAAACGCGGGCATTCAGAGAGTTGGCGCAATGGTAACTTTTGTTCAGGATGGCATGGGCTACATCATATTGAAATTTCAGCGATTTTCACCGAAACCGGTTTTCCATAAGATTAGTGCGGTGTCCTTTATTCCCTGGACTATAATTTTTACAACTCAGTCATACAACATGAAAAACTCTCAATCTCATCAGGATTCTAGGCTAAATTTTGAATCTCAAACATAGGTATAAGAATGAAATACTGATACAAATTTTTTTTTTATTATAAACTCCAATTCAAATTCATACAATCTTTATATAAACTTTTAGTCAAATAATAATGAAAATCTCCTTCACCTATAAAATACCTTTTCTACGAGAAACCCACCATATATTATCAATAACTATAATTCAGATAAATTCAAAATTGATTGTCCTAACACTTTCAAGAAAATGAAATCTATCTATAACGTCCCTGCCTATAATTTTATGACACTGAAATGACAGTTCTAAGAAAATCACAACGACTTTTGTTGATAACTTGGAAGTCAGGAAATTATAAATAAAAAGGATAATACCTTGTAGTATAAAGTTCTTATTTCCAATTCTACTTCTTTTACTTGTTTAGTGTTGATGCTATTTCCTCTGCCTTCCAGACTTTAGTCCTGCTGCTTTCTCCTTTTTAATTTCTAGTTCCTCTGCTTCCTCCTTTAAATGTTAAACTTTGTTTCAGATGATTCCTCTTTTACTATTAGTTTTGGTTCTTCGGAAATGTTTTACTTGTTTTTTTTTATTCTCGTTCCTCTGGATAACATGCACACCTTGTTTATACTATTCTTGATTTCTAACTTTTCTAAATTCTCCTTCAAAAATTTTAGTTTTTTGCTTCCTTCAGTTTTCCCATAAAAACAATCTCCTCTCAATCCAAACAACCGTCGTCATGTCCATCCATCCACCAACCTACTTTCTTTTTCCATCTGAATTCACAGGCACCTTTCTATCACTTACAATTTATGCATTTTCTTTCCAATCCGCATTCTAAATCAATAAACTTACTATTCTATTAACAATTCTTTTCATTGAATGTGTTCTTTTCATTTTATTTGACTATACTTTCATTTTTACTTCAAACTTTTGCCTTTCTATCAATACTCATTCCATTAGGTCAAAACTTCTAACTGTCACTATCAAATCTGCTAGTCTCCATACTGAATGTTTCAAAGTTTTTCAATTTGGTTTCTGAGAGTAAAATTATAAATTTTGATAATCTACCTGAAATATGTTCTCATTTGGCCTTTCAAAATTATTATATCAACTGAAATATTGAATTTATAGTATGGTTGTTTAAAATCTGGTTTCAAACACATAAATAAACATATCTATCAGTTTTATTATGGAAAAAATCGTTAAAAGAAGAATGAATGCATTTTTAATTTCTCATAATATAATTAGCGAGAATCAGTTTGGATTCCAGAGTGACAAAAATACCCATGATGCTATCTTCTCCGTCTTATACGAAATCTATTCTGAAATTAACAATGGAGAACTTGCTGCGACGGTGTTCTGTGATCTTTCGAAAGCTTTCGACTGTGTAGACCACGGAACATTATTAAAAAAACTCCATGTTTATGGCTTCAGGGGAAAAACACTTTGCTGGTTCCAATCATATTTAGCTGATAGAAAACAGATAGTGAAAACAACATCACACTCGCAAGAAATGAAGGTGAACTTTGGAGTTCCGCAAGGATCTGTATTAGGTCCATTATTGTTCCTCTTATATGTAAATGATATTAATGTCCTTGGTTTAACAGGAAAACTCACTCTTTTTGCGGACGATATAACTATCATGTGGCATAGCAAAACGGAAAAAAATTTGAATAATGTAATGACAATAGATCTCAATAGAATCAAAGATTGGTGTGATGCTAACTCGCTCTCCTTTAATATAAAAAAAACGAATGTTATATCTTTCAAATGTACCTTAGACAACATATCATTGAACAACTATATGGTTGAAAATAAGGAGTGTACGAAGTTTTTAGGACTCCTCCTGGATAACAAATTGAAATTTGAAGGTCACATTCATAATTTGAATAATAAATTATCATCTGGATGTTACGCAGTTAGAGTGATTGCAAGAGAACTGGGATTTCAGCCCGCAAAAATGGCATATTATGCCTTAGTGGACGCCCACCTTAGGTATGGTATACCATTTTGGGGCGCATGTAATAATAGATTGATGAGTTCAGTCTTAATCATACAAAAACGAGCTGTGAGAAACATATGCAAAGTTCACCCTAGAGATTCGTGTAGAGAGCTTTTTAGAATAAACAAAATACTCACAGTTATTTCAATTTTTATAATGGAAACTGTGTCTCTCATACACAAACATAAGTGTAAGTTCTGTAGTAATCCGGGTCATCATGTTACACGTCAAACCAGTAATAACCAACTGAATCTTCCAATTCCAAAATCGAAACTGGTAAAAGATTCAATTTTCTATAATGGACGTAAAATGTACAATCATATACCAAAACATATAAGAGAGATTGCTCAATATGATCACTTCAGACATGCCCTAAAAGATTTGTTCTCTTCCAGACCATACTATAATATACAGGAGTTTTTTGAGGAGGAGTTTTGATAACTATACTATTATTGATATACGTTCATTGCTTTTTATATTTACATTTATCCATTTTAAATAATTTTTATATATACACATTTTTTTAATTTAATGTTCTCATGTTTTTTACATTTAGTTTTTGACAAATATGTGCACCGTACATTTTTATATGTGTATACAATGTATGTATGTATGTATGTGTATATGTGTATATATATATATATGTATGTGTATATAGATATTTCCATGTTTTTATACTTATAATAATTTTTTTTTGACTGTTATGTACACCGTTACATTTTCATATATATATATATTTTTATTTTTATTGTCCATATTTTTATATCTTTTAAATTTTGACTGACGTGTATATCGTCATATCGCAATTATTGTCTACCTACGATGCTTTGTCTACAAAATTGATAATTTTTTTGACAATAAAGTATATTTATTATTATTATTATTATTATTATTATTATTATTATTATATTATTAAGTAATTTTCTTCAAAAACTCGTAAAAAAATTAATTTCAAATAATTTCAAATTATATCATAACAATATATTGAAAATGTAGAGAATTATATACAAGTAGATGTGAAAAAATTCTGGCAATTCGCTTCGAACTCAAAACATGGTACAGGAATCCCTTCACTAGTAACTTATAATGATGAGCAGGCATCAAAAAGCGATGACATTTGTAATATGTTCGCAAAGTACTTTCAGAGCGTTTATGAGCCATATCAACAGATACCTACCAAATTGTCGCCAAATTCAAACAATATACTTATAAATAAATTTCACCTCGAGGAGCAACTAGTTCTGAGCTAGATCACTTCTTTAGACGAGAATAAAGTGGGTGGTTTCGATAACATTCCGGCTTATTTTGTTAAAAAATGTACAAATAGCTTGTACATCCCTCTCACTTTATTATTTAAACCATCTATAGCCGAGGGTGAATTTCCTAAAATATGGAAAACCGCGTATTTGGTTCCTATATATAAAAATTCAGGAGCGAAAAACTCAGTCACCTACTATAGGGGCATTAGTAAATTATGTATATTTAGTATACTTCTAGAAAGCCTGATTTATGATCAAATGTTCAACCGCGTAAATGGTTTGATTATCGAGGAGCAGCACGGGTTTTTTGCCAAAAGAACAATCGAAACGAACCTGTTGATATATTGTCAGTACATTGCGGATTCAATGGATGAACGAACGCAAGTACTCCCCCAAGACTCTATTTACACAGATTTCAGCAAGGCTTTTGACAAAATTGATCATAATATACTCATCTCCAAACTTGCTGAGATTGGTGTACATGGTGATCTTCTGCGCTGGTTCTCCTCCTACGTCTTCAATAGATCGCAGATTGTGACAATAAATGGTTTCAAATCAACACCTATTGCTGTAACGTCGAGAGTACCACAAGGTTCCCACCTGGGTCCTCTATTATTTCTAATCTTTATAAATGACGTAAAAAGATGCTTCAAATTTTCTAAAATATTATTGTACGCTGACGACCTGAAGATATTTTCAAAGATAAAGTCAAACGCAGACTGTTTAAACGTCCAATCTGACCTTTATCGATTCTCTCAATATTGCAACTATAACAGATTGTTCAATAGGCTGAGTTTCAATTTACATTGCGAATATATCGTAAACAAATGCAGCAGGATGTTAGGATTTATTAGTAGGATTTGCAAAACTTTCAACAATCAAAAGGCCATCAAATCATTATATTTTGCTTATGTACATAGTAGATTGAGTTTTGCCAGCGTTATTTGGAGTCCTCGCTATAACTTCTATAAAGTTAGACTTGAGAGAATCCAAAATAGATTCATAAGATTTTTAAACTTCAGAGTAAATGGTGATTACAATGTTGAAAATTTACATTCAGCAAGATTATCATTCAACATCTTACTATTAGAAAAACGAAGAATTATCTCAGACTTGGTTTTTATGTTTAAAATCCTTAGGAATTATTATGATGCTTCCGAACTACTGTCCTTAGTATCTATCCACGTACCATCCAGAAACACAAGAAATAGGCAATTTCTCAATGTAAGTTTTAAACACACCAACCTGGGTCAAAACGCCACTATTCCTAGGCTTAGCGATAGTTTCAATAAGTACTGCTCAGAGATTGATATTTCCTGTTTATCTTTATTTCATTTTAAAACAAGAACCAAACAAATTTTCCATAATATGTAATCTATATTTGTAATGTATTTTAAGAATATCTACAATTTAAATTTGTTTTGTTAGTTTTTGTAAACTGAGAGATATGCATATGTATCAGTGGATACTGTTTTGGGTTTATACCTGTTTGTATCCCAAATCTGAATGAATGAAACTATACATAGAATTTTTGAGTGCCTATGGTAACTTTCATTCAGGAAGCCGAGTTCAAAAATTTGGAAAATTTGACCGAAAGACTTTTTGCATAAGGACTGTGCGTGGTCCTTTGACCCATGTAGACAAACACATATAAAACCTCTGAAATTTTCATAATCTGTGTCTGCTACCTCCAACACCCCCAGGCACCATTTACTGCGTTCTTTATCCGTCCATCCGTTTTGCGGGATGAACCTGTCGAATCCACAAGCTTAATAATTAGAACACTACGTGACCGAATAAAGGCGCACGTAATTCATTTTACTGCTTCAGTATCTAGAGTATCTGATTTAAGAGTTATACAGCGTGTAATTCATCCTCCTGCACTTCATTTAATGGCTAGTGTTCAGTGTCATTTTATACGCAACGTAATTATAATATGCGACATCAAAAACCCTCACATACCAATTTTGAAATGACCTAGACCATTTTTACAAAATTCGTATGCTATCTTCGTGAAAAATGATAATCTTCTACCCCGAAATTCCCCACATTTTATTTTCCAATCTGACCATAATCACAAAATTCGTCAATCATTTTGATTGCGCCACATTGAACTTATTGATTTTTTATTAAAAAAAAATCATAGAATTTGACACCAAATATCCTCGCATAGCAATTTTAAATAGAATCTGACTATAATTACAAAACTCTTTCGCCATCTTGGAGCCAACATTTTGAATATATGAATTTCAACAAATCTTTCACTTCGAAAATCTCCGTTTTGTGTATAGGCTATGCTGTGGGCTAGGTTCTCTCCCATAATTGAAAAATAATCACTGAAGGAGTTTCAGATCAAGTCATTATTTCTAGATGAATTTCCCCACCATTTCTTAATTCTATCATTCGAATATTTTTCTCATTTCAATCAGTGAATTTATTCAAACTGTGCCAAATGTTACTAGAGTTATTACTATTTATGTTGATTTCATTTTGAAGGTGGTGATATTCAGTTTTCTCAATAAGTTCACTAAATTTGTTTCGTTATTTTTATTCTTCTGAACAGAGGTTCCCAAAATTTCAACTCACATTTCACAAAATTTTAAGACTCCCAATTTTTTTTCGCATTTTTCACACCTGCCATTCGTTCTAACATGCCTTCATCCACCCCTTCTTCACAGGAGTGCAAGACGTTAGAATACAACCTGTATGCTTCTGTATAGCTTCATTGACATTCCTGCTGATATAAATTGGTTGCAAGAATTGATTTTGTTTGTTGAGATATTTTTTTCTATGAATTTTTTTTAGGAAGCTGTATTCTGTACTAGTAATGCGAAGAGATCCGTTATCTTTGTATTCAGAATGAAAGGATAACATATTATGTAGTCTTCGTAAATCTTTTCAATAAATAAACTTCTTGAATTATCTTGTATTCTGGTATACTGATCTATAAATGGAAATGATCAATACTCGAATGGTCTTGAGGCTGGTCAACAATCACCATCTTTAATATTTATATTGAAGTCACCATCCAGAGGATCGGAATATCAGCTGTTTGGGCAATTTTCCTGATAATGATATGCAGCAATGATTATCACAGTTTCATTCTGTATACTCCTTAGCAATTGTAGATATTGTGTCACGTTCTGAAAATGTACTTGTTAACTTGTTTACTCGTTTGATGTTTAATTGTCTACTCGTTAACTTGTTTATTTGTTCACTTGCCATTCATTCACTTCTTTACTTGGTCACTGTATTATATACCTACCAAATACTTTCAGTCTTAAAATAGCCCCAGAAGATGTGTCTGAGAAAACTTTGTTGATTTGCCAAGTTTACTCACTGCTGGAAAAGTGATACCTATGTAATTCATTAGTTGCTCAATTGTGCACAATTCGTAGAGCAATCTCAAGGAAGAGTTTATTGGCTGACAGTTCTTTCCTTCCATTCTAAATGGTTCCAAATGGGGCTAGGTAGCCAAGTGGTGAAAGCGACGAAATTTTCAAGCACTCTGGCTGTCAGTCGAAGGTTCAATCCCTAGCTGCTACAGAAATTTATTCTGATGGCTCCAGAAAATGCTAGGAATCACACGAAAAAAGGTAAGACCTCGGTAATTCTAGGCTTGCACAAGTTTCGACTTCTGCGGGTTGCCGTTCGTAAGAGGACGACAGCTGGTTAACGAAAAAAAACAATTTAAAACTCAATTTTAAAACTGGAAAGTGAAAGGTACTTACTCCCATGGATAATTTACCGTTGAGCTACAACAGAGCATTTTCAAATGTCTCGACTAAGGAAATGTCGAATCAGTTGTGTTGAGTCGCCTGTCACGGGTTTAAGAATACTTGAATTTTAATAAAAAAAGGCAAACTTTGCTTTGTGCCGGAAAAACACCAATTTATTTTCTTTTTCGTATGCAAGCCGTGCCATGAATATCTGTGAAGTGCATCCGAGTTTTCTTGGTTTTTCGTTTGGAGGGCGCTCTGACTCTGAATTCTGCATAATGTTGTACGGATGTCGAGTATCCTGGTGATTGTGACCACTAATTGTCTTGCTGCATTACCTACTGGTTCATATTTGTAGATGTTTGTGTTTACGTTGCCAGAGGATTGGTTTCCGGTGACGCGTTTTGCAGCAGTCTGCGTGTGGGGTGAGTGTAAAAATGAATACAACCATTTGAAAGACTCCTAATTTTTGGCTTTATTTTCTAATAAAAAGTGAATTACAATGAAAATAACATCGGGAAAAAGCCAACGATCAGCTGGTTGTGCCTCACAACACAGCCTCTGTTTTTTATATTCAGCTCTAAAAAAAATACAGTGCCCGCCATATGGGAAAAAGGTTTATTATCAAAGTATAATTGTAAAAAAATACCATAAAATTGCCAAAAGTGGGGTAAGATGGCAAGTTATCGGAAAAAAGGTCATCTGAAAGAGCTGTTACACATACATGTTGCCATGAATCACCAATATGTATTTACGCCATATCGTCAGCGAATGAAATTATAGTTCCAGAATTTTCTTTTGTAAGTATTTCGTTTATTTAAATTTTTATGTAAATTTTGAACAGAACTGGGCCTTGCACAGTCCCTTGAGGGACGCCATATGTTATATCTATTTCATTGTTTACATCGTTTCCTATTCGAACACATTGTTTAAGGGTGGTCAAAAAAAAATTCAGTAAATTATGAGTACCTAGTTTTTTCAACAACAATCTATGACAAACAGTATGGAAAGGCTTCTCAAATTCGATAAAAATACATATGCATGCTCTTCTCTTGCCCATTGCTTGGTTAATACCATAGGTAATAGCAAGAATTGCGCCCTGAGTAGAGAGGTTATCTTCGAAACTAAACTGCGTTGGCGCATTCAGTTTGTATTTATGGAAGTACTTTACCATCCGTTATTTTAGTATTTTCTCAAAGATTTTAGAAATCGTAGATGTAGGTGATATACGTCTACAATTACTTTTCTCCTCTTCTTCTTTTGTCGCCATTTTTGTAGATTGGTATGATAATCACGTATTTAAGTGGGTAGGGACGTCACCAGTTGAAAAACATGTATTTATTATAAAAAAGAGGTCGTGCTGTATGTTCTGGTATGGATTTTGAATTATCATGATTGATTTTAACTGAGACAGGTGCCTTTATAGATTTCAGTTTGGATTCATGCTGACAACGGGTAGTGAGTTCGTTTATTTCACCATTTTTCCATTTAGTTGCTAAGTTCTTGCCTACATTCGAAAAATAAATATTGAAGAATTTTGCATCATAGACAAGGTTGCCGTTTTCTTGTTCAATACTACCAATAATCTGCCTCTTGGGATTGTTTCCTGTGTATTCATTTATTTTTTTTTCCACATTTCTATGGAATTTTGAAAGTTTGTTGTTGTTTTCACAAAAGTTTAATTTCCTTTTTTCCATGTGGAGGTTTATTATATTCAGTTTTTATAATCTGATTATCGGGGAATTGAAGAAACTTTTGACGCAATTGACATCTTTGTTCCATCGAAGCTATAATTCTAATAGTTATCAATTTTTATCTTTCTTAATTGTTGCGGTTTTGATATAGCGTGATATTGTTTTCTGATAAATATATCAGTCGCAGTTTCGACATTTTCTGAGATATAAACATTCGGTCACTGTTCTGTTTGTATCGATTGGAGATATTTATATGAATTGAAATGTTTGTAGGTGAAATGATTTTTTTTTGAGTTTTGTTCATCGTCTTAGTGATGTTTGTGCCTTTTATTAATGAATGATTGACAGTTACGTTGGTTCTGATACTAGCTAGAGTTCCAAATACCTGAAGAACACTGTTTGGAACTCATTTTTACAAAAGTATGAACAATCCAGGTAGAAGTAGTATGTGTTACTCTGGTAGTGGGTAATAAAAACCCTTTTTCGGGTAGTAATTCGATATAGTTCTGAGTTAATTCATTGGTATCCACCATTAGGTTTATACTATATCACCTACAGTATAAAATTGTTCACATAGTTCTATATTTACTTTACTCAGAAAGTGTCACAGCCCATCATTGAGAATTTGAATGAAAGTTGAAGGTGACCAATAAGTCGTCAGTATCGAGATTTTATCCTTACCAAAATCAAATTCAGTAAAGACGGCCTAAGTCTCACCTAAATACATTTGTTTCGAAATGGAAATAATATATTGATAATGATAATAATAATACACTCCTTTCATTGCCATTCGAAAAGTTAATAACATGATGGATGTTACACAGACTGATGGTGAAGTTTAGCTCAAAGCTGTTCCACTTCACAAACACGGAGCCAAAGTAAAAAAAAATAAAAAAATCAAATTAGCTCACAAGAAGGTTTATATTATTGGAGAAGATGAAAAAATAAATAAAAATATAGGTGAATACATAGCAAATAATAAAAATCACGATAATTTGAGGTATTAGTCTACAGCAAAAATGAAGTACTTATTAGATATTTAAATATCAAGCCTGGTCAAATATATTTACTGCTAATGATGTGGATGTTCCTTCAATTCATATTGGATTCTATTTAATTATATATTTTGAAATCATCATGCAGAATATTGTATTTCTGACCGACTCGGCCGTTATTCGATGAGGATCCCTATCCACACAGGGGGTCGAATGGAAGAACATTTTCTATAAATTCTTGATTTGTAGGAAATGAACTTCGCCCTTCATTTACTAATATTTCATATATGTGACCACAAATATGGAAATAATAAAGACGATATTACCATTATTATTATCATTATATACAAGCTAAATAATCATTTATGAACCCCTTTGCAATCATTGATAAGGACTACCCTTTCCAGGTAGAGACAAGTGACAATGGCACTAAATGAGTGGGCCGTTGATACTTTAGGAAATGAGTGGAGAAGGATAGACGGATGCAGGCAGTCAAAGCAGATGATATCGGAGCCCGACATGGCAAGGACGGCCAAGATACTGAAGCTGAGCCGCAAAGAACTCCGACTGTTGATGGGAGTTCTACCCGGCCTCAGGAAGCACCTGGCTCTCATCAGAGTTGTGGCAGAACCACTATGCACGGAATGTGGGGAGGAGGAGGACTCCTTCCACTTCCTGTGCGAATGTGGCATTTATGGCAGGCTCAGACAAAACGTCTTCGGAGCTACCACTATCAAAGTAAAAGAATTGCACTCATTGCAATGGAAAGACATTTCGACTTCAATAAGAAGGTTGAAGAGGTTCGAGCAGGTATCCGACATGGGATGAGTGAAGATTCCGGGGGATTGCGAAAAGGGCCCACTGAGGCCTAGTCGCTGACGCTTGCGTCCCCCACCCATTACCATCACCATCTCCAGGTAAGTACTAATTGACATTGCAGCTAGTTTAACCCCTATCATATATACATTGATGAATTGACCACAGATTTAGATTCTAATAATCTATATTTCCAAGAAAAAGAAAATTCAACAGAGGTGATTCATTCAAATCAAGTTGGTCGTTAAGCAATATGTATGAGTTTCGAAGTTTATCAAATTCTACTGATTCTAAATAATTCAACCTCAATCCTTCATTTTCTATACCGGGTGACACAGCAGACATGTAGCAGCCTGTAGTTTTTTTATTTGAAGAGATGAAGATTTGAAATTTGCAGAAGTTACGTAATCAATGATAGCGCTCCATTTGAATCTTACGACAACTTTTTTCAACTACCTGTTTTATCGGCAATAACTCCAACTCCTTCTTTTGAACGACACCCTTTATATTTATCCAGCCTATCTTATTTGTCTTGAAATTATCTATTCAACCGTGTATCACAAAGTGGCATTCTCTCGATTCGCAGATGAATTGCATTTTATTGAAAAACATCAAGTTGGCTGTTACCCGAATTCGATAATCTTTCGATGCTTGGTAGGCTTGGAAATCCAAAGAGTATCAGTTAATCGATATAATTTCATTTATTTCCATACCTGATCAATGAAAAGAAGAAACATCTGAAAATAATTCACGATATTACGAAAACTGAGATTGGAACATTTTTTTTTCAATTTGGCTACTTGTAAAGGAACTATCTGTCTTCCTCTTTGGCCATGTAGCCATATCATGTTTCCATTTGGAAACATGAAATTAAAATTGTTCCCCTAATCCACCAATACACAAGTCTATTAGTCTAGATATTTGCAATAATATTTTGCCTAGTAGGCGGTGTACACAGAATGTTTTGTGTTTGACAGGTAAAGATCTTTTGATTGTACTGATTATCTCCGTCAGTTTTATGCTGAATAAAATTGCATCGTTTAATTAGTTACTAAATATGTATTCAAAGAATAAAAATGTCGATCTGATGTTGATACTCGGAGAGTGCAAGAGAAATTGTAGACAGGCTGAACAGCAGTTCTGAAGAGAACCGGAGACTCAAAACAATCTCCAATACATTGTCGACGAGAAAATGGAAGTGAACGTTTTGGCCATAGTACATGCAGATCCGACGATATTACTGAAACAAATTGAGGACGAAATCGGCGTGAATCGAGAGACCGCTAGAGGAGTTTAAAAAAAAAACTGCACTGAAC
This sequence comes from Chrysolina oricalcia, assembly GCA_944452925.2. Taxonomy (NCBI): domain Eukaryota; kingdom Metazoa; phylum Arthropoda; class Insecta; order Coleoptera; family Chrysomelidae; genus Chrysolina; species Chrysolina oricalcia. The sequence goes on from OX101822.2 coordinate 55,933,865, forward strand.
TGCTCTTTCACTCTTGCGAAATAATTATCAGGTGGATGGCGTCTTTCCGGAAATCTTTCGTCATACAATTGTTCAGCCTCTCTACAATTTCTCTTGCACTTTTCATTCTTTGAATACATATTTAGTATCTAATTAAACGATGCAATTTCAATCAGCATAAAATTGACGGAGATAATCATTGCAATCAAATGATGTTCACCTGTCAAACACAAAACATTTTGTGTACACCGCCTACTAGGCAAAATATCATTGCAAATATCTAGACTAATACACTTGCGAATTGGTGGATCAGGGGAACAATTTTAATTTTATGTTTCCAAATGGAAAGATTATGATATGGCTACATGGCCAAAGAGAATGGCAGATAGTTTCTTCACAAGTAGCCAAATTGAAAAAAATTTGTTCCTATCTCAGTTTTCGCAATATTGTGAGTTATTTTCAGATGTTTTTTCTTTTCATTAAAGAAATTATTGACAATCTATAGAAAGTGACCAGGTATGGAAAAAACTGAAATTTTATCGTTTAACTGATACTCTTTGGATATCCAAGCCTACCAAGCATCGAAGATTATCCAATTCGGGTAACAGCCAACTTGATGTTTTTCAATAAAATGCATTTCATCTGCGAATTCAGAAACGAATGCAACTTTGTGATACACGGTTGAATAGTGAATTTCAAGACAAATAAGATAGGCTAGATGAATATACAGGGTGTCATTCAAAATAAAGAAGTTGGAGTTACTGCCGATCAAACAGGTAATTAGTTGAAAAAAGTTATCGTTAGATTCAAATGAAGTGCTATCATTGATTACGCAACTTCTGCAAATTTCAAATTTTTAGCCCTTCAAATAAAAAAACTACAGGCTGCTACATGTCTGCTGTGTCACCCGGTATGTAAAATGTTAATTTTTTCGTCAAAAGTGTGATTCTATTCCAAAGGAAGATTTGAGTATGTTTAATTTGTTTTTTAGTTCACATAACTCATATGATGTTCATGAGTTCGATTTTCAAATGTTCTATCAGTTTGGACAATATATACCTCCAATATTGTTAATAATTACAGGTGGTGGCATCAATATACGGGGTTTAAGCAAGGTGGCGTTTGATGCCAAGTGTCTATCAGTAGTTACAATATTTCAGTTAAAAATATTGACATTTAATTTATATTTTTTTTGAAATTTTGGAAATTCTTTCAGTACGTGCATCTATTTTTGCTATCCTAGTTTTCTCGAGTCAGACAGGACTTTCAACTCATAACTATTATTTCTTTAGACCCTAGTGGCGCCCAAATTCACCTCTGGATCGAAATACCTGACTGACAGTTTCTGACCCTGCCCCATCACTCCGCGACTACCATACCTACCGGGATAGTAACATATGTTACTCCGAAACAATTGTAAAAAGATTGCAATAATTGATAGATCAAAACTGACTCACCTATTCGAATAACTGGTGGAAGAGCCGCTTGAGCCGTCACGTAGCAAAGAATCAGCATCGCAATTCCCGAGCCCATCTTGAAATTCCACTACAGACAATCAGCACAGCCTAATTCACATCCCCATAAGTTATCCCCTGCTCTAATGAATTCAGCTAGCGTTCCAGCATACCAGTAATCAAATAAATACACTCGAACATTGGTTAATGGCAACAAATATTTAAACAGTCGTGTCGTCCTCAGATGTTCACTCTGGAAACGAAAATAGCATTATTTGTATTGAAATCTGCAGCATGGAGGGATCAACTGTGGTTGTGAAAGTAGAAATGGTTGGGTGATTTTGGTTCATGAATAAATCTAACCGGATCAATATATTAATAATCACTATGGAGTCGGACAAAGAATTACCACTTGTCATGTGAAATGCCACGATATGGACTATACGGGATGACCCATAATCAATTTACCCAGTGTTATTTTGTATGGATACAAGTAAATCGAATCAAATACAGGCAAATGAAAACAGTCCAAAACAGACGTGAAAAGATTTTGCGAAATGAAACATTCATGGTAAGCCATATGCGGTTGTAGATGATGAAATAAAAGAAGTAGATAAAATTAATAATTTTTTAATCAATTCGGTAAAGAATATGACTATAAATCAGAATATCGTTGAACAGTATTAAAAGACCACATTCATAACAGAAGAACAGAAGAAGTTTATTTAAAGTTATCGAAGAGACACTGAATACAATTTGTGTTATTCGAAAGTTCTGAAAAAGAAATAGCTCCTAGTGACGAAATAAAATTTTGGGAGTAACTTTCGACAAATATATGCAATGGCCAGATCATACAGAATTATTGTCTAATAAAATCAGGAGTAGTTGTTACAGCAATATAATGAAAACCAACTGTAACAAAAATGTCTTGATCACTACGTACTTTGCATACTTTCACTCTCACAAGAAGTATGGCATTCTGAATTGGAGAAACAGTGCTGGTATAAATAGAATTTTTATTCTCCAATAGTTCGCAAATCGCGTCATTGGAAGTATCGATATAAAAACCAGTTGTCGACAATACTTCACATCTATTGGTATAATAACGGTTTACAGCTCATATACAGGGTGGGTCACGGTCGATGGTACCTTAGACGTTTACGAAGAACGGGACATTCTGAAAATTTGGTTTCTCAAGTAGTTGCTCTTGGTCTATCGATCTAAAATATTTTTAGCAATGCAGCGTTGCCGCTTATACCAAAAAGTAGCAGCATCTTTGTTATTTCAAACGGGTCACCCTGTATATTACCACATTTTTTAACTTGTCATTCCTTTCTGATTATTTCTGCCTCATACTCCCCTATACCTATCTTTAACGGTTTTTGAGATATTGGTTATTTTCCATATTTTTTATCCAAAACATAGCTCGAATTGAATGTTTATTTCTGCGGTATTTGGATTCTTAGGAAGTTGCAATTTTGTGTTTAGTTCATAAAGATCATGTTCATTGATTCTGTATAGAGAAGTTTGTTCTGCGTTATACAGGGTCGTTCAAAATTCATGATCTTGCTGCTAGATGCGAAAAGGGTTGAAAGTACATTTTTTCAAATGGAACATCCTGTATATTATGAAATATCCTAAAAGATGACTAAATTCCCTTCGAATTGATATATCATGTTCCTATACCTAAATAGCCAGAATTCCAAGATAATAGCAATTATCACTTGTAATCTCCCAAGTGCTTGAATTATTGCCGGAAATTTTTCGAGAACATGAATTTTCTTGGAAAATTCATATTTTCTTTGAAAATTCATGTACGAGATAAATTTACGGCAATTGATTCAAGCACGAGGGGGATTCGCTAAGAAAATTACACACCGAGAAATGAAAATCATCAAACAATTCATAAAAAATAAATAGAAATAACTGACGATGGTTTCACCTGAACTATTTATAACCACTGAAATATTGATATGTAAAATACTTAACAAAATTTTCATCAATAAATGTGTTTAAATTTGGAACAAAAAAAATAAAAAAGTTATGTTCTTATCGTGGATTGAACCATAATAAGTGGAAATTTTTCTGTAAAACATTTGACATGTGACAAGTTTATATTTTGCTTCAATGTACAAATGGAGGTCTAGTTTTCATATGAAAGGAGATATTTATGTATTTACTAGATATTTGGAATGTTTCTGAAAATATTTTCTCCACGATTATTGCAGAAATTGTCAATTCTTAAATCATATTTCAGAAGAAGTTCAATACACCATTTGTCACAAGTTTTTATCACAAGTCTCGTAGCTCAGCGGTAGTGTTGCGGCCGGTCTCACCAGGCTAAGTGTACATGACAACCTACCCCGCAAACATGGTGGGGGGTTATATGAGTCGCTGGATATCTTCCAGGAGCGCTGGGTAGAACCGGCGCCGTAGGGAATCCAAGTTGAGAATCTAAAACGTCAAGTACTTCAACCCAGTTTTTTGCTTCTAGCCCTTTCCGGAGCAACATCCAAATTATGGTCCTCACAAACTACCAACCCTCAACTTTTTACATTGAATGGGACGACAACACGCGCATAAGCTTAGCAGGATGCGCGAATACTCCAGTTACCACCATTATTCCTTCCAAAGGTCGACATTTCCACCACACATTTGCACCAGCGGAGGCAGTGACCAGCGCCCTCTCGATATGGGGACCCTTGGCACTGTCAATAGGCATCGTGCACGTCACCAGAGCTGGCAACAGCAGGGTGGCGTGAAGCACACTTGCCGTCCTCTCCTTCCTTTCATCCTATCCCCCCGCCGGGCGAAGATGGACTGAAGAAAGAGTAGCTGCTTCGGGTAGAATAATGAATTGTAAATAATAACTTTGATAGAATAAACTTTTTTTTATTTATTTATTTATGAGTCGCTAGGTCGATGGTTCAATCCACAATAAGAACAACTTTTTCTTCCAAATTTAAACACATTTATTGATGAAAATTTTGTTAATTATTTTACATATCAATATTTCAGTGGTTATAAATAGTTCAGGTGAAACCATCGTTAGTTGTTTCTTATGAATTGTTGGATGATTTTCATTTCTCGGTGTGAAATGTTTTTACCGAATCCCCCTCGTGCTTGAATTGATTGCCGTAAATTTACTCGAAAAATTTCCGGCAATAATTCAAGCACTTGGGAGATTACAAGTGAAAATTGCTATTATCCCGGAATTCTGGCTATTTAGGTATAGGAAAATGATATATCAATTCGAAGAGAATTTAGTCATCTTTCAGGATATTTCATAATATACAGGATGTTCAATTTAAAAAAATGCACTTTCAACCCTTTTCATATCTTGCAGTAAGATCATGAATTTTTAACGACCCTGTATAACGCAGAACAAACTTCTCTATACAGAATCAATGTTCATGATCTTGATGAACTAAACACAAAATTGCAACTTCCTAAGAATCCAAATACCGCAGAAATAAACATTCAATTCGAGCTATGTTTTGGATAAAAAATATGGAAAATAACCAATATCTCAAAAACCGTTAGAGATAAGTATAGGGGAATATAAAGCAGAAATAATCAAAAAGGAATGACAAGTTCAAAAATGCGATAATATACAGGGTGACCCATTGAAATAACAAAGATACTGCTACTTTGTGGTATAAGCGGCAACGCTGCATTGCTGAAAATATTTTAGATCGATAGAACAAGAGCAACTACTTGAGAAACCAAATTTTCAGAATGATTCTATGTCCCGCTCTCCGTAAACGTCTAAGGTATCATCGACCGTGACCCACTCTGTATACTGGCAACTTGCACTTACATCTATAAGAATAGAAATAAGTTCGTATAGTACATAACAACCACTGTTCAACATACAAACTAGAAATATGATTATCATTGCACATCACTTTACTAAAGAAATTTTTTTTCTATTTGGAGTCTAAAATGAAGTCATTGTGAAACCCAAATGCGTATCAAAATGGCTTCTATTTTGATACGCATTTTAAATTTTGTCGAGATTGGTAACAATGGTAACATCAACTATCAGGTGAACGTCAGGTGAGAGGGATGGGATTTTCAGATATTGAACAAAGAAGAAGAATAGCCTTTGAATGTTGTGGTGTTATTTGTTGCCTTGGATGGTGCAGTTATTATAAATTTTAATTGTTTCATGACTGGTTTCTCGAGCTTTAATAATTGAATTGGTAGGTGTTGCTTGTTTTCTCAATGTTTATATTGGATTTTATACCATGTATTCGAAATTTAATTGTATGCCGTTCACGATAACATAGAGACTTAAAAATGTTGCTGTCACCCTGTTGTAGAACAAACTTTACGACGTTTATGTTTAGTAAGAACAAACATAATATCAAAGCAGGTTTTCCCTCGATAATTTTCCATCCCATAATGTATTACCGTTGATATACAGTGTCAAAGAGTTAGCATCATATGGTAAAAACTTTTTTTGATAATTTGTTTTGAAAAACGACTTGGGCGTAAAGTTCTGCTTTGAAAAATATGAAAAATCACCCTTTCGGATGTGGTCACGTAACTTTTGCTACCTGTCAAATAATATTTTTGCAAAATAATCTCTGAAAATAGACTTATTTATCTGAACTTAAAAATAAATTGGTTCTATTGCGATTTTACACCTATATTACGAAATTCCTGGAATATTAAAAAATTCGTTACTTCGACACAATTGTTTTATATCAGTTGCTCTACTATGCAACTAACTTTCAACTGACAATATATTTTTTTCATCACAGATTTTATTTGTTTTCAGGGCATACTTCACAGAAAAATTGAGATTTATCCAGTCAAAAGTCGTAGACTTTGGTTAGATACCTAAAGAAATTGTGTAATGTTTTGAATTATGACTTTGTTCTAATAAATTTCAATACTGAAAAATCTTCTTAAATGAATGTCTATCCTGAATGCTTAAGGATGCGTCAACGTTGCATCAAACATTGTAACGTTGACTACGGTACATAGTTATTTTCCTCGTATAAACAGGTCACAAGGTGAAATTTCTTATACTAAATGCGACTTGGGGTGTAGCTACAGATGGTAGCTATTAAAACTCAAGGGGTAGCAAAGGAATATAAACATGTATTATAGAAGAACAGGGATACTGGGGAAAGTTATATACACATTGTAAAATAAGGGACATTCAGTAATATAATAGGGAACAAATAAAACTCTTACCTAAAACCATCACTTAACCAATACTTACAGCTAAGGCTAAAAGGGCCTAGCCTATAAGGCTAACTGAGCGCTAGGGCTCTCTCTACAGGAGTCTATTATCAACTATCTCATCGTTCCATTCCTCTTGTATTTATATTGTAACAAAACGCAATCTTGAAATTCATTAAAAGTTCTCGAAGAGGACAACCATTGAATCTACATCCGGAAGCCATTAAATTCAGCATTTAGTTTACGATACCGAGAAGGGCACCAAAACCTTCGCCCATATGGTTGCTATAAAAATCGTTCCAACACAGTTTCGAGAGTTTTACGAGGGGTATTTATAAATTCGAACCAAATATTTTATGTCCAATAATCAGTTTTCATTATGAATTCAACGTCATATTTCCGTTAATAGAATTGATTCAAACCATAACCGAGTGTTACAGAAAGATCCATGACAGAATAAGTAGAAATAAGATCAATTGTTTAGATATAAAGAGTTTTTTTCATAATGCGACAAATTTGCATTATGTTTTTTTCTCGTAACGTCGGAATATCTGAGTTATAAAATATTTAATGCATAAGCCGATTGTAGAAGAAACTGATAAAGAAATTCAATTCACTATTTAATTTTCGAACAACCCTTATATTTACTGCCTAAACGATTTCGAAACCCAAGCAAACTTGAAGGACATATATTTTATGCTTCTTAACGGCAGTCCTGTTTTAAATCTTGAGAGTGTTAGATGTTTGTTAGCAACCTGACCTTTTCTGGTGAATGATCTGTTTCAAAATATCAGTTCAATACTTTAGTAAGAATTATATCTTTTTGAGTAGTTTAAAAACGTAAATGTCATAAAATTTTATTCAATTCACTGGTTTTTAATTGGGTTGATTTAATAACTTATAAATTTAAAACTTCTTAGTTATTCCGGCGTTCTATTTTTTTTCTTTCGGCATAATAAATGTTTTTGGCCGATTTCTTTGTTTTATTCAGTTAAATTTAATCTTCCACCTGGGCCTTCAGCCCAGATAATATTGATTAACAATTTGAGAAGTATTTGAATAGATTGAAATCCAGAAAAGTGTTGAAAATAATAATAAATAAAGTAACTTAAATAATTAAAACTAGTGTGTGTGCAAAGCTGGTAGCAGCTTCCTGATGGCTGCCGGAGATGAGATTTGATAGGTAAGTAAATGTATAATTTTCCTGATGTGTTCCTATATAAACGCTCCTATAAAATATTGAAAAAGGCACCGCTCGGCCTAACAATTGATAGCATCAGCTGTGATGAAACTCTATTTCAACGGAATAGCGTTTTATTATAATATAAGGAAATATGTTTATATCATTCGGTCAACGATTTTAGCTCGTCACGCGACTTCGCTAATTTCAATGTCGGTCGCATATGACAATGAACTTCTATATCGTGGACGAATTAATAAACAATAAGATGAATGTATCAATGCACTAAAACAATTCAAAGGGCACTACTCAATATTTACGACAATATCTCTGGTGATTTAATTGAATACATAATTGTGTAGTTATCAAGAAGGAATGTTTACAATAATACGTTTAATGTCATTTAGACGACAGCGCTTCTTATTTTCGATTCGATTTGTTAAAGTAGGCTCACTGCATTGAATTTGTTTACACAAAGTTCTACTTTCATGGAAAAGGGAGAGAGAGAAATATGTTCGTCATCGTTTTTATGTACTTTTTAAAATTGCGGAATGCTAGTCTCTTTGATATAATTCAATGACATGAGTATGATAGATGTGGCAACAATATAAGAAAAAATTAAATAGTTTTTTTTTTATTAAAATCAATTTTGGAGAGGACGGAAGTGTTTGAAACACCTTTAGTCCATTTCTGACCTATTAACGCTGAAGCTCGCTGTGGGTTGATTTTGAGTTCATTTAATTTTGGCAACCTACCTAATATTGCTGGACCACACAAATGACAGGTGAATATTCTAGTTATGTAGAGATCTATTGAAAGTAACTTGCTTCTCGAGAATTTAACATCTAAATATTTTTTTTATAAAAGCACGCCTTAAAATTTCCTTTTTTTTGCCATAGCTATCTATGCCAAGAATTTACGAGAGACTTTAAGAGATAATTTAAAAGAATATAAGACAGATAGTATATGGGCTAATCGGCCAATTAAAAATTAAAGGCCAATTCAACAAAGTAATATAAGCTCACATGGTATTGTAAAGCCGGTGATTGTATTGTAAAGCCTGTGATGGTATTGTAAATCCTGTGATGGTATTGTAAAGCCTGTGATGGTATTGTAAAGCCTGTGATGTATGATAAAACCTGTAATGGTATTGTAAAGCCTGTCATGGTATTGTAAAGCCAAAGAGCATATTGAAGCAGTCCCAACGCTAGAGATTTCCGTGGAAACATTAGTTTATGGAGACCAAAAGGGAACCACATTTATTTATGGAGACCAAAAGGGAGCAACGAAACCAAAGTCGTGATTACTTATTAAAGAAACTTATTCTCTGTGCCACAAATTGGACCTTTTGAGGATCATCGAGTGACGTCCACTTACGCCCTTGCCTCCGAATAATCAGAAAGCTAGCCAGGACAAATATGTACCTAAGATCAAGTTACAACATAATAGAAATGTTCAGCAGTAATTCTTATTTTCTAGAAAACAACATAATTTTGTTGATGATTTGTAATTTAAATTTGAAACTTGAGTAAAAAGTCTATTTTCAGCAATTATTTTGGAAAATGTGTCGTAAAGGCGGTAAATCAATTCTTCCAGAATCAGCCCGGCTAGCTATGGGTTCTCTACCGCCAGTACGCTGAAATTCAGAATCCATGATTCCGAAAATATATTTCTGACAACCCCTTAAAACGCGAGTCCCCGGAAAAGAAAAGTTGCTCCCACAACGGACGGAACACGTACGTATTCGTCCGGTTTGAAAAAATTGTATGACTTCCCGACTTCGTTTTTAGAGAATATAATTATCACAATTCGTTAAGTTTATGGTCTAGACCACCAGTGCTTACGAATTCTTTTAATCGGCCCTAAAAAGAACCATATATACGATGGCAGCTCACAGCACTAGTGGAATCGACCCCTGTAATAAAGGTATCCGTCGGGACGTTAGCCCGGTAGGCAATATAATGTCAATCAGAAAGAACAAAATTATTAAAATTAAGAAATACTACACACCTCACAGACTTGTCTATCGGTGGTAAAAGAAAACTTTCAAAGTCCGTAGCAAAAAGCACACAAAAAAATAAGAGTATTTATAAATCATTTGAATCAAGAGAAGAAATTGTTTCTTCACTGTTCGCCACACAATATATGACGAGGCACTTGCTGTGCCAAGTTTATTTGAGTAAAATGAATCCTAGTAAACTGGATTACTAGATTTAAAAAAAAAAAATTGTTTTTGAAACTTGAAAATTGTTCGATTTACAACCAAAAGTATTCACTTGCCTTGCTTTATTCTTTCTTCGCCTCTCAGACTAGCACCATTCCAGGGAAAAGGGTCAGGAAATAAAAGGTTCTATATCCCAATTCAAACAACCTTGGCTGGTATACTGGACTTCAAACAATTGGCAGGCTTTAGATTTCTCCCAAAATTGATGTGTTTCTTCTTCAGGAAACCAAAACTCCGACAAGTTCCGCAGATTTGCTTTGCAAAATCTTTGCAGCAGAAACAAACCTTTACCGTAGTAAAGGATTACGACAAATGCCCGAAAGTAACTTTGCGGGGTAGTCTATGACTATAATGTAAAAACACTTTCCCAATAAAATTCAATTTGTTGAATTCGGAGAAACTCAGCACAAAAGCAAATTCAGAATGATGAGATCCCTACTCAGTTCAGGATCAATGAATACTGAATTTTCCTTCGCGAAATCTGTTATCTTTTGCCAGAAATACTACAAATTTTTAAGTTTTGGAAAATACTCACTGGAGTATATCTGGAGGCGAGAGTTCTAACAGGCTCCGCCTACCAGCACTTTGCGATACCATTGGCCGACTTAAATGTTCGGCAATGGTATAAATAGAGGCTCAAATAGCTGTTTTAGGCAGTCATCCAGGAGCCGCCCGAGGGCTCGGACAATTCCCAGGAGAGAAGCCCTCACTTCTGGATGGCTCAGTAGTGTATAGTAGAGTCAAGTGTAAATAGTATTTCTGGTTTTTTAGGTATCTTCGGCCTGGCATGCGAATTAATGGAACCTCGTTGGTTGGCAACACCAACAAATCCAGAAAGAATTCGTATGTCAGACACGTTCCTGCTGGTTTTTCAAATAAATGAAGAGCTCCGGCTGAGATTTTAGCGACGATGCTGTACTTTGGATAGGCGGTCTGAGCTAGCCGGAAGAGGCAATGCGTCCTAACTTCCAACTATCCGAGTGCACGCATTTGTTGACAAATCGTCTCTTTTATAGAAGCGACCGCGCGGTCCAGTGGGCGGAGCCTACTGGAATTTATGTTCGAGATATAGTCTCGAAATTTTCTTTCCGATCGGACTCAGTCTGTTTCGGAAGAAAATGATATTTCAGGCTGAAATTATTGAATTTTTGTAGGAGTTTATAACAAATGTTATATTTTGCAGGTAGCGAAAGTCACGTGACATTATCCGATTTTCCAAAGCACAACTCAACCCAAGTGGAATTTCAAAATGAATAATTAATATTTTTTTTCCCTCATGATGCTTTGAAGGATGCTGTATAACAACTGACCGGCACTTTCGATCGTCATAGATGGAAAACGGAGACAGTGTTACCGGCAACCACAGATTGTGCTGTCACCTGATCTTCGGCATTCCTCTTGCAACCTGGAGTGTTGTGTTCATATTACCTAATAATGAATAATATGTTTATCTGGTTGAAGAAAATAAATACCTTCATCATTATTATCATAACTAATTGAAGGCCATTTCACAGTCGTACGTGTTCCACTCTCAGTTCTAGAGGTTTCAGCAAAATATGAGACAACCAAAATATTGACTTCATCTCGAGTATTCTGTAATATCCTATTTCAACAAATAGTTGAAATTTTCGTTCGAAGAAATATAGGATCATCTCAAAAGAAAACATTGTAGGAAAATACGAGGCTGAGCCTCGGATAAAGTCTATTCCTGGCTTGACTGTATTCCAGATCCCAATCCTTCCATTATATAAGATTGAGCAATTCGCCATCTCGAGCATGAGCTAGTGAATAATGTATCAACGTTACTCGCGGTTCACTGTGCATCTTACATTATGTAAACACCACCTGAAATATTTACAGAAGCTTACAACCAACTGTTTGCTATTTAGGATCCCTTCAATACGATGAGACGTTGCTTTGATGAGTGGACACCGGAGAAATATAGTTTGGGGAAGCATGGACCACGAGATTACTGGGTTGCGTTCAGGAAGTTACTGTATATACCGGGTGTAACAGGATCATTGTAAACCCCCCGTATCTCCGTTAGTTTTGAAGGTAATAGATTGAAATTTAGGATATTCCATATACATAATAAGCGGCACTTTTAAACCTATAAATGATTTTTTTTCACTTCCGGCTTCTCCGGAAGTGATACCAACTTTCGATTTTTGAATAAAACACCCTGTATATTATTACATTTCTGAAATCTGCATAATTTTGTGAATACAATGAAACCACATAAGTGACATTTCAAACGTCGAAATTTTTTATAATTCAATTTCAAATTTGTATTTAAGTGTGCCATGATGGTTCCGATTTATTCCAATTGATCTGTCTAATACTAAAAGAATCGAAATCCGGTCAAAAATACTAAATTGCGTTTTTTTTGAGCAAATAAAGTAATCGTAATCGTTTTTGGGGTAAAAATCAATTTTTTCAGATGGTCCCGTGGTACCATTTATTAGTACTATTAATAAGGAATTTATCCATGCCTGGTAATAAAATGTGCAACCAATACAATCAAAATTACATCTAAATGAAAATAAGAAAATACAATTATTTTATTCTAATATAATACTAAGTAGTTACTAACAATGAAATTATTTTTTCATATTGTCAAATAAATATTTGTTGTTTAATCGGTGTTTTTATTGTATACCTATTAGGAAAGTCTTTACATTTGTTGTTATTTTTGTTCAAAATGCCGCACATTTATACAAGGGATGAAAAAGTGGACATGTTAATTATTTATGGAGAATTTAGGAAAAATGCCGTTGCGGCTAGAAACCTTTATGCCGACCGATATCCTGATAGACAATGTCCAGCGAGAAATTATTTTAATCGTCTTGCAAATTAATTCCGAAGAGAGCCTAACCATGATCCCGAGGAAAACGTTATCATTGACAAAGGAACGGAAATTAATGTTTTAGCTTGAATAGAAGTTGATAAGACTGTTTCTTTAAGGCAAATTGGGTTTGAATTGGAAATTAGTCACCAAATGGTAAGCCAAATCTTGGACAGACTTAATTATAAATCTTTCAAATATCAATTGCACCAGCACCTGTACGAAAATGATTATGAACGTAGGATGGAATATTGCAATTGGATCTTGCGGAATAATGTGCAGCCAAACAATGCTTTTTGGGAAGGACTTTATTTTCGGACGAGTCTAGGTTTACAAATATGGGATTATTTAACCGACAAAATACAAGGTATTGCTCACAAGAAAATCAAAATTTATTGCGGGAGGGTAACTTTCAAGTGCGGTTCGGTTTCAATGTTTGACTTGGAATACTCGGACGTAGAATCATTGGTCCAATAATATTTGAAGGACCCCTGAATGGAGCTAGATACTTAGGATTTCTGCAAAATGAAATTGAGAACAGTTTAACTGAATTACCTATCCATTTACGACAGGGCATGTATTTCCAACAAGATGGCCCAAGTAACAATTTAAATGTTATTTGGATTTACCCTAGTTTCATAAAAGTTTTATGAAGGTTAGGTAATGCCCAATTTGATTTATGCAGGTCATATATTATTCCTAATACGCTACCAGAGCAAACAGATTTATGAATCAGTTTCAAAACACTCCTGAAGGCTATAAGATAAAACCATTAAGCATTTAAGTATATTTGTTTTTATGATGGTTTTACAATGGCTTATACACATACACGATAAATCTTTTTGGTATTAAAATAATCCACATAGAAACTTAGTTTTGTTATGGTTTTATAGCACTCCTCAAGTCCATGCAATGGTTCTGTAATAAAACTCACGATGAGGTTTTATCAAGATTTTGAGATGTACTCTCGAGAACCGCTATAAAATCAAAGCATAAAACTATTTCTACTTAAATGCTAGTAGCTCCCCCTAACCGGTAATAAATAAATCACATTGGGTAAAGATAACTGGAAAAAATAATTAGTAATTAAACGTTTCACAAGACTAAGACACCAAATACTTATCACGGGAGTATAGACACTGAGTATACTGACCACGTCGATCACGAAAAGACGAATGTCAGGCGGGATTGACAATTGACAGTCGAAATATTTTGGAAATTGGATTAAATAATACCAAACGTACTTTTTTAGGATAAAATGGTTTTTAAATGGTTTATTTTGAGGAGAAACGACTTTATGACGGCAATATGTGCAGCTAAATAGAATAAAGGTAGGGTAGCCATATTTTATTACAACCAGAGGGAACAACTAAAGAGATCCTTATTTCAATTCATGTTTCTTGCAATTTGGCGTGTATGACGGAAAGGAAATACACAATTATTGGTATTCATTTGTATTTAGATATACCTAGTACAAATCATTCCGGGAAAGATTTGAGTCAAAACATTTTTTTAATTTTATGTGGTATGTATTTTGTTTATTTTCTTAATTTCGCGTTGTTATTGGGGCGCGTTGCAGATTTACCACCTAACTGATGTCATTTTGTCAAAAAAATTTCATTCGCAGATGATATTAGACATTTCACCGTGTTGAATACCAATATATTCTTCATATATCACTGCCAGGACGCCATCATTATATTTTTGCTTGTAAATTAGTCGCCCTATTTTTCGCAACTGAAGAATTAGATTAATTTAAGTCCGTTTTGGCTGTAGTTATTTATGGAATATTTTCTAACCTCAATTAATGACATACAGGTTTATAACAGCCCCATGATTTGGTTTTATAATGATCCTCAGGAGGTTATTAAGAATCCTGCGAATAAGGCAAGCAGGTTTTATGCTTGCATTTCAAAATAGCCCTGAGAACCTTCATAGGAGTGGGCCCTCGTAGATTTATAGCAGCTTTAAGGAGGTTTTATGGATGTCGTTACAGCAAAACAGTTTTATCGATGCTGTGATTGTTATGGTCTTCAGAACCTTCTGAGGGCTATCACAATACTGAAATTGTTACTTGGGGGAGCTCTTCCCCATAATTCAAGAACAGTTAGTGATTACCTTGAACAGGCATTCGAAGAAAACGTAATTTCGACGAATGGTCCTGTGCGATGGCCTGCAAGGTCACCTGATTTGACACCTCTTGATTTCTTTGTTTGGGGCAATTTAAAAAACATTGTCTATGCAACCGCCGTTACAACCCGGGAAGACCTGAAGTTGCGAGTAAGACGCGCCATTAATAGTATAACGGCCCAGCAATTAGCAAACGTTCTTCAAGAAACAGCTAAGCGAGTTCAGAAGTGCATTGACGTTAATGGACAGCATTACGAACAATTGTTGTAATGTTTTGTGTTAAGTTTTTGTATTTCAAAGCCACCTTGTATTTTCTTATTTTCTTTCAGCTGTAATTTTGATTGTATTGATCGCACATTTTATTACCAGGTATGGATAAATTCCTTATTGATAGTACTAACAAATGGTACCACGGTACCAAGGTTCCCTTTGAAAAAATTGAGTTTTACCCCAAAAACGATAACGATGAACTTTATTTGCTCATAAAAAACGCAATTTAGTATTTTTGACGGGATTTCGATTCTTTTAGTATTAGACAGGTCAATTGGAATAAATCGGAACCATCATGGCACACTTAAATGGAAAACTATAAATTAAATTATAAAAAATGTTGACGTTTGAAATGTCACTTATGTGGTATCATTGGATTCAGAAAATTATGCAGATTTCAGATATGTAATAATATACAGGGTGTTTTATTCAAAAATCGAAAGTTGGTATCACTTCCGGCGAAACCGGAAAAGAAAAAAAAAACATTTATAAGTCAAAAAGTGTCGCTCATTATGTGTATATGATATTTCAAATTTCAATCTATTACCTTCAAAACTAACGAAGATACGGGGGGTGTACCATGATCCTGTTACACCCCGTATGGATCCTTTATTTATTCAATGACTAATATATATTTGGTACAATAAATGGCATAATAATAATTAATCTACTATCACTTTTATGAGAAGTGATTCTGTAATTTAGTAATCTTTTTGTTTGGCCAATGTAATTTTTTTCACAATCAAGACAATATTTGAAAGTGATAAAATATCATTTTTGTCCATTACTTTTGAATATATTTGTCTTATTGAAGTAACTGTTCTATTTGCAATTTTGATATTATCAAATGGTTGTAGAATTCTGGTTAGTTTGGGTGTTATTTCCTTGATGTAAGGTAATGAAGCATAGAAAATTGAATTTTGATTCAAATCTGCAACAGGTTGTTCATTATGAGAATTCATATTTTGTCTTACACTATTATCAACTTCTGTTAAAAATGAGCTAAACAAGATGTTATTAACTAAAGATGGTGGATAAGAATTTTGTATGAAAAGTTCTTGAAATATTTTCAAATTTTTATTATGAAAAGATATATCAGAAATTTTGAGTACTCTGTCTTTCATTTGTTTCAACAAATTCACTTTCATCGAAAATTTATGATAAGAAAAGAAATTCAAATACCTTCCTGAACTGCATGGTTTTCTATACCAATCAATTGAAATTGTGTTGTCAATCGATCGTATAAGTTTTGTATCCAGGAAAGGTACTGAGAGATCTGAATCTTCTGTTTCGATTGTGAATTGTATGTATGGGTCATAACTATTGAAAGTATCCAAAATTTCAGTTATACCATTTTTAGGTAATGCTAAAATTATATCATCCACATATTTTTTGATGAAAAATAAGTTAAAAGAGAGGACTGGTAACACTGTGTCTAGCAATTCATCCATAACATACCTAAGCTGCAAGAATTGGTGAGATTGAAGCTCCCATATTGGTGTTCCAAAAGTTTTTCTGTAATATTTTCCATTAAATGAAAAATAGTTATTTTCGAAAAGAAATGTTATTAAGTTGGAAAAACAATCTTTTTCAATAGTGCAATGACAGCTGATACGATCCCAATTTTTATCTATCGCTCTAAGGCAAGTATCAAGATAAACATTACTGAAAAGAGAGACAACATCCAAACTGGCCAGAACATAGTTATCAGGTAATTTGATTTTATTGAATTTTTCTGAGAATTCAAAGGAATCTTTGATTGAGTAAATGTTATCTGAATCATAAGCATTAGTCAAAATATTAGTTAAAAAATAAGCAATTTGTTCTGTTGGAGAACCTATGCAAGCTATTATCGGTCTCACTGATAAATTTGGTTTGTGAATTTTTGGTAAAGAGTAAAATTTCGGAGAAATGCCATCATAACTAGTAAGCTTTTTTTTAACATTGTCATCTATTTGTTTTTTTTCTTCAAGAGATTTTATCAAATTATTATATTTTCTCTGTATTTTTGATGTTGGATCATTAATCAGCCCTACATAGGATGTACTATTATTGATGATATCATTAGATAAATCTAGATATTATTGTTTTTCCATAACAACAGTAGCATTACCTTTATCTGACTGAATAAGAATCAAATCTGGATTATCTTTCAAAAACTTTTTTGATTTGTTGTAAAAATATAATTTTTTTGGGATCATCATTAAGTACACAATTGGTAATGACATTAGTAGCTCTAGCTATAGTGATATTTCTTTCATTGATATCACTAATAGAGGAAGTGATATGATCTAAATCTGCTAAAATGTTTTTTTATAGGAATGTCTTTTTTATTACTGGTTCAATACTAAATTTTGGTCCCAATGATAAAAATTGTGAAATTTCTTCAGGAATTACTGTATTTGATAAGTTTTTTATCCAATTTTGATTTGTTTTCAATTTTATTCTTTTTTCATTTACTCTTAAATCATTAAATTTATTGATGTTTTTTGTTTCTACTTCATGAAATAATCTATTATAGATAATGATTTGTTTACTATAAAAATTTTCAAAAATCAATTCATTTGTAGAAGAAATAATGTCTCTTTTCAAAATTATTAATGAATTTTCTAATTTTTTCATCAAAATTTGCTTTGTTGCAATTTCTATACAAATCAGTTTTACTCCTAACCTGTGATTTCGTTCAGGAATATCTGTATGCGCATTCTGCCGAAGTAGCAACTGCTGGACTGATCTTGTTGTCGAAGTGATATGTTTAGGGAGAATGCTGCGTTGTCTGCATTGAAGTAGAAAGATTCTTCTGTTATATTCCTTCATCTTTGTTATCGACCATGATTTGAATTTCTTGACGGTTCTTATACCAAATGTAGTTCTTATAAATTCGTAAAACCCCATGTCTATAAATTGAAAAAAAGGATAGTCGCTGACTAGTTATGAGTAAAACTGATTGTAGGGCCTGCAGCGATGTAAAAGGAAACTCTTTTAAGTTTTTCCAAGCTTTCGGAATCTTTTATTCCATCATCAGGGAGACTACAATTGGAAATGTCATAATGAAATAAATTATAAAGAAAAGAAAATTGAAGTTGTTGGCTTAGCAGCTAAGAGATTCACAAATATTTCCTTAGTTAGATATTATCACTCAGATATTCTTTTCAAATTACTTTTGAAGGACACTAGTGTAGGACATTTTTCTATGACTAGGAGAAGCTTATTATATATTTTCGATCCTTTAGCGAATACAGATGTTTCTTTTCCCTTTTTTTGATACACTCTGAATTGATTTATTTAAATATTAAATATTATAAAATATTGCTTAACGCTCCTCGCTCATCGAGCATCATCAATTTCAGTGATTTCTTGCATGGAGCCAGAGGTTTATTCGTGATATCTGAAGTCAAGTCGTTCATGCATTTGGTTATTTTGTTAGAAAGAGAGCGTTTGAAAAATGGGTAGAGTATTTGGGGTTGTATCGAAGAGTAACTATGTCACGATATAAAATGTATTTTATTGTATTTTTCAGGAAAATAAAGTCACATACTATTATTATTATTTCGGTAGAGATAAAGTATGTTTATGTCTGATATCAATATTGTGTATATCAGTACAAAATGAGAATTTATTATATAAGTGTGGTGCAGTCTTGAACGTCACAATATTTTTGCAAAACACACACTATGGTAATACCTACGATTTCCCACATCAATCTATTTCATTTTCTTCAAAGTATTACTGATATGTTCATATTTTCTGATTCCGAACATCAGTCTTTTGTAGTTTCTGTATTCTATTTTTGTCAAGAAAGTTTAGGCAGGGACTGTAAGTAGTTCACATCACAGTAATTCAATTGGGATAATACTAATGTTTCACAGAGGAGAGCTTTTATGGAGCCATGGAGTAAGTCTTTATTTTTGCAGCAATTGCAACTGCTGATATGTTTGGAAAATCGTAGATATTGGTCGATCCATAACCCTAACTTTTTTACACTAACAGCGAAAGAGACCGCGTTGTTATCCATCAAAATTCACGTTGAAAGGTAATCTAAAAATATATCTCTTTTTCATCTCATACCAAATACGATATCTGTCGTTTTAGAAGCATTCAGTTTGAGACAATATGAGTCTGAAAAGGATTTTAGGTGATTAAGATCATAGTTAATTGCATGTAGTGCCTGCGCAGATTCATCTGGATCAAACGATATATTTATTTATTTATTTATTTATTTATTTATGTTTGGGATACAACAGGCAAAAGCCCAAAACAGTATCCACTTAATATTCATTTACAGATTTCACATTCTGAATAAACATCAATTTTGAAATAAAAATAATATTCATTTCACTTCATAAAGGAACTGCAAAAGTCAGTAAAATTTTTAACATTAAACAATTAACAATAAGCTTAACAGAGTTCACAAGTTTCACATCACATTAGGATCAACATTCAGGAAAAACCATTTGATACATTTTTTGAATATTGTGAATGATGTACTGAATATGTCATATTCATTGAAATATATATTGAAAATTTTAGTCATTCTGCAGATTGGTGAGTTATTTGCAGAGTTCGTATTTTTGAAAGGGATATCAAACAAATTTGGATTTCTTAATGATCGTAATGGCACAGACAAGTTTATTTTATTCAAAATATCGGGGCTATCCATTTTTTCATTCAGAATTTTATGCAAATTCAATACATCGTTCATAATTCTACGATTTTCTAACGACAATATTTCATACTTGTTACGAATAGTGGTGAGGGATGTAGAAGGAGTGTGTGTTTTGAAAGACAAGTATTTCAGAAACTTATTCTGGACATTCTCGAGTCGTTCAACGTAAATATTATACTGAGGATTCCAAATAGAAGAAGCAAAATTGAGCTTACTAAAGACGTATGCATAATATAGAGCTTAAATAGCCTGAGGGTTAAATATAAATTTAGTTTGTCTCATGATATAACCTAACATCCTAAGAGAGTTTTTTATTACATTATTGATATGAATATCGAATATAAGTTTGCTATCATACGTAACTCCTAAGTCTCTTATCTGGCTGCATCGCTTCAAGAAAACTCCATTGAGAGTATATTGACCATCAAATACGTTCTTATTTCTTGTAAATGTAATGTAATGACATTTGTCAGAGTTCAAGAATAAATTGTTTTCCTTACAGTAAGTCTCAAACCTATTCAGATCACTTTGCAATTTGGCGCAATCAGAGATGTTTCTTATTTCTAGGAATATTTTAAAATCATCTGCATATGCCAGATATTTGCAGTACTCAAAACTAACAGATATGTTATTGATGTAAATTAAAAACATGAGGGGGCCTAAGTGCGATCCTTGTGGCACCCCTGATGTAATGTTTGTGACTTCAGAGGTGTAGCCTTGAAGAGATACGCATTGGGTTCTTCCGGATAAATATGACACGATCCAGGTTAACAGGACACCGTCCACACCCACCTCAGCAAGTCTTTCGATTAAGATACCGTGATCTATTTTATCAAAAGCCTTGCTGAAGTCGGTGTAAATAGCATCCACTTGTATCTGATTGTCAGTCGCATTCAATATATAGTCAGAGTAGCACATGAGATTAGATTCGATGGATCTATTTTTGAAAAAACCGTGCTGTTCTGGCATTATCTGCCGCAACACTAACTGGTAGAGTGATTTGTAAACAAATGTTTCGAACAATTTGGCAAAAATGCACAATTTACTAATAGGCCTATAGTTATTAATCAAGTTTTTTTGTCCGGACTTGTGGACTGGGATTATACACGCTGATTTCCAAAAATCTGGGAATTTTCCAGTGGCCAGAGATTGATTGTATAATAATGTTAAGGGTAATGTTAGACAAAGCGACAATTTTTAACGAATATTGAGGGTATTTTATCAGAACCTGCTCCTTTATTCGGATCCAAATCGCGCAAACCATCCATTACTTCTCTTTCTGTGAGCTGTAGTTCGCATAAATGCAAGTTGTTTAAGTAGAAAGAATGATGTGGACCATCTAAATTCTTTGGTACAAAAACGCTTGCAAAGTAGGATCCGAACAAGTTGCTGATACTTTGACCATCTGAGGCAACTGTGTCTCCCAACTTCATTTCTGAGGGGATTTGATTGGCTTTATTGATTTTAACAAGTTGCCAAAGTTTTTTAACATTGGAAGGTATGTTACTTTCGATATTTTTAACGTACTTCTGATAGTCTACTCTGATGAGAATTTTTGAACGACTTCTGAGAAGCGAGAAAGTCTGATAATCTAAAGGATTTTTATAAGTTTTCCATTTTTTATGGTATTTATTTTTTTCTCTAATTACTTTGATGGTGGAGTTTGAGAAATATTGGGGAAAATTTTTGTATTTTCGTTTGGAAGGAACAAACTCTTCGACTGCATGTTGGATTTTGTTGTAAAAATACTTAATATTTGTATTGATATCGTTACTACGGAAGAGATCTATCCAGGATATGGAGTTGAAGAATTCATTGATATTTTCGTAATTTGCTTTGTAGTAATTCAAATAAAAGGTATCGGAGTCATGCAATGTGTGACATTTTTTAAATTCACAACAAAATGATAAAGTGGGGTGATGTGAGTCCTCCTTTTCAACAACACTATTCTGTCGAGTAATGTTTTCTATAATAGAATCGTTACATAATATGAGGTCTAAAATTTTGTTATTAGCGTTCGTGACACTGTTGAACTGCATCAGTCCACAAAAAGAAAGAGTATCGATGAGTTCTGCTTTTTCGTTGTCTACATAAACAGGTTTCAAGAAATTTGAGCTTCTTACCCATTGCACGTTAGGACAATTGAAGTCTCCACATATTAAATATTTATTTTTATCGCCTACTTGTGTGCTGATCCAGCTCAATTTTGAAAAATAACTTGTTGACGCATTCTTATCACTAGGTAAATAAACACTGCACAGAAACAGCTTGACATTTTCACTAATTTTAATCACAACCCATATATCTTCAGCATCACTTTGAAACTCAGGTACGAGGGAGGCATTAAGTTCGTTGCGTACACCGATAAGGACACCACCTCCATCTGATTTCTTTGAACAGGTAGAGTCTCTATCTCGGCGAAATATTTGATATTGATTAGTATCCATCACTTCTGAATCATAGATATTTCTATTCAACCAAGTTTCGGTAATACAAAAAATGTCAAAGTTACTGGAAAGAATATTTGTTTTAAAGTCTAATAGCTTAGTTCGTAAACCTCGAACATTTTGGTATAGTATTTCCAGGTCCATGAGGAATCCGTAGAATATGATATCTTTGAGACTTAATGATTTTAAATTATAGTTTTTCCAAGGAATCTATGTCTGTGATTCGTAAAACCCTGGAGCGTTCATCCTTTCTGATGGAGATGCAGCCATTGCGAATCCAGACAAATTTGAAACCTTTTTCGGAAGCAGATTCTCGACAATTCAAATACAATTTTTTGTTTTCGGACGTAAGGTGTTCATTTATAAAAATAGTTTCATGATCACCAAATTTCAGAATGGCACCTAGACCTTTAGCTTTGTTGTCGAGGCGTTTTGCTCTAGCTGATGCCAGGAAGTTATCCCTGACACTGCGGGAGTTGAATCGCACTATTATATTTTTTGGTCTTTTTCCATCTTGATTCATATAGTGAGCAACTCTGTAAGCAGATTCCATATTATTTTCACTCACTTTATAGCCAATAAGACCACCAATATTTTCGACAATTTTGTATAAGTTTTCATTGGCATGTTCAGGGATACCCTGTATTTCAACATTATTGAGTTTAGTCGACTGTTCAAGTTCGTTTACTCTTGAATTTAAATATGACACCTTAGTTTTCAAAGAGTCATTTTCATGTTGGAGTTTCTCTGTTTTTTTGACGTATTCATCAAGTTTTCTGAGCAATTTCTCAAAATCTGTTACCTTATCTGAACAGAAAGTGATCGATTCCCTGATAAGTTTGAGCTCGTTTTCAATTCTTTTCATGCGGTTAGAAGATACTGGATTACTTTCACTTTCCTCTATATCAGATGATACAGGTTCCGAAGATTCCCTACACTCAGTACACATCCATTTCATACCTGCCATCGAATTGTATACATCCAGCTGATCTTTATTCATGTCCGTGCATTTGGAATTGGTATGGTAAAAACCATGACAAAAACCTGAACATTGAAGGCCAGGCGATCGTTTGGTTAAGGCATTTGAGCACTTTCTACAATTTTGCGACATGTTTTTAGTCACTGTACTTTTACGTTTTCACAACAATGTTCTTTTTCCTGATATGCACAAAGACTGACACTTAGACACACAGTTTCGTTAGTTTTAGAAATTTTAATTATTGGGATTTAGTTAGAATCAGAGAAAAAGCCAGGAGCTGTCGAGACACGACCGCTCGCACATAAATCTCTACTACATATATAAACCCATATAGCACACGACGTCCAGTGGACGTCCATTTTGGGTCCAAGATTGATCCAAACATCCAGGGACTCGATATGGATGTCCAATGGACGTTCTATTCTGGATGTGCTTTGTTCATTGAGTATTGTACGTATTATGGATGTTCAATGGACGTAAAATATTGGACCAACATGAAACATCAACTTGAGAACAATTCTGGATAACAAAATAATCCATATTTTACTTATTATACGGATATGCACGTCCATTGGACGAAAAGTACAGGATCAACCTGATACGTCCATAAACTGTACGTATTTGGATGTATATCTCAAATGTTCAATATTGGACTTGATCTGTACGTTCAATATTTTACGTTTTTGTACGTCCATTAGATGAACAGAACTGGATCAAATGGAAAGTTCCATAATTGTACGTTTACGGATGTACACCGAATGTAAAATACTGGACCACATAAGTACGTCCATTATTGTACGTACATTGGACGGACAGAACCTGGTCAACTTGAATTGTCTTTAATTGTACGTTTTCGGATGTACACGGAATGTAGAATTCTGGACCTCATATGTACGTTCACGTAAAATCCTGGACATGATCTGTACGTTCAATAAGCTACGTTTTTTAATGTTCTTTGTTTGAACAGAATTGGATTATTTGAAAATTTACATTATTAGACGTTTACACGAAATGTAGAATACCGGATTATACAATATGTACGTTGCATGCGGTTCTCTGTCATTTCGAACTTACCGCCATGAACAGTGACAAATCACAGAGCACTTACTGTCGCCTGATGGTAAGGGATATTCGCCCATTCACCGTTTATGGGTGTGATGCTATTTGATGTTTCGTTTGTTTTGCTTCTCAGTCCGTCATTAAATATTATTATATTGTTGTTGTTACTGTTATTGTTGGTTGTTGTTACTGTTATTGTTGTTGTATTGTGAGTTTTGTGAATATTTTTGAGACTTGTTATTGTTAATTGTTTGGTGAAGATCGAAGTGTATGAAAATAACAGAGGTGTAAGGTTAGGTTCAATGAATATACCAATAAATGGTGAAATAGATATGTTATTGTTAGAAAAACCAGTAATAATGGCCACAATACGACATGAGCCGCAGTGAATGGACTGGTACAGGTACTTTTAAACGTAACCTAACCTGTAAGTCTGAAAAAGATGTTTTTTTGCTGAAAATGTGGCTGGAACTTCCGATACAGGTCCTGATGTTTGCTGCTGCTGTCCAGCACATAAACAAATTGTTCAGACAGGTATGCAGGATAGTTCAATTCAGTTTGGAATAAATACTTCTGATTCAATGAAATTTTTTTGTTCAAACTGAATTTTACAGGGATTCGCAGAACAATCAAGAGTAGTGACAACAAGAAAATACAGAAGAATCCATCTTCAAATGGCTCAGAAGGGCAAATGAGAGGAAAGGGCAATAATACTAGTCTAGCGCTTTTTGTTCATGATACTTTATGCATTAATTTGTAAATGTCATTTTGATACGTATTTTAGTTTTTTTGTTGTTGAATGTGTGAAATGAGAGATCTCAGTTTTTGTTCTATCTGATAATAATAATAATAATAATAATGTTTATTCATCTTCATATATCAAACATGTATACATTTTGAGCATATTTATATATAACAGTAATGTTCGATCAGTATTGACCAAAATGAGTTAACATATATAGTTATGAGAATAAACAACGAATCCACTAAGGCAGAGCCAGTGCGTGGATTGTAGACATATAAACAAACTTGTACGGTTACATCATATACAGGATAAACAGCTTACAATATTGGTATGTAGGCTTTGACGGCTGGCGCCAAAACCACAACATACCCTATAATATTAATAAAAATATACATAAGTTTGATATTAAAAATAACAATAATGTGAAGACAATAAATTACAATACAATACAATGCAATAATAAAATCAGTAATACATATGGGAAATATTTGTAATGAATCAATTGAGTGGAAAAATTGAGATAAAGGTACTATCCAAATATAGGATCAATTAATCTATGAATAGCAAATCTATCCAGACTTAAGAGATAGCATCTAGTTTTTTTCTTAAATGCATATATAGTTGGTGCTTCTCTTGTTTCCAGGGGCAAAAAATTATAAAGCCTATTCGCTAGGTAAGTGAAGGTGCGTTGGGTGATTGTCTTTGAGGAATATACTGTTGTAAGAGGTGCTTTAGCTTTATGTCTTGTATTGTGGGTGTGGTCTACATAATTAAGAATCATTCGATTTTTATACTGTTCATTGACAATTTTGACAAAATATAGTTGTCTCAGATCCAGCATTTTTGCTTCTTCAAATAATAATTTTGATGCGTATTTAACTGGTTTGCGGTAAAGAATTTTTAGGTACTTTTTCTGTAATACATCTAGTTTTTTCAAATGTGTTGATGCTACCCCTCCCCAGTTGAGAATTCCATATGTTAGTCGCGATTCAATAAGTGCGTAGTAAATAATTTTCATCTGGGTGATATCTAAAATATTTCTTAGATATTTGAATTTGTATAAAGTACTGCGCAATGTTTTTGTAACTTGATCAACATGATAATTCCACCTCATATGTCTGTCAATGATCACTCCCAAGTATTTCACTTTTTCGGATGAGTGAATAGTGATATCCTTACCATGGTTGTCAATTTTTAACGAGTCATACTGAGGCAGGCTATTGGTATAACAAGAGAATGGTAAGTAAAAAGTTTTTTCATAATTTATTGATAACATTTTTTGATTGAAACAATCAAGAACTTTACTCATGTCATGTTGTGATTTTATTTTTAGTTCATCCCAGGTATCAGCATCATACAAGACAGCTGTATCATCAGCGAAGCATATTAGTGTTCCAGAGGTATCGAATGTGAGTATGCTATTCATGTAGATCGTAAAAAGAATGGGCCCTAAAACAGTTCCTTGTGGAATTCCGCACTCTACAACTTGTTTTTCACTGATGGTAGTATCAATCTTAACATACTGTTCCCGGTCATTCAGGTAACTTTTCATGAGAGTGTACGCATTTCCTCTGAAACCAAGATCATGCAAGGTCTCCAATAGTTGTGAGTGGTTCACAGTATCGAAGGCCTTAGCAAGATCCAAAAATACACATAACGATGGTTTACTTTTTTCTAGATTTTCAGATATTTTGGATGTGAGAAAGCATATGGCATCTTGAGTGGATACACCTTCTTTGAAGCCAAATTGGTTTTTTGAAATTATATTATGTTTATTGGTATATGAAACTATTCTTTTTTTGATTATTTTTTCTAATATTTTTGCTATACTTGAAATTAATGTAATAGGCCTGTAATTGGAGATTTCATTTTTATCACCCTTTTTATGGACTGGCTTAATCAAACCTATTTTCAGTTCATTGGGAAATTTTCCTGTTTCTATTACTTTATTAATAACAATCTTCAAGGGAAAAGCAATTTCATGTTTAATTTGGTGCAGTGTTTCTGTCCTAATACCATCAATACCTGGTGCTTTTTTCATCTTCAGAGATGATATTATTTCAATTATTTCTTTTTCTGTTGTAGGGGTGAGAAAAATTGATTGTGACAAGGAATTTCTTTTCATCGGAGGGACGGGAGGTTGCTGAATATTTTTTGCATGGTTCCGCCCAACAAGTGAATAATGCTTATTGAAAGAATTTGCAATATTTTTTTGATTATAGATAAGATGACCTTCCTCATTTCTAATGCGTTTTATTTTCATCTCTTTTTTGTTACCAGATACATCTTTCACCGTTTGCCATAGAGCTTTTGAATCATTTCGTGACTTTGTGATGCGATTTTTGTAGAAATTGATTTTAGAGTTTTTTATAAGTCTGTTCAATGTGTTCCGGTAATGAATATATTGGTTTTTCAGTTCTAGGTTATTTGGAGTTTTCTTCAAGTTCTTGAATAAATTGTCTCTAGTATTGATAGATTTTACTAATCCATTTGTTATCCATTGTTTGCGTTTTACATTTTTATGTTTAATTTTGACTGTTTTCGTATGTTTATTTATTAAGTTTTCTATTAGGTTCAGAAAATAAGTAGCACTTTCATCGGTGTCATGTATGGTAAGGAGGTGGGACCAGTCATAGTGTGCAAGCTCGTTCTTCAATGTTGTATAATTAGTAAATTTTTGTTGTCTTTCTTCTAGATTTGTAGTAGGTTCACAATTCTGGATAGGCAAATGTACTATAGTGGTGTAATGATCGGTTATGGAACTTTTCATTAGAATGGGTAATACTTCAGTTGAATTTAATTTATTTTTAATGAAAATATGATCGACACAAGTGCCACTCTGTGATCTAGTTACAGTATTAATAACTGAATGAAAGTTATATTCATAGAAATTGTTTAAATACTCTGTGACTGTGTCATCTTCAACTAATATATTCAAGTTCATATCCCCCAGAATGACGTGAAAATCGGCATTAAAATTCTTGTTTTCAAGGTATTCGCGAAGATTTCCGACAAAAAGATTTTCATCTGTTGATGGTGGTCGATACAGACCAGTTAAATAGACAATTTTATTTTCGACCGTAATCGAAACCTCAATAGACTTACAGTTACCTATATCAGTTATTGCAAAATTATAACATAAGTTTTCTTTTATGAAAATCACAACACCATCAGCTTTATTGATATTACCTTCATTATACAGGGTATCATAGCCATTTAGCTTAAACATATTTATGTCGTTAATGTTCCAAGTTTCTGTCAATATAATGCAATGGAATTTATCTTTTGATTCTGATAAATACACCTCAAGCTCATCCAGATTTTTAGCTATGCTCCTGATATTCTGATGGAGAATTTTAAAATTATATTTCTTATTTTCTTCCAACGATGTAAATGTATTATAGTCCTTAATATTCTCAATTTCCTCAGTTTTAATTGGCTCATATTCGTAATCTCTTATGTATGGGTTCATTTGAAGAGTTTGAGAAAATTTATATACACCTATGAAGTCTGGTTCTGGTAAGACTAAACTAACAAATTAAAACTGATGAAACAAAGAGACTGGTTCACTTTGAATTCCAAATTGTGAAATTGTTTAGTTGTATATTTTGTGATTTGTGAAGTTTTAAGTTTATAAAATGGAAAATTTGTTAAAATATAAGTTGTATTCTGGTTATATAATATAATAAATGTGTTAGATTGTAAAATGCTACATTTGAATTTGAATTTTTAAAATTCATAAATTTCTAAAATATGATATAAATGTAAATGTTCAATTATATAATTGTAGAATTGTTGCACTGAAGGATTTTCAATTTGTAAAAAAAAAGAAAAAAAAAAATTTGTATAAGCAAAATTAGTTCTCAGTAAATATTTTCAGATTATTTATTAGATCTGAGTCTAGTTTTTCCAACTCCAGTCAAAGGCTCTAGGATTGGTTTACTCAGCTTCCTGGTCGTGCCTGTTCTTGGGGTAGTTTGGTTTCCTTCAAGTGTTGTGAAAGTTTCTCGTTCTTTTGTTGTTCCAATCGTTTTTCCTTCTTTGGGGTTTTCAAATAATTTTGGAATGGGTTCAATTGCATCAGTGGAATTCATCAAAGTTGGTGTTGGGGGGGCACTTTTGTTTTTTTGGTATAGATTATTTTCGTATTGCAAGTCTTCAACAGTATATGCAGTTTGATTCACGTAGAGTTTATTCCCTTTGATGTAGCACTGATCGTCAGTATTTGCTCTAGCCTGGAGGAGATGTGTTCTTAGAATTTTCCTCTCATTTCTTTCGTTCACTGTCAGATCCTGGGAGATGGAGATTTTTGATCCTTTCAATTTATGACAATTTTTTAGAATTTCCTGTTTCTTTAATTCAGATATCAACTCTAATTTGATTGGACTATTTTTCAGTTTACCAAGGGTGTATAGGTTGCTGATATCTGACTCATTTAGTTGAATATCCAATAGTTGTTTTAAGTGATCACATATAAAACTCACTGACACTCCTGGTAAGTTTCTTTCAATTCCAAAAAGTATCAAGTTCTTCTTCTTGTCGTTTTTCTCTAATATCTCAATTTTATTTTTGAGCTCTTCGTTTTCTTTCTCCAAAGTTTTTACTTTGGCATGTATAGATTCAATTTTCCATAACACACGAGCTTCACTTGCCTCAATAAAATTTTTCAGTTCATTTTTACTATTTATTATTTCATCAAACAGCTGCTGGACAGTGAGCTCTTGTCCAACGCTATTCATTTTATTTTTACCTATGCGCCGGTACTATAATATTCAGTCCTCTTATCAGTTTTTTTTTTTTTTTTTTTTTTTTTTTTCCTAAGTGGTGTCAGATAAGAATTTTAACTTGGTATTTTAAACTTGAGTTCGCGGCGGATCTTTATAAAATATGATGGTTGACTCACTTTTTGCTGTCCAATATGTACCACTTCACGAATATGTGTTTTGATAATGTTCACATAACTTTTGAAACAATTTAAAAAAAAATACGTGGTATATATCTCGACTTCTTAACTATTTTAACCAGAGCACAAAAAGACACAACCTTACTGTATGAATGTTTGAAACTAGTTGTAGTAGATGGTTTGATATTTCATTTATATTTAATATTTTGTTGAAAACAGCGGATCTTTACTTTAGAATATTATTCTTTTTAATGGAAATATAGTCATATCAAGTGAAAACTGTTATAAGTAATAAAATAAGTGAGTTTTAACCAGATTTTTATTTTACTGAAAAACTTTTACCTGTGAAATTTCAAGGTCCATATTGTACTTTCAATGGACGTCAACTGGGTCCTATTTCCGTATATCCCATGGACGTTCTTTGTGTACGTTCATTGGACATCCTCGGCGTACGTACATACGATGTTATATCCAGTGTATCTGGACATTTAGTGTATATATTGTTATATTGTAGTTGATTGAATAAAGTCCTATTATTATTATTATTAATTATTATATATGGACGTAACTGGACGTCCAGTGGACGTCCTTGAGATCCATGTTAGACATCCACTGGACATACAATAGACGTACATGTGCTACGTGGGAAAACCTGAGTGTCATCCGCATAAGAATGCTGCTTACATAAGAAGGCATTGGGAAAGTTAGAGATGTAAACTGAAAAAAGTAAATGTCCCAAGATGGAAACTTATGGTACAACTTTGGTAATTTTCAAAAAGCTGGAGACGATTTCATTGAGCTCAACTGCCTGAGATCTCTCACCAAGATAAGACCTATAAGATTATTCATCTGTGATGTTGATGAATAAACTGTTCTAAATGAATTTCACAGGTTCCTCTCATCGATTCTTTTCTTGTTCTCTGATGATCAACAAAATATTGATTCAATCTTCAATAACAGTTTTTCCCAGAATACCTTCCGTGAATTTTCAAAACTACAAAGTGATATTGTTAAAACCTCGAGTGGCTCTTCTCCCTCGACAGTTGATTTAATTGGGTTTCCACCGAAGCAGAAAAATGGACGTCCAGAGAGAATCCCAACACCGGAAAACGATTGCAATTATATTCATTCAATTATTATCTCCGCTTTCTAAAGCTCTTCACGAATTTTCAGCTCTTTCTAATATTCACCACAATGACAAATTGTTTGCATTAAAAATAAGTTTTAGATCAAGCAGCTTGCTCCACTGGCGTAATTGCGGGAAATGTTCGCGGCAGTCGGTGATTATTCGTAAAGCGTAAGCCAGCTAATTTGAAACTACTTTTTTCTTCAATCTTCTGGTTTCCAAAAGGAAATTTCTGTAATGTTCAGAGAAAATATTCGTGAAATATTGGTACAATAATCTGAAAATATTGGCGAAATATTCTCGAGACAATAATGTCATCAAAATGTTCGGGGGTAATACCTGATATCAGAGTCGGACTGGGACCATTTGGCCCCATATATCTATTAACTACAAATATTGATAACACGCCATAAGACGCAATGTTATCAGATTGAAGCCAGAAATAGCTATCTTACCTTTTCTCAAACGGGCGCTGGGAAACTATTGCGCATGCCGACTTCTGAGTCACGAAAAATGTCATATATTTTTGAGGTTATGCTTCTTTTGACATTTTCAACCGTTCCATATTGAAAATGGGCTAACATTTTTATAATGTGGATAAATGAAGAATGAGAATTATGTAAGACGGTCAATTAAACTTCGTGTCATTGAAAAAACGATTCATTGATCCATTTGTAACACAATGCCTGTCACCTGCTACTACAGTTTCATCAATCAATTTTCTGCCAAAAGCGGATAAAAACTCACTAAACTTGAAAAAATATGGATTGGGTATGTGACAGTTGTTTGAAAAGCTAAATCTCGTTCCACATCGGCCTCAAAACCACCGAGAGAAATAGTTTGCTGGTAGTGATGTATTTTTTGCCTCCTGAACACGAACTCCAAGTAAAACGCGGCGATCTTAAATTCCTTCAGACATGAATCTAGAAATGTAGATATTTATAAAATGTGTCATATTCTTAGGAATAAAACCCATATGTTGGAAAGATATATGATTCTCATATCTTTGATAATTGTTGCTGCCGAATCATGCACGCTAGAAAGAGATGAAAAAACAAAATCGTGTCTTTGAATAGGAATTTCTGGCGCAAGCGCATTAATTCAACAGCGTCCAATTCGAAGTCGATGCTCATTTTTTTTTGGCATCACATAGGCTATCCTTATTATCCATATTCGTAGTTAATAGATCCTTTCAATTTATGACAATTTTTTAGAATTTCCTGTTTCTTTAATTCAGATATCAACTCTAATTTGATTGGACTATTTTTCAGTTTACCAAGGGTGTATAGGTTGCTGATATCTGACTCATTTAGTTGAATATCCAATAGTTGTTTTAAGTGATCACATATAAAACTCACTGACACTCCTGGTAAGTTTCTTTCAATTCCAAAAAGTATCAAGTTCTTCTTCTTGTCGTTTTTCTCTAATATCTCAATTTTATTTTTGAGCTCTTCGTTTTCTTTCTCCAAAGTTTTTACTTTGGCATGTATAGATTCAATTTTCCATAACACACGAGCTTCACTTGCCTCAATAAAATTTTTCAGTTCATTTTTACTATTTATTATTTCATCAAACAGCTGCTGGACAGTGAGCTCTTGTCCAACGCTATTCATTTTATTTTTACCTATGCGCCGGTACTATAATATTCAGTCCTCTTATCAGTTTTTTTTTTTTTTTTTTTTTTTTTTTTTTTCCTAAGTGGTGTCAGATAAGAATTTTAACTTGGTATTTTAAACTTGAGTTCGCGGCGGATCTTTATAAAATATGATGGTTGACTCACTTTTTGCTGTCCAATATGTACCACTTCACGAATATGTGTTTTGATAATGTTCACATAACTTTTGAAACAATTTAAAAAAAAATACGTGGTATATATCTCGACTTCTTAACTATTTTAACCAGAGCACAAAAAGACACAACCTTACTGTATGAATGTTTGAAACTAGTTGTAGTAGATGGTTTGATATTTCATTTATATTTAATATTTTGTTGAAAACAGCGGATCTTTACTTTAGAATATTATTCTTTTTAATGGAAATATAGTCATATCAAGTGAAAACTGTTATAAGTAATAAAATAAGTGAGTTTTAACCAGATTTTTATTTTACTGAAAAACTTTTACCTGTGAAATTTCAAGGTCCATATTGTACTTTCAATGGACGTCAACTGGGTCCTATTTCCGTATATCCCATGGACGTTCTTTGTGTACGTTCATTGGACATCCTCGGCGTACGTACATACGATGTTATATCCAGTGTATCTGGACATTTAGTGGAAGTATGTATATATTGTTATATTGTAGTTGATTGAATAAAGTCCTATTATTATTATTATTAATTATTATATATGGACGTAACTGGACGTCCAGTGGACGTCCTTGAGATCCATGTTAGACATCCACTGGACATACAATAGACGTACATGTGCTACGTGGGAAAACCTGAGTGTCATCCGCATAAGAATGCTGCTTACATAAGAAGGCATTGGGAAAGTTAGAGATGTAAACTGAAAAAAGTAAATGTCCCAAGATGGAAACTTATGGTACAACTTTGGTAATTTTCAAAAAGCTGGAGACGATTTCATTGAGCTCAACTGCCTGAGATCTCTCACCAAGATAAGACCTATAAGATTATTCATCTGTGATGTTGATGAATAAACTGTTCTAAATGAATTTCACAGGTTCCTCTCATCGATTCTTTTCTTGTTCTCTGATGATCAACAAAATATTGATTCAATCTTCAATAACAGTTTTTCCCAGAATACCTTCCGTGAATTTTCAAAACTACAAAGTGATATTGTTAAAACCTCGAGTGGCTCTTCTCCCTCGACAGTTGATTTAATTGGGTTTCCACCGAAGCAGAAAAATGGACGTCCAGAGAGAATCCCAACACCGGAAAACGATTGCAATTATATTCATTCAATTATTATCTCCGCTTTCTAAAGCTCTTCACGAATTTTCAGCTCTTTCTAATATTCACCACAATGACAAATTGTTTGCATTAAAAATAAGTTTTAGATCAAGCAGCTTGCTCCACTGGCGTAATTGCGGGAAATGTTCGCGGCAGTCGGTGATTATTCGTAAAGCGTAAGCCAGCTAATTTGAAACTACTTTTTTCTTCAATCTTCTGGTTTCCAAAAGGAAATTTCTGTAATGTTCAGAGAAAATATTCGTGAAATATTGGTACAATAATCTGAAAATATTGGCGAAATATTCTCGAGACAATAATGTCATCAAAATGTTCGGGGGTAATACCTGATATCAGAGTCGGACTGGGACCATTTGGCCCCATATATCTATTAACTACAAATATTGATAACACGCCATAAGACGCAATGTTATCAGATTGAAGCCAGAAATAGCTATCTTACCTTTTCTCAAACGGGCGCTGGGAAACTATTGCGCATGCCGACTTCTGAGTCACGAAAAATGTCATATATTTTTGAGGTTATGCTTCTTTTGACATTTTCAACCGTTCCATATTGAAAATGGGCTAACATTTTTATAATGTGGATAAATGAAGAATGAGAATTATGTAAGACGGTCAATTAAACTTCGTGTCATTGAAAAAACGATTCATTGATCCATTTGTAACACAATGCCTGTCACCTGCTACTACAGTTTCATCAATCAATTTTCTGCCAAAAGCGGATAAAAACTCACTAAACTTGAAAAAATATGGATTGGGTATGTGACAGTTGTTTGAAAAGCTAAATCTCGTTCCACATCGGCCTCAAAACCACCGAGAGAAATAGTTTGCTGGTAGTGATGTATTTTTTGCCTCCTGAACACGAACTCCAAGTAAAACGCGGCGATCTTAAATTCCTTCAGACATGAATCTAGAAATGTAGATATTTATAAAATGTGTCATATTCTTAGGAATAAAACCCATATGTTGGAAAGATATATGATTCTCATATCTTTGATAATTGTTGCTGCCGAATCATGCACGCTAGAAAGAGATGAAAAAACAAAATCGTGTCTTTGAATAGGAATTTCTGGCGCAAGCGCATTAATTCAACAGCGTCCAATTCGAAGTCGATGCTCATTTTTTTTTGGCATCACATAGGCTATCCTTATTAT
Organism: Chrysolina oricalcia; assembly: GCA_944452925.2. Taxonomy (NCBI): domain Eukaryota; kingdom Metazoa; phylum Arthropoda; class Insecta; order Coleoptera; family Chrysomelidae; genus Chrysolina; species Chrysolina oricalcia. The sequence continues at coordinate 55,969,149 of OX101822.2, forward strand.
CCATATTCGTAGTTAATAGATCCTTTCAATTTATGACAATTTTTTAGAATTTCCTGTTTCTTTAATTCAGATATCAACTCTAATTTGATTGGACTATTTTTCAGTTTACCAAGGGTGTATAGGTTGCTGATATCTGACTCATTTAGTTGAATATCCAATAGTTGTTTTAAGTGATCACATATAAAACTCACTGACACTCCTGGTAAGTTTCTTTCAATTCCAAAAAGTATCAAGTTCTTCTTCTTGTCGTTTTTCTCTAATATCTCAATTTTATTTTTGAGCTCTTCGTTTTCTTTCTCCAAAGTTTTTACTTTGGCATGTATAGATTCAATTTTCCATAACACACGAGCTTCACTTGCCTCAATAAAATTTTTCAGTTCATTTTTACTATTTATTATTTCATCAAACAGCTGCTGGACAGTGAGCTCTTGTCCAACGCTATTCATTTTATTTTTACCTATGCGCCGGTACTATAATATTCAGTCCTCTTATCAGTTTTTTTTTTTTTTTTTTTTTTTTTTTTTTTCCTAAGTGGTGTCAGATAAGAATTTTAACTTGGTATTTTAAACTTGAGTTCGCGGCGGATCTTTATAAAATATGATGGTTGACTCACTTTTTGCTGTCCAATATGTACCACTTCACGAATATGTGTTTTGATAATGTTCACATAACTTTTGAAACAATTTAAAAAAAAATACGTGGTATATATCTCGACTTCTTAACTATTTTAACCAGAGCACAAAAAGACACAACCTTACTGTATGAATGTTTGAAACTAGTTGTAGTAGATGGTTTGATATTTCATTTATATTTAATATTTTGTTGAAAACAGCGGATCTTTACTTTAGAATATTATTCTTTTTAATGGAAATATAGTCATATCAAGTGAAAACTGTTATAAGTAATAAAATAAGTGAGTTTTAACCAGATTTTTATTTTACTGAAAAACTTTTACCTGTGAAATTTCAAGGTCCATATTGTACTTTCAATGGACGTCAACTGGGTCCTATTTCCGTATATCCCATGGACGTTCTTTGTGTACGTTCATTGGACATCCTCGGCGTACGTACATACGATGTTATATCCAGTGTATCTGGACATTTAGTGGAAGTATGTATATATTGTTATATTGTAGTTGATTGAATAAAGTCCTATTATTATTATTATTAATTATTATATATGGACGTAACTGGACGTCCAGTGGACGTCCTTGAGATCCATGTTAGACATCCACTGGACATACAATAGACGTACATGTGCTACGTGGGAAAACCTGAGTGTCATCCGCATAAGAATGCTGCTTACATAAGAAGGCATTGGGAAAGTTAGAGATGTAAACTGAAAAAAGTAAATGTCCCAAGATGGAAACTTATGGTACAACTTTGGTAATTTTCAAAAAGCTGGAGACGATTTCATTGAGCTCAACTGCCTGAGATCTCTCACCAAGATAAGACCTATAAGATTATTCATCTGTGATGTTGATGAATAAACTGTTCTAAATGAATTTCACAGGTTCCTCTCATCGATTCTTTTCTTGTTCTCTGATGATCAACAAAATATTGATTCAATCTTCAATAACAGTTTTTCCCAGAATACCTTCCGTGAATTTTCAAAACTACAAAGTGATATTGTTAAAACCTCGAGTGGCTCTTCTCCCTCGACAGTTGATTTAATTGGGTTTCCACCGAAGCAGAAAAATGGACGTCCAGAGAGAATCCCAACACCGGAAAACGATTGCAATTATATTCATTCAATTATTATCTCCGCTTTCTAAAGCTCTTCACGAATTTTCAGCTCTTTCTAATATTCACCACAATGACAAATTGTTTGCATTAAAAATAAGTTTTAGATCAAGCAGCTTGCTCCACTGGCGTAATTGCGGGAAATGTTCGCGGCAGTCGGTGATTATTCGTAAAGCGTAAGCCAGCTAATTTGAAACTACTTTTTTCTTCAATCTTCTGGTTTCCAAAAGGAAATTTCTGTAATGTTCAGAGAAAATATTCGTGAAATATTGGTACAATAATCTGAAAATATTGGCGAAATATTCTCGAGACAATAATGTCATCAAAATGTTCGGGGGTAATACCTGATATCAGAGTCGGACTGGGACCATTTGGCCCCATATATCTATTAACTACAAATATTGATAACACGCCATAAGACGCAATGTTATCAGATTGAAGCCAGAAATAGCTATCTTACCTTTTCTCAAACGGGCGCTGGGAAACTATTGCGCATGCCGACTTCTGAGTCACGAAAAATGTCATATATTTTTGAGGTTATGCTTCTTTTGACATTTTCAACCGTTCCATATTGAAAATGGGCTAACATTTTTATAATGTGGATAAATGAAGAATGAGAATTATGTAAGACGGTCAATTAAACTTCGTGTCATTGAAAAAACGATTCATTGATCCATTTGTAACACAATGCCTGTCACCTGCTACTACAGTTTCATCAATCAATTTTCTGCCAAAAGCGGATAAAAACTCACTAAACTTGAAAAAATATGGATTGGGTATGTGACAGTTGTTTGAAAAGCTAAATCTCGTTCCACATCGGCCTCAAAACCACCGAGAGAAATAGTTTGCTGGTAGTGATGTATTTTTTGCCTCCTGAACACGAACTCCAAGTAAAACGCGGCGATCTTAAATTCCTTCAGACATGAATCTAGAAATGTAGATATTTATAAAATGTGTCATATTCTTAGGAATAAAACCCATATGTTGGAAAGATATATGATTCTCATATCTTTGATAATTGTTGCTGCCGAATCATGCACGCTAGAAAGAGATGAAAAAACAAAATCGTGTCTTTGAATAGGAATTTCTGGCGCAAGCGCATTAATTCAACAGCGTCCAATTCGAAGTCGATGCTCATTTTTTTTTGGCATCACATAGGCTATCCTTATTATCCATATTCGTAGTTAATAGATCCTTTCAATTTATGACAATTTTTTAGAATTTCCTGTTTCTTTAATTCAGATATCAACTCTAATTTGATTGGACTATTTTTCAGTTTACCAAGGGTGTATAGGTTGCTGATATCTGACTCATTTAGTTGAATATCCAATAGTTGTTTTAAGTGATCACATATAAAACTCACTGACACTCCTGGTAAGTTTCTTTCAATTCCAAAAAGTATCAAGTTCTTCTTCTTGTCGTTTTTCTCTAATATCTCAATTTTATTTTTGAGCTCTTCGTTTTCTTTCTCCAAAGTTTTTACTTTGGCATGTATAGATTCAATTTTCCATAACACACGAGCTTCACTTGCCTCAATAAAATTTTTCAGTTCATTTTTACTATTTATTATTTCATCAAACAGCTGCTGGACAGTGAGCTCTTGTCCAACGCTATTCATTTTATTTTTACCTATGCGCCGGTACTATAATATTCAGTCCTCTTATCAGTTTTTTTTTTTTTTTTTTTTTTTTTTTTTTTCCTAAGTGGTGTCAGATAAGAATTTTAACTTGGTATTTTAAACTTGAGTTCGCGGCGGATCTTTATAAAATATGATGGTTGACTCACTTTTTGCTGTCCAATATGTACCACTTCACGAATATGTGTTTTGATAATGTTCACATAACTTTTGAAACAATTTAAAAAAAAATACGTGGTATATATCTCGACTTCTTAACTATTTTAACCAGAGCACAAAAAGACACAACCTTACTGTATGAATGTTTGAAACTAGTTGTAGTAGATGGTTTGATATTTCATTTATATTTAATATTTTGTTGAAAACAGCGGATCTTTACTTTAGAATATTATTCTTTTTAATGGAAATATAGTCATATCAAGTGAAAACTGTTATAAGTAATAAAATAAGTGAGTTTTAACCAGATTTTTATTTTACTGAAAAACTTTTACCTGTGAAATTTCAAGGTCCATATTGTACTTTCAATGGACGTCAACTGGGTCCTATTTCCGTATATCCCATGGACGTTCTTTGTGTACGTTCATTGGACATCCTCGGCGTACGTACATACGATGTTATATCCAGTGTATCTGGACATTTAGTGGAAGTATGTATATATTGTTATATTGTAGTTGATTGAATAAAGTCCTATTATTATTATTATTAATTATTATATATGGACGTAACTGGACGTCCAGTGGACGTCCTTGAGATCCATGTTAGACATCCACTGGACATACAATAGACGTACATGTGCTACGTGGGAAAACCTGAGTGTCATCCGCATAAGAATGCTGCTTACATAAGAAGGCATTGGGAAAGTTAGAGATGTAAACTGAAAAAAGTAAATGTCCCAAGATGGAAACTTATGGTACAACTTTGGTAATTTTCAAAAAGCTGGAGACGATTTCATTGAGCTCAACTGCCTGAGATCTCTCACCAAGATAAGACCTATAAGATTATTCATCTGTGATGTTGATGAATAAACTGTTCTAAATGAATTTCACAGGTTCCTCTCATCGATTCTTTTCTTGTTCTCTGATGATCAACAAAATATTGATTCAATCTTCAATAACAGTTTTTCCCAGAATACCTTCCGTGAATTTTCAAAACTACAAAGTGATATTGTTAAAACCTCGAGTGGCTCTTCTCCCTCGACAGTTGATTTAATTGGGTTTCCACCGAAGCAGAAAAATGGACGTCCAGAGAGAATCCCAACACCGGAAAACGATTGCAATTATATTCATTCAATTATTATCTCCGCTTTCTAAAGCTCTTCACGAATTTTCAGCTCTTTCTAATATTCACCACAATGACAAATTGTTTGCATTAAAAATAAGTTTTAGATCAAGCAGCTTGCTCCACTGGCGTAATTGCGGGAAATGTTCGCGGCAGTCGGTGATTATTCGTAAAGCGTAAGCCAGCTAATTTGAAACTACTTTTTTCTTCAATCTTCTGGTTTCCAAAAGGAAATTTCTGTAATGTTCAGAGAAAATATTCGTGAAATATTGGTACAATAATCTGAAAATATTGGCGAAATATTCTCGAGACAATAATGTCATCAAAATGTTCGGGGGTAATACCTGATATCAGAGTCGGACTGGGACCATTTGGCCCCATATATCTATTAACTACAAATATTGATAACACGCCATAAGACGCAATGTTATCAGATTGAAGCCAGAAATAGCTATCTTACCTTTTCTCAAACGGGCGCTGGGAAACTATTGCGCATGCCGACTTCTGAGTCACGAAAAATGTCATATATTTTTGAGGTTATGCTTCTTTTGACATTTTCAACCGTTCCATATTGAAAATGGGCTAACATTTTTATAATGTGGATAAATGAAGAATGAGAATTATGTAAGACGGTCAATTAAACTTCGTGTCATTGAAAAAACGATTCATTGATCCATTTGTAACACAATGCCTGTCACCTGCTACTACAGTTTCATCAATCAATTTTCTGCCAAAAGCGGATAAAAACTCACTAAACTTGAAAAAATATGGATTGGGTATGTGACAGTTGTTTGAAAAGCTAAATCTCGTTCCACATCGGCCTCAAAACCACCGAGAGAAATAGTTTGCTGGTAGTGATGTATTTTTTGCCTCCTGAACACGAACTCCAAGTAAAACGCGGCGATCTTAAATTCCTTCAGACATGAATCTAGAAATGTAGATATTTATAAAATGTGTCATATTCTTAGGAATAAAACCCATATGTTGGAAAGATATATGATTCTCATATCTTTGATAATTGTTGCTGCCGAATCATGCACGCTAGAAAGAGATGAAAAAACAAAATCGTGTCTTTGAATAGGAATTTCTGGCGCAAGCGCATTAATTCAACAGCGTCCAATTCGAAGTCGATGCTCATTTTTTTTTGGCATCACATAGGCTATCCTTATTATCCATATTCGTAGTTAATAGATATATGTTTGGCCCACGTGGCAGTGTACCTATTTGGCCCATCACTTCCCCATTGAAAAAATCTCATTTATAACAAGTTTTGGCACAGCACTTCCCCATTAACAAAATTATTTATAATGAGTTTGGACCTCTATCATTTGCCAACTTTTATTAATAAAACTAAAAAATCATAAAAATAAATTTTTAAATTGAAAAGTAAAATAACAAAATATAAAAGGGGTAATTAAAATAAAACAACAGTAAAAGCTTTTTAGGATTCCAAAAAAAATGTAACTAGTCGTAATATATAATAATAAAAGCGATAAGTAGGAAGTAGGAACAGAAAATAAAATATAGAGAACACCACAACAAAAGTTTGCTTCTAGGGGTTTTGTTATGGTACACAAAAAGTACAGGAACATCAATCTTTCTTCTAATGGTAAAACCTAGCAACTTTTAGGAGTAACTAGAAAATAAAAAAAATTATAAAACTGAAAGTAGAAGTTGAAAAAAAAATCGTGGCATGCAGCTTTGACATCATGGAAAAAATTGTCAAAATTCAATATATTCGGTGAAAGCTTCATGAACATTTCACATATTAAATACAATTCAGAACCTAATAACTCCAGTTACTAAATTTTTACCAAGGGACGGCAGAAATATGTCATATGTCTACACTTAATAGTTTACTTAATTTAAAACTGGAATTGAGAGATACTACTAAATAAGTGTTATATTATGGCTTCAAGAGATTTCAAAAGATTTTGCTACTTGTAGCAAGTTCAGTTATTTCTGTGTTATTTATCATCAATATTTTAAAGCAAATTTCTTTCAATGTTTATTACTAGCAATGATTTCAACAGATCATCGCCTAACGCAGATCTTAATCGAGATTTAATTAATTTTAATTTTGAAAATACCCTCTCAAAGTATAGCGGTGACGACGGAGCGGGGAGCGAGTGGCTGAGCTGAGCAGAGCCAGGCCGGCGATAAATAATATTTTTATTTTTACTTTGAATTAAGGTTCATATAAACCCATGAAAAAATTAACGGCAAGGATAAAAATTCTGAAAAAAATTCGAGTTATTTTGTCATCCAAATTAAATAATATGAGAGGTGTTTTCGAGGAAAAAATAAAAACATAATTAAACATAATATCCAGAGGTTTTTTAAGTTTTCCCAAAAACCATTCATCAGATTCCATTTCAAATATCATGACATATCAATGTCAAGATTATCACGATTTTTTTTAGAATTTTCTACTTAAACAAATTCTGAAAATCTTGTTATCTAATCAAAGACAGTTGAGAAGAATCGCTTTTGCGAGTAATATTTATATAAAATTTAAAATACTGAACATTGAGGAATTATTCATACTATTTTTCAGAAATAAAATCAAACGATTTATATTTTCAATAACGATTTTCAAAACCTCGGACAAAAAACGGTAAATTGCTCCAGTAAGTGATTTCTCTATAGTTCATGAACGAAAAGACAAAAACAGTTCTGCTACTGTCCACAAGGTATTGCACAGAATTATTTTCACTGTCATATTTACTGTACAGCGTTGCCAATAGTTCTAGACAGCGGTAACCGACGTAATTTGTTTAATTTTTTTAAATTGAAAGTTACGTCGATAGGGGTTTGTCAGTTAATCAGTTGGATGTTGGATTGATCCGCCAAAAGCCGTGGAGTCCTTGGACACAATTGAAGAAGTATGTAAGTAATAAGTTTCGTGTTTTGCGATTCAAAATATTAGTTTTGGAAATAAAACAGAACGCAAAACAGAATTGAAAAATAATAATAATAACCATTATAGCGTCTTTATTGTCCATTACAGTTGTTTTTAAATAAATGTAAATAATATACATAAAAAATAACAGCATAATAGGCAGAGTTCCGCTTACAAAGTTGAAAAATATTGAGAAAAATGAATTATAGTGAGTTGTTCATATTAGCTGCTCTTTTTTAATTTTACCAACAATATTGTTGTTCGTGCTAAAAGCAAATCCAATCCAAGCAAGATCAAGGGTGGACTGACTATATCATCTATAACAAACCCATGGGCACTGCAACCCCGAATATCAGAAGAAAAAACGAAATGAATACAATAAATAATATACAGGTGAACCGGAAAAAAGGGCAATACCAAAGATTCCCATGATCTCCTTCCACAGGAAAACCAAAATCTAAGAAAAAGAATAAACCAGCTTTAAAGGAAATGGTCCACACCTTTTAGTGAGGCCCGCGAAGTCTACATTCACAAAAAAAACCGAAGATACTGCAAAACTCAAATATTTCGTAGACCACTGAACAATAAGCCTATACGAAGAGCTGGAAAAAAGAAGAAAATATATATATATATATATATATATATATATATCTTTATTTAGTTGAAAAACTAATTCATTTACAATAGTAAATACAATGTCACCTTATAAATAAAATAAATTTACATGAAAAAATACAAACAGTCTGATTAAAAATTCACACGTATAAATAAAAAGTTACATACAAAAGTCATACATAAAAATATACTAATTTTTCATAAGGTAATCCTTCAATCGTCTTTTGAATGTATTTATCGAACCACTCTCTTTAATTTCTTGTGGGAGGTCATTAAAACAATCTACTCCTTTATAAAATAAAAAATTATGTGTACTTTTCTTTTTATACTTTTCAATTTTTATGTTGTTTTTGTTTCTTGTATTGTACTCGTGTATTTCAGCCACATAAGTTAATTTATTCTGTAGATATACAGGTGAATATCCAATTTTGATTTTGAATATGAAAATTAGTGTTTGGAACTCGAACAGTTTTTTCACTGGTAGCCATTGAAGTGTTTGCAACATATTTGATATTGGTGTTATTCTCGAACATTGTAAAATTATTCGCATAGCACGATTCTGCATCTTTTGTAGTCTGTTTATTTCATTTTGATTGAGAAAAAACAGAATGGTAGAACAATAATTTAAATGTGGAAGGATTATGGAGTTGTATATTAATAATTTAGACCACTGGCTAAGATATGGGGAACATTTTCTTAAATAGTTGATTTTGTAAGCTACTGTTTTAATAACCTGATTAGCATGTTCCTTGAATTTTAATTTACTGTCAATAGTTACACCCAAGTACACGAATTTGTTTACCTTTTCTATATCACTGTCATTCAATCTTAGAAGCAGGTTTTCATTATTATGATCTTTATGTTTCCCTAATAACATCCATTTTGTTTTATTTACGTTCACCTTTAGCAGATTTGCACAGCAATATCTATACACCCTTTCAGGACCAGCGTTCATAGTATCAACACACTCTTGTACATCTTCACTACTAAAGTACAGTAGGGTGTCGTCGGCAAATAAGTGAATTTTACATTCTTCTGCTATGGTTACAATGTCATTTAGATATATGAGGAAAAACAATGGTCCCAAAATAGACCCTTGAGGCACACCTATATTATTTTGCATTTTATCTGAATAAAATTCATCTAATTTTAACCTTTGCTGTCTATTGCTTAGATAATTCATGATCCAGTTTAGTGCTATTCCATCAATACCTACACTTTCAATCTTTCTAATCAGTCTGCATCTATCTACAGTTTCAAATGCCCTTTGAAGGTCAAGAAAAGAAAGAAAGAACCTTGAAAACGTAGATCAAAAACATAACAATAAACTCATAATTCCGAAAAACAATGAAATAAACCACCAAATTACAAACGGTAGAAAAGGTATGGATACAATCGTTACTAGTCCACTTCAAAATGGAAAGAATAATAGAAGAAAGAAGATGGCGTCTCTCCTTTCCTGTCACAACCCCTTTGACAATATAGCTACATAATGCATTGAACCACATTACCACAATTAATACCAGATAATAATTAATAATCCTGTGAGCTATTTCGCAGTACTTCGAATAATGTTGAGATTTGGCACCAATGCACTTGCAGTAAGGTTGACCATTGAATGTTCGGTAGATATTCCAGTAGAAAACTGTAATTCGTTTGAAAATATGAAAGATCGTCGTCACTATGGTAAGAAAAATATATCTTGTCAGTGCCATCTTACAGTTCAGAAACGCGAAATATTTGACTTTATATGAACCTTAACGATTACTATCAACTTGAAGATGATAAGGGATAAGGGTCAATGATCAGTGATTTAGTTGTGTTTGTGTCATTTTGTATTTGGCCCCACATTTTGCTTTTGGCCCCCCACATTTTCTAAGGTTGGCCCCGGCGGCAACTGCCGCCCTGCCGCCCTGCCTGATATTTTTTGTGGTAGTGTTCGAATACTCACTTTCATTGGCAATTCAACGAGAGCTGTTCTGACAAAATCACGAGAGCGTATCTCTAGTGATTTTGTCAGAAGAGATCGAGTTAAATTACCTACATGAAAGTAAGTATGAGAAAACCACCGGAAAAAATATCCTGCTAGATCTGAGCAATATGAATTCATATAATTTGTTGGATATTCGTTGGAAAATATTCAACCAATCAGAATCAATTTGAGTGTTATTCGATAAATGAGGACTGACAACGATTCGACTTCCGGCAGCGGTTGAGGTCAGACGGCGGCCTTGTGTTGGAAGTCAGGTTAATGTGTGTAAAAAACGCCTTCTGAGGTCGTGCATCGACCCAAGATTAAAGTGTTTGTTAAAAATAAAAAAGTGTGAACTAATATGGGATGCAGTATTGCCTAGAGCAAGACAACTACGTCCCACGATACAGCTTCGCTGTCTACGCCGGTTAGAGGCCGGATGGGAACGGATTTCTCGCAGCGTGGCTTGTCCACATGGCGCCGAATGGAAGCCGACGGACAATAATTGAAGAGAGAGAGAGAGGACAGACAACTTTTCCACAGTGCACTAGATAAGTATTTGATTTTGTGATTGAAGAATCACTGACAAAATAATTTGTTCTGTTTTGAACACCCTCTGAAAGCTGCAGTTAGTTAAAGAACTGCCTATATGATGTACTGACTGCTGCATGAAATAGCATGAAATAGCATTCTTGGTGTTGCCCCAAGATGCCTGAATGTATTTTTAGAATGTCTCCAGGTCAAAGTCAAGGAGGGGGGGGCGTTTGAAAACCAGTCAGTTTGTGACCGTTTGCTGGCTTCACATTTCGGTAAATATGGTGCTGAACCTACCTTCTGTCAAGTTTGACCCGCGTACGACGTCAAGGTCCAGAGTTATGCCAAAAAACTTTGGATTCCTTGGTTCGTGTCAAATTAAGTTTCAACTAGTGACTGTAGATGTCATAATTAACTTTCTGTTATATCTGTCTTGCCTTCACGGTATTAATTCTTGAGTGGATTCGTTTTGATTTCGAGAGACCCATAAATCCTTTCTGATGAGTGCGTGAGCACGAAACAGCTGTCAAAGGTTAGAACTCTCGGAATTAAAACGAAATATACTCTATTTTCACTTATACATCGAACCCGGGACTTTCGGCCTCAAAGTTGGACGTGTTTTGTTTGTATTGAATTTCAGCAAGTTCTTGCAACTCGATTGTAGTATCTTAGCCTGATTCATATTCAGATTGTTCGCCTTTTTTTTTCGTTCATAATCGGTTGCATAAATCGATATCTGAGCTCGGAATGGATCCTGGTGGGACACCACCGCTCATAAATAAATATATGAAACCCCATCTACCACATATGGTGATAACTTTTTGTTAGAAGGGTGGACAAATCCAATAAAATTTTTGGGGTAATAGTCCTTGGGCACAAAATAGGTTTAAGATTATTGAAACCTTCAGACATCCTGCATCTCTTTTGTGAATCGAGTAGGGCCACTTTTTTGTTCGTGAAAATATTAGGGGGGAGGGGAGGAAAGGTTTTCTTTTGGAACCCTGTGTTTTAAGTTGGGCGTTCATTGATCAGAATTTTCAGAAAATGTTTTCAAAAAGGTTATCACTTAATTTCAATGATTGTTATCAATCAGTTCTAAAAACAAATTCGCTATTAATCTTCACATGGCTTCACATGACAAAGTTATGAGGCTATAAAATGTAGTCCCTCATAGCTGATTATCACGAATAGAAAAAATGTCGGACTTGATTTACTTATAACTTTTTTGGGTCCGAGGACTGTTAGTGAATCAGAATATGCTGGAAACATAAAAGCAGTGAAAAAGCAAACTGAGTTAGATGAATTATATTGCAAATAGACTATTGAAATTCAGGCGATTTGTTTCTATTTCATAGATATTTCCATACACGAAGCTCCTTCTGAAAAATCATCAGTCATTCCACCATTATCGGTTCCATTGAGACTGACCCGTCGAATTTAGACTTCACATCACTTTGTTGTCACTTTGGAGACATCCCGAACATCTCTTTTTCCGGGCTCGTTTTTCCAATGGATGGCAATGCTTTGGAATTCACTGCCTCAGGAGGTGTTCCCTGAGGCAAACACCCTGCATACATTCAAGAAGAACAACAATTCTCACCTACTTTCCCTTGGCACTCAAGTTGTGCATGGGATGTTTTAGTCGATTATGCTTTTGGAATTTAGTTTTAATCCTGAGAAAGGTATACCAACATACATGAAAAAATAAGTGTATTAGCCATATACTCCATTCATCAGCGGTGAAAAACTATACAACCGTGGAATTTTGAGAATCAATACCGATTTTATTGAAAATTTGGATTTAGGCTATACTGACCCTCTTCTTCAAAATGTACCCTGTGCCGAACCGGGCTTTTTATTTCTCAGGGGTGAAAACTAACCCTTATTGCAAAAAAAAAATTAAAAAATGTTGATTTCAGCGTATATTTTGTTAAAATAAAGTTTAAATTGATTATTTGTAGACTACTTGACATTCTCAAACAAGCTGATAAATAATCAGATAGATGCAACCCCTTCAAATCATCTCCTGAGGGGTAGTAATTTTCAAAGATAATTATAATAATTATTTGAAACGACTGAAAATTGCTTCATTAAATTGGAATTATTGTTAGAATGAAATTGCTATTAGCCAAAATGCTTCAACCCTTACAAATCACCCCCTGGGAATATGAATTATTGAAAAATATTTCTTTTTTAAAGATTTTAAAGATTTTTTGTTTCATAATTAGAAATAATTTTGAACTTATTATATTGAATTGAGAATAATTCAATAATGATTCAAAATAAATTCTTTCAATCCCAATAAAATCTACCCATCAAGACCGAAAATGTTAATTTGACACATATTCGCAACAGAGTCAACGTTATCGTTACTTGTACTGGGCTGGTCCATAGTATCTTTTTATCAACACACTATAATATGATGCCAGAATTATCTCTGGAAGAAGCGCGATGCATTAGTATTATTGTAAAATTTATTTATACATTTAATAACATTAGATTTTTCCTTAAATTCAGTTGGTTTTTCGACGATAACTCCTTAATTTTTTAAGAAAACAACATAAAAGTACTTTTTTTGTGGAGAATTTCAAGGACTTTAACGTCATAATAATTAAAAATGTTTGCATCCATTTTTTTGAAAGGGGGTGAGTTCAATGGGGTTGGAAAAGCCGCAATTAGTGCAAGAATGCAAACGATGAACCGCCACATCTTCTTTAATTTTTATGATTAAAAAATAAATGAAAAATTACTTTTTCAGTAAAAAAATTCCTACAATTAATGTTCGGAATTTTTTTATTTATTATCAATACTTTTTGGTTCATTTAAGAAAATGCACATTTTTTCAAAATTATAAAAATGTCTTTTTCAATTTGAACAATTATTTTTTCTAAACTGAGCATTCCAAACCGGCCAACTCCAAAACAAAAATTTTTTCAGGAGAGCATATTTTCTGTCTCATGTAGGGAAACCGAGATAAGAACTAAAACTCTTTTTGTTCATACAACACTAGGGTAGAAAATTTTGAAGCACCATAAGAGATTCTGGGGGTACGTGCAGGGAGGGGGTAATTCGGAATTTAATTTTAGAGTTGGCCGATTTTGCAAGAAACTAGAGCAAAAACATCCACCAAAATGCGTTAATAATGAGGTTTGAGGCATGAAAAATTATATCCAAAATGTTTTCTGCATCATAATATTACTGAACAATATCCTAACTCTGAACTTAATCCAACAGAAGTAAACTTTGAAAACGGAATCCAACTGAATTAAACTAACAAAAAATAAAGAAAAAAGATATTAGAAACTCTGGATTTCAGACCCTAAATAATATTCAAACATTGAACGAAACCCAACAGAAAAGTAAACTCTGAAAACGGAATACAACTGAATTAAACTTTGACTAACGCTACCTGGCGGATGTGGAGATGGCCGGTTTTGAAAAACTCAGTCGGGTGGATTTGGCCGATTTTGCAGCACACCGAAATATTATAACCCACAAAACGCAAGGATTTGGCCCGGTTTGTTATTATTTCTTGTTGTCAGTAGGTGGAAATGGTAGTAAAGGACTTAGAAAAATAAAAACACGATTTTACGAAAAATGAAGAGTTGGCCGGTTTTGCAACCAGACGACACATTTCAATTATAACTGAATAAAGTTGATTGCAGGTGAGAAGCCAATAATTTCTATTAGGGTTGTAATGAGGAGGGTTTAAATGTTACATTATAAAAAAAAAACAGGTAGTGATTTTATTTCGGTCATAAGTCAGTCAATTCTTACGCAAAAGACTTCAATCATTTGGAAGGTTTCCTAATGTATTTTGAAAAATGTCTCTTGAGTTTTCCCTAGAAATTCTACCATCATATTCGAGTTATTTGAGATTGAAGGTTCTCAATTTCTGGGTTCTTCGAAAATAACCATCGTTCAAAGAGCAATAGCTCCGTAGTTAGTAGGTTTATGTAGGTCTTCCAGACACGACTCTCTTTTTTTCAGCTACAATTTTGTTTGAAATAACTTTTTTTATAATTTTTTTTTATTATTCAGGAAAAACGGTTAAAAAACGTGTTTTTTTTCAATGAAAAATGCAGTTTGAGTCGGAAAGTATCAACTTAACAAAAACACTTTATAAAACAAAACTTTCCAAAAATTGATCAATCTATAGACCTCCGTGGCTTTTTCAATTGAAAAAATGTTCATCTCCTAGATGGGGTTGTATTCACCCCCACGGCAAAAGCTCGCTTCGGCGTATAGTAGATAATGATAAAAGTTATAAATACTACCTAAATCCAAATTTTCAAGGAAATCGACATTGATTCTCAAAATTCCACGAGAAAGTGGCTGTTGACTGGAATAACAATTGTATAATTTAACTTTAAAATAAGAGTAGAAACATATAATGTACTTAATAAGAAAAGTAAACTGTAATACTTGATTTATTTTTATTCTGTAAACATTTTCGTGGGATCCAGATATTGTTTCAGAGTGTTCTTTGAAGTATTTGAAGCATTTTTGTCTAGGATATTTGCATGGAGAAGCCTGATTCTTAGATTTTTTTTGATGATCTAGCTTTGTGGTTCTTTAGTTTTTAGCCTCCTGAATAAGAAACGTATATCGCCAGATGGCAGTGCGTTTTCTCCCGAAGGAATAAATACAAACTCCGCCTCACTTCTAACTTGGCGATTCTCGAAAGATACATTATTCGGTGCTCCAAGATGGATTTGGTTTATTTTGTGAATTATGGTCGTATTCTGCTCAAAATTACTATTTTGGTGTAAATGAATGCATTTATTTGAATTGATTCGAAAATATAAAATCTGATGTGGAATCATAAATAAAAAATTTAAAAATCAGTTATCAGATTTTGACTTTCAAGTTAGCTATTAAAAATAGTTATCCATAAGATCTGATCGCAATTTTCTTGAAAACTATTTTCTCGATTGGAATGTAATTTTTTGCAGGAAAGGTACATAGTTTAGGTACATGTCTTATTCCATATAAAGGGTGAAACAATATAAGACTCCATCACCCGTGAAACATTCAATTCAACCGATATGAATCAATACAACTGTTAAAAATAAATTAGGTAAACAATGTTTTAGCTAGATGTTTTACTCTAAGTACCTGAATATTGAAAAAAATTTGATATTTCTTTCTTTTTTCACATTTCTTTCTCTACCTTCAACAACATTAAAAGCATTTATCCCTAATTCTCATTCCTCTACTTTGGAAGCATTATTGATTCCCAGACACAAATGTCTTTATCTTTTTACATCGAAAATTATTTCACGTACTGATCGACAAGCGTAGAGGAAAGTAGCCTAATATGGGGTTAGTGCCTAATATGGGGTAGTTCAATTTTAAGAAAGTACGTGTTCCGACATCTATTGTGAATATTAAAAACTAACCACCCACCTTCTAGACAGCGCCCATTCACGTTTTGGAGCAAAGACGTGTTCCGTTTCGACGATTTAGGTTTGGTAAAGTTTCTGGTGACTGTTGCATTATAGATATTTAAGGTAACGTAAAATTAAGTTTTTAAAAATTTAATAATATCATTCAATATAGAATTTGGCGTATTTTATGGAAATGGTTTTGGTTTTTAAAGAAAATATTACAGTTTTTTCAAACACATTCCCCTTCCAAAAATCTAATGGGCTCGTAATATGGGGTACCTATCAATTCCTAATTTGGGGTACCCCATATTAGGAGACTGTACTTTTCCGTTTAAAACCAAAGTATTTTCTTTCAGATGCCTAAAAAACGGAAAGTTTGGAACAAGGAACAAATGATTTCAGCAATTTTAGCTGTTCGGCAAACAGAAATGGGCTACATGAAGAGTGCGCAGACCCACGGTGTACCTCAAACGACCTTAGAAAGGTACGTAAAGATGGACGGAACGCCTGAAGACATCGTGAATTCTTCTTTAGGACGAAAGATAGTCTTTCCACAAGAAATGGAGTCAATGCTCGCAAATCACTGCTTAGAAATGGAAATAATTTTTTTTGGAATTACTCGAAAAGACGTGTGCAGATTGGCATACAGCTTATGCAAGGCTAATAAGATAAAAAATCCATTCAGCGTAGCAAAAGAAAGTGCTGGGAAGAAATGGTTTTTGGAATTTATTGCAAGGCATAAAGAATTGTCATTGAGAACGCCCCAAGTAATATCATATGCGCGCATTAAATCATTTACCAGAGAAAATGTTGCAGCATTTTTTGATTTGTGTGATCCACTTCTCGAAAAAATAAATCAAAATCCAGCCAGGATCTTCAACTGTGATGAAACTGGCCTAACCATAGTCCAATACAAGCATATTAAAGTTTTGGGTAAAAAGGGAAAAAAACAAATTGGTGCAATTACGTCAGCCGAGCGCGGATCTTTGATGACCACAGTTATGTGCCAATATATACCGCCCCTTATAATTTTCCCACGTAAAAATATGAAAATGGAGCTTATGAATGGCACCCCACCCGGGTCACAATATGCATGTCACATATCTGGTTGGATCCAACAAGATATATTTGTACAATGGCTTCGCCGTTTTATCAATATAACTAAGCCCAGCGTTGATGATCCAGTGGTGTTAATCCTCGATGGTCATTACTCTCACACGAAAAATTTGGAAGTCAAAACTGTGGCGCGGGAAAACCATGTTAACATAATATGCCTTCCACCCCATTCGACACATCGGATGCAACCTTTGGACGTAGCTTTCATGTCACCATTCAAAACCTTTTACGCGCAAGAGATCACAAATTGGCTTAGGATTAACCCAGGACGTATTGTATCAGGCTATCAGGTGGGAGAACTTTTTGGGAAAGCCTATATAAGAGCGGCCACTATGGATACAGCTATAAACGCGTTTAGAAAAACTGGAATGTTTCATCCTGATAGAAACGTATTCAAAGAATATGATTTTGTGGCAGAAATGCAACAAGCAATTAATGAAAAAAGAGTAGAAACAGAAACAGTAGATGAAGAAAAAGTAGAGAAAGACACAGTAGAGGAAGACACAGTAGAGGAAGAACAATTCAATAACAACGAGCCAAAAGAAAAAACTCCTGAAAGACAAGTTACTCCTCCAAGACAGCAAACCGCTGAGAGACAGGTTACCCCTGAGAAACAGATGACCCCTGCAAACTTGATGCCTGTTCCAACTGCTTCAAAAATTATTTAAAAAAAAAGAGTTCGAAATGTGGAAAAGCTGCCGTTATAACTAGCATTCCATACAAATAGGAATTAGAGGCCAGCATTGAAAAAAGAAATTTACCTTCAACTTCGGGCGTCAAAATAAAGATTAATGATTCAAAACCAAGTCAGCAGAAAAAAATTAGACCTACCCAAAAGAAAAAGAAACAGTCAGTTGCTAAAGAAAAAGCAAACAAACGCAAGTTGGTATCCTGGAGTTCTTCCTCAGATTCGGCCCTTGAACCGGATTATCAAGATTCAGATGACCAGCAGGTAGAAAACTTTGAAGAAGATGCCGTTTGTATTTTTTGCGAAAATCCGTACTCCGAAGATGTCAGAGGCGAAGAATGGGTATTGTGTCAAAGGTGCTTCAAATGGGCTCATGTTGAATGTGCTGGTTGTGAAATAAATCGGTATATTTGTGACTTTTGCATTTCTTAATAATTTGTTCTATGTTCTTCCTAGATGAGATTTTTTTTTATGTTTATGAGGGACGAAACTTTTTGTTAGATATCTTTTTTGCATGATATACTTTTTGCATTTCCATAAATAAATTTATCAAAAAAAAAAAAAAAAATTACTCATTTTCAAGTTTTACATATTAAATTGGGTACCCCATAATGCGAACATAGTGTACCCCATATTAGGATATCATATGCCCCTAATATGGGGTAGTGCAATTTTTTTTAATTCTGCATATTTTCATCTGCTTCTTTTTAAAAAAAAATTTTCTTCTTTTAAATGCTTAGATAGTATATCCAACGAAACATGAAATATGGAAATAATGCTTAAAACTACCTCCGTTTTTTTATTAAGTATGGTGTTTTGAAAAAAACTACCCCATATTAGGAGACTTTCCTCTAAGGATGCCTCTGAGAATTGGTTGCGCAGTAGACAAAACCCTGGAGTGGGGCAGGAGCTCAATCGCTATGCCTTATTAAATAGTAGTCGATCTTTGTCGCACATCTACTCACGCTTTCTATCGTTTGCGCATCTCAGAGGCATCCGTACGCTTGTCGATCTGTATATACAACTAAATCGCAATATTTTCTTCTGATTAAGTATATTGTTTTCCTTGAATTTGATAAAAATAATTGTGATCCTCTTCAACATAGAATCATTAATGAAAATACAAAAACGGAGTGAATAAATTCGAATGATAACGATTCTCGATATAAATGCCGCCAAAGAAACAAACAAAGCCGTAACAATCACCTGGTATCAAGTCAATATCTATGTTTCGTTTATTTATCTTGCTACGCTGCCCCATTGCAACATTCCGCTGTAGCTTTTCAACTTCAAAGGAACATCAGAAACGCCGCGCCGCCCAAATAAACCGTTGAATTGGAAACCAATGTCGAACGGAGTTGCCGATATGGGAGTCACAAGAACAAGTTATTCAGTAATATGCGTAAAAATATGCCACTAACTCCGAAATTCTCGCTTAATAGCCCTGACGAAGTGGAGAGTGTATTTCCTGATGAATATAAATAAAAAAATGTTTTTAAGACAAGGTTGTATTCAAATGCACGAATATTTTCTTCAGATCAATCGTGAAGTATGTCACGTTGAATTATATAGTTTTGAAAAACTCATCTCCTATTCCAAACACTCCTAGAAACAAATTTGGAATAGAATCAGACCTTAAATCTCGAGGCCGCCATCTTGAATTTTTTTATTTTGACAGTAAAAGTCAAAATCACCGATCCAATGAACCCCTACATTCTTATTTTGAACGGAATCGGACAATAATTATTCGTCCACCATTTTGTAGCTGTCATTTCGAATTATTAAACATTGACAAAAAAAATCATGGTGTCCGACCACAAAAATCCCTATACCTATATCAACAAAATAGAATCAGACCAAGAATCATGAATCAGAAAAAAATATGACATCACGAACCCAAAAGCTTCTATATACCAATTTTGAATGGAATCGTATCAGAAATCACGAAACTCGTCCAACATTCTGGAGCCGCCACTTGGTTTTTCCTAATATAAAAAAAAAATGTTATAGAGTGATGAACACATGTTGTTGAAAAAAGCTATCAATTGTAAAAGTTAAAATATTCCATAGTTTCGATCGACCCGAATGAATTTTCTTTTCTCCCATTCCCGATCCGACCCTGTGCCAGATGTCATACTGGCTATATGATACTCTCTCTTTTCCTCATCAGTAGTGTGGGAGGAGCAACCTGAGGGGCGTGTCATTTAAAAGAAATTCAGTTCCATCTCTGAATCCAGAATTGTAAGTAATAATTAGTTTTAACTGGTCGACGGCTGAACCAAACCTTTATTAGTTGATATTTCTCATTTCAAATGGAATAAAGCAAGGAAGCCCATTTCGCGAAAACAACACATTTTTGTAAAATCATTCACATAAAAAAGGAAATATCTAGGAGAAAAATAAGAAAGTCGTTTAACTGGGTGAATGATAGACTTCAATACTGAAATGAAACAACACCAAAATATTCGTTCGTTTTGATGGTGGAACTGAACGAAAATGCCCAAAACTAGGGGGAAATATCCATTTCATTCAGTTATAACTCGAGGAATATTTTTTTCATTATTTTTATCTGTATACAATCATACAACCCTTCACCACTCAGAAAAAAATATCGTTTTTGACTCCCCTTTTTTCAGAGATGAAGACCCTCAAGTACCATGTTTTCAGTTGTAAGCACGAATCAAAAATTAAACTGATGACATGTAGGTAATTTATATTCTTCGAAGAGTTTTTCTGTAGAACATCTGTAATTTTTCCCAATAGTATTTTAATTGGCCATTTTTGTGTCACATCCAGTTTCACCCGTTAATTATTGTTCTCAACACCTCCCCATACTATAATTCCGTAATTTATATGAGTTTGTACCAATCTCGTATAAAGGGTTATTTGAAATCCAAAATTACGTCAACGTTGTTACCAGTAATCCTTTCAACGACTTTTATTTAAAGATCCTTTCATTCTTGCCAACCAATAATGAATTGGCGAAAGTTATTTCTTGCCAGTTAGCTACTTAGTTCTCCTGGTGGATGGAGCAAACACTTGAATTCAAACAAACCCAAGTGCAAGGTCCATACTAGAAGTGAAACGTGCTTATGAAACATTCATAGAGTTTATAATTGAGAGTACAAACTGGTTCGATACTGGTAATATCGGGAAAATTCCAACATCCTAAGCAGATTCGGAGAATGTTGACCTAATCGATAACCTCAAATTAGATACCGAAATAATCTAGCTCTATGAAATATATACTCCTTTGATCAATCTTATTGAAACTGTAAACGGTGGAATGGCCAGAGGTTTTTTTAGAACAGCAGTTATGAAAATATCTATAAATAATTTGATAATAATATAACTTCATTCACAAACAATGTGTAGAAAATTAAGAAAATGGCCACAAGTTGGTAGGGAAAATATTTATTTTTGTATCTACCTTGGCTTAATGTTAGATTACACCTTGAAGTTCTCTCCACATGTTTCTCGAATCTTGAAAAGAGGCCTCAGGAACCTGAAATCAATTCTCTTGCATAAGACTCACCACTGAAACAAGAAGGCGGCAACATGTGTCGCAGCATTTGAATAGACTAGGTTTGTTGAGTATGGAGACCAGAATAGTAATTCATGCATGCGTTCTATTTCATAAAATTATTGTATAGTCTAGTCTATTTTGGTGAATGTCTCTTCATGGGCACCGAAAATTATGATCCATGGCTCATTCCATTCGGAATGACCTCTAGAAACTTTTTGAAAAATTTGAAGGTGCGCTGGCAAAAATTGCAAAAGTTGTAAACAATTTAGTGAAAAAAGGAAGGGGTTTGATTTTTTGCAAATATCTCGGAAACTATTGAAGATATCCAAAATTTGATAATAGATCTCAAAAGGGGAGGAAATTCACTGAAAAAGTCCTACTTTTCGGAACTCTACCATCAATATTTAGAATTTTAATTCAGAGGCGAAAATAGCGCTAAAAGCTGGTGATGCGAGTCCCGCGTGCGCTGACTGATACGGACCCCCTTGAACAATAAAAATAATGTTGAACCATTAAATTTCAATATTAAGAAATAAAAAAATTCACTTACCTTTTAGACACTTGAATAAACGAAAATCCATAGAAAAAATTTTTTTCCCGTATTTATTTAACTACATATGCTTTTGTTAATCTACTAGTTTATACAATTTTCCAATTAACATAAAAACCCTGATAATTGATAAACTATAACCCTCAAATTTGTTTCACTTCTTGGAGCTATTCTTTAAAGGCTTTTAAAAAGATCTCCATTGGAAAAATTTAAAAATGCTCATTTTCCACTTTGTTATTAACAATATAAGAGACTAAAAGATGAAAAATACAAATAAAGCTTTATTTTTTCTTAATATTCTTATTTGTTCGTATTTTAATTATTTGAAGTTATATAAAAATTATTTTTTTCAATTTCTCACTCTAATCGTTTGAATAATTTTTATAGACAGATGCATTGTTCATAAGATATTTGAATTTTTATTTTCGGAATTTCAATCAGCAATAAATATTATGATCTTTAAGAACCAAATCATTTCTTGAAAAAAATGTTTTTGCCTAAAAACGCATTTTTTGAATAACTATTTTTTTGCTACCAAATATTAATATGGAGGAATTTTTTTTTATCATAATATCCTTTGTTTTTGTATTTTCTTTGTTTATTTAATGAACAATTTGTTATAAACAAATGAATTTTCACGATACAATTTTTTTTTAAATACTGCAAAAAAGTTACAAAATCAACCACATGTCATTTGTTGTGTAAAAAAAATTAATATTAATATTTGGTAGCAAAAAAAATAGTTGATCAACAAATGCGTTTTTAAGCAATAAAGTATTTTTTTAAGATACGATTTTGTTTGTTCTTGTATATCATAATATTCATTGTTGATTAAAATACCAAAAACAAAAATTCAAATATCTCATAGACAATGCAATTGTTTATGACAATTATCAGAGTAAGAAATTAAAAAAAAAATATATTTTTTGTAACTTTAAATGATTGAAATACGTACAAATTGAAAAAAAAATGTCATAGCTTTATTTGCATATTTCATTTTTTAGTCTCCTACATTGTTAATACCAAAGTTGAAAATCAACATTCTTTTATTTTCCCAATGGGGATCTTTCTTGAAGCCTCTCAAGAATAGCTCCAAAAAGTGAAAAAAATAAGAGGTCATCAGTATAACAATTATCATGGTTTGTATGAACATTTGAAACTTGGAAAAACTAGTTAATTAACAAAAGCATAGGTATGTCATAAAATAATTACGGGAAACATTTTTTTCCATGGATTTTCGTTTATTCCAGTATTTAAAAAATAAGAAAATTTTTTTTATTTCTTAATATTGGTATTTAATGTGATAAAATTATTTTTATTGTTCAACGGTCCGTATCAGTCAGCGCACGCCCGCTTCTGGCGCCATTTTCACCTGAGATTAAAAAACAAACTAACTACACCAGCTCATAGGACATCAGCTTATCCAGGCTCTATTTTATACAATATCTCACGGCTTTTCAACCGATTACCCAATGATCTGAAAGCACTATCCCCAAAAAAATTCAAAGAAAAATTATTTGATCACCTCCATAATGCTCTGTCGAATTTAGTTTTCTAGTAGTTATCTAGCAGTTAAGCTATTGTATTCTCACCATAGTGACTGAACTTTGTAATTATTGTCTCTGTTTTCTGTGTAAATCAACAGATTTGTTTATATTTTACAGTATTTCTTTACAAACATTTTCAACCATATTTCTTATTTTGTGAAAAAATATCTTCATTTATAACTTTTTAATAATTGACTCCGATTGATCATACTTTTTTGGGAGTTTGTTGAAACATATCTAAATTAAACTTTTCATTTGTAAAGTGAGATAAAAAAATCTATGTTTTTATACCACTTCTTTAGTTACCAACGTTACTGCAGTTGCGCCCTGTATTAACATTATAAAACGAATACTATAAACTGAGTTTAAAAACTCAGTTTCATTTGTCTTTATAGCCTACCTCACAAAATTGATGAAAGTTTCATAGCCGGACTAGTAAGAATTTAATGTGAGATTTGTACCGTAAACAGTCGTAAACTTTGGTTAGATACGTAAAAAGTTTTATGATGTTTTGAATTATGACCTTGGTATCATTTTGAATTGAAAAAATCCACTTATAGTCCAGTTCCCAGAGACCAAAAAAGGGGTTCATCTTACAAAAGGTGGGGTAGCAGATTTTATTTTTTTATTTCGTTTCAACGAGTATAAAGAATAAAATATAAAAAATGTGATTAAAT
The DNA here is from genome assembly GCA_944452925.2 of Chrysolina oricalcia. NCBI lineage: Eukaryota > Metazoa > Arthropoda > Insecta > Coleoptera > Chrysomelidae > Chrysolina > Chrysolina oricalcia. The sequence goes on from OX101822.2 coordinate 55,993,322, forward strand.
CTGGGCCCGGCACAACTTTTGGTAGCCGAAAAACCTCGAAGTTTTCGGACATTTTTCGTTTTTTTCGCAATATGTCAAAAAAGAGTGGTTTTAGCGAAAAACAGTTCCGATACAAAGTTGTAGAACATTAAATTGCCTACAAATATTCCTTCTACGACTAATAAGAAGCGAGCTACAGCATCTCAAAGATGGACCATTTTTCAATGCAATGTGAGAAAAACACTTCAACCTATTCGCCGAGCTTTCGCATTGTTTTAAAACTTCATCAGAGCCTAAAGTCAATACAGTGAAACAAAACTATGTTGCTTAGCAGAAAATTCGAAATGGGCGTTATTATTATGAAAATGAAGTAGAATGATTTATAACTTTTCTGTGAGCCCCCCCATCACAAAATTAATTACCAACTAAAGGAATAAAGGAGACAAGAGTACACATACATGTGTATGGAAAAAACTTGTATTAAACAAGTGAAGTATTTCATTACAATAAAAACATTGAAAAATTGACCAATGAAAAGAGAAGTTAACCTTTCACTTCACTTCCTTCTTAGGCGTTTCGACGGTCCTGGTTCCTCACGAACAGGTGCCATGATGGGTGGGTCCTCGTAGACCTCATCCATGGTTGATGAGGTGAATATATCTTCCTCTTCCTCACCATCTGTGTCCAGTTCGGAGGAGTACAGTGGGACATTGTCGCAGTCGGTGCCTCTGCATCTCTTGCAGATGCTGGAGCATTTCAACCCGGCTTTGACGCACGAGCAGGCTCGCTGACATCCAGATCTGCAAGTGCATGAGACACTTTCAAGTAGGCTTTTGGGTGCTGGGTCCTTCGTTGCATGCTGTGGCATCAGGCCCTGTAAACTGCTCGTCCACCCATAATGTTTGGGGTTCAAGTGTGTGGCACCCAGCCAAACTTGAATTTGTTAAAACGATCTTAGTGAGTGTAGAGCAGCAGCATCAGAAGTGGGTGGCAACCGAGCAAGATTAACTTAACCTGCAGACAAGTACGTTTAAAGAAGATCGTATCGCATGTCGTCCAAGGTTGCGAGTCCACTGAACGTCCCCTGTTGGTACAATGCTTTGAACACAAGCTCTCCAGCTTCAATAATCGCTCCATTTGTGCTCTGCTCATCCAAGAACACATCCAACGCATGCTTCATTTTTCCGGAAGATTTTTCCAGAACACTGCACAGCTTCACTTTTCCATGGCTAAATATATCAGATGTAACGCCACACCTGCTGAAAACATGGCTGATGAGGATGTATTGTGGATTGAATTTGTATGATGTTGTTGGGTAGCATCCATCATTTGTACCACATCTCCCAGGCTTCATGGAGAATAAATTCTTGTACTGCTGCCCATGCCCTGTCATGAGCACAAGGAGATTAACATCCTCCCCAACCAGCACCACATCATCACATTTCTGGGCCTTGGCTATGGCGGTTTCCACTATGAGTCTGTCAGCATCCTCATGTGCCTGACTGACTTGAATTCCACAATCCTCGAACTCTGTTTTGAATAGCTCAAATAACCTGATCTTGTTATTGGCGTTCGACAGAAACTTGTTTTGAGCAAATGCGTTGATTGTGGTTTTGTCAAAGATCACATCAGGAGAAGTGTGGATCTGTGTCCGGCGTAATCTTTCAGCGCTCTATGTGCCAGACTCTGCGGGGTACCCATCAAAAATAACTGCTACCTCGGATCCGTAATGCCTTGTCAGAAATTTAGCAGTAACTTTGTGATATGGCACTGAAGGAGGCGTTTTTCTGCCAAACCACTTTATGGAGTAGGTAGCGGGATCCCTGCCAGCCGGTGAGAGAGGCTAGCGTCCCTTCCCACTCTACACTCGTCACATCGCCCTACAAACTGTCTGGAGAACCTTATCGGACCACATTATAATTCGAAAATACAACCAAAGAATGCATGGGCCGCAATAACTCACACAAAAGAAGGCGTTTCTTGTTTTTTTTTACCATTTTGAGAAAAATGGTCCATCTTTGAGATGCTGTAGAAGGAAAAGTTATTTATAAAATTTGTAGGAAATTTAATGCTCTACAACTTTGTATGGAAATTGTTTTTCGCTAGAATCACTCCTTTTCGACATATTGTAAAAAACCGAAAAATGTCCGAAAACTTCGCGGTTTTTCGGCTACCAAAAGTTGTGCCGAGCCCTGATTCAGTCACATTTTTTATATTGTACTCTTTATACTCATTAAAACAAAATAAAAAAATTAAATCTTCTACCCCACCTTTTGTAAGATGAAATCCTCTGGGAACTGGACTATTAAATAAATGTCTATTCTAAGCTTGAAGATATGTCAACTTTGCATCAAGCATAACAGAAATGTTGCCATAACATAAATGCCACACTTTTTTGAAAAAATCGTTCATTTAAATGCACTATATGACGAAGAAAATAAATTTTAAAGTGAATTAAACCCATAATTTTTTTACAATGTAAAATTTTGAATGATATTAAAGCTAGTCAAAATTTCTAAGCGTTCTCTATCTAGCTTTCGATGGGGGAAGAGGAGTAAATATTTTTGTAACCGTTTTATTCAATGGTCAGATAATTTTCATTATTTTTGCGGATTTTTTCGATTTCTATTTCGCGAGTTTTCCGATTTTTTGTCGTGGCAGTAAAGGGGGTCCCCTGATCGAATCTTTCCATCATTATTTTCCATGTCCGAGACTGTTGAAACATTTTCCGAATTCATTTGCGTTCTCTATCTAGCTTTCGAGGGAGGGGGTACAGGGCGGTGAAATTTTTTGAAACCGTAATATTCGATGGTAGATATTTTTCACTATTTTTTCGGATTTTTCTGATTTCACTTTCGCGAGTTTACCAACTTCTTTCAAAAAAAAGGTTGGGTTATCCCCCTACCTAATTTGTTTTTTCGCTGTAATTTTTGAGATTCAAATCCGTCAAGAAAACTTTCGGAGGGCAAGGGGGCAGGCAGGGAGGCTGGTGGGGGGGGGCAGAGGGGCAGGGGGCAATTTCTTCGACATTAATGTATTGTTATCTGAATCCACATGTAAAATTTCCATTCCATAGGGTAAGAGGTACTGGTTCTAATTCAGCTTTGTACCCATCTAACAAACACACACACAGAGCAAGTTAAATAAAAGCTTTCAGTAATGGCAAAAAGAGAAAGTTGCGATAGAACGTTGAAATTCGGAACAAAGGTGTGAAATCAAACTATAGAAACAATTGAACTTTTTATGTTTTGAAATAAGAATGAATAAGCCTATTTTCAGCGATTATTCTGATTGAAATATTACTTTTGATAAGTAGCGAAAGTCTTGTTACTACTTCCAAGTAGGTAATACTCCCGTCGAATTTCAAAATAAAAAATTAATGAAAGTTTTTTCCATGTGATGCCAACTTTTTGAAGAACCCTGTATATTGAGGAAATTCAGGATGTGGTCATTAAAAACGCAGAAGAAACTACTTCTTCCAATGACTTCTGTCAAACTTCGATAATGACAGTTACTGACAACTGGTCATGATATTTTTGGTCTGATTCGAAGCAAAAACAAATGCTCAATCAATCAAGTTCATTTCCATGCTAGTATGATATTAAAAAAAAATCCCATATGTTGCCGACTTTAAGAGGCCTTGAGCTAGATAATATTTGGGACGGTTGTTTTAGTAAAAGAGTTAATAACTACAAAATCGGTTCGTCGTATCGATTTTAAAAAAGGACAGGCTTCTAGAGGACGTTCGATTCCATGTACCTACCTCTGCGGCAGCACTTCACGATGCTTCTCACAGATAATAGAGGTATCTGCAATGGTATTCCTCTTCCATTCAAATTTGCAGCAATCTTTATCGAATCGAAATGATTTTGGCATCAAAAGAAATGTAACACGATGATCTATGTAGGTGCTGTAATGTTTTATTGAAATTATTTGTTCATCTACCCAAAAAATTGCTTCAAAATAACTGCATTTTTGGGACATTTTTTATATTTTTTTATGTGAAAAAATTGATTGAAATTTCAATTTCCATTACAGCACGTACCTAGAATCGAACGTTCTCTACAATCCTGTCCTTGCTTGAAATCGATACGGCGACGACCCGTTTTTGAGTTATCAATTGACTTTTTCTAACCTAAAAATTGCCCCAAATATGATCGCGCTCTTGGTCTCTTAATAGTGTCAAGTGTATTTCAAACAGAATGGAAGTGTAAATAAACGTTTTACCAACAATAAAACTCACAATAATTTTTATTTCCAAAAGAAATTATCATTTCTAAATATTTTTTATTTACTTCTTTTTCCTTCTTATATTCAAAGGGCCTTTGTCCGATTATAAATGTTTATATGGGGAAATATTTAATCCGTTAAAATAGTTTCAGAAGTTGGAATTCCATAGTTAGATTTCTGGTAGTCGGATTACCCACGATGAAAAATCTTGCCACCAGCTATTAGTTTTATGACCACCTGCACCAGCAGCACCACCTTTCATCACGACGCGTTCAGGACGTCGCGTTAATTATTCCGAGTGCTGTCAAGCAGGATGTAATTCATTTATTTTTATTGTAATACAATTCTTTCATTTTGCTGATTACATAGAATAACCTCAAGATGAAATAATTTGCAGTACTAGCAACTCATATTTTATTCTGCGCAAAATTCGCAGATTTTCATTTTCATTGCCAATTCATTCTACGCACTCCGGTCGTCGTATTCGAATCACTGAACCCTACCCAGGCCGACTTCAATTGAATCATTTTGCAATACTAGTACCTTATTTTTATTCATCGAAAAATTCGCAGATTTTAATTTTTTATTGCCAATTAATTATTCGCACTCCGGTCTTCGTGTTCGACTCACTGAACCCTACCAGGCAGGCTCCAATTGAATTATTTGCAATAAATTATTTTTTTATTCTGCGCAAGATCTGCAGATTTAGTGAATATGCTTAGTCAATAATGATATTCAGATTTGTTCAAGTTTTTTTTTAGGTTTAATTTTTTTTGTATCCACTTTTAGTTTTATACCGTTCACCACTAGCAAGGGGGTACTGTAGGGGTTTTACCAACAATAAAACTCACAATAATGTTTATTTCCAAAGAAAATAATCATTACCAAATATTTCCTATTTACTTCTATTTCCTTCTCAAATTCAAAGGGCCTTTGTCCGATTATAAATGTTTCTATGGGGAAATATTTTATCCGTTAAAATAGTTTCTCAACTTGGAATTCCATAGCTAGATTTCTGGTAACCGGATTACCCACGATGAAAAATCTTGCCACCAGCAATTAGTTTTATGACCACCTGCACCAGCAGCACCACCTTTCATCACGACGCGTTCAGGACGTCGCGTTAATTATTCCAAGTGCTGTCAAGCAGGATGTAATTCATTTATTTTTATTGCAATACAATTCTTTCATTTTGCTGATTACATAGAATAACCTCAAGATGAAATAATTTGCAGTACTAGCAACTCATATTTTATTCTGCGCAAAATTCGCAGATTTTCATTTTCATTGCCAATTCATTCTACGCACTCCGGTCGTCGTATTCGACTCACTGAACCCTACCAGGGGGTTTATTCTCGAGTTCATGCGAAATCATTTTCAAACGTTTGAAGTAACATAGAGCGATACAAACACTGCGCATTGGAAAGAGATACAACATTGAATTCGTATACGTTGAAACTCGAGAATAGACCCCCAGGCCGACTTCAATTGAATCATTTTGCAATACTAGTACCTTATTTTTATTTATCGCAAAATTCCCAGATTTTAATTTTTTATTGCCGATTAATTATTCGCACTCCGGTCTTCGTGTTCGACTTACTGAACCCTACCAGGCAGGCTCCAATTGAATTATTTGCAATAAATTATTTTTTTATTCTCCGCAAGATTTGCAGATTTAGTGAATATGCTTAGTCAATAATGATATTCAGATTTGTTCAAGTTTTTTTTTAGTTTTAATTTTTTTTGTATCCACTTTTAGTTTTATACCGTTCACCACTAGCAAGGGGGTACTGTAGGGGTTTTACCAACAATAAAACTCACAATAATGTTTATTTCCAAAGAAAATAATCATTTCCAAATATTTCCTATTTACTTCTTTTTCCTTCTCAAATTCAAAGGGCCTTTGTCCGATTATAAATGTTTCTATGGGAAAATATTTTATCCGTTAAAATAGTTTCTAAACTTGGAATTCCACTGTTAGATTTCTGGTAATCTGATTACCTACGATGCGAAATCATGCCACTATCTATTAGTTTTATGACTACCCCGTAAGCAGGAGAATTTGGAGATTTGGGATGACGCAGGCTGGGTTTTTTCATTATTTCTGGCCTGCAATGAAAACAGGGGAGTTGGAAAGGTGAGAGAAAACGGGAGTGAGTTAGTTTTCAGTTCTCAAGCCGCGATATTTTCCGTTTTTCGAGCTCCTCGACTAGCATTCATCTGGTCAAGCTTGATAGTCACTCTGTAACAACTGTATATACGTTTGATTGTTAAGTGCTTTGTATTATCTAACATGTGTAAATATATGGTTATGGTTACTTATTAGCTGCTGTGTCCGTTATTTCATTACAACAACTCACACGTCACCCTGTACTCCGAGAGAAGAAAATTTGTTTATGTTTGACCTTTATCATTCAATAAGAACTCCACTGATGAACACATTTCAAAAGACCACCAAATGAAGGACTCAATATAGCAATGGTCTTCGAGACTACAACAAAACAATATACATTTTCTACCCAGGATAATTTACCATTATTCTCCTTGATCATTAGATTAACCGTAGGGAGAATTCACGGATACTCACGGTTCGTGACCCTTTCTTAATTGATCGTTCAAGTAGAACATAGGGGGCGGAGCCGAATGATGTAGAGAAGACGTTTGGATAGCTGAGAGCGCGTAATAGTTTTAATTCATAATAAATGGGCCTGCGGTGACGGGGACTTATTATGAACGAGTTGTTCCAGTGGAAATACACCGAACTCCGAGTTAAACACAATAATAAATATGCAAGAATGCATTATGCCAACGTGATAGGTGAAGAGAGTGGGTTGGCTGATGTTGGTGCACATTTAATTTATGTCACTGTTGAACGATTGTGAGTTACTGAAAAAAATAATTAAGTACACATTGACCGTTCAGTACCAGCACCTCGTTTTGGAACACGATTACCCGCATCGAACAACATTAAAAATCAGATATTATTCAGTGAGACTATAAAATAATAAGCTTTTTACTGCAAATTAAATGGAATGGAATCTCATGGTTTCTCAGGCCCCACGTTGGGCGCCATTTATGTTACATTTTTATTTTTCCTGTACTGACATCTAAGTAATTGAAATTATAACCGGTAGACAGATAAATTCAAATATTACAAACAGCACGGTGCTGTTTGCCAGAGAGCAAAATTGCAATGAATTGAAGAAACTCAAAAAATTGAAAGAGCTAACCTTGAGCACCACCTAATTTCACATCTGATTTCCTAATGTAAGAGTAGATTGATGGTTAAAGTCATGCTGAAAGACTGAGAATCAGACACGAAAATTATTATATATAAATAGTTATTAACGTTACAAGGCTGATATGTAGCAAATAACGGATGAGGTTGAATATTGTGATCCGAGGCGCAGCCGAGGATTATAGCAACCGTTATTTGCGTATCGGCCGTGTGTCGTTCAAGACTTTTTGTAATCCCGCTGAGAGATTACATTTTGATTCCAAGGGAAGAACAGAACACGTACCTCGTAATTCTACAGAAAAAAATCCTCTCATAGTTCTTCGTCAGAGTTTCTCTAGTAGGTATTTCATTCACAGATTTTCGAATGCCTGTTATTATAGCTCAGTTGGTAAAAGCGTATACATGAAGTAAATGTTTGACGAAGTTTTTTTTAAAATTATTTTCAATTAAGGCATTTATTCATTCATGAATGAACACCGATTATTCATGTATAATTGTGTTATTCTACCTTATATTACTTTATAATATATACTTATTTTCATAAATAATATTTAGATTCCATTAAAACTCTGACTATCGTATAGTCGTAGAGAAAGTATACTCTTCTATTCGCGTATAATAGCTATTATTTTCTCGGATAATTCCGAAACTCGCCTTAGGCTCGTTTCGGAATTTTTACCTTCTTAAATAATAGCTATCATTAAACGCTCGTTGAAGAATATACTATTATGCCTTTCTATTACTACAGCTACTTTATGTTTTGGGAACAAAATATTTACAAAAGGTTTGAAGTGATCGGCTTTGTCCGTTGGGTAAGTGGTTGTTTTCTATAATAAAAATATGGTCGATGGTTGATTTTGTATCTTTGCTAACTCTGGTTAGCACGTTTATGAAGGTTAATTATCCATTTAAACCTAATATGATCAAATAGTTGTTCAACAAAAACTTGAAATTTCTGATAAACTGATAGTGTGATGTTTAGAATGATAATCACTGAAAGTTGTGTTCAACAATGTTAAGCAGTTTCGGTTTTGTATCAAGATGATGCAGGATGCTTCTATATTTTTCGAAATGCTCAAAGACTAATAGAGGTTCTTTTTTCTCGAGGCTCACATCCATATGAGTGACATACTCATATCTCCGGTTGTTAGAGGTGCAACAGCTCTATTCACGGATCTTCCTGATTGCAGTGGACGATGGCAATAGCTCGTTGTAGGAACAAACTGGCTGAAACTTCTCTCTCTTGGAGAATCTAGTATTGACCAAATCTTACAGTAAAACGAGTCCTTCGTCTTCCTGAGTTGCAACTCACTATTCGATCTCATACAGCAAGGCATTTCTATCTCTATCTCTATCTCTATCGTCCCATATTTGGCAAAATTTTCGAAATTATTCTTTAAAAAGGCTAAATCTCTACTTTGAAGTTAACAATCTCCTTAACACTGATCAATATGTTTTTAGAAAATCTTGTTCCACTGTACAAGCTGTTGTTCGTGTGGTCAGGAACATAGTTGATGGTTTTGAACAAAAACAGCATAGCTCAGCCACACTGTGCGTTTGACTATGTTTCTCATCACAATCTACTAATGAAATTGAATGAATATGGAATCAGAGGAGTTGCACTCTCCCTTCTCAGCTCTTAATTGAACAACCTTAAACAATGCGTTGATCTTGGTGAAAACAGATCTTCGAATCTTTTGCCAATCGAGTCTGGAGTGCCACAGGGTTCCGTTCTGGGACCTCTGTTGTTCATCTTTTATATAAATGACTTCTTCTTTCACTTATTACCATAGAAATGCGTAATTCATGCCGATGATACAACTCTCCTATGTTCTAACCAAAACTGTAAAAACCTGCTTGCCACAATGAAAACTGTAGTAAATCAGGCTGAGAAATGGTCAATGCTAACCTTTTGAAACTAAATAAAGATAAAACTCAAACTATCACATTCTCTACAAACAATAATATAGCTAAAGGTGAAACTGTCAAACTACTAGGCATCACCCTAGACGATACTCTGAATTGGTCATATCACATTGAAGAATTAGGTTCCAAACTTTTCAAACACCTATTTTTACTCAGGCAATTGAAGAAATTTGTCAGCTTGGACACTCTTTTATCAGCATACTATGCTTTCTATCATTCTCATGCTAGCTACGGAACTTTACTTTGGGGCAACTGCCCCAGTGCCGAGAAAATATTCTTACTACAAAAGCGAGCTATTAGAATAATTTCAAATGTCGGTTTCAGAGATACCTGCCGACAACTTTTCAAAAAACTAAACATAATGACGGTACCTTCTATTTTTATCTTTCAATCTCTTTTGGAAATTCATAACCACAAAAACAAACATCTGACCAATTCACAGGTTCATGAACATAACACTAGTGGTGCAAATCTTCTAAGACCACCCAGGCTAAAATTACACATACATATCCTCGATGAATTCACTCAATGTTAATATTTATAATATATTGCCACCCACGGTTAAAGATCTACGTATATGTAGTTTCAAGAGGATAACCAAAAATATCTTAACAACACATTGTTTTTATAGTGTCAACGAGTATCTGGCCACACCAACTCACATGTTTGTATCTAAATCACTCTAATTATGGACTTTTAATTCTTTAGTTATTTACATCATGTAACCGTTTTTCATATACATTTGTGTCATCTCTGTTGATAGTTGTATTCGTGTAAATGAAATGTTTGTTATTCATCCATTTATATAGCTTAAACATTTTTGTCTTGACTTGCTTCAAATGTATTTTTTACATAACGTGGTTAATACACTATCTATCTATCTATCTATCTATCATCTGAGGCAATTCATCACGTGACGTATCAACCTCATTTCCACAATCTATTAACGATTATTATAATATGACGAAACCTTGTTGATTCATTTGAAAGGTCTCCATAGTGAAATTATATCAAATTTAGCAAACATTTATCATTATTTTGATTATCCTCTGTAGCAAATGATCGTCCGAAAAGTAAACAGAAGGGGAATAATAACCAAATGCATCCGACAGAATTAATTATTATTCAGCCATCCACGATTTGTCCCAAAAACATGACAGTCGCACAATAAAATGATCGATAAACTTTGTTATTTTCAATAATGACCACAATAATACAGTAAATGAATTCGGATCAATAGAATTCACCATGTGCAAACAAATTTCACATCGTTGTTTTATGAAATGGAACTGAAGTAACCCCTGCTTTGCGAAAAATAGGGCATGGCATATAATATATTATTTCAAAGCTTCAAATAATCCAAGTTTTTATATAAAATCGTTGGATTTTGGTCGATAACTTTTTTGATATGACTCAGAACCAAAATAACCTTGCTGGGTCTGGAAAATTCAACAGTGAAAACATTAGAGCTTTTTTATGGGATAAATTCCTTCCATCAAAAAAATCATTTTGCCAACAATTATTTCACAAGAAAAATTGCGAGAGCAAACCTTATCGACAAGCTGGCAGAATAAAGCTGTTTTTCAATGAGTGGTAAAATATTATTAATAATTCGTATACATTAGAATAGACAATTGGATACAAATTACCATTTGTTACGAAGCACATTTAAAACATTACCCTAAAACTACGAAAATTTAGACAAATGAAAATGTGTTCTGCTAGCGTAGATAGTATACAAACTTTGCAAAAGGTAACAAAATGCAATAACCAATTTTTGTCTCAAAATTTTATGGGACCAAAGCCAAACTGTGTATGGAAGTTTATTTTGAACCTAACAGTGCTGAATATTCATTCAAAATAAAGGACATATGAACAGCAAAATTGTTATCAAAAATAAGTTGTATGGTTCAAACATATAGTTGTCGTCAAACATATAAGATAAATAAAAAAAGGCGCAAAAAATGGTAGATTAGCACGAAATTGACTCCCATGCCGCCAACCAGAGTCGGACTAGTACATATGCCACTAAATATTGTGATGCGTTCAGATTAATCAAGTTAATTTAACAAAAGCACTGTAACTTTTGTATTCAGAATAATCCATTTTTATAATTATTGATATACTTAGATTAGGTAAACAACTGTCCCGTCAAAATCTAATTTGCTAATAGCTGCGCGTACCGCATACAGCTGTGATTTCTATTATAACTACACCCGACCATGCATAGAAAAAACATACCTAATTGCTGTGCGGGCCTTTACATCTTCCGCGCCAAGTGTTACGTGGGCGCGATAGGTGGAATAATTGGAATAAAGTTACATATGTCAATAATTTTATTTATTGATTTATTACAATTTTTGTGTTATTGACAAAATAGGAATTAATTTCTTGGTAATTTCCTGAACTTATGTGAGTATTGATATTGACTCACACTGAATTTATCCTATATTCTCATGTGATTACCATATAAGGTGTGTATGGCGTGGTACTATGCATTTTTGGCAGAAATATATATTATGTGATTGATAACTTGCGTAATTTTTTTGGAGGAAATGTGAGGACTAGCACAATATTTTCTTATACAGGATGATTGCTAAGGTGGACCGGTCCGTTCATTAATTTCTCACATTGTATGGAAAATAATTTCTTTAGGTGAACATATAAAAGACAGCAATTCGTTTTCGAGATGCAGCGTTAAAGTTGAAAATTAATATTGAATTTACTTCAATTACTGGAAGATCACAAAATACCCATGAGCAGATGAATAAAAATTTGATTCTACGAAACAGCATGCCAGTCTCCAATATTGATTATATTCCCGAATTTGATTTTAGGAAATGAAAGAACATTCAATTTCATGCAAGAAATAAAATGAATATGATTGCACTAAAACTTGATAGAAATCACCGATAAAAATCTAGAAAACCATATTCGGCACCAAAATTTAATGTAATTGTGTCGGATGAAAAGTCCGTTCAAGAGACCCAGTTCAAAATGAAGTAATTTTTCGCAATAAAATCTGTGTAAAAATGATATCGTGGCAACGCACTATCCGATCTGAAAATATAGGATTACAGAAATTTCATATAAATAAAACACAGGGCGATCAATTGGAAAGTTGAATTTATTTTCATGGAAAACCATGTTGGTATATGCAATTATTTGAGAATTCCCTTCTCTAGGTTATTTTAAAATTATCTTAACAAAAACATCTGAATTCCTGACAATCTTGATGTTGAATCGTGAAGAATGCAGTTCTGAATGAACACCCTGTATATACGAGAATGTTTAAATTTTTTTTATTTGTTATTCTTTTCATTGAATAACTTTTTAATGAATGATAAATCAAATCATTATACTGCATATATTTTTTAAATTGTATATATGTACTTAGTATCGATCTCCAGTATACTCGTTTATCTGAACAAAAAGAATTAATTAATCCTCTCTTAATAATGAATTTGATGCAATTGAAAAATTCTTCACCCATGGAGAATTTACCTATAATGCACTAGCTATTTCAAAGTATTGCACCACTTGCCCCCAACATTATGTGGCCCTTTCCAGTCAGAGATGGACAAGATATGACCAGTTTTTGCGCCATTTTTTATTTATCTTGTATGTTTGACGACAACTATACCTACCTATGATAGCATACCTTTTGGGTTGTGTCTTTCCTTTTATCCGGAAATACAGGAATGTACCTGTATCATATCTGTAGCATACTACATACTTTCTTGATAGCAAAAACCCAAGAGGACTGCTATGAAAACATTACAAATATACAGGTAAATGTGTGAAACCATTCGGATTTGTTATGAATCATGAAAAAACTATTTTAATAACAACGAAAGAGATTGAATTCCTGGGTTTTGTACCTCATAGTGAAAACTAATAATCGAAACCCTCATTATTACTTTGATGAAAAATCGTGGATAAATATACGTCTGTTTTAAAAATTTATCAGAGATATGACATTCTGACTTTGCGCTGTTGCCAAGTTAGAGGAGCGGGAAAATCATCAAAAAATAGTTTTGTATGAATTTTGATTGGAGATAATAATTATAAATTATCAGCTAATTCTAATAGTACCTACCATTATTGTTTCGTGGAAATGCATTGTTGCCAAGTTGATCAGTTCGGATTACTGGAAATCTAATATGAACATGAATTGAATCGGACATTATTCTTTTCATTCAGACGGTTCTTGCCATGACATTTTGTCTTTGTGAAAATGCGCTGTTGCCAAGTTATTGTTGCGGGAAGTCATTCAGCCAAGCTTTATAGACATTTTCAATGGGGGTATCGATATTAATTTATAGCTGATTTTAATGATCCCATTGTTGTTTTGAGAAAATGCGATGTTGTCAAGGTAGTCACTTCGGGTTACTGGATACCTGGAAATGTGGATTGATTTGGATAAGTGGACAATATCCTATTCAATCAAATGATTTGACTTTTTGACGTTGATGCCAATGTATGGACACGGTAAATCATTCAAAGAAGTTTCATAGACATTTTGGACACAACCAAACCTAACCTATTTAACCTAGCTATCCAAGTTGCTGGTAATTTGAACACTGATTAGTTTAAAAAAGTGAAATCACAGCACATGCACGCTGCGCTAGCATTTTATAAATTCTGACTGCACATGTGTCAGGCCATATACCGGATTTCTAAACATAAAAAAAGAGACACAGCATAATACTTACCTAGTAAGTTACTGGTAATTTGATCACTAATTAGGATGAAAAGGTGAAATCACAGCAGTTGCTTGCTGCGCTCGCATTCCATAAATTATCAGAACTTAGAGACACGCTAAAACTTTTGTTTCCATGAAAATGAAGTTGATGTTAAACTCCTTATGATTTATAGGCCGTGAGCTATAGTGTGATGATTTGTGACTGAGAATCCAGAACTTGAGCATTTCAACGTTGTTTCGCATCATTTAGTTATATCAAGAATTTCTAACGCATACAGTTTGAATTTAAAGTGACATTGACTTAATGAAATGAAAATGTTTTTTTGGTCTATGCGCTAAAATATTTTTGAAACATGTTCATATAATTATTCATACAAATTAATCAAATGAATATTTAAGTATATTGACATTCTTTCGCCAAAAATCCACAAATCTTTTTTTTACTAATTTCCAAATTGGCAACATTGGTGCACTTCTGCATTGTTCAAATTTCATAGCGCAATTCATCTGATTGAATAGTATAGTATCTACTTAGAATCATCCGCATATCTATCTTTCAGAAATTGTATCGATAATATCAGCAAAAAAGTAAATAGTGGGTATTATGCCATTCTGCAGATGAAAAATATATTCAATAAGCTTCAACTCATCAACATCTACTATGCCCTCATATATCCCCAAATATCCTATAACATAGTCGTCTGGGGTAATGCAGTATCATCTCAAAGACTACTGTTATCACAAAAGAGAATAATACGCTTGATTTTCGGAATTAAACGTACAGACTCTTGCAAACCATATTTTATTGAAAACAATATCCTCACTGTGCCATGTATATACTTTATGAAATCACTCTTGGCAATCAAACCACAACTCTCTAACCTCCCGACAAGTGGGGATAATCACAATTATAATACCAGACACGGTATTCGTTTGCAGATACCACAACATAGAACTACCATATTCGAAAATGTCCCCTCTTTTAAAGGCCCCCAAGTAACACAATTCTGTTTAAAAAACGTTTTTTTTTTTACAGAACCATACGTTTGTATATGGTAACTATGAAAAATTATAATAGGCAAGAATGTCCGCCCACTAAACGTATATTTGAAGTAGAGTTTATAGGTTTATTTCAGATCTACGAAAAACGTCTCTCCAATAACAATAAAACACCGATAAAATACGTATTTCAAATGAAATTAATAATCGTATTCAATCAACATATTTTCACTTTCACGATAAACGTTTATTAAAGAACTGAAAAATACCAATGAAATACGTGTTTCAAATGGACTCAATAAACGAATCCAATCAACATATTTTAACCTTCACGAAAAACGTTTATTGAAGAACTGAAAAATACCAATGAAATACGTGTTTCAAATAAATTTAATAAACGTATTCAATCAACATATTTTCACCTTCACTATGAATGTTTATTAAAGAACTGAAAAATACCATTGAAATACGTGTTTCAAATGAAATTATTAAAAATATATTTCCAAGAAATGTTCACGTTTACCATAAACGTTTTTTACTCAATTTCAATATTCGGTGCTTGATAATATATTCTGATTTTTTTTATGTTGAGCTCTTCTGAACTCGCCAAGGTTCCCAAGAGCGAAAAAAAATTAAAAAACACATACTTCTTATATTATATATTACTCCAATAGTGAACATAAAACAAATTATGGTATCCAACCAAAACTCGAGATCTTAAATATAGGGTGTTTGTTTTTAGTGCATACACAACACTCTTTCCAAAACGACTTGAGTTAGGAGGCCGCGGTTATATTAAAAAATGTTGCACATATGACAATGCCAAGTTATTTTGAGGCTCATAATTTAACCGACCCCTTAGTTGGAGCTGTTTCCCAGATAGCAATGGTGTAAGCATTTTAAAGGCCACCCTGTAAGAATATATAATACAAAGAAAAAATAACAAGTTAATAACTCAATTTTTTTTGTGGAAAATTAATCATGTTTTCGATTCAACGAATAACAATATCTGGCTTTAGCTAGTTTCAACCAGTCCTTCACAGAATCCTCAATAACTTTATCTGTAAGATCTTGATCATCCCGTCCTATGTAGCTATACCTTACAGCTTCTGCAAGAATATTCTGTTAGAAAATAGAATGGCTAGAAGTTTCTCAAACTTACCCTTAACCACTTTCAACATATTAGTACCTTTAAAAGGTCTTTTGTCTCTTCCAGCCCAATTAAATTTCATTGCCACTTGATTTGTTAAGAGGAACTTAAGCAATCCCATGACAGTACTCCTCACAGAGGCTCCACCTATAGCAGCAAGGCGTTTTTTCTAAAAAACAAACATGCGCAGGATATAAAGTACGTAACAAGTGATGGAATTGATTTATTACCATATATTCGAATGGCAGCTCTTCCTTCAAAAATGTTTCCAGGGCTCTGTAATCTTGCTTGTTCGATACAGGCTAGTTAGGCAAATTTGCAGGTCTTTCTAGATGCGAAATATTGACTGAAGCTTGATTTCTTGAAATATTATCAAGAATAATTGAGTGTTGGTCCTGTGTCGCTATAATTTGTTCCAGTTTTCGTATGAAGAGTTCTCCCAGCGCGTGGTTTTCTAATTGACGGTTCAAAACAGATGTTATTGTAGAAGGCGTATTAGAGGTCGATTGTCTACTGTCATTATATTGAGGCGTTGAGCTTCTCATGGGGTACTAGAACCAGATTTTGATCCACCATCATGCACTTCCATCGATTAATTGAATTTTGGTGTGATTGTGGTAACACCAACATCTGCATCGCTGAACTCATCTGACGATGACCCATCCAAATCCCTGGAATATGTGTAGAGATGACAGAAATCGGTAAGATTTCTATGCCAAGCAAGCAGATATTTAATTTTTTCAAAAAGTTCAGTAGTTTTTGAGAAATAAATGATTTTTGAGAAAAATGAGTCCCTGAAATAGGTACACGACTATAATATTTTCATCGAGGCACTATCCGTCGTTTTCAAGAAAGAAAAAGTTCTTGCCTCGTACGGTTTGTCAACCAACAGTTTGTGATTACCCTGTATGAAATTAGATGGAAAGAAAGTCTTCAAAGTCTTGGAAAGGACCCCGCAAACTCCTTATGGAATTTGGGTCCCGGTGGATTTTTCTGAATTTTTGGTATGATGTAGTCCATGTAATTCTCAACAATGTTACCATTGCGGCAATCCAAAAAAATTAACAGTTTTGCTGCTAGGGGGAGTTGAAATCACCCCTGGCGCAGATTAGACTATTTATTTTTGAACCCTGTAACAATATTTTCACTTGTTCAATGTTCCACAATATTGTGCTGTTTTATAAAAAAAAATCTTACCCCCTCCCCTTTTACCCCCAACTCCTGTTACGGAACGCAAAAAAAATATTTCTCGAGTGCCTCAAATGTATCGTCGAATGTTTAAATGTGCCTTCATATGGGAAATAGCAGTTTTTTATGATTATCCCCCCACCCCCCAAATGACACAAAACGGAAAAATTTCGTTGGATTTTTCTGAATTTTTGATATGATGCAGTTCAAGTTATTTTGAATAGAAATAAATTGGGTGACAAACTCCAAAAATGAATAGTTTTGATGCTAGGGGGTGTTGAAATCATTTAAAATCAAATTGATAAAGCTTCTGATCAGTAATTGTTACTATAAAGTAGATGAATTTTTAATGAATGACTGTAGTGCCTGTTGTATTTCAGTGACGTATATTATACTCCTATAATTTACTACTATTATATGTATTTTAAAGACGTATATTGTACTCTCATAATATGACCTGTCAATATTATTCAATAATTTTAAAATGAAGTACTCTTTAAGTGATATATATTGAGATATCATTCTCAAGATTTTATTTTATTTATACATTGCTGTTTTTCTTGACCGTTCCAATATCATTTGAATGTGATCTTACTGGAATAAAAATTATTATTATTATTATACATTTTTATTATGAGGATCCAGTAATCCAAAGAAACCAAAACTTGGCAACGGCGCATTTCCGAAAAACAAAAATAGTACTATTTGAATAGGTTGAGGGTCCATATTCGAGACATTCGATTGTTTTTTTCATATTAGATTTAAAGTTATTCGAAGTGACCAACTAGACAATAGTGCATTTCCGTAAACAAAAATGCCCACAAGCGCAACGTTCAATTGTTTTTTCCATATCAGATTTCGAGTACAACAAAGTTCAGCTAACATTGATTCTTATCGAGACGGACTTTATTGCAAGCTTTCGATAATCTTAAAAGTTTATTCAGAAATTCACTGTTGAAAATCAAGATATTAACAAGACATCAACAGTATCTGAATTTTTCTTGGAAGCAAAAGAGAAGTCTTAATGCAAAGGGGTAGAGTTCGCTCCAATTTCCACTCCACCTCCCATACAATACAGTTGTTTTCACTTGATTCTATCCGTCTTTGACTGATATTTTGAACATAATTCAAATAATTCCTATTATAAAAAATGCCCGAAGAAGAAAGAAAATCTCTCAACAGACAGCAAGGTGCTGTGAAGTCCAAGATAACATTTCTGTCAAATAATCTGAAACCATTAGAGGGTAAATCTTTATCAGAGGCACATTTTATCATTCTAGAAGAAATGTTCCCAAAGGCAGACGCTTTTCAGTACAAAATCAGATTGAGAATTTGGTATCTGAATCGGAAATTGAAGCTCATGATCAGGAGCGTACTTTCTTTGAAAACACTTTTTTCGCTACAACTGCAATTGCCAAACAAATAGTGTTTTTCTACAAACGTCAAAAAATGACAAGGTTCGCGCATTGACAACAGTATGCGAAGTGGCACTTTTTTTCATTTTCATTCGTTACCATGACACCGTGCGCGAAGTAATGTGCGAAATATATTTCGCACACTGCATGTAAACTATATGGGATTTTCATATTCTAACCTATATGGTCCTCAACTCTTCAATCAAGCAAAAAACAAGAAATCGTTTATTTATTAATGTAGAACAATAATTAAGACTTTCAAATTGTGAGAGATATTTTTCTGGCTTTATTTGCTTCACACCACTCTTTAAATTGCTGATATGCATTTTCATACTGCCGCCTCGATTTCTCCGGTAGAAGGTTGGAAATTACGGAATTGGCCGCATCTATCAAGTTAGGTGGGGTACTGCTTAGTTCATCGTCGCTCGAAATTTCCATTCTTTTACAATAATAAATATCACGCACGAAATTGACGCGAATAAAAAGTCACTCCAAAATAATTATCAAGAACTGTCACTTTGAAATAATTGTCAACAAATGCCATTTTATTTCCATAGTTACAGTAATTACTTGATTTGGAAAAATTATTTAAGCCAGAGGATACTATTTTTCATAATTATTACTTATTTTAGACCAATATTTTTGACGTTTGTAGAAAAAAATTTGTTTGCATCTCATGCGCGAAATACTTTGGTAATCTCGACTATTTTTTTTAACTCGGCTGCTCTTCGTTAAAAAAAATCAGTTCTCGATCACCAAAGTAGCATTTCGCGCACTAGATACAAAATAGCTATTTATATAACAAGTTGCAAAATGAGCGTGTTTTTTGCATCAGACGTGAACATTGGAACACGAGCGTAGCGAGTGGTCCAACACGTCGTGTGCAAAAAACCCGCTATTTTGCAATGTGTTATATACATGGCTTTTTGTAATTTCGTTGGAATATTTATTCATATACAATCATGGATTACACTGAATACGGGCATCGGTCAATAACTATTTTAATATTGCTTAGTACTTTACATAGCACGAGTCTAGAATGATGGTTGCGATTCGGTTGCTGGGAAGTCGGTAGCGGAGACACTGCCGGATATATAGCCGTCAGTTGACAGTTGTCATGGATAGATACAAACATATTGAATTACCTGACGGACTGTCTGATTAAATTCAAACGAAAATGAGTGATTCTGATACAGAAAATAATGTGCTAAGTAATATTGAAGCTGCCGCGGAGGAGGCATTTACCTATATTGTTGATAATCGAATAAAGAATGAATCTACTGAGTTGACTGAATTTACTGAAATTATGAGCATCCCATTCATACTTCCAAATGTACATCAAAACTGATTTCCATATTCACACTAGTGTGAATATGAACTCTCATATTCGCACTTGTGCAAATATGACCGTCATTTTGACATTCAAATTGTAAACAAAAAGTCGCCATATTGAAACGAAATTACAAAAATAACTATTAAATATAGAAGAGAATATGAACAACAAAACAGTGCCAAAGCGAGTGCTAATGTTTCATCAAATCATGACGAAGATGATGTACAAGTTTTGAAATGTGTCAAAATTCCTGTCACTAGCTTGCCAAAACCGACGGTAACATGGATAATTAGTTAGAATTCAGGGACACTCTCCAAAGTTTAATACATGACGATGCGAGGTTTGATAAATGATATACAGAAATATCATTATCTAAGAGCATGTCTTGAGAGTGAGGCTGCCCAGGTTATAAGATCGATTGAACTATCAGATTCAAATTATCCAGTGGCGTGGGTGACATTATGTGAAGAGTACAATAATTATCAATTGTTTGTGCATATCCATACTGTGGCGTTGTTCAATTTGGATGCAATTCAACATAAATGTTCATCAAAACTATGGAATCTTTCAGATGATGTCTCCAAACATCTCAGGTCAATGCAACGACTAGGTGAACCCACTGATCAATAGGATAATCTAATAAAATATTTGGTGACAACATATGATAAAAAACAACCAGGTAAACAGGTGAAAAATACACAACTTGAAATGTTTTTGAAGTCATTTCTAAGGGGCAGGTCTAACATATTAGAAACTGTCGAGTGAAAAATTTCGATAGGTTGACTAAAAACAAATATCAGGGGTGCTCGCAACACTACTGATAGTGATTATAAGCGTGTTCCGTTTCATGCATTCTTCGCATCACTGTTGCAGACATAATCAAGCGTTCCGTTTTAACTAACATTGACGATGCTGGGTTGAATCGGAACGATTTTTGCTTGCGTGGTGCATGCCGTTTCCCGCAGATGTTGACATTTATCACTTTATCAGTTAACCAAGTTTTTATGTAACAAAAACAAATCTGTTAATATAGTAAATAAATTGATATGGGTAGAACGAAAGTGTTAATGGCAAGAGTAGGAAGCGAGCTTTGTGAAAATGAGAGTAGCTCAGATTCTGATACAAGTGATAGTTATGAGGATAATATCGTCTGTCCCACGCCAAAACCGCGAATATGCTTATTCCAGGGTTCTGACTTCAATATGTAAAATACTAATTTCCTACCAAAATTTTCAATGCCAAACTCACGAAAGTGCTATCAGGTTGTCTACTGTGAACGAGAGTGAATTCGCGAATGTGAAAACTTACCTAGGTTTTCAAAGCAAAAAGCACAAATACTCTTAAAACTCTTCTCATTTGATATGACAAATTGCACATTCATGGTTTTGGTATGAGACCGACGATATGATGTTGAATGAATTGGCGATTTTTTTCTTCCATTGTGCGGTAGATCAGGTGAATGTGATAATGCACGATACTTGACACTAGCGGGCGGTAAAGTACACTTTACCGCCCGGTTCGCCGGGCGTAAAGTGGCACTTTACCGCCCGTGGGCGCAATATGGCCCGGCGGGCCGTAAAGTAGACAAAATTCTCAAATTGTCTTTACTCACACATCATTTCATGCAATCCCTAACACGAATTAGAATCATTTCAGTTCAATAGAGCAATACTCTTTCTAACATTTGTTCATAATCGTTGGCAATTTTTTCGGTGATTATTTGAAATAGATTCTCCAATATAGCACTCAGCTACTATAGTTTCACATTCCTCATATTATGTTTCCCTTAATTATTGTATGCATAACGTATGAAACGTGTAGACCATTGCAATTCAAGTCAGTATTTGTGATTCGCGCTATAAAACCGCTAGTGCATAAAATTTTGTATGTATCACGTGCGTAAAATGCGTTTAACTTTACGCCCTTGATACATAAATAACTATTAATTTGGTGTCTGACGTTTCTGTTTGAACGTGAAACCACAGACAAGAAATTCTTTGTTTTGACTATTGAGTTTGACAGATCTAACTTGGATCGCATTCATCGCTGCTAGACGAACGGGCAGTAGTTCATGCACTTTCGATGTCTCAAGGCCAAAGAGGGGAATATAAAAGTGGGCGTGTCAATGCGCTCCCAATGTAGGAAACGGAACGATCATATGCGCATTATGTCTTCAATGCATGAAACGGAACACGCCTTATATCAGAAATCAACGAGATCAAATCGCTTGGTAACACCACGAGTCATTTAGAACGAGTGGTGTTACCTAAAAGCAATTTGATCGAGTTTAAGATTTCTGACAGAATTGTTGATAGCATTGTGAGCACGAGTAGTATTTATCGAGATGATTTCACTAACCAACAAAGTAGAAAAAGTTCCATTGTCGTGAATTATTCAATAGTTGTTATAGAAAATGTCTAATTGACTTGAAGTCTGACAGACTGACTTTCATATCAGTAGCAAGATGATATTATGTTCTTTGTTGTTGTTTAGATACGTGGTTGCCATGACGAAGTGGTATTACTCGCTCGAAATGAAGGAACTTCGTATTATCGAGACATACGTCCCTTATTGGTCCTTATATTGCAGGAAAGGAGGGTTTCATACGGCAAGAGGAATTATCGGAGGTAATACCACGAGTGCTTGAAATTTTATCGATAATTTTTTCTTTTCCACGAAAACTTATTTATTTGGCAAAAATATGAAAACAAACCGATTGATAAGATCACGAGTCCGTTAGGACGAGTGATTTTATCTAAATTCGGTTTGTTTGAATGTTTTTGCCTCACATAAAGAAGTTTGACTGATGAAAATAAAATATTATCTGGTAAAATTTGAAGAACGAGTTGTATTTGGAAAGATAATTTTTTTCATTTTATTATTTAATTGAACTCAAATAATACATAAGCTAAATGGAAATATGATAACTTTTTGAACAAGTGAAAATATCAATTATTTGAAAAATTACAATTATTGAAAACACAGTTTTTGTAAATAGTTTGGCCAGCAGAAACAGCTGTCTCTTCCGACTCATCTGTGGATATAATATTGGTTGATGTTGCCGCAGTTGTTGATGTATTGGTTAATGTTGCGGCTGTTATTGATGTATTTGCAATACATGCCAATTTGTTCGTTCTAACTTTTCCCATGATATTTTTATGGTGTTCTGCATCAATATGAAAATAAGGCTTAAACGAAGACGCTGTGGCGTGACCTGTTATTTTGATGGCTACTTGTTCCTGTTCCTTTCTTCATTAGATGAGAAACCAAAGTTGATCGGCTTGAGTGATTAGTTATTTTTTTTCTCTTAGTGTCACATCAACATTTTTCAGCTGATTTATTTAACCATCTGCCCATTTCATTCTTCCCCACTTGTACATTTTTATACCAAGTAGCATTTGCATTTTTCTAATAGGGATTTGGAGTGAGAAAAAATCGATCTGTGGTGATATTTTTACCGCTTTTATCCATAAGCTTATTATACAATCTTATGGGGCACCGTTGAGGATTCTCTGAGTTAGGTGTCAACCATTTTGTGTCGGTGCATTTTTTATACCCACCCTGGCAAGTTTTACTAAATATAGGATTATATTCTAATCGTCCTGTTTTATCACCTGCATTATTTAATTCCTCCCTGATATAATGGATAAGGCAATTAACACCTTCGCCTCCGCGCCATGCTAATTCATAAGAAATAATATGAAAGAACTTCATTTGTAGACCCGAAGGTGTATTTTCGTCACACGAATCGATCATACTCTTATATTCTTCTTCTTCAAATGCTGTTGCACTTTGCTTTCTTTTTTCTATACAACTCTGCAATTCCTTTCTTTTGGCATTTCGCACATCTCTCGCTCTTTTAAATTCCAAATCTTGAAACGGATTGAAGCTTATATTAAATTCTAGGAAGTATTTTTCCTGTATCAACTTGGAAGTTACATTCCAAATGGTTTTCAACGTATACTCTTTGTAGTCTTCGCCGTTAAATTTTTTCATATTTGCTGCCCAGTCTTCCAGAATTTTTGCGATTTCTTGAATAGTCGTATCGCTTTTTAGCTGGTAGTTTCTGATTCTGCAAAATGCTTCAAACTGATTCCATATACATTTTTTGGATTTAAGTGTATTTTGTGGAGTGGAATTTTGAATTAAATGTTCAATATTTTCTTGGGCACTGAATCTATTTGTGTTCATTTTCAATAAACTTCGATGCACTATAATCTGTCAATAATGACAAATGCAAATTAAAATTTTGACGTTTCAATGTAAACAAGGTATTATCGATGAGGAAGCACTTTTATCAGTATAATACCAAATGATTGGCTAGAATAATGCATTGCTATTAGTTGAAACCACCAAAATGTCAGATTTTGACATGTGAAAAAAATAATCGGTAAAATTCAAGCACACCAAAGTTCTTTTATACCAATATTTTTCTGAAAATCTCTTTTAGAAAAAAGATCACATTATTTATGGCTCTGCCGATTTCTTGAATCTAATGGTAGATGATAGGATAAACTTAGTTTCTGAATCCAGACTATGTACTAATTTTCTGAAGGTTGATCATTTTGAAAAAACATGCAATTCCTGTCCTTGCAGACACTGCAGCAAACATCATAATATCTCATTGCACAAGCTCAAGTGAGCAAGCAACTAGTGAGTCTGGCATCAAGTCACACTCTCCGCTATAAATGATATTGACGAAGTACACTATTGTCAACAGCATGCGTACATCTTCTCAACAAATTTGATAACCTGATTAAAGTCAAGGCACTCTTAGGTTACGGTAGTCAGACTAGTTTTATCGCCTATGATATGTAATGCTCAAGATTCTAGATTAGGAAAAATATGAAAAGGATATAACCGTCACGGGTCAAAATCAATCTTGTTCTAGGACACAATATGAGTGTAATATTCTTCAAACTAGCTTCAATCCGCATGTCTTTTCTCAGCCATGAAATGTCTTTCTGCTCTAGCAGATGAACATAATACTGACAAGCATATTTCTAGTGCAAAATGAAATAATAAATAAACCCCACTTTATCTCAAAGTAAGGTTTTTCTGTAAAAGGTTTGTGTTGGTAGGCAAACTTCAATATATTTGTTAATGTTCTTTGAGTAAAATCTCGAAGTATTTTGTTTCTGAGGTCACTCGTCAGAAAAGTATAGTGTTCTCTAAGAGGTAAATATCTATTCAGAATTGAGAGTGAAATTCATCAGAAAACACATTTTTTTCATTCATAATATTTTTTCAATGAATGTTCATTATTTTTCAAATTGCGTCGCGGGTAAAGTATCACAATTTTGTTTTCTGTAGTGTCTTGGCAAAGACTGCTATGGTCATTAGCCACGTGTTCTGGATATGCTTTGTTACTAACTCCATGCGCCACCTTAGGAGCAGCACTGTTAATTGGAACGCAACAGATGCAGGTGCAGGACTCACCCCAGTTTAGCCACGAGATTTGAGTAATGTAATCGGTCAAATTGAATTAAAAAATCCCAGCCGCAACTGGGGCTCGAACTCCGGACCTTTCGACCCAAAGTCGGACGCTCTAACCACTGCGCCACGCCCCGACATACAATTTTTTTAACGTGTATATTTCTACCAGATTGATTATTGAAAAACTGAAATATAAAAGTTGGTTATATATTATTTAGATTCATAAATTGAATCATCTGATAATGCAAACAGTAATTAAATCGATTCAAGATTATATAAAAATTTGTGAGTATTTGTAATAAAATACTCCACATATAGACTCCTTGATTCGGTTTGATATTGAGTCTTTTCTTCTCCCCATTGAATGGGAGATGACTGTTTATGGGCGATTGCCTACATATAATAAACCAGAATAATTGAAGAAGACTATGAACTGTTGCATCAACCATCAGTAGTCATAATAAACAACTTGACGTAGCTATCACAACTGGCTGATTTATGAACACAATCAGGTGTCCAGAACCAGGTGGTTGATTAGATGAGTTGCAGAGCTGCGATGTTGCCAAATTAAAAGTCCAATAAATCCATGAAGAGTATTTGAATGTCACATCTATCCGCAGGACACCAATCAAATTGTTCTCTCAAAAGTACACTAACCTATTGGTCAGGAAATGCATGAAAGGCTTAAATGCATTTAATGCGGTAAAATTACAGAGATTTGACCATTTGAATAACGAACAACTGACAATTCAGAAAACCAATTTTCGTCACACATCCTGTTAAATGCAACCGTTATAGAATTTTCACGGTCTCGTCAAGCCCTGGACTCAGCTTAACAAACAGAGGTTTGTTTAATTTTATCAAATACTATTTTTTAGCAATTGTTTTATTTGCATGTCTGGAGTATTCATTCTTTCACTGTGATAAAGACTGTCTACAGAGAATGGCTCTGAGAATGAGATACTTTATCAGAATTCCTGTATATGGCGTCCATATGACAACTTTAATTCAGTTATTTCCTACTCTCTGACATAAATTGAATTTCTTGGAATATCTTTGGGTTCATCACCAACAATCGTACTACGTTCCCAGCTTCTATTCACAAAAAGAGTTAGCCATACACTTATGAGGTTTTGGAAGAAGATCTATTGGAACGAATATAATTTCCCAGCCACAGGCAGAATATACTCTAGAATTTTTTCAAATTGAATTTAAAAACGGTGCAAAATATACTTCACCAAATGCTCATAGATCTACTCTGAGTCTAACCTCAGATAAGGAAGAAAACTGTCTTGTCAATAGATTTCTGGAAGCAGTTTTCAAAACTACAGATATTGAAACCCAGTTTCTGTTCTCATTTTTTTTATTTCTTCAAATGCCGTAACTGAATTTCGAGAAATTGTCAGTAGTAATATCCTGACAGAATGCTGAATTTTCAAAAAATACTTTCACCTTGCTGTCACGAAAACTATGTTGCTAAGAAAACACCACGAGAGCTTGCTCGAGTGGATATTCCATCAGACAATTTCACGAATAAATTAAATCATTATGGACTAAATACGTACTGCAGGAACGGTTCATCATGTGTCATTAATGTCAGTTGAAGAGTTGAACCGTCAAACTGACGTTTCTCTATTCACAGAAATTGTTGTAACTATGGAAACGTATACATAAGGAAGAAGGGTAACACCGATTTGAAACGAGGGCTGGAGACAGTGTTTTCGAAAAGTCCTTTTCTTATTGGTTTGAATTCAACAAATGATGGCATTTGGTTGGTTTATATTTTATATAATATGAGGGAAATTGTCAATAAAATCAGTGCTGCTTCTTGCGCATATTAGGGTGTAGACATAATCGGAACAAAACATTCGAATGTCGAAAGATATGAATTCAGAAAAACGTCATCGTCTAAAAGACAGCAGCCCTTGACGACTTTTCCTTTTGAAGAAAAACCCCAAGTAACTCCGTGAATTTTTTACGATATTATACTATCCATAGACATCAAAAAAATATAAGAGACAAATCGCAAGACAACACTAACTATCAAAACCATAAAAAAGCCTCGTCATTCTACTACAACACAAACAATAAGTCGTTGAATAAAAAAGGGACTGAGTTCAAGCGGAATTGTCACTGAAATATTTAAAAGTCACAGCGAAGGACATGCTGCCTCTTCAGCAGCAAGCAGAAGGGCGTGAGCTTTGACATTATTCGTTCGTCTGCGGAAAGGTCAGAAAAATCCCAAGTATTTTACTGGTTTTATAATGGACCCGTATTCACAAAAGAAATATTTGCTATTCATATAACAACCTTAGTGGAATGAATATTCTACAGAAGACATCTAAGTGATAACGATTGAGGAATTATTATTATTAACTAAGAACGGTGAATATTAAGTACAAATACGAAATGATGTTATGTTTATTCACTATTGGATAGCTCGTTTATCTCTTAACATATACAAAGTGATCATAATTAGCCATAAGCTGCTAAATTATCGTTGCGTGTCAATTGTCCACGGGTATAAAGGCGGATAATTTAGTGCATATGCGTAATTTTAAGGCGACTTTTCCTGATTTAAAATGAGTAATTTTTCTGCATACTCCATAACAGTTCAACACAGGGATATCTTTATAAATTGTGAAACGGGTAAATCATTTCAATCGAGTCCCTGTATTGAAATTTGATGGATTAGGTGTGAATTAAAATTACGCTTATGCACTAAATTATGCATTGTGAATCCGCTAAATCCGCCTTAAAGAATAATTCACATAATTTTTATAATAGTGCCTTGAGTTAAAAATACGAAGAGGATGTTCATAAAATCAGATGTGGAATCATCTGCGACTGAAAAACAAACTTCAGTCGCTATTTTCCATCTTTCAATATAACCTCTCTAGAAAGGCATTCATGTTGAAAAGAGATACATTCTCAATTGAAAATTGAACCAAATATGACTCCTCTGGAAATGGAAGAATTCTGCTATAAAAATTAAGTTATTTTTTGTAATATCTGACAGAAAACAACTACGTCCCCGACTTAAGCCACGCTGGACACAGAACAACATCTGATAGATTTTTTTCGTTTTCACATATTCCGTTTTTGTAATGAGTACATATGCATAAAAAACATTTTGTAGTATACGTTATTGCTTCATAGGAAACTATTACGCGGTTTAGCAATTCTTCCTCAGTTTGAATTGGTTAACTGTACACCGAAGTCTTGAGATATGAAAACAATCAAGACTGTTCAAGTCTGGGGATCTTACTGGCCCTGACTCTGTTCCCCCACGACCTATCCAGCAATTATGTAAGTTTTGGTTTGAATATTCGCGTGCCAGAGCATGAAAAAAAACTAGTACACCATCGCACATAAACTATAGGCGATTTCGCATTGAAATAGGAACATCGTCCATCATAATTGGCAAATTATCTCAAAGAACTCCATTCAATCTGCGTGGTGAAAAAATATCCGATTAAGTTTTCTCCATAATTCCTGCCACACGTTTAATGAGAACTGATCCTGGTGATGAGATTCCAGGTTGCGTGCGGATTTTCCTCGGCCCAAAAATATTATAAAAATTTTTGATCCTGTTTTAAGCAAAACTAGCTTCGTCCGTGAATAACATCTCTATGTAAAATAAATGATTTTCGGAAACGTTTTGGAGACACCATTGGCAGAAATTCACTAGTGATGAAAAGTCTCGACGAAGAAGACACGGTTCTTATGGAAAATGAGTCCCAGTCGATTTGGCTGAAAATTCAGTATCATGTAGTTTATGATGTCTTGATCAAATGTCTCCATGGGCACAACGAGATCTAATGGATAGTTTTGATCAGAACATCATAAACTACATTTCTTTTTTTTGGAAAATTTGTTTACCCCTCAAAATCAGAGCTTGTGCGAGCAAGGGAGATCCGGGACCTACAGTTTAAATAAAAGTGGAATCCGAACCACTTCAGCTCAGTGACACATGACCGGGGATCGAACCCGGACCGTCTGGGTGGAAGCCAAACGCTTTAACACCTCGACCACTTCGCCACATCATACTAAACTTTCAGCCAATTCGACTGGGACCCATTTTCCATAAGAACCGTGCGGGGTCCTGATAGGGATGTAATAAACAATCAGGAAGAATTCTCGATACTATAGAATATGGACGATATTCAAATTATTAGCAACTTGTCTCGTACTTATTTCAGGATTTTTGAATTTGAATTCTTACAGACCGATGTGCTTATTTTAAGTGATGATTTGGTTCAAAACTTCGTCTTTTGGGTGCTTGAAATATTTCGAGCATCAGAAACCATTATATTTGTGAAGCGCTCTTGATACAGTTGCCCATAAAAGTAATGCTAATTTGGTATTTGTAAAATTTACACTTTTTTTGGTTTTGTCCCATTTTGACCATGAAGGGGCATGTTTTGATGAAGATCCATTCATAAATTTTTAAACAAGAATCAATTTTCTATAAAATGGAATGAAAATGGATTTGGTAGCTTTGAAAGGTACCGAGATATAGCTTTTCAAAGTTTGGCAGATTTTCCATAATCGAAAATTTTAAGCTAATTTTCATGTTTAAGTCTTCAATAACCTATATTATATGAGTAAGTGAAGGAAAAATGTATTCATTTTGATATTGTGAATGGAAGGGGGAAAGGGGAGATTCACAGATACAGGAATTTTGATATCTAATGAATATAGTGGCTGTGATTCTACCTCGTGCTTCTTCGGCCAAGGGAAACTCAAGTAAATTCAAATATTAATGATATATGTACAGCTCCAAAAGGAAGCTGCAGTGTTTTCGAATCCAGCTGCGACACCTGCCTAAGTAGCTGAAGCCGGGGAGAAAATCCTCATCAAGCTGAACGGTGGGAAAAGTTTCAGTCAAACCATTAATGACCTGCGCTACCAGCTCCTCACAAAGGCTGCAGCCGAGACCAGTTTCAACCTAGCCAGACTTTTCCCCGCGCAAGATGTTGCGAAGCTTCATTCATTTCGCACATGTAGAGAATTTGTAGAGAATTTTGTGTTTTACATTTTTTGTTCCGGCCATTTTTTTCAAATTCCTCATAGTTTTTGAGTTATTCGCGATTCAAAATATTTTTGAGTTTCAAGTCCCAAAATTTCGAAAATCCGTGCCCGTACTTTTATGAAGAGTTGCTAGACTTATTCGGTACCCCAAAACTTCCCAGAATCTAGAAAATCAAAAGGGCCTAATTTTTTTTTGGGTCTTATCCTATTTAGCCTGTACTATTAGTGAATTATTAAAAGTATTTCAGTTGATCACGGTGACACCAGAGTCGGCCTCTTGGTCGCCATAACCTCTGAGTGAGCTATAGTAGCGGATTTTTATCCAGGTTTGATCGTGATATAATTTTAATATGGTTCGTTAAATATTCGGTCAATATTTAAAATTCATCTTATTCTAGATGTAGGAAACAATATGGAGACAATATTTTTTTATCGATATCGTTAAATAATATTGAACCAACATAAGTTAATGGAATTTTTCCAAATATTATTTCATGTCACAAATTATGGCCAGCGTATTTCCAATTTCTGTTGTGTACTGATCTCGTTTAGATTCTGTATAAATTTATATTGTTATGCACCTGGTATGCGACGAAAGCATATCAAACTTTTCCAGAAACCATCGATGAATTTTCTGGAAACATCTACAGAAGCACTAAATGTTGTTCTAGATTAAACGTCGACAATTCTTATTGTATCCTTTGATTTTATTTATGGTTCGAGCCTTTATATTTTGCAATATTAATCGAGCAATTGTGGGATTCAGATCAGTTGGGTATCAGTTGAGTTGACAGTTCAGTAACTGACAGTTTATGATTGATAAGTATTTGAAGTGACATGTATTATAGTACGGTGTTGTCAAGTGAAGTTGAGTAATGAAAGCAGTTGTACAGTAGCATATCACTTATTCAGCACCCGAAAACGTAACAATATAATCAAAGTAAATATCAAGGTAAAATAGTTATTATTGATATGTTTACCCATGTATTCATCGTGACATGTAATGGGGGATTCCCGTGTATATACAAATACATAAAGAAAGTCGGTGATCAATGTAAATGTTCGTTCTTCGAATATAAAAAGTATACACGTAATACCCAACAATTTCTCTTTCAACAGTTGATCAATTATTCATTAAATTCATACCTATTCCTAAGTGATGAATGACATAAAACATTAACAAAATAAACTTTTAACACAAAACGAAAGAGGTCACCACCGAAACCCGCTGAAAACTTGGCAATCGCCTACTTGGCACGTTAACGCGAGCGTCGCGAAATTATGTGGGGCAAAACACGCCGCGACGCGCGAAAAACAGAAGAAACCGGAGCGGCGCGTGATAGCCGTAGCGCCGTCCCGGAACCACTGGCTGCTGCCGACGTCTACGGACCGGCGTCGCGATGCCGCCGACGCGCACTTTTCATTAGGACCCTTGATCAAGAAAGATGCTCCGCCTAGGGTTGGTAGCGGACGGAGAACGTTTTCGAGGATTTGACGGTTTATCAAATTTGGCAAGGTTTTGTAAGACTGAATCTATACTTCTTTGGTTAGGGAGTTTTTCGCGCTTCGGTAATCCTTAACGAACATGAGCGGATCATTTGTTACTCAAAATGTCATTGAATAAAGGAGAGCATGATAAGAAGGTGTATGAGGACGATCTTATATTCGATTGCACTGAATGTTAAATAAATCATTTTACACGCTGAACTCTCTTTATAATCACATAATATTATGGTAATTGTAACAGTCTGATTCGCCTGTAACAACAAAAATGAGTTAATAGGTAGTTCATTAATCAGCAAAATTATTGATAGACATTGATCAGATTGCTCATAATTCATCACAGTTAGCAGTTTTTGTAATTTGTAATTTAGCAAAATTCTCCATTCTTGTGTAACGACGCCTTCCGACGCCAAGCGTCGTTTATCTAAAAGTGTCTGTTTTTGATAGAATTTCATCAGATTATTCATAATTCAGCAAATTTGGCATTTTTTGCATGCAGACGCTTACCGACGCCCAGCGTCGTTTCTCTAAAAGTATCTGTTTCGATGGAATTTGGTTAGGTAGTTCATAATTCAGCAAAGTTATCAATTTTTGTATGACGACGCCTACTGACGCAAGGCGTCGTTATTCTAAAATTATCCATTTTTGATAGAATTTGATCAGATTATTTATAATTCAGCAAAATTAGCAATAATTGCATGCCAACGCTAACCGACGCCCAGCGTCGATTTTCTAAAATTATATGTTTTTGATAGGCTTTGATCAGATTACTCATAATTAAGCATAGTTAGCAATTTTTGTATACCGACGCCTATCGACGCTCAGCGTCGTTATTCTAAAATTATCTGTTTTTGATAGAATTTGATCAGATTATTTATAATTCAGCACAATTAGCAATTTTTGCATGCCGATGCTAACCGACGCCCAGCGTCGACTCTCTAAAATTGTCTGCTTTTGATAGACTAGATCAGATTACTCATAATTAAGCACAGTTAGCAGTTTTTGTGTACCGACGTCAATCGACGCCTACCGACGCCCAGCGTCGTTATTCTAAAGGTATCTGTTTTCGATGGAATTTGGTAAAGTGTTTCATAATTCAGCAAAATCATCAAATTTTTTATACCGACGCATACCGACGCACAGCGTCGTTATCTAAAGATGTCTGTTTCGGATGGAATTTGGTTAGGTAGTTCATAATTCAGCAAAATTCTCAATTCTTCTGTAACGACGCCTGCCGACGCCAGGAGTCGTTTTCCTAATATTATTTTTGATACAATTTGATCAGATTATTCATGATTCAGCAAAATTGGAATTTTTTGCATGCCGACGCTTACCAACGCTTAGCGTCGTTTTTCTAAAATTGCCTGTATCTGATAGACTTTGCTCATAATTCAGCACAGTTAGCAGTTTTTGTATTCCTACGCCTACCGACACCCAGCGTCGTTATTCTAAAGGTGTGTTTTCGATGGAATTTGATTAGGTAGTACATAATTCAGCAAAATTGTCAATTTTTGTGTAACGACGCCTGCCGACGCGCAGCGTGGTTTTTCTAAAATTGTCTGTTTTTGATAGAATTCATAATCCAGCACAATTACCAACTTTTGCATGCCGACTGTTGCCGACGCTTACCGACGCCCAGCGTCGTTTTTCTAAAATTTTCTGTTTTTGATGACTTTGATCAGATGGTTAGCAGTTTTTCTATACCGACGCCCACCGACGCCCCGCGTCTTTATTCTAAAAGTGTCTGTTTCCGATAGAATTTAATTGGGTAGTTCATAACCCATTTTCAATTTCTGTGTACTAACGCCTACCCAAAATTGATTTTGTTTTTGATAGAATTGGATCAGATTATTCAAAATTCAGCAGAATTAGCGATTTTTGTATACCGACGCCCAGCGTCGTTATTCCTAAATTGTCTATTTTCGATAGAATTTGATTGAGTAGTTCATAACTCAGCCAAATTATAAATTTTTGTGTATCGACGCCTTCCGACGCCTGGCGTCGTTTTTCTAAAATCTTCTAATTTCATAAAATTTGATCAGATTACATAATTCAGCACAAGTAGCAATTTTTGCACGCCGACGCTCACAGACGCCCAGCGTCGTTTTTCTAAAATTGTCTGTTTTTGATAGACTCTGATCAGATTGCTCAAAATTATTCAGCACATTTAGCAGTTTTTATATACCGACGCCCAGAGTCGTTATTCTAAATGTGTCTGTTTCGAATTACGATGGAATTTGATTAGGTAGTTCATAAATCAGCAAAATTATCACTTTTGGGTAACGACGCCTACCGATGCCCATAGTCGTTTCTCTGAAATTGTACTGTATATTCTTGATATTTTTGTATACCAGCACCTACCGACACCCAGCGTCGTTATTCTTCACGTGTCTGTTTTAAAAAAATTTGATTGGGTAGTTCATAATTCAGCACGATTAGTAATTTTTGTATACTGACGCCTATTATGTGATAGTTGTTATTGACTTTTCTACTTGTCAAAGTTATTTTTGTTTCCAAACTCACTTGTTTAATTGTCAAAATGAGTTTATTTAATGACAAAGTTTCGATATCTTTTACTGCAACTTCTTATTCCGCTGGCATGATCAGCCACAGATGGCAAACAATATCCAGTTTAACTTTTCGAATCAATAACTGACTAGCTATTTCTTAACTCTCGAAACTATGTGATAAAACTTTCCATATATCATCGTATGCAGTCTTATGGTCATCGACATCCTCTACTCGACTATTGAAAATTCTTCCTTACATCTTTCTTCTTCTTTATCAGCACAGGCATACGAGTGTTATATTACCATCTACGACACTCGTACGGTATAGACGAGACACCAGTGTTGCCTTACGCTCCGAGGGATATTGAGTCAGTGGTGAAAAATGAAAAGTGCCGGATCTACTGGAACTACTGATTCCCCACCCTCAGGCAAATACAGACCAATAAGTCTGATGTAGTACTCCTCGACCATGGAAGTGAGACGATTTTTGTCATTGAGTTTTCGGCTCCTGGAGAAACGAATATCGTCCAAAAAGAGAAGGAGAAATGGACGAAATCTCGAGATTCACTCTTCGAACTCCGCAGGCTCTACCCAGACCATTCTGTAAAAATGGTTGTTCTGATAATAGGGTCCCTTGGCGGTGTGATGAATTCGTTACTGTCGAACCTGAAAATCATACCGGCATGTCGCAAGATGTCGGAAATCATAGCCGGAAGAATGCAGAAGACTGTCTTCCTTGGTTCATTACGTCTGCTCAGAGCAAACAATTCCTGGACCCAATAGCTGCTTACCCCATAGTTCGGGGAGTGGTTGTTGGGGTAATGATGCCAGCGCGCCCTCCGAATGTATCGGAGACAGGGCCCGACTGGAGAATTACAATTCAAAACAATGATAATAATTATTTAT
This sequence comes from Chrysolina oricalcia, assembly GCA_944452925.2. Classification (NCBI taxonomy): domain Eukaryota; kingdom Metazoa; phylum Arthropoda; class Insecta; order Coleoptera; family Chrysomelidae; genus Chrysolina; species Chrysolina oricalcia. Next base: position 56,028,874 of record OX101822.2, read on the forward strand.
TCACCTTTTGATACACAATAAATATAGGTAACATACAAAAATATGCACCTTTTTTATCGCTCTCAAAATGACAATACAGTCATCTTTAAATGACACATTATATACAAGAGTTAATTTATCACTATTAAAGCTTAGGTGTAACATTCTGAAATTTCAGCAAATTTGATTGATGCCTATAGAGACCCGTGACTAGTCTTTGTAGCAATTGTCAAAGTTAGAAAATATATTTTGTTCTGCAATGGATTGGGCCATTTCATCTTACTCCTGCTCTGAAATCAGGAATGCCACTCAAGCTTTTTTGAACTTTAACATACGAATTCTCTCAGTAGGTTTTGATCTCTATGGCCATATGAAAATCACGGTATTTCTTGAACATTGCTATCCATAACAACTTTTTGTTTTCTCAGTGTATTAGCTAATGTTGATATCTTATATCTTTCCATAGGTTTCTCAGAACGATCGCAGTTTCCAGAGAATTCCAATATAAATTGTTCTCGCTGAGCGTTTCTATATTTAATAAAACGTTCGAAATATTGGTGGATATAGCTTGGCCGCTTGATATATTAAAAAGCTCTTCCCTATTAACATTTTCGGAAAATGGATCCATATAACTTACCATTCTTTTTATTAAATGCATCAGATGCTTTGCATCATTTTAGTCGTTTGTAGATCTGATGTTTCAACCTGACTTTTTTAACCCTATTTGTTGTTACACGTATGGAATGATCGATGAACGAATGCTATGGCTTTTACACTAACATTGAGGAGCTGCAATCAAATTCGTAAAATGTGATACACTCAGTTCATTCGCCGCATCTGCCTCCATTATTCATTTTGTTCTGGTTAGATCGACAGGCTGTCTCAAAAAATAATTATCTGGTCGCTTTATTACAAATGATCCTTTTTTTTTCCTTCAGACACAGATGGGTCTCCTCAACATCACAGTCTAGTTGTATCAATATTGAACTAGTAGACTGGTAGAGGGTTACCCTTCTTCAATTCTGTTGAAATTGTTGGGATTGAACAGAATTGAAGAAGGGTTACAATTGAATAAAGCATGGCTACCTGTTCTCAAGAAAACGGTAATAACACCATACCGGGAAATTAATGAATCCGAGGGGGTACCCGACGCAGGGACGATGGCACCGGACGCAAGTACGAGTACGTCGACCCATATATACTGGCTGAGACAACGCATATCAAACAAGTAGTGTTCAGTGATCGAAACTGTAAACATTTCTCTTGAAAATGCCAACCACTCGTGTTCGCGAAACGTCGAGATTTTCTCTAAATAAACGTCGGCCTAAAAACCCGAAACACCATCATTTATTCAACGATGGCCACGAAAGCCTTTCACAATTTGTAATGCAATCCCAGTATTCTTCTCATATCGATTCTAAGAATAAAAACTATTTTGTATATCCAAATGTGAATACACATTGGTTGAATATTATTTCGCCAATATTCCACAAATCTTATTAATTGATATTGGGTCAATATTGGTTCAATAATATTTACCGATATCGATAAAACAATATTGTCTCCATATTGTTTCCTCATCTAGATTAAGATTGATTTTGAATATTGGCCGAATATCCAATGAAATACAGGGTGTCAATTTGAAAACTTCCCACCCTTAATATCTTCCTTCCAGTAAACAATATGAGTAATCGAAAAAACAGGTCAATTTTATTGTCAAGGGGGACACTTTCACGGACTATTTGTAGCCCTCATCGTTCATCCCCCTAGGAGGGGTAGATGTTACCCTTAGAATTTTAAATGGGAAGGGGGGTCAAGTGGCACATCATTTCGATGGGCGTTCAATTCTTGTTCCAATGGTACCCTGACTTATTATTTTGTGATGAGCATTTTCCGAAAAATTGCGTTCTAAACTAACAGAAGTAATTATTAGAACGCCTATACTGAGATGCATTATTGTATTGACTCCCTTTAATAAAAATAGTTAGAAGAGTAGGTGGCACCGCTCCAACCCTTGAATGACAGGAATAAATTTATTACGCATGGGATTTTTTATTTGGTGGTTATTTTCCTTCTACACAATAAAATTTAATTTGCGAGAAAGACATTTCCAACATAAAATCTACTTACGCTTATCTTATTAGCTGTTCGAAATGTTGTCCATTTTGCAATAAACAACGGATTTAAGATGCCCCCAAAGAAAGAAATCTAAGGGTGTTAAATCCGGTGATCTCGGAGGCCATTCAACTGCTCTCCTTCTGCCAATCCATCTACCCGGAAATCTCTCGTTTAACCACTGTCGGACGGGAAGAAAATAATGAGGTGGAGCACCGTCCTGCTGGTAATGTAACAGATCCTCCTGCAAAAGTTCATTACCTTCTGCATCAATTTGAGTTTCTAACTCGTGAGTTATAAGAGGATCGGTAGTCTCTTCAAGCATATCAAGGTACAGATTGCCAGTCAAGTTTTCTTTCAGAAATAATGGACCAAGAATGGCATTTCCAAGAATACCAGCCCAAACATTAACTTTTTGTGGGTGTTGTGTATGCCCTTCCCGAAAAATATGTGGGTTTTCGTCACTCCAATAGCGACAATTTTGTCTATTAACATTGCCATTCAGAAAAAATGAACACTCATCGCTGAAACAGATGTTTAACAGAAGATTAGGGATGGTATTGACTCGATGAGACATGATTTCACAAAACTCTATTCTTCTATCATAATCATCCTCGTGGAGCTCTTGAAGAATCTGCATTTTATATGGATGAAATTTATGCATTTTCAATGCTTTTCTTATAGTCTCGCGTGACATTCCCGTCTGTTCTGATACTGATCGTAAGGAGCTCGTGGGCTCTGCAGCAAATGTTCCCAAAACTTCAATTTGAGCTGCTTCATTTAGTACTCTGGGGTTATTTCTTTTTTTATTTGTCACTGAACCAGTTTCGTAAAACTTATTCACCAAATCAAGCACATACCGGTGACTTACATTACAATTTGGATGTCTTTCGTTAAAAAGACATGCCGCACTTCGTGCGCACTTTCCAACTTCTCCATAAATTACAATCATTTCAATTCTGTCTTGAAGAATGTAAACCATTTTTACACTTTTATACACTTATTAAAGTAATTCCTAAACAGCCCAACAAGTACAACGGTATTCACAATACTACCACATAGTTCAAATTTGCTAACCAATTTTTTGCCGGAAAACAGAAACTTTTTACAGCAGAAGTAGCAAAAAAGGAAGGCTATCTGTACAATTTCTGCGATGACACTTAAAAATTCAGCATTTAATAAACACAACTTTACTACCATCTACGTTTTACTATTAGACTACATTTTTATGTAAAGTGTTTGGAGCTAATGGCTAATGTTACCCATAATACAGGGTTGGAACGGTACCACCTAATATTCTAACCAGTTCTGGCCAAACCATGCATCTCAGTATAGGCGTTCTAATAATTACTTCTGTTAGTTTAGAACGCAATTTTTCGGAAAATGCTCATCAAAAAATAATAAGTCAGGGTGCCATTGGAACAAGAATTGAACGCCCATCAAAATGATGTGCCACTTGACCCCCCTTCCCATTTAAAATTCGAAGGGTAACATCTACCTCTCCTAGGGGGTTGAACCACGAGGGCTACAAATAGTCCTTGAAAGTGTCCCCCTTGACAATAAAATTGACCTGTTTTTTCGATTACTCATATTGTTTACTGGAAGGAAGATATTAAGGGTGGGAAGTTTTCAAATTGACACCCTGTATATTAAAATTATATCATGATCAAACCTTGATAAAAATCGACTAGGTGGCTCTACATATAGAACGACTTCTAAAACTTGTGTAAATATATTAAATACTTCCCATAGTATATTTTCAAGACAGCTTATTCAGTGGTTTTGGCGATCAAAAGGCAGACTCTGGTGAAACCTTCATCAACTAAAAGACATTCAATAATTTACCATGGTATATTCACTTCCACCAATATATCCGAATGATATTGTACCAATATCGAGAAATGTTTTGAGGCCATTATTGCTTCAAGAATATTTCACTCATACTATTTTTGAAATGTCTAAACAATATTCGACCAATATCGCAAAATGTTCACATTTTACTTCTCGACAATATAACGTTTGAATATTATGCCAATATTGTACCAACAATATTGTTCCAATATTGCCGAATATTTTGAGGCCAATATTTCTTCGAGAATATTGCGCTAATATCACTCAAGTAATATTGGACCAATATCGCCGAATGTTCACATTTTTTTCTCGCCAATATTGCATTTCAAATATTTAGCGAATATGTTCACAATATCGTACCAATATTTTACCAATATAGGTGTGCTACTTGGGGCCCATTCCACCATTTTGTGTGGTTTAGTGTTTAAATATTTCTTTTTCTCACAGCTGGATCCTCAACAAAATTTTTCACCTGGTCCATGCCTGTTACTTTTCTTTCACAAAAATTAATACCTTTTTGGATTGAATCGGACTCTACTTGATTGCAATTGTATAAATACTAAAGTGAAACACGAATAAATTTCCGAATGTTCCGATACACTGTAGCTCTAAGCGATTATGGTATTCTAACATATTTTTCTTTGGAACCTCACTTAAATACTATTCGCAATTAACGCCAAAATGAATAACAGCAAAACTTTCAATGTTCTTCAAATACCTTTCTGAGGATTACAAATTATGTTCAGAAACGGTGCAAAACCTCCCGGGGATATTTGTGCATCCTACCCTGTTTTATAATATATGCCAGTCGGATACTTCTTAATAACTCAAGTAAATGTTAATTTGGCTAAGGAAAGGATGTAGAAAACATGGAGAAAACACGTGATTCGATTACATTTACAATAAGTTTATCAAAACTCACACACCGTAATATCAGTAATTTTCTGAAAGTACAATCAACAACGGATTCAATTCGATTGGTGTGATGATTTCAGCTGCGAACAACGTCAATATTTACTTTCCATTAAATCTTCGGCATTCTCCATTGTTTGAACCTGTTATCACAACACGCATCGGAGCTGATTCACTTTCTAAGTTTCATGGAAATCGGCATGAAAGATTTCGTAATCTCGTCATAAAAGTTGTGAATGTTCAAGTAGGTTTAGTTTCTTACAGATAAAGAAACTCGATATACAGGGTGTTTCATAATAAATGCGCAGGACTTCAGGATGTGATAGCACGTCCAAAAATATGAAAAAAGTTTCTATTAACTTACCCTCTAAAATGCACCATTTTCGAGATACAGGGTGTTGAAATTTTAAAAAAATTATTGTTTTTTGCGAATATCTCTGGAACCGTTTATCGCACAGACAATAGATTTCGTAGGCATTTTCTACACATAATAAGCTATGTTTTTTGCGGATTTTTTATTTCTTAGAATTCATAATTGGTGAAAATTTTGAAGGGGTAGTAGGTGTTTTTTTCTCCAACTTCTACGCCACTGGAAGAAGTACAGTTTTGAGCCTCCTATATGAACCGCCAATGTTTTCTATACAAAAAAAGTATTCTTGGTCATAAGCTCTAAAGTTGACCGTTTTCAAGAAAAATCAACTTTCATCTTGTTTAAATAATATTTTTTCCTGGAAAAATTGCTGCGTGCATTGAAGCTAACGGCGGACATTTCCAACAATTCAACTGAGTATGATTGTTATTGTTTTTTTTTTATTTTGCAATTAAGAAGTCAACGTTTGGTTTTGTTACTTGTTCTAACGTTTAAATAAATTTTGTATAATTAGGAAAAAAATTATTTAAAAAAATGGACCATGTTTTTCAACATGAAAGTTGATTTTTCTTGAAAACGGTCAACTTTAGAGCTTATGACCAAGAATACCTTTTTTTTGTAGAAAACATTTGTTACGTTAATTTTAGCCTTAACTCATTTGTCCATTAAAATAAATTGAGCCACCCGGTATTTTATATTTAATATTTTTATTCATATGAAATAACATTCTGAGATATAAGAAAACGGATATTTCATTGATATGGGTACTGAATAAGTTTCTCTGGAGAATATAACCCTCCACGACAATTCTCGATCTCCTCGTACCATTATTGGGTGTCTGGATGCCTGACAGGATTGTTGTCGTGAATGCAGTATTCAAGTATGTTGGAGAACTCATTAGTTACTCGCTTGATCACTGGTTGTTAGGCAGACCAGAATACACTTCTATCACCTGATGTGTATTGGTGGTAGTAGATAATTTTATGATTTCCTTGAGCGAAAATTAACCCTGCTTAGCCAGAGCACTTTACGCATTTTCCACCATGTTCCTCCATTTCAAATTTATATTTGCGGTTCAAGTAGGCGGCTCAAAATACTTTTCCAGTGGCGTAAAAAAACACCTTCGCCTACGCCTTCAAACTCTTCACCAATTATGAATTTTAAAAAATAAAAAATCTGCACAAAACATAGCTTATTATAAGTAAAAAATGTATTCAAAATCTGTTTTTTGTGCGATAAACGGTTCCAGAGATATTCGCAAAAAACTATATATATATTTTTAATTTCAACACCCTGTATCTCGAAAATGTTCAATTTTAGAGGGTAAGTTAATATAAACTTTTATTCATATTATTGAACGAGTTATCACATCCGGAAGTCCTGCGCATTTATCATGAAACACCCTGTATACCGTAATGTTTATTAAACTAAACCTTGAAAAACGGTGGATTATGGTATCACGAAAATAATAGGTGCATTGAGAGCGTTGATAACAATCATCAAACAATACGGGTATAATATTTCATGAAGGTTCAGTGTCAATTATTATTATTATCCAAACATATGAGAATCCCTACGATTAATACGACGTTATAAGTGTTATAGTACTATTTCTGACAAAATGTTCAAGAGACAATTGAAAAGATATTCAAGAGTTTACAAATATTTTGACAGATGATAAGATTCCAACTTCCTACAACTGCCTTTACAATATTAAGATATACAATTATAATGAAATAATTTTTATATATACTTATGTATGTGTATTTTTGTATGTATCCACAATTTCTATCTGATAGACCATATTACAGTTTGCAGAATGAAAGCTTCTAGCTGACTCACTCATGTTTTTATATTTACTAACCCAGTTGTTGATCACCTGTCTTGTTCATCCTTTAATACACATGATTTTTACCCTTCTCTTAACATTAATGTCCATTTAATACTATTTATTGTTTGTGTCTCTAACCTACATTGACCAAAGCATTACTCTATTTTTTTTTTAAGAACACTACTTTCAATTCTATGTTGAATCTATGTTGAATTATATACTTCCGAAGCTTCGTGAACAAGATTCTGCCTTGTGATAATAAATGAAATAATAGTAATGATAACAATAATAAACATCGACGATTTTGGTTACAAAAAAACTTACATAAAAAACATAAATTACTATGAGACCAAAGGGCGAAGTTCAATTTACAAGATGATTTCAAAAAATCCTCTTGTGACTTGTTCTTCCACTTAACCCTAACAACATATCGCTAGATGAGTACATATGACTAGCATAATACACATGTATGAATGAATTTTTTTTTGAATCAGCAGAAAATGAACAGTGCCAACTGAGTGCTAAGTTTGTTTTAACAGCAAGTATTTCTTGTACATTTCCTTAAACCGTTTCAAGCTTCAAATTTTGAGTGCTTTAGGTATTTTATTGTATGTGGAACATATTTGATAGGTATAACGGCTTTCTATCCACAATTATTTTTTGAAATAGGACTTCTGCATGTAAAATTCTTCTACTGCTCATATTCATCTAGTTATTACCTTTAAGTTTGTGCGAGATATGCTTTCTTCTGCGAATTCTGAATATAAAACGTAAGCATGAATTTTGCACCTCTTGTATTTTTCCTTGATACTGGCTACTTAAGAATGGCCCATAGAGCACATCGGCGTTATTAAAAATTGACAATATTAGTGATTCACATAACATTGATTTTATATGTCTATGAAGGAACTCTCTGTTATTATATATCATCTGTAATGTTGAATAAGCACGTTTTATAAGCTGATTTATGTTATGTTCAAATTTTAAATCAGGATCTAGTAATACACCTAAGCTCTTTGCTTTATTTCAATTTTCAAGTAGTTCATTTTTTATTTCAATTTTTACATTATCACAAATTTGGTCTCGCTTACTTGTATTACCAAAAGTACAACATAAGACTTGATACAATTAATATTCAGGCAATGATCTTCCGCAAACTCGATGAAAGTCTCGAGATCTACATTAACGTGATTACAAGATTCTAATATGATTGTATCTGGAAGAAAACTATAATTAAGTTGAATGTCATCTCCATATAAGTGTACATCACAAAATTGTAGACTCTTGACAAGGTTGGAAATGTATATTGCGAATAACAAAGGCCCTAGAATGGAGCCTCGAGGGACTCCACATTTTAATTCCATATATGGAGAGTGTGCATCGTCGATTTAAACCATTTGTTTACGACCACGAAGGTAAGATGCTAGCAGATTTACGGCATTTTTAGAAAGCCTAATATATAATATAGCTATCATTAAATTATAATTTATGGTGTCAAAAGTTTTGCTAAAGATCAGTATCGTACATTCACCTTGATTCAAAGCCCTAACAACATCAACAATATGGAGAAGTGCCGTAGTGCAGCTATAATTTTTACGAAATACTGAGTTACAGGCAACAGTGAAAACTCGTCTGTATGATTTTTTAACTGAACTTCTATTGCTCTTTCAAGTGCCTTAGACAAGGTTGGCAATGTACTTATCGGTCTCAAATCTTTAAATTCAAGCGGACATGATTTTTTTTATGTACTTTTATAACGGCTCTTTTCCATAGATCAGGAAATATGTTGTGACTCAAACAGAAGTTGACAATATGGTGTTGTGTATTTGCAATGAAACGTATATTCACAACTAGACTTTATTTATGACTAAAACGACTTTTTATTACATGACAGTTCAATCAATAATTTTTAGTCCCTTTTTGTTTTACTCAGCAACTATGGATATGATATACAAAATGTTCTATCTGAATAAACTTAATATTTAACATTTCCCCCTTCGTTAAATCACAAGTCTAATTTTATTGGTTTAACAATACGTCTTCCTGATCTAGTAACATATGCTTCAGTGGTTTGTTCATCATTCAATTCTTGGTTGATAGTTGGATCCGGAGGTGTAACAAGTTCCTGAGTACAAGTATTTGAAGAATATCTATCAGAAATTTCAGTAGATGGGTGATGCTCCAAATCGCAATCAACATTCAATGATTCATCCGTAATGGTTGTACATGGAATGCTGCTTGTGTTTTTACGCAAACAATCTGCATGTATGAGTTTCACTACTCCACGCACTCTTACTAGATATGTGAGTAGGCTTTCCACCTTTGTTATAACACCCAGTTCCCACTGATGAGATCTTGGATTTTGAACATAAACATTTTCATTAACGTTATATTTGACAAGTGATTTTTTATTTATAGTTTTCTGATGTTCGATTTCAAGAGGTGGTTTCAATAACTCAAATCTGGATCGTGGTCGTTTTTTCAGTAAAAGTTCGGCAGGAGAAATCCCTGTTACGCTTGAAGGCGTATTCCGATAACTGAATAAAAAGTTTATTAGTCTATTACGCAACACACTTAATGTTATATCCGCCCTTTCGCTGAATAAAGCTTTTTCCAAACCTTTTTTTACAGTTTGAACCCCCCTTTCAGCAATCCCGTTACTTTCAGGGTGATAGGGTGGAGATTTAATAAATTTTATTCCATTTGCTGTACAAAAATTCACAAATTCAGATGAAGAAAATGGTGGGCCATTATCAGACACCAATTCATTTGGTAGTCCAAAAACAGAAAAACATTCTTTCAATGCAAAGATAGTTTCTTGTGCTGAAGTACCTCGACTCATTATTTTAACTTCAATCCACTTACTTTTATTATCTACAAGAATCAGAAAATTGTAACCATTTTTGTGGAAGAAATCAATGTTTACCCTGTAAAAATTACACGGAGTACTCGGCCAAGGTAGAAGTGGAGCAGATTTTGTAAAATTTTGTGATATTTGACAAATATTACACTGGCTGATGAATTTTTCGATATCTTCATTGATACCTGGCCACCAACAATATGAACGTATGAGCATTTTGGATCTAACAACACCAATATGATCCTCATGGAACAAACCCAAAACCTCATTTCTCAAAGAAGTTGGTATAACAACTTTGGAACCCCATAACAAGCAATTCCTTTCAACAGATAGTTCATGTCTTCGACTGAAATATGGTTTAAACGGGTCGTTAACATTATGTTGCCATCCAGCGATAGTCATATCTATCACTTTTGTTAGCAAGATGTCTTTCTTGGATGCATTTGCAATGTCTTCAAAATTTAATGGAAGGTCATTCGTCATGCTAAACGAATACAAACTGTCACAGATTTTTGTTTCTCCTTCTACTGGCAAACGTGATAGAGCGTCAGCATTAGCAAGTAGATTGCCACTTCGATATTCTATATCATAGTCATATGCTGAAAGAATCAAAGCCCATCGAGTAACTCGGGATGCTGCCGTTACTGGTATCTGTTTTTGTTTTCCATAAATGAATTGAAGTGGTTGATGGTCAGTAATCAGAACAAATTTTCTACCGAAAATATATTTGTGAAAACGCCGAACACCAAATAATAGTGCCAACGATTCACGCTCAATATTAGAGTATTTTTGTTCTGCCGGTGAAAGAGTACTTGATGCAAAGAGAACTGGACGCTCTACACCATCTACTCTGTGGCTCAGAACAGCACCAACTCCGTAGCTACTTGAATCACAGCTGACATAAATTGGTAAATTTGGATTGTAATGGGTAAGGACCTGATCTGATGTGATCAATCTCTTACTCATTTCGAAAATCTCGTCATGCTCTGTTGACCAAATGAATTCCACATCAGCCCGGCACAAATTATAAAGAAGTTTTAATCTTGAGGACAACATAGGAATGAACTTACTGTAATAGTTCAGTAACCCTAAATAAGATTTGAGCTGGGTCAAATTTTGTGGACGCGGAGCATTTTGAATACACTCGATTTTCTCATCTGTGGGATGAATACCGTATTCATCTATAATGTGACCTAAAAACTCAACTTTGGTTTCGAAAAATTTGCATTTAGAAACATTTACTTTCACATTGAATTCACTCAAACGTGACAAGACTGCAAAAACATTTTTATTGCATTCTAAAAAATTTGATCCAGAAATTAGAATATCGTCCAGGTAACAACTGGTTCCTGGTAGACCTGACAAAATTGTATCAATTATTGACTGAAAAATTCCCGGAGCACAACTAATCCCGAAAGTCAATTTATTGTACTTGAATAGTCCCATATGTGTATTGATTGTTAGCATTTCTTTTGAATTTTCCCCCATTTGAAGCTGTTGATATGCCCCCTTTAAATCAATCACACAAAAGTATTTGCTACCAGATAGTTTTGCAAAAATGTCTTCTGGGAGAGGTAATACACAATGACTTGTTTCAATAACCCTATTCAAAGTTTGCTTAAAATCCACACAGATTCGAATGTCATTCGAATTCTTTTTGGGAACGATCACTATTGGACTAGCCCAATTGCTACAACTTACTTTCGTTAATACACCAGACTCAACCATTTTCATGATTTCAGTCTCAACTGCAGGCTTCAATGCATAAGGCAAACTATAAGCTCTATGGAAAACTGGCTTTGCATTGTCTTTCAATTTCAATTCTATTACGAAATCTTTGATAGAAGACCCCTGTATATTCTCAAAAACATTATGAAATTTCTTTTTTATTTCAATTACAGTTTGTTTTTTTACTTCATCAAAATTTGCTAGAATAGATTGATTCGAACACAACGTTTTCAAATTTAAATTATCATGACCTTGGTCCTGACTTGACTTAATTTCAGAAAACAAACTTTTACAACCAAGAGCATTTCTCCAGTCAGGATTAAAAATATTCATCCAATTTCTGCCCAAAAGAGGAATAAATTTCCTTTGACTACTCAATACTACCAATGGCAAGCAATAATATGTATTTCTGAACAATACTCTGACTTGTACTTGTCCCAAAATCTTGACTTCTTCTCCGGTTACAACTTTCAATTTAAAATTTACCAGATCAAGTTTCAAACCAGGAAAAAAAGACTTGTAATCATTTACATGAATAACCGACTTTGACGCCCCAGAATCAACTTCCATTTTCAAGACTTTTCCTTCGACTTCCAGGCTGACTTCCAATGGTTTCTCTTGATCTCTATTATTCAGTCTGGCAATGAAACCCAAATCTAGCAAATCATCTCCATGCTCGCTTTGATCAGCTACTTCTTCACAGTTATCTACTTGGTGGACTCTCCCCTTGTTACAAGCAAACGATGTGTGGCCTTTTGATCCACAACGATAGCAAAACCACATTTTTGCTGGACAGGTCTCTGGATCATGTTGTCTTTTACATCTGTAACATGGCTTCTTTTTCGAACTTTCGAACCGTGACCTTCTTTCTGAATAGAATTCAGTACCATCTCTATTTCTATAAGTACTCTTAGATGATGACTGTAGTTTATCCACACTCAATGATGCTGCTCCTTGAACTAACTTGCTTTGAGCCTCAGCTGTCTCAAGACTTATTGCAATTTTACATGCCATTGAGAATGACATTGACTCTTCTTCACTCAGAAGTTTTTGTTGAATAAAAATATTATTCACTCCACATACCAATCTGTCTCGTAAAGATTGATCTAAGAAAGTATCAAATTTACAGTGACGTGACAACTCTTTGATAACACCAATATACTGGCTAAGAGTCTCGGAAGATTCCTGTTTTCGATTGTGGAATCTGAAACGTTCGACTATTACACTTTTAGTTGGAACATATTTTGATTTCAGAACCGCTACCAATTCGCTGTATTTCTTATTCTCAGGTAATAAGGGATATAGCTCAGTTTTCAACACTTCATATGATCTGGCAGACAATAATGTTATCAAATTGGGTACTTTCAAGTTGTCTTCAATCTTACTAACAAGGAAGAACTGCTGCAATCTCTCTTCCCACGATTCGAAAGATTCAAGATTTTCATCAAACTCCTTGAATTTTGACATTTTGACTTGTCTCCCAAATTTTCTGATTGACTTCTGTAGGAACTACTGTTACTTGACTCAAATAGGGAACTTTCCACTACCTCGTCGCCAAATATGTTGTGTATTTGCAATGAAACGTATATTCACAACTAGACTTTATTTATGACTAAAACGACTTTTTATTACATGACAGTTCAATCAATAATTTTTAGTCCCTTTTTGTTTTACTCAGCAACTATGGATATGATATACAAAATGTTCTATCTGAATAAACTTAATATTTAACATATGGGTAATGTAAGGAATTATATGTGGATAACATAGTTTCAAAAATCTCAAATTAAATTTATCCGCTCCAGCAGCATTGCATGGTGTGTATGGTATTCATGGCCCTGTAAACAAATAATTTACCTCTTGGAATTCAAAATCTGAATCTACAATCTTACTAGTAGCATAGGAAAGACGGGGTGTTCAGCAGGTTCACTTTATAGACATGAATTATAGAAAATTTAGTTGATATCACTGGGATCTTTCAGGCTATTTGATAATGAGTTCGATGAACTGGGAATAATAGTGTACGTTTTTAAGTTTTCCAGAGGCTTTTACTATTTTTGTTATTCAAAAAGAAGATAAAAAGGCCTTTTTTCTCTTTTAATAGCAGAATTAGTATAATTCCTCATATCCTTGTTAAACTGTAAATGATGTTGTTATTTCGATTATGTTTACCTGTTGAACGCCTTATCCCTGATTGACCTCATTTCTTTGATAGTCCCTGTTAGCCATGTGCTCGAAGCGTGATGTTACTAATGGTACATGCCGGTCAAGAATAGTCATGAGAAAATTAACCAAGAAAGTAATTTTTTTATCAATCCCTTCTTGATCATAAATTCTGAAAAATGGGGCATTGAATAAATCCCGTCTAAATAAAGTCATCATAATTGAAATACTTGAAACATTTATGGTTAATAATTTTGGGCCGCTGTTTCTTAATAATCAATTTGACCTTACACGAAGCTATATCAGCTACCAGTAACATAAATAACATCTTTTACAACAATTATTTCCATTTTTTGTTTTCAAATTCAGCCATAGTTGTTCTGATACCATTCCATAATGAGTGAGCAACAACAACGACATTTAGTAATATCAAATATTGTCAGAATCGAGCTGAAACCGCCAATGAAAATCCAACACATTTCCCAGAACAAATTGCACGGGCTTCGAAAAGAAACAAACCAAATCACACCCCTAGAATGCCTATTTCACCGATGGTACAAGCCTGGACAGTCCCTCAGTATATCATCGTAAGTGTGTTTGTAATAGTCAAATACAAACGCTCATTAAGGAATAAGAATTCACAAGAACCCGCAACATCACCCATACTCATGGAAAGAAAAGCAATATTACCAAAAGGAAAGAAGTTTTCCATTACCAAGGGGACGAGTTACGCTGCTGAAAAATGCGATTCCAGCACTTTATCTGCAATTGCGCTGATGAAGCTTTCTAATCTAAGTTCTTTGAAAGATCCATCCCGAAGTCAGTCTGATTTTATACTTTATCGTTGTCTTTGTCTTCGACATATTGATTTATGTATAGAAAGTAAGTAAGTTAGTAATTTTATTTAGTTATTATGACAGTGCATAATAAAAAATGATCAATTATAAATATAATTCATTAAAAATGTAATATCAGTTACAAATATAATAAGCAGCTGGAAACACAGATTTGTAAAGAAGAAGATGCAACCTTAGCAAGCTTATGTTGTTGCATCACCCTTCGCTTTCTCATTCTCATTATATGGAGACAATGGATAGAAACTGCAGTCGAATACATGAACAAGAGTAAACATGTGAAGTTATTAAATCTCTTCCAGTGTGGCATTGAAGCAATCGGAGCTATTCTTTCGAACAAATTTCAATTTCCAGTAAGGTTATTCTGGACTTTCATTGTCTAAATAAGAACAAAGAAAAATTCAATTCTCTGCAATTTTTATTCACGACGTTTCAACTGTTAAAATCTACAGTCGTTATCAAGTGTATAAATGCGACAATCTCAAGGATACTTTTTATATATGCTATGGCTAATTTTGTGTCATTATCCTAGGGGTAATTTGCCGGTGTTCAGGTGAGATTGTTAATTACAGTGTCGGGCCCCTCCGGTACAGCATTGTTAATTCTTATCGCAATTTCAATTGATCCATGCCACTAATTAAGGGTTTCCACACATTACGGATTTCTATGATAGCTTGAGTGAAGACTTTGTTATTCATAATATATGCACTCTCTTTAAACTTCCTTCCGCACCAGCCCTCTTCTTTATGGATAACTTCGGTTTCAGTCCATTTTATATTGTGTTGGGTCGTCCAGACATGATTCGCTATCCCTGACTTTGATGATTCTCCTCGTTGAGTGTTTCTCTTGTGTTCAGCGAGTCTAACGCTAAGCGATCTCTCAGTTTCTCCAAGATAAGCTTCACCGCATTCATATGTGATGCGGTAGAAATTAATGCTATTTCCTTTTCAGTTCTATTGTGTTTCATCCCAAGTTCCACCTACGAAAGACACAGCGGTATCATCTGCGTGGGATATTAAGTTACCTTCGAGTTATGGAAGGAATTACTGTTAAACTACAACAAAGAAAAGGATAGGGCTCAATACTGACCCCTGTGGCACCCCCCTGGTGACTGATAGTGGATCACTGGAAAAAGTATTTACTTTAACTACTTGCGTTCTATTCGAAAGATGATCTTTCAGTATATCTAATCAAGCTCCTGATTCTACTGCTTTCCAGACGATTGAACAAAATTTTATGATTAACAGTATCAAAAGCCTTTGCCAGATCTGAAAATACTGTCGACCATTTCTGCAAGTACTGCTGTTTCACTTGAGAGGTTTTCTCTGAAACTAAATTTGTTATCCGATGAAATATTAGGTATTCTATGTACAAAAATAGAGTAGTCTGATCTTTAAAATCGAAAATTTTGGGAAAATTGTTATTCACAGTAATTGGCCTGTCACCACTTTTGAATATTGGTGTTGTAATAGACTCCCCAAATCAGGAGGGAACCAATCCACTAGTAAATATCAATTTCAAAATAAAACACAATAGTTCCACAAAAAATTTATGAAGTTTTTTTAGGTGGTATACTGAAATTCCGTCAGTTCCTGATGAGGTATTATTTTTTGAAGACGATATAACATCAACAACTTCGGTTTCCGTCCACAGGGTGTAAGAATAGCGAATCTGTGATGTTCGAGTCACCTTTCCTTGTGGGACAAATTGATCGAATTTTGATATTTAACCTGCCATTGTTGTACCGATCTTGGAAAAAACTCATCGACGAAGTGATCCGCAGTTTTTTTATCCGTGTTTAGGTTTTTGTCTTCATCATCATGTATGAAGGTGTATGATCCTGAAAACTGCTTGCTATGCGTAATTTCGCTGATACACTTCCAGATTTTTTTCGAGTTCGTACGCGCTATGTAACTAAAAGTTGCTCAATTTGAAAGCGTGTTGCCTAGAGTAGGTCAACACCAAGTAAACTTATAGCAGAGACTCTTCTCAGGTGGGTTAGACTGGGTACTATTCATTCCTGGTGGACATTGCACTGCCGTTATTGAGACCTTACAATGTTTATTTATAAAGGGGCGCCACCACCAAGAATCAATAATTAGAGAGAATTAAACAACACCTAGTGTACAAAATTTGTTGAAATTTAGTTTTACTAATAAAGTGAGCAGTTGAACAGTTGTAACAGTTGACTAATTTGTAGAAAGGCAGGAAAGTATGCAGTTTGTTTAAAATAGAAAATCGAAATATGAGTTTTGGCAGAAACACTGAGAGCACACAATATGTGTACTTAGCTTTGGAGAGGACTGTTGCTCCAATCCATGAGTCCTTAGGTGAGAGACTGCAGCTCAGGAAACAGTGTGTAATAGTGGCCGGAATCTAAGCTCCAACAGCAATGGACCTCGGCAGCATAGAGTTCATGGCAAAAGGATTCCAGAATGAGGTGTTCATCTAACGTTAGTGATTGCAGGAGCTTGGTATGCTCATGTGCTTCTGGTTTATATCGAAAGTGTGCTGGGTTTCACTCCAGGATAAAAAGGGACCTTTATTAGTCCCTTTAGGAACCTGAAGGATCGGAAATTGTGAAAATCTTCAAATTAACAAAACATCAAGATGGCTTCTCGTGCACAGGCACAACAATTACGCCTCTAATTTGTCGCACTTAAATTCACCAGCCAAAAAGGATATGAAGCAAGATGCTCACTAGTTTTATTAGTTCACAGTACATAAAAAATATTTCAGGTCGACAAAATATTTCCATGATTTTAATCGAAGAAATTCTGTGACAGATGACAGAAGTCAGAACTGCGATCAATAGTCGTTTATTGGCGAGTATTGAAATAGTTGTTTATTCGCGAGCATTAAGATAGGCATTTTTTTGCGTCTCAACGATAAGTAATATTTGTAGATAATTAAGAAAGAATTGTTGTCTCACTTCAGTGAGACTTTAAATGATTCAGAGGAGATGTAACAATTTACTTGTTACAGCTACTTCGATTTGGTTCCTGCAATATTGGTTCTTTGTGGTCCTCAAGAGATTTGATAAAGATTTAGGATCGGGACTTGTTGATATTAACATTTTTTTGTTTCAAACGATCTCCATTAGGCTGGTGCCAAAATGAATTATAAACGCTTGAAATAAGAAAAATAGTAACAAGCAAAGACCAGGTGGAGAACATTGTTGAAGTTCCAACTTTGAGGAAAAACAAAAATTAAACACGATAACACACAAAATGATGAAATGGGGATGTAGGTCAGGGGTTGAAAATGGTTTTTTGATATTTGCGGAGAAACGAGACCTCTCAGCGGGAAATGTTTAAAATTATTTGTAGATAATAAAAAAATCGAAAACTTTTGTATTCAACACCTTTTGACATAACCCCAAATTAGATGTCAAAATGGCGAAAACCCGATTTTTCAGTATTGAATTTTTTCTCGCTAATAAATGATTTAATTCAGATGAAAATTAATAGAAATATGCCTCTTCTGGTGTTGAATACGCTTGATTTTTTCTAAATTCAGAAGAGTACTAGTTTCCGAGTACGGTACATTTTTCAAAAAAAAAAATCCCCTTAATTTCCACGAACAATTGTTCTGGTGTTTTCTAGTATTTAGAAGGTCTATAAGTGACCATTTAAATTGTTGAAATTTCTACTTTGAAATGGTTTATGTAACTGGGTGGTTCATTGATCGTTAAAAACCGCTTGAAATTGAGAAAAAAATGTCTCTTTGAATCATGATGTTCTCAAAATTTTCAATTAATTTCGACTATTATTCTATTATTTTTACAACTATGGAAGATCATTGAATATATTGAGAGAATCGTGATTCAGAGAGACTTGTCGGTTTTTCACAGTTTTAAGCGATTCAACGATAAATAAACCATCAAATCACATCGACCATTGGAAAGTAGGCATTTTAACAATTGAAATGATCACTAATAGTCCTTCGAACACCAGAACAATTGTTCGTGGAAAATAAGGGTATTTTTTTCGAAAAATGTACTTTACTCGAAAACTAGTCCTCTTCTGAATTGCGAAAAAATCATTCAACACTGAAAAAGACATGCTACAAATTTTCATCTGAATTAAATCATTTAGGAGCGAAAATAATAATAAATTGTTATGTCCTGAACATGTTAAGTTCCGAGCTCAATTGTAGAACACTTGGTGGTGGAAATCAATCGATACTTGACAGTTGTCAAATAGTTTTTATGCTGTATTTTCATTATAAGTTTCCAGCGGAGAAATAACTTCCAGAACGGGCTTATTTTCCCCCAGTATACCCAACAGTGGTTTATGATTGGTACGTATCTCTACAAACCTGCCGTGAATGTAGTCATGAAATTTCTTCAGGGCAATGATAATAGCGAGAGCTTCTCTGTCCAGTTGAGCGAAGTTTCTATCTGATTTCGACATTGTTCGACTGTGGAATGCTATTGGTTTCTCTTCACCATTCGAATCTATGTGACTCATCACCACTCCCACACCGTAGGGACTGGCATCACAGCTGAGGATGAGTGGTTTCTTCTCGTCATGGTGCGCCAGTGCAATATCAGCTGACAAAAGCTTTTTCAATTGTGGAAAAGAATTTTCTTGTTGCGTCGTCCATTTCCATGGGACATTTTTATGGAGCAATCGTTGCTTCAATTCTTTCGACGATTTTCCGACCACCAGTACATCATCGAAATATGGTAAAGCTCCAGTGATTCCCTGTAGGCGAGTATCCATGAAACGTTGAAATATCTGAGGTGCCACACATACTCCAAATTGTAGTCGATTCACTCTGTATGCTACCTTGTGAGTTACTATAGTCTGAGCATCAGCACTGGCTCTATCAACTGACAGTTGTTGATAGGCCTGTTTTAGATCTAATCTGGCAAAATATTTTCCGCCAGTAAGAGTGGCTAATATTTCCTGAATAGCTGAAACTGGATAGGTATCTTTGATCAGTGCTTTGTTGATAGTAATTCGGTAGTCACCGCATATACGTAATCTATTATCAGGCTTTACTACAGGAACAATTGGAGTTGCCCATACTGGATGACTAACAGGTTCTAAAATACCTTGTATAATCAGATTATCTAACTCCTCCTCGACGAGTGGTTTTGAAGAAAACGGAAGCTTCCTAGCTGTCAGCACTATTGGTTTCACTGCGGGATCAATATTTAAGGAAATTGGTTGGCCCCTGAAATTTCCTAAACCATCAGTAAAAATATCTGCAAACTCTTTCAGGATCAGATCCGATTCCGCTCGAAGGTCTGAATCAACAGAATTTATTGAAATTCCTGTAAGCGAATTATTCACTGGAACAAACCAATTTCTGCCTAATAAATTAGCGGTATTGTTTTTTGCAATCACTAATGGCAAGTACTTCTGGAGTTTACCAAATACCTGGAACTTCGCACATTCCTAGTGTTTCCACTTCAGTTTGCTGATTATTTCACTTATGCTAAAATAGCGTGTTATGATTGGTTGAAATTTTTGTGTTGATAAATGAAAATATCATGTTATCGATTTTGTAGTTCGGCTCTTGATTGGCTACTGAATATGTATATGATGTGTTTTCGATTTTTTAGTTCGATTCCTGATTGGTTATTATCAAAACAAACTTACCACCAGCAAGCTGCTATAATGACACAACACCAAACTTTGACCAAAACTAAATAAGCACTCACTATTAATTCATATCAACTTCACAATTTTCGACAAATTTTGCATACTCGTTGATTAATCAAATCACTAAATCAAAATGTTATCAAAACATAACCTTGAGCGAGAAGCAGTAGACTAGACATGCAATGACGAAACTACGAATGACGCGCTCTGTCATTGGTAACTGAAATAGAGGGATGTTTGAAATATCAAGTAAATGTTTTGTTAGTTGCATAATTTCAGAACTAAATGCGGGATTAATGTTCCTAGTTGAATTGAATAGTAAATAAATAAAAATTGTTTCGATTTTATTCATGAAATAATCTTAACAAATACAACTCGAGGCATAAGATGTCCGGAGGACTGCTCACTGCTAAAATCCTATACAATAGGAAAGTTGGGTCGAAAATCCATCAGAAAACAACTACTTTCCTGGCTAATGCCACGACGAACATTGAATTACATCTGATGAAATTTCCGTGCAGAGTTCCTACAAGGTTCTCTCTGCAATTGCTTGGTTGCATGGGAATGTTCATCGAAACATTCGGACCACCTATATATCGATTTCGGAGTGTTGCTCCTCATCAGTATAGGGTAGGTCTAGCAGTCAATAACTAATGACTGCAACGAATGAATCGACGACCAAACCCATTTACAGACCGAAACTGAGATCGCGCCCGCACAGTGGATTAATTCCAAACTGCGAGCGCCATCTCAGTGCCGGAAGCCCAACCAAAGCAATACCCATGACCACGATCGTCAAGACCGTATATAAACAGAAAAGAAAACTGTAGGTCACAATGAGCTTATGACAAGAGGCATAAGATGTCCGGAGGACTGCTCACTGCTAAAATCCTATACAATAGGAAAGTTGGGTCGAAAATCCATCAGAAAACAACTACTTTCCTGGCTAATGCCACGACGAACATTGAATTACATCTGATGAAATTTCCGTGCAGAGTTCCTACAAGGTTCTCTCTGCAATTGCTTGGTTGCATGGGAATGTTCATCGAAACATTCGGACCACCTATATATCGATTTCGGAGTGTTGCTCCTCATCAGTATAGGGTAGGTCTAGCAGTCAATAACTAATGACTGCAACGAATGAATCGACGACCAAACCCATTTACAGACCGAAACTGAGATCGCGCCCGCACAGTGGATTAATTCCAAACTGCGAGCGCCATCTCAGTGCCGGAAGCCCAACCAAAGCAATACCCATGACCACGATCGTCAAGACCGTATATAAACAGAAAAGAAAACTGTAGGTCACAATGAGCTTATGACAAGAGGCATAAGATGTCCGGAGGACTGCTCACTGCTAAAATCCTATACAATAGGAAAGTTGGGTCGAAAATCCATCAGAAAACAACTACTTTCCTGGCTAATGCCACGACGAACATTGAATTACATCTGATGAAATTTCCGTGCAGAGTTCCTACAAGGTTCTCTCTGCAATTGCTTGGTTGCATGGGAATGTTCATCGAAACATTCGGACCACCTATATATCGATTTCGGAGTGTTGCTCCTCATCAGTATAGGGTAGGTCTAGCAGTCAATAACTAATGACTGCAACGAATGAATCGACGACCAAACCCATTTACAGACCGTTATTGACTGCTAGACCTACCCTATACTGATGAGGAGCAACACTCCGAAATCGATATATAGGTGGTCCGAATGTTTCGATGAACATTCCCATGCAACCAAGCAATTGCAGAGAGAACCTTGTAGGAACTCTGCACGGAAATTTCATCAGATGTAATTCAATGTTCGTCGTGGCATTAGCCAGGAAAGTAGTTGTTTTCTGATGGATTTTCGACCCAACTTTCCTATTGTATAGGATTTTAGCAGTGAGCAGTCCTCCGGACATCTTATGCCTCTTGTCATAAGCTCATTGTGACCTACAGTTTTCTTTTCTGTTTATATACGGTCTTGACGATCGTGGTCATGGGTATTGCTTTGGTTGGGCTTCCGGCACTGAGATGGCGCTCGCAGTTTGGAATTAATCCACTGTGCGGGCGCGATCTCAGTTTCGGTCTGTAAATGGGTTTGGTCGTCGATTCATTCGTTGCAGTCATTAGTTATTGACTGCTAGACCTACCCTATACTGATGAGGAGCAACACTCCGAAATCGATATATAGGTGGTCCGAATGTTTCGATGAACATTCCCATGCAACCAAGCAATTGCAGAGAGAACCTTGTAGGAACTCTGCACGGAAATTTCATCAGATGTAATTCAATGTTCGTCGTGGCATTAGCCAGGAAAGTAGTTGTTTTCTGATGGATTTTCGACCCAACTTTCCTATTGTATAGGATTTTAGCAGTGAGCAGTCCTCCGGACATCTTATGCCTCTTGTCATAAGCTCATTGTGACCTACAGTTTTCTTTTCTGTTTATATACGGTCTTGACGATCGTGGTCATGGGTATTGCTTTGGTTGGGCTTCCGGCACTGAGATGGCGCTCGCAGTTTGGAATTAATCCACTGTGCGGGCGCGATCTCAGTTTCGGTCTGTAAATGGGTTTGGTCGTCGATTCATTCGTTGCAGTCATTAGTTATTGACTGCTAGACCTACCCTATACTGATGAGGAGCAACACTCCGAAATCGATATATAGGTGGTCCGAATGTTTCGATGAACATTCCCATGCAACCAAGCAATTGCAGAGAGAACCTTGTAGGAACTCTGCACGGAAATTTCATCAGATGTAATTCAATGTTCGTCGTGGCATTAGCCAGGAAAGTAGTTGTTTTCTGATGGATTTTCGACCCAACTTTCCTATTGTATAGGATTTTAGCAGTGAGCAGTCCTCCGGACATCTTATGCCTCTTGTCATAAGCTCATTGTGACCTACAGTTTTCTTTTCTGTTTAAATACAACTCGTGTTATCGGCGATTATCGTTAATTCCTTCTCGGTTTCGAATCAAATTATGTTGCTTTAGGCAACCACACGATCGCAAGCAACATAATTTGATTCTCAAATTCAAAGGAATTGCCATTTCGATAATCACCGATACACTTGTGGTATTACCTACGATAATCACGCAATATGAAATTGTTTTTCTTCAATATTGGCTTTTCCTGTTTGAAAATTTCATGAAATTGCTCTATACCAATCATTGAGTATGCAGCGCCACTGTCAATATTCATTTTGACTACCTGATTGTTGATGATGACTGCGACTCTGAATTCGGATGATTTTCTCGTATACCGAATCATCATTTTCATGAGATGACATTTGTTGATTGTCATCATCTGACATTTGCACCGACTTGCAAACAGGGAACTAGAAGTGTTTTTGGGCACCAATGAATGTGCTATCTCAAATGTTGCAGTTCCACAAATGCTTAGGAAAACTGCTCTTTTCTTTGTGTCTTCGTCAACACCGTTAGCGTGTAAGAAGAATTTGAGACGTTGTACGTACATTTTCCATTTTTGTGTTTCATTCGGATTGAATGGTCCGATGTTTCCAATGGTTGCCATTCTTGGTATTTACTTCTACTGTTGAGACTGCGCCAAATTGTTGTGTTTGTGGTACACAAGTAACCGGTAGGTTCAGAAGTAATACTTTATTTCTTTAAAAGTACAAAATATTGAGAATATTGTAAAGACAATATATCTCCTTGCTTAACAACCAATCAGTCTATTTCAAAATTTGAAATTCAGCCAATAGAATCGGAATTACAGTGAAAATATAGCTTGTCGCTGTATTTTCACGGTGATAAACCTGCTTAGTTTTTGTTTTACTAGCTGTCAAGTGAAAATAATGATTTAAATTATAAACGTCAAATCTTTGTGTTTTGACTAGTTATATTTCTTAAATCAATATGAGCGATCGTTGGGGACAAATGGCTATTGTTAGTATCATAGATGAAGCAGTGGAAAAGAGTAGGTATTTCGTTGAATACGGCCAGAAATAAAGAATCAATTACCAGGCAATTCAACAATTTTTGCACAAACAGGGGTTATATTGTCAATGCGAATACCACAATTGTGGAGCTGGCTGATATTGTGACACTGTGACTTGGGGGTTGTAGCTGATGGTATCAAAAGAAAAGTCAATTCCTCGAGGCAAGGAAGTTTATTGGTGAGTTGTACAAAGCTAAGATGGTAAAACAGTGGTCAAAGTACAACTGACTTTAAATGCATTCATAAACCTAGGCGCGGAGTCGTGGTGTCCCTCCGTTCCCCGCACGCTGAGAATCCTGCTGACTCGGTATAGCACACCGTCGTCCGTTGAGTGGAAGTCTATTATAATGCAATGAGGTTATACAGGGTGATCTGCATAGGAGGGTTGATCTTGTGACAATATTTTGAAAGATTATGCCTGTAATATGACCCCAATTTTTCTCTTTAGTGTTCACGTTGTTAGATTTTGATTTCTGTGAATTACTTCAAATTAAAACGGTGACACGATTTTTCTTTATTTCAATTCGATATATTGTCGTCCTAAATATAATTCGTGATATGATTAATAACCTATAATTTTTTGGTATATCACTTCATTGGTAATCCCAATGCAAGAAAATACAACTCGTCCTGCGGACTCGTTGTATTTTCAGCTTTGGGATTGCAATTCATTAATATTCCAAAAAATTATCGGTAATAATCATACTACTTATTATATTACCCCTGAAAATACAGCATGAAAACTATTTGACAACTGTCAAGTATTGATTGATTTCCACCACCAAGTGTTCTACAATTGAGCTCGGAATTTAACATGTTCAGGACATAACACAAATAGTGAAAAATCGGGTTTTCACCATTTTGACATCTAATTTGAGGATACGTCGAAAACTTTGAACACAAAAGTTCTTGATTTTTTTATTATCTACAACTTTTCCATCGAACGTTTTCCGCAGAGAGGTCATGTTTCGCCGCACTTTGCAAAATCCCGTTTTCAACGCCTAAACTGCATCCCCATTTCACCATCTTGAGTGTTTTCGTGTTTGATAATTTTTCCCCTAAAGGTGGAAACTCAATTACATTTTCCACCTGGTCCTTGCCTGTTATTTTTTTTTCAAAAAAATAAAAAGTACTATTCTAATTGATGTCGAATAGAATTCAATAAACCGGTAGTCATACATGGTTAATAATAAAACTTGTTCATGAAATCAATCTGCGAGTTTTCGTCTTCATAATTCGCGTAACAATTGTTCCCAGACAACATTTTCAGACAATTGAAATTGCTCAAATTTTCGTTGCAATGTTGAACTTTATTCAAATTAGTTTCACCGCTGGCAATTAGTGCATTTTCGCTTATTCCAATGTTTAATTCATATAAGAATATAAGGATTATATGGAACAACGCCCAGGAACAAAGAAAATTATAATAAAATACATTTTTGAGGTCAGTTTTATCTCCGTAGATATTCAAAGTCGTTTTTCCACCTTTGCGAACAAAACCCTGCGGGTCTGTACAATTGCTCAAGCTGTATAAACATTCCATGGTTGGAAATTTATGGAGCGTACCTAACCCAATTAAAGTGATTTTATGCTAAATGCATTTGTATTTTGTTAGAGTACAGAAACACCAAAACGTAAGATAATTCTATTCAAAGTAACCTGGTTAACACTAACAGTACGTGTTATTTCAAGAAGAAAAATTATAATTTTTGTTTGCAAATTCATGAGGAAATTGATAGCTTACACATTTTCCACGAAGTGGAAATGGCCGCAGGTGGACAAGCGTTGATTTGTGGCTCTATTGAAAATGGGAATATGTATTGTGTTAAAGATCAATAATCAAAGATAAAATCAGATCTTCATCCTGGATGTTGGTAACAAGAGGGTCAAAGCAAGAATCCAGATTGTCGACAAAATTTTAATATGATGGATTCTGGTGAAGGTGACCATGATGAAGAAATTGCTCTTTAGACGCTGTAAAGGTAGGTTAAATTCAGACAATCAATCAGGGATGGTTTAATTCAGCTATATTATCAAGAAAAAGGACTGAATTCAGATTCGATATGGCAGGGGCAATACAATCTCAGTGCTCTCTAACTATCAGTTATAAATGCACCGATTTGAGGGAAAATCATCTTATTCGAATTCTGTAACCGGTATTTAGAAGTAGAGATCAATATCAACAATTCGTATACTTTGGATTTTCACCTGAAAGGTGGAAAATGTTTTGAAAATGTCACTGAAAGTTACTCTAAATGCTTCAAATTGCACCCAAAGTCGCCCGAACTCAACTTGAGTTAACTTCAGTGTGATTTCGGGTGACTTCGGGTAACTTCGGACGCACTTGAAGCGTTTTAATCAAGTTTCAGTGAGAGTCCAAGCAATAGGGAAAAGTGCGTGCAAAAATTAATATCCGAAAACAAAAAATATGAGCGTATAGAAAATTGAAATTCATCATGAGTTTGTTTCTATTTCATGCGACTCGGTCGTGATTACCGAACATTACCTAAAAAATTGGCAAAGTTGCGAAAAGCGGTTTTTTGATGATAACTAAAAAACTACAGCTCCGATCGAAAAAAGTCAAATTAGGAAATTGTAGGTATCAGAAAGATCTATCAATTAAATTAATTATAATTTTCCGATACCAATGATACTTTTCGAGGTATATCGGAAAAACCGTGAAAAATCGGGTTTTCTATAACTCGTTAACTGTGAGGTATTCAAACTTGTTACTTACCGTTATATGTAGCCTATGACAAGTCAAAAAGGTCTTTCTGTGTAAAATCGATAAATATTGATTATTTTTCAAAATATATGAAGTATTCTCAAAAAAGATGCTCTCTCAATATGGCTACTATTGCTCGGGGAATGATGCTACAGTAACGATTCGTGGATTAGTTTTTTCTGTAAGAGTTGTTCTTTCATATTATCGAATAAGTATATTGATTTTTTTAATTTTAATGGTCAAAAAATGACTTTAAAAAAAATTCACAATTTTTTTACATGTTTTTTTTTTAAATACATTGCTCAATTTTGTTATTATATAGATGACTTTTATGAAAATGGATTACTAGCATGATTTCAAGCATTCAAAAAAAATTTAATTCCTACGATCACTATAGGAGCCGAGATAATTTTTTTATTTCAAAAGAATCTGAAAGACGCAATAATCATCGTACAGCAGTCACCTTCATGGATATTAAGGTTTAATACCTATATTTTCAATAAAAAAATACTAGGATATGTCTAGTTCATTTGCAGTATTATTAATTGATGAATAAAATGAGGTGTGCAGGCGCGGATCGCGATAGCTGTAGCGGGTGGCGGAGTGGGGACAGCACTAAAAACTTATTTCGTGCGTTCAAAGTGGCTTGTGCTTGAAAAATATTGAGTATCTCGGCTTGTTGTTCACGTACGTTTTCTTCTGCAATGTACACTAATACTTGAAATTGAACCAATAACTTTTCATTTTTTATTCAATTCACTGTCAGGACGAAAGTGTCTTTAATGTAAACAGTATTTGTATCCCCATTGCGCCACCCGCTAAAATTGCATCGCTCCGCGCCTGCACGCCTCACTTTGTTCATCAATTAATAATACTGCAATTGAACTAGTCATATCCTAGTATTTTTTTATCGAAAATATAGGTATGCAACCTCAATATCCATGAAGGTGACTGCTGTTCGATGATTATTGCGCCTTCCATATCATCCATATCAAAATATACAAATTTTAGATATTGATCTCTACTTCCAGATACCGTTCACAGAATTTGAATCTTAAGATTTCCCTTCAATCGGCGCATCTTGCAAGATGTGCTCTCAAATTGTTTAAAATGCGATTGTGCAAAAACTACACATCAGACAGAGAACATCTTGCTCACAGTTAAACCACATATTATTATCTATCAGTTTCCGCAATATTGTTCATTCAGCTTCAGATTTATGTATATTATAATTTTTTTTAAAAATGGTCTATTTTCCGAGGTTTTCCCGGATTTTCATAGTGATAAATGCATCAATCCGGACGTACAAAAACTGATTTTGTTGGTTTTATAAAGCTCCATAAAAGTTCCATTAATTGTGAAACGATTCCTTGAATAATCTTGAGATATCTTCAAAAAAACAAAAAAGTTGTTATTTTTTTCACTATTGCTTGTTTAAAAAATTTCATGTTTTTCATGACCGAACTTTCTTGTATTGGCCATTTGCGTCTTTTATTTTGTGGGGAAAAAAACCTCAATATTGAATGTGCTCGCACAGATTTCCTTTTGGACATTTCCTTATAACTTATTGTATGTATATATCGCCACCCAAATTGCGATTTTTCATAGCTTTTTAAAAAATATCTCCCATCTTTTCTCTACTTTTGAAAAGTAACGGCTTGTTAATCATAGCAGTGTACTTTAATTTGATCGTTATAGCAGAATCGAAAGAGAAATCAAAATCCTATGATATCTTGAAATATTTTGATGATGTCCTATTCTTCAATGAATAAACTCATGTAACCAACAGATCAGGAACTTGCATTGTTAATATTATTGTCAGAAAAGAACTAAAATATATATCCTGAATTCCTCTCAGGCCGTCGAGCTCAACTCATAACTATCAAACAGCTCATATTTACCAGACACCTCAATTTTATTTATAATAGATTATTTTCAGATAAAATTACAGAAAATTTTATATCCGAAATTGGACGACTTACCTGATATAAAGTTTTCCGTACTAATGATACTAATTCAAGATAGAATATATTCATGAGTAAATTTTGTGATTTTTTAATTCGTTTTGTCGAATGAAAAAAAAAATTAAAATCAGCCATTGCATAACAAAAGTGTATCTTAAATCAAGAAATCAAAATTATGAAAGAAAAAGTAAGCACCTTGCAGATAACGAACAATTCAAAAATATTCACAATTAATTTGGGGAATCCTACAGATTACTTCTGAATAAAACAAACAGTAACTTTTACAAAATTATGATTCAAGAAAGTGTTATTAAAACATAAACTACTTGGAATGTAATAAACATTCTCAATACAAGAAGGCTGCAAACAGCATTGCTGTTTTACCTCGTGTGGACTAGATAAAATGATTTTATTGTTAATTTTCTGAATTATTGCACCCATTAAATTACAATGAAAAAATAATTTTCAGTAAAATAAATCCCAACTCGATATTTGTATATCCAGTAAGTGAAGAGGAAATAGTTCTAGCAAGTTGCAAACTGAAGAACAAAATGAGCAGTGGTATAGATAATATATCTCCAAAAATTTCAAAAATACGTATCTCCTCCTTATTACCAGCTCTATGCTACATTTTCAATGATGGCCTGATATCCTGTATCTACCCAGATCAAATGAAGTTGGCTGAAGTTATACCCCTATACAAAAAAGTTGAACAAAATGACATGACAGACCAATTAGTTTGTTATCAGCGCTTTCCAAGTTATTTGAAGTGATTATATCAATGAGAATTATAAATTTCTTCAATATGCAGGGTTTGATTTCCAGCATGGCTTTCTCAAAAGAAAAAGTTCTGATATGGCTTTGTTTAAAACCCAGATGTTACCACCATTGTTTATATAGAAGATAGTTAGTCAACGTTATGGGATTATAATTGGATCAAAATGGATGCGACATGTAGATGGCGATAGTGAGCTCGCATCCAAGTCATGTCGTAACTTCAGTGATCTTGCCTCCAAGTCATATCGTAACTTGATTAAAACAATGGAAAAGCATTGAAATCAAGGTTTTTTGAAGAAACCTGCTTTAAAATGACGTCAAATATTCATGTTTTTAACTAATCACGCTAGATGGCACTCGCGTTTGTGTCCAATAACTTTTCCACAGGCATTGACTATGTTCTATTTAAACAATGTTACCACCGTCCTTTTAAAAGCCAAATGACAGAATTCTGTATTATGACGCTTGAACTTGTAATTGATAGATGGCGCCAATGCATTTAGTTTCAAATATAATTTATTCCTTCACTGACAACAGGTGCACGTGTTGTTTTTCAAAGTTCAGCTGTAAACCGGTTTTAAGTTTGATTGTTTTGGTGACACGCGACATGGAAAATTCCAGGTAGGACTAAAACAAATTAGATTATAAATTTTTTGAAACGTATCTAAGAAACACTTCAAATAAAGTTGAAATGAGGATGTGTTCCGCAAAATGCATTTATTTGAAGTGTTCTTTTAAAAGGACGGTGGTAAAATAAGGGTCTATAATTTATGATAACTTTTTTTAGGTATTATTGGACAAGGCCGTTAAAACTTCACGAACTCTCAGATGAAATAGAAAATGAGGGCTTGCCTGTGCCCGACCACATCACAGTTTTTCCACTAGAGAACGCTACTGGAAATATCACCGACGAGCACTCTGGGCAAGAAGATGAAGTTGACCTGAACAACTTGCCCGGAAGCCAATTACGCGCAGAGGTAGAGGTAGGGAACGCTACTGGCTA
Organism: Chrysolina oricalcia; assembly: GCA_944452925.2. Classification (NCBI taxonomy): domain Eukaryota; kingdom Metazoa; phylum Arthropoda; class Insecta; order Coleoptera; family Chrysomelidae; genus Chrysolina; species Chrysolina oricalcia. The sequence continues at coordinate 56,059,568 of OX101822.2, forward strand.
TATCACCGACGTTGACTCTGGGGAAGAAGATGAAGTTGGCCTCAACAACTTGCCCGGAAGCCAACTACGTACAGAAGAGTTGAATATTGAGATGGATTGGGAAAGTGAAGATGAACTTTCTGTTGCAGCTTTCGTTAGAAGAAACAAAGATAAATCTATGATAAACCAAAAGTCTACCTATAAGTGGATCAACCGGGATATAATGCAGAACTTACCGCCTTGGAAAAACTACTATGGTCCAGTAAACCAGTATACACCTCTAGAAGCTTTTTCTTCGTTTTTTGATAAAGAAATTTTTGAGATGCTCATCAACTATAGTAACCTCTATGCTTGTCATAAAAATAAAACTGGAGACATCACTGAAAGCGAAATAAAATGTTTTATCGGAGTTTTGCTTCTTAGTGGATATTCCATTCATCCAAGGCGTTATATGTACTGGGAAATTTCCAAAGATACGAATAATACTGTCGTATGTGAAGCTATATCCAGAAATAGGTTTACTTACATAATGGAAAATTTACACTGTTGTGACAATCGTAACCTAACAGTAAAAGATAAATTCACAAAAATTCGTCCTCTTGTTGAAGTCCTAAATAAAAAGTTTTTAGAAAAGTCGCCACTAGAAGAAATGATTGATGAGTCTAAGGTGCCATATTTTGGTAGGCACGGTTCAAAACAGTTTATAAAGGGTAAACCCATCAGGTGGGGTTATAAGTTATGGATGGGTACAACAAAATATGGGTATATAGAATCGTTTGAACCATACCAAGGTGCAACAACAAATATTTCTGAAAATTTTAAAAGTTGGGTACTTGGCGCAAGTGTGGTTTTAGAATTTGCTCAACGCTTACAAAATAGATTTCCGGATACTAACTTTCATTTATATTTCGACAATTTTTTTACGACTCTGAAATTATTGAATAAGCTAAAATCATCAGGTTTCAAAGCCACTGCTACTATAAGGAAAAATCGTTTAGGAAAAGAATGCCCACTCACCATTCTTCGGTTCTAAAAAAACAAAACCTAGGGACTTTTGAGTGTGTTACTTCTGAGGACGATAATATTGTTTTATGCAAATGGCATGATAATAATGTTGTAACTGTCGCTTTCAATCATAGTAAAGTATATCCCCTAAATGAGGTCAAGATATTTTCTCAAAAGGAGAATAAACATATTTTTGTGACTCAACCTAGCTTAGTAAAAAAATATAATGAAAATATGGGAGGCGTGGACCGTGCTGACCAAAATATTAGCCTCTACAGGACTTCAATAAGAGGAAAAAAATGGCATTTTCCCCTCACGTGAAAATGTATGTCATTTAATACTCATTGTACCTTTGTACCTACTATAGACCCAGTTATAGTTATACTAGGATATATTGAAAAATTCTTAGCCTACTATAGAACCAAACAAAATTTCAATGTCAAAATATTTTATTACTCAACATATTCTCCTCTTAATTGAATACATTTATCACAGCGAACCTGCAACGTCTCTAGACCTTTCAAAAAAAATATTTTTTATTGCTCTGCAAACCACACCTCCACAGCTTTTATTACCTCCTCGTTGGAAGAAAATTTACGAACTTTTAAACTTTTTTTTTCAGTTGAGGAAAGAGATGATAGTCGGACGGAGCCAAATCTGGTGAATAAGGGGGATGTTCTAGCAATTCATACCCTAAATCACGAATTTTTTGCATGGCAACATGAGATTTGTGTGCAGGGGCGTTCTACTGCGAAAACAAAACACCTTTGGATAGCTTTCCGCGACTTTTCTCTTTTATTTTTTTCCGTAGAGTGGTCAGTAATGTCGAATAGTAATCTCCAGTTATTGTTCTACCCTTATCCAAAAAATCAATCATGATTACTCCATGGCAATCCCAAAAAACTGAAGCATAACTTTTCCAGCAGATTTTTGGACACGAAATTTCTTAGGTCTTGGAGAACCGGAGTGTCGCCATTCCATCGATTGTAGCTTTGTTTCTGGATCGTAGAAATGTACCCAAGTCTCATCCATAGTAACAATTCGGTTTAAGAAGTCTACATCGTTTTCAAATCGAGCACAGATCGAACGCGATGCTACTACCCTTGCACGCTTTTGGTCAACATTCAAACATTTGGGGATCCATTTTGCAGCAATTTTTCTCATGTCCAAATTGATGTGAACTATATGATGAAATATTCAGTGCTTCAGATATCCCTTTTAGCCCAATTCGACGGTTTGTTAAGATCATGTCATGAACTGCATCGATATTTTCGGGGACTGATACAGAAACTGGCCTTCCCGATCGGTCATCATCTTCAATGGAAAATTTACGGTTTTTGAAGCTTGCAGTCCAATTTTCCACGGTCGCATACGAAGGACATTGATCACCAAGGGTATTAAGCATATCTTCGTAAATCTGCTTACCTTTCAACCCTTTTAAATACAGGTACTTGATGATGGCTCGATACTACAATTTTTTTTCGATTTTCACAATTTCGGTGGACATATTTTTCTTTTAATTTATTGCGTAACTCTGATTTACTTTTTTGACGTCAAACTTTACACTGACACTTCTAATAAGTTGTTGTTCGTTGCTATGGTAACGCAATATTTTTTTTATGCAGGGAAGTGGTCTAGGCTAACTAGATATCAATACATCCTCGTACGGGTATTAGGTATTGAGTTGAATCTCGAAGTATATGTTCTGAGAGTGTGTCTAGTGCTAACCAGAACAAATTTGCGAATCGAGATATCAAGTGAAAAAGCGATCTAACGGACAAACACGATTAGAATTTCATGATGAGTTAGTTGCCTGCTTTTAGAAACCGTTATATGACAGTAGAGCTTTATTCTCTATATTAGAGGGTGTCCATTTTATTCGACAAACTTATTATATTTTCGATAAATGACAAATACAGAGTTTAGATTGTTTGTATGAATTCTTGCGATGAAATCTATATTTGGATTAATTTCCCTTCAAGAATTGGGTTATTTTCATATTATGCACTTTTATGATATCCTTCTTTGGAATACCTTCCATTATTTTATTCATTAAATCTTTTAAATAATTACTATTTTGATACTACAACTACGTTCTGAAATCGCTTATACAGAGATATTATAGCAACGAGACCATCTCCTGCTGCAGATGGCGGGATCTAAGCCTCTTTGGGCATTTGAGAGACAAAAAAAACAAGTAACTATGTCACCGTACCAAAATAAATAAGGTATATGCTATTTCCTAGCCATCAACACTCTTTTTGCTCGGTTATAACAAAACCTGTAACTGAAAATCGTGGAGACAACATTTTGTCTCTCATTTATTTTGAATACTCTTCAAGTATTGTTGAACGAAATGGTTTCAAGGGCTTCGCCTTGAGAGACCCTATTGAGTCAGTGCAGTGAAACTACAAGCAGCCTGAGGGAGAAAAGATATTTCAGGTATTGTATTAAAAGGATAGATTACATTGGTGAACAGTAAAATATAACCTCACATTGTGAACTGCATTTTAAATAATATAAAAATACTTCCTGGGGTTAGCGAATTTAGAGTGATAGTTTTGGTTTGATGTTGGTTTGACAACAAGCCGAGATATTCGTTGCCTAACGACCCAAGGTTAAGTATTTGAAAATGATGTATTCAAGCTATTTCTTGTAAATAGTAAGATTCGAATAAAAGCAGATCTCCAGAAATGTCTAATAGGCCATCGAGTTGGGAATACCATATACCATATACCATATACCATATACCATCCCAGACAGCACATAATATTCTATGAATATTCTGAGAACGTTCCAATATACTTTATTTTAGAATATTCCGATGGAATGTTCTCAGAATATTATTGGAATATCTTCATTCTGTAACAAATATTCTATGAATATGCATTCGATATATTCTAATAACATCTGATTCTAATATTCTGAGGATGTATAGTGAATATCGTATTTTTGATATTTCATCTGGCCTGACCGCCCTATATACCTACCTAGGTAGGTGCCTTTTCGTATTGAAATCACATTATTAAAATATATACGAGTCGTAGCTCGTAGTATGTTAAAGAAAAAGTAAGTTAGAATTTCAGAAATATAGCAGCATATGCGGTGATGCCAGGCACAAAAGAAATTTCCTCCATTACTCATATAAAAATATGGAATGCGTCATCAGCACAGAAACCAGTCGTTATTCAATCTGAAAATTCATCAGAATTTGAATGAATCATATTTACCTTCATCAATAATATTTTGTACAACACAATTTTCTTTTAAGAAATAATAAGTATTGTGCATTTATTTTTGTTATCAAGATTAAAGCGTAAGTGGCAACTGTGTAAAATCCGTCATCTCACCCGACTCTCAGTTCGACAGTTGACATTGACATGTAACCCTTGCATTTTGGAGGCAAATCATAAATACCTAACCTAACCTAACAAGAACAAAGTTATCTGTTTGATTCGCCTTCCGACCATGGTACAGGTCGGAAGTCATGTTATGTGAGGTTGTGAATGTTTGCCATTTTTAAATGTGCATTGCAATTATTTATTTTATGTGGAAATATGTCTGTGTGTGACGTCTAACATTTAAGAGTGAAGCTGTCGACCCCCCTGGATCTCTACGCCGGTACCCAGGCCGGATGAAAACGGATTTGTCGGAAAAAGGGGGTATTAGTGAGAACCAGATACATTGCCGTTCTACGTGCTTCAGCATCGCAAATACTTCAGTTGGTGTGAACTTTTATTACTTATTTTGAAGAATTCCGGGCATTCATGATATCACTTTGAGTGAGACTTTCAGTTTGCCCATCGAAGGGAGGTAAAAAAAGGGAGGTTAGGGTCCACGTGGCCCCCTCCTTTATAGGCCTCCGATACTGGCGAAGTAGCCTAGTAGCTAATGCCATATTACTTGGAAGAAGATGAAGAAAGTTATCTGTTCTTTTGATTTCGATAAATTTTTAATATTTACATTGTTTCTTGTGGTCTTGAATAAGCGTCGCCTTGGTCAATTGGTTTGTGTGAATTCCAAATTTAAACAATAAAACAACTATAAAGGAATCTACAGTAAGTATCAAATCAAAGTATATTTCTAGTAAGCTCATGCAGACATATATGTTTATTATAGCATTAATTTCCATAAGTTTTCCGGTCTGGGGAACGAATAGAGAACTGAAAATGTCAAAAAGAAAACACTCCTCAAATTTCTACAGAAGAGTAAAAGCTTGCACTGACAATGATATTGTGGTTATTAATGAGGAACGTAGTTTTATGTCAGATGATTGCGGTGAGAGCAGTAAATTGAAATCTGCTGACTACTCTGACCTTCCATCATCTAACAGTGAATCTGATGACAATGATATCAATGTGAATGAGAACCCCAAAATTAATTTCATTTCCGATGATGATTATTGTGTGTTGAACAATGTAGGAGCGAGAAAAAAAGCTATAATAGGTGTTGACAGTGTTTGTACTCCTCAGCAGAGTAATTCAGAATTCAAAACTGGTTTAAAATCTTGGGCCGTTGAAAACCGTATCCCTCAAAAAGCAACAACTGAATTGTTGAAATTATTAAAAATGTTGCCACTAGATATGAATTTACCCTCAGATGCAAGAATTTTATTATCTACCCCTCGTACCACAAATAGTAGAAAGGTTCACCCTGGGGATTACACACATTTTGGTTTAGCTAAAGCTGTTAGTGAATTGTGCAAGAATGATGGAGTTGTTGAACGAATTGAACTTTTGGTTAATATTGATGGTCTACCTATTAGTAAAAGTTCTGGTAGTCAGATTTACCCTATTTTATGTGTCTTGCATGGGCATCCTGAATTTTTGAAAGATTTTGTCAAAGATGTTGTCGAAATGAGTGAAAATGGTTTTTTTTTGTGATGAAGCCACTAATATTCCTTTTGAAATCAAAGGATTTATTGCGATGCTCCTGCAAAATCATTTATCATGTTTACAAAAGTCCATACAGGATATTATTCATGTACAAAATGTCTTCAGAAAGGAAAATACCAAAAAGGAAGAATGTGTTTTCCAAAAATAAACTCTGAAAAAAGAACTCATGATAATTTTTTAATGAGATATCAAGAATCACATCACATTGGTACTTCAATTCTAGAAAATATTCCAAGGTTCAATATGGTCTCGAATATTCCATTGGAATATATGTTTAGGTGTTGTTAAAAAATTGTTAGTAACTTTGTGGATGCACGGTAAACCACCCAACAAATTGAAACCTGATGTGATACAGAGTATTTCCAGTTTGCATGCTTCATTTGAAAAAAATACACCATCTGAATTCGTGAGGAAACCAAGAAGTCTGGATGAAGTCAAAAGATGGAAAGCCACTGAATTTAGATTCTTTCTTTTATAGTCTGGACCAGTAGTTCTCAAAACTTATCTTTCTGAAGACAAATATATGAACTTTTTGAGCTTACATATTGCAGTAAGAATATTTGCAAGCAAAGACTCCAATGACTACCATGATTTTGCACATTCATTAATTATTTATTTTGTTCAGAATTTTGGTGAAATCTATGGCCAGGAATTCATATCTCATAACGTTCATGGTTTAATTCATGTTAGGGAGGATGTTCAAATTTTTGGACATTTAGATTCATATAGTGCTTTTCCTTTTGAGAATTATTTGCAAATATTTAAAAAAATGATCAGAAATTTTGAAAATCCTCTTGCACAAATAATGAGACGATTGACTGAAAGAACGAATATAGAAAAAAATAAAGTAATAAGGAACACCGAATTTTCATGTAGTGATGAACACTTTGATGGATCTCAGCCAGAAGGGCTTCAATTTACTAAACAATACAAAACTATGAAATCCAAAGCCTACAATTTCAAATTAAATAGTGATAGTAACTGCTATTGTTCTTTGAAAGATAATTCTATAGATAAAATTTCAAATATTGTTCTGAAACCTAGTAATGAGGCATGTATAGTTGGAAAAATGTTTTTGAATCCTCAGTTGTTTTTTGAACGTCCATGTGAGTCGTCAGTGCTTGGAATTTTTTTTGTTAATGATTTGGGTCCCGTCTCAGTATGGCCCATTTCAGAAATATCCAACAAATATATTTTGCTTTCTCATTTGAATGGATTTGTTGCATTTCCCATAATACACTAAATTAGTTTCAATAGACTTGCAACTCTCATTTAATTCTTTGCATTCTGTTATATGACATTGTGGTGACAAAGAAATAGTTTTTGTATAATAAAACTTTTATGACATCTTTACTTAGCCATAGAACGAACCTTTGTTTTTTAATAAACATTTTTTAATTTAAAAAATATTTGGATATACAGGGTGTTAATTGAGTACGTTGACAAACTTCGGCAGGTGATTTTTTGAAGGTTTTCAGGACGAAACGTTCATATAAACATATGTCCCAAACGGCTTGGTTTTCGAGATACAGGGTGATACAAATACATTTTTTTCAAGATTTTTTAGAGTTAACTTCGACATTTTCTACAATAATCAGTTCAAATTAGGCGAGTACAATCCATTCAATAGTACGCACGATACAAAATAATGCATTTCTCAAATAATTCACAGGGTCCTCCTTTTTTCAGAGTCAAGCTTTGTTCAACCCTTCAGAATTTTTTTTTCCGCCGCCACTGAGATATTATGAGAAAGGAATAATGAATATTGTTTCATTTAACATCTTTTTGCTCTCTTGATGTTTTTCATTTACTTGTACGGTTCAGGAGATACAATGAAAATATTAACGCAAACATTTTCCAGTAACGCGTAACATAAAGAAATTTGAGAAGCAAATAGTCTAACAAACTTGAAGGGTGATTCTTTGAAAGGTTTCAAGATGAAAAGTTCATATAAACATGTCTCAAGCGGCTTGGTTTTCGAAGTACAGGGTGATCAAAATACATTTTTTAGGAGTTTTTGGAGTTTACTTCGAAATTTTCGACAATAATCGATCCAAATTAGTTCAAATTGGACAAGTACAATCCATTCAATAGTGCGCATGATATAAAATAATTCATTTCTCGAAGTGTCATTGCCACTCTCCAAAGATTAGCGCGTGACGCAATACGTCATTTTGTTCTCATTACACAAATAGCTATTTTCTGCTCGTGTAGAGAAAATGTAATGTTATGGAGCTCCCATACATTTTTTACCATAACTCAGGTTGAATATGTATTGCACAAAGTTAATTAAGGCAAAATAATTTTGGACATTTTCAATAGTGAATAACTTTATTATCAAATACTAGAGCAAAGTAACATAAATTCCCTAGGAATAAAATTAAGTTCAGAAAAGGACCATTATTGAAATTGATATGTCAGAGCAGCTGCTGGAAATGGCCACCGCCAACTTCAATGCATGCGTTTATGCGCCTAACCATAGACTGGCGGACACGCTCAAAAATACCAGGAGTGTTTCTTATAATTCCGCATGACTCCTGTATGCGATTCCTCAGGTCTTCTTCACTTTGAACTGGAGTTCGGTACACTAATGATTTAAGGTGCCCCCAGAGGAAAAAATCAAGTGGATTCATATCGGGTGACCTTGGTGGCCAAAGTTGTGGCCCACCACGCCCAATCCAGCGATCAGAATAATTCTCTTCTAAATATTGGCGTGCAACCAATCTGAAGTGTACTGGAGCACCATCATGCATAAACCAAATTCCAATTCTTTCCCTCAGTGGGATCTCCAGGTAAGATGAGTTCAAGAAAATGTCGATAATGGTCACCATTGAGTCTATGAGGCAGAAAATGTGGCCCGATAAGGAAATTCCCTACAATTCCAACCCAAACATTCACAGAAAACGTCTCTTGAAATGGTTTTCAATCACGGCGTGTGGGTTTTCATCAGCCCACATATGATTGTTGTGAAAATTAATAATGGCTTTACGGAAAAAGCATGCCTCATCGGTGAATAACACTTGAGATAAAAACCATGGATTTTCCAACAATTTATTTCGAATCCAAGTGCAAAAAGTTAATCTCTTTGGAAAATCCCTTGGCAAAAGAGCTTGAACACGCTGTATGTGATAGGGATAAAGTTGATGCTCTTTTAAAATTTGCCATACCAATACATGGGTTACGTTAAACTGTGCCGCAATTTGTCTTGTACTGGTGTCTGGATGCTGCTCAATTTCGTTAAGTACAGCTTCTTCTATCTGAACTGTTCTAACTCTCCTGGGTCTTCCTATGAGAACAGCAGACCTCTTGAAAGTACCCGTTTCACGAAGACGGGAGTGAATATTGATGAACATTTGTGTGCTGGGAATATGACGTTGTGGAAATCTTTCTAGATACATTCGTCTGGCGGCACGAGCGTCAGCCATTCCATACATTAAGTGCATGTCTGCCATTTCTGAATTTGTCTATTCAACCATTTTATCCAAAGGAATATTGAATGAATCTGCTTTATAGCTTGCACTAATGAAGAATTAACAATGAGACAGTTTCTCAACTTTCGATAACTGTCAAGTTGTTGATATTTAAATAAATTAATTAATATCAAAGCCCACTTTGCTATTTTTATGAATTCAAATTGATTACAAAATTTCTGCGTTACTGCAGAAGAAAAAACAAACCGAAATTTCTGATAAAATAATGTACTCCGTACGGAAACAAAAATTTGTTTGATTTAGTTTTTTGGAGTTATGACCAGAGATTCATAAATGAAAATCAAATGTGTAATGATCTGCGACTATTAGATAAACCCTATTAACTATCTTCCATTACAGGATTACCTTTCGGAAGTTTTTTATGTTGAAAAGGAAACGTTCAATTGAAAACTAAAAAATATCTCTTTTTAAAATAACAAATAATTTGTATGAGTTCTCTATCAAGACTGATGGGTAAAAACATTTTTAATCAAATATCTCAATGAAAATGCACATTTTTACCATCAAAATCTTCAGGTTGAAAGTTAAGGTTTTCCCAATATCTGTCAGATCTAGTTTAATATCCAGCGTACCGCAGTGACGGGGAGATAGTAGTTTTCTGTTAGATATCACAAAAAGAAATCACATCTTTACAATAACAAGCTTTTATTTAGCTTCACTTGTAACTAACTAACAAACAATTTAATAAAAGTTGAATTTGACCCACTTCTAATACTCCGATTAATTTGAAATTTGGCAGGTTTCCGTAATTCCGGTGACAATGCATTAAAAAAATGTTTGTTAAAAAACAAAATGGCGGCTCCAATATGGCGGACGAGTTTTGTGATTATGATCCGATTCTGTTCAAAATTGGTATGTGATGGTTTTTGGGTTGGAGATTTTCAGTTTCACATAAAAAATAAACTAAAATGTTAAAAATGAAAATTATAAAAAGAAAACATTTTAAAGTTTTTATACAATACACTGAAAAGGAAAAAATAATTAATTTCATTGTTTGATCTAGGTAATCTTGTACAGAAAGATTTTGATACTCACAGAATAACCTACAAAAAATGAAACAAATTATTTTTTCATTTTCAGTGCATTTGTATAAAAGCTTGTCTTTATATTTTTTATTGTATAATTTTTATTCATCGTAGATTTTTCTAATTCTGAAAAAATATTTCTATCAATTTACAATAATTGAAAATGTTTAATTTTCAAATTTTCTAATGTTATGCCACACTGGAAAATGTTTAAATTAATATTTTCATTATTGCCCCTGAATCGTACAAGTAAATGAAAAAATGCAAGATATCAAAAAGATGTTAAATGAAACAACATTGATTATTCCTTTCTCATAATATGTCAGTGGAGGCGGAAAAAAAATTCTGAAGGGTTGAACAAAGCTTGACTCTGAAAAAAGGAGGACCCTGTGAATTATTTGAGAAATGCATTATTTTGTATCGTGCGCCCTATTGAATGGATTGTACTTGCCTAATTTGAACTGATTATTGTCGAAAATGTCGAAGTTAACTCTAAAAAATCTTGAAAAAAATGTATATTTATCGCCCTGTATCTCGAAAACCAAGCCGTTTGGGACATATGTTTATATGAACTTTTCGTCCTGAAAACCTTCAAAGAATCACCTCCCGAAGTTTGTCAACGTACTTAATTAACACCCTGTATATATTTTTGTGAAACATGCATTGTAGGGATAATCCTTCTCTTGTAATTGAAAATAAAACTGCACATTTGTATCACAAAATGTCTTATTCTTTGAAAAAAATTGTGAACAATCATTTTAAAGGTTTTAGTTTCCAGCATCTGAAAACAGTTATTTTTCAGACCATTTCATATCTGGAGAGTGTACTTCTACTCAAATTTAAGAATGTCCTGGAGTGTGGTTCATTTTCTTAATGATGACTCCTTAGAAGCAGTGCCAGAATTTTGGATCATAAAGGAATCAAAGCAGTGCTATTGGCCGTCTATGAATGGAGCAAAATTGAAGAATTTAATAGCAAAATGTGAAAGTCTTTGCAGTGAGTGGGACACATTTCCCATAAGAATTATTGGTAGTGCGTATGGTTTGTATAACACATCGAAAAACATTTTTTAGTAATGTAACAACATTGTATTTGTAGACAACCTCGCAACAGTTCGACATAAAGCAATCAAAGCAGAAACAACTTCTGATTTAAATTCCGATTTCGATCATGAAAAGAGAATCAGGAAGAAAAACACATTTTTGTCTTCGTCTGGCTCAGATTCTGATGAAGATATCAATTACATGAAACAAATGCCAGTGATGCAACAAAAGGTCAGCCAAAACAGAAAAAGTAACTACTCTTCAATTTTCAACCATATAAATTGTGTCAATATTATGAAGGATCAACCAAAAATTATTTATCCATTGAAGGAGAGCACACCTATATTTCAATTTTTTATTTGTTATTATTCAAAAATAATGAGAACATAGGGGTGGACCCTTTTGATGGATAACCCTGTACATTGTACATCCATAAATAATTCTGATTCATTTTTTTAATATCATTATTATTAAGAACCTACAAAATATTTTTTTCAGATTTGAAGTCATGAACACAACCAGTTATATTGAAGGATCATTTGGTAAAAGGTAACAGTTTTCTCAAATCAATCTTTCTGATGCCAATTTTGAAAACTTTAAAAAAATTTCAGTATCTCTGCCGGAACGGTCATCACCAAAATCTCACCACTTTCAATCAAATTCAGTTGACGACGGTAGTAGAAGTGAAATCATCTCACCAACTCCATCAACTTCATACAAATCCAGCGTGCTTCAGGGTGAGTATGGTATGATTATTTATATACGTTAGTACAATCTATTGTTTTTACAGATGACAACTTCAAAAGGCAAGTATTGAGACAGCTCAATATTTTGAGCATCAAGATTGACCAACTATCACAAGACATTTCTAATATAAACTTGGTAAGCAACAGGCAAGATGAAGATCCTGTGCAACAGGAATCAATATTGGCTCAATTCCAGTAACCTCTAAGAACTGAAGAAGATCTCAATATATTCGAAGATTTTCTTCAGAATATGGATGAGAATGTATCTAAAGTGGTTAGTATATTTCCCATTTGTGTTTATATAATTATGATTCATGATTTTTTTATTATATTATATGATAAGATTTCAAAAACATTTTTCATACTATCATTTGTACCAAGTTTCCTGAGTTGAACATTTCAGTAACCAAATTACTCCCCAATAATATCTCGAAATCAAATTCATCAATTTGTGGAAAGATATAAATTCTCATAGATTATTTCCTTGCTTGTAATAGTGGAGAATTAAAAAACAATCATTCATATGGTTTTACTGAAATTCTCATCCAGTAGTTTGTTCAGCTAAATATATTGTGTTTAGTGATTACTCTTGTGTAATCAAACTTTATTTAGGTTAAAGAACTCTCTATTATAGGCGGAACCAATTACAAAGTAATGGTGAAGAGGTTGATGAAGCATGTATTGCATGATGAACTAGCAATTTTATATAGTTGGATTGGGTTCAAACAAAAAAAGAACTTTTCATCCCTAAATTTGTGTTCCACTCTGATAGGTAATATTAGATCATCCAAAATTGTTATATTCCCACAACCATTCTCATTTTTTTAGATGCAGTGCAAAATGGGCAAAAAATAAGTGCACCAATACAGAAATTGAGAATGTGATTTAGCTCTGGCTTGTTAAAGCTAAGGAACGAATGGATAAAAAAAATAATTTTCAACATTTTTATTAGGTATCACAAGTATTTTTATTTGTTTATTAATTTTTTTGTGCAATGTTTTATTTCCAGATTATTTATTTTGGTTTTTTGTCTGGCTTTTATATGTTTATTTGTTTAAAGTTTTATTTATTCAAGAAATGTTCTTTAATTATTTCAGTTATGTATATAAACATTTATATAGTTTATTTATTTTGAGTTTTATATTTATATATATATATAGATATATATATATATATATATATATATATATATATATATATATATATATATATATATATATATATATATATATATATTCTGTGAATGCTTTCAAAACTAAAACTTTTTGTTTTGATGAAAATAAATTAAATTATTTTTGAATCAGGGATTTTTTTTATTGTTGCCGAACCCGAATATTTTATGTTCATTCTGAGAATATTCCCTACAGGTGCCAGGAATGTTCTCAGAATATTATTAATTTTAAATGCACACGTGGAATGTAACTAGAATGTTCTGAGAATATTCAAATATTCCCACATGATGTTCTATGACCGTGTATAGAAAATACCAGAAATATTCTCAGAATTTTTAAAACAGTCCATTTCATAGAACATACCTAGAATATTTATATCATATTGTGAGAACATTCTGAGAATATTCAAATGTTCTTGTCAGACATTCTATGAATATTCTATGAATGATATTGTGCTATCTGGGATATACCATATACCGTATACCGTATACCATATACCATATACCATATACCATATACCATATACCATATACCATATACCATATACCATATACCATATACCATATACCATATATCATATACCATATACCATATACCATATACCATATACCATATACCACATACCATATACCATATACCATATACCATATACCATATACCATATACCATATACCATATACCATTACCATATACCATATACTATATACCATATACCATATATTGCCATATACGGCAATACACAACAGAACCTTTTCCATATTTTTGATCATATTGATTATCTCTGGAAGAAGTCCATTTCGGCTCTAAGTGGCGTGGTATAGATGAAGCGGGAAGAAATATCTCTCTCAATTCTAGGGCATTGGACATAGTACCCCCATTTAACTTTTTGTTTGTTATAATTATATTAAAAGGAATTTTTCCTCCCCATGTAAGTAACTCTTGTTCTGTAGTAACTACATATAGGTAGCCCTTTCATATTTGTTGTAGAACCCCATTAGTTTGATGTTGTCAAATTAAAGTTGTGGAGATGATTTTGTGATATTTCTTCCCGCTTTATCTATACCACTCCACTTTGAGCCGGAGATGATTTTGTGATATTTCTTCCTTCTTCATATTGATTATGATCATTGAACAATTTCAGAAAAATTTCATTTGACTAGTTATTGCTAGTTACTGCCTTCAAGTTTTATCATTTTTTTATAATGAACGCGCAAACGTTCTATCACTTATTGTAGATTTTTTATAATGGCATGTTTCATGAGATTCCATGGGTTGATTAAATTTTATCTGGCTTAGAATATCGACTCGTCCAACATGAGTTTCTCAAAAACTTCATGGTATTATTACCTGCAGAAAGATATCCTTCTGGATGAAACAATGAGGACTTTTTGGACCTTGTGTAACCAAACGTATTTTATAACCGAAAATAATGATTCAAATCAGACCCAAACCCGAATTCAAATATCTGAAATATTCTCTCAAACCCTCGAAAACTCATTCTAGTAAATATTCTCAGAAGTACATGGTTACCAAGGGTCCTCTTAAAATGGACGATGTTATTGATTATTTTTTAATTTTTCCGTGTGTACGAATATTTCCAAATGGGACATTTCAGAATAATAGAGAAACAAACATTCGAATAATCTCCTCATGCTTATGTTCTTGTGAGAGGCCCAGATTCTTATATTTTCATAGACCACCCAGAGTTCTTAAGGAGGACGAACCAGGCCAACTTTGAAATTAGGGTCGAAAATTTCACTCGTTAAAGTTAACATGTTGTAGCGTAGTTATTTTATTAGTTTGTTTAAATTATTGTAACTTTCATAATTCAACTCTGTTCAACACAATGTTCAATCTGGGTACTATAGTTGATTTTCATTCTTTGAATATATATAGAGTCAATCTTTTTCACCTGTCTCTAAAAAGTTGATTCTTCAAATTAACTCTTAGTATTTGTTGTATTTGAATTATTTCGAGTCTTTTGCGATTTATCTTGTTAAATTATTAGAGAATGAACCAAGAAGGCTTGATTTTGTGTTATGAATTTTTAAATATATATATATTTTTTTTTTAACTGACTAATTTTTACTCATCTCTCGTTCAATATCCTTCCCAGTCGTCTGAATTCTTCTTCTATTGATATCGCGCAACTGAAGTGAGATAAAAGGAAGAGGTGTGAGAAGCAATTTGAAGAAATTTTTCTCCACTCGTGACCAAAAAAATATTCTCAAGAAACTTTGAGTTCCATAGTTATTCTGAAAAACACATGACTTTGACCTCAAAAAAATCATTGGTGCACTTATATTGTACATTTTTCATAATGACATATTCCATAATATTTCATAGTAGATCCGCAATAGAAAATATGGAAATTTTAATTGACGAAAGCTAAAGAGTCTTCCTTCAAACAACAATCTAAATAGTAATAGAAACTGCACATACTATCAATCACAGTAAATGTTCACTAAACAAACCGCACATTCAGCACGCATTCGAAAACGGAGTCAATAATACATACGTTTTGAAAATTTGCATAATGCAGTCAGCCGTCCCAGTTCGAGTACATTTTAAGTTGATTTACAACGCGTCCGTTGCTCCGCCATTGTCGCTTGTTACGTTTGCTCTTGCTGCGGCATTCATCATCCAGACACGGTGCCGTTATCCGACTTCCCATGTGCGCTGCGATGCCGCTGTTGACGGAGAATGACTTCCTGTTTGTATACGTATTAACGGTATACACTTTGTGTCAGCCTCGTACAATTAGTATTGTCATATAGGCACACATATTTAATTTTGTCATTCTCTCAGTCACCCTGCCGTATGTAATTAAAGCTCTGCTATAAATGTCTTTTAGTGAGTTATTCGAGTCAGTGTGATTTTGATAATAAAAATGATGAAAAGAAGGAAGGACAACGAAGGCCTGGGCCACTGACCTAGACTCCAAACTTTCATAAAGGCCGCACGTAGATAGGATTATTCAAATACAGTAGCAATCCTATGCAGAGCTGTCCCAAAGCAATGTGCTTAGTGCTCGTGGAAGTGCTTAAAACATTTTAGTGGTCGTAAGCACTGTGCTCCCGAGCACTTTTTGGATTCAGTGCTTAGTGCTTCGAGCATTCTACGAAAATCCTTAGTGCATAGTAATTCCAAAAAGTGCTCCCGAGCACCTGTGCTGTATGAATATGGAAGAACTGTTCAAAAGTCAATTTTTATGGAACATAAATGTTTGTTTCTGATGTTTTCTGGCAAACAGAAATCTTGGAGACAAGATTCGGAGAGCACTGAAATGATTTGACTTTTTCAAAGTGAGCCATGAATTAACAGAATAAATCAAATCTATTGACAAGTACATAAATAATCATTTGATTCGTGTGAATTTGTGAGGTGAAAACCATGAATATTTCTAACGACGAGAAAGTTGAAATGATTTTCGTATACGCGAAATGTTTGAGAAATGCTACTAGATTTCTAGCTATGTATGGGGAATTGTACCCTGAGCGGAAAGATAGAGAAAGAGAAAGATAGAGAAAGAGAAAGATAGAGAAAGATAGAGAAAGATAGAGAAAGATAGAGAAAGAGAAAGATAGAGAAAGAGAAAGATAGAGAAAGAGAAAGATAGAGAAAGAGAAAGATAGAGAAAGAGAAAGATAGAGAAAGAGAAAGATAGAGAAAGATAGAGAAAGAGAAAGATAGAGAAAGAGAAAGATAGAGAAAGAGAAAGATAGAGAAAGATATTTTCAACGCATTGAGAGGAGTTTACGGAATCATGGTTCATTTGAAAAACCCTCGAGTAAGAGTTCTACAGTAACTAACAGAGGTGGCGATACTGAAATTGGCGTTTTGGGTAAGTTCAGAAGATATTCTCGATAGTAATATAGTGATATTTATTTGATTCAGGATTTGTGGAATACCGAAAAATTGAGAACAAAGAGGTATCATTGAAAGAGATTGCACATAATAATGCTATATCGACTACGTCAATTCGAAAAATTTTAAGAAGAAATAAATTCAGACAATACGAAGTCAGAAAAATCCACAATTTGCAGTTATCGGACTATGATAAGAGAAAAATATTTTGTAGATGACTACTCAGACAACATCGTCGGGACAATGAAATCTGTAATAAAATTTTATGGTGTAATGAGAGTAGATTCACAAATAACGGATGGTTTAACAGAAATATGCATTATCACTGGCGACAATAAAATTCCTTTCTACATAGAGCTACAAATTTCCAAGATAGATTTGGAGTTAATGTTTGGCTCGGTGTTCTAGACACCAAGATTATCGATCCCTACTTTTTTTAGACATCGTTGACGGGGGAATTATATTTAAAATTCTTGTCGGAGACTCTAGTTGAGTTGTTGGGATATTTGCCTTCGAATATTCTACGAAAATATCAGTTTTTCCAACATGATGAAAAAAGTGCTCCCGAGCACAGCGGTGCTCTGGAGCACTTTTCGGGATTACTAAGCTAAGCCTTTTCTCAGCTATGGATTTATGGATGTTGTTGAAAATATAAAACGTGGTCAGCGGCACCACCACCCCCAAGAACTATTTAATTTCGATTTTTTATAATTTTAATATAAGTTTCACTTGCGGTATCAAGAGGAATCTAACGACAGAAAATTCATCAAAATCGGTTCAGCCGTTTAGTGGTTACAAAGAAAAAGCGACTTTGTCCTACAATATTTTGATTTTATATTTGATTTGTTACCTTAAACAAAGTTCACCGAATAAATATATAAGTTGCCTCACTCCGCTGAACGTGACGATCCGCCTACCCCCTGCCTCTCACCCCGATTAGGAGGTCCAAAAAAGACTCTCAAGTTATAGACCGTTAGGTAATATGTCAGATTTTGCTGACTCGTTTTTCCTTTCCTGGGATTTTTACCACTGAAAATTATGTTAGTGTTGAGCAGAAAAAAATAAATATTTCAAAAATCTAGCGCTAATGACTATGAACATTTCATTTTATCGATCTTACTATTTCTGCCTATTGTTATCAAAATCACATTTCTATTTCTCTCTCTCTCTCTCTAATTTGTTTTGGCTCTTGCTTCTTCTTAGGAGCATTGAGCCAACAGGTTACTATTTGGCTAGTTACTTCTGTAGGCAAACACATGTACATGGTGGAGTTGCAA
Organism: Chrysolina oricalcia; assembly: GCA_944452925.2. Lineage (NCBI taxonomy): Eukaryota > Metazoa > Arthropoda > Insecta > Coleoptera > Chrysomelidae > Chrysolina > Chrysolina oricalcia. The sequence continues at coordinate 56,078,068 of OX101822.2, forward strand.
TTTTTGTAACTTGTTATCTTCAAAAAACTTATATTTCAAGAAATTCTCTAGCGAAATTGACCTTGAGGTTTGTGGAATAGAAATTTCAGGTTTAATTATTGCTACTTTATACAGGTCGTGCTCTGGGAATTTTGATAGTTTTTTTGATTCTCTTGGATATTTGCTCGAGGGGATACTGAAAAAGAACAAGAAAATTATATTAGCGGGAGATTTTAATGTAGACTTCCTGAAAGCTATGTTGAATTTGTCTAATTTAGCTGATCTATTCACTTCCTTTGGATTACGTGCCACGATTACTAATTTCACGAGGATTGGTCAGATGAGTGCTACCTACATCGACAACATAATCACGAATATTGATAGTGATCTTTACAATTCTAGTGTTCTTGATCCTTGCTTGTCAGATCATTCTGGGCAACTTATGTGTTTAGATTTTGACTTTGAAAAGAGGGAAAATATTAAATATAGTAGGTCAATTTCTCGTTCGGGTTTGGAAGACTCGAGACAGGTTCTAAGCAATTACAACTGGGGCACTTTCTAGAACGAATCACCAAACACTGTGATGAAGAATTTTATGAGTATGCTGAGCTGCCATATCAAAAAGAATTTTCCTTTAAAGAAATGTTTGAAGTATAGAGGTCTTAAGGCGCCTGTTCGCTGGTTCAATGAGGAATAACAAAACAAACAAACAGTACTTTCTGATGTGAAATTGATTTATAATGTTAATAAGGATCCGGTTACCTTGGGAACTTATAAAACTCTGCAGAAGGAGTATAGATTCTCTGTGAAGGAAACCAAAAGGCTAACTTATGAAACTTTTTTGAATAATTCCACTAATATCAGTAGAGATGCCTGGCGTTTAATAAATTTCGAATGTAACAGAAATCCAGTAAAGAAAACAGATACACTCATATCAGAAACTGAGTTCAATGAATATTTTATTAACATAGCGAAAACTCTAATATCTTCGTTACCTGAGACAAATCACGAACCCACGGAATACTTGAAGAATATCAATTCGCCGGTAAGTTCCTTTTCGCTTTTTCCTACCACTCCCGAAGAGGTTATGGATACCATTAAATCATTGAAGGATTCGAGGTGTCCGGACTTTTACAAAATGAACAGTGCGATCATTAAATCTATAGCTGATATTATTGCTCAACCCTTAGCTGCATTAATTAACGAATGTTTCTCTCAAGGTATTTTCCCTGACGTGCTGAAAATAGCAGTAGTTCTTCATTTCGTCCAATTTCTATAATTCCTGTTATAGCTAAACTCATAGAATATCTAGTTAAGAAAAGATTAATTTCATACCTGGAGGCAAACTCTCTGCTGTGTCCTGGTCAATTTGATTTCAGGACGAATAGTTCAACAACTAAAGCGATTTCGAATGTTATCTCTTCTGTAGTTGAAGGCATAGAATTGAGGGAACATTCGTTTTTAACGCTATGCGACCTCACCAAAGCGTTTGATTGCGTGTCGCACCAAATTTTACTCAAAAAGCTTTTTGATTATGGTATTCGTGGGATTCCTCTAGACTTTTTCAAGACATATTTATGTGGGAGAGCACAATGCGTTTTGACGGACGGTGTGAAATCAAACTTGGAGGAAATTATACATGGGGTGCCTCAGGGTTCTATCTTGGGGCCGACTCTTTTCATTTTATACATAAATGACTTTTTTTATCATATTTTGCCCAAAAAAAGTATTATTTTTGCTGATGACACAACTTTAATTGACCGAAAGAGGGATATGGTGGAATTGATCGAATCCGCCAAAACACTTTGGAAGTAGCAGGGGAATGGTTCGGCACCAACAAGCTTTTGCTGAATTCGGAGAAAAACCAGAATCTCATTCTATCTGCCAATGCAAATATATCAGATGGACATAATGTCAAGTTGCTTGGCATATATATTGAGGATAGACTTAACTGGAAGTATCATGTGGAGAAACTGGCGAATAAATTAGCCAGTACTACTTTTATGATTCGTAGACTAAAGAACCTACTAGGTATTGATACCCTCAAGTCCAGCTACTTTGGACTTTTCCATAGTCATTTGACCTATGGAATCATTTTGTGGGGAAATTCTAGCCACTCAAATAAAATTTTCATTTTGCAAAAAAGGGTCATTCGAATTTTAGCAGGAGCGGGTTACAGGGATCATTGTCGTGCCCTCTTCTTTCAACTTCAGATCATGCCATTTCCTTGTGCTTATATGTACTACTCTCTCCTTGAAATACATAAAAATAGAGCGGATTTTGCTCTTCATTCAGATGTACATCAGTATCACACTAGATCAGGAAATTTACTGAGAACTAGATACAGGCTCTTAATGTCTCAAAAAAACTCTCTAAATATTCACTTATATAACAAGCTACCAGAAGCAATAAGAAAGCTGAATTTCCACATGTTCAAAAATAAAGTTAAATCTTTTTTGTTGAAGTACTGTTTATACTCGGAAAATGAGTTTCTCATCTACGACTACAAGATCGAGGACTGGTGAAAAACTCTCAACCACCTGGGCGTGAATGCCTGAAATCTAGTATATCTAAGTGAATGTATTGCATCTTCTTTGTTTTACTTTAACTTTAGTTTTTATTGTAGAATGACGTGTGCTTAGTATAGTGTCTCAATTATTTCAATTAGACTGGATTTTTTATTGTCTTTTTAAATATGTACTGTCTTTTTTAATCATAATTTTAACTAGGTGATATTATTTCAAGAATAGATATTTCTAAAAAATCTTTCCTCAAAGACCTGCTACAAATGTAATAAAATTATGTAACGTAGTCAATAAACTCTACTCTACTCTACTCTACTCATTCCTATTTCATTCTTTGGCAGCACACTCTGACATAAATGAAATATATTATACAATGGTGCTTGGTAAGGTAGGAACTATTTCTCGCCGCTCTATATTTCAATTTGGCTATTCGCCGCCCATTTCGGAAATCAAATTAATCTCCCAAACGACACTGGATATTCCCTACCAGTTGAAAGTTGCACTGTTTTATGGGAATTTCTATTGAAATAAAACAAAAGTGAGTATTGACATCAATTGCCTACCAAAAAATCTCCATTTTCAATATCAAATCAATGTCAATATATTCAGTAAGTAGATTTTATTGAAAATATGAACAGGATGTTCATAAAGTCAGTTGTGGAATCATCTGTGAATGAAAGTTGGAATTTAGTCGCTATTTTCCATAGGACAAGATAACATCTCTTGGAAGGGATTCATGTTTCAAAGAGAAACATTCTCAATTGAAAATTGAATCAATACATGACTCCTCTGGAAACGGAAAAAACCATACGATAAAATTGAAGTTACTTTTTTGTAATATCTAACCGAGAACAACTACTTTCCCGGCTAAAGCCACGCTGGACATTGATCTACATCTGAGAGATATTGAGAAAGACCCTATATTTTGTTAATATATTATATTTTTTGAGAAACGGTTTGCAGGAGTTTGTTCTTTTCAGATTGAACAGAAGGCGAATTATTCTTTTCTGGGCAATGAACACTCTTTTGATGTCACTACTGCTACCCCATTATGCATTAATATTGAATGGACCATTGCATAATATACCTCCAAGAGCGATTTTTCATCTAGAAAATTTTTAAGTTGAAGTATAGCATAAAAACTTCTATTCAACCTTTTGCAAACGCAACTAATTTGCTTGTCCCATTTCAATGCAGGGTCAATAAATAAACCCAGATATTTAGTACCTTCAGAGAGTTCAATTGTTTCACTATTTACAATAATTTGTAATGGTATATATTCTGTTTTATTTTTCCAAAGAACGGAGTCAATACTGTTTTGTCTGCATTGATAATTAATTTATTTTGTTTACACCATGTAGTGAATCCATTGGTAATTTTGTTCTATTTCTCCTGCAATTCCTGTATGCTATCGGCTTCTTCCGCAATAGAAGTATCGTCCGCGAAAAGTACCATACATTCAGATTTTACATGAAAGGGCAGGTCATTTATAAATAGTAGGAATATTGATTAAGGTTATTCTGGACTTTCATTGTCTAAAAAAGAACAAAGAAAAATTCAATTCTCTGCAATTTTTAATCACGACGTTTCAACTGTTGAAATCTACAGTCGTTATCAAGTGTACATACAACAGTTGAAACGTCGTGATTAAAAATTGCAGAGAATTGAATTTTTCTTTGTTCTTTTTTAGACAATGAAAGTCCAGAATAACCTTACTCAAAGTGAAACATTGTCAACCACTTTCAAACAAAAGTAGGAATATTAGTGGACCCAAAAACCGAGCCTTGTGGGAATCCAAGGTCGACATCATATATATCTGAGTTGGCTTCTGGCATACTAACAATTATTTTCCGGGATGTGAGATATGATATAATCCACGAAAGAATATTTCCTCTTAGGCCTATTGCATACAGTTTATCGTAAACAATAGTGAGATCTATTGAGTCAAACGCTTTCGACAAATCGAAGAAAAGTGCTGCAACATACTTTCCAGAGTCCATGTGTTTGTAAATCTACTCCAAAAAGTTCGTCGCCGCGGTTTCTGTCGATCTGCTGGATGAAAGCCGTTTTAGCAGGTGGTTATCACTTTACATTTCGTGAGATATAATCCACGAAAGAATATTTCCTCTTAGGCCTATTGCATACAGTTTGTCGTAAACAATAGTGAGATCTATTGAGTCAAACGTTTTCGACGAATCGAAGAAAAATGCTACAACATACTTTTCAGAGTCCATGTGTTTGTAAATGTACTCCAAAAAGTTCGTCGCCGCGGTTTCTGTCGATCTGCCTGGATGAAAGGCGTTTTGGCAAGTGGTTATGACTTTACATTTCGTGAGAAATGGAAATGATTTATTATACATGGATTTTTCTACAACTTTGCTCATAACACACGGAATAGTAATTGGCCTATAGCTCAATATAGAGAAGTGGTCTTTATTTATTGGAATTGGTATTACCTTTCCTATTTTGAGACTATCTGGATGAATATGTGTCTCTATTGAAAGATTTATTATAAATGAGAGTGGTTTATATATGAACTTCGCTATAGATTTAAGTATCTTTGTGGACAAACAATCAATGCCTATATAGATGTCTTATTTTTGAGTTGAGTTGAGTTGACTTTCGACTATGCCACATGTACACCCCATAAGATACTTTCTTTAATAAGATTATAATTCGATGTATGATAACATGTTAACGAGATCCAATAAATATATTTTTTTCCTGGACTACAAGGTTTTTACAAACTATAGCCACGTATTTCTTAGACAAAACACATACAAAATAATTGAATCAGACAAATTTTCCTAACACACATCCCACTAAAACATAATCAAATTTCAGCCAATTTGACCAAGAGCCAATTTCATGCATGTTTTCGTGCGTGGTTCTTTACTGACATGTATCTAGATCACTGCCAGTTTTTTTACACACAAATGACAACAAAAATCACAGCACTGGAACTTTCCGAATTGTCCACTTTTTATCAATCTTCGTAGTGGAAGAGTCTGAACTAGTTGTTCGCAAAAGTAACCCCCACGATTTCAGTGTTTTTTGTGACATAAAGAATAAGTGGATTTTTTGCGAACGATATGAATGGCAAGAGCTGAATAATACATGGAACATGATAGGGGAAGCGATAAGACCATTTTCGGAATGATTTAGTGTTTAAGAACCCCTCCACGCTGCTATGCTGTGGTTGAGTTTGTAAGAAGAACATGTATGTAAAAGTTTTATTGTTTGTCGTGATAAATGCTGCAGAGTTCAACTCTCATTCAGAATCATTTAGTATTTCCGTATGATGCTGGATATACATTCCCACTCGATTCCCACTAATTCGGTTCCTTTTGATGATTCACCAAATTTTTATATCATAATAAATTGAATCTCAAAAATGTATTGAGAACTTGCTTATTTTCATAAACCATTTAACTAAAAAGTAAAAATAAACATGCTGAGAATTTGAATATTTTCTAAAAAACATGAGGCATTATTTGAAACATTGAAGAAAATATTTGAATTTTAAATTTCTTTGTTTTTCATTCACTGAATATCATTTTTCACTCTTCAGTTGGATAGTTTTTAAGTGAAAACCTGTTATTAAAAACATTCTGATCAAAATTTAATTTTTTTTTATTCAAATGGAACCCCCTAGCAGTCTCTCTAGAATATACATTCAGAAAATAATTTACATATTAGTTTCATATTTCGGTGCAGTAATTATATACATTAAAAAATCTACAACTAGTTCCTGCAGATTGCCCCAGATTGATTAGGGCAGAGGATCCACTTAAGGCCACTTTAAGACATTTTTCATTGAATTTATCTCAAGTAAAATTGTATTACCAAAAACGAATCATTTCGATCATTCGCATTGAAACTTTGAAGTATATTCTTTCCAATGACGGAGTGCTCATTTGATCAAGATCTATTTTGAAAAAGTTGTTAATTTTAATATCTTGATTCACAAAATTCACCACTTTTGGCCATCTGTCCCCACTTTTGGACATGCACTTTCTCCAGTTTTGGCCACCAACAGGTTGAAGAAAAAAACTTTAATATAGAACGATTTATTTTAAATAAGAATAAAACATATTGTATCTCAAAGAGTTACACTCACAATATTTTTTCGAAAACATCCACTCTTCCAGAAACTAACATTTTAATCTTTCTTCCATCTTTTTTTATGATGGGGTCTGGAAGTTTTCCTAATATATCGGTTCTAGTTATAGTGGAAATGTCATTTTCAATCTTATAGAAATCTGTCTTCTCTGTATTAATACATCTGAAGCTTTGTATTATATATTCTTCATGTGACAGACATTGTATTATTTCTGCAACATACCTATATGTTGAAGCATTTCTCTTCCCTAACATCTCAAACTTCACTAAAACAAATGTTCCTAGCTTCAAATCATCTGGTTTTGAAATTTCGATTTCTTCTGGAGAATTTGTGAGTTCAACATCATCTCCACTACTGCCACTTTCTTCCCACTCTTTTTCGATTTCTTCCGAAGACGAGCTAGACTCTGATATTTGCTTTTTCAATTTTTTTGTTTTACTCTTTCCCTTCTGCTTCTCAGCCTTCTCCTGCTCCTTTTTCAGTTTATTGAGCTCCCGAGCTTGTTTTCTTTCTAGCTTTTTCTGTTCGGTCTCCTTTTTGACTCTCTCAATTTCTGCATGATATTGAACCCATTTATCGGATGTTATGACGCTAGGAATATAGTCTTTTTTCCTTTTTTTCGTCGAGTCAATGACTTTGGTTTCAGGATAGGGAACGACATCATGAAATATTGAGGAGCATAGTGATTTCGGAGTTATTAGAATATTCCGTTTCACTTGGTCCACATTTTTGGGATGGAAATTATTCACTACGGTACTATTGTTATCATTGAGTAAAGTGTCAACTGGTGTCAGTGGAAGACAGCTAGAAGTACTAGGTAACACATCACTCATAATATTCTCGTCTGGGGTCGATAAAGATGTGAGTTTTGGTTCGAGTACACGATCCTCATCGTTTTTAGATTGAGTGGGAGTAGATAATCCTGATAAATTATTCCTCACATCGTTTGTATCAGGTTCTTCCTCTTGTAACTCTGTGGGCTGTGAATTCTCGGCATCTTTTGACAATTCTAACCACACATTGTACAAATAAGCCGCTTCGATTTTTCCTTCCCACTCGTGGTTTCTTTTATTTGTTTGTTTGAATTCTTCTAACAAAATTGGATCAATTTTTGTTTCCACATACTTCAAATGATCAATGACCGCAGGATCAATCACTCGTGTTTGATACTCGTCGCATTTTCTCAAAATTATTTTGGAATAATCAATATTATCCGCTGAAAAGGGATACAGACCTGTGGCTTTGAATCCCGAAATGATATTTGATAACATTTTTGGGTCTTGAATTAATTGAGATAAAGCATTTGGTATGGACGATTTAGTAATCTCTTGACCATTATTTTCCATCTTATATTTGCGAACAAAATTCTTCCACTTTGATTTTAGTGGGCCAAACACTGTAACGTCTAGCGGCTGTAGAATATGAGTTGCGTTTGGAACTAGTGCTACTAAAATTACTTGATTTTCTCTACAATATCTACTCAGATGGAGAGTCAGATGTGATTTGTGTCCATCTAAAAAGACTAAGACTGGAAACTGAAAGTTAGATTTCTTGAGGAAAGGTACGAAGACGTTAGAAAAATACTCAAAAAAACATTCGGTGGTCATCCACCCCTTCTCGCTCTTGCCCAGACCCCATCCTTCAGGAGCTGATTTTGCAACACCAGATGGAATCCTGTCATATTTGAAAATTGTTAAAGGAGGAGCAAAGTTTCCTACTGCATTCACTGTGAATAGCGTTGTAACATTTTCTTTATCCGATGAACTTCGTTCATCGTAGATATGTTTTCCTCTAGGACCAATTACGAGGCCACTTTTTGGAGCTAAACAGAAGCAAGTTTCATCCATATTGAAAATTCTTTGTGGGTCTTTCAATACACTTACTGCGTTAATTTCGCTCAAAATTCCTTTTATTTCATCAAACCATTTACGAATCTTGTCCTCAGTTACTGCACCTCTACCACCATGAATGTACTCGGCTTTTTTTTGAGAAAGTTCTTTGTGGCGACTCATGAAACTATAGTACCACTTCTTCCCAGGACGGTCGTTAACAAATGGGGTTCGAATATTTGCCTCTCGGACGAGTTTTTGTACTGAACACAGAAGTCCATCTTTATCAATTGGAAAACCCATCTTTGCACAGGTCAATATCCACTCCACTAATTGGCTTTCAATTTCGTTACCCAAATGAGACACAAATCCACAATGTCTAGATTCTCTTCTGGATTTCCCTGATATTTTATTTCGCAATGTTGTTCTTGATACGTTAAATGTTCGACTGGCAGTGGCAACAGCCATTCCTTCATTTACGGCATTCAAAGCCAGCTCAACTTTAGCTGGTGAATACTGAAACTTGACATGTCTGACTTTCGTCACTCTTGTCACATGGTCTGCTTTTGGCATATTAACTGCAAAAAAAATCAAACAATGAGAGAAGAAGTGAAAAATCAGGATTTATATCAAAAGATAGTGACTGGCCAAAAGTAGTTTTTACCTATCTACTTATGGCCACCTTCATGGCCATAAGTGGATAATCGTAAGTTAGTGGTTACCACTAATAGCCACCTATATTAAAAAGACTCTAATATCATTTACTTTCAGAAAACGTGAAAAATATTAATCTAAAACTATATATCTACCTTTTGTGTCACCTAATATTGAAATTAAAAAATGTTTATTATTTATTTCAACTGGATGATTCCGGATAACTTCCTTAACAAATGCAGTAAGAAATCACAACATGTGGAACACACTATCGTTTCGAACGGATATAGCGAGACTAATTCGTAAGTTCAATGAATTTTTAATGTGGCCTTCACTTCTCCCTAGGCAGAGTGATCTTCTGCCAAAGTTGATTCCATTGGTAGTCGCTGACCATTCTTATTATTCCACCAATGAGAGCAAAGTGGCCATAAGTAGGGTAGTGGCCATAAGTGGATCCTCTGCCCTATTTCAACGTTTTTACTTTGTTATTGTTGTTTTCAATATGTTTATAAAAATTATGAAAGCTAAACAAAATTTCCCACTTATTTCATAAACTTTTCACGTAAATTATGATATTTTTGAATTGAACAAACAATTATACATTGAAAGTAACATTACTTTACGAATAAAAGTATATTAAATGAGCAAAAACACAATTTCAAAATAATTCGTTATATTGAATAATTTTTGTAGAACTAGCGATACACACCCGTTTTTTTGTAGGACACTGTATTATTTAGGTGGAGGATACACTTACCTTTCATGTGTTATCATTGTCCTACAGTTATTAATAATTTTTTTTCCATGGAATTGACAATTTCGGATCATAGGACTGGGACTACCTACCGTTCAATTTGTAGGACAATATGACCACTCAATTATACAAATATCAACCAAGCAACTGTGAAAAAATCCGCTGGTTATTAATGAATTTTTATGACCACGTCATTGGTACATGTTGAGAGTGGGGGACTCTTCAGTCCTACCATCCATTTTGTAGGACAAAAGTTTTTTCGACTCCTTTATCGAATTATCTGAGGTTCAACTGAAAAACGAACTGTTATTAATGCATTTTTTTCACTCACCAAATCGACATGATTGACGCCTGCGCATTTCATTAGCTACCACTATCGAGAATTTTCGTAGAGGAAAAAGTTGGGCGTCTTGGCAAAATTTATTTATTTATTTATTTACTTATGTTTGGGATACAACAGGCAAAAGCCCAAAACAGTATCCACTTAATATTCATTTACAGATTTCACATTCTGAATAAATATCAATTTTGAAATAAAAATAATATTCATTTCACTTCATAAAGGAACTGCAAAAGTCAGTAAAATTTTTAACATTAAACAATTAACAATAAGCTTAACAGAGTTCACAAGTTTCACATCACATTAGGATCAACATTCAGGAAAAACCGTTTGATACATTTTTTGAATATTGTGAATGATGTACTGAATATGTCATATTCATTGAAATATACAGGGTGTCAATTTGAAAACTTCCCACCCTTAGTATCTTCCTTCCAGTAAACAATATGAGTAATCGAAAAAACAGGTCAATTTTATTGTCAAGGGGGACACTTTCACGGACTATTTGTAGCCCTCGTGGTTCAACCCCCTAGGAGGGGTAGATGTTACCCTTAGAATTTTAAATGGGAAGGGGGGTCAAGTGGCACATCATTTTGATGGGCGTTCAATTCTTGTTCCAATGGTACCCTGACTTATTATTTTGTGATGAGCATTTTCCGAAAAACTGCATTCTAAACTAACAGAAGTAATTATTAGAACGCCTATACTGAGATGCATTATTGTATTGACTCCCTTTAATAAAAATGGTTAGAAGAGTAGGTGGCACCGCTCCAACCCTTGAATGATAGGAATAAATTTATTACACATGGGATTTTTTATTTGGTGGTTATTTTTCTTCTACACAATAAAATTTAATTTGCGAGAAAGACATTTCCAACATAAAATCTAGTTACGCTTATCTTATTAGCTGTTCGAAATGTTGTCCATTTTGCTCTAAACAGTAATACAGTCTGTTTTCGAACTCCCCTCTAACATTACGGAAAACTTCACTAGGAATTGACCGGCATGCTGCTGTAATTCGTCTTTTAAGTTCGTCAATATCAGAAGGTTGTGTTTTATAAACAACGGATTTAAGATGCCCCCAAAGAAAGAAATCTAAGGGTGTTAAATCCGGTGATCTCGGAGGCCATTCAACTGCTCCCCTTCTGCCAATCCATCTACCCGGAAATCTCTCGTTTAACCACTGTCGGACGGGAAGAAAATAATGAGGTGGAGCACCGTCCTGCTGGAAATGTAACAGATCCTCCTGCAAAAGTTCATTACCTTCTGCATCAATTTGAGTTTCTAGCTCGTGAGTTATAAGAGGATCGATAGTCTCTTCAAGCATATCAAGGTACAGATTGCCAGTCAAGTTTTCTTCCAGAAATAATGGACCACGAATGGCATTTCCAAGAATACCAGCCCAAACATTAACTTTTTGTGGGTGTTGTGTATGCCCTTCCCGAAAAATATGTGGGTTTTCGTCACTCCAATAGCGACAATTTTGTCTATTAACATTGCCATTCAGAAAAAATGAACATTCATCGCTGAAACAGATGTTTAACAGAAGATTAGGGATGGTATTGACTCGATGAGACATGATTTCACAAAACTCTATTCTTCTATCATAATCATCCTCGTGGAGCTCTTGAAGAATCTGCATTTTATATGGATGAAATTGATGCATTTTCAATGCTTTTCTTATAGTCTCGCGTGAAATTCCCGTCTGTTCTGATACTGATCGTAAGGAGCTCGTGGGCTCTGCAGCAAATGTTCCCAAAACTTCAATTTGAGCTGCTTCATTTAGTACTCTGGGGTTATTTCTTTTTTTATTTGTCACTGAACCAGTTTCGTAAAACTTATTCACCAAATCAAGCACATACCGGTGACTTACATTACAATTTGGATGTCTTTCGTTAAAAAGACATGCCGCCCTTCGTGCGCACTTTCCAACTTCTCCATAAATTACAATCATTTCAATTCTGTCTTGAAGAATGTAAACCATTTTTACACTTTTATACACTTATTAAAGTAATTCCTAAACAGCCCAACAGGTACAACGGTATTCACAATACTACCACATAGTTCAAATTTGCTAACCAATTTTTTGCCGGAAAACAGAAACTTTTTACAGCAGAAGTATCAAAAAAGGAAGGCTATCTGTACAATTTCTGCGATGACACTTAAAAATTCAGCATTTAATAAACACAACTTTACTACCATCTACGTTTTACTATTAGACTACTTTTTTATGTAAAGTGTTTGGAGCTAATGGCTAATGTTACCCCTAATACAGGGTTGGAACGGTACCACCTAATATTCTAACCAGTTCTGGCCAAACCATGCATCTCAGTATAGGCGTTCTAATAATTACTTCTGTTAGTTTAGAATGCAATTTTTCGGAAAATGCTCATCAAAAAAAATAAGTCAGGGTACCATTGGAACAAGAATTGAACGCCCATCAAAATGATGTGCCACTTGACCCCCCTTCCCATTTAAAATTCGAAGGGTAACATCTACCCCTCCTAGGGGGTTGAGCCACGAGGGCTACAAATAGTCCTTCAAAGTGTCCCCCTTGACAATAAAATTGACATGTTTTTTCGATTACTCATATTGTTTACTGGAAGGAAGATATTAAGTGTGGGAAGTTTTCAAATTGACACCCTGTATATTGAAAATTTTAGTCATTCTGCAGATTGGAGAGTTATTTGCAGAGTTCGTATTTTTGAAAGGGATATCAAACAAATTTGGATTTCTTAATGATCGTAATGGCACAGACAAGTTTATTTTATTCAAAATATCGGGGCTATCCATTTTTTCATTCAGAATTTTATGCAAATTCAATACATCGTTCATAATTCTACGATTTTCTAACGACAATATTTCATACTTGTTACGAATAGTGGTGAGGGATGTAGAAGGAGTGTGTGTTTTGAAAGACAAGTATTTCAGAAACTTATTCTGGACATTCTCGAGTCGTTCAACGTAAATATTATACTGAGGATTCCAAATAGAAGAAGCAAAATTGAGCTTACTAAAGACGTATGCATAATATAGAGCTAAAATAGCCTGAGCGTTAAATATAAATTTAGTTTGTCTCATGATATAACCTAACATCCTAAGAGAGTTTTTTATTACATTATTGATATGAATATCGAATATAAGTTTGCTATCATACGTAACTCCTAAGTCTCTTATCTGGCTGCATCGCTTCAAGAAAACTCCATTGAGAGTATATTGACCATCAAATACGTTCTTATTTCTTGTAAATGTAATGTAATGGCATTTTTCAGAGTTCAAGAATAAATTGTTTTCCTTACAGTAAGTCTCAAACCTATTCAGATCACTTTGCAATTTGGCGCAATCAGAAATGTTTCTTATTTCTAGGAATATTTTAAAATCATCTGCATATGCTAGATATTTGCAGTACTCAAAACTAACAGATATGTTATTGATGTAAATTAAAAACATGAGGGGGCCTAAGTGCGATCCTTGTGGCACCCCTGATGTAATGTTTGTGACTTCAGAGGTATAGCCTTGAAGAGATACGCATTGGGTTCTTCCGGATAAATATGACACGATCCAGGTTAACAGGACACCGTCCACACCCACCTCAGCAAGTCTTTCGATTAAGATACCGTGATCTATTTTAAATTAAGCTTTTAAATGAAGCTACTCAGGAAGATTCAACCTGTTAATAATCAATTTTGAAAATAGGCGTGGTATCCCGGTCTAGTATGTTATGGATCGCCTCCGTTGGTTAGTTCTCTGGGTTTGGGTTCTATTAGTGAAATAGTTTGTGATCCAGTTTATCACATCTACCCCTTTTGTATCGTATTTAATTTTTTCATGCAAAATGTCGATATCAATAGTTTTTACTTTCCGAGGAAATATTTCTGTTTCGAGTGAGGTGTTTATGAAATTCAATAAAACATTACCAATGACGTGAGAAACACTTTTCAAAACTTTATTATTCATAATATCGGAATCGCACTTATTATCAAAACCAGCTATTATTTCTTTTATTTCACTCATACTCAGTGATCTGAATTCATAGAATCCTCGTTTCATAATAGCGACCAGTTTTCTGGATGATCGATTTAATTTCAATTATACTATCGATACAGAATGTTTAATTGTTTTCTTTCATAAGATAGTTTTTTTTTCATTCGTTAGAAAAAAATCCAAACTCCTTGTTATGAGATGTATATTTTTAGAAACAATGAATCAATTAAATTCAAAAGAATGTATTGAAGTTTTCAGCTTTTTCAATATCAGCTATAATAGGGGCGAAATTTAGGAGAGGAGCAGCGAGTGTTCAATGATGATCGTCAAAATACATATGTTTCACGACAATCAAGCCATTGAGAAAAAAACTCTGATTTTTGTAAAGAGATCGGAAAATATAAAAAAAGTCTATTTAAATTTTTTTCTGTTTATTTCTTGAAACTCTGTATGTGACTAAAATTAAATTCCAAGTAACATTTTCAAATTAATTTATTCGATATCTTGCCATCTTACCCCACTTTCAGCCTCTTCATGGTATTATTTCTCAATTTTCCCCCATACTTGTGGTCACGTGACATGTGTCAAGATTTCAGGTTATCGGTCATGCAAAAACTTTTTCTCAAACATGTCTTTCCAATACTCTAACAATAAACTTTTTTCCCATATGGTACATACTTTTGGCGGTCACTTATACAAATTTTCTCTCTAAAATATTATCAATTTGGTTTGCAATGAAAGCATTATTATTATAGTTAGAGTTACGCGACCTCTAGCCAGCCAGACAAACAGATGGATCATTCAAACAAGTCTGCTGCAGAAATGCAGAATGGCACAATTGACGTGAGACAAAATTTTAAATTCTGCGAGGTATATGTGAACTATTCTTGACTTTTACTCATGTTCAATTACAAATTGCTATATAACGCTGTTCATAATTATTATTCTCATCAAAGAAGTTCAACTCTGTAACTTTCAATATTTCAGCCAAAGTCAATACATTATCAACTGTTCAACGCAGACTCACAGTGGAGAAATATGCGCATCCCCTCGTCCAATGTCGCATTTTTATACTCCGTAGTCAGTGCAGTTGATCAGTAGTATGTGGGTCTATGTTACGTGTGAGTCAGTGATGTAATGAAGTCGTAAATATCATTCCTGCGAACCATTTAGAACTGAGTTGGGGTGAGTTGGGAAATGTATTTTGTGAAATATTTTCTGGAATTCTGAATTGAATGAATTGAATAATGTTTCAAGCAATCTGAACTTGTTACAAGCTTTTATTAAACTGACTTTGTTGGTATAGTTATTTGCATATCTGTTTGTTTACCTGCCTGTCTGTCTGTTTGTCTGTCTGCATATTTGTCTGTCTGCCTTCCTGCATGCCTGCCTGCTAACCTGCATGCCTGCCTGCCTGCCTGCTTGTCTGCCAACCTGCATGCCTGCCTACCTGCTTGCCTGCCTGCCTGCCTGCCTGCCTGCTTACCTGCCTGCCTGCCTGCTTGCCTGCCTGCCTGTCTGCCTGCCTGCCTGCCTGCCTGCCCGCCTGCCCGCCTGCCCGCCTGCCTGCCTGCCTGCCTGCCTGCCTGCCTGCCTGCCTGCCTGCCTGCCTGCCTGCCTGCCTGCCTGCCTGCCTGCCTGCCTGCCTGCCTGCCTGCCTGCCTGCCTGCCTGCCTGCCTGCCTGCCTGCCTGCCTGCCTGCCTGCCTGCCTGCCTGCCTGCCTGCCTGCCTGCCTGCCTGCCTGCCTGCCTGCCTGCCTGCCTGCCTGCCTGCCTGCCTGCCTGCCTGCCTGCCTGCCTGCCTGCCTGCCTGCCTGCCTGCCTGCCTGCCTGCCTGCCTGCCTGCCTGCCTGCCTGCCTGCCTGCCTGCCTGCCTGCCTGCCTGCCTGCCTGCCTGCCTGCCTGCCTGCCTGCCTGCCTGCCTGCCTGCCTGCCTGCCTGCCTGCCTGCCTGCCTGCCTGCCTGCCTGCCTGCCTGCCTGCCTGCCTGCCTGCCTGCCTGCCTGCCTGCCTGCCTGCCTGCCTGCCTGCCTGCCCGCCCGCCCGCCCGCCCGCCCGCCCGGAAAACTCAAATTCATTTCATTCGAAAACTTGATTGAATACACCTCTTTTTCAAAACAGTCAATTATGCATTTTTTTCGAATCTCAAAAGCAGCATTTTTTTGAAAATTCAAATGCACCGTTTTTCATTTTTCCGAACCAATCAAATTCAATTTTTATTTGTTAGAAACACTGCAATTTTTTCTTTATACTCGAATGCCACTTTTTCATTTTAGAACACTCGAATGCATTTTCTTTTCTTCAAAACTCTCGAATGCAACATTTTTTTTAAAAGAAAATTTTGAGCACTTCCTTTTATTTCTCCTTATACTCGAATGCTTTTTTTTTCAAAACACTCGAATACTACAGTTTTTTTAATTGATTTTTTTTTTGAAAACTTGGAAGCAAGTTTTTTTTTCGAAAATTCGAATGCCCCTATTTTCATTTATTCGAAACATTCGAATTCAACTTTTTTTTATCGAAATAAGTACTTTTTCATTTTCGAAACACTGATAATTTTTTTTTAAACTCTTTAGTAATAAGAATAATAATAATAATAATAATAATAATAATAATAATAATAATAATAATAATAATAATAATAATAATAATAATAATAATAATAATAATAATAATAATAATAATAATAATAATAATAATAATAATAATAATAATAATAATAATAATAATAATAATAATAATAATAATAATAATAATAATAATAATAATAATAATAATAATAATAATAATAATAATAATAATAATAATAATAATAATAATAATAATAATAATAATAATAATAATAATAATAATGATAATGATAACAACCTTTTGTTTTCGAAAACTCGCAGTTACTCTTCCTGCAGTTTTTGCTTTGTCGAGGAGTGCTTATTGATTTTCCTGGATATTTCCTTGAAAACTTGATGCATAAAACGTCATTACATTGAATCATAAATCTTTTTAAAAAATATTTAAATTTTTTTCATGAATTTAAAATCATTCAATAATTCAGTTCAATTATGTATAATCAAAAGCTTGTTATCAAAAATATTGTTCACGATAATTCCATTCGATTATTCATAACCCTGTGCATCTGTAAGTGATCTCAGAGAAAATGGATATGCCATTTTCAAATGAATGTTCCTTCACAGTATTGGTGAACTATACCGGTAACATTCAAGAGCAAATTAGATTACGATAAACACATTCAAGTCTATGGTTTATTTATTGATCACGATATCCAATACAATGAAGTGACATGGCATCCTCAATCTATTTAGGTAAAGCCATAAAGGTGCTTTACGTACACCACCATCCGATCAATAGTTTTTCCACTGCTATATTTAAATTTATAACTTGATATAAGGAAATGTAAGAGGTACACGGAAGCAATACTACATACCATCCTCTCTCTCTCTCTCGTGTTGATTTTCCAATACTTCATGGACTGAACCGGAAATTTCGAAGTCGTAGCCCATACTTAAAGGAAAAATTAAATAATTGTCCAAAGATCACTCTTCTCTATCTAAGATTGAGGCTTTATTTCAAATGTAATGACTTTCGCATCAAGCATTGAAGAATATAATTTTTTTTTAATTTTTCCATTTTTCATTCACTGAATATTATCTTTCACTTTTCAGTTTATTGATTTATAAATAAAACAGCTTTGAAAAAAAATATTCCTATATTATTTTGACTTTTGGGTAATAGAATTTGTCTTAATAGGTTCGCCAAGGTTGGTTTAATGTTTGTTCCCAATTGTCATCTTGCTACTCGGTACGTAGTCCACTACACTGAATGCATGCATACGTACAGGTCAAGCTACGAAAATTATTCGACTTTTAAAAGTTTTTCACTACACTGTCGGATTTTTACAATTTTTATTTTGTGAGTTTTTGCGAAATTATGCAACTCTTTCGAAAAGGAGAAAGGCCCGAGCAGACATTTTTCGAAAATTGGAATGCAACTATTTTTATTTCTTCGAATTCTTGATTGATTTTGTATGCAAAACACTCAAATGCAACTCTTTTCAAAACGAGGGTTACAATTTTTTTTTGAGAACTTGGAAGCAACTTTTTATTCAAGAATTTTGTATGAACCTTCATTCATTCATTCCTTCGGAACATTGGAATACGTTTTTTTTTCAAAACACTCGAATGCAACTTTTTTTTCAATACCCTTGAATGCATGTTTTTCGAAAATCGAATGTAAATACCTTTTTGTTCATCTCTTCATAAACTCGAAGTATTTTTCTTGTGTTTCTTTCCCCCTGAAACACTTATTATTACGTATTCGCAACTTTTATTTTTCAAAACTTGAAATGCAACTTTTTTTTTCGACACTTTCGAATGAATGAACGAATTTATTTTCCAGAACTCGGATGAAACTTTTGTTTGCGATACACTCGACAGCAAATTTTGGGTTTCTTTGAAAACTCGAATGCTGTTTTTTATTTGAAACACCAGCAACATTTTTCTATAAACCCAGATACCTAAGTACATCTCTTTTCCAGTCGAAACCTATTTTTTGCTAAAACTTTTTTTCAAAAAAGTTTATACAATTTTTGTCGAAAACTCGGGAGCAACTATTTTTTCCAAAAATTTTAATGCTCCTTTATTCATTTCTTTGGAAAATTCGAATTCAATTATTTTGTGAAACATTCGAGTGTAGCTTTTTTTTAAATATCGATAGCAATTTTTCTTTCGAAAAACTCAAATTCCCCTTTTTTCTCGAATGCATTATTTTACTAAAATAAAACTTTTTTGTTTTAATCAAATCCAAATTTTTTTTGAAAGTTCGGCCAATTTTTTGAGAAAACTCGGTAACAACTTTTTTATCGAAAATTCGAATGTACCGAATGGGCCAGGTTCAAACCCTAGCGACTGTAGAACTTTTTCTTATGGCCCGAGAAAGTGCTAGGAAAAGCACGTGAAAAGGTAAGACCTCGTTAATCCTTGGCTCGCACAAGTTTCGACTTCTGAGGGCTGCCGTTCGTAAGGGGACGACAGCTGGTTAACGGAAAATACAATTTTAACAAACAAAACGTCTTTGATATCTCCGGAACAATCTAATGAAATTTATTTTCCTTCGAAACACTAGAATGCAATTTTTTTGTAAACTGGAATGCAACTTTTTCGTTTCAGAAAACTTGAATGCAAATTTCTTTTTCAAAACTCTCGAATGCAACTTTTTTTTTGAAAACTCGAATTCAACTTTTTTTTCATCTAACACTAACTTGAACGCTATGTATTCTTTTTGAAAATGCAACTTTTTTTTCAAAAAATAGAATGCAATTTTTTTTTAAACTCGAAATCATTTTTTTGAAAACTCAAATGGAAGTTTTTTTTGTAAACTGGAATGCAACTTTTTGTTTTGGAAAACCCGAATGCTACTTTTGTTTCAAAACCCTCGAATGCAACTTTTTTTCGAAAACTCTAATGCAACATTTTTTATGTCTTCGAAAACTCAAAGTACATTTTTTTCTGAATTTTTAAATGAATTTTTTATCCTTCAAACACTTGAATGCAATTTCCTTTTTAGAATCACTCATATGCAACTGATTCTTTTTTTCGAGACACTCGATTGCAACTGTTTTTATTTTCGGAACACTCGAATGCAATTTATTTCCGAAAAGACCAATTCCTTTATTTTTCTGAAGGTAGATTTTTTTTTGAAACACTTTTGAAGCACACCAACTTTTTTCTGAAAATGAGCAAAGTTTTTCCACATCCGAAACCATATTTTTTCCGAATTCCTAGGCGTTCTCTATTCACCCTATTTTCGTAACTATTTTCGGGAAAGAGGGTGGTCCGAGCCCCCTTGACAGACATTTCTTTTCCGTCGTAATTTTTTATCAAAGTAAGTTAAATAAAAGCTTGTAATAAAATTGATTGTTTTTTGTTGAAAATATCTTCCATAAAAAATTGAAAAGATAAAATCGCATCTGCTTGTCCGACAAAAATATTTTGTCGGAAGCATCCTGATTAAAATAGGGTGCCTTGATAAACCGTGCATGAAGCAAATGAAAACGAAAAATGCTCACAAAACTGGTCATAAAGATGAAGAGACGAATTGGGTGAAAACACGAAAAGAACTGTCGCGTTCTAACTAGGGCGTAGCGCAAAAAAGAGAATTGTGACTCTTGTATACACGAGCTTTTATCATAATTGACTTGTTTGCAGTCGGGAGAGATAAATGCTGTAATTGAACTACTACCAACATATTCATTTCCTATTCACTTTGTACACCCTCTCAGTTCCACATTACAGAAGTGAGTTTTGCTATCTACCATATAACCATCAAATTAGAGCGATCAGGACCGGTCAGACATACAAGCGACACAAACAGCTGCTAGGGGCGCCAAGCCAAGATATGAAAAGAAAATCCTGAGAAATTGTCAACTATAATGTTTGTGACAGAAGTAAGATCGTAACAATTGAATATTCATCGATTTTAGTGCAGTTTGACGAATTAGGATCGCTGCAGCACAAAATAGCAAAGAAGAATACCTAAAAATTTTACCACCCTCACAGCAGGCTTTGTTCCTCTCACCATCATCTACCAAACCTACTTCCAAAACAATGTGGTGACACTGCTTCAGAACAACCCTTGCTTGATTCAAAATTCAAGTATAAAATATATGCCTGAAAAAAAGAACTGTATCGTGTGATTTATTGAAAAACAGAAGCTCAAAAAGTTTAAGAAAACGAACTACAGGATAATAGTGGAGGAGCGATATATTTTTATCTCGGAAAGGGTCAAAACAACTCCGATTTTGATTTTTTTAAATGTTTTTATTGAAATATACTTTCTGTAGGTTTATAAATTGACGCTTATTTATTTTTCCTAAGATCAACTCGTCAATTTTAACAACAATTATATGAAATGTATATCCAGTATTGGTGGGGTATTATTGGTAATAGGTAATCAGTATCCCTGTTGGGATATTCTGTGATCTCAGCAGGGCATTCGACTGTGTAACATTCTCTTGTGGCAGACTATTTTCCTTACAGACTGTCAACCATGCAACCATGCAACGTCCAGCATGGCCTTTTCTGAATTAGGAGTACCTCAAGGGTCGATATTGGGACCCATATTGTTTGTATTATATATTGATAATTTTGGAATACTCAACACCAGAAACATTCATGACAACGTACTCAGATGACACGTCAATTACATTCTATGACAGATTGGAGTAAGTTTTGAAAGAAAAATGTTACCAAGTTTTTGGAATAAATGGTTTTCTGTAATCAATTTGTTTTTGATTGCAAAAATAAACGGATTCAATGAGGTTCCATCATCGACAACAGAGGTGTGATGTCATTAGTTTCAAAGCCAATGATGATTCTGACAATGTGACAACAGAACGTGAGAGCTCACAATTTTTAGGTCTTTACATTGATGCACATTTGAATTGGCAAAATCATTAGGATTTCCTATTGACACTATTCCATATTAGTTCAGAAATGAAAGTCAGGTTTTTAATGTTGATCAGCTGCTGAAACTGTACTATGCACAGGTTTATTCCAGACTGAGATATGGAGTGTGCTTCTGGGAGTTTTTCTCGAGCTGCTCAGATGTCTTTATAGCACAAAAAAAACTCATAAGAATCGTTAGTGGCAAAAGTCCGTGATTCTAGCAGAGATACTTCAAATTTTTTTTTTAATTTTAACTGCTCCTATTTTTTTAATTTTTGACTTGTGCTTCTTTCTCTCCGAGAATAGGAATTCATTGTTTGTACATAATGAATTTAAGCATAATAAAAAAATACAAAAAACCAAGGTTTTTGTACCATTTTTTATAACCAAATTAGCTTTCGAATATCCTGATCAGATGGCCCCACGAGTTTATAATTTGCTATGAAAAACTCCAAAACCTTGTATAGCTTCAAACAAAAACTTGAGGATTTTCTTGTGGAAAATTGTTATTAAAGTTTTGAAGTATTTATGTGCATAAATAGGTAGTTATATTCCCCTTTTCAGGAATCATTTTTATCTTCAATCTTCTTCTTTTTTTTTGACGATTCCAATAAAAATTTCATAAACTTGCCAAAATGGGAAAATAAATATATTATCATTATCATAGACGAACAAATCCTTCTATCTTGAAATAATTCAATTTTTTTTAATAGGGCAGTTTTTAGATTTGAGTCTTTGGTGCGCACTTTCACTCTCAAGGAAGGTAAGTGCGTAATAGGCCCATAATATATTGTTATCAACTTAGTGGGCTGGTTGTTAAAGTAAGTGGCATAACTTGAATGAATTACGGATTGTGTGTAGTTGAAGAAATCGAAAAAAAATCTATTAAAAAAATCCAAAAAAAACAACCCTCTGCCTTTGGCGTTACCAAATAACGTACTTTCTTTAGTTATTAATGTCCTTGTGATATTATAGCTGATAAGTATAATGATATTCATCGCAATGGCATTCAGAAGTAACTTTCTGGAAAGATTTCCTAGGGCCGGCCCTGCTCTTGATTATCTACACCCTCGCAGTCTGATCTCTCACATTCATCTCGGATACACCAACAGTCACGTATTTTATCAAATCAGAGAAGCTGATAAGTAGTATTCATGTTCACAACAGAATTAGATTCTGAAACATTCGGCTTGCTTTTCTACTTCCGAGGTGGTAGATTTTGTTATACAAAATTATATCGTAGCATCTTCTACACAAAATGGCAAATAGGGGCTATATCAATATGACATGATAGTGTTGTTTCCTGGGCTAAAATATGTGTTTACCCTACACCCAGACATTAAAAAACTATGTTTTGATTATTTATAAGTTCAAATAATTTAAACCAATCAATTGCAATTTACAGCGAAATAGGAAGATGGGTATATGAACCCATATGTAGAAGTGAGAGAAAACAGCCCAACTAACTTCAAAAGCGAAATTTTCTAGGCTTTTCCGAATCCAAAAAATAATTGAAAAATAAAATTATAAAAATTGAAAGATGTTCTTTCAAACGATACGAGGATATATTGAAAAATTCTTAGCCTACTGTGATAGAACCAATCATATTTTCAATGTCAAAATGTTTTATTACTCAACATATTCTCCTCTTAATTGGATATATTTATTACAGCGAACCTGCAACGCCTTTAGACCTTTAAAAAAAATGTTTCTACTTGCTCTGCCAACCAGACCTCCACAGCTTTTATTACCTCCTCGTTGGAAGAAAATTAGCGACGTTTTAAACTTTTTTTCAGTTGAGGAAAGAGATGATAGTCGGACGGAGCCAAATCTGGTGAATAAGGAGGGTGTTCTAATAATTCAAACCCTAAATCACGAATTTGTTGCATGGCAACATGAGATTTGTGTGCAGGGGCGTTGTCCTGCAAAAGCAAAACACCTTTGGATAGCTTTCCGCGTCATTTCTCTTTTATTTTTTTCCGTAGAGTGGTCAATAGTGTCGAGTTATTGTTCTACCCTTATCTAAAGAATCAATCATGACTACTCAATGGCAATCCCAAAAAACTGAAGCAAGAACTTTTCCAGCAGATTTTTGGACACGAAACTTCTTAGGTCTTGGAGAACCGGAGTGTTGCCATTCCATCGATTGTTGCTTTTTTTCTGGATCGTAGAAATGAACCCAAGTCTCATCCATAGTAACAATTCGGTTTAAGAAGTCTACATCGTTATCAAATCGAACACAGATCGAACGCGATGCTACTACCCTTGCACGCTTTTGGTCAACATTCAAACATTTGGGGATCCATTTTGCAGCAATTTTTCATGTCCAAATTGACGTGAACTATATGATGAACGCGTTCGTATGAAATATTCAGTGCTTCAAATATCCGTTTTAGCCCAATTCGACGGTCTGTTAATATCATGTTATGAACTGCATCGATATTTTCGGGGAGTGACACAGAAACTGGCCTTCCCGATCAGTCATCATCTTCAATGGAAAATTTACCTCTTTTGAAGCTTGCAGTCCAATATTTCACGGTCGCATACGAAGGACATTGATCACCAAGGGTATTAGCATATCTCCGTAAATCTGCTTACCTCTTAACCCTTTTAAATACAGGTACTTGACGATGGCTCGATACTCCAATTTTTTTATTTTAACAATTTCGGTGTACATATTTTTTCTTTTCATTTATTGCGTGACTCTGATTTACTTTTTTGACGTCAAACTTTACACTGACACTTCTGATAAGTTATTGTTCGTTGCTATCGTAACGCAATATTTTGTTTATGTAGGCTAACTAGATATCAATACATCCTCGTATTATTGAAGAAAATCAGGAAACCAGCCAATTGTTGAGGAATTTAAATTTTTTCGAAATATAATCCACACACACACACACACACACAAGGATAGATTTCTTTATATGGTTTTTTGGGATTTCAACCTATAACAGTCTGATAATGAGGAAATAATTGTAACATCAAGGCAATCTTTGCAAGTGTAGAAAGACAAACGTATCAATTTGTCTATAAATTTGTCTTGAAATTTGCCAAGAAATTATTTAGGATATTTGCAATTTTGGTACATATTGGACCAAAATCATTGACGGAAATCTGGTTGCTTAAAAATGTAATCGAGCCACTCATAACAGAAGCTATTAACAACCATCCAACTCTTGAAACAGATAAAATTGTAGTTGTTTGAATCAAATACAACCAATTTGTTCCAGCAATATCCTATTCAACCATTTGTTCAAGAGTAATCTAGGGTGAATCGTCTTGGATGGGATACCCCTGATCATTCAGAAACAAAAAAAGCAATATACAAAAACTATACGAAGTTATCATGGGAATGGTCACCCTTTTCAAATGAGGCATCACTCGATCCATGCTCGCATTTAAAATATTTGAAAGGGTGGTGCTCTAGGGTAGGGGTGAGCCATGATATATCACAAATTTATCTTCGAAAACGTCCCATACCAATAATATTTCACGTGCCTCAATGTCTTTCCAGTCTATCCTTTGTCAAGAGTTACCCAGTGTGGATCGTCCCTACTGGCATACCCCTTATATTTCGAAAACTCATCGAACAATATGCGAAAACAGCGCAGTCATTATCAGGGTAAAAATACCTTTTTAGGTATCACTCGACTCATGTTCCCATTTGAAAGGGTGGTTCTCTAGCAAAGAGATTAAACGTTATCTGACAGGAGAGTCTAATCCCCATAAGACAATGGTGATACTGATAGAAAGAGATGAAAGTAGCATTGTGACGAAATGTGACGTAGTTGGACATGTCATGGCCGCCGTTCTCTATAGATACTGACGGACCAGCGCACTCCGCACTCTTTATTTATGAGAGTTACAGGTGAAACTTTTGTTCTTTGGTTCGAATTCGACTCTGTACTCATATCCAAGTATGATTCGTTGATGCTACAAGATTCTGATTCGATTAAGCTCCTGTTAGTTTACTCTCTTTGGTTCTCTAGCGGAAGGAACAAATCCATCTCCAAGAGCAACCTATAAATGATAGAAGTGTTTCAGCAATTTTCCATTTTCGCATGTATTCAAGAGAATTCATAGTGTCTATATGTTCATTTCTTCATTTTCATCAAAACAGATTTACTTTTGAATATTATAAAAAAGGCTCCCATTAGTGGAATCCAGCCCACAACTCCTGTTTCGAATCCAATCAACAATGGTATTGTCCAAAATTATGTATGTATCTTGATAGGTCACTTCAAAACTAACTACTAATGTGCACAATTACACGATACCATAGAACATAAAATAAGTGATTTTTTAACATGTCATGCACAACACCGGTAACCATGCTGGAAATTGTTGGGGAAGTTGTGAATATCTTAAAACAAGATTTTGATGAACCACTTTGAAAAATATACCAAAATCTATCTGGAATTTTTCTATTTGCATTTGTATTCGTCTACAACAGCTAATGTTATTTTGTCTGATTTCATATAAACTCTGCCAAGAAATGAAAAAATTTCTGTTATTCCCCACTATGTAATAATTGAAAATTTACAGCATTGCGCCATTGGAAACAAAATTCAAGAATTGGCATTGTGAAACATGAAGGCAGGCGGTGGAATTATTTTGCTATCCAAGCTGCTTGTAATAACTTCAGCTTTGCCTTCTATCGTCAGAATAGGTAAGTAACCACCATGTACTATTTTTTTTTATTTACCAAAAAATAAAAATAAAGCACGTAGGATTACTATATAAATTCCTATGGTAACCATATTCTGTCATCATCTAATTTTCTGTTCATTTGATCTAAATATGAAGAGGAGTAGATAGACAACCTGTTTATTACAATCGAAATCGCTAAATAACCTCACTTTTGTCCTAGTGGTGCCTTGCGTCACATGACTCTTGCTAGCAGCGCAATAGGACAGCACTCCCAGCCAATTATAAAACAGGGCATGAACAGGAGTAACCACCAATGCCACCTGTCAGCAGATAGGTGAACGGTCGGCCATGTTATTTATTTCCGCACATTGGAATACTGATTTTTTGTAACGAAACTAAGTAAAAAATAAAGTTGTCTACACAACATATATTTCACCCCAATGGGAAAGGGAAAAACCTGTCAATGCAGCTTTAAAAACAAATTTTTTCATAGTAATGCTCATCTTCAGCTGAAATGAACAGGGTTCAAAATGTCATGCAAATGTGGAGGAATATCAAACAAAAATCACATTCAAATTGAATTATATATGTTGCGCAAATTATGGCCAAAATGTTATTCTTAAGGTGGAATGAAGGGAGACTATTCTAATGGTGAAAGCATCATCGAAACCATTGAATGAGGCAACGAAATCACAAAATATATTTGGTTATTCAGTATCCACTGTTGGTCCTATTTTGCGCCACATATTTCATTCAATTTAAATGTTATTTGTCATTTTGACTACTGTTCATTTCAACTGAAGATGAGCATTACTATGCTTGAATACATGTTTTTGATTTACTGGCGATGCAAATCTTTTGAGAAATTATTTTGCCAAAGCTGCGTTGACATGTTCTCCCCATTCCCATTTGGGACGAGTTTGAGTTTCACTTCGCTACTGCATACTGAAACTCTATTTTGAGTATAGACAACTTCATTCTACTGAATTTTTGTAGGTTGAGAAAATTCGTTCATATATTTTTTAACTATTATTTTTACTGAAATTATTTCGAAATCGTTACTATTTATCACTTTTCCAGGAGCTATTTTCACGGAGGACCAAAGAAATAGCCCCAGTGAGTTGGCTTTCAAATTTGCTGTGGATGAAATCAACAAAGATAATACACTCTTGCCAAACTCTGTATTATCGTATGACATCCAGTACGTTCCAATAAACGACAGTTTTCACGCCAACAAAAGAGGTGAGTATCATGGTTTCCAGATTTCATCAGCTAATCCCATAGAAATATATATTATATACTTAATATATATACGGGGTGAGCCAGAATAAGACCGACAAACTCCGACTACAGATTCCTTGCCTCATTTTGAGATGAAAAGTTTTTATCAAGGTATGTCCTAAAATGCATCCCCTCTAAGATACAGGGTGTCAAAAGTGCGAAAAAAATTTATATTAATTTTGTTTTCTCTAAAACTCCTTGAGAAAAAAATTTCAAACTTGGTGCACTAATCAAGGTTTATCAACATGATAATTTGAAGTTATAATTTCCAATTTTCGTAAACCAGTGGCGTAGTTACGATGGTATGTGGTCATATTTTCCTTCATATTTTCTTTGGACAACTGAATTGACAAATGAGCGTTTGACATCAGTTAGGCTCATCCATACTCAACCTAAAAGTCATGACATTCCATTTGCCTAAAAGTGAAGGTTTCTGAGATATTTGCAAAAAACTGAGAAGAGACATAACATCCTGTGTGCTATAATCGCATGATGCAACTTTATTATAACTTATAGGAATATTTGTCAACCTCTTGAACGTTTTTTAATGTTGGGAGTAGTCATAACATAGTACCGGTAAGTCAGAATGAGACCGACAAACTCCGTTTTATTATTCGTCATAATATTTGAACGAATCGATTCCGTAATTTCACCGATATGTGACCATACATTGTTGCATAATGATTATTCTGAAAGATCCACTGACAAACCCAGCCTCAGATTATAATACTCCTGTTAGAGGAGAGTTAAAGCCTAAAATAATATTTGCGAAAAACTGTAAATACCTACTTTTAAATTTGTTAAATTTTATGTTGGAGTATCATTATCAAGTCATTTCATACTGAATTAAAAAAGGTCAAAGTAAATGTTCAAATGGACCTCCATTTTGTTCGATACACAATTGGCATCTCCGTATCATTGACAGTCGCACGCTTTGGAATATTCCTGGTGTATCCTGTATTAACGTACATGCTGCTGAAATTCTTGCCGTTAAATCTTCAACAGATTCTACAGGTGTCGAATACACGGGATTTAAGGTATCCCCACAAAAAAAGTCTAGTGACGTTAAATCCGGAGAACGTACAGGCCAGTGTATGGGACCACGTCTACCTATCCACTGATCATGGAATGTTTCATCAAGAAATTGACGAACGATTCGTTTGAAACGATCTTCACTGACTTAAATGATGACAGATGACTTGACAACAATACAAACTTGTTTGGGTTACTATCAATAGTGTCAATCATATCTACTATGCTGCGTTCGAGTTGACGCCCTAAACGAACCGGGCGCGCTCCCAATAACCTTATCGCATTTCTTTTGAAAGTCGAGGCAAATTCTGTTCCATTGTTTTCAATGGCATCAAAAGCCCCGCCAATGCACTGAATGCCCTGCTCGCTCGATCGGGCTTCAACTCAAACGTAGCTCTAATGTAAGTATCGATATATCAGTTTGTTTCTACCGGAAACAATGACTGTCTAATTCAGACTCATCCGAACCATCTTTTCAATTCTTCCAACATTAGCTTCAGCTTTTAGCTTCTGAGGATGCTTACTATGTCAATTGACTGTACTGTTCCTAAATTATTTTCTTTCGAATCGTGATAACTAAATGCAAAGTCGAACCTTCCAGACTAGTTTGTATACCATTGATCAATGCATAAAAAATACACAAATTTTTTATTCTTGTTCTTTTTCAAAACCATATGCTGAATGGATTAATTTTCCTCGATACACCAATTAGAAAAGGCTCTAAAAATGATACTTATTTTCGGTTTTTCGCAAAAATTGGTTCAGATCTAAGCTCTCATTTGAGTGGAGTATTATTAATTTGAAGTTGGGTTTGTTTTTTTTTTTTTTGATTATTGCACATAGCAAATTACGTTGATACTCAGGACATATCTTCAGTTTTTCTCAATTATCTCAGAAACCTTCACTTTTAGACACATAGAATGTTATGAATTTTAGGTTGAGTATCGATGAGCCTAACTATGTCAATCGCTCATTTATCAATTCAGTTGTCCAAAGAAAATTCGTTCAAATAATATGACGAATAAAAAAAAAACGGAGTTTGTCGGTCTCATTCTGACTTACCTGTACTATGTTATGAATACTCCCAACATTGAAAAAAGTTCAGGAGATTGACAATTATTCCTATAAGTTATAATAAAGTTGCATCATGTGATTATAGTAGACAGGATGGTGTGTCTCTTCTCAGGACATATCTTCAGTTTTTCGCAAATATCTCAGAAACCTTCACTTTTAGGCAAATGGAATTTTATGACTTTTAGGTTGAGTATTGATGAGCCTAACTGATGTCAAACGCTCATTTGTCAATTCAGTTGTCCAAAGAAAATATGAAGGAAAATATGACCACATACCATTGTAACTATGCCACTGGTTTACGAAAATTGAAAATTATAACTTCAAATTTTCACGTTGATAAACCTTGCACTAAGTTTGAAATTTTTTTCTCTAGGAGTTTTAGAGAAAAAATAATTAATCTAAATTTTTTTCGCACTTTTGACACCCTGTATCTCAGAGGGGATGCATTTTAGGACATACCTTGATAAAAACTTTTCATCTCAAAGTGAGGCAAGGAATATGTAGTCGGAGTTTGTCGGTCTTATTCTGACTCACCCTGTATATATAATCAGTGTAGTTTGGGTATATCGCTGCCAAGTTTGAAAATAATTTGGTGTTCCAATTCAGAGTTTTTTGTTATGAGGCAATAAAACACATGTCATTTGAAAGAGAGAAATTTGACAGCACATTTAGGACTGTTTAAAACCGAAAAGTACCTTTTAGAGATGGATTACTCTGAATTTTAGGCGCGAAAGAAACTTATTTAAAACAATTAATAATGTACCCTATGCTACTGTAATTATAATGACCATGCAACAGTGCTTTTTCATCAACAGGAAGACTTGTTACTAAGATCTATCACTCTTGTCAGAGATCAGAGACGGTTTTTTAGAATTTAAGATTTTCTCTTGTCGTTTTGTGTGGTGCTTGTTGTCGTTGGTTATTCTTTCATCATTCGTGGATTTGCTTTAATCTTGTTCCTTTAAATACCATTTCTAATAAAGCCGTTTCTTACAAATAAACAATGAACTGTTTAGTGTTGTGTGAAGGTAAAATACCTGAAATAAATCATTTTTGGTAGATAATCAAATTTTTTATGTACCTACCTATATGCTTTGCTCAAAATAGCTCAAATATTATTTTAGCTTGACAAAAAAGGCATGATTTTTGGTTATTGTTCTTAAGAAGAGACCCCAGCAGACCATTATAGTGAGGAAATTGTAATATGTGGCATACATTTTCCTCATGAAGATTCATGTGAAAACGACATTAGAATAATTTGAAACCTAGTGCAGTACCAATACTGTGTCTGCGCAAGCATGCATGGCGAGTGATACAACTTTCTGCCACACCGCTAATATTATGAGTTCTAGATTCCTACAAAAAGTAATAAACAATCGCCTCAGAATTTTAATGTCTATATGGAAGTACTTTTCTTTGATGGTAAGGAAAATGCTTCTGGCCTCACTTTTTCATGCACCCCCATTGTGGAAATTGTACTTACTAAGGTAATACAACCGGAAATACTCGTCGAAATAGCATGTTAATCTCTCCAAATGATTTAAATTAAATGCAGTTGCATATTTTTAATGAATCGTAGAAAAAAAACCTCGAGCTTCCAAGCATCCGATTTTATAAATCCGATTTGAGTTGAAATCATTCATGATATTAGCTGAAATAAATTTTCAAAGGTTTTTGTACTTTCAATTTATTTTCCAATCCAGTGCTTCCTTGAAATTCGCACCGACGATTTGGGGTGGTTCCGTAGATTTTTGTTGGTTAACTACAGCTGAAAAGTGAATGTGATACCAAGAATCAGTCGCTTCAGAGCGATAAATAATAATAATAATAAATAATAACCGTACTCTAGTTTCTGATGGCCTTTGCTGAATATTTGGAATCACAAAGTACCATGATATTTTACTAAAATCGGGCCTGTTGAAAAAATCACTGATATCGCGCATGCGCATTGCGGACTAGCCTGAACTTTTTACAACACTTTTGACGTGGGGATTAGAATTCTAGAGTAAGTATATAATATATATTTCTATGGCTAATCCACTGTGGAAGTAGACATAACTTTATTTCATACGTCAACCATGTATATGGTATAGGACAGTCAAAAATATATAAGGTAACTGAGCCATATAAGGCCAAGGTTCCATATAAGGCCAAGGTTCCATATAAGGCCCGCTATCAAATGTCGCCACCCATGATAACCAAAACGAAGTAAACAAAGCCCTTCCACTTCCAAGAAGTCTCCCGAAAACTAGCCAAGGTTAATACCTGCGTTGTCTGTTGCACGCGTTCGTCAGTTAAATCCTAACCGCCGAAGAAGTGTGCGGCAGCTGCGTGATCTAAAAACAGCGTTTTTTTGCAAGTGCTCAAATTGTGTATAAAAGTAAGTGAATATTTTTTTATTATGTTACCATAGAAATGCGTATAGTTTTAGCTATCTACTAGTATAGTTTTTGAGCAAGGCTTGGTATTCCTTGTTGCTTTGCGACCATTTTATTTTTTCAAAACATGATAAATTATCGGGGCCCCAATAAGGCCCACAATTTTGACCCAAATAAGGACCCTAATATAAACTCTCTGCGATTTATCAATGTAGGTACCAAGTAGGTTCATATTTTAAAATTTCCAGGTATCATAGAACCTCCAAAAAAGCGGGCAAAGTGGTCGCAAGAACAGCTGCGGCGTGTAATGGACGCAGTGAGAGGTGGATCATCTGTTAGAAGTGCTAGCGTGAATTATGGCATACCTGGAAGAACTTTGCGAAATCATGTAACATCAGGTGTGAGTCAAAAAATATTGGGTCGCCCAACAGTTTTAACAGCTGCTCAGGAGACTGATCTTTGTGAACGTATATTCAGATTATGCGACATTGGAATGCCGTTTACTTCGAAGCTTCCGAAAAGATCGGTTTCTGGCTACTTGAAATTCCCCACCAATTTTCAGAGGATAAAAAAACCGCAGAAAGGAAATGGTTCCGACTTTTTCTAAAGCGACATCCAAATGTAGCAAGACGCAATGCACAGCAAATGAATGCTGCAAGGGCAGCTAAACTAAATAAGTTTATTGTGAATGATCATTTTGGAAAACTTCGGAATATTTTGGAAGCAATGAATATCATGAATAAACCGCACCTAATTTTCAATATGGATGAAAAGGGATACAGGCTGACTTTGCATAAGCAACCAGAAGTGCTTGCCAAACGTGGATGTTCGAATGTCCATATTATTGCCGAGGAACATGCTGAAAATGTCACGATAGTTGCATGTGGTAATGCAATTGGACAAGTAATAGCACCAATGATTTTGATGAAAGGAAAAAGGGAAAAACAGGAATGGTCCGAGAATCATCCACCAGGTGCTGTTATTAAAATGACTGAAAAAGGCAGCATGAACACTTCAACCTTTGTGACTTGGATTAAACACTTTTCTCAGTTCAAGCCAAACGAGAAGGTTCTTCTCATATTTGACGGCGCATCTTCGCACCTCGACTTCTCAATAGTTGAAGAAGCAGATAAACATGACATAACTCTGTATTGTCTTCCTAGTAACACCACCCATCAATTGCAACCAATGGACAAGTCTGTGTTTGGGCCATTTGAAAGTTATTGGGATAACGAGGTGTTACTCTTCTGGACAAATATGCCCAACCACCGGATAGCTAAGCTAAATTTCGGAACAATTTTCAGCAAAGTATGGCCACGGGCAGTGACACCATCTAACGTTTCAGCTGGATTTCGGGCAACCGGAATTTATCCTTTCGACCCAAACGTACCTAATACCAGACAGTGTGTTTGCACCTTCAGAGCTTACAATGACAAAAACTTCAAATACAGAAAATTAAATCTTGGAAATACAAAATGACGAGCAGGAACATGCAACTGAAACTATTCCGAAAATCATCACCAATAAGAGAAGGAACGAACAAAAGTTAGGTGTTGCATCTAAAGTAAAGCAAAAACTTCCAGATAGTTGTACGAGTGAAGCTGGTCCAAGTGGACTTCAAAAGCCTGATCCGAACCTAGAGAAAATTAGGAAAGTGAGTCTCAGCTCCAGTTCTATGTGTAAAGCCGGTCCAAGTGACCTTCAAAAGACTAATGCAAATCCAAAGAAAATTAGGAAAATGAGTAGCTCCTCAAACTCTGAATCACCTAGCGATTATTCTGTACGAGATTCTTCTTCAGGTGAGGAGAGTTTCAGTAGCTACACTGGTAAAAGTATCCCTATGAAAGAACGATCTCCAGAACAAGAATCTGATAATGTAGCTACTTTCAAAAACATATTGCCCACGCCTGAACTTGAAGAAAAAAAAATAACACCAAGAAAAAAATCATTGAATTATAGGTCACAAAAGGTAACCAAAGATTTGTTTAAAGAAAATGAACAAAAGGATCAAACTATTTCCAAACCTAAAAAATCCAAGCTAAATAAAAAAACGAAGAAAGTACTTGAAAAATGGTATTGTCACATATGTGATGAAGATGAGGTGGCAAATATGCGACTATGTAATATGTGCTTGCGGTATGTACACGAAGATTGTGAAGGTTTAACCGTGAAGGATAAAGAATCTTTCTTTATATGTCCCTCGTGTTCTAACTGATTTCTTTTACGGGAGTTCAGAACTTTGCTATTTTTTTGTACTGCATTTTAGATGGCTCTATTTGTTGAATGTTTTTTGAAGATATAAATGTTACTATCAACCATAATATTCCTTTTATTACGTGGGCCATATTTGGGTACCCCCTATAGCTTCATTAAGGAACCTTGGTCTTAATCAGGCCCGCTTACAATGTTTTCGAAAAAAATCAGAAATGCACCCAAACCTGATTTAGAATCTGATTATTATGGACATAATGTGACAAACTGACTCAATGAATTTTGTTACTATAGGATACAAATTTTGATTTTTTAAAGGTATCTGAATTTAGCATGGCCTTATTAGGAACAGGTACCTTATAACTAATTATATGTAAATGAAGATTAAGTATGAGTAGACGTTGAACTATAATCATATTAACCAATAGAGAATATTTAAAAATATCAAAAAATCCTATAATGATTTTGAAATCATTAACGTTATTCAGGAGAAATTAAAAATATTCAATGTGCTGTTTTCATAATTAATTTTATTTCCAAATGATTTGTCACTTATATTTCCAGTGAAGCTGAATCTAATTGAGTGAATACTTTATTTTCCACTAGAATCTCTCACCTACGATCATTATTCAAATACGACTGCTCCATAACTTCAGAAAGTAAGGAATTGAAAAACTTTTATGGAAGTTATACAAAAGTATTCTTAATCTGGAGTATTGTCTGAATGTCACGGTTTACGACTCTAAGAAAACGTTTTCACCTTCTTTGCATTGAAACAATTTCACAAATGACACTGAACTTCTTGGAAATATGAACCATACTCTGGTACGTTATTACTTCTTGGGTACAGATCACAGGGTCAATTTTTTAAGTTCCAGTTATACTCCATGTTAATTAACTAAGAAGAAATTAAAAATATTCAATGTGCTGTTTTCATAATTAATTTTATTTCCAAATGATTTATCACTTATATTTCCAGTGAAGCTGAATCTAATTGAGTGAATATTTTATTTTCCACTAGAATCTCTCACCTACGATCATTATTCAAATACAACTGCTCCATAACTTCAGAAAGTAAGGAATTGAAAAACTTTTATGGAAGTTATACAAAAGTATTCTTAATATGGAGTATTGTCTGAATGTCACGGTTTACGACTCTAAGAAAACGTTTTCACATTCTTTGCATTGAAACAATTTCACAAATGATACTGAACTTCTTGGAATTATGAACCACACTCTGGTACGTTATTACTTCTTGGGTACAGATCACAGGGCCAGTTTTTTGAGTTCCAGTTGTACTCCATGTTAATTAACTAATGGTTAGGATGTGATCCTTCAAAAGTCATTCAATGAATGTCGTTAACCATCTAAACTATTAGTTAGTTATATGGAGCTTCACTCGAACATAAAAAACTGGCTCACTTGATACTGTTCACACATATTGAGCCCAGCACAGACACATACACTGAGTATCACAATTTATCGTCACTGGTACCTCAATGAGGAACTCTATTACTCATCACATCTTCATACGTATTAGACTCAATGTACAGCATAGTTTTACAATATTTCAGGTAGGTTTTTCCGGAAACTCAACTAAAAATTGTCTATAGATATAAAGACGACACTATTCGATGGAAAATCATTATAATAACAGAAAACAGCTATCGTTAAATGAATCTGTCAAACTCTTGGCAAAGATATTTACCATTAGACCAAGCCATAGAGGTTTATAATAAATGCCGCAAATGGCCTATACTGATTTTTATAACCTAGTGCATTGATGAAAACCCCAGTTTTCGTCCGGCAAAATCGATTTGTGGAATTTTTTAAGGAAGCAATATTACAAAATTACAAATTTTTTGGTTTTTTGGAAATATCTCAAAAATTATCAAAGGAATCGTTTTACAGTTACTCTTGTAGAGATTAACACTGAGGTATAATGCATTCACCATTTATTTGTTCATTGTGTACCAATTATCCCAATTTTGTAGAAACCGCACATTTCACAGAAATCATAAAATATTTCTCCATCTGAATTTAAATAGCTTTCAAATACTGTAGGATTAGTCCCAACCTTGAAAGAGTTATTGCCTCTGGTACATTTCAATTTTCTCTAGTTTCTTTGGAAACAGGGCTTTCAAATGAAAAACATTTCATTCACCATTTATATAAGGTATTGCATTTTTGGAAAAGAAATCATAAAATATTTCTCCATCTGAATTTGAATAGCTTTCAAATACTGTAGGATTAGTCCCAACCTTGAGAGGGTTATTGCTTCTGGTACATTTCAATTTTCTCTAGTTTCTTTGGAAACAGGGCTTTCAAATGAAAAACATTTCATTCACCATGTATATAAGGTATTGCATTTTTGGAATAGGTACCACACTAATCTAGCCCGAATATTTTTCAACAAGAATTGTTGGAAAATAGCCCATTTCGGTCTCCAATGGAGTATATCCGACAAACGAGTCCGGAGACCTATGCTGAGATTGATGGCAATATCTCGGACTCATCATATCAAACATAATATCAAAAATTCAAGAAGAATAACCAATTCTTTTTCGAAATACAGGATATTCAATGAAAAAAAAAAACGCATTTTTGCAAGAAACTTGGAATGTATCTTTTTACACACCCTATATACCGGGTGGCTACGGAAGTATTGCCTACGGAATATCTCAGTTATTGTATGAAGTAGGTTTGTGAAAGTTGGAGCGTCGATATAATGACATAAGAGCTAGAATTTGAGCATATTGACATGTCGAAGTTAACTTCGGTCTGACCGGAAGTAACATCATCTTTCTTATTTTAAATGGAAACCCTATTTTTTTTTCTTTTCGCTTTATTCAGCATTCAATTCCCTTTCTAATGACATATCACAAGTTGGTATCTAACCAGAAACTAGACGAGAAAAAAATTATTATTGAAATTCACCGAGTAGGCCGTGGAAGCAAAATGAAAGCCAAAAATTGAAAAGTTGGCTATGGAAACGATACGTCACTTGATAACAGTTGCCACTATTGTGATATTTTATTTTCATTCGTCGGCGTTATAAAAAGCTACCAAAAAAATATTGGAAAAATTGGGAAAATAATACTCTGTAGGTCCATAACTTAAATAGGAACATACAACTTTTTCTTGCCTCTACTATTCAGCATAACCATTCCTTTCTAATGATATAATAGAAAATAATATTTTGAACTGAGATACCGAAAAATCCAATTATTATTCTTCAAATAACAAAACAGATTATCGCCATACGCAAAAATAAAATTAAAAATAATGTGGAATGATAAATTATATCCTGTAGGTTCTAGGTTAAATAGGAACATAAACGTACTTGGTCTGTGCCATCGTCCATAGATATTCCAATATCTACCTATGGACGATGTTTGTGCTATTCAGAATAATCATTCCATTGCAATAATCATTCGAACCAAAATATTAACAAGTAGGCTGATAAAGATGTATTTTGGAATGAAACATAAAAGAAATGAGAGCTGTCACGAACGATGATATTATTTTGACGTTCGAAGTAGTGTTTTTGATTCTGCCATTTTAAAAGGGTTTGGAAATCGAAATCAGTTAGTGGAATATTAAAAAAATGCCCCGTTATTCACGAACCGAACAAATTGACATGCTTCTCATTTATAGTGAACGATTGTATTTAGAGCGATATCCAGGGAGGCAGCAACCGTCAAGAAGGTATTTCCAGTGGCTTGAAGAAAAATTAAGAACTGAGCCTGATGTTCACGAAGACCAAGAAGCATTTGTTATTAATGAGGAAACTGAAATTAATGTATTAGCTTTAGTACAATATGATAGCACAATTTCCTCAAGGCAGATTGGCGCCGAATTAGCTATAAGTAAGGACTCTGCTAGGAAAATTTTGAAAAAACATCGATTGAAATCCTTCAAGTATCAGTTGCATCAACATTTGTATGAAAATGACGGTGAAAGGCGCCTGGAATATTGTAATTGTTTTCTTCGACAAAATGCTGAGAATCACCTATTTAACTATTATATCTTGTTTACGGACGAGTCAAGATTTACCAACAATAGATTATTTAACAGGAATAATACAAGGTAGGTACTGTACTTTATTTGGATTATTGTCGATAGTCGAAGTGTAAAGTGCTAAAATTGTGAACGGTCTTTTGTTCCAGGTACTGGGCGATAGCAAACGAGCACCGGTTTCGACAAGGCGGCTTCCAGAAGAGATTTGGTGTGAATGTTTGGGCAGGAATAGTTGGAACTCATATTGTTGGCCCCATTCTTTTTCCAACTAACCGGAGAGAGATACTTTAATTTTTTAACGAATGAAATTTCGGAATTCATTAACAACCTACCAGCGGAAATAACTGAGAGAATGTACTTCCAGCAAGATGGCGCCCCTCCGCATAATTCAAGAATAGCGAGAAATTATCTTCAAAATCGCTTTCAAGAGAGACTTATAACAACCCATGGTCTAGTCAGGTGGCCACCAAGGTCACCTGATCTTACTCCGTGCGACTTTTTTCTATGGGGGCATCTTAAAAATAGGGTGTATTCCACACAGCCTACAACTCTACATGAGCTAGAAGTAAAAATTCGTAGAGCTTTCCAAGATATCACGCCCCAAATGTTGAGAAACGTTTTACATGAAAATATCACCAGAGTCAATAAATGTATTGACGCTGAGGAAAT
The DNA here is from genome assembly GCA_944452925.2 of Chrysolina oricalcia. NCBI lineage: Eukaryota > Metazoa > Arthropoda > Insecta > Coleoptera > Chrysomelidae > Chrysolina > Chrysolina oricalcia. The sequence goes on from OX101822.2 coordinate 56,117,033, forward strand.
GCATTTCGAACATTTGTTTTGAATTTATTTTATCTTTAATCCTATCAATTTGAATTTTATTTTCAATGAATCTGTTTGTTCGTTATTTGAAGAATAATAATTGGATTTTTGGTATTTCATTTCAAAAAATTACTTTCTATTATATCATTAGAAAGGAATGGTTATGCTGAATAGTACAGGCAAGAAAAAGTTGTATGTTCCTATTAAAGTTATGGACCTACAGAGTATTGTTTTTTCCCAATTTTTCCAATATTTTTTTGGCGGCTTTTTATAACGCCGACGAATGAAAATAAAATATCACAGTAGTAGCAACTGTTATCAAGTGACGTATGGTTTCCATAGCCAACTTTTCAATTTTTGGCTTTCATTTTGCTTCCACGGCCTACTCGGTGAATTAGAAAGGGAATTGAATGCTGAATAAAGCGAAAAGAAAAAAAATAGGGTTTCCATTCAAAATAAGAAAGTTGATGTTACTTCCGGTCAGACCGGAAGTTAACTTCGACATGTCAATATGCTCAAATTCTAGCTCTTATGTCATTATATCGACGCTTCAAATTTCACAAACCTACTTCATACAATAACTGAGATATTCCGTAGGCAATACTTCCGTAGCCACCAGGTATATGAAATGACTATGCGACGTTCTTAACATTTAAGAATGTTTGATATACAGGGTGTCCGATAAACCTTGTATAATATTAGAACTGGTGATAGACCAGGTCATGACAGTTCAGAATATCGGAATTTCACCTCAGTAAAAATATCACCGTTTTCGAGATAATGGGCATTTTAAGAATTTCTGGAAAATCACTACCTCACCTTGGATTTTTGAGTGCCATGTATACAAATTAAGACAAATTCAAATATCTTTGCTGCTGAAGATTACTGATGAGTGATGCTTTCAGACGTACAGAACAGTTTTTCAGAAAGTGAAAAAAAATTTCAAGAAATGATGGTAAAATGACAGATTTGAGTTTCATCAATTTTTTTATCCACAATCATCTTATAATTGAAGTTTCATCCACACTTATGAACCGTATAAAGTACCACTTTATCCACTAGTGGAATAATGAAATTACTTTATTCCACTAGTGGAATAATGAAAAATAAAATCTTGGATATCAATCACATTTTACTTATTTTCACCAACTTCACAAATTTTTACAAATGGAGTCGATAAACAATCGAAAATACATAGCAACCATTCAACACCTCCCGATATTTTTGTATGTTATTTAAATGATTTTTGAGGAGGTGACAGCCGCTGTCAGAGCAAAACGTCAAATCATTTTGTGATCTAAATGAATGTGATTGTGAATAAAACGTTGTAATGCATGCGTGTTTTAGATACATTTTATTTGCTTAAGAAATTGAAACGCTCGAGCTTCGCTCTCGCGTTTAAACATTCTTGCGCAAATAAAATGATATCTAAAACACTTATACAATAAATAACTATTAAAAAAGGTTCGACATAATTGTCTGAAAGAAACAACCAATTGGAAGTGTAATTCATTTCAAAAGAATGCTCATTTTGTCCAGACTGTACCATGGTATAAAACAAACTTTAATTATTTTTGGAGGAAGTGATTTCCATTGAATTAGGCGTGGTTTTATTCTAGGCTTCCATCAACTTTTATACTTACTCCCAAAAATTATTTTATTTCGATTTTATCAAGATAAAATGTGGAAATGATTATTAATAATAAAGAATAGACTGCTTAGAAGCATTAAATAGTATGTCAATAAAATTTAATTTTCATGTAATTAAGCCTGATAAAATTATCGAAATGAAATGTCGATTATCCGACATGGCACCGATTAATACGAATTCTTGTGATGTATTTCGCAATTGTCCCACATCCAGATTCCAAGTTCAGAGACCGACAGATATACAGGGTGTAACCAAATAAGTGCAAAATTTTTTAGAATTGAATCCATGTCGAAAATTAAAAAAATTTCTAACTCCTGTGTTGTGTCTGTAGAAGCAATAGATATCTGATGAAAAAATAAATTACAGCATTGTGCATGAACGGATCTTCTGTCAATAGAATTGAAAAAATCTAGTAGGTGGCTGTCACATTGTGTTTGAACAACTTGTGACTTGTGTCGTAGTTTTTTGAAATTATTCCGCTTGTTTCATTCAGAAGTATTTATTTCTTTGTCATGTCGTACACACGTTATATTCCCTGAGAATATGCGCATATGCACTACATTTATGGTGAATGTGGAGGTAGTGCTACTGCTGCAGCAGGGCTTTATGCAAAACGATATCCGATTGCACAATGCCGCTCAGAGAATCGCTGATTTCGGTGCTATAACCTGTAACGCATTTGATAAGATTCATCTTGAAAAGATGTCGTTTCTGCGTACGAGTGGATGGAAAATAACATTTTTGTAATATTATTCAGTGCGATGTTGAATAATCGTTATTGTGGTTTATAGTGTATGTTGATTAAAAAAAACGTTGAATTAGTATATACTTCTTTACATCTCAACGAATGCTTCTTAGCAGTTGACTCGTCATTACTAATAATTAGTCAATCATTTCATTTTGATAGGATAAAAATAAAAGACATTACTGACAAAGTCTAATGGAGTTGATTTCAGCTCAGAATAACATCACAATCTAATATAATCAAAATTCTATTCCTTCCAAAAATAATTATCGTTTGTTTTATACCATGTACAAAATGAGCATTCTTTTGTAATGAATATCCACTTCCACTTGGTTATGTTTTTTTCAAACAATAATGTCAAACTGTAGATAAAAAAATTATTGAAACTCAAATTTGGTATTTTACCCTCATTTCTTGAAAAATTGTATCGTTTTCTGAAAAACTGTTTCGTACGTCTGAAAGCATCGCTCATCAGTAATATTCATCAGCAAAGATATTTGAATGTGTCTCAATTTGTAGACATGTCACTCAAAAATCCAAGGTGAGGTAGTGATTTTCCAGAAATCTAAAAAATGCACATTATCTCGAAAACGGTGAGATTTTTACTGAGGTGAAATTCCGATATTCTGAACAGACATGACCTGGTCTATCACCAGCTTCAATATTGTACAAGGTTTACCGGACACCCTGTATATATGACATGCTTTCCCCTATCCGATTAAAAAAACTAGGGGTTGACGTACCCCTATTTTCGAACCACCCAGTATATGAAAAAAATGTCAGTAAACTTCGATAGAGACTGAGGAAGTTCATCCAGGCCCAATTGGATCTTTAATTCTTATGAACGAACTTGCACTGTTTGGTATAAAATTAATCAAATTGGATTTCTCTTTGTTCACCCTGTTGTAGAGCACGAAACGTAAAAATGTAATGGATACGAGTTCCAGAAAGCTTCACTTTTCATTTTTGACTCCCTGTATCTCGAAAACTAGTATGCCGATTTTTTTGTGCCTGTGGACACTTTTGCCGATGAAGTAGAAATCTACAACATACCAAAAATTCAGGGAATTTAACCGAAAGCCATTTTCCATTGAAAGGAAAGTGCGGGGTCCTTTATAATTCTTATAAATCTGTATGAAATGTAAATAAACCAGTAGTCTTCTCATTTGCGGAAAAAATATGCTCATTCGAAAGAAATTTTCATCTGAACTAAATCATTTATATGCGAGAAAAAAAAATGCTGATAAAACGGTTTTTTGCCATTTTGACGGTTAATTTGAGGTTATATCAAAAATTGTTGACAAATGAAGTATTCGATATTTTTATTATCTACAACTTCTTCGCAGGACATATTATGCTAGGAGGTTACGTTTCGCCGCAAATCACAAAAAAGCATTTTCAACCTCTAAACTGCATCCCCATTACACCTATTTGAGTTTTGGTGTTTAAATTTTTTTTCTTCCTCATAGTTGTAACCTCAACAACATTATTTACCTGGTCCTTGCCTGTTACTTTTTATTCTACAATAATAGAAAATCATTGAAAATATTGCATAAATCATGATTCAGAGAGACTTGTTGGCGGGTTTTCTCAATTTTAAGCGGAAACCAACAAGTAATATAGACCATTTGAAAGTAGACATGTCAACAATTGAAATGATCACTTATAGACCTCCAAAAAACAAAAAAATACCAGATCAATTGTTCGTGGAAAAAAAGGTATTTTTTTCGAAAAATATACATAACTCGAAAACTAGTAGTCATCTGATATGCGAAAAAATCTTTCTCATTCGACAACAAAAAAGACATATTCTTACAAATTTTCATGTAAATTGAATCATGTACTCTAGAGAAAAATTTAAATACTGAAAAATCGGTTTTTCGCTATTTTGACGGCTAATTTGAGGTTATGTCAAGAAGTGTTGACTATAAAAATCTTTCATTACTTCATTATCTATAACTTTTTCATAGAACATTTTTCGCTAAGAGGTCATGTTTCGCCGTTTTCAACCACTAAACTGCATCCCCATTTCACCATTTTGAGTGTTTTCGTGTTTAAATACTTTCTTTCCCCATAGTTGGAAGCTCAACAAAATTTTCCACCTGGTCCTTGCCTGTTACTTTTTTTCTTATTTTAGGCGTTTAGAATTCGTATTGGCACCAGCTTATTAATTAATTTTCCTTCGCCATATGAAAGAACACTGTGATACCTAAAGAATCTCTACTTTTCATAATCTTCATGAATGGCCGTAGACGCCCCAACATCAACTTCCGCAAATTGATTTGTTCGCAGTGTCTTTCATCTCTGGACTCTCTTGGAATTTTTTAATTAATTTCTTTTTGTTTCGATGAAACACAACCACATCAGCAGCTGTTGCTGAGAATAACATTCAGTGCACACTTTGATAGATTTTTAGAAGAGGAGAAGAAACACGTTTCGAACGATTTTGACGGCTCAATGTACATTGAATTCCTATTTATTTTCAGGAAAACTGAATAAATAGGCCCGTGCAAAACTATGATCAACATTTGAAGATGCAAAAATCAAGATGAAGTGAAAAAAGGAACCATAAAAATGACGGAATGGAAAAGCAATCAGCATAGACCATTTTGTCACAAATTGAAAGATAAACAAAATATTTTAAATCAAAACCAAAATTAACAGTTTTTGAAAAGCAAAACAGATTCATATGCAGATGCGTATATGGGTTATACAAGAGCTTCTTGAGTAACTGATATCAAATTCTTTATACATAATTATTTCACATCAATTCAGAAAGCAATTATTATAATAATAATGATATTTATTCCGCTTTAACTTGATATTAGAAAGGCCAACAGAGATTGGTAATGTGTACAAATATACAAATATTAAGATCTTTCCGGAAATCTTTCGATTTACAATTGTTCAGCCTGTCTACAATTTCTCTTGCACTCTCCGAATATCAACAACATATCAACCTTTTTATTCTTTGAATACATATTTAGTATCTAATTAAACGATGCAATTTTAATCAGCATAAAACTGACGGAGATAATCAGTACAATCAAATGATGTTTAGCTGTCAAACACAAAACATTCTGTGTACACCGCCGACTAGGCAAAATATTATCGCAAATATCTAGACTAATAGACTTGTGAATTGGTGAATCAGGGGAACAATTTTAATTTTATGTTTCCAAATGAAAATGCCCAAAGAGAAAGACAGGTAGTTCCTTCACAAGTAGAAAAATTGAAAAAAACATGTTCCTATCTCAGTTTTCGCAATATCGTGAGTTATTTTCAGATGTTTTTTCTTTTTATTGAAGAAATTATTGATAATCTGTAGGAAGTGATCAGGTATGGAAAAAACTGAAATTACATCGTTTAACTGATACTCCAAGCTACTAAGCATCGAAAGATTATCGAATTCGGGTAACAGCCAACTTGATGTTTTTCAATAAAATGCAATTCATCTGCGAATCAAGAAATGAATGCCACTTTGTGCTACACGGTTGAATAGAGAATTTCAAGACAAATAATATAGGCAGGATAAATATACAGGGTGTCATTCAAAAAAAAGAAGTTGGAGTTACTGCCGATCAAACAGGTAGTTGAAAATAGTTGTCGTTAGATTCAAATAAAGCGCTATCATTGATTACGTAAGTTCTGCAAATTTCAAATCTTCATCTCTTCAAATAAAAAAACTACAGGCTGCTACATGTCTGCTGTGTCACCCGTTATAATAAAAAAATAAATGGGATATTGGTTGATCGCGGAATTCAGTGAAACTCTGGTATGTTGTAGATCATGATGTGTTAGTAACACTTTAAAGAGATCGTAATCAAATAGTATGATTAGTTTCGGAGAAACAGGTTTATTTTAAAAGTAGTTACAAAAACAGATTATTAAGGTAATTTATCACAAATTGACACTTTTTCTAGTGTAACCCCGTGATTTGGCTTAAATATGTTATGACTATAGAAAAGCAACATCATTGTTATCCAAAATATTATACAGGCTACCAGGGTCATCACAAACGTACTCAAAATATACTTTACTTCACTTATTATAAATTCAAATGTGGAGACCTACATAAATCGAGTTGCTTGTTGAGGGTTCTATATTTCGGGTTTTTAATTGATTTATTAATTTCCATGGCTTCCAACAGATTCATTTTATTCTCTTTATTATATGTGTGTAGGATTTTTAGATTATCTCTACTTATCTTGTGTTTGGAATCTTTCAGATGTTCATAAATATAGAGTCATACGAAGCCTAAATAATTATGTGGTATTTTATATGAGACCCAACCTCTTTTTCATGACTTTTCTTCTCCTGAGAGTACTGGTAAAAAAAATCAATCATATAGTGGAGATTCGATAGAAAATAGGTTATATTCAGAATGACTTCATTTGTTGTATTAGTGAAAAAAATACTCTACAGATGATTAACTTTTTTTCAGAATCGTTAAACATCGCTATTATAAATTTCGTTCAATGAAACACAATTCTGTAGTTATACATAGTACACTTCCACCTTCTAACTATTGATAAAAACAGGTGCACAACCAAAATAACTTTTTTTGTCACTGACCACTGCAACCATTGAAGCAGTTTCTTGTGAAAGCTCTGAAAATATAATGACAACTTTCTTTCAGCTTGTCACCAAGTTGAGTTAGGTGTTCACTCCATCTTTGGACCATCCGATCCTCTTCTTGGAGCTCATATCCACTCCATATGCGATGCACTCGATATACCGCATTTGGAAACACGTCTCGATTCAGATAGCGACGTGAGAGAGTTTTCCATCAATCTACACCCAGCTCAGAATCTGCTCACATCTGCGTTTCAGGATGTTATGGGATTTTTGAACTGGACTCGCATAGCTATCATTTACGAAGATGACTACGGTAAGGCTTAACTACTCCTCTTGCCTGGAATATCTAGATTTTTACACTCACTCACACAATACTGCAGACAATGTTGAGGGTTCAGTATTCTTCATTGGAATCTACACTTGAATGAGCAGTCTGAAATGACAATCATTTTAATGGAGTGGTAAACAAATATTAGCTGATAACATTTAACTTCAATCACCTCAGTTAGGTTTTGGCCTCCAGATACTCTTGCAGAGCATTTGAAGCATATCAACATACTTATTCATACTTCCCTAAGATTGTTCAGTTCTTCTAAGTTGTTACTTTCATTTCCAAATTTGCAAATTCCCATAAAAGTAAACAAAACTTAAATAACCAAAAGCTTACCTAACCAGTATCGTCATTCAAGATAATCTTTATTTTCTCAAATATATTATAGTCCAAGATCCCAGGGCCGTCAGACATTACTTATTTTCAAACGAACGAAACATATATAAATGATACGTTCACATTTCATTTTCAAAATGATCATCACCCTGGAGATATATAAACGATATAATAGTTTATATTGATTATTTTCATCATAAAATGAACATATTCCTTCAGATATTCAACTCACGTCAGGCCAAAGTATGCAAAAAATTGTACATATTTGGCCATAAAATGGATCGATTAAAATTTTATATTTTCATTACTTTATTACGAAATATGTGAAATATTCATATTTAGCCTGATGTCAGGAAAAATTGGGAGAAACAATGTAAGACAATGTTTGGAAACATACAGGGTGTCAATTTGAAAACTTCCCACCCTTAATATCTTCCTTCCAGTAAACAATATGAGTAATCGAAAAAACAGGTCAATTTTATTGTCAAGGGGGACACTTTCAAGGACTATTTGTAGCCCTCGTGGTTCAACCCCCTAGGAGGGGTGGATGTTACCCTTAGAATTTTAAATGGGAAGGGGGGTCAAGTGGCACATCATTTTGATGGGCGTTCAATTCTTGTTCCAATGGTACCCTGACTTATTATTTTTTGATGAGCATTTTCCGAAAAATTGCGTTCTAAACTAACAGAAGTAATTATTAGAACGCCTATACTGAGATGCATGGTTTGGCCAGAACTGGTTAGAATATTAGGTACCGTTCCAACCCTTTATTAGGGGTAACATTAGCCATTAGCTCCAAACACTTTACATAAAAAAGTAGTCTAATAGTAAAACGTAGATGGTAGTAAAGTTGTGTTTATTAAATGCTGAATTTTTAAGTGTCATCGCAGAAATTGTACAGATAGCCTTCCTTTTTTGCTACTTCTGCTGTAAAAAGTTTCTGTTTTCCGGCAAAAAATTGGTTAGCAAGTTTGAACTATGTGGTAGTATTGTGAATACCGTTGTACCTGTTGGGCTGTTTAGGAATTACTTTAATAAGTGTATAAAAGTGTAAAAATGGTTTACATTCTTAAAGACAGAATTGAAATGATTGTAATTTATGGCGAAGTTGGAAAGTGCGCACGAAGGGCGGCATGTCTTTTTAACGAAAGACATCCAAATTGTAATGTAAGTCACCGGTATGTGCTTGATTTGGTGAATAAGTTTTACGAAACTGGTTCAGTGACAAATAAAAAAATAAATAACCCCAGAGTACTAAATGAAGCAGCTCAAATTGAAGTTTTGGGAACATTTGCTGCAGAGCCCACGAGCTCCTTACGATCAGTATCAGAACAGACGGGAATGTCACGCGAGACTATAAGAAAAGCATTGAAAATGCATAAATTTCATCCATATAAAATGCAGATTCTTCAAGAGCTCCACGAGGATGATTATGATAGAAGAATAGAGTTTTGTGAAATCATGTCTCATCGAGTCAATACCATCCCTAATCTTCTGTTTAACATCTGTTTCAGCCATGAGTGTTCATTTTTTCTGAATGGCAATGTTAATAGACAAAATTGTCGCTATTGGAGTGACGAAAACCCACATATTTTTCGGGAAGGGCATACACAACACCCACAAAAAGTTAATGTTTGGGCTGGTATTCTTGGAAATGCCATTCTTGGTCCATTATTTCTGGAAGAAAACTTGACTGGCAATCTGTACCTTGATATGCTTGAAGAGACTATCGATCCTCTTATAACTCACGAGCTAGAAACTCAAATTGATGCAGGAGGATCTGTTACATTTCCAGCAGGACGGTGCTCCACCTCATTATTTTCTTCCCGTCCGACAGTGGTAAACGAGAGATTTCCGGGTAGATGGATTGGCAGAAGGGGAGCAGTTGAATGGCCTCCGAGATCACCGGATTTAACACCCTTAGATTTCTTCCTTTGGGGGCATCTTGAATCCGTTGTTTATAAAACACAACCTTCTGATATTGACGAACTTAAAAGACGAATTACAGCAGCATGCCGGTCAATTCCTAGTGAAGTTTTCCGTAATGTTAGAGGGGAGTTCGAAAACATACTGTATTACTGTTTAGAGCAAAATGGACAACATTTCGAACAGCTAATAAGATAAGCGTAAGTAGATTTTATGTTGGAAATGTCTTTCTCGCAAATTAAATTTTATTGTGTAGAAGGAAAATAACCACCAAATAAAAAATCCCATGCGTAATAAATTTATTCCAGTCATTCAAGGGTTGGAGCGGTGCCACCTACTCTTCTAACCATTTTTATTAAAGGGAGTCAATACAATAATGCATCTCAGTATAGGCGTTCTAATAATTACTTCTGTTAGTTTATTTATTTTTCGGAAAATGCTCATCACAAAATAATAAGTCAGGGTACCATTGGAACAAGAATTGAACGCCCATCAAAATGATGTGCCACTTGACCCCCCTTCCCATTTAAAATTCTAAGGGTAACATCTACCCCTCCTAGGGGGTTGAACCACGAGGGCTACAAATAGTCCGTGAAAGTGTCCCCCTTGACAATAAAATTGACCTGTTTTTTCGATTACTCATATTGTTTACTGGAAGGAAGATATTAAGGGTGGGAAGTTTTCAAATTGACACCCTGTATATAAATACTTTCGCTCAAGAGATATATAAATAAAACATATTACTATGTCATGGAAAACGAAAAGTAAACATAATTTGTCTGACATCAGGACAACTTTAAATAGAATAAATACAAGATATTGGTACCTATATAGGGTTTCGGGGTAGGAGATTATGATTTTTTTTGGTAAAAATTCGTTAAAGGGCTCGTACATTTCAGCCGTTACACTGGAAGTGTGCTAGCAATATGAGTTGCCAGCAAAAGTCTGCATCGTACTTCGTACATTGTTGCAACTAATTTCAGGCTTGTTGGAAGTATTTTTGAAAATTTTCGACATTTTGACGTATATTTTGAGAGACACGCGGACATGTTCGCAGTGCTGTGAGATGATCTGATAATGACTGATAATAATTTTTGTTTATTACATTATCGGAAAAAGTAGTAAAACCGCAAAACTCGTGCGCCATACTGTTTTTTCCTCAACAATTTCATAATGAATGCATTGTCACCGGAATTATGTACACTTGCCAAATTTCAAGTCATTCGGAAGTATGGAAGTGGGTGAAAATTTATTTCAAAGATTTCGTTACATTTATATCAAGCTAAAACCTAAAAAAGTCAATACGGTACTGAACATATTAATGAACAAAGCAAACGACGCATTTGCCGATTCCTCCGAACTCAAAACTCTCAAAAATGCCATCTAGACAATTTTGTTAGTACAAATATCGTCGCGCCTTGATTTGGGCACAATCGAACTAGTGACATCTAGGGGTGGTGCCCATTTAGATCAAACCATTGTACCCGTAAGGTTGACTATCTTCTTTCTCTTTAAACAATGTCAATACCCATTGTTAGCAATGGACGCTAAATATGGACATCTGAATTCGTTTATGTTTGGTTGCCTATGCAACAATCATGCATTCATAGAGAAACCGACAATTAATGACGAATCGTCAATTAATAGGGGTCATTAATGGACGATTTCTTGAAATCATGCATTAATAACAAATCGTTCATTAATGACCCCTATTAATGAACGATTTCATTTGCATCGAAGAACATTAAACAAGCATGTTGATACGAGGTAGGCGAAAAAAACAGTTACTCATCAATATGTCAAATGTCAAGTTTTTCGGCAATTATGCAAGGTTGTTCATATGCGAATTCAGCCGTTAAATACTAGGATTATCCTGTTGACTAGGAATATCTAGTATAGTAAGAACACATTTCGTTATTTTATAGGCAATAAACGAACGCAATATTGACCCTTCTTTATCTAGCCACGCGACATTATTAAAGTTATAGAAACTTGTTGACGGGAACTAACTGCACCAGTTCCAGCCATGTGTAAATTCCAGCAGGTCCACATTTATCCAGAACTTATCTTGAACACCAAGATGTATTTGTTATTTATTACTCGTGGATGAGTGGGTCCATAACTTCATATGACTGGTGCGTTTTTATTACAAAACATTGGCTTATTGCGTTCACTGTCAAATAATATGGTAAACACACTCACACAATACTGTCATATTCTTATTCCAGAACATTGAAAAACGTTATAAAGAAACTTCCCAACCATGCTGACCCCTTCTGTGAATGCTGTGAACAATACAGTACATACAGTGTCATCTATTAACATTCTCCTGAACTAACATAACTCGAATGACAGATAACTTTACCAAGTTTCTCAAGAAATATGTGCTACATGAACAAGTTCAGAGATGTCGCTACGGGTATGAAATTCAATAATTTTAACCATTTTTGAATAGAGGCATTGTTTGTGTTGTGTAAGATCAGTGTTTATAGAGAGAAGATTCTCTATAAACAATGGTAAGATAGTTAGTCAATGCCACTGAATAGTATATTACGTATCAAGTGTTGTAAAAAGCATATTACGCACGAATGGAAAAATTGCGCACGAGCCGCGTAGCGGTGAGTGCGGTAATTACATGAGTGCGTAATTGCTTTACAACACGTAATACGTACTATACTTTTTCTACGACTCTTATATACTGGATGGTGCGTTTGATTAAGCTTTAAGTAATAAAAAAATGAAGGTAACTAACGCAGTTTATGGTTTAATTTCCAACAACAACAAATTAAATCTAAGAAAATACAATTTTGTACTATATAGCATAGAAATGATGAACAGAGCGAGGAGGGTTTAAATGTTTTGGTCAATATATTAAAATAGGCGAGCAATACATTTTCGGAGTACGTACTCACGTGGTTATCCATACTCCATTCCATAAATTTTTGATAGGCTTTTTCATATCTATCCTTTGATTTTTGCGGCAGAATATTCTCCATAGCAGAAGCAGCCTGAAGAACAATTTCCGGTGGCGTTGCGCTCATTTCATTATCGGAGTTGCTCATATTTGTAGATATAAAATTAAAGATCGGATTATAATTTATGAAGTATCGATTTGAACTTCAAATCTCAAAAAGTGACAATGTCACTGTCAAATATTTAAAACGCAAGACAGATAAATGTCACGATTTGAGTGGTTCAAGAGGCAACTTGATTGTTACCTATTATACTAGCCATCATATCATGACGCACAGTTGTGCGTTTTTATTCTTTACGCACAGTTGTGCGTAAGAATGGATTTACTTATAGAGTGAACTGTTTGTAAAACAATGTTTACTAACATAGGAGTAGAAAAATGAAATTATAATATATTATAATTTCATTTCAATGCCTGTGAAAGCGGTATTGGACCCAAACGCAAGTGTCATCTAGCGTGATTAGTTACGAACATGAATGTTTGACGTCATTTTAATGCAGGGTTCTTCAAGGAATCTTGATTTCAATGCTGTACCATTGATTCAATTAAGTTACGACATGAGTTGGAGGCCAGATCATTCAAGTTAGGACATGACGTGGAGGCCACGGGCCCCATTACCAAATGTCTACTATCTCATGTCGTATGCGAAAAAATATGTCCATCGCCTTCCTCGAATACGAATTGAAAAGAGATGGAGACATTTTGTCGCATGCGACATAGGGTAGTAGACAATAGGACCCCAGAACGGTGAAGAGAGGACATGACTTGGATGCAAGATCACTGTCGACATCTACCTACATGTCGCCTCCATTTGAATTCAATATTAATCCCATAAGGTTGGCTAACTATCTTACTTCTATTTAAACAATGATAGAAGCATTGCTTGAATAGAAGTAACAGTGTTGTTAATCGGTGGATTAAAGTCCGATTTTCGGACTTTTTTTCGTTCAGCGGACTTTTTTCGGACCAGGAAATAATTCGGACTTTTTCGGACTTTTTGGATATTACATATTTGCAGCACCATCAACTAACAAGTTTTGATTGGCAATAATCAACAGTCAAAATTAACACGGAACGGGGAACACGCCATGCAGGAGATACTTTTCATTTTTGAATGGCGGACTTTTTCGTGTAAAATCGGACTTTTTTCGGAACGCAATCGGACTTTATGGTTTAACGCGTCCAACAACACTGAGAAGTAAGATAGTTATACAACCTCATGGGATTATTAATGAATTCAAATGTAGGCGACATGTAGATGGCGTCAGTGGTCTGGCAAATATTCATGTTGGTAACTATAATCACGCTAGATGACACCTGCGTTTGGGTCCAATACCGTTTCCAAAGGTATTGACTGACTAATGGTTCAATCTTTGATGGTGTCCATGAAGCTTATACTTCATTGGGAGGGTTGTTGCAGGAATTTTTCTAGATTATTAGTCAGTGAGTTCTTGGAGCTGGCAATCGGTCTCAGCGGCAGAGTGGTCTGTGATTTTTACTTAATAATAATACTTAATATCCCTATGTCAGACTCCAACTTCATAAAAGAACTTAATATTATAAAACAAACAGCACATAATAATGGTTATGACCCACAATTAATAGATGTAATTATTAAAAAGAAAGAATTCTCAATTGCCATCAACGAAGTATACCCCATCCAAAAACAAGAACCAATTAAGTATTGCTCATTAACCTATTTAGGCAAACCCAGTGACAAAATAAAATCATTTTTAACACAACATAATTTCACGACTTCTTATAAAACGAACAATAATTTGAGCAAATTCATCAAAAACAATAAAACTAAAACCGAAAAATCACAAAAATCAGGGGTTTACAAATTAAAATGTGGAGATTGTCCTAAAATATATGTCGGTAGAACCTTTCGAAATTTTAAAACCCGCATACTTGAACATAAAAGATGCTTTGATAACCACAAGAGGAATTCAAATTATTCAAATCACCTTATAGATGAAAATCATACTTTTGATCTAAATTTTGAAATTTTGCATTCAGAAAGAAAAGGTCTAAAACTTAACTTCTTAGAAGCATTAGAGATCAACAAAAGAAAAAATTCCAATAATTTACTCAATGACCAGTTTGATTTAAATTATTCACCACTTCTTAATCTCTTTAATAATTAAATGCATCTCTGTGTTGACCCTGAAGGGATCCTCGATAAACAGGTAGCAAGCTACCTGTCTATCATTATGTGTATCATTGTACCGTTCTTCTATTGTTTACCTTACTTCAAATTACTATAAATATGGTTGTACATTTACTGAATTCCATTTTATGTTTGAGAAAGCTGTATTAACAGCGAAACGCGTCACATATTACATCTAGTAATATATTGTGGATATCAAAAAACAAGTGTTTTTTATTTAATTCTGATGAAAATTTGTATTGACAATTTCTACAAATCTTAGTTCAGAAGTCAAAAGTATCTCTCACAATTCTTGCTACCATAGTAATACGACAAAAAATAAAATATAACGAGTAATATAAAAACCGTTCCAACACTAATTGAGTGACAAACCCTAAAAATTGATAGTTTTGATGTTAGGGGGCGTTAAAGTCATTACACTTGAAATGAAACCTCAAGCAACCGAGAATTTTTTTAAATTTATTTGTTTATGATTTACTTTACCTATTTCATTTTTTAGTTTTCAGTTCAATAGTTTATAAATGAAAGCTTGACTCACATTTTTTTTTATTTTTCCACTGTTGATTATTTCAGGAAAAAACTATTAAAATTATTATTTTAGGTCTTATGAAACTACGAGAGTTAGTGAGGTCTACCAACAATGGAGCATTTGATATACACTTACGTCAGGCAAATCCAGAGTCCTATAAGTCAGTACTGATGGATATCAAAAACAAGGATATACATAACATCGTCGTTGATACTAAGGCATCAAATATGCATTATTTTCTGAAAGGGGTGAGAGTACTTCATTATATCATTTTTTATAATATTAACAACATCAGGTTTCATCGAAATTAAAAATATACTAAAAAAATAGAAACACAATTTGAGGGTTTCACAGAAACCAGAAAACATAATTATTTTTAATGAATGGAACAAAATAATATTTTCGCAAAAAAATATTGAGGAAGGATGGAATATCCAATAGTTTATTCAAAAGATGAGAGTATTGTTGTATTTTCGGGTTCTCAATAAGTGATAAGCTACTGTATAATTACTTTTATCATCTCAACTCAACTTGCAAATACTGACATTTCAACGCTTTCAATAATTATTAAATGACAGCTACTGTACCACCTGTTAAATCTCCAAATGAATTGCTTATATATATATAGTTTCCAATTAATTGAGAAAATCATAAAATACAGTAAGAATATTTGCTGTTACGAACTAGAACAAAAATTCGTATTTCTTGTCGTTTCGATGTCGTTTACAACAAACTTCCTTCAATAAACTTTGAAAGATTTTTTTAGATATTTCTTGAAATTTATTTAAGATTAAAATGCATCGACTACTAATAATTATTCGAAAAACGAATAAGTAACAATTTCCTTACATAAATGATATTATTGAAATGGTTTTCAAAAAATAACATACACTTTAATAAATTTATTTACCTACTTTCGCAAGTGCGAGATAAACTAAGATATCGACCTCCTCAATGATTTGGTCCTATTAGTTGTGTTAGTCACATGTTACTCGATTTGAATAATCTTATTTTATTACATGAAGATGCTTAATTTCAACAAATATCTAACACAATTTTTTTATATGACACTAAGGTAAACACGATTGAATTTCCACAGATTCATTGTCTACGCGACATGTTTCGATACACAGTATCTTTCTCAACTTCTCAATATACTATGAATCTCCATCAAGTAACGGCCACGTCGATCCAAAATTTGTTTATAAATTTATTAACGGAAATTTGTTCAAAACCTATCAGTGTGCGGTATCACATTAGTCAAAACAAAATGATATTTTTTCCTAACCCGTGTATAAACTCGAGTTTTCAAAAAATGACGTATGTAGATCATAAAAATTTCATTCCATTACCTTCAAAAACAAAACAGTTATAGGGACACCCGGTATGAGTTTCACAAATACATCACGTTTCAGATACTCCAACTACAAATGAATGACTATAAGTATCATTACCTCTTCACTTCATTCGACATGGAAACTTTCGACTTGGAAGATTTCAAGTATAACTTCGTAAACATGACGGCATTCCGGATCGTAGACATCGAAGATTCGTCAGTGAAGGAGGTGCTCAGGAAAATGATGAAATTTCAATCAAATGAAAGAGTTCAACTGATAAACTCCAGCTTTATTCAGGTCTGTTGTTTACATCGATATTCTAGGCAATCATTTCGTTCCTATAAAAAAAAAACTATAAATACCAAAACCATTGAACACAGCCAAGGCCACAGAACTCCCTGGGGGCAAACTTTTTCTGTTGTCACTGTCTCCCACCCATAATTATATTTTTTCATTTCTGCAGATTTACATTTTACATTTTCAAATTCCTACATTTCTAAATTTTACATTTTTAGATTTTAACGGTAATAAATTCTGACATTTTTATATTTTTATGTATTTACATTTTTTCCATTTCACGTTCTTGAAATTTCACATTTTTACATTTTTACATTTTCACATTTTTACTTTATTTTATAACTTTACATATTCATAAATATGTATTTCTATATTTTCAAATTATTCCATAATGAATCGTGTTTATTCAGTTTTGAGGTGATATTTTCCGAATTCATAATTTTCCATTCGCAGGCGGAAGCTGCTATGATGTACGACTCAGTTTTTGTATTTGCCGTGGGACTCCAGATGCTCGAACAATCGCATACACTCAAGTTTTTGAATCTATCTTGCAACAGGGCTCAACCGTGGGATGGTGGACTCAGTCTCATCAATTATATAAATGCGGTGAGTTGAAATTCGAATAACACAAAATATTGCCAGGATGAAAACGATATCTTCAGTGTTTTATTTGTAAAATATATTCCACTTTTCCCCTTGTAAATATATCTCATACCGAAACCTACAAAAAATACTCACCAGTATTTGTTTGACACACTAAACACTAAAACTACCAAAATCTATCTAATAAGTGAATTTCTGCATCTCCTTTGAATACAATAGTCATAACGTATAACGCTCAGTTCCAATAACAAAATTTAGTTCCTTCTTATTTGATTTGAAGAAGCGTTTATTGATGGTGGAATATACAGGGTGTCCCAGAATAAAGGATACTAACTCCGATGGTAGAATTTTCACTTAATTTCAAAGCTATAGTTCTTATAAACATATACCCTAAGATGAATAATAACCGAGTTACAGGGTGTTGAAAATGACAAAAAAAAATTATGTTTTCCAGAATAACTGCATAACGGCTCATCTTTTCTTGATGAAATTTGGTATGTCACATGACAGCATTCAGTTCCAAATCTCAATGTAAATCATGAGTTTGTAACTTCGAACAGAGGCGTACGGGAAGTGGGTGCCCCTAATCGCCCCTCCCCAATTTTCACGCCACTGGATTAATGTCGATTTTATTTTCTTTTTCTTGATCCCTAACATTTCCTATATAAAAAAGGGAAAGGTTTCATTATTAAAAATATTAACGGTTTTCAAGATTTTTTAAGTTGAATAAGTGCGTGCCTATGGTAAAAGGAAAGTCACCGTTGATTATTTTGTTAAACGTTGCTATGTCTTTTATATTTAATTTAATGCATTACCTACTTACTAAGAATTAGCAACCCATAAAACTGTAGTACCGAATAACATTCAAAATTTAACAAAAATCTCATTTCTGAGAGGAATGTATAACTATTTATAACAATATAACCAACAAAGAGATTTCACACCATGCAATGAGTACAAATTCAAATATTTCGAAAATTGTTGTCATCTTTTTACAAAAATTTCCCTATATTTGTAACCAATTACATAGCAACTTCTAACAAAACAATCAACAATGAGTTTCCGAATCACATACGCACGCACTTATTCAACTTCGAATATCTTGAACACCGTTGACTATTTTTATAATGAAACCAAACCCTTTTTTGTATAGAAAATATCTAGAATTAAGAAAGAGAAGGCGAAATAGATATTTATTCAGTGGCGTGAAAGTTGGGGAGGGGCGATTAGGGGTACCCGTCTGCCGTACGCCTCTGTTTGAAGGTACAAACATGTGATTTGCATTGAAATTTGGAACTGAATGCTGTCATACACACCAAATTTCATTAGGAAAAGTTGAGCTATTATGGAGTTATTCTTGAAAACATCTTTTTTTTGTCACTTTCAACACCCTGTATCTCAGTTAATATTCACTTTAGCGTATATGTTTATTTAAACTTTTAGCCTTGAAATTAAATGAGGATTTCACCGCCAGAGTTTGTTCTCTTTATTCTGGGATACTCTGTATATGTACATGACATCAATTCGATTCCGTTGTTTGATCGATTACGTATTCCCGCATTTTGAGTTCGGAGAAACTGTATCAATCTGTGCTATTTTTACTCCTTTGTCCGCGGTTTTGGAAGGATCATAAAGAGTAGAAATGTTTCTTCAGAGAAAGAATGAGTTTATGCCTGCAATACCCGAAAATACCGTTCCTAACATTATTTTCTATTGTGATGGGTTTCGAATCGCAATAAACAATTCGTCAACTGATTACTTATATTTCGGACGTCCATCATCTTAATGGTTGAACAGACACTGGAATCCTCACCTCTGTTTACAGGAAGAAGACACACACAGGACAGTACCTCAACTACGGCTCTAATCACCCAAACTCCACAAAGAGGGGAATCGTAAGAACGTTGGTGGAGAGAGCAATGTCTATTTGCAACAACCAGGAGTCATTGGAGGTGGAAATTAACCACATCAAAAAGGACCTACGCCGAAACGGATACTCCGAGAAACTCATAGGAGAAGTTCGGAAACAACTCGAAAAGAAGAAGATCAGAAGGATCGGAAGTAAATACAACATCAAGAGTTGCTTTCAATCCGGCAGTACCTTACGAAGCTTCCTCACCAAGACGAAACCAGAGAACACAACAGAATCCAGCAAAAACTGTATTTACAAAGTCCCATGTGAATGTGGAGATTCCTATATCGGAGAGACCAAGAGGCCATTATCAGTAAGAATTGTCGAACACAAAAAGTGGACTCAACGAGGGGAAACATCAAAATCGGGAATTGCTGACCACGCCTGGACAAAACACCACCGAATTCTTTGGGACGAAGCTAGCGTTCTTCATAGAGAGGAACATTTGTTCAAACGGAAATTTATAGAAACCACCTATATAGAAGCCAATAGTGCATTCAGTCAACCAAGCGTGGAAATTAAAAACGTATGGAAACCGCTGATGGACCGTTTTGGAGGGAGAAAAAGCGCGAAACCACGCGCGCCACAAGACCGCGCGTAATTACACCGTAATTACACTTTAATTATAGACCTATAAAAGGTGGCGTAGCATCTTATTTTGTCATTATTCACCAGAAGACGATTGCGGATTCAAGCAATTGAAACGTTGTGAAAAATTTGAAAGAGATAGAAATCTTTCAACCATTAAGATGACGGACGTCCGAAATATAAGTAATCAAGTTACTACATCGTCTAAAACATTCAAACAATTCGTCAACTCTCATAAACTTGAAGTGTATTTTTTGGTATACCAAGCAATTCTCTGCATTTGGCCTATTTCGTTCAAAAATGAGTTGACTAGATTGGCCTGCTCTTCAGTGCAACTCCATTGAAATGAAATCATCACCGCAGCATTTCCACAGGTAGAGCTGAAAGGACTTAGCGGACCAATAGAGTTGAAAGAAGGCCGACGTATTCAGTTCAAGCTGGATCTGCTGAAGTTGAAACAGCACGCACTGGTGAAAGTCGGTGAGTGGTATCCTGGTTCAGGAGTTAACATCACAGACCGTGACGCTTTCTTCGATCCTGGAATTATGAACGTCACTCTGGTGGTAACTACTATTCTGGTGAGCTCAGATAGATAAGATTTATTGTCTAAAATTTACATTTTGTCGACAAAGTACAATCAATTTCGTTCAAACATTTGTGGTATTTACATTTCAAAAAAAAAAAATCAGTATCATCTTATAACTTACCAAAAACATTCACATTTTTGTATAAAAAGTAACACGGTACAATATATAACAAATAAATTCGTACTATGTACACATTAAAAAATTACGAACAACATGAATAAATCGCTATCCGCATCTCACAGTTCATAGAAAGACTAAAACTAAAAGTAATCATCTTGAGAGTAGAGGCATTTTTCCATGAGAATTTTCTAAATTGCTTTAAGTTATTCATCTCTGTTATCACCTTGGGTAGATGATTGTAAATTTGTTTGCTCCTTTAAATTAAAGATTTTTCCATCAGGGTGGAAGTGGGAAACGGAAGAACAAGTTTCTTTTCCTGACGAGTGTGCCTTCCTTCATGGGCATTCACGAATCTTTCCCTGTATTTGTGTAACAGGTAGGTACATTATCTCTACAATGTGTGATTAAAAAAGGGTTAATATTTTGTATCCGCAAAAAATAGGCCTACATGATTGTCGCATCTTAACTTTAAATATAACACGCAGCGCTCGTTTCTGTAACACGCATATACGTTGCAATAGAACCTGGCTAGATGATCCCCAGATTGGAATTCCATACCGTAAGTGGGACTCAAATAATGAGTGGTAGGCAGTGTGTGAGTTCAAATTCACGCGAGATAACAATAATAAAACAACCTGAAGATAGCTTTTTTCTGAGAGATGTTATATGAGTCCAAAACTTTAAACTGCTATCATTGTGCAAGCCTAGGAATTTCGTAACAGGTTCACATGTAATGATAATGAACCATATTTCAACTTTTTAGTACACCCTCCATTGATACTCATTTCAAAATTCATACTTATTGGGTTGGTGAGAATAAATAAGGTTTGATGGTGAGATGAAATAATGATGGTAACAATCACTAACTTGTTATTGAAACCAACTGAGAAGATGTCATAATCCTACGGTTTCATGTAAACTGTGGCCAAAGTATAAATGGTATCTGAGTGTAACTCTTATGAAGGAAGTAGTCCACACTCAAAGTGGAGTTGCAATGTAATAAAGTTATGTAAAACTCGAAGTCGTCTCCACAATATATATTTCACCCCAAGGGCAAGGGGGAACGCAGCTTTGGCAAGCAACTTGTCAAAGCGTCTGCGTTACAAGAAAACATGTTTTTGACTTTCTTGTAACGCAGACACTTTGACAAGTTGCTTGCCAAAGCTGCGTTCCCCCTTGCCCTTGGGGTGAAATATATATTGTGGAGAAGACTTAAAGTTTTACTTAACTTTATTAAGT
Organism: Chrysolina oricalcia; assembly: GCA_944452925.2. Taxonomy (NCBI): domain Eukaryota; kingdom Metazoa; phylum Arthropoda; class Insecta; order Coleoptera; family Chrysomelidae; genus Chrysolina; species Chrysolina oricalcia. Next base: position 56,138,956 of record OX101822.2, read on the forward strand.
GTAACTCTAGTGTACTATCATGAAGTTAACTTTTCTAAACTTTTGGGTGAAAATGGGATAGTTTTTCACTTTTCAAATTCACTGACAAATGATACAAAATTAATTGAGTTCTTACTACAAAATAAATATTGATTGATTGATGAGCATCAATATACAGGGCAAGTATTCACCTAGTGTCAAGACTCAATTGTTTTTTTCTAGTCAACGCTTGCAAAATTTCTGACAAAAATATTTGATTAGTTTTTAACCAAACTTATGTGATTTAGATTATGAAAGCTGTCTCCATATGAAACAGGAATGTATAATGTTTTGTAGTAAGGGTAGAGGAAAAAAAATCAATTTTGTTTTTTTATCAGGTTCAGAATTAGCATTTGGGTCCTCGTTGGATGCCAAACACATTTTCTCATTAAGTACTTTTCGATATCTTGTCGATTTGACTAATTATTCAGCACCTTCTTTTACCAATTTCCGCCAAATCTGTTGTCATGTGATATAAGTCGCAAGGAATTTTGTTGTCAGAGTTATTCAAAAATTTCACTCACAAACTATAATGGATTGATCTCCTCTAAAGATATTAATAAAATGGAAAAATTTGCAGAATTATTTCATGACAGAACTCCAAAATGTCTAACAAAAGTCAATGCTACTTTAAAACATTGTTTCGCCTAATATATATGTATGAAAATGAATCATATCAACCATCAAAGTATGATCGAAAGTAGTGACTAAAGTCATGAAGTCATAATAACACGTATTTGCAGGTGTTCACTATCTAGACACTTTTGACTGTCACTTGCGTACTAGCGTACTGTGACGTTTCACATGAATTTTCATTAAACGTCAGTGTGAATCACGAGAACAAAATTGTAAAATAAATTCGAACATTATGTATACTACTTGAGTTTCTATTATGAATGCATTTATAAAATTAGAGATGTTTAGAATTTTTTCTAGTTTCTTCCTTTTTTGTTTTCGGTTGATTTGACTAATAACTGCAGGCTTCTTAAGCTCATTTTCTGCCCTTGTGACTCAATGTTATCCATAACGATAATCTATGTCAATGATGCACTGATGTACACAAGAGAAGATCGACCACATGAACATTTTACCATGTTGCCAACTCTCATAAACATATGGGAAAAGAGTTAATCATCAGAGTGTTCGAAAAAAATTATTGGTGATCGACTGTTAAGACTTTTGGAAAAAGAAAATAATAGCTGAAAAGCTTAGAAAAGGAAAAAAAGATTGTGTTGTCAAGATGTTATATAACGATATACAAACTTTTAAAAATTAGATTTTTGACATGTATGCTTTTCATTAAAACAAAAAACTTTTTAAATAGTAAAATATCGAATATCCCCTCAAGAGGTGGTCCTTCATAAACAAAATTTGTTTACACGAAACAACTCTCCATATCAGATGGTACTGAATTGAAAAACTTGGTTTTTGCCACAACTTTCACTGTTACATTGGTTTGTATCCAACAATTATATCAGAAATCCACCCCTACTTTGGTGACATGGCAATCGAAAAACATCTCTTTTTCTGATTATAATCAATCTTTGATGAAGAACCACGCAGCACCCTTATGGAAAAATTGTCATTGATTAATTTTTCTGAATTTTTGTAGAATATGACCTCCAGAAAAAGAGTGTTCTTTGGCCCATCTTGGAAGAGAGAGTTTTGTGTGACAAATATTGCTCAAACATAAGGCAATAATTTTAGAGTGGTTTTTAATGAAAAAAATTGTCAGATACGGAGTGAGTCAAGCATTATTCAAAATGAAATTCTTATTCGACCCTATAAAATGAAGATGTGATCAAACCAAGTAACACACTGAAATGTGTACTGGGTGAGTCAATAAGTCACTTTCAACCTCTATACATATCAGTCAGGTAACTTACCATAGTATTTATAAAATCGTATATGTAGACCATCTATTCTCAAAATACTGAAATGTATTTCCCGAACGGAATATTTGTGAGAAAGCAACGGTATGATCTTCACCACAGTACCTATTGACAATGAGAGTTTATAATATTCTTTCTAAAAATTGTTGTTGTGTATTTACAACACAAGTTGCATTTGAGGAAATAATTTTCAGGAGATACCCTACGTTATGATGCATAGTGGAAAGAATTATACCGGAAATAGTAGATTTTATGGTTTTTGTATCGACGTTTTGGAACGTGTTTCACAAGAAGTAGGGTTTGACTATCTACTCGATTTGGTGCCTGATAGAAAATATGGAGCACAGGATCATCAAACAGGTTCATGGAATGGAATGGTTTTACAGCTTATACAACATGTTCGTATTCCTTTTAGATTTTATTCAGTATTTTATCCCCTCCCCCCCACAAACAATGTTACACATAGTTTTGCAGGAGGTGCAGGAGAGGCGAGTTCAAATATCTCAACACACATCCTATCATGTTATTGGAAATCATATTTCCAGTTTCTTTGCTGTTTGACTGAAACAAAGGTTATTTGACATATGTACAGGGTTATTCATTACCCAACTTTACCGTCGTTATTATTGTCGATAGAAAATGAGTTGAGGGTAGAAGTTGTGTGGATATGACTGAATTTTGATAAAATACTTTCAAAATAAACAGTAGCTTGCAGAATGCAAAAAAATTATTTTTTTCTTTAAATAAGATACTGTGTTCCTATATTATTGAATTTTTGGAATTATTTTTTTCCTGATTTCAAAAATATACTATACAGGGTGTTATTTAAGTACGTGGCCAAACTTGAAGGGGTGATTCTTTGAGTGATTCTAAGACGAAAAGTTTATATAAACATAGGTCCGGTAATGCTTCGTTTTCAAGATACAGGGTGTCAAATTTTTTAAAAGAAATCGTTTTTGTCGTAAATATCTTAATAACCCTTCAACCGATTTTATTGAAATTGGGCAGTGTTATTGAAGGTCGTAAAGGGCGAATTTAACCCTAACTATATCAAAATTGTCATGTCCAGTGGCGTCCCGGAAGGCACTGTAACCAATATTTTTGACAGAAAACATGTGCGCCACTGATTTTTTGCAATTTTTGCATTTGTTTCACATTGAGCAACTGAAATTACAACTTTTTTATTTCTAGAATTTTTTTCGTATCTTGCTTTGTTTTTGAGAAAAACCATAAAAATCACTTCATTGCACATCCCTGTGACAACACAATAAAACATTTCAACTACTAAACCATCAAAAACTGGGGTCTTACTAATATTTTTTCATATCAATACTCTATTCAAGTCTTAGAATTTTCTATCAAAATAAATGCGAAGAAAAAAAAATGTATGTATGAATTGCAGCACTTGCCTTCGGCTCTTGGCTTCGGCTCGTGCTGCAAAATGGGCTCATTGTTGTCCATGGACATGCAATAAAGACATTTTTATTTATGATTAAACAATTAATATTACATAGAAGTCATCTTTTAATTTTGTTCGCTCATATTACCTGTTTTTGATGAAACAAATAATGTTGATATGTATTACTGCAGTGTTTTGAAACTAAAGTAAGAGGACCATGGAAGGAACAACAAATGTTCAAACAAATTTAACTTCATAACCGTCAAAAATTGAAACGGTACATACATAATTATTTGAAGTGTTTTCAAGAGTTTTGAGATATAAAATTTGTTACTGATATCTAAAAATAGTTCGGTTTACAAACTCGGAAATGGCCGATATGCATTTTGTCTATGGAATGGCCCAAGGCAATTCCAGAGCGGCTAGACGCATTTATCAAGAAAGATATCCTCATCGAAATGTTCCAAATAGGCAAACATTTGTGAGAATACATGAAAGGCTGTGCGAATCAGGCACCTTTCAAAGGTCGGCTGCTCTTATTGGGAGACCTGCATCGGTAAGAACTGTGGCGCTAGAGGAAGAAGTTTTACATGAAGTTGAGCGTTGCCCCGATACAAGCACACGCAAAATTGCACAACAATTAAACATTTCTCACTTTACTGTATGGAAGATTTTGAAAGAGTACCAACTGTATCCTTACCACATACAGCGTGTTCAAGCGTTATTTCCTGCGGATTTTCCCAAGCGAGTTGTTTATACTACGTGGCTTTTGCAACAACAGGTTGCATCTCCGACATTTTTATCCAGTATATTATTTACTGATGAAGCGTGTTTTTCCCACAATTCAATTATGAACTTTCATAACAACCATATCTGGGCAGAAGAAAATCCTCATGCGGTTATAGAAAATAATTATCAACAGCAGTTTTCCGTGAATGTCTGGGTTAGTATTGTTGGCGATTATCTCATTGGACCTCATTTTTTACCCCCGAGATTAAATGGTCAAGAGTATCGTTATTTTTTGGAATTTGTATTACCTGTACTACTAGAAAATGTCCCACTGGCAGTAAGAGGAGCAATATGGTTCATGCACGATGGGGCTCCACCTCACTTCAGCATAGTAGCACGTCAATTTCTGGATGAAACTTATGGAGAAAACTGGATCGGTCGCGCAGGTCCACAGTCATAGCCGCCCAGGTCACCGGATTTAAATCCCTTGGATTTTTTCCTTTGGGGACATTTAAAGTCCCTCGTTTATAAAACTCCAGTCAACACTGAAGAAGAATTATTCCAACGAATACGGGATTCATGTGATCAGATAAGACATACGCCGGAAATATTTCAACGTGTTCGGGAATCGATGTTAAGACGAGTTAATGCTTGCATTGAAGTTGAAGGATATTTTGAGCAACTATTGTAAGTTTTGTGTTAGTTATTATTGAATGTATTCTTACAGAAACAAATTGCCTAGGTACCATTTTTGTTTCAGTGTTGTTTTAATAAAGGGTGTTTCTTGTTTGATGTTGCTTTGGCATTTCCGGCGTTACCACTATGCCACGCACTGGCCAAATGAAACAAACAATCTTTAAGCATAACAGATTCACCTGTAATCATTAAAAACCCTATAAAAACAATTTTTTATTGTGTTGTGCCAGGGACGTGCAATGAAGTGATTTTTATGTTTTTTCTCAAAAACAAAGCAAGATACGAAAAAAATTCTAGATATAAAAAAGTTGTAATTTCAGTTGCTCAATGTGAAACAAATACAAAAATTGCAAAAAATCAGTGGCGCACATGTTTTCTGTCAAAAATATTGGTTACAGTGCCTTCCGGGACGCCACTGGACATGATAATTTTGATATAGTTAGGGTTAAATTCGCCCTTTACGACCTTCAATAACACTGCCAAATTTCAATAAAATCGGTTGAAGGGTTATTAAGATATTTACGACAAAAACGATTTCTTTTAAAAATTTTGACACCCTGTATCTTGAAAACGAAGCATTACCGGACCTGTGTTTATATGAACTTTTCGTCTTAGAATCACTCAAAGAATCACCCCTTTGAGTTTGGCCACGTACTTAAATAACACCCTGTATATTACAGCTGATGGTAGAGTAAGAACTCCAAGATTAACAAACCAAAGCTTACAACTCTCTACCCGAAGTATTCCTACTATAGCTCTGATTGCCCGTTTTTGGAGTATGAATATGTTTTTCAAGTAACAGGAGTGTCCCCAGTTGAGTTATCCGTAAATCATAACATTATGAAATGATGAATGGTATGTTAGAAGTGCAGCTTCAATACCTACATTCAGTCTCACACGTCTTATTGCATAGATTGTACTCGATAACCTACTCGCGAGATTTTCTGTATATGTTCTCCAACAGTGATTATTATCTGAGTGCATGCCTAGGAATTTAATAGATTGTGATTCACATTTCTGAGTTGTAAAAATCATTGACGCCGTTTTATTTTTGTTAAGATTCAATTTATAAGCTCGAAACCAATCTGAAGCCGTTTCAATAATTTTCTCAACAGTTTCATCTGATTCGTTTCTATCTATTCTCATAGAGAAAGTGGTATCATCCGCAAAGAGAATGGTATTGATATTCATGGATGATGGTAAATCATTTATATAGATTAAGAACAGCAAGGGACCTAAAACACTGCCTTGCGGTACTCCATTATTTATTACCATTTAACTACTATATTCATCGTTGTGAAGAACTGTTTGCTTACGATCTGACAGATAAGATCATATAATGTTGATCGCAATACCCCTCAATCCATAGTGTTTAGTTTAGCTGAAAATGTGTTTATTGTTTTTTTCCGTGTCATGAACTTGTATGTTTCATGGGAAATAAATATAATGTTGAATGTTAATTTCGAAGTAGGCCTATCCATATTCATTCGCGAATACATTTTTATGGGTATCTACTGTAAAAAACTACTCTAAGTTATTCGAAATTTTATTACTGAAAAACGGTATAAGGGGGATCATGCAAAAAATCCAATATTATGAAAGTAAAAAAAATCATTTCTCCTGAAATCTACACGCTACTCTATTTTTGATAACAGTTTATCAAAATTCAGCCACAACCACAAAACTATTATACTCACCTTCTTCTTTTATTGGCAAAAGTAACGATGATAAGGGAATGGTAATTTATTGTGTATTGTTATTAAAATTATTTCCGTCAACATGTTGCACCCCTACGCACAACCGTCAGAGCTCTTCCAGAGACTTGTGCGAACTAGGGAAGACGCGGCCCTTGCATTTCAACGTGTGATGCCATGAAAGAGACTGGTGACTATGCTGGGAATCAAACCCACGACCCTACGCTTGAGAGGCGAACGCTCTACCAACCGACTACCACCACGGCCCATAACCCTTACATTAAAGAACACTACAAAAATTTTCCAGCGAAATTTTAACATTTATAGAACAATCCCAACTGTTTATAAAATATCGGAAAATTAAGTTAATTATCTAATGGATGTAAATTCTTTCTTGTCATATTGATAAAGTGCATTTTGAAAAAATATTTCAACATTTCAATACTCATTTCGCAGAAAGCTGATTTGGCGGTGGGATCGATGACAATCAACTACGCAAGAGAAAGTGTTATAGACTTTACGAAGCCCTTTATGAATCTTGGTATCAGCATTTTATTCAAGGTAAGCAATCAAATTATCCCTTTCACTTTTCACGAGTTTAGTAAAAGACATGACACATTATCGTAAGAAAGACGAATGAAGATTGGCTATCGAGGACATAGATGCAAATGTTGTGAATTATATAGACTGATAATTGGATTCAGATCTCGAATTTCAAGAAGAAATCTATTATCTGAATAAATATAATAATAAACAATATTCAACGCCCTTCAACCTTCACATGATAAATATAGTGGTAGAATATTCTCTCATTTCTTGTTAAAGGTATCCAGGAGTGAACAGGCCAAATTATTCTCATTCATGAATCCTCTAGCCATGGACATTTGGCTCTACGTCTTGTCAGCCTACGTTCTTGTGTCCATCGTTATGTTTGTAGTGGCGAAACTTTCGTCTCAAGAGTCGCAAAATTCACAAGTTAGTGATGTCAAGAACGGGGTGAATATGGAAAACCAATTTTCTCTAGCAAACTCTTTTTGGTTCACCGTGGGAACACTAATGCAGCAGGGCTCAGATCTTAATCCAAAGGTAACATTTTCACTGATTATTTCCTTTTGTATTTCCAATGAGCAATCAGGATATGAACCTATTAGAACGTAAAACTGAAATTAAATTGAAAGTATCGAACCTATAAAATTCAGTAAAGATATTCTAGAGAACCAATCTAATATTATTATACACGACTATAAGGAGTGTATACTACGGCCTTCGGACGAGAACACACAGGGGACCTAAAATATTTATTTGAAGTCGTAGGATCACGAAACAAAAACCAAAATGATCCTTATCGAAAATCAGGAGGAAAGCCGAAAAAAAAGATAATAATAATAATATTTCCTTGTCAAAATGACAAAAGCATTTTCGAAAGTGCCATAAATTTTCATTAGATGAGATGGAGAAAAATTTATATTGGAAAAAATGTGCACCGTCAAAAAGTAAATATAGCTGAAGGAAAAAATGTAAGAAAAAAAATCGAAATTTCTGAAAACCCTCTGTCTGTACGTCTGTTAGCAACGCCAAACGCTCTCATTTTTGCACCTTTGGAGATATTGCTTTAAAATTTTAAATACGTCAATAACTCGAAGAAAATAAAATTAAATTAATTTGTTTTTCCGATCGGAAAATCAGGAAAATTCTTACGGCATTTTTTCGTTTTTCTCAACTTTCTTCGATACAGGTCAGGCAAGTGATTTGATCGATGTCATATTCCTTGAAGGTATAGTCCAATATGCCATTGTGTGCCCTATAGTTTTTGAGCAAGATCGAAAAATGCGTACAGGTTTTCCGGACGATTTTCCGAAAAGTGAAAAAGTTAGATAAAAACCGCAAAAAAAATTTACTGAATTTTGAAGATTGCAATAGATAGAGCTAAGATATACGAACAAATCTTACCTCTTTGAAGTTTTCGATGAAATGATTGGAAAACTGAATGAAAAAACTTGCGTTTTTGAAAAAACGAAATATACAACGAACGGTAGATACCATCACAATTTACCAAGATAACTTTTTTGACCGCCTTAAGAAAATCTACAAAAAACATCCGAAATTTTTTTCGGAAAAATCAATGGCCCAGGAAATATTTCAAAAAAACGGAAAAATTGATATATTGACCGTACTAATGATAAAATTGAAATTTTTAAAATCGCCTCGAATACGTCTCTACGAACTCTACAGACGCTCCAAACCATTTTTCTCCGAGTCGATTGAAAAGTGGAAAAATTATGGAAAAACTGAAAAAAGTTTAAAAAGTGTGTATTTTGTGTCTATCATCGCCAAAAACTCGAAAACGGTGCTAGATATCTCAAAAATAGATGAAAACAATTTTGTTGTCCTTGAACGATTCTACAAAAAAGTCACATCAACTTTTTCCATATCTCGATAAATAAAGTCGTGAAAACCGAATGAACATAAAAAAATTACTATTTTTTGACGGGACTTTTTTTTATGAAATTTTTTGATATCATGAAAAAAAAATTGAAAAAAACAAAAACTGAAAGATATCAAAAAATGTATATGAACAGTTTTATTGTCCTCGAAGAGATTAACAAAAAGTTTGAATGAATTTTTTTTATATTTCGAAAAAAAAAATTGAAATTTGGACGTGGGAGAAAAATCGCCCTTTTTGGATTTTCAAACACCAAAAAATCGAGAACGAAACAAGATATCGAAAAAATGTATATCAACAGTTTTATTGTACTCAAACAGACTAACAAAAAGTGTTTGAAGAGTTTTTTAATATCTTGAAAAATAATTGAGATACGGACTTAGAAGAATTTTCTGTTTTTTTTGTGATAAATACCGACAATTCGAAAATGAAACGAGATATCGAAAAAATGTATATGTACAACAAAAAGTTTGAATAAATTTTTTTCATATCTTAAAAAAAATTGGTATGTGGACTTGGAAGAATTTTCCGTCTTTTTTGAAATTCAATTACGTCGAGTGCCTTAACCAGTCGTGTATCCAATTATTGATGACCATCAATTATAGTTTTCGAATTCCGCTTGAAGTCGTGTATTCATATTATTGATTCCGCTTGAAGTCGTGTATTCATATTCTTCAACTTCCGAGCTCTAGGCGATGCGAGCACTCACTTGTTATTCTACAAATAGCTTATGACAATCTTTTTTTGAAGGCAGCTTCAACAAGAATCGTTGGTGGCGTTTGGTGGTTCTTCACGTTGATTATGATTTCATCTTATACAGCCAATTTGGCAGCATTCCTAACTGTGGAACGAATGATTACCCCCATAGAAAATGCAGAGGATCTCGCTGGCCAAACGGAGATTCCATATGGGACGCTGGAAAGCGGGTCAACAATGACATTTTTCAGAGTAAGTCACAGCTCTTCTATTATATCTTCAATGCCAAGTAAATATTCATCACAAAGGGGAAATGTTGCATCTGTTTTAGGTACTATTCCTAGCTCCGAACGCCTAGATGGAATATCCATGTTTCCCCAATATTCAGTTTCGCTTTCTTCAAAATCAATGATTCTCTCAAACCTCCATCAACACCGATAGAAAATCCAATTGCAGATAGTTCCACCGAGATTTTATATCTTCCTGAATCAATATGGAAACGCCAGGTTTAGAATCTGCATCTATCTAAATCACATTGAAGAGTTGAAACATCACATTATATTTCTGGAAATATACCCGTTCGAGATGACATACAAACGCTATTTAATTCCTGAGAACCATATTACATTCTCGATGTAAACAACAAAACCGGGATTCTTTCTGAAACATAATGATTAAAAAAGAAATCTTTAGCTCACCCTCGATGATTTTGTTGATTTATTACTTTTACCACAGTATCATTCCTATTTCAAAAGAAACACGAGTTATCATGATCTGTGCGTTCTGTGTCTATTGGTTCTACAATGACACAAGACACAATTGTCTTTTTCGGGCTGATAGGGAAATTATAATATTCGACAACAAATCCGAGATTAATAAATGAAGGTGCCGCCGATGTAATTCATTAGCGTCCAATAGAAGTAGACCCTAACTTTTTTTCCCCTTTCCTCTAGTGCTATAAAATTATGTGATTTTGGTAGAATATTTGCTTCTCTATTTAACTATTTAAACCACATTTCACTAGAGCATATGAAACCCTCCTCCTGCAATATTAGGACCAATAAGGAACGCAAGTCTCGATAATACGCAGTTCCTTCCTCTTGAGCCAGTAATACCACTTTGTCATCTCAACCACGTATTCAATCAACAACGGAGAATAAGCCGCGTTTCATTGACCACTAGAGTCAGATAATTCTAAAATTTCCTAAATATCTGTAAAAAGTTTGAAACTCATAGTTTTCATTATTATAAATGATACATTCAATACGAATAATTTGCTTTCATTAACAACTACCACATCCGAAATACACAATGGGGTAGTATTATATATCTGTTCGAGGATTAGATCTAGGCGGGAATATTTCAAGTGCAATAAACTTATCATATATGCGAATTCCTTGAATAATTTTCACTCAGAAAACTTTTTCGGAATGTAAAAATCATTATGAAGAAGTAACCTTCACACCTTCTACTTTCGAGGCAGCTTTGAGTGAAGTAATAATAATAATAATAAGACGTTTATTAATCCAAATTCACAAAAAAAAACAAAACAAAAATCCAGTAATATCCGAAACGTGAATTTGAGATTAAAAGGCTTATAAATTCAGCTTTCTGATGCGAAATCAGGTGCTGTTGAAGCCTAGTGAAAACTAAAATCTTAAAACTAAATAACAAAACACATTCAAAATAATTCAACAGAATACAAAAAAAAAAACTTGAAATATCAATATTGGGAAAGCCTTTCTTTCATTACATTTTTGAACGATACAATCGATTTTGAGAAGTCAGTGATTCGAAATTTGTTGAGTAGGTTCGCTGAGGAGTAGGTAAACGAGCGATTAAAGATTTCTTTTCTGTGAGAGGGTATGGTTATAATTTCTCTTCTCCGAATATTCAAGTTGTGCACGTGACTTCTGAAAATTATTTTTTTATATAAATATAACTTTTATAATTTTATAGTAGAGGAGAGTTGCATGAAGTATTTTACGATTATACATGTTCAGCCATTTGATTTCAGGCAGTTTGTGACTCATTCTTTGTCTTCGTCTGAGACCGAATATTAACCGCAGACAGGAGTTCTGTAGTTTTTGCACTCGCCTAGCATCATGACTGTCCAAAAATGGTCCATATATAGTATCGCAAAAATTCATATGCAAGAGGACAATTGAGTCACATAACATTTTTTTGGTGTTTTTATTCAGGAATTTTCGATGTGGGTAAATTAATTTCAAGTTAGCGTAACCGATTCTCAACTTTGATGTAACATGTTCTGTGAATTTTAACTTCGTATCGATAACAAGACCAAGGTTTCTACAGGAGTTTTTAAATGGTATACGTTCATTATCTAGATGAATATACAGACTAGCTTCCAATTTTTCCCTTATTTTTTCATTACAAAAAAGTAAAGCAATAGATTTTTTTGGATTTAGTTTGAGTAAATGTCGGCTGGATCTCTCAAATAGCTTCTGTAAGTCATCGTTGATATTTTCATTTGCTTGTGCTACATCTGGAGGGTTGAAGGAAAAGTATGGTTGGGTGTCGTTCGCGTATAAGTGATAATTGCAATTAGTTATGGATGTCACAAATTTAGAGGTATATACTGAATAGAGTAGTGGACCCAGAATGCTTCCTTGAGGTACCCCTGTGGAGGCCAGCGAAGCCCCCGATAACGGATCTAATGATCAAAGCACGTTTGCACCTCAGAAAATAAAAGAATTCGCGAAATCAAGATATTTCTAATAAAAATCAGTTTTAATTTGAAAGTACGTGAGAAAATCCAATGTGTGGCTCAGTTTGACCACATGTTGAAAATAATAAATGCCTACCAAAAGAATGTAAAAATCTTTTGTGTGCACGTGTTAGTGTAATAAATAATTGAGAGCACATATGGCCAAAGACAAAAGTTGTTATTGTCTTAGGAATTCACAGACTATAAAAATCACGAGGATATATTTATAGGTGTAATAAATATAATTGCAACACGCGTTTTGACATTTTTCTGTCGGTAAATCTTAAATTATAACCCGTTAAGAATGTCAGAAAACCGATTTAACTCTATGATATATGTGAAAATGACTATTAGAGTGTTATTAATAGCCGTAATTAATGTCACTTTTGTGTTAGTTTATTATTCATTTTATGAAAATTTATAGCTTCATGAGTGTATAAAAGACCCGTAAGCGTATGCACTGGCAGTATCATTTCAGTATCCTTTCAGTATTCTTCGGTATCTAGTTAGTTCCAGGCAAAAGATATGTTTCGCGAATTTTAACCGTCAATTCGCAAGTCAGTTTTCGGGTTTTCAATTCCTAGTCGTAGGAATGAATCGAGAGTATCATCTCAGCATTTTCGCAGCATCCATCCAAGTTTTCGTTTGGTAGTGTCTAGAAGGAAACACGTTTTTGATTTCACTATGTAGTTTGAGACAATTCGTTACGAAATGGCGTATTGTTGAGGCAAATCAGAGCCTGCAACAATCTTAAGTAAAGTAATTACGGCCATATGGATCTGTGTACCCAAGCATATAGTTTTTCAATCTGTTAGTTTCTGTGAAGAATAAATGTCGAGTTTTTATATCAAAAACAAAACAAGTGCTCTTCGTACCTTAGTAAAGAAAAGTGAAGTTCTACGACCACAATATTAAGTACAGTATTTCTACGCCCTTCAATGAAAATTCGCAATATCTCTGGAATACCTGAAGGCGCCGTCCGATCATAAATCGTGTTGAACCGGGGACACGCGACGGTCCCCTTTTCACATCTGGTGTATTACGTTCGATGATGGTTATCTTATGTGAGTAGGTCAATGACCGTAAATTCCCGTAAAGAAATATTTGTCACATCTGTTCGTACCCATTTTCGACTATATAATGAACTGAAGTTTCCTTTTTATATTTGTCTCAGATATTTGTTTTTGTTTTACTATCGATTCTGTTTGCATATTTCTGACGTTTTAAAAATGACTTTTGCTGTAGACTCTTTTTGTAAGAAATTCGTTTTTACCGTTTTCTTTTAATAATTGTTTTTGACCTGCACCGGGTGATACAAAACGAGAATACAGTATCTGTCATCAGATGTTCACCTTAAGATTAATTATGCCATCCTTTTTCTCGTTTTAAAAACTCAGTAAGAGTGGCTAGTGTTTCATGTTTTATTTTTGATGTTGTTTTTGTGTACCATTCACTCATTTTATAATTTTAAACAAATATTGTTTTGATGCACTGTATACCTTTGCAGTGAGATTTGCATGTTGTTCACACGTTTAACGGTCTTACTATATACAAAGTGAAATCCTGTGATTTCACACCGAGAATTTGAAACGATATTTTTTTGGTTTATCTTTAAATAAATTAATTTTAGTTATATCAATGTTTGACTTTTCTTTCTCCTCTCATATTATCAAGCATTCTATACTACGTGTTGTGACGAACCATAAGTAAATCAGTGAAGCTTTCTTCAGCCGCTCGAAGAAGGATTCAAGGTACGACGACCTATCAGCGCTTATCTTTTGTTTTCGACACCTGATTAGTCTAGTGTCAAAATAGGAGTGCGCTGTCTCGTCAACGTATCTTTTCGTGTGAAGCACCATATACTGGGTGTTCCACACCCCTGAGTTGACAACTAATGATGTTGATATATTATTTTGGTAAACTACCCTCTGCAATCTGTTGCTCAAGAATGAATCTATTAATCTGCAAGTCCGATTCGAAAAACCAATGTGATCTAAAATTGTTAATAAAATATTATGATTCAACATATCAAACGCTTTGGTGTAGTCTAAGAGTATCAAAACAGTTGCCTTATTCACATCAGTTCCTCTCAAAACATCGTCTGTGACATCAGCAAGTGCAGTATCACAACTGTATCCTGGTAGAAAACCAGATTGTTTTTCAGGTAAAAAAATCAATAGAGTTGAGAGAAGGTACGATTTGAGACTCGATGGCTCTTTCAAGTACTTTGGACATTACAGGCAAAATCGAAACTGAACGGAGATGGTTGAATTCTGTAGGAGAGGTGATTTTTGCCAACGGATTAATGATGGCTTCTTTCCAAAAATTTGGAAAATATGAGTTGAGAATACATGAATTTAAAATATGTGTTGAATGAGGTACAATATGAGGACAACATAATAATATCAATGTGATATTAAGTTTGTCACAACCAAAGGCCTTCGATTTAATGTTCTTCAGTGTTTCTAAAACAAATTCATCATCTATTTGCATAAAGGTAAAAAAGTTATTCAGCCTATCACTAGCATACTGATCAATTAATTCATCAGTTGGATCATCACCATTTTTACATGACTCTGTGAAATATTTATTGAGTTCATCAACATCCCGCAAAGCCTCTGGTAGAGCAGCTTTTACTTTGTTTTTTATATTGAGTTTTTTTAACTCCTGCCATTTTTGCCTTTGATTCGGATTTTTGAATTTATCATTCAAGTACCCTTTTTTTCGGATCTTAGCAATTAAGCCGAAATTATCTTCAAAAAATGATAGCATATTTGTAGGTTGGGAACAAATAGGAACTGAATGATAAATTGATGGATATAGCCGTTACTACGTGGTAGGAAATCATCACGAAAAATGAGAAAACATAGAAAGTTTTATTTCTCATTTTTCGAACTGAATAATATTTCTTTCATATCTATCTGGACAATTTTCTCAATTCATCATACATACGATTTGACACAATGTTTCTATATCATCCCACTGATGTTTTTGAACTTTCGTTACTTTCATCATCTTCTTTTTTGGTATCCATTTGTATATTTGTTTAGGATATGATTTTAAAAAGAAGGTTTAACAGAGGTTTTCAATGAATTGAGAATCAATGTGAACCCACCTTCTTTATTATAGCTGCGTTTCATTGACCACTAGAGTTTACATCTACTAGTAGAAGAAGTAGAGTAGCATAAAAACGTAATTTCAGGGTTTCCAATAGAAGTCAGATCATTCTAACATTTCCTAAATATCTGTAAAAATTTTGAAACTTATAGTTTTCATTATTATAAATGATACATTCAATATCAATGATTTGCTTTCATTAACAACTACCACAGTCCAAATAGACAATGGAAGAAAGTGCGAGTAGTATTATATCTATTCGAGGATTAGATCTATAGGCGGGAATATTTCAGGTGCAATAAACTTATCATATATGCGAATTCCTTGAATCATTTTCACCCAGACTTTTTCAGAATGTAAAATTTATTATGAAGAAGTGATTCCTAAACCTTCACACTTTCCACTTTCGAGGCAACTTTGATGAAATAGCAAATAAGCCGACAATGGAACTTTTGTCACTTTGTTTGTTGTACTATCGATAGTAATTCTGTCATAAATCAACGAGATCAAACGGCTTCGTAACACCACGAGTCCTTCAGAGCAATTGGATCGAGTTTAAGATTTCTGACAGAATTATCGATTGTATTGTGAGCAAGAGTATTATTTATTGAGATATTTTCACAAACTTTGTATGAATTATTCTGGTGGACATAATGGAAGCATATTACATGGAATATTTTTTTATCAAATATTAATCAATCCATCTCTCCACAGGATTCAATGATTGAAACTTACAAAAAAATGTGGAGGTTTATGGAAAACCGAAAACCATCCGTATTCATGCCAACCTACGAAGAAGGTATCCAGAGGGTGCTCGAGGGAAATTATGCGTTCCTTATGGAATCCACAATGCTCGATTTCATTGTCCAACGAGACTGCAACCTTACTCAAATAGGAGGGCTACTAGATTCTAAGGGATATGGAATCGCCACCCCAAAGGGAAGCCCTTGGAAAGATAAGATTTCTCTTGTTATTTTGGAATTACAGGAAAAAGGTGAAATACAAATGTTGTACAACAAATGGTGGAGGAATTCAGGAGAAACTTGCAAGAAGAATGAAAAGAAAAAGGGATCCAAAGCTAATTCACTAGGGGTGGATAGTATAGGAGGCGTTTTTGTAGTTCTTCTCTGTGGACTGGGTTTTGCAGTTTTCATTGCAATATTGGAGTTTTGCTACCACTCTGAAAAATATAAAAAGGTAAGTTACTCATTTCCACTCATTTGATATTATACATTTACTTACCTCCGGCAAACCATATCAGGAAACTGCTACCAGTTCTGCACACACACACTAGTTTTAATTACTCAAGTTACTTTATTTGTTATTGTCTTTAACACTTTTCTGGATTTTAATCTATTCTAATACTAATCAAATTGTTATTCATTAATATCTGGGAGATAAAATTTAACTTAATGAATCAAAGAAATCTGACAAAATTATTTATTATGCCGAAAGAAAAAAATTAGAACGACAAAATAACTAACAAGTACAATTTATAAGTTCTCAAATCAAATCCAATTAGAATCGGTGAATTTAATGAAATTTCATGATATTAACGTTAATAAACCATTCAACAAGGTATTATTCTTACTAAAGCATTAGATTGCTATTGCGTGATATTCACGTTATTTAACTATTCAAAAGAGTATTATCGGAACAGTTCATTTACCAGAAAAAGTTACATTATTACCTAACAACTAACTCTCACAAGATTTCAGGCAAGACTGGTTTAAAAGCGTAAAATATCTCTTTTTGGTTTCTTCTACAATTATTAATTATACAATTCATTATGAAAAAACTCTTTAAATCTAAACGATGGATCTTGTTCCTACAGATTCTATGTCATGGATCTTTCTGTAACACCTGAATAAAATCTGTCAGATTCTAGGTAAAGTTTTTGATCAAGAACCAATTTGCAGTGCTTGGATACCATAGTTCTTAGTACCAGTTCTCCCAATGAAATCGAAAAATGACTTCAGCTTTTGTTGGAAATTCCTAAGATAAATACTAAAGCTTGTATCCAGCGCCATCTCTAGGTTCGAGAAAGCACACCAACTTCAGCATCTACTTCTTCCGAATCGCAATTTTCATGGGAAAATATTGATACTTCTTGGCAGATGATCATTATTCTAATGATGACATATGAAAAATGGATAACATAATCCGGTTTTCCGTTTCAACCTATACGATACCAACAGGTTAATCCATCGGCAAGTTTCCAACCGAAAACAACTACTGCTCCCTACGACCGTTAAATGATATGTTAGATTCTTGGCAAAAATTTCTACAAGAACTCATACAGAAATTAGACAAAATGACTTCATTTCAGGAAACGTCCAGAGCACCACATCAGTCGGTTTGTTCAGAGATGGGAAATGAATTCTGCTTCGCTTTGAAATGTCGTGGATCGCGACAACGACCAGCACTTCGTAGACGGTGCACTAAGTGTCTCCCAGATGTCACGTATGTACCAGCTACGTTCAAGAATTCTAGGCATCGATCACAAACGAATGTTGAACCTGTTCCTATCAGTTAGCAGATACTCATAGAAAAAAGGACTGGAGATGAACAAGTAAGGAGTTTCTAGAGAAAACACGAAATAAAACCAAATTCCAATGCTTACAATATTTCTGGAAGATATTTTAATTTTTTTGCAAACGTTTCTCAAATAGCACAGAGACATTGTGCCAATAATGTTGCAACATAACGGAAACATTGCTACAGTAACATACAAGTGATATTTGATGAAAACAAAATGTGAACATTAGGCGATATTTATGTAATATTATTCATTCATTTATTGATAATATGCCTTCCAAACAGGACAAAATCTGGTATATAGACAATTATACAATGAAGCTAAATAAAAGTTACAAAAATTTTAAAATTAGGAACAAAATAACAAATTTGTATATTTATAGATTGATAGCAATTTTTCTTCCTCGATCTCGTAGTAGTTCCGGAATGATTCTGTTCAGGATCTCGTCATTGCTCGCCCTGTATGCCTTAACAAATTCTACCAAACTGTCTGATGTCCAATGATATAATCAGATTCAGTTGAAAACAGACCTCTGGTTCATTCTATTTTCAAATGATTGAATTACAAAGTTCATCCTGCACTTTCCATGTTTCAAAATTCGGCTCAGGATTCCTTAGAAATTTGGCAACACTGCCTACATATTCTGCTCTATTCCAACTCCGACAGCCACCACGTCGAAAACTGTGGCCAGTAATGTGTGAATATTTTCATACTAATATACAGGGGACTCCGATGGCCTATTCGTTTTTGGAAAAAGAGACGTAGGATTATTTTGAAAATTAAGTTTCTTGGATAATCAGTTCTGCTCTATCGATCTAAAATATTTTCAACGCTGCGGCGTTGCCGCTTTTATCGAAAAGTAGCAACAACTTTGATATTTTGAATAGAATATCCTGTATATTATTGCATTTTTTGCTTTGCTATTGCTTTAAAATTATTTTCATATAATACTTTCCTATTCCTATCTCCAGTGGTTTTCGAGAAAATCAATAATTTCCTTATTTTTCATGCGAAACATAGCTTCAATTAAATGTTTATAACTGCAGTATTTGGATACGTTGAAAGCTGAAATTTTGGATGTAGTCTGACGATGTCCTGTGTATTAGTCATGACTAGGGGAATTCGTTCTTCATTATACAGGGTCGTTGAAAATTTGTGATTTCAACGATAGATGAAAAAGTATTGAAAGGTGCATTTTTTCAAACAGAACACCCAGTTTATTATCAGATTTCCTGAAAAATCTTTAATTACCATTCAAATGATATATCATGCTCATATACCTAAAGAGTCAGGTTTCCGAAATAAAAGCAAGTTTTCTATAAAAATTGGATTAATTTGCCATATTTTGTATTGGGTATTTGGAATGTCATGGAACATGTCATTAAGAAAATTGGTAAATTAATAATGGAACGTTTGCGTGTTCACTAACGTGAATCAGATTAGAAATGAGTCAAAATGGAATACAATAATTATTTGAATGAAAATCTGACAAATTTTTGTCGAATTTGTCCCATATTTGTATGTGTTATCTTTATATTGATCTTTTGTTTTTTGTCACAACAGTATTTTCCAACAACAGTGATATGAAATTTTAATCCAGATTTGGACAAAGTATGCTTGGTTCGGTTTTTCATCTCCATGATAATTTTATCTTTCATTCAAGGTGTCTGAAAAACGTGTGTCTGTTCAATCAATGATTAAATGAAGGTCATATTGATCACTAACCCACGTTTTCGAATTGCTGTTTAATTTGATTTAATGTGAAAATTTAGAAGAGTTAGATCTGGGGATCGCGGTGGCCACCCGTCCCAGCCATCGATCTCCAAAGGTTGTAGTCAGTTCTTTGCTCACTCCCTGTCTACAGTGAGGGGAGGTACCGTCCAACTGATACCAACTACTTCGATATTCATGAAGCGGCAAATTGCCAAAAAGTTCCTTACTGTTGTCCTCAAATTATTCAAATATTTTCTAAACAAAATTTGGAACTTCATAAGTCCTCCTTGATATCTATTCACAGAAATCGGCACGTTTTGAAGGATCACCTTGTAACGTTTCATTTTCAACGTTACGAATTTACATCTAATTTCTAGCTCTGCCCCGCTCACTCCTATATAGATTCAGCTGTAGGCGCGCAGGTCAATTTCTCGGAGCCCGCTTCACAACGGACGTGACGTACCTGGGTAGTTTTCGCTGTCGAAGAATTCTTACTAACACCATCCTACACCGTCAAGGTTACGAGTGGCGGACTATTATCCGTGAGTTACCTGTTGTTATGATAACTATCACATCGTTTGACTTGGTTTGTGCTGGTATTGTTTTAGATCTGTTTTGTGTTAACTAGTATTGTCTGTCGTCGAATTTAATTGTTACAAGGTCCAAAGAGTAAGTGAAGTAAAACGTACTAAAACGTACTTCGGTAGAGTGTTTAGAGTCGGTACGTTGGCTACACTGTATTTTGAAGTCACCAATGGAATTGGTAGTGGGACTTCCGTGTTAGAGCAGTCTATCTGAAGCTGTCGTGTCAGTAGGAACTGGATGAAAAAGTTATTGTGAAGAGCCGTAGGTTCGTGCATTCAAGTAAAATATCTGAGGATATCTAGTGACCTTTGTGTCATTCCATGTCGGGGATCCTTGATCTTGTTGCTGTATGGTAGTTTTTGGGAAGCGTTGTGGTTTTTGGAAGCGTCGTTGGATTTGGAGCGCTGTTCTGGAACCTTGCTGGTTTTTTTGAAGATAACCTTCTCAAACCCCTTGAGGGGATCACCATCACATAACTCATCTCGTCGTCCTACAACTGTTGTATTTTGTGTGGAACCCTTGTTAACAAGGTTTCTTGTCCGAGGCCGAGTTCTTGTCCGAGGCCAAGTTTTTGTTCGAGGCCAAAGTGTTTGGGTGAAGCCTACGTTTTTGTTGGAGTCCTACGTTGCTGCAGGAGTTCTACGTTTCTGTTCGAGGCCAAGTTTGCCTGTGGGATGCCTACATTTCAAGATAGAGGCTCATATTCTTGTTGAACCGGTAGTACGTTGAGAAACTATTTTGGAGTCCTATCAGACTCATCTGGAAGCTGTAAGTCGCTGCTAGAGACTGCGAGTCCAGAGAATTCCTGTTCCAGAGTCCTGTCGGATGAATAACGTCCATATACCAACAGATAAGTGGTTAAACACTGTGTGAAATATCTTTATTATTTTATTTACTAGTCAAATATTATTTTGAAGGGTTGAAACCCTTAGAACTTTCGTAAAGTTATATTTTAAAAAGGTAAATAACATACTGGTATTCATAGGTACTTTTTGTTGTAAAATATCTGCGGAAAGCCCATAACATCATATATAAGCGCACGATTTGCACATAATAAACCTCTGCCAATGGATCCATTCGCCGATGTCCCTTTATAATTTGGTCATCTTCAGAGGGTACACTTTCCGTACGGTATAAATAGTCACTCACTCACCAGGAATTTATTTTTGTGTTTATGAAACTATTTTAAGCATTCCGTTTCATAGTGATACCCTGGATACCGAAGATAATAATAATACATGAATTTATCATAATTACCAAACAAAAACATTGTCAATTTAATTCATCATATACATTACCATTGGCACAACAACATTTGAACCATATAACTTACCATAAATGTACAGGGTGTGTTTTGCTCCAAATTTTAAATATACAGGGTTATAGTTTTGGGAATTGGTCTTTCCTTTTTCCGATTTCCTAGTTCTTTAGGAGGAAGCCAGTTTCGAACCTGCTGTAGAAGGGAACTAGGTGGTGCCCACAATTATTTTTTTACAGGTAGGGTGAATTTGTTTTTCTATTAGTCACCTAAACGCTCACCTGTAGTTTTACCCACGACCATCTCCACTTCGAGCGTAGCCGCGAGCATGCAGGGATTTTTGAGCGTCGATCCCCGAGACAAACCTTTGTAAACGAACCAGTTGGGGACATATTACTGAGTAAGGAGTATATGTCAATTATTTAATCGGTGTCACAAAAGGATCGTTACAACCTCTTGGCGCCTCAATATTCCCAAACACAGCATAATTCCGTTCGATTCTTCTGAATTTTGTGGTAAGTTCATTGAATTTTCTGCGTGTTCTTGAATTCATATTATTGCACCAACAGAGAATATAAAACAGATTCGAAATATTTGCATTTCAATATGCATTATAACACATCATTTTCAATTCCCAGTATAACGATTCAAAATAGGTAATATTTCCCAATTGAAATAATCTGTTGTATGCTGTGTCCAAAAAAGAGTGAAACAATCTGTTAGTTTGACAAAGAGTGAATTCAATTGAGTTTCTGTCAGAAAGAAGTATAAAAAATTATTTATCTTCCACGTCTTCAAAAAATTCTATTGAGTTTGTGATACCCTGTATATAAATCATTTTTTGTGTGAACTTTTGCATGTTCTTGCTATAATTCATCACATTGACCATGAAGAATGAACAAATTCATCAAAACTTTATTTCTATAACCGTTATCTTCCGTTTTGGTTCTTTCCTTATCAAATTCACGTTAATGAACACTTAAACATTTTATTATTGATGTACTAATTTTAGAATTTTCATAATGACATATTCCATGATATTTCCGATCTATTCAATACAAAATATGGCAAAATAATCCAATTTTAAAGAAAACTTGCTTTTATTTCGGAAACCTGACTCTTAAGATAAAGGAAAATGATACATCATTTGGAAGGAAATTCAATTGTCTTTCAGGATATCTGATAATATACAGGGTGTTCTATCTGTAGAAATGCACTCTTCACCAATTTTGTATCTGTCGGTGAAGTCACAAATTTTCAACTACCCTGTATAATTAAGAACGAAGTTCCCTAGTCATAACTGATACACAGGACATTGTCAAACTACACCCGAAATCTCAGCTTTTAACGTATTGAAACACTGCAATAATATACATTTCTCTACGACTATTGTTTTCTACGTTCATTACACATTGATTTTTAATTGAAGAATAAGGATGATTCTAATACACCGTGGATCCTAACTCATTATTCAGGTTCAGAATCCACGGGAACTGAGAGGTTTAACAAATTTTTCAAGAAGGCTTTGCTTGATTGAACTTTTGTCACAGCTTGGCATCCGCAAATGTAAGATTGACTATTTTCTTAGTTTTAACTTTGATGTGTAGGACAAGTACCTAATATAAAAATGAACAGAGCGGATTGGGAAAGCAGTGATAGTGAGGAAGATGAAATCTATCTTGCAACAAAGGTATGTCAAACATTTTCCACCTGAACGTTCCACACTCTCTCAGTTCTTGGTCAGAGTTTCTCTAGTAGGTTTTTCATTCACAAATTTTCGAGTTTCTGTTATAGATCAGTTGGTAGTAGCGTGTACATGAAGTAAATGTTTAACGAAGGTAGTATAATTGTTATTCTACCTTATATTACTTTATAATATATACTTATTTTCATAAATAATACTTAGATTTCATTAAAACTCAGACTATCGTATAGTCGTAGAGAAAGTATAGTCTTCTACTAGCGTATAATAGCTATTATTTTCTCGGAATTTTTATCCTCGAGAATAATAGCTATCATTATACGCTCGTTGAAGAATATACTATTAATTGAAGCTATGTTTCGCACAAAAATAAGGAAATTTATGATTTTTTCGAAAACCACAGGAGAAATAATCTTAGAGCAATATCAAAGCGAAAAATGCAATAATGTACAGGGTGTTTTGAATAGAAATTCAAAATATGAAAGTTTTTGCCACTTTTCGATAGAAGCGGCAACTGATTATCTAAGAAACCAAATTTTCAAAATGGTCCTAGGTCCCTTTTCCCAGAAACGTCTAAGATGCCATCGAGTTGTAGACACCCTGTATACCTATGGTATACGTAATCAAAGTCAATTTGATTAGGTATTGGACAATCTGTATCCTTGACGAGACTTTCGCCTATGTAAATTTTGAATGTAGGTAGATCCACTATGTTCCGATTAAAAACTGCCATAAATTTGTTGAACAGTCGGAATTTCACCCAAGAATTAATAATTGCCAAATCATTACAATTTGTTTTAAAGAGAAACATTCTCAATTGAAAATTGAATCAATACATGATTCCTCTGGAAATGGAAAAACCCTACGATAAAATTGAAGTTACTTTTTTGTAATATCTAACAGAAAACAACTACTTCCCCGGCAAAAGCCACGCTGGACATTGAACTACATCTGATAGATATTGGGAAAGACCCTATATAACTTGAAGAAAAAATCTGAAAGTGAAAATTTGCATTTTCAGTCAGATAGTTGATTATTTATTAAATGTCCAGTTTCCATTGGAGATTCTTATCTATGAATGAGATAAGGGAGAATGTTATTCAGAAGTATCACTCACAGAAAATCGCTCATTTCATTGACGCGTGGATTGCATCACTTTCGCTAGGCCTTCAATACATTTCGGTAGACAAAAATCTATTTCACTCTTCTAAGATCATCAGGGAGGTCGGAAGAATTGCAAAACATACATACTCTTCAGAAGCAATTTCACACTGTAATGAGGAATTGTTGGACTATTTCTTGTGCGGTGAAAATTTGAAAATATTTTTCTGACATAAAACCTGTCATGGGTATGGCATGTTGATTTCATTGAAAATATGAACAGGATGTTCATAAAGTCAGTTGTGGAATCATCTGCGACTGAAAGTTGGAATTTAGTCGCTGTTTTCCATCATACAAGATAACCTCTCTTGGAAGAGATTCATGTTTTAAAGAGAAACATTCTCAGTTGAAAATTGAATCAATACATGACTCCTCTGGAAATGGAAAAAACCCTACGATAAAATTGCAGTTACTTTTTTGTAATATCTAACAGAAAACAACTACTTTTCCGGCAAAAGCCACGCTGGACATTGATTTACATTTGATAGATATTGAGAAAGACCCTATATAACTTGAGAGAAAAAATCTGAAAGTGAAAATTTGCATTTTCATTCAGATAGTTGATTATTTATCAAATGTCCAGTTTCCATTGGAGATTCTTATCTATGAATGAGATAAGGGAGAATGTTATTCAGAAGTAGTTGTTTTTTGTTAGATATTACAAAAAAGTAACTTCAATTTTATCGTAGGGTTTTTCCATTTCCAGAGGAGTCATGTATTGATTCAATTTTCAATTAAGAATGTTTCTCTTTAAAACATGAATCCCTTCCAAGAGAGCTTATCTTGTACGATGGAAAACAGCGACTAAATCCCAACTTTCAGTCGCAGATGATTCCACAACTGACTTTATGAACATCCTGTTCATATTTTCAATGAAATCAACATGCCATACCCATGACAGGTTTTATGTCAGAAAAATATTTTCAAATTTATATTAATTCTAACTCATTTATTGTATGACAAATGTATTAGTCGTTGACTAAATAAAGGAAATAAGAAATAGTCCAACAATTCCTCATTACAGTGTGAAATTGCTTCTGAAGAGTATGTTTTCCAATTCTTCCGACCTCCCTGATGATCTTAGAAGAGTGAAATAGATTTTTGTCGACCAAAATGTTTTGGAGGCCTAGTGAAAGTGATGCAATCCACGCGTCAATGAAATGAGCGATTTTCTGTGAGTGATACTTCTGAATGACATTCTCACTTATCTCATTCATAGATGAGAATCTCCAATGGAAACTGGACATTTAATAAATAATCAACTGTCTGAATGAAAATGCAAATTTTCACTTTCAGATTTTTTCTTCAAGTTATATAGGGTCTTTCCCAATATCTATCAGATGTAGTTCAATGTCCAGCGTGGCTTTTGCCGGGGAAGTAGTTGTTTTCTGTTAGATATTACAAAAAAGTAACCTCAATTTTATCGTAGGGTTTTTCCATTTCCAGAGGAGTCATGTATTGATTCAATTTTCAATTGAGAATGTTTCTCTTTAAAACATGAATCCCTTCCAAGAGAGGTTATATTGTAAGTACGATGGAAAACAGCGACTAAATTCCAACTTTCAGTCGCAGATGATTCCACAACTGACTTTATGAACATCCTTTTCATATTTTCAATGAAATCATTACAATTTGTGTTACACCCTGTCTGAAATTCTTTTTTGTTCGCAGGACATTCGCTGAAAACTACAAAAACGCCGTCAGAAAATTCATTTCATACAAGAAAAAACTTGAAAAAGCACCTCCGCGAAAATCGTGATTTTAAATGGAAGAACGGGAGTCAGCAACAATTATTTGAAAAACAAATATTGATAAATGCAAAATGCATTATCATCCCTGTGAATATGCCTTTGTTTTTCTGTTTAAACTTCAGAATGTTTGTTCTGGTCATTGTATTAAAATACTTTTCGTTCATGATACTTTTTTCAGAATCCAGTTTTTCCTTTCAGTATGGAGAATTCGATAATTGCATATTTAACTAGAACTGATATAATTTCGTAGCTCGACTTCAGGTGTCTTGCACGGTTCACTGTTCATATTTTCTATGAACAATAGGTACTTCCGAAATATGTGATTACTGAAAAAGAAAAGGTATTTCAGCAGGCTGGTTTTTTTTCGCTGTAAAAAAGAACGAGGATCCATTCAAAATTCGTTCTCGGAAAAGCGACAGAGTATGGATATTAATTTTTTCAAAGGTAATGATTCCTTCAAATTTTTTCGATAAATTTTCATTTTCCACGGAAACTTTTTTATTTGGTTAAAGTATAAAAATGAACCGAGTCCGTAGGACTCGTGAATTTATCAATTTCGGTTTGTTTGGATGCTTTTGCCTCAAAATAAAAAAGTTTTGAGTGGTTTGAAAATGAAAATTTCTCATGAAATTTGAAAAACGACTTGTATATGGAAAAAATCAAAGGAAGGACAATTTAATTCATTATTATTTCATCAACATGAGGAGAAAAGAAGGAAAGTTAATTATGTGAAAATGTACAATAATTAGAATAGAATAGAAGTTTATTGACTATTTACATATGGCACTTCATAATATGTATTCAAAAAATAATTAAATAAATAAATAATTAGGAAGCTAACATAAAAATTACATATACAAAATTGGTTAAAACAGATAGAATAAATCACCAGATACAATTAAACATTCACAAACAGAAAAATATTATTAAAACCTACTATCAAGTAGTACATAATATGACAAGTCGTAAAATAGATATAATAAATTGAAAACATAGTAAATGGATCGGGCAGCAGAAAAACTGAATGTCTCTTCTAAGTCATTGGTTGAAAGATAGATATATAGATCTTGATTTTAACGGAAAATAATATTGTTTCCGAGACAAACTTAGAAACATTTCAATGATAAAATATCTGAAATGAGAATTCATGAATATACAAAGATTGCAACTCAGTTTCATTCTGTGAGAATTCATGAATATACAAAGGTTGCAACTCATTCTGAAAATATATTCTCGGGCATATGCATGAGCATACGAATATGATTCATGTTTCATAAAGTGTATGGAAATATAATACGAATTCTATAAGGACCAACGTTTTCATTTTATGGTCCAGGAAAAAAAACAATTTTCAATTTTTTTAAAAAAGGAATTATCGCTATACTTCAAACCCCTGTATAATTCAAACCGTGGCATTCGCGAGGTGGGCACTGTGGAACCTTTTGATCAAAAATGACTTACCTACGTTATGTCAGAAAATAAAAAAAATTCTCATATGATTTTAGAAATTGTAGTGTATTATAGTTTTATTACCAATAGGTAAATACTGATTTATAATTGCGCATGACCGATGAGCGATCAATAAGGGCCAGCAGTTCATTTCCGGTTCATGCTAATGAATGTACATATTTGCATGTCTCTCTATAAATTAATTGTAATATATTTTGTATATAGTGTAAAAAGTGTTTTCTTTCCAAGTACATTATTCAGGGAAAGTCAAAACATTACAGAAATCGTTTCAAAATTATTCCGAAACATCTCTTCTCCATATTTTTGGGTCCATCGCCGCAACTTTATTTGGATTCAGATTAATGAGCACAGACGTTGACACATTTGTAAGTATATTTGCTACATGGATCCTAAAAATCAGCTGAAAATATTGGTGGAAGCTGACTATACAAAGGGATACATTTTTCCAAAATTGAATATACACTTTTGATCGCTCCGTATCTTCCAAATACTTTAAGTTGGATGGCTGGTTCAGATGCAAAATATGATTGCCCTCTCATGTACTGTGAGTACCATCAATTGCATATGGATATGCAGGAAAACAAATATTTTCTCGAAAAAAGTTCGATAAAAATTACCAAAAACAAAATTTAACCCTCTGTATACCCGCCAGTTTTGATTCGAAACTTTTGTCATGTGAACTTTTTCTATCCCATTATAAAAATTCAGATCGATACGATGAAAATGAAATTCCGGATTTGTTGAAAAATCGTCAAAATATCAAACTTTGACACCCTGTAGAATCCAAACGCCGGCATTCAGAGAGTTGGCGCAATGGTAACTTTTGTTCAGAATGGCATGGGCTACATCATATTGAAATTTCAGCGATTTCCTCGAAACCGGTTTTCCATAAGAATAATGCGGAGTCCTTTGCCAAACAAATCGAAAAAAGGAAGTAAATGGAGAAGAATCAGTTGGTTGAAAACGATGAAAATAGTTTTGGTCTGAGACCGACCTTATTCTATTCTGAGAGGCAAAGTTTGAATAGTGAAGTGATATCGGTATAAACAAGAGAACTCGTAGTCGACCTCTGGATACAAAGAACTGAACTGAATACTTTGGTCAACGAGAAAGGTTGCAGAGCATCTTATTCGACACCTTTCGCAGTCGACACTGTGGAAGTGGAAAATGACATTCATGGATATACGAGACTAGAAGACTCCGAACCTCATTCTACGATATGGAAAGTATTGCAACTTTTTGTTCTCGTAAGTAAATATGAATGGAATTAATTTTGTATTTACTATTCAGGTTTTCCGAAAAAATCCCTGAACATTCAAAATGCAAAAAAGAAGCAACGCACATTTTTTCAAAAACTAAGACATTTTCCATTGAATTCGGTTTGTTTTTCCTATATGTCATAAGATGATAAAAGAATCAATAAAAATTTCTCTGATTTAATAATAATTCATATTTATTTATTTTTTATTTATTAATTTATTTATTCAATAATTCAATCCCAAGAAACATAAAATATTTATACAGGGACAACAAATATAAATGTACATATGAATAAAAAAACAACAACAATATTAGGTATAGTTGATAGGTAAAAATTAAATATAAATACAATAGTTATATCAGTATTGAGCAGAAATTGGTCGGAGACATTATACTACTTCATCTTCAGTAGAAATGATAAATTTTTTTAATTACTTTTTGAATTTTGTTAGGTTATTATCAGACCTTATTCGTTTCGGCATGCTATTATAAGCTAAAATACCGAGATAATATAATGAATTTTTGCCAAATTGAGTTTTGATTTGGATAGTTTTTAGATGACTATGACAATCAGAAACAACAACATATAAGAGATCGGAATGTTTCTTCTTATTTTTTGTTTGTATCTAGAAGCTTTCTTGGTTTGTATAATTTTGAATTTTGAAAAAGGTTTCAAGAAGGGTAATTTGAAAATTCATTTCATAATCTTATTCTGTAAAATTTTCAATGGTTTCAATATTAATTTTGTTACAATTCCTCAAATTGAAACTAAATACTGAAGTTTTGGATATATCAAACTGAAGTAAATATTTTTAAGATGTTTTAGTGGAATATAAGACCGCAGTCTGTATAAAATGCCAATAATAGGAGATAATTTTTTTTTCAGATCCAGAATAAGCGTAGACCAAGAGAGTTTGATCAATGGTTAAACCTAGAAATTTCAAGGTGACCGGAAATAAGCGCAAAAGGAAAAAGCGCACAGGAAATATGCGCACGGAAAAAAGCGCACAGACATATAAGCGCACATGAAATAACCGCATTCGGAAAAATGCGCACATCGTAAAAAGCGCACTTGGAAAAAACCGCACGTAGATTAATGCGCACATTGAAAAATGCGCACATGCAAGGGCGATATAAGCAAAGTTGAAAAGGTATTA
Source organism: Chrysolina oricalcia (assembly GCA_944452925.2). NCBI lineage: Eukaryota > Metazoa > Arthropoda > Insecta > Coleoptera > Chrysomelidae > Chrysolina > Chrysolina oricalcia. The sequence goes on from OX101822.2 coordinate 56,168,964, forward strand.
TATAATATATGAAAATAAATCAATTTATATAATTGTTCGGTAAAGACATTTGCTAAATGGTGTAGTAAGCTGTCGGATAGTCATTAACACTTTCATTACTATCATTGTTGAACCTAAATATTAATTTTGGTAAATTTAAATATTTAAATAGTTAATCCTAGTTCGGGTCATTAGTCCTTTTATTACGACCATTTTGGTACCTAATTGCCATTTCTAGAAAATTATCATTCATTATAATATTACTTAAGGATTAACCAGGTATTAATCCTTTTTTCACTGTCATTGTTGGACTATAAATTGGCCACACCTATAAGTTTTATTTAGTTTACCCTAAATTTCAAGCAAGACAAGTCTACATTATTTCTACATTCTACATTATTTCTACATTATTATAATCGAAATGGAGTTTTCAACCAGTCAGAAAGGCAAGCAAATTCTGAGTTATAAGGGGTTTGAATATCTACGTTCTCGCACAACAAATGGAATGATACTTGGAGGTGCCGCACGAATCGATCCACAAAGTGCCATTCTTTATTGAAAAAGATGAATGAAGACATCGTACAAGAGCCAACCAGTCACTGTCATGACTCCTGTCCCCAGAAAGCAGAAGCAAATATCTTCAGAAGTCGAATGCGACAAGCTATGGTAGCTGTTGATGCCACTCCTCGAAATGTCATTGGAGCCATTTCATCAGTAGTGAGCAATGATGTACTGGCTTATATTCCGAAGCAATCGTCTCTTGCCAGGACTCTTCGAAACCACCAAACAGAGAATCACTTGCCGAATCCATCGACGATCAATTTTTTGATTCCTGAGATATATTCTGACTTGGTGTTATACGACTCAGGCATAGAAAATCCTGAAAGAATTCTAATATTGGGTGATCGAGAGTTATTGTGTCATCTGGACCAACCCACTCTATTCGGTGACGGAACATTTGATAAAGCACCTACAATATTTTATCAGCTTTATACTTGGCATGCCAAAGTGGGAAATTCGTATCCACCATGCGTGTACATATTGCTACAAAAGAAAAATGAAGAGACACACATGGAGATGTTTCGAATTTTAAAAGACTTAGTTCCAAACATGTCGCCCCAGAAGATACTTGTAGATTTCGAGAGAGCCTGCATGAATGCTGCAAGAAGATCTTTTCCAGAAGCAGAAATATAGGGTTGCTATTTCCATTTATGCCAAAGCCTCATAAGGAAAATTAATGCAGTTGGTTTGAAATCAGACTTCCAATCTAACGTCAACACAAAATTAATGCTAAAATCACTTGCTGCATTATCTTTCGTTCCGTTAGAAGACGTAAGAACTAATTTTAACAGGCCAGCAGAAACTTTTCCTAATGAAGAAAAATTTAACGATGTCCTTACATATTTTTTCTCCACATATGTAGAAGGTACTGCTGGAAGAAGTCCTCTATTCCCTCCAAGGACATGGAACCATTACGACGCCGCTCTCGACGAATCGCCAAGAACTACTAATTGTTGCGAAGGGTTTCACAATGCCTTAAATTCGCTATTTCATTATAGTCATCCGAGCATATGGATGCTTTTCGACGGGCTACGTAGGGATTTAGCATGCCATAAACTCACTCTAGTGAACTCTCGAACTAACAGACTGGAGCCTTCCAAAAGAAAATACAGAAACCTATATGCGCTTGTTGCTAGCTCTGTAGACAAATATAATGAGACTGAGGACAAACTATCTTATTTGAGAAGAATAACTAATTTACAATAGTTTACTGTTAATTACATTATTTAGTTATATTTTATTAGAAGTAATAAGACATGTTTAGAAGTCTATTTTGTTTATTTGTTTAAATTCTACACAAACAACTGCAGTTTTTTATATACACAGGGACAGGGTGTCCGAAAAGTCTTAGTAAGGGCTTATTTCTCCGAAGTTAGGTGTAGAAACTATTGCGTGTGCGCATTTTTCAATGTGCGCATTAATGTACGTGCGGTTTTTTCCAAGTGCGCTTTTTACGATGTGCGCATTTTTCCGAGTGCGGTTATTTCATGTGCGCTTATATGTCTGTGCGCTTTTTTCCGTACGCTTATTTCCCGTGGGCTCCTTTCCTGTGCGCTTTTTTCCAGGATTCAAATTTCAAGTACCTTTTGTATCGTATACAAGAATTATCCACAAAGAGGGGTGTAATCTGATTTTCTGGTATAGATCTTTTGGAAATATACATGAAGCAAGATTTTTCAAAATTTAAAGTTGACTCATTTTCTTTTAACCATGAAGAAATCAAAGTGAGGTCACCTTCCATTTGTTCGTTTATCTATTGAGGACTTTTTCCATAATAATACAGGGTAGTATCAACCGCGAATAATTTTAAATGGTCTTTCAAATTCAGGTAAGATATCATATTTATATAAATCAGGAACAAAACAGGCCCGACGATAGACCCTTGGGGTACCCCCACAAGAAATATCTCTTTGTGGAGGTTGAGCCACCCATATTTATAAATTGCTCTCTTCCACTGAGGTGATTTTCGAATAAATCATAAACGTTGCCTCTGATGCCAATATGTCTTAGTTTCACTAATAAAATATCATGATTCACAGTATCAAATGCTTTACGCAAATCCAGTGATAAGATGCCGCACAAAAACCCGAATCTAATTTCATCTGGATATCAGTAATCAGATCCACAGTGGCACACTCTGTATCACAAGATTCACGAAAGCCATACTGACTATCATACAGATAGTTCATTTTTGACAAATAATAATAATTCTTCAAAACTTTTTGTAGCTTGATTCCTCTTTGCATAACTGCATCCCTACGTAGTCCATTGTTTTGTATTGAATTTTGTAGATATAAATCGAAAAAACGAAAGAGCTTAAAGTAGAAGATAGGAAAAAAAAACAATCAGAAAATTCAACAAACATATTATTTTGAAAACTTTGTTCAGGAAAATACTGAGAATAATACAAAACCCTGTGAAAAACTATATTTCGCCTGCCATGCAATAAGTGGAACTCGTATTCAAGTGGACCAACTTTCAAAGTGACTACTTTCACTCTCAATGGTGACGCCAAGCCATATTGCAGTAATCATATTTTGATTCGATAATAAACACTCGGTTTAGATAAGGTTTTTATTAAATTTCATATATAGTATTTGAGTCCTGGAAAAACAAGTTTAAAACCGAGAAAAAGTAGTATTTGGGAGTAGACTTTTACTATAGTTCACTAATTTCTGGTAAGTACACTCATGAATGAATGATACTTTTATTATAATATTTTTGGACGAATCGTCTACAGTCAAAGTATTCTTCGATGACTTTAGTTTTCTCCAAGAAGATACGTTGACGGAAATTATGGAATAATCTTCATTCAAATAGGCATTTATATTCACTCGTCACTCATACCCAACTATTTCCTACAGAATTTCACATATTTAATAACCGTTAACATGTAATTGAAGGGTTCTTCATCTGCCCTAGTGCAAGTGTCTTGTACTTCAAGAATATTTCATCTGGGAATTTTTTTCAAAGGCTAATGAATTATTATAATACACAATTTTTTATAAATACTAGAAAAGACGTTCACAACAATCTTACAGCCGTATGCATAGTCAATTCCAGCGACTCGCCAGAGTTTCGCCGCTCGCTACACAAGAACTATATGCACAGTCGAGCTCCAAAAAAGTGGTACATCGCCAGCGTTTCGCCAAAATATGACTTATCGCATAGCTGTAACTTTTATGAAGCTCGACTGTGCATTATGATCCTTGTGTAGCGAACAGCAAAACTCTGGCGAGTCGCTGGCGATTGACTGTGCATACGGCTGTTAGAATTGCTTCAATAATGGTATTGCATCCCACACTTCAAGTAGAATTTAATATTGACAGTTCATATGGTTGCAATAATATGTTAGTCTATATACCTGCTACAAAAAGTGTTTCAAAATAAAAAATGCAATACTTGCATTTCGAAAAAAATTTATTTATGTTATTTATTTATACTGCATACAAACATACAGACCTTTTAAATGTATACAGTTCAGATATATAAGTATGAATATTGTAGATGATAAAATATTATAATATAATATAACATAATTTTAAATTAAATTTAGATATGGTCAACTTATAAAACTTATAAAACTAGACATAAAATACAATTAGTACAATTAGATTTTAAACAACCCTGGAGTATAGATTATAGTTCTCAAATCAGAATATCACAATTCATAGTCAACTTATATAAAGAAATAAATGAATGACTGAGTGACTATTCTCTTAATATTGCTAGTATTTGAGTTTTCTTCATATTGAACAAATCTATGTCATTGTCACTGTTTTGTATCAACTTATTTGCAGCAATCATGCAGTATTCAATTGGTGAACCTATATTAAATATTTTAAAAGTGGTTTCTCTACGTCGCAGTCTTATGTCGGGTACGTTTATATTGATTTTGTTCAGGATATCAGGTATAGAAATTTCACCTTGTAAAACATTGGAGATAAAAATAATTTGTCCATTTTCTCTTCGTCTGCTCAAACAGGTAAAGTCCTTCCTTTGTTTTTCATATGAAACCCTTAATGGGTACACACCGTATTTTTTAAAATGCATTGATCTCAGAAACTTTTTCTGTACTCGTTCGATTGTTTCAGAATGTATTACAGTTTGTGAACTCCATATGACACTGGCGTATTCCAATTTGGAACGAAGGTATGTGTTATATAATGTAATACAAGTTTCCCAGGTGAACTCCTGCCCTCTTCGTAATATGAAACCGAGAGTTCTATTGCACTGGGTTACTAGTGTCTTTATATGTTCAGTAAATTGAAAGTTTTTCGAAAATATCACCCCATATATATGTCCCATATATATGTTTTGTACATATATATGTTTTGTACAAGGTATTACTTAATTCAAACGGAAACTTGCCCCCTCTCAAAACTGCAATATAAAAAAGTTCTGCACATTTCGAAAAACACGACGAGGATCATTTCGAATGGGACCAATTTTGTTACGAAATGGGGTAACTTCTAATGTGTTTGTATATGTAAGGGGGGTCAAGCTACTACTATCCATTCCAAAGGTTTTTCTTCTTCTATACAGTCATGTAAAGTTTTTGAAATGTACAGTATTAATGAGAAAATCAGATGATAACATGTTTCATTTTGTTGTCGAATGAAATTATATCTGAAAATGACCACCACTTACCTCCATGCAATGGTAAAAACAATTTTGCAATCCTTTCGTTCCTTGCTATCGTCCGAATTTTAAGAAAATTAGATATACGACTTCGTTCCAAATGTAACAATCATTCTGGAAACCAATTTCACTGGTAATCGTTGTTTTCATTTGCATACACTCAATTCGAATAACATTAACAATTCAAATATATTGAAAATTATACCAATGACTGAGTCCTAGGTATGGGCACAATAAATAAATTTTTGGAAAGTAGCACTAGCATGATTATCAAAATATATTGGATACCAAATAGTCCAATAAATGATACATATTTGATCCAACTTTAAATTGTAGATAATAGATAAATTATGAATATTATGCATCTTTGTATTTTTTTCAGATTTTCCTTAGCTCTTTGAGATGAAATGGAACTTCATTGATCATTATGATGGAAGTTATACTGGTTTCAACTTGGCGGACTTGACCATGGATCAATTCTTTTTCAACGTCGATTTGAATTCATCCCATTTTGAAGAAATATATCTATATACACTGGATGAAGACTGTTACAAGGTCAGAATCACCTATTTTCTAATATAGTTAAAGAATTTTTTTTCATTCAAGCTATATCAGGTACAACAAGCAATCATCTGCTTCTGTTCGGTTTTGTGTCCAATGCTTCAACCACCAGAAACCTGTGAAAGAATTCATGAAAATTTTACTCATCTACAAAATTCACCATTTTACAATGAATTTTAATGGTTTCATTGGTGCAACAACAGAAAATTGCATGATTGAAAGTATCAATTATTGTTTTCACCGTTAACCAGTTGTCGTCCTCTAGAAGTCGAAACTTGTGCGAGCTAAGGGTTAAAGAGTTCTTACCTTTTTACGTGCGATTCCTAGCACTTTTTCGGACCAGTAGAAAAATGTCTGCAGTAGCTAGGGTTTGAACCTTTGACTGGCAGCCAAAAGTGATTGAAACAATGTTGCTTTAACCACTCGGCTACCAATTCCAAATTACTCTATATTCTGGGAATTTATCAGCAAATACAAAAAGTGCTAGAAAATATAGGTGGGATATTTTTGTCGATTCAGACTGTGGATACATGTCTAAAACAAGATATTTCCAGTGGAAAACCGACTACTTGTGTATGACTGACAAATGTGAAGCTTTCATCATTCAAAATTAGGTTCTAGAACATGCAGAACTTTTCAGGAAGATTGACTGTTTTTGCTAAAACGGAAAATACATGAGTTTTCCATATGTCACCAACTCAAGTGAACACACTGTATAGAATGCAGGAACTTGTTATATTGCTGATAATATTCTTCATGTCTCAAACTTCCACCTAATTGGAAAAAAAATCTAAGTTATATCAAATCTCTGAAATACATCATTCTTCCTCGATTTGAGTCCTGAAATATAATAATAATAAAGCATGTTTATTCAGCGTATAAGTAAGTGTATAGATGGTAAAATGTCGTTAAGGTATTGTGTCGGAAATAGTGAAAACATAGAATATAAACACAGCGCTTTAAAATAATTTTTCCAAATGAACAATTTGATGATAAAATTTTGTATACGAAACACATTTGTTCATTTATTTTTGATTTCTGATATTTCCGTTTAGTTGTTCGTATTGCATAGCAGAAATTGAAGAAAATATAAATATTCTAACCCAGATCTTGACTACCCCTATATATATAGTTATCTTGATTTTTAGTGTCCTTATCTACTCAGTCATCATGGAAATATTACAAGGACAGAACTGAAAATTCCACCAAACAATATATTTGGGACGAATACGAAATTTAGGATATCATCGGAACATAGGGAATATTTCCCTCAGGATCAACTGGATAACGTGATTTGTGACCTTGGCAGTAATTTTGGACAATTCGGAATATATTCTGTTGATGTAAACGAATCAGGATGCCATACGAAAATACTCAAGGAACCGGTTGAAATTTATTCACGTAAGTTTAGTTCCATTCTACCATACCCCAATGTACGTCGATTTGTTAGGCAGGGATGTGGTTGTATCACGATATTTGTTTTGTGTCATATCTTGTAGGATAATTATCAAAACCATTCTCATAGAATCCTCACTTGAAACTACCAGCATATCCTGTGTGGATTGAAACAGCTATTTTGAATATTTGCTGTGGAAATCATTTATCGAGATATTTTGGAAGAGTGTTTTTCTCTCCGTATAAATATAGCTTCAAAGTATATTTAGATTTTGCAGGTAAAGTTCATTCGGAAATATGATATCCTGATTTTATGATCTCCAATTAAGATAAATAACCACTTGTATAAACACTCTTTCCAGGGATATGAAGTTGAAGTATGAAGCAGGACCGTTTCAACAAAATATTTTACCATGTTGAGTGATTGTAATGGTTAAATCTAGTTATCACAGTGGGCAGTTGAATACAGTTTTTTGCTCTAACGATTTTAAACCTACCATACATAAATATATGCAAGATAATAATACGCATTTTGAAGAAAGGTAATATGAAAATCAGTAAATTGAAGTACTAAAAAGTTAAAAGGTACAAAAGGAGTATTTTTGTACTTATTCATTCTCTCACATGTAATCAGAGGATTACTATTTTAATATTATGAATGATTCTTCTAAAAATTTATTAATAATTTAGATAATGACAGCGACATTGACCTCACAGAAAATTGATGTTAACTCTGTTGAATTGATCTTAACCCTGACGTCATTGAAAATCACCATTCATTTGAGCGGTTGAGTGGAAGAATAGCCCAGCTAAACTCCGCCAGGAAAAATGAAGACCATTTATTAATGATAATAATCTTTATTGACCCCAAGAAACATAAATATTTATAATAGGGACCTAAATCTGTAACTAATACAATGAACAACAATAGTTGAAAATGTTTCCATCAGTTTTTTTAAGTATCATTTTAAAGAGTATATTATTGAATATCAAAATTCCATTAAATAAAATTGATTTTTTCCCAATGTTTGTCTTTATTCTTTGCGTGATGAGACTATTCGATTGTCTAGTTTGGTGTATGGTATCAGTTGAATTGAATTCCAGAGATGAATGTTTCCTATTATTGATGACAGAATGTAGGAATTTTCAATTTTCATTTTCAATTTTTACAAATAATTGATATCCAAGAGAATGTTTGAAGCATATAAATGTGATGTAGATTCAAGGAATGCTGATTTAAAAATACATTTAATACTTTCGTTTAGCAGTTCCCCAAAATATTGTAATTTTGAATAAATTTAACTGAAATATGTCATTTTTAGATATTTCGAAGGAATATCGAATTTTGAACAAAATACCAATTATAGGAGATACTTTTTTTCTAAGATTTTCAATATGGCTTTTTCAAGAAAGGTTTTCATCAATATATAATCCCAAAAATTTTGTTGTCTCTGAATATTTTATATTTTTCCCGTTGAAAACTAATGAATTTGCAATATGTTCCCTTTTTGACAAAAACATGAAGGAAGATTTATAATATTTTATAATTGTCTAACCAAAGCGAAATTATTTTCAAATCAGCTCGAATACTTTCGATTATTTCATTGTCATTATTCCAAAAACAAATTGATGATGTGTCATCCGCAAATAATTTGAACTCACCCTGCAAACTGAGATTCGATATTAAATTGAAATATTTAAGGTCCAAGAATTGAACCTTGTGGTGCACAACATATTATATTTTCCATCAAACTTTGCCCAGTCCCCATACAAACATATTGTTTTCTCCCAGATAAATAATTTACATGACCTCTAATCCCGATATTGAATAATTTACATGATGAAATTTCGTGATCTACCGTATCAAATGCTTTTGATAGTTCCAGTGACAATAAACATCATTGGAAATTGGTAATCTAGGTTTAGTTGAATTTTTGAATTTTTGTAATCAAAGCGTTTGGCTTCAACCCAGACGGTGTGGGTTCGATCCCCGGTCGTGTATCACTGAGCTGAAGTGGATCGGATTCCACTTTTATTTAAACTGTAGGTACCGGATCTCACTTGTTCGCACAAGCTCTGCTTTTGAGAGGTTTTCTCCGAATACCTGGGAGTTTCGTAAAAACAAAATTTTACAAATCCAACACGGCAGACTTACAGCCGTATGCATAGTCAATCGCCAGCAATTCACCAGTTTCGCCGTTCGCTACACAAGGATTATAATGCAAAGTCGAGCTCCAAAAAAGTAACAACTACGCGATAAGTCACATTTTGGCGAAACGCTGACCACTTTTTTTGGAGGTCGACTGTGCATTATAGTTCTTGTGTAGCGAGCGGCGAAACTCCGGCGAGTCGCTGGAATTGACAATGCATACGGCTGTTAGTGTCACTAGATCTGTATAAACCATATTGTCCATTAAACAAAAAAATTATTTTATCAAGGAAATCCATTACTCTTCAGTTCATGATTTTCTCAATAATTTTGGATAAACAGGTAATACTAATATACGTCGATGGTTACGTAAAGTTTTCTTTTTCCCACTTTCAAAAATAGATGTTACCCCAGCAATTCTCATAATATTGTTTCGTGTGGTTGTTAGGTTTGACGCCAGGATAAAGGTAAATTTAGCAGAGTTTGAATACGTATCTTTCAAAATGCATGTTGAACAATACCACATTGTTAAAAAAAATTGTTATTTCCGTCAACCGATTGCACCCCTACGCGCAACCCTCGGAAGTCTTCAAGAGACTTGTGTGAGCTAGGAAAGACGCAGTCCTCACCTTTTAACGTGTGATGCCATACACGAGACCGATGATCATGCGAGGCTTCGAACCCTCGACCCTTCGCTCCAAAGGCGAACGTTCTACCAGCACGGCCACCACGGCCCGATATTACGAGGATATATTGAAAATTTCTATGTCAAACTATTTTATTACTCAACATTCTCCTCTCAATTGGATACATTTATTACAGCGAACCTGCAACGTCTCTAGACCTTTCAAAAAAAATGTTCCTTCTTGCTCTGCAAACCAGACCTCCACATCTTTTATTACCTCCTCGTTGAAAGAAAATTTACGACCTTTCAAACTTTTTTTCAGTTGAGGGAAGAGATGATAGTCGAACGGAGCCAAATCTGGTGAATAAGGGGGGTGTTCTAGTAATTAAAACCCTGAATCACGAATTTTTTGCATGGCAACATGAGATTTGTGTGCAGGGGCGTTGTCCTGCAAAAACAAAACACCTTTGGATAGCTTTCCGCGTCTTTTCTCTTCAATTGTTTCTAGTAGAGTAGTCAGTAATATCGAAAAGTAATCTCCAGTTATTGTTATACCCATATCCAAAAAATCAATCATGATTACTCCATAGCAATCCTAAAAAACTGAAGCAAGAACTTTTCCAGCAAATTTTTGGACACGAAACTTCTTAGGTCTTGGAGAACCGGAGTGTCGCCATTCTATCGATTGTTGCTTTGTTTCTGGATCGTAGAAATGTACCCAAATCTCATTCATTCAAACATTTGGGGATCCATTTTGCAGCAATTTTTCTCATATCCAAATTGACGTGGACTATATGATGAACGCGTTCGTATGAAATATTCAGTGCTTCAGATATCCGTTTTAGCCCAATTCGACGGTCTGTTAAAATCATGTCATGAACTGCATCGATATTTTCGGGGACTGACACAGAAACTGGCCTTTCCGATCGGTCATCATCTTCAATGGAAAATTTACCTCTTTTGAAGCTTGCAGTCCAATTTTTCACGGTCGCATACGAAGGACATTGATCATCAAGGGTATTAAGCATATCTTCGTAAATCTGCTTACCTCGTAACCCTTTTAAATACAGGTATTTGATGATGGCTCGAAAATCCAATTTTTCGATTTTCACAATTTCGGTGGATACATTTTCTCTTTTAATTTATTGCGTAACTCTGGTTTACTTTTTTGACGTCAAACTTCACACTGACACTTCTAATGAGTTATTGTTCGTTGCTATGGTAACGCAATGTTTTGTTTATGCAGGGAGCTGGTCTAGGCTAACTAGATATCAATACATCCTCGTTTATAGAGTATATCTCTACCTTTCTATCAGAATCGATAACTATTTGTTGTTTGAAAATTTCGTGTATTTTCTGCTTGTCTTTATACTAGATGAATTATAAAATATTTCACCTTTCCTCTCCAGATTTCCAAATGAAAGTTGTTTATGCGAAGTGGTCGAGGTGTTAGAGCGTTTGGCTTCCACCCAGACGGTCCGGTTTCGATCCCCGGACGTGTGTCACTGAGCTGAAGTGGTTCGGATTCCACTTTTATTTAAACTGTAGGTCCCGGATCTCCCTTGCTCGCACAAGCTCTGCTTTTGAGGGGTTTTCTCCGAAAACCTGGGAGTTTCGTAAAAACAAATTTTACAAATTTTACAAAATTCCTGTAGTTTTACTTTTTTCTACTAAACACGTTCTACCCCATCGTGCAATATGTATGAATTCTCTCTAATGATTTCTTATTATTTGTTAATAGAATATTTCGTGTGATTTCTACTTGTTGATTATTTAAAATTCGTGCATTGTAATTAATTATCTCTTAAACATGCTAATACCATTTTTTTAATAAATGAGCTTCATTTACAAAAATTTAAGTACAAATGAAGCTCCTAATAAATAAATTATTGAAATATAAACTAGGAAAAAAGCCGTTCTCAATATTTATCTGAAAGAAAACACTCCTGTAATAAGTACCTACATTGTAAACGGCTTATTTCGACTGCAAATCCTGACAAGTCGATAAGTAAGGATATCATATTTCCGAACAGACGGTACTCATTAGAAAACAGTTGAATTACCGTAGTTCGGAGACAAACGACCTAAATGTTAATCCCACTCATTTTCCATCCACTTCAATAAGATAATGTGTTGATATTAATGCTGAATATTCGATGTTAATGTAGATATTTTCAATTTTTTTCAGCTATATTGACGGTGATTCTGATATACGCAGCGTTGTGTTTACTGCTCTCATGGACATTTAGTGTATGGAGAAAAATCATTCCAAAAAGTGATGAAACCGATAAAACTGTTCCAAAAAAACGAGTACAATCTCTTGACACTTTCAGAGGGTGAATATTTCATTGAATTATTTATTTTATTATCATTGTGAAATACTGGGGTTGATATATCGAATGAAACACCACTTTGCACGTCTTCAATGTGTCACGGTCTAACACCAACTGATTCCCTCCTTGCTATCGTCTCAGTGAATATCGATTTTTTCATGCATTGTGTAAATCGATGCATTACATTTTTTTCCTTTTTTCAAAGTTCCAAGACAAACTTGAAACTTTGATAAAAGAAAGATATGTAGTCAGTCTCTACATTGAAATTTTTATTTTTGATATTGTTAGTTGAAAGACAATGTGCTTATAAATAACACAGATACGAGTTTGATTTGTTTCATTGCCTGTGATACAAAAAAAAACTTGATAGCAAAATGATCTTCATTTAATTGCTTGATTGACCAATCGGGGTAGTGCTGTAGGTTTTCCTGCTTTTTTTACATCTAAAAAGTGAATCCGCCCCCAAAAATCAGTGAGTCGCCCGGAGCGCCACGGCAAATAATAATAATAGCCATCTTGCACCCGCACAGGCTATGTCTCTAGGTACACTCGAAGATTGTTTATGGGGAGGTTTTATTATAATAGAACTATAAGTACTCTTTTTCGGGTTTATAAGCCAACGTTCTTTTGGAATTGCTTCCTAATGTCTCCCTATTGCAAGTGGCTGTAATGATATAATTTGTATCATCATCATTTTTTGTTTCAATCCGGTGCGCGGTGTAACAAATATTTTAACCGGGTTGAAATTATCAAAAATCCAGTGGTAAAATCAAATTTTATTTTAAAAAAATGCTAATTTGTTTTTTTTTTATATTTGGCTTTTAAAAAAATTCAACCAAGGCCTTGATATTTCCCATTCCATTTCGGAGTTATAGCGGTATAATGATTGAGATATTCTCTTCAAAGAAAAGATTGTTTCAATCGGATAACAAATAAAAAAGCTGCAGCGATACCCCGCGTTTAAATGGGTCACTCTGTACATATACAGGATAACCGTGAATTTGGTTTACATTTTCATTGATCCAACCATTCAATTGCTATTCTAAATTTCGATTATTCAAGAATTGTACGACCACGAATAACCAAAAAGTGATCTTTCAAGTATCTTATGGAACAGAGCAAATGTTTAATGGCACTTCAATCATTTCTTTCACAGCAGACATCTGAAGTTACTAAAGCTCGGACAGTCTTTGATATTCATGTGTAATATACTTTATTTCTTGCTCTTCGTTCATAACGTTCGAACGAAAAATATTATAAACATTGAAACATTTTGTTCTTACTATACTCTGAGTTATTTTTATTGCAGATTCAGCATTATTTTGATGATATTTGCCAATTTTGGATGTGGTGGATATAAGATAATAGAACATGCAACGTGGAACGGCCTTCATCTTGCTGATTTGGTTTTTCCTTCATTTATATGGATTATGGGAGTTTGCATACCGATAACTTTGTCCTCAAGTTTCAAAAAAAATATTTCAAATGGCACATTAATGATGAATATCACCAAGGTAAGTTTACATTTGAAATATGATGGATTATGCAAAATATCTGGGGGTTATAAAAATTACTTAATCACAGTGCAATTCAAAAATCTTCTAATATTCGTTTTTTCCAATTCATATTTTTATTCTGTTTCATTAATAATTATAGCAGTCTACGTAAAACAATAATGTTTATTGACATTATGCCTAAAAACCGGTTTCCGTACAGGAATTCATGATCTTTCTCATTTGAACAATATTACATTGAACTCCAAAATGCAGGTAATGTTTTATTAATGTTTCATTAGACATAATTACCCCATTACTGACAAGAGAGAAAAACCTCGAAATCAATTGCAATAATAATCCTATGGAATTGAATGAAAGTTTTTTTTTGTGGAGGATATTCGTTTCCTGACATACCTTTTTGGGAATTTTCACCTTCCTCAGTCTGACTATAAAATAATATTAATTCAAAGAAATCTGTACATATTACATGGTTACCTCTTCTCAAGAAAGAGTTGAGAAATATTAGAATGATGATTATTTGATACCAGACACCCTATATGTATCAAAATAGCAAATGTCATTATAATTAAAGTGTCTTGGCAGATTTCGTTTGACTTTTCAGAGGATTTTCATGTTTTGAGTTTTGAAAGCGGAGGCAGATATAGTCTCCGAAACGTCGAAGTTTCGAAAAAGTGGAGCTTTTTCAGTCAACAGTCTTCTAAACGCAATAACTTATCAGGGTAAATTGATAATTATTTTTTTACGAAACTCCCAGAATTTGGGAGAAAACCACTCAAAAACAATGCTTGTGCGAGCAAGGAAGATCCAGGACCTACAGTTTGAATAAAAGTGGAATCTGAACCACTTCAGCTCAGTGACACGCGACCGGGGATCGAACCCGGACCGCCTACGTAGAAGGCAAACGCTCTAACACAACGACCACTTCGCTATCATTGCCCCTCAACACTTCAGATTTCTTTGAATTGTCATATTTTCATTTTCAGACTGGAAGGGGGAAATTTTCAAAAAGATGTGTCCTACGGTGTTCATGCAATATATATCGTGGGTTCTAGCCTAACCCACTCCAAAGGAAGTATTTTTATTTCATTAAAATGATAGTTCATGATGTTTGGATATATTTTATTGGCTACAGTGTAATTTATCCTTTGAATACAATAGCTATTACCAGCTATTGTATTCAAAGGATAAAATTTTCCTTCTGGCAGATTGTAGTTTCACAGCACTGATTCTACAGGGTATCTCAGGATCAAGCCCTTGAAACCACTTTGTTCAACAATACTTGAATACTGTTCGAAAAAAATGAAGAGCAAAATACTGTCACAACCCGGATTTCTGGTTATTGGTGTAATTTCAACCAAGCTAAAAAATGTTGCTGGCTAGGATATACCAGCTATCGATTTGCTCAAGGCTTGGAAAACTGCTGAAATATCTCTGTATTGGGGATTTTAGAACGTAGTTAGACTCACACTAGTAAAGCCGAGAACTTATAATGAAATTATTATCCTTATTATTTTTATCTCATACTAGTTCATTATTGCGTTTTTATTGCTTAGTTACCAAATATCTATTGTCGTACTTTATGCCCGTGCGGGCATAAAGTTCACTTTATGGCCCGCGCGGGCATAAACATAAACATCTTTTACGTAGTTTTCTTGCATTCAATTTAATAATTTTTCGTATTCCATGTCGTTAACTTCTCTAGACTCTTGGCAACAGATTTTCAGTTGCTTTCTTTGCTTTTTCAATAATTTCGTCAGGAATTCCAGAATCTTCATTCATTTTGACTTCTAACTTTGACACAATTATTGTGATTTTATGAATTTTTTCAAATTTTTCAAATTAAATATACTTTTCCCGCTGCCGACACTGTAAATAGTCCATACATGCTTAGCAACAAAACAGGTAAATGGCCTATATCATTCGTTTACTAATTCATCTTGACAACGGAATGTAAATAGTGTCATTTACATGCCTAGGGTAATAATGACTTTGCCTTTGACAAGTAATACCTTCAGCTTCATTCATATCAATTTTTAGGTTATGAGACCTTTTGAATATTATTGTTGTCTGCTTATTCGGTAACTTAGTTACACGCACAAGCAACTTAGAATGAAATAGCGAACGAATATTCATGAAGGAAGGGTAAGAAAACAAACTTCAATTCAGGCAAATTTTGAGAAATGTCAACAAGCAGCGGGAAAAACGTAATAAGTAACACGGAATGTATCGACTGTTATCATCCTCGGCAAGCGACAAGCCTCGGCTTTGCCTCGGCTCGTACTCGCTCACCTCGAATGTTAACACGTCTTTACATTCCTTGTTACTTAAATAACTATTATTGTCAGAAGATTTTGCATCCCATTGACAAAGATTTGCAAGTAATTATAAATATAAACATAACTAATGGTGTATAGATAAAAACTGATGAATTACAAAAAATTAGAATAAAACAAGTACAAATACAATAAAAAATAAAATAGAATAAGTACACGTATTTTCAAAACGATTCATTAAAATACTCTTGTAGGCTATAATAAGGTCTATCAGCTAGCAAATTTCTCACTGCTTTCTTGAATTGTACGTTGGTCAGATTTGCAGACCTTATATCTACTGGTAAGTGATTGAAAAGCTTTCCACCATTATAAAAAATGGAATCCTTGATTAATGACATTTACGTTTGTCAACATTCTCCTAGCAACGATAGTGTCTACTATGATAAAATGGCAATGTTATTAATTCAAACCGAATATTTAAAATACTGATTTGTATTGAGATTGGATTGCAGTAACGAACTAGTATGACATAAAGTTATGTATGTACCGCGGGCATAAACAGATGTGTATACCCTCAGGCCAGAGGCCCTTGGGTTCGTGAAACGTCGCCCTCAGGGCATAAACATCTATTTATACCCTTGGTACATAAATAACTATTATACCACTTCTATTTGTACTAATTGAAGCTTCGTCCTATATGGACATTATTATCGTCCGAATACATTGAACCTGGTGGATGAGTTACCATCCTCAAATACCCCCATGCATTTAGGAAAATATTAAAAATTTTTCCTTCACTTTTTGTTTTTAGTAATAGTTATAAATAAAGGCTCGATTTTAAAAAGATTTTTTTACGTTTATTTCATTTATAATATCTTTACTTTCCTTCTCACTGTTATTTATTATTATTGTTCGTTCAATCTCGCTCACCCATCGAAGGGGATAATAACAATAATATTTTTTTTTAGAGATCAATCAAACTCTTTTGCGTTGGAGTATTTCTTGGTAGTGGTGCTGATCTGAATTACCTTCGAATTTTTGGCGTGTTGCAACGTTTTAGCGTTGCATATTTTGTGGTTTCGTTAGTTTGTATATACTGCATGGATAGGTCAGAAGATCAGTCAGACCAGGTGAGTGTTTTTTTATATTTTACCATAACTGGACGTTTGAATAATCTTTAAAAATCTGTAAGGTGTCATTTGAAACCTATATCTTCAAAACTATATGGAAATTGGGGAGCGTACTTCAACTCATGGTATTATGATTTTTTCAATATTAGTATACTCAGTTCTCGTTATCCTTGACTCACCAACTCGCTAATGGCTGATGATTGACAGAATCCAAAATAATGAATAATTTTTGTTTTCCAGTTCATTTTTGCAGATATTCTGAAAATATGGAAAGGGTGGTTGGTAGTTATTCTGTTCATGGTAATTCACACAGTTGTGATATTCACAGTAGCAGCACCAGGATGTTTGAAGTAATCACCATAATCTAGATGTCTGTACTGTATTATCCTTGAGACATTTCAGGGGCTATATGGGTCCAGGAGGGCTACACATGAATGGTTCTTATAAAGATTGTATTGGAGGAGCAACAGGTTATTTAGATGGCTTGATACTAGGAAACCACAGATATCAGAATCCTACTATTTATGAAGTGTATGAAGCAAAACCATTCGATCCAGAAGGAATACTAGGTATGAACTGTGGTAATCCGCGCCTCCTAATACTTTTGAATATTACTTTCAAATCCTAAAGTCGTAACGAAAGTTCCCCTAAATAAGGACGATAACGCCGAACAGATATATCTAGCATTCCGAAAAGGAATATAAATAGTTATGTAATACGAAGCGAACTCTTTTCTAGGGAAAGATAGACTTTCCTTCAGACTGCAGGTTATTAAACCATGTCAATCTAAAACACAGGAAGAAAAACAATGAAAGAACACGTGTTGAACACGCAAACTAGCAAGGCCAGAGGACCTTGCCCTCTAAAATCACTAGTAAAAAGACCAATTAAATCGCAGAGATGATGTGGAATGTGTACATCTAAGTGGTTTTCGTTGTGAAAATTGTCTTGCTTGTTTTCGCGAGGGTCACGAAATTCCTGACGTGTCCCCCATATTCAATAACCCGGCTACTAAGAATGGGAAGATATCGGTTTCAAAGAATAAGAAGGAAAGTTTCCTGACCAGTATGGTGCCCTAACCATGTTCTACAAGGGATCTAAGTAACAAGTACAGTGTCCGGAGTTTATCACGGAAGTTTGTGCCTAAACCGGAATAATGTTCTACACTTGTAAACTGAGTAAATTGTGCAAAAAGTGGTAAAATAGTAATCCAATAGTTTAAAACATGGCTCGAAAGTATAATTTAACTCAAAGAAATCAAAGACAAAACTCTTGCTCCGAATAAATCTTACTACTGTATAAACCCATATATCGGAAATGCAAAGGTTTTAAAGCCTTGTTCCTTGAGAACACATGTTCCCGTATAATAATAAATGAATGTCATATTGTAAAATATGCCCTTTGAGTCAACAAGTGTGAGCCCAGGAAACACTTGAATGAACAGATCGTCGCCTGGTCTATCTCCACTTTTTGAAATAATTGAGTTATATACACCAAAATGTTCGTAAAAATTAGAAGAGTCATTCTCCATCGAAAAATATGGAACATTCCCTTTAATACAATAAAAATTTGTATGAGTTTGGGCAATATCCGTCACATCAAATAAATATATCAATATTATAAAGGGCTATATCAAGCAGCGCGCTCCCAGCGAATGGCGTTTTAGTTACATTAGTGTTATGTTGGTCAATGTCCTAAAAGTGAAATGAAAATATAGAGAGTTTCAGTAGAGTAAAAAGTGATGGAGTAGTGTTCATATCTTTATGTGTCTTACTGTCTAGTGCAGCGGTGTGAGAAGCAAAATTAAAGTTTATTTGCAAGTTGAGTTATTAGCTACGTGATTGATGTATAACAATGTTGCAACCAAATCGACGGCAAAGAAAAATGTAAAGAAGAAAAATGTCGAGAAGAATAATGTTATAGGAAAAGATGCAAAAACACAGAGGAAACGACGAGTGATGAAAGGAAGATTCTGGAGACATCTAAATGTAATCAAAAAGAGGGAGAACATACATCGCAGGAAAACAAAAATGTTACAGGAAGAGTTAAAAGCCACTCGAAGATTTGCACAAGAGGAAGGAAAACAAAAACATTCAAAAAGAATGTTGGGGAAGGTTCATCGAAAACTGACACTGACGAAAATGGTATATCATAAGTCAAATACTCGAAATAATACAAGAAAATTAACAAATAAATCGATCAAAAAATAATGAGTTGTATGTAAGTTTAAAACAATGAAAGCAAGTTGAATACGTATTTGTTTTCGATTTATTGAATATAGACCTATTATAAACCGGAGACGTTATAGCTCTATTCGATTTAAATTATGAGTAAATGTAGAATTAGGTTTAGCTCTATCCAGCATATATGGTCTATATCCCCAAATAAATACTAAATTTGGTAAAAACACGTTTTTGGTCTATATCCAAAACAAATTTCGTAAATTATAAAAGAACCGCTAGGAGTATCGATTTGAAAAATGGAAAAAATATTCATATTTTTGTGGGTTTCCAGAGTACCTTTTTGCAGAACTGTAACTCTATAACAAAATATCGACAACGTTGTTCAAACTTTGAAGCTGATTTTCTCGAAACTGACTTTGTGGGAGATAGACCAATCTAATTCTCAGGCGACGAGATGTTATCCTTGAAGCAACGAACATATTATTACTTTTCTAACCATATCTGATAGTTACATACAGTGAGAGCATTTACTTGTGTTCATTTTGATTTGTGAATTAATTGTTTGAATATCGCAAATATAATGTATATTTGCGCTTGTAACATGCTTGATTGTTTTTATGAAGGTTTGTTCTGTCACGGTGTCTTGTGGTATGGATATCGAACACTTGTATTCCTTGAATTATGAATTTACCTGTACAATACTCGAATTGTGTACCGTTAGTACACGTTTTGCATGGTGTATTGTTATTGATATTGATATTATTTGCTTACTATGTGTTTATTGGTTGAAATGCGTAAAATAGAAGTATATAAGGTTGGCTATGCTTGAGGTTATTGTTAGGTTCGTAATTGTAACTATATTGTATAAATGCGTGAAGCTGAATACACTTGTTGAATAAATGAAGCGAAGTTTTGTATATAAGTGTATAAATTCTCTTTTTTGCAAAGCGCTTTCGACTTTCGTCATCTTCAGTGCTTCATGTCAGGCAACAGGAAGTTTCGAAATATGTAAAAAATATTGTTTAAAATTACAATAACATAATTATTCTGCATAAGAACTAACGAAAAGCATGTTAGAACTCAGACCATGTGGTTATTGTAAAAGCGGTGGGGACAAGACCGCTTTTACAATAACCACATGGTCTGAGTTCTAACATGCTTTTCGTTAGTTCTTATGCAGAATAATTATGTTATTGTAATTTTAAACAATGTTTTTTACATATTTCGAAACTTCCTGTTGCCTGACATGAAGCACTGAAGATGACGAAAGTCGAAAGCGCTTTGCAATAAAGAGAATTTATACACTTTTATACAAAACTTCGCTTCATTTACTATATTGTATGTTTACCTGTATGTGAACGTATATCCAGAATCGTTCATCCATAAGGTAAAATTTTTTGAAAATAGTTTACGTTACCCTCTTACATTACCGGTTGAGCTAGGGGTAGAACTTAATCATTTGAAGTCACTCAATTGGTTACGAAAACAATATCCAAAAAATACCTTCTTGGATAAATATTATAAAAAAAAACAAATCAGAATTGGAAAAGAGAGCCGAACATAATAAAATGGCATACCATAGGGATAGAATTTTGTCTTCAACCAATAAAACGAAAACCTTATGGAACATTGTTATCGAAAAACTAGGAAAAAATAAAAACTATCATTACAAAAAACACATTGAACTATATAAACTCAATCACTGACATAACTACACTGAACTTATTCGGAAAACATTTTTCACAGTCAATCAAAGAACAAATAGATGGTTTAAACTTGCCTTTAGATAAATACACAACAATAGAATATCCACACTATAACTCAATGTCCTACATTCCATGTACTGCTCTCGAAATTGAAACAATCATCTCCACTTTCAAGAATTCCAGCGGTATTGATGAAATACCCATGAAAATATTTCAATCTTGTTCAGATTTGATTTCTGAGACTTTAGCGTGTCTCATAAATGAATCCGTCACAAATGGAACATTTCCTAGCTCATTAAAAACAGCAAAAGTTATTCCAGTTTTTAAAAAAGGCGACCCTGAAAATGTTGCAAATTACCGTGGA
Source organism: Chrysolina oricalcia (assembly GCA_944452925.2). NCBI lineage: Eukaryota > Metazoa > Arthropoda > Insecta > Coleoptera > Chrysomelidae > Chrysolina > Chrysolina oricalcia. The sequence goes on from OX101822.2 coordinate 56,190,381, forward strand.
ATATGTGTGCTTAGTTCTTTGTCCAAAATCATGGAAAAAATTGTTTATGACAGGACAATCAAATATTTAGAAGTCAATAAAGTAATATCCCCATCACAACATGGATTTAGAAAAGATTTTTCAATCGAAACAGCATCCACGGAGGTCGTTCAATACATATATGACAATATTGACCAAAGTAAACATGTATTAGGAATATTCTTCGACTTAACTCGAGCATTCGAAACAATAAATCCAATATTTCTTGGTGATAAAATATCAAAAATGGGCATTCGGGGACCCATAAATCGATGGATACTGAGTTATGTAAGGCATCGCAACATGATTGTGAAAGTGAATAATGAATTCTCTGAAAACTTCGAAGTTGATCTAGGTACACCCCAGGGCGGAGTTCTGGGACCATTGCTGTTCCTACTGTACGTGAACGACCTCCCTCTTCATATAAGTGAAGGGACGGTGTTCATGTACGCAGATGACACAACCATAATTGTTACATCCGAAACTCTCGAAAACCTGAAAGAAAAAGCATTAACGGTCATGAACCAATTTAGTCATTGGTGTGAATCCAACCATCTAATAAATAATACAAACAAAACTGTTTTCATTGAATTCACAAGTAAATATCGAACAGCTAATCAATTGAGTATCAATCTGAATACCAATTTGATAACAACAACGAATTGCACAAAATTTCTAGGAATTCAACTCGATGAAAAACTTTCTTTCAACGGTCACATAGAACAGGTATGCTCTGCCCTAAAAAAACTATACTTTGCGTTCAACACACTTAAATCAAACTTTGACAGAAAATATTTATTAGACCTCTATTACGCTTTCATATATTCCAAAATATGTTCAAATATAACAACATGGGGACAAGCTACCGAGGTTTCCAGAGTATTCATTATTCAAAAGAGAATAATAAGACTCATATTTGGTCTCAAATTCAATTAATCCTGCAGGGACACTTTCAAAAATAACAAAATCCTCACTGTCACAAGTATATATTTATTCAAATTACTCTATTATGTACATAAGAACTTGAATTCATTTGAAAAAAATCATGATAATCATAACTACTCAACAAGAAGGAGAAATGATATCCATATTCAAAACACTTACAACTTACAACAATATAAAAAGTCTCCCTTTTACGCTGGGGAAGATCACTTCAACAAACTACCACAACAAATCAAACATTGTCCTTGTGAAAAAGCCTTCAAAACATCTCTTAAAGAATATCTATCGGTAAATTGTTTTTATACGTTAAGCGAATTTACAAACTGAGAATGAATGTCTCAATCGTGAAAAATTCTTTGTCAATTAGGCCTCTACACCTATATATTAATTTAAATTTTAATTAAATTTATTTATTTATTTTTATCCATGTATCTGATATGACTTGTCATGTACTTCTATGTGAAAAGCGATGATTAATAAAAACTGTAACTGTAACTGTTTACTCTCGTTGAATGTAACTATATTTAATGTACTTATATTTGAATAGTTTCGTGTTTTTCTGTTGAATCCAAGGTATTGCCAGAGAATACACGGCATACTAACACTAACGTCAATTTACTTATTAGAAGCTACTTGTCTCATTTACATGAATAAATCTTCATACGAAAATAACAATCGCACCACAAGAAATGCAATTAATCTAACTTTGATCATTCCTAAATCTACACTGATTAAAGACTCAATAATCTACAGAGGTGTCAAAAAGTATAATAAACTACCAGCAGATATTAAGAACTTGGATTCACAAGCCTCAAAAAAACACATAAAAGACTGGCATCCTATTATAATTTGTCACAGTATGACGAAGCGGTATGATACTGATGTAATTTTATTCAATAATATAAGTATGTCTTCACCTGGATGTGATTATCTACATTTTAGGTATCATTTCATTGTAACTATTTTGATACTGTAACTGTATTTATTCGGTTGTGATCGTTCATTCATTTATATGTCTGGTAAGGTAACCAGTGTTTGTGAATAAGGTTTTATATCTTGGGTAATAAAAGCATATTCTCTCTCTGTCTAATTGAAAAAATGCAGGCACACAAATTACCGATATCATAATTAAATATAATCTCTAATTATAATCATTCAGCTGTCCATGAAAACACAAATTTTGGCAACACGGAAAAACTAATAGAAAAGTACTTCTATAGCGCCCAGAGCTTTGAGCAGAGAAGTGTGCAAATTGTTTTAGGTAATTTTTTTCAAAGAATTCGTTCATCACTCTCACTTGATACACTTCAGTAAGGAAGGCCTGTTGTTTTCTCACTTCGGTAAGATAAACCTATTTCGATGTCAAACAATCTAAATACTAGGCGGATTTCACAAAATTTTATGTCGACTAAAAATATCACTAATAAAATAATACTGAAATATCAAGAGATGTAGTTTCATCAAAATTGATTAATTTTTGTTGAAGATGAAAATAAAAAAAATATTTTTTCTCGTTTTTCTCAATATTTTTTATTAAATCTGAAGAATATTTTTCCATAGAAGGTCTACTTTTGCTAGATATCGTAAAAAAACACGTTTCTCCCTTACAAACACACTTTACTTCCTCTTCTTCATTTTGTTTGGATCGAATTTGTCAATATCCAATTTTTCAACATATTCAACATATTGATGGTGGTACATTTTCAAATTGACATGCTGTTTTCAATCGTATTCAGAAAGATATATTCCAATTTTCTGCAGGTTGTTTGACAACGATTTTCCATACGTTCATTGGAGTACAAACAGGAACAACATTGCTTGTTTATAAGACACACTCGCAACGACTGATAAGATGGTTGGCATGGGCTGTTATCACTGGAATAATTGGAGGATGCCTTTGTGGTTTCACCAGAGAAGAAGGACTTATACCAGTCAATAAAAATTTATGGTAAGTTAACAATTCTTAGTGAAAACGTGGTCCAATTGGAATTACAGTCGAAGTTAAACTACCTCTTAGGTGATTATGCCTATAAGAAAGGTGATTACAACAAAGTTTCGTCAAATATCTATTCTCCCAGTCAATATGGGAAATGGCAGTAAACTCGGATATGATATCTTTTGTGGACATTCATAAAGCTAAACTACTCAACACTAATTTCGTCGCACCCCAAAATTTTGACCATATTAAAATATGAATAACTTTTTTCTGCATTGGACAATTTGAATCCTGTAAACACTGTTCGCTAGCCCAGTCCTCCAGCTATAATCTCGTACTTTTTCAAAACATAAGGTTGTCCGTATAAAATCGCTACAGGGTATTATCTGAAACTGTGCAAAATTTCTGAATTTTCAAAAGGATCCCAAATGAAGAAAAAAATTTTTTTTTTCAAATTTGACAGCAGTGGCATGAAGATGAACTCATTACCTCAAGATATTTTTCGAATTGTCTTATTATCTCTTTTGTTTACAGGGTGATCTCAAAAATTTAACTTTTTGGTTTTGCAGTCATAACTTTTTTCCTCTTCAACCGATTTTCAAAATCTCCGGCTCATTTTGAAGCTGAAACTTTAGATGAAGAGATATGAAGATCAGAATAGACTCAAGATGAAGATTGAAGATCAAGGGTTTCCTCAAAGGTGACCTAAATCTGAAACACCCTCAAAATCCGGTTGGTAGGAGAATTAAATGAAAATCAACTTGATTTCGGAATGATCATCCATTCTGAATACGTCCAGATCTTTCTTGCTGTCAGTAGTCAAGAATTGGGCATGAAAAAACCCAATTGTAACGGCAAGATTTTGAAAAAAATAAAATCAACCCATTGTTCGCCTGAAATGAATGGCCCGTAACCAAGGTAACAAGAATCACAATCAATGACTGACAAGCTAGGTTAGACGTCAATTTTGATTCGTTTGCAAAAAAAATTATTATATCGATGCCGCATCTAACGCCCGACCAGCTGGAACTGATTCTACGAATGATGGAACAAAAGGTTTATCTACCCTCCAAATTGCCAATCTGCTTGGAACAACAGTTAGATCCGTCCAAAGGGCCCACGTCCGAGCTAACGCTGGGGATATTCAGTATCGACCTAGGGGGCCAAGAAGGGGTACAAGAAGAAGAACAACTCCCGCTCAAGACCGCCTTATTGGAAGATTGGTACGGCGGACTCGGACTTCAACCGCCCCCAAAATTCGTCGTGAATTGATCGATGCTACGGGAATTCAGGTTTCAAGTCAGACAATCCGACGCCGGATCCACGATCTTGGATTACACGCAAGGAGACGAGCTGCCTGCCCCTTACTGAAACCTGTACATCGAGCAGCAAGACGATTATGGGGGGAAGAACATCAAAACTGGGGAATAGCAGAGTGGAGTAGGTGTATGTTTACGGATGAGAGTAGGTTCAACTTGTTTCGAAAGGATGGTCGTGTGTTGGTTTGGAGAGGGAGGAATGAAAGATTTTTGGAAGGAAATATGGAGGCGAGGGTGGCTTTTGGAGGTGGAGGAGTGACTGTGTGGGGTGGAATATCGATGAATGGGAGGAGTGAATTGGTGATTCTGAGAGGAGATAGTATGAACGGTGAGAGGTATAGAGATTTATGTATTAGAGAAATCGTGGTCCCTTACGCCGCAAATATCGGCAACAACTTTCTTCTCGTTGATGACAATGCGAGACCGCATAGGGCTCACATTGTCAACGAGTTTTTGAGGAATCACGGTATTGAGCGAATGAACTGGCCGCCTTTCTCTCCGGATATGAATCCGATGGAACATGTCTGGAGTCGTATGAAATTGAAATTGAAAGAAAGGGAAGGGCGAATGGAAAATTTGGATGACTTGGTGAATGCGGTACAGCAAGAATGGACAGCTGTACCACAGGAGTTCATTGATAGTCTGATAGACAGCATGCCGGAAAGGGTCAATGAAGTAATTGCCAAAAGGGGAGGCCCCACTAAATACTGAATATCAAAAAGATTTTTTAGTTCTAAAGTTATTCAAGTTATTTTCTCTTTGTTGTTGTTCAATAAAAACTCAATAAAACTTGTTTTCTTGTTCTTGCTTACTAACACGATTAATGCTCCACGATTGAGAAAAAAACCGCTATTGTTAAATGAGCCTCAGTTGGTCAGGCTTGTCAGTCACTGTATGTGATTCTTGTTACCTTGGTTATGGACCATGCCTTTCAGGCGAACAATGGGTTAATTTTTTTTTTTTTTCAAAATCCTGCAGTTACAATTGGGTTGTTTCATGCACAATTCTTGACTACTGACAGCGAGAAAGATCAGGACGTATTCAGAATGGATGATCATTCCGAAAACAAGTTGATTTTCTTTTGATTCTCCTACCAACCTGATTTTGAGGGAGTTTCAGATTTAGGTCACCTTTGAGGAAACCCTTGATCTTCAATCTTCATCTTGAGTCCATTCTGATCCTCATATCTCTTCATCTAAAGTTTCAGCTTCAAAATGAGCCGGAGATTTTGAAAATCGGTTGAAGAGGAAAAAAGTTATGACTGCAAAACCAAAAAGTTAAATTTTTGAGATCACCCTGTAAACAAAAGAGATAATAAGACAATTCGAAATATATCTTGAGGTAATGAGTTCATCTTCATGCCACTGCTGTCAAATTTGAAAAACAAAATTTTTTCTTCATTTGGGATCCTTTTGAAAATTCAGAAATTTTGCACAGTTTCAGATAATACCCTGTAGTGATTCTATACGGAAAACCTTATGTTTTGAAGAAGTACGAGATTATAGCTAGAAGACTGGGCTAGCGAACAGTGTTTACAGCATTCAAATTGTCCTATGCAGAAAAAAGTTATTCAGATTTTAATATGGTCAAAATTTTGGGGTGCGACGAAATTAGTGTTGAGTAGTTTATATCACGACAACAATATGGTATCAGAAAGGGGCTGTCCACCTCTGGTGCAGTAGTCTCCTTAACAAATTCGATCAAAACAGCTGTCAAAGTCGATAAAAAATATTTTATTGTATTTACGAATCTGGCATCTGCTTTTGAACGTGTAAGTCAGAATATATCATTAGAGAAACGCAGTTTCTACGGAATACGTGGTAGAACACTAGATTTGATGGACTCATATTTACACAAAACAGTAATTTGTAGTAAATGGCGGAGAACGAGAGTAACGAGAGAGTACGAGTAAGAGAGTAATTCTGCAAGGATCAGTCTTAGGCCTCCTTCTGTTCTTGATATACATAAATGACCTTTCGTTCACTATGAATTCTATAAACGTATCATCCATTATGTGTGCGGACGATACAACTTTTGGCGTTGATTTAGAAGAAAGAGAATATACTGAACTCGTAATTTCACGCATTTTGCAGAAGGCTAGGACTTGGTCGAGCCCAATGATATGCTATTGATTGAAAGTAAAAATAAAACTCAAACTTTCGAAAATTTTACTTCTGAAGAATCAAAGGACCATATCAATTTCCTTGGCGTTGTATTTTTTCCTTGTTGGGTGATCATACTTTTTTGAGATAAATATTTCAAATTATCCTTAAAATGTTGGGTTAACACATTTTTTTCAGTTTTTTTCTCCTGTTAGGCTAAAATACTAAATACTACTAAATTTTGCAGAATACTTTTCAAATATACGGTTAACTAAACGTAGTAATTCGTTGATTTAAATCACGTGAAAGGAAAATATAGTTTGTACAAATACACAAGACAAACCCAGCTAGATTCACAAATATGTCATGCACCTTCAAATGATGAAGTGACACTCAACCTTTATCGTTATACCAAACAAATATTTTAAAAATTTCATCGGTTTTTTTCCCAGCACTTGTATGTACTTACAGGATGACAGTACAATATTTCCACAGATAAAACGTTACACTAAGGGCCGGTCTTTTCACCTCACAATAAAGTCTCTGAAAACTATCTATCGGATAAACTTCAAAGGTTTACATATCCTTATCTGATAGATAGAGTTATCTGTGACTTATCTATAGGTGAAAAGACCGACCCTAAGATAAGCTATAGGTGAAGGGAAAGATGCCTAAAAACCCTAGTGGGTCGAGTGATTCGATTTTGTTTAGATTATTTCAGAAGACAAATGAACAAATGAAATAGTGGTGTGATTTTTCAGTCGGTACAAGAGATGGCGCCCTTGTAGAATTTTAGTATTGTCAATATTCCAGGGATATGGTGATTGATGACCGTTGTCAATTTTATGGAATTTCAACAAATTAAATACAATTCAAAATTGAATGATTGTGACGGAATCTAAATTTCATACTGCAATTTCCTTGTATTGATTTAAAAATAAGCCGTTTAATCAACCCACCAATTCAATTTGAGAACTTTTATCGAAATTTGGAATACACCAGGAAGTCACAAAATATCACTGTTCAGAATTTCATCAATATCTATTTATAAATAAGAAAATTAGAGGATAACAAAATTTGAAAAATATGTTGATGGAATTTCATGTATCATTTCAAATATCATTTTATCCAATTCGTTAATAGATTTCGATGAAATTTTGATCAGTGATATTTTGAGACTTCCTGAATCCAGTGGTGTATTCCGAATTTTGGATAAGAGTAGAAATTGAAATGGTGGGTTGATTAAACGGCATATTTTTAAATTTAATTCTTCCATGACTTTCTTATTGACGGACGAATTTCAACAAAATTTCAAAATGAACCATTTGAAAATGTCACGAATCCAGTGGTGTAGTCAGATTTTTTTTCAAAAATTCGACAAACATTTTTTCAGTTTTTTACCTCGAAAAAAAAAAGAATATTTTGCCCTGAAAATTAAGATTTATTCATGAAATTTTGTGTTTTAGTTGACTTTTTGATTATCTACCTAATTAAAAAAAATCATATCAATCGGTTGAAAAAAGTATGTTTTATAAGGGTGCTTCCATTTCAAATGGGCCACACTGTATACAACATCGATATCATTTTTCCGACTTATGGCTTTCTTATCTGGTCTTGAAATACTATTTTTTTCTTACATGCCAATTCCCATCAACGAGAAAATGAAAAAAAGATCGCAAATTTTCCTACAACTTTACAACTTATGGCTTTTCTTGAGGTACATACAAAGCTTATGGGAATTTTATTGTGATTTTTATCCATCATCAAAATCATATGGTTCAAATGCCATAAACGAGAAAGTTTGTCGAAAAATGAAAAAAAAATTCACAAAATTTTCCGTCCGGAAAATATACCTCAACAGCTGACCGGGTTATGGGAATTTTTTTTTCGGGTTTCTAACGATATTAAATTCCATTATGTCGATTGCCATAAGCGAGAAAATGCATCAGCATCCAACAATTTTTTTTGTCAAGATCGCGCCCCTTTTAACCCTTTAGGCACGTGCAAACTTTATGGCTTTGGTTTTTCTCTATTAGATTGTTATACCTATTCAGTGTTAAAATGCCATAAACGAGAAAATTAAAGAAAAAACAATTTTTTTCTGCAAAAGGAAAATGAATTTTCTATATGCCTAGCTCAACACTGACATAATTTTCTGTGGTGAAAATCCCAGAAACGAGAAAATTAGTCAGCAAAATCTGTTGTTATCTGTCCTATATGTCCAGTACCGAAAATGAGTAGTTATTACCACCATATTATGAAGATTATCACAGAGTATCTTGTATTAGGAATTAGAAAACATTTTAATGAAAATCATGGCATGAATATATCACACACAGAATCCCGCCATTCCCGCTTATATTAAACTACTCAACACTAATTTGGTCGCACCCCAAAATTTTGACCCTATTAAAATCTGAATAACTTTTCTCTGCATTGAACAATTTGAATTCTGTAAACACTGTTCGCTAGCCCAGTCCTTCAGCTATAATCTCGTACTTCCTCAAAACAGGGCATTATCTGAAATTGTGCAAAATTTCTGAATTTTCAAAAGGATCCCAAATGAAGAATTTTTTTTTTCAAATTCGACAGCAGCGGCATGAAGATGAACTCACTACCTCAAGATATTTTCCGAATTGTCTTATTATCTCTTTTGTTTACAGGGTGATCTCAGATTTTCAGAATATTCGGCTCATTTTGCGACGAAATTAGTATTGAGTAGTTTATATTAGCACAAGATTGACAGGTTCTAACGGGGAATTTTCATGAAGTTTGATTTCAATATTTCTGAATTAAATGCATGGTTATTATTGTAGTTAATTTCATTTCAGTAAAAATTTATATAAATAAGTCGAAAATGTAACAAATAAAACTGATTGGTGATAGTGATTCAGTAAATTCCAATAATTAGGGTTCTTTATTCATTTCATTCGTTGGCAATTTGTAAATTTACCCTAACAGGAAAACCGACCGTGGCGGTACACGCAAATGCGGAATATTTGGGAAACTGGTCACGATTTCATTTGTTTTCTCTTAATCAAGCTGGCGAATAGTCTCCCGTTCTATCCTACAGTTTTGCACGTATGAGTCAACACACCAGGGTTTTTAGACATCTTAGTAGAGGGTAAATGTAGGAATTAAAGTTTGAAACCACCATGTTAGACGTTTATCAACGTCGTGTAATGTGTGAGCATCTAAAAAAGATTCCTGTACCTACAAGTTTTGCCGCTTAACGTGTGAACCATTGCAGAAGTTATACTGGTGGTCCAATACCCGGTGTCACCCGGTATACAACTACTGATATTTGATTTCTTTTCATATTTTTTTTATCAGTCATCATATGAAACGGTCAGGTCTGAAATTGATTGGAAAATGCTTCGGGAATAGGGAGAGAGTTGCTCAAATATGGTTCTTTTCTAATATTTCTTTCTAGTAGATACCTTCCTTAAGCTGATCTTGGACAGGTTTTTAATGAACCTTTTAGGGCATTCTTATGTAGGTATATCTTTAGACATAAATTGGCTACTTTCTAGTTATATGATAAGAATGTTACATGTTTATATGCCTTACACGAGTATATGGCCCGGCTTGAAAATATTTATATTTGTATTCTTTTGTTATCCAATTATTGTACTCTTACTGGTAAATAAATATATTATTATTATTATTATTTCAAATTCATCTAAAACTATTATGTATTTTATTTTCAGGTCCTTATCTTTCGTCATGGTGACTTCATGTTTTGCGTTTTTCCTATTGAGCCTTTGCTACGTAATAATAGATGTCAAGAATTGGTGGTCTGGAAAGCCATTTTTATTTGCTGGAATGAATGCAATCCTGATGTATATTGGACACGAAATGACAGACGGCCATTTTCCTGTGCGTTGGTACCTTCATAATCTCAGTAATATAACAGATGAGCCCAGAAGAACGCACTTTTTGGCGCTACTTTCTGATTTGTGGGGAGTCGGGATATGGGTGTTGATCTCAGTATATCTATATGAGATGAACATATTTTTCACCCTTTGAAGAAGAAAAGACTTTTATTCTCAACTTGCCATAATATAATAATCAACCCTATCATAACACCAAGTTAATATAAAGAAATATCATTACAGTTAATGAACTTCATATACAGTGCGCAGCTAAATTATGGAACAAATTCGATAGTTACCAAATGCATTTTCTAAAGAGGTTATGTCACTGGTTTTGACGTGGTGACAAAATCGGTTATTTTTTTCAAATTGAATTGAATGTTTTCTGATCCTTCACCTGAAAGGTTTTTTCAATGCCGCATTCAATGATAATAATAAATTTGATATTTTCATACAGGGTGAACAAAAGTTAATATATTATTTCAGTAAGAGAATATATACAACAGTTGAATACTTCAGCCATAATTTAGCCGCGCACTGTTGTATTCAACAGATTTGTATAGATTTCTTCATGAACTTGTAAAATGAAAAATTTCAATTATACTTCTACCCTAATTCTATTACTTTTAACAATCCATTATTTAACTATACTGTATCATAATTATTCAATTACTTTGAACCTATCATCTTTATTCGTATACTGTTTTGTGTTTCAATGTTTTGTACGAATCTTATTAGATTCTGGTGATGTTTGTGAATATTTATTTTGCCACAGTCCACTGTATTTGAGAAAGTTTACTTTTATGAATTTTTCCGAAAAAATTAAAAAATGCAATAAAATTTTGAAGACCACTGTTGTAGGTGTGCTTTATTTGTCCATTTGTCTAAAGCTGATATCATAAATAGAATGTACTCAATTTTGTTTTGATTCACCATCAGCACAAAATAATGATAATAAAGGATTTATTACTAGGATATTTTTTATGAATACGTTTTCATATTCAAATTCAATTTAGATCATCTGAAGGCAGAGGTCAAACTTTATCTTGAAACAGAAGTTTGCTATAATCCACTCAACTATGGACAACCCATTCACATGACTTTCAAATTGGAGAGTCCAGATGAAATGTCAAATCATGGTATACAAACATATTATTCACCCAGGTACATACCCAACCTTATTACATAAACAATTATAAACAATAATCAAATTATTTCTTTATATGGCAAACAATATTGAAATAAAATAGTATATTGTGCTACAAGTGGGGAAAGTTCAACTTTTCACACGAGTGAGAAAAAGTACTTTCCCCAAATGTTCCACACTATACTTTTCCTACAACTGCAAAAATTAAAAAAAAATACAAGTAATATACCTCAATATTTATTTTTTCCTACAACTGCACAACTACAATAACATTAAAGGATCCTACCTCTTGACAGATAAATAATTTTTTCGTATCCCAATTCATACATTTTTTTAAATTTCCGGCAACAAATCCAACGTTACTTTTGCAGATTTTTTCAATATCTCTGGCGGAGTATTATTATCAAAATCGTCACTATTGTCAGTATCCATAATATTTATTTTGAGCAAGTATGTCTTATTGAAATAATATTCTATAGAATTTCATGAAAGCACGAGTGAAAACTATCTGAAGAGTTTAAAAACTTCTATAATCTGACAGTTCTGATAACTAACTAAAAATGAAAAGCAGCCAACTACCTAGCCAACTAGTTTTTGTCGATTTTTGTTGATTGTGGGCAAAATGCCTTGAGAAAAAATATTTCTCACAGTATGAGCAATACATCGTTTAGAAATCGAGTAAGCTATGAGAAAAACGCTACTTTTCATAGCAGTTTTAGGAAAAAATATTTATTCGAAATACTCACTGACTCAATGAATGATTTTTTTTACTTCATGGAAACCCCCCAAATATTGATATTTGATTCATGTCGTCAATGCAGACTCCTATGCAATAGATAAAAGAATCGCAGGAAAACTATTACATATTATTACTTGAGATTCAGCAATCAGCCGATAGCAAATATCAAATGTCTATTGAGATATAATATTTTTCACACTGTTATCTGATAGTCAAACTGATACGATGAGTATGTTCTTTCAATATAAGGATAAGATAATTAGTTAGTGATTTGGGATGAAAAACACAAGTCAAATCCAATTTTCATATATCAAGTGATGAGTCTGTCACCTTTTATGTGATTGTTCTTGTTCAATCCACGCAATTGCTACTTCATGAATCATTTCTGGTGAGTGTTAAGCATGGGGGATCTTTGAAATCAAGAGAGATAGACAATGTAAACACATACGAGAAGTCGATTGAACTAAGCCATTGGCAACAAAAGTATTAAAAATTGAGCTTTGTGATTTGCAAACGATAATATTTTCTTGCCACAATAGACACCGTTATGGATCTACGATATCAAATAATAATATGATAATAGCAATGACATTTTTTTTTCGATTTCTCATCAATTAATTATTGTTGTTTTGTTGAAACTGTTTTTTTTTTGTTATCCACCCTTACGAACAGAAGCCCTCAGAAGTCGAAACTTGTGCTAGCTGAGGATTAACGAGGTCTTACCTTTTTACGTGCGATTCCTTGTACTTTCTTGGGCAATCAGAAAAAGTTCTGCAGTCGCTAGTGTTTGAAACTTTGACTGGCAGCCGAAAAGTGATTGAAACAATGTCGCTTTAACCACTCGGCTACCTGGCCCCGTGATAATAATAACAATAATATTTCATTAACCAAACTAAAATGCCGTGTATGGTCACAAGTATCAATGAAAATAATATGCTACATAGTGAAATAAAGTAATAAAAGGAAATGAAATATCAAAAAAGTATCAATTCCAAGATCGAATGAGTAATGTGAATATTAAATATCGAAACAGAATAGAATACAAATTATTTGGAATTCGTTGATTCAACATATATTGACGACTGTATTCCAAAATAAATCAGATATGATACAAGAGCAGATGAGAGGTCGAATCTCACTCATCTGTCACCTGGATGAAACATGTCTTTCATAAAGTTCCATAAATAGATATATACTCCTAAAATGGCATGCCTATCAAAACGTGGTCCAGGCTATTTTTTATTAAAATAATTTTATTGGTAAAGGTAAATTTTTCGAGCTCTTTCTTGTAACAGAAAGAGAAGTGGTGTTACTTATTTTACCCGGAAGAATTTCGTAGGGGCCTATAATACTTTCCGAGTTATGACCTTTTGAATCATGAAAATCGTCCATTTTCAAATACGATTTTTTCGGGGGTAATATAACAAGACCTCGTTTATTAATCAAATCAAATCAAATATATATTTCTACGATTGGCATTGTACAGTTCATAATATATAATTGGTTCACACTTTTTTTTTTTTTTACTAAAGAAAACATTTTGTCTAGAAGGGACGGACCTAGGCACGGGTGCCTGTTGTGTCCTTGTCCATTTTAGACAGTAAACATAATTAACAAAATAAAGAATTTTTAAAGTATGAGTTCTAAAAAAGGATAGATGTAGGTAGTTACAAGAAGTATCAATATCAAACTAAACAATAAATTTGAAATTTGAAACAGAGAACAGTATATGGCAAATAATGAAAATAATGAAAATAGGTGTTGAAATTATTGATCAATGAGGGAAGCGATGAACAGGTATGAATAAATGTTTGATGTTGATTTAGATGATTTTTCAGAAAATATTGAATTGTAGGACATTGTTAAAAATGAGTTTTTTTATTTCACTTTTAAATTTACTTTTATTGCGGATTATTTTAATGTCAGCTGGGATAATATTAAATAGTGTCGGACCAAAATAAAGGAAAGATCTTTGTGTGAAAGATTTTTTGAAATGAGTTACTTCAACGTTAAGATTGGTTGCTGCTCTAGTATTGAGAGGCTTTTTTGAAAATTGTTCATGATTTTGATGCATTCGCAGGAGACATTGGTAGATATAAATCTGTCTCACTTGGAAGAAACAGGTATCTTGGTAAAGTAATTCCGTAGAGAAGAGTTTTTCCTTATGAAACAATATTTTCAGTAGAGTGTTCTGAGTTGTTTGTAAGTTTTGCAGAGTGCTCGTGAAAGCACCTCCCCAAATTGTTATGCAATATCTTAAGGTAGATTCAACCAATGAGTTGTATAACATAATGAGATTTTTTCGAGATAGAATATCTCGTAATAGAAAAAATTTGTGAATCAGAGCTCTTAATCGTTTTATCACATAGGTAATATGGTCAGGCCATCTGACATGCTGATCAATCATGACACCAAGGTATTTTAAAACTGCAACTTTTTGCAATTTCGGACAGTCACACCCAGAGAAATCTTCACATTTGGGAGAGTGTAATTTAATATTTATATTAGGTTGGTCGCTTATGGTAGGTGAGAAAGTGATATATTTCGTTTTCGCAATATTTAGGCTTAATAAGTTATGATTTAACCAGATTTTTATATTCTTCAAACCACTTTCAGATTTTTTGTATACCTCATCCCAACTTCTCCCAGTAAATATAATTGCTGTATCGTCAGCGTAGCAAATCATTTGGCCTTCGAAATTATTGATTTTTGCTATACTATTTATATATATTAGAAACAGTATAGGTCCCAATACTGTACCTTGTGGCACTCCCGTCTCAACTATTGATTCGGTACTCAACACATCTCCTATCTTTATCTTCTGTGTTCGGTTTTTTAAATAGTTCTCAAAAAGACCTAGTGTTAACCCTCGAATACCGTAGTCACTCATTTTAACTAATAATTTGTTGTGGGAAACAGTGTCAAATGCCTTGGCCAAATCAAGAAAGACGGCTAGGCACTTATCTGATTTGTCCAGGGCTCCCACAGTTTTCCCAACAAAGCTCATGATGGCGTCCTCCGTATTATAATTTTGCAAAAATCCATATTGACTGCTGGTTTTTATGTGATGCTTGTCCAAAAATGTAATTAATCGTGTCTTAAGAGCGTGTTCGAATAATTTAGCAAAATTATTAATAACGGAGATGGGCCGATAATTTGTCAATAAATTGCGTTTTCCAGCTTTGAATACTGGGGTCACTACGGATTCTTTCCATTGCACCGGCATTTTTCCATTGAGAAAGCAGAGGTTGATAATGTGTTGCAGAGGAATCAGAATATGTTTGTGGATAGCTTTTGTAACTTTTGTATTAATTCCATCTGGCCCTGGGGAACAATTATTTTTTAATTTTGAAATAAACGATATTAATTCTGAAGTTGTGATGGGTTCTAGGAATAATGACGATTGTATAGATAAATCATTTAAAAAGTGCGGTGGTAAATCAATTTTTTCAATATCTCTTGCCATTTTGGTCCCTAAACTAGAAAAAAACTCATTGAACAAACTTGATTTTTCGTTATTATCACTTATTAAGAGTCCGGTTTCATTGAAAATATCAGTCTGGGAAACATTTGAATTTTTTTTGGAGCCTGAGATATCATTGATTATGCCCCAAGTTTTCTTACAGTTCCCAACTGCTTCACTCAATTTTCTTCGATAAAAATCATTTTTACTCTTTTTTATTAGTGTGTTAAGATTATTCCGGAATCGTTTATATTCCTGCTCAAGTTCAATAGAATAGTTATTCAATAGTTGTTTTTTTAATGAGTCCCGTTTATGAATTGAAGTGATTAAACCTAAAGAAATCCAGGGTTTTAGTTTCCGAAATTTATTTTTTACGGTTTTTAATTTAGTTGCTTTATCGATATATTCATTGAGTTTTTGCGAATACATTTTCAAATTTCAACGCTAACGATTTTGTTTGAAAATTTATCGAGTTGAATTCAGAGATTTATGTTCTAAATAAAGCCCGAGAGCTTTTAAGCTCGAGGGTTTCATTCTTTGAACATAAATCTTCGAATCTAACGAGATGAATTTTCTAAAACCAGATAGGTTTGAGTAGAAATTCCAAAATTTATTGGATTTGATAAACGACGGTCGAGTTATATTTAATCTGATTATTTCCCAAATAGGTCAATTAACCAATAACATTTATTCCACAACGTATAAAATTATTCTCATTAAATTAATGAACAGAATCATTCATTTGTAATCTTCGCCATTCAACTTCCGCATATTTACGACTTAGTCTTATATTTGCTAACTCTATATTTGTAGTATCTTCTGAAATTTGATATTTCCTGCTGCAGCAAAACAGTTCAAATTGAGTCAATACTTTTGTTTGTTGTTTGGGACTGATTTTATTATTTATTTAGTTATATCTTCATTATTTTCACTTCCAAATCTCTCCATTTTCATAACAATATCAATGTATAACTATAACAAAATGTCAAAATATCAAATTTGAATTGGACGCTTAGCGCGTACTAGATTTATTTACCGCAATATGTCACACGACTTGTGAAATGTGTTGCATACATTCAGGCAATTGTCAAGAAGGACCATGCAGTTTATTGGCAAAAGGAACGAAGCGGTTTTATCAGCGAATACATTTTGACAGATGAGAGAATTAATCATTAAAAATGACTCCTTCTCTTTGTTGACAACTTTTTCAGACCATAATCAACTCATATTCCACAAATACAAGCACCAAATTCAAACATTTTACACAAAAAAATCAACCTTCCTCATGTTCCTACAAAGTATTCATAACCCTACTTTAACTTACCTCAAGAATGAACTCCTATTAAAAGTGAGGTTGAGTATAGTAATATAAGAAAGTTAATTTTATTTGTGAAACGTTTTTTTTTATGCTTGCATTTATGATGAGTATGAAAAAAGTGTCGACATAAAAGTAGGCATTTTGTACGACTTTTTACTGAAAAAATCGTTTTTAAAAATGCTCGTTTTTCAAGATTCAAACTCGAAAAGTATTGAGACCCCCACGAAATTATTTTGTTTTAGTGTTCAGGAGCTGAAACTACATAAATATCACCACTTTCCTTTTTGTTTCTAGAAAAAGCCCGATAACCATTTTCTTTTACCATTATTATCATTTCAATAAGAAATAGACAGTTGAGGAAAGAGATGATAGTCGGACGGAGCCAAATCTGGTGAATAAGGGGGGGTGTTCTAGTAATCCAAACCCTAAATGACGAATTTTTGCATGGCAACATGAGATATGTGTGCAGTGGCGTTGTCCAGCAAAAACAAAACACCTTTCGATAGCTTTCTGCGTCTTTTCTCTTTAATTTTTTCCCGTAGAGTGGTCAGTAATGTCGAATGGTAATATCCAGTTATTGTTCTACCCTTATCCAAAAAATCAATCATGATTACTCCATGGCAATCCCAAAAAACTGAAGCAAGAACTTTTCTAGCAGATTTTTGAACACGATACTTCTTGGTCTTGGAGAACCGGAGTGTCGCCATTCCATCGATTGTTGCTTTGTTTCTGGATCGTAGAAATATACCCAAGTCTCATCCATAGTACCAATTCGGTTTAAGAAGTCTACATCGTTTCCAAATCGAGCACAGTTCGAACGCGATGCTACTACCCTTGCACGCCATTGATCAACTTTCAAACATTTGGGGATCCATTTTGCAGCCATTTTTCTCATGTCCAAATTGACGTGAACTATATGATGAACGCGTTCGAAATATTCAGTGCTTCAGATATCAATTTTAGCCCAATTCGACGGTCTGTTAAAATCATGTCATGAACTGTATCGATATTTTCGGGGACTGACACAGAAACTGGCCTTCCAGATCGGTCCTCATCTTCAATGGAAAATTTACCTCTTTTGAAGTTTGCAGTCCAATTTTTCACAGTCGCATACGGAGGACATTGATCACCAAGGTTATTCAGCGTATCTTCGTAAATCTGCTTACCTCTTAATCCTTTTAAATACAGGTACTTCATGATGGCTCGATACTCCAATTTTTCGATTTTCACTATTTCGTGGATATATTTTCTCTTTTAATTTATTGCGTAACACTGGCTTACTTTTTTGACGTCAAACTTTTCACTAACACTTCTAATAAGTTATTGTTCGTTGCTATGGTAACGCAATATTTTGTTTATGCAGGAAACTGGTCTAGGCTAACTAGATATCAATACATCCTCGTAACTATTTGTTGTACTATTTTCCGGCTCCTCATATATTTACAAAAAAAAATATTTCAAGGCATATTTTTAAAAAATCTTGAGGAGTTAACCATACACAATGAACAATAAGGTAACTATTTCAGAATATTTTCAATTAGTTTTTTAAATAACAGACTCCCTGTTTTGTAATTGGGTCCTTGGTAACAGATAATTATCGAACGCGCACCTTAGGAAGAGCAGTATTAAAGTCGCCCTAATTTTAACATCTGAGCATGCGCTAATTTACCTTACCTTACATTTCCCTTATTAAGGATATTGCCTGACTTTATTCATACCATCCTTGAGTTACATTTATTTTTCCCTTATTTTCATTGTTCGGACTAACTCGGTTAAAAATGTGACCATCGCTAGGAAATTGTGGATTTCATGTCATTAAAATAGTAACTGATACTCGTGTATGAAAACCTTGTTTTGTTGTGTTGTCCTGTGATAGATTCGAGATACGATAGATGATGCAAGTTTTTGATTGTAAAACATGAATGTATGTTCTAAAAGAAAAAAACAAACGTCTTCGGTTCACGTATGATGATGGGGAATTTGTCGCGCACAATTCTATATGGTTATAGTATGAGAGCTAGCAACGTCGGGAAAACAAGAATTTCAGTAAGGCCAGTTTATAGAAATGTTACCTCTCTCTTTCTTCCGGACGTCATACGGGCCATCTGACTGGCGCTAGAGGTTGCGTTCATCAGTGCGCATCGTTCCTATACAGGTAAAATATTTATTTTTCAAATTAATTTAAGAAGGTTTCTTTTCTTATTATTATTTTAATTGAACTCTTTGACACATGAATCAATTACTGCCAGATATTTTTATCGTTGTTTAAACTGTGCCAGACGCTAATTTTGATTAAAAAATAACTTATTTTTTCAAAATATCTTAATATGACTGAAATTTTTATATGATGTTTTTTAATTATCTACAAACCCAAAATTAATTTGCTAAACAAACACCTAAGGAAAAAAAATAATTTGGTTGTTAAACTTCCATCTAGACCGATTTGAAAGTGAAAAGTGATGTGGTATTATTATGAGAACAAAATGTACAACATTGTACTCTGAGAATCATCACCAACTTCAGTTTTTAACATGATTCCACAGACCCCATAGCACATGATCCACTGTGAGGCTTATGCACATGCGCATCAGCCGGCCAAAGCTGCAAACGGCTGTTGTGGTTTATCTCGCTTGCGCAAATAGCGCCTGACTGACTTTACTCTTCTAACATGCCCAATCATTTTTCACTTTCAAATCGGTCTGGCTGGAGGTTTAACAACCGAATTATTGTTTGGCAAATTAAATTTGGGTTTGTAGATACTTAAAAAACACCATAAAAAAATTTCAGCCATACTGAAATATTTTGAATTCTTTTTTGTATATTATTCGATTTCTTTCTTTATTTTGTTATTGGCGTCTGGCACAGTTTAAACAACGATAAAAATATCTGGCAATAATGTATTCATGCATCAAAAAGTTAAATGAAACTAATAAAAAAAATAAACCTTCTAGAAAAATCAATATATCACCTGTACAGGACAGGTACGATGCGCAGTGATGAACGCAACCACTACCGCCGGCCAGATGGCCCGTATGACGTCCGGGAGAGTGAGAGAGATAACATTTCTAAAAACTGCCGACCTGAAATGCTCTCTCGAAAACGTTGCTCTTATACTATTATGCCAGTCTTTCCAAGAATGCAAAAAGCAGTTAAACCTATAAACAAAAACAAATGAGTGTATTACAAAGACGAAGTACTTAGCTCAAAATGAGTAATTTTAGTCATTTATCAGACTCTCTGTGTATATATCATTCCTTTCAGAGCGGAAGTTAAGATTCATTTCATTTACATGATCCCTGCCAATGAAAATGTTGTCCAATATTTTCTATAATATCATCATTTTCGCCTTCTAAACTAACTGCTTCCAGTAGATTCTTCTAGGTTAGGCTATAAATCGTTTTCAACTACAATGGTTAGAAATGAGGTAATAAATAATTAGGGTCGTACCGAGAATGAGATGATTACCGACAAATTTCACAATACAAATAAGGTCATGTAGTATTTTAATAACGTCGTCTTTTATTACTGCATTGCAGTATACGGACGCTCCCGATAACTCTCTAATCACGCTCAGCAAAATAGGAAATGTTTACACTCACCCAGAAGTAGCTCTAACTTCGATGTATCATGTGATTCTTGAACAACTTACAACAAATATTTCTACAACTTCCAACGAAAATTAATGTAATATAAGAAAAAATACAGGAAAAACAACTCCCGCGTTCTATACATCTTAAAATTATAGAAAAATATATGTCAGTTATTGGGGCAGAGTCAGAGATTGGTGAATTTACCTTATTAGGCCAAGCTGTAGATAAAAATAAGAGGCTTTTTTCACACAAAATAAAAGACGCAAACGTCCTATACTACTTTATATAGGATAGTTCGTTGATGAAAACCCCGGTTTTCGCGCCAGCAAAATCGCTTTGTGGAATTTTTTAAACAAGAAATAATAGTGAAATAAATAACAACTTTTTCGTTTTTTGCGAATATCTCTAAAAGTATTGGAGGAATCGTTTCACACTTTTGTAGATAATCATAAAACTTACAAAATGGTTTTTTATACGACCGGATCGGTGCCTTTTTCACTGAGAAAATCCGAGAAAACCTCGAAAAAGAGACCATTTTTCAAAAATTCATGATTTTTATAAATCTGAAGCTGGACAAACGATATTGCAGAAACTGATAGATGATAACATGTGGTTCAACTGTGCGCAAGATGTTTTCTGTCCAATGTGTAGTTTTTGCACAATCGCGTTATAAATAATTCAAGGGCACATCTTGCAAGATGCGCCGATTTAAG
Source organism: Chrysolina oricalcia (assembly GCA_944452925.2). Taxonomy (NCBI): domain Eukaryota; kingdom Metazoa; phylum Arthropoda; class Insecta; order Coleoptera; family Chrysomelidae; genus Chrysolina; species Chrysolina oricalcia. Next base: position 56,211,543 of record OX101822.2, read on the forward strand.
GGAAATCGTCGTATTCAAATTCTAAAAACGGCATCTGGAAGTAGAGATCAATATCTATAATTTGTATATTTTGGATTTTCACGTGAGCGGTGGAAAATGTGTTGAAAATGTAACTGAAAGTTGATCAAAACGCTTCAAAGAGCGTCCGAAGTCACCCGAAGTAAAACTGAAGTTAATACGAGTTCAGTTCGGGTGACTTCGGACGCAATTTGAAGCGTTTCGATCAACTTTCAGTTACATTTTCAACACATTTTCCACCGCTCAGGTGAAAATCCAAAATATACAAATTGTAGATATTGATCTCTACTTCCAGATGCCGTTTACAGAATTTGAATAGGACGATTTCCCTTAAATCGGCGCATCATGCAAGATGTGCCCTTAAATTGTTTATAACGCGATTTTGCAAAAACTACATATCGGACAGAAGACGTCTTGCGCACAGTTGAAACGCATATTAGTATCTATCAGTTTCCGCAATATTGTTTGTCCAGCTTCAGATTTATAAAAATAAAAAAATTTTGAAAAATGGTCTCTTTTTCGAGGTTTTCCCGGATTTTCTCAGTGGAAAATGCACCGATCCGGTCGTATAAAAATCCATTTTGTAGCTTTTATAAGTCTCTACAAAAGTTTCATTGACTTTAAAACGATTCTTTGAATAATCTTTGAGCTATTTCTAAAAAACCAAAAAAGTTGTAATTTTTTCACTATTTCTTGTTTAAAAAATTCCACAAAGCGATTTTGCTGGGGCGAAAACTGGGGTTTTCATTAACGAACTATCTCTAAAAAATTAGTAAGGGCCATTTGCGTCTTTTATTTTGTGTGGGAAAAAACCTCTATAGCTTGGTCTATATGTGCTGCTAATATTCCAATTTGTAAAAATTCAATTCTCGAACTTCGATATTTTGATCTCAAAATGACATAATTCACAATTCAATTGTAAGTTTCAGGATAACGCCTCATCATCCATTATGGAAGACAGTGATGCTGCAAAAACTTTCAAGATGAGGTTGCAAACTTTTTCAGAGTTGAATGACAGTTATCCCGATGGAAGAACCATTTCCACTCCATCGCCGCACCAAGAAGAGAAGAAGTGGAGACTGTCTCATCTCAAAGTAATGTCATTCAATATAAATGGACTAGTCCTTTCAATAGACCAGCAGTTATTTAATAAAACTTGACTTTATCAATGAGATTCAAATCTTCCGATAATAAAGTATATTTTGATTGATTGATTGAAAAAATATCTTAGTCCTTTGGGATTATTTCCTCGATATAAAACTTTTTGGGGATTATATTCTACATATTTGACTTCCTGAAAAGACTCAATATAAATAATTTTTATTTTTCAGGGGAGGGCTTCATTATCTGCTTTGGAAGAGACTGACGATACAATGATTTCAAGAATAAGCTTGCAAGATATCTCTAAATTGGTTGACAGTTGTTTCGACGATCAGTCTATTCCCATTTCATCACAAAACCACGACGAGAGAAAGTGGAGACTGTCTTATTTGAAAGTAAGTTTATTCACTCATATTTAAAATTTTCGAAATATGATAATGTAACAGAAAAGAACACATTCTTACTTATTTTCACAGTTTTGGGTTAACTTGGCATTACTAGATGGAAATCAATAACACTCAGTTGAACTTTGTAACTCAAATATTTTTTCCTCCTACCCCTATAGAAAGTACACACTTTCCTCCCTCAAACCAGGGAGGAAACTCATACTTATCCTCCCTATGGAGGAAAGTACTTTTCCTCCCCCTCATTTCAAGTAATTGGAAACGATGAAACTTGTGAATCTATTATAATCAAATTGTTTCAGTAATTTCTAGAACATCTTATATATCCTGTATTCTGGTAAAAATCAAACATGAATGTTACGTCTACTCCAGTTCTTTAATAGCTCTTTGTGTATTTAGAGCGCAAAGTGATTGATTGTTGCTCGACAAAGAGATTAATCTTTGGAGAACGACAATGACACTGTGCTCGAAATAAACACATTATTTTTTCTACAAGCGCAGCTGTTAGAAAAAAAAATGATCGACACTTCATTCAAATAGGCACATAACATTACTCATGAGAAAATCACTCAATAGCAATCCGAAATGTAGAAGCTATCTAAATGTCCAATAATTCAAATCACTAACAAGAAAAAAGTAAAATAAAGTTCTTGAAAAAAAAAGTTGTAATTGCCAGGAGATGAACCAGGGACCTTCGGATTACAAGCCCAAGACGCTAGCCATTGCACCACCGCAGATTCTCAGATACACATGAATGTATTGTCTATACTTTCCATCAAGTAAGAATAGGCCTATTTGCAAACAAAGTCACAAAAAGGTTTTATTGAGTGGGTAGGAGAAAAAATCATATGTATTACATGGGAGTAAAGTGCCTTTTCCTCCCTTGGATGTTTACTACCCTCCGCTTCGCGTCGGGCATTACTTAACTCCAAAAAAATCGAAGTAGTGACTGAGCTTCTTATGTATTTGGTGAGATTTGAACAATAGGACATTGAAGGACCAAAATAAACAGTAAACTACAGTAAACTTCATCCTGCGAGAGGAAAAGTGGCACTTTCCTCCCTAGTAATACAAATAGCTATTTCCTACTACCCACTTGATTTACGTATCATTTCGCACAGTGAACCAGCATAGAAAATTACGTATTTTGCACTAGTGCAAGAAATTACATAAAGTATATCCTGAACAGAAAACACTGGTGCGACATATTTCATTCCATTATTTTATTATCACCGAAGACACTGTCCCTGAAGTTTTCCAAGCAGAATTGTATTCTGAATCAAATGATATACCGGAAAATATTACTGATTTAAGCTATGTCACCTGTGGCTGTCATTGCTGATTTCACGGATATTTTATAAGCTCTCCATAAAATCAATCTCCAAACCTCTCGTTTTTCCAGCTTTCCAATGTCTAAGTACACAAAACAATTATTTAATTTTCCATATGAAAATATCAACTTATACCTGTTGTCAGAATGTAAATGCTTTTTAAATGTATGGTGAGTCAATATATCAATCATTTCCGGATATATTTTGCCTAACTCATCAATTGTCTGGTACAATAATGTGTGTTTTGTTTCAGAACCAATTTGAATCCTTCAAATTAGACACATTGTATAAGATTTATACGAAAAAAATCGATCATGGATATTTTTCGCTCTTTCTAATACTCCAATGTATACTCAGTCTGTTACATCTGATAGTTGTCGCTGTTAGTAATAAGGTATGTATATATTGCATTTTATAAAGAAATGAATAGTATTCATGTAATAAACTCAATGAAATGAACTCACACCTATTCTATTCAAGATGCAGGCACCACTGAACTGGTTGACTGTAAGTAGAGGGAGGATAAGCTCTTTCATTTTTCTATGATTTTCAAATACAGAATTCTCTTTGGTAGTGTCTCATCTTACTTTGATATTACCATAACTTACCAACGTGGAGTATATGATTATTGCAAAAGATACTTTATCAATCTTTGCGTTTGAAGAACAAAATATTAAAGTACTATGAACGCCAAATTCCACAAGGGGACTGATGAATTATCGCATATTCCACAGAATTTTGAAAAAGCATTGAAAATTCAATATAGCCCAATATGGGTGCTACATTGTTATTATTTTTTCATTGTCACAGGCTTTTTATTGTTATTATCATTTCATTGTTTTGCAATTAACAATTAAGTATACACATACCTATTTGGTAAGAGATAAAATCTTTTGCTCAAAGTGATTGTCGAAATATTTTGAAAACGCAACTGCCATTTTTTTTGGTCTAGTATTGAGATGGCCATAAAAAATTCCACTAGTTTTCCCATATAACTGAATTCGTAGTGTCAAATATAACGGAGTTGGCAATTGATACGGGTCTCTTTTGCATCTTCACGTGAAATGAGGAAATTATAGCAGCATTTGAAATAACTTTCTCTTGAACTAAATTGAAATTATTGTACAATACAGGAAAAACATGTAACCGATTTAATGACGTGAAATGGATAAATTCAATTTGATTTAAATATCTCACTTCAAGTTTCTCTTTTTTTTTCAGAATTCCATGGACAAAGTTATCCCGGATATCGTGTTATACACTGCAACATCATTTTTGTCAGCTATTGGTCTATGCGTTGTAGACAGGGTTGCTGAGAAATACCACAAACTTCACTATCTTTCAATTAGTGCATTTACTATTATATTTTTCATAAACTTTTTCGTGCCATTTTACCATGGCAACGGACGATACAAATCAGCATACTCAGCACATCTCGTTTTATCCAGTTATTTATTTTTTGGTGTTCAGAATCTGACGATGGCATTCATCATGGGCATGTCGGTCTCTGTTGTTGATGTTATAACTTTAACATTGGCAACTTACACTGATAACATCTTATGGAGGAAGGTGAGTATCAATGAAATATTTATGTTATCGGGGGTAACACCACGAGTGCTCGCAATACTATCGATTTAGTCCAAGAAACGAGGAGGAGGAGGAGGAGAGAACTGTTCTCTCGACGGAGTAGGCAGATTGAGACCTTAGAGAGAACAAGTGGCGAGACCTGGGGAGTAGGCAGATTGAGACCCCGGCGTCAAGTCACAAAATCCTGATGATACCTGAGGAGTAGGCAGATTGAGACCTCAGTGTAGAATCTACCCTCACCCCCCCCCCCTTTTCGATCAATTTATTCTTATTTCTTTTTCTTGAAAATGGCTCCAAAATCGGAGCCGAAACGTCGAATTTCAATAAATTCTAGACGCGGTTCAACCCGAACTGACAGCGGAAACCTATACGAATATATATATATATATATATATATATATATATATATATATATATATAAACTGAGTTTTGGAAAGTATCATAAAAAGAAACTTTTCCTTGAGGTTGCAGTCAATTGGGAACGGCCAGTGGATAGAGAAACTATTTGTTAAATTGTCTAGCTTTCGAAAATTTTATTTTCTTTATCAAGACATCTGCAAAACACAAAAAAGTCCAATTTGTAAAAAATGTGACTTTAAGTTATAAAAAACAACTTACTAACTCGAGGTTGCTATTAGGAAGATCACAGTGCACTTCATTATTAAAATATCTTACACAACAATTTGTACAAAAAAATTAAAATATAATATGAGCAATATTCGAAAATCAATCATGATTCAAATATATTTTAGTCGGCACCATTTTAACCAAGAGCATGCAGCTCCACTCACATCATGTCACACAAAACACATGGTACATGGAACACGCGGACGAACTGACAAGCAGCTGTCACATGTCCACGTCAATTGACTTTAGGCAACCACACTCGCGCAAGCGCTCGTGTGGTTGCCAAGCAACATAATATATATATATATATATATATATATATATATATAATATAACAGGAAGTTATTCATGACATCTACAGTCACTAGTTGAAACTTAATTTGACACGAACCAAGGAATCCAAAAGTAGAGGTTTGTCCACAAATTGACAGGTAGCCAACAATTCGTTGTTCTGACCAACGTATAAAGTGAGGTCCGCTTGTGCAAAAATTACGGAAGCTGTGAGGACCATGTCGAAGTGAGGTCCGTATACGGACCTCACAACGTTTCTGCCGTTCCGTGTGGAGGATCCTCCTCTGTACAAGTTCAGTGACTAACCTAAAAATCGTTCTAAGTGAGACAGATATAGTGTTTCGTTCCTTATTGTGCATTCACTACTGTTAGTTGAAATATCGCGTGAAATATGTGGTCCTCACTTTGGTAGAAATATAGAAAAAATCGTATATTGTAGTTTGGGGATTTGTCACTTGAAGGCGCTGCTGAGAATGTATATTTTCTGTACGTGCGTATTCCGTTTCTTGTGGGATTATATGGTCAGCACTGAGTGAGGTCCGAAAATGTGGCAACATATCGTGTTACGCTGAACACATTGATGTTTATTAGGTAATGGGTATCACTATATTTCACCTCATTTTCTTTACTTTTGCAAGTTTTAATTCAAATTGCCCTGTTTTTTAAGGATGTAAATGAGTGGTTCTAACCTGCTGAATTCGTTCAACAGGGTTAAATAATCTGTGAATCGAAAACTACCCCTCAACAACCCTCCGAAGTAGAAAATTCTTGAAACAATAGAAATGCCGAATTCTGTAGGTTTTTTGACAAAACAAATTTTTTTCACATCTGCTGAATACATTCAATAGAGTGGAATAATTTTTGAACCAAAAACTACCCCTTAACAATCTTCTGAAGTAGAAAAAACTTAAAACAGTTGAAATATCTGTTGCTCGAGGTTTTTCTGACAGAAATGACTTATTCTTCTCCTGCTGAATACTTTCCGTAGGGTGAAATATTTGTGAATCGAAAACTACCCCTCAACAACCCTCCGAAATGTAAAATATCTTGAAATAGTTTAAATGCCCGTTGCTAGAGGTTTTTTCACAGAAATTGATTATTCTACAACTGCTGAAATCATTTCTGAAGCAAAAACCACCCCTCAACAACCCTCCGATGTAGAAAAATCTGCAAATAGTTGAAATACTCGTAGCTTGAGATTTTTTTGCAGAAATGAGTTATTCTGTACCTGCTGAATACGTTTCACAGGGTGGGATGATATGTCAAATAAAAATTACCCCGCAACAACCCTCCGAAGTAGAAACTTTTTGAAATACTTGAGAAACCTGTTGCTAGACTTTTTTTGACAGAGATAAAATAGTCTACACCTGCTGAATACATTCTATGAAGTGAAATAATTTATAAACCTAAAACTACCCCTCAACAACCCTCCGAAGTAGAAAAATCGTGAAACAGTTAAAATACCCGTTGTTTGTTTTTTTTTTTGAGAAATGATTTATTCTACACCTGCTGAATACGTTCGATGGAGTGAAATAATTCGTGAACCAAAAACTACCCCTCAAAAACCCTCCGGAAGTAGAAAAATCTTGAAACAGTTGAAGTACCCGTGGCTTGAGGTTTTTTTGAAGAAATTAGTTATTCTACTCCTGTCGCATACGTTTTATAGGATGAAATAATTTTTGAATGAAAAACTACCCCTCAACAACCCTCCAAAGTGGAAAAATCTTGAAACATTCAGAATTACCGTTGCTCGATATTATTTGACAGAAATAAATTATTTTTCACCTGCAGAATATTTTCTACATGGTAACAAATTTGTGGATCAAAAACTACCCCTCAACAACCCTTCAAAGTAGAAAACTCTTGAAATAGTTGAAATGCCCGTTGCTTGAGGTTTTTTGACAGAAATGAATTATTCTATAGCTGCTGCATATGTTGCACAGGGTGAAATGAAGATTAACCCAAAAACTACCCCTCAACAACCCTTTGAACTGGAAAAGTTTTGAAACATTCGAAATATCCTTTGCTCGATATTTTTGAAAGATACTGATTATTTTTGACCTGCTGAATATGCTCTATAGTGTGTCAAAATTTGTGGATAAAAAACTACCCCTGAACAACACTCCGAAGTAGAAAAATCTTGAAACAGTTGAAGTGCCCGTTGCTCGAGTTTTTTTGACGGAAATGAATTATTCTTCACCTGCTGAATACGGTCTATAGAATAGAATAGTTTGTGAACCAAAAGCTACCCCTCAACAACCCTCCTAAGTTGAAAATTCTTGAAACAGTTGAAATTTCTGTTGCACGAGATTTTTTGACAAAAATTAATTATTCTATACCTGTTGAATACGTTATATAGGGTGAAATTATTTGTGAAATGAAAACTACTCTTCAACAATCCTCCAAAGTTGATGAATCTCGAAAGAGTTGAAATTCTCGTTGCTCGAGGTTTTTTGATGGAAATAAATTATTCTACACCTGTTGAATACGTTTTATAAGGAAAACTGATTTGTAAATCAAATACGACCCTTCAACTACCCTCTGCAGTAAAAAAAATTAAAGCAGTTGAGATACCCATTGCTCGAAGTTTTTTTGACGGAAATTTACTATTGTTTACCGGCTCAGTACGTACTATGAGGTGATATATTTTGTGAACCAAAAACTACCCCTCAACAACCATCTGAAGTAGAAAATTTTTGAAACAGTTGAAATACCCGTTTCTCGAGGTTTTTTGATAAAAATTAAATATTCCGCACCCGCTGAATATGTTTCATGGTGTGAAATAATTTGTGAACCTAAAAATACCCCCCAACAACCCACCGAAGTAGAAAATTTTTGAAACAGTTGAAATACCAATTGCTCGAGATTTTTTTAGGAAATGAATTAATCGACACCTACTGAATACGTTCTCTAGCGTAAAATGATTTGTGTATTGAAAACTACCCCTCAACAACCCTCCGAAGTAGAAAAATCGTGAAACAGTTAAAATACCCGTTGTTTGTTTTTTTACAGAAATGAATTTTTCTATACCTGCTGAATACGTTCAATGGAGTGAAATAATTCGTGAACCAAAAACTACCACTCAAAAATCCTCCGGAAGTAGAAAAATCTTGAATCAGTTGAAGTACCCGTGACTCGATGTTTTTTGAAAAAAATTAATTAATCCACTCCTGTTGCATACGTTTTATAGGATGAAATAATTTGAGAACGAATAACTACCCCTCAACAACCTTTACGGAAATGAATTATTCGACACCTACTGATTACGTTCTATGGCGTAAAATAATTTGTGTATCGAAAACTATCCCTCAACAACCCTCTGAAGTAGAAAAATCGTGAAACAGTTAAAATACCCGTTGTTTGTTTTTTTTTACAGAAATGAATTATTCTATGTCTGTTGAATATGTTTTATAGGGCAAAATAATTCGTGATTCAACAGCTACCCCTCAACAACATTATAAAGAACGTTATCAGCAAGTTTAGAATAATACATTCCCGTGGAAAAACCTCGAGCAACGGATATTTGTGAATAACATAAGCAAAAATAAAAACCGTTTGCTGGGAAAACCGTTGCTGCTTTTACACTCGTCCGCTTGTCTGTTTATGTGTTAATTCACTCATCTGTACTATCTGGTGAAATTTATAGTCCGTCAGCCCGCTGCCAAAATGTATAATGATTTCATAACGTATGCCATGTAGGGTTTTGGTAGTTATAAATATAATGATCAATGAACTAGCAAACTTAGCGCTTGCCCGTGGAACATAACGATAATAATAATAACTACTTTTTTTTCTCAAATACATGCATAAACCCGTATAGAATTTGTCAGAAACTAGTTAATTTTTGTGGATTGCATGAAGAAATCACGTATTTTGATGATATTTTAGCGTATGCCAAGCATAATACCCAACGATATTTCGTCGAGTGAAAATCAGACGGAAACCGATCGGCATACATGTCGCGTTGTTCCGAAGGGCACCATATGCCCACAATTATGTTGAGAAATAGGGCTCTTCGAATCTATACGTGTTTTTGCATGTCTTTGGGAAAATTAGGTATAATGAAATTTATAATTATAATACGATTATCGTTATATAATTATAATATAATTTAATTAAAACAATAATTATTGTTATTGTTATGTTCCACGTGCATGCGCAAATTTTACTTGTTCATTGATCATTATAGTCACAACTACCAAAACCCTGAAGGGAATACCTTATAAAATCATTAGATAATATGGCAGAGGGCTGACGGGCCAATAGAAAGTGAATTTTGACCCGCTTCCAGTGGACTGATCAAATACAAATTTGGAATGTGTTCCTCTTTCCTGTGACAATGCGGGATTGAACTTCTTTTAGAAAAACTGGTCGGAGATAATGGACTTAATATCAAATTAATGAATTCAAGATGGCGAATTGCGAATTCTGTTCTCATGGTCTGATTCTATACAAAATTGGAATACTGAGTATTTCGGAATATTAGATCAAGATGGAGAACGAGCTTTGAGATTCTATTCATAATCGGCCCTTGGGGGATATTTCAGATTATGAATTTTAGGTCCAAATTGGTAAATTCAAGACGGCGGACAAGCTTGGTGTTATTGGTCAGTTTCATTCAATTTTAGTATGAAAAGATGTTGGGGGTCGGAGTTTAGGATTTTTTTTTTATTTATGAATTCAAGATGACGAACGGGTTATGTGATTATGATACCATTCTGATCAAAATTGGTGAGTGGAGTTTTCGAGAAAAGAGATTATGAAATTTTTTTAATTTGAATTGGCAGCTACAATTTGGCCAACGAGTTTTGCAATTATCATCTGATCCAGAAATACTATGTGGGAGTTTTCGAGGTGTCAGTATTGCGAAGTTTCTGTGACCTTTGTTCGTTTTCATTCAAAGTTGATGTGTAGGTTTTTGAAGTCAGAGATCGTGAATTTTGACAAAACGATTCATGATTCAATCGATCATTGGATGCTCGTCGGATCGAAGAGTTAGAATACACAATATTGAGTATCAAGAAGCCCTGGTATACTGAAGCTCTTATGGAAATGAACAGAACGAGGAGTATCTGATTACTTATGACTAAAAATACGAAAAAAAAAAATTTAAAGACAAGTTTTTATTCAAATTCACTGAAAAGGAATGAATAACATTGGGAGAGAGAAAATTTTAAAACTGCTATTGAATACACTAAAGAAAAAGTCTGCTTCAGATGTGTTACGTCGGTTATTCTGTGAGTAAAACATTCAAAAGCTAGGGATTGTTATTTCAGCTACATCACACATATAATGCAATGATTTTCACCTCTTTGTGCATTTGAATGAGTACCAAAAACATTTTGAATAATTTTTTTCCTTTTTAGCGTCTACAAATTAAAGTTTTTTTTGTTATTCCACTGTTTACCACTAACTATTATATATTCATTTGTTTATTCTATTTTCTTCTGGTTTCAAAGAGAAACAAACACCTGTAAAATTTCGAGAACATCTTCGGAATCAAGATGAAGTAACTAGGAATTGGGGTTCCCCTTAAACATTTGGAGTATGTAGGCCGAACATTTCCGTAGTCAATGATCTCCAAATCTTCGCTGTTCTTTGAAAGATTGAGTCCTGGTGAATAGACGGCAGTATCAAAGGTGACAACAATAGGTGTGATGACTGAACTTGTTGATGGAACTGATAAAGGTGAAACGGCCAAAGATAGTTCAGAAGAGATTGGGTTATCAAAACATCTCAAGAAGGAAGACAGTTCACCAACCATTTTGCGGTGTTCCAGATAAGTACGGGAATCAGTGCCTTTTTTAAAATATTTCATTTCTATTTATGATTCAATGAATAGTCATGTTAGGTATGTTTATTCTTATCGTATAGGATTAAGACAATTAGCACCGTCCTGGTATGGCTGGACACCTTGTTTCTTTTTTGACAAGCGTTCATTGTGAACAATGCAGATTTTTTTATTTGTTTGTCACTTGTTATTTCTCTTTCTTATTTAATATTTTGTCGAATACATTTATTCTTTGTTTCACCTATTCTCCTATCTTTTTACGAATCTTTCAATCTATTCCTCAATCTTTCTTTCAGATGGACTAATTTAATCGATTCTGATTCGATTGTCTAGCAGATATTAGTATAATGTAAATCAAAGGGAAGTCCATATGATTCATCATCCAACGCTGTATTTGCCAGTAAAGCACTTGTCTTTTGTCAGAGGGTTGCCTTATATTCCTCACTTATTCGATTATCAGACAGAGAGAATTTTTTACGTCAAAATTTTCACTTAGTTGAGACAGTTTCCATATGAGGAGTGCAGCCCCCAAACACACACTGACAATTTTAGATTCTGTCTAAACAAACTACAATCGTTCAGTGGCTCAGAAACTCGCTAACTTCTATGGAACACAAAAATATTGAAAAATCCGCGCAGTATTGGCTGGGAAAGTAATTGTTTTCTGTCAGATATTTGCAGAGAGATTTTTGGAAAGAGGGGTGACTTGACTTTGTCAGATTTCACAAATGACACTATAAAGATACTGAATATAAATTTATTTATGAATTACTCGATACAGTCGAATTACAACAGTTCTTTATATTCTGCAAATACATCGTTGTATTCGTTTTATGATCCATCCTAACAAAATTCAAAAACATACCATGCCTTTAATTACTGAATTTTATTGGATGAAATGAAATCGAAATACCTATCTTTCAACACATTCCCACAAAGTGGAAAATATCTGGCAGAAAAGATTTTCTTTCCCTGACAGATATTGAATTACATCTGGCATCTATTTCTGCAACGTTCCTCAAAGCGGTCACAATTTCAAGTGCTAATTGTGATCAAATAGTGGATATTATGCCTCATACTTCAACTACCAAGCAATTGAATTCTATATTTCCGTTTTTGTCAATCACATTCAATTATCTTGATATGAAAAAAGAAATTGAATGCCAAATTTCGTAATTACCCTAACTCTTTTACTCAAAGTTATATGTTTTGATGAAGCACTACTGCTTTGCAATAGTTTTATTTTGTTTTGCTCGACCCCATGAATGACTTTCCTACCTATATTTCATCTCTCATTTGTACTACTTAGGTTAAGTGTAAGAGAGACCTAAACTAAACTTCGCCTATTTCGTACCGAAGAATATAAAGACGATTTATTATTGTTTTTATAATTTGATTTAAAATGACCATCTGCAGACATGTTTCCAGATTTTTGCATATCTTCAGTGCTAGGGTTCGTCGAACAACATAAGAATCCTTGTCCCACCAAACAAATGGTGCCCTCCAAGCATTAGTTACCCCTCATCCAGGAATTCAGTCGCGATTTACAAATATGTCAATTTCTGCGACTCACGATATGTCAATATTTTTATTTAATTCATATAATTTTCATCATACTCTCCGTATCAAACTTTGTCCGAAATAATACTGAATATTGCTTTCGTTGACGAATAAACCGCCAGAATTGTTTCCATATACAATGCAGTACTGACTTACAATCATAATTTTCGGAAGAAAATATTTGATAACACTACTTTGCAGAAGCTCATCAAACTAATAATAAAAATGAATTAGGCAATCCAGACTTCTGCAGTCAACCTATACAATAGGTATAATCGACGGCAACAGAAAATAACTAGATACACTGATGATCGGCAAAACCATGTGGGTTGAGACATGTTTTGGCGTTGAGATTGGGATAACATTGCAAAGTAGTTCTTGTAGAATACTTTGCCAAGAATCTATCAGTTTTAATTCAATTGTCGTAGGGGACAGTAGTTGTTTTCTGTTAGATACTTGTCGACGATTATACCTATTGTATAGGTTGAATGCAGAAGTCTGGATTGCCTAATCCATTTCTATCAATAATTATAATTTTGGCTTGTCTGTACCGTAAAAGTGCCGATCGTATGTGAAGAGAAATTTGTGAAACATGGCAACGTTCAGTGGTCCTCACTTTATACACCTCATACTAATAATTGGGTTATACGGACCTCAGTTTGGTAGGATTCTGCAGACAAATAAACGGACCTCTCAATGATATCACGGAAGTATGGTCCTCACTTGGTTCCGATATACTCGATAAAAATCAAATTTGAACTGTTCAGTAATTCAAGCGTATATTAGAGAATCTTGGTGCCCCCCACTCTGAACAAGAACAGAAAAGGGTATGACGAGTGTCTAGCACCTTTCCTTCCAGTGGTCCTCGCAACGTTGATTTTACGGTGTATCCTCAGTTTGATAGTTGGCGCTATATATATATATATATATATATATATATATATATATATATATATATTTGATTTCATTGATACATATCGAGTTATATCGGAAAAACCGTGAATAATTGGGTTTTCTATAACTCGTTAATTGTTAGGTATTGAAAGTTGTTACTTACAGTTTTGTGTATAGTTTATGACAAGCCAAACAAGTTTTATTTTGAAAAATTGATAAATATTGATTAATTTTCAAAATATATGAAGTTTTCTCAAAAAAGATGCTCTCTCAATATGCTACTCTTGCTCTGGGACTGATGCTACAGTAACGATTCAGGGCTTATTTTTTTCTGTGAGAGTTGTACTTTCATATTATCGAATAAGTAAGTATACTGATTTTTTTTTAATTTTAAGTTTCAAAAAATTATTTAAAAAAATGTTTTTTCTGAATAAATTTCTCAATTTGTTTTTATAAAAATTACTTTTATGAAATTAGATTTCCAGCATGATATCACGCATAAAAAAAAATTGAATTCCTACGATCACTAGGAGCCGAGATAATTTTTTTATTTCAAAAAAATCTGAAAGGCGCAATAATCATCGTACAGCATTCAACTTCATGGATATTGAGGTTGATTACCTATATTTTCAATAAAAAAATACTAGGATATGTCTAGTTGATTTGCAGTAATATTGATTGATGAAAAAAGTGGCGCAGTAGGGATACAAATTCTGTTTGACATTAAGGACACTTTCGTCCTGACAGTGTTATTGAAAAGTCGGTGTTGATTCAATTTTAAGTACTAGTGTACATTGCAAAAGAAAACGTGAGTGAACAACAAGTTACAGTTTTATTATTGCCTCTGGTGAGTACTCATTTTATTAAACATAACGGTTTTTAATTCAAGATTACTCATTTATTTTTATTTATTCATTTTTAGATATTGACATACAATGTTCGAGTGTTTGCACACATTGTGATTCAAGTGGATGTGAAACTTTTGAGACGCCTATCACCGAAATAGATGAAGAATTGCCCAACTTCGTGGATAGTCTGCTCACACACAATATGAAAGAAGGAGATGAAGAAAAAGAATTCTCCAATTGAAAAAAGGAAAATTTGTGAATCTCTATCATTATAATATATGAATATTTTTTCTGTAATAATTTCATAAATGTTTTGTTTACATATAATAGAGTTATTTTATCATTTTGTGAATATGATATTCGTGTTATTCTTGACTACCTAGTCCAAATTAAGTACAAAGGAAAGGGATTTTTGTACGTTGTCCAGAAGCCAAGATACTCAAATTTTTCAAGAGCAAGCCACTTTGAACGCACGAAATAAGTTTTCAGTGCTATCCCCACTCCGCCACCCGACTGCACGCCTCACTTTATTCATCAATTAATAAAACTCCAAATGAACTAGACCTATCCTAGTATTTTTTTAAATTGAAAATATAGGTATTCAACCTTAATATTCATGGAGATGACTACTGTACGATGATTATTGCGTCTTCCAGATTCTTTTGAAATAAAATAATTATCTCGGCTCCTAGTGATCGTAGAAATTAGTTTAATGCGTGAAATCATGCTAGGAATCTATTTTCATAAAAGTCATTTATGTAAAAACTCACTTAAGCAATGTATTTTAGAAAAAACATGTAAAAAAATTCTGCAATTTTTTAAAGTAATTTTTTGACCCTTAAAATAAAGAAAAATCAACATACTCATTCGATAGTATGAAAGAACAACTCTCACAGAAAAAAATATTGCATGAATCGTTACTGTAGCACCACTCCCCGAGCAAGAGTAGCCATATTGAGGAGCATCTTTTTTGAGAAAACTTCATATATTTTGAAAAATAATCAATATTTATCAATTTTTCCAAAAAAGACTCTTATAACTTGTCATAGGCTACACATTATGGTAAGTAACCACGATTCCTTTAGGACGAGTGGTGTTACCTCAAAGCAATTTGATAGTGTTTAAGATTTGTGACAGAATTATCGATAGTATTGTGAGCACGAGTAGTATTTATTGAGATAATTCTAAGAACCAACAAAATCGAAAAAGGTTCATTGTCGTGAATTCTTCAATAGTAATAGATGTCTTATAAACATGAAGTCTCTCAGACTGACATTCATATTATTAGCAAGATGATATAATATCCTCCGTTGTTGTTTGGATAGGTATGTGGTTGCCATAACGAAGTGGTATTACTGGCTCAAAAAAAAGGTACTTCGTATTATCCAGATATACGTCCCTTATTGGCCCTAATATAGCAGGAAAGGAGGGTTTCTTATGGTAAAATTATCGGATGTAATATCACGAGTGCTCGCAATACTTACTATATAATTCTGTCAGAAATCAACGAGATCAGATTGCTTGGTAACCCCACGAGTCCTTTAGGACGAGTGGTGTTACCTCAAAGCAATTTGATCGAGTTTAAGATTTCTGACCGAATCATCGATAGTATTGCTGTAATATGTTATGATTGGCTGTTTCTGTTCATTTGCTCTCAAACTGATGATTCTAATTGGAGTTAAAGTTAAGCAAAAAATGTCAATAAATGATTGATAATAATAATTTTCAGTTAATTTCGGACGTCATATTCTTGGCGTTAATGAATGGCTTAGGAATGTATTATAGATACATGAACGAAATAGTTATCAGACGAAGTTTCTTGGACAGACGGGATTACATAATGTCCACTCACCAACTCAAGCACGAAGAACAACAAGTGGTAAGTTGATAACTTTCATTTCCGACTTCCACTACTTATATCAATTTTCCTTTAAAGACAACGTTTCAATCATTATCATTTCTTTGATCACTATCAAGTACTCGATGTCATTTTTAGAGGTATTTAGAGGTATTGATTGATTATTATTTCAACGCATTCGACAGGAAAAATCTTCAATTACTATCGTCTATTTCACACGAAATCGGTTTTACGGAAAATGCTGTTGAATTGAGAACCACTACCTAACTAAAAGATTTCAGTCAGTGTTATTTAGGAGAGAGTCAGCTGCAGGTTGATATTGAAAACGTGGACACTACTTAACGTATAATTAAAGATATTCTGTCCTCAATATATTAGATACAATGTCATTTGTTTCAAAACGATGTTGAGGAAAATGACAAAATTATTAATGAAATTTGTCACAGTTCATTGCGTTTATTTTCACAATAAAAGTACGGTAGCAGAAAATATGAACACGAACTTGTTGCTAATTCACCTATGTGTCAGAATCAGCAAGTCCGAATATCACATAGAAATATAGAAATTTCAAGATCGGAACAAGAATGCAACTCTAAATTTTGAATATAAAAAAAAACTTTTCTGGTAGATTAGAACGACGTTATAATTTTCTTAACACTTTCGAATGGAAAAATCAAACTATATTTCATTCATGTTTTTGTGGGTTCAACTGAAAATCTTGTGGTGGAAGACGACCTTGGACGAACATTTCATGTACCACCTCATCTTTCAGCTTTATAATCACTTTTCCTTTCTTTTACTTGAAATATGACACTTTAATTTTTTTTTTCAGGAGAACCTCATGCAGAGTATTCTTCCTCATTACATCATCAACAAAGTTAAGAAAAAATACATCAAAGCAACCAAACATTTTCTGAAGAATAAAAAAGTGCTTAGAATGAATCCGTTCGAGTAAGAGTTTCATAATTGTGATTAAATATAAATAAAAAATATTGGAAGCTAACTTAGTAAATATGAATTTTTCGAATTATTTCAATTTAGTGTAAAATTAGGTTTGAATAGAGCTGAGTCACTGCATGTGAATAAATATTTCAGTGAAATCTGAAAATAATAGAATAATCACATTCTCTTGCATCCAGAAAAATATCCGTATGAGATCAGACTGAGAAAACTCAACGATAATCTTCTTCGGCAGGAGACTACAAAGACTAGTTTTTGAATTTCCTATGTATCTGGTACTGGGAGATCTTGGTTTTTCTTCTACCAGCGTTAGAAACCTTAGATTTGACAAGCCTTAGCATCAGTGGCATTGTTTGTGTACTTATGTTTCTTCTTCTTTCTGGTAAAACCTGCATAGCATTCCTCCTGCCAGACCGTTTGTACTCACATGTCTGATGAGCCTGCAATACCCTGTTAGGAGTCTCACTAATATTCTAGCAGTGCTCCTCTTCTAGTTCTAGATATTCCGTGAATGTTTGCTGCGGTTATTTGATAAACGCTTGGGCCTGCTTCATTCCTGGAAAATTGTTCCACCATTCTTGAGATTTCTGTTGAGTACATGATTCGTATAGCTCTTGCTATACCGCAAGACGCTTCTGGACTATATTTCTCCCTCTCGGGCCAGTGAATCGGTCTCTTCACTTACTTTATCACCTGTGTTTGATGTCACCCAAAATAGGGTCAGAGTGTTCAGACTTTCTTTAGAGCTTTTATGCAGTCCCAAATATGTTTTGCGGTAACTTGCATTGGGTTGACTGCTTTTATAGCCGCTTGGCTGTTGATCTTTCCTGAAAACTCATGCCATCCAATTCTTGCGCACAATTGTGTTCCATGACTTTCGGAATAACAAAGTAGAAATACCAGCGATACACATGGCAATTTGAGAGGGCTGCGGTGCCTAGGTAGGAGATTTAACCATTTTTTTTTAAATTATTTGTACTCTTGCAACTTTCCAATACTTCGAACATACCGCCAAGTTGTAAGAGAAGTTGAATCACTTGCAAATAACTGTCAGTTCTAGGACACATTTCTTGATGAAATTGGTCAAATCTACTGACTTCGTTGCTGTTAAGTTGGGACCCAACAAAATGGATGGTAATCTGGTTAAATGCGATCTCAGCATCCGTTGTAATCCTTCACAATTATGGAAGTAATCACTTTTTGCTGAAGCTGCTAAGATTGATTCAGAAATTTTGCAGAGCGTAGGTAGATACTGATTTAAAAAAAGGAACAAAAATTTATGAAAATCCACGTGAGTGCAAAAATCCAATTTCGTCAAAAATATATCATTTTGGCTAATTCCTAATACCCGTTCGGAAAGCTGATGTGATATCACTGAATTTCGATGACGGGTCTGGATTCAATCGATAAAATGAAATTAACCTGTCAATAGAAAGGATTTGGAAATCCAGCACAAAACGAATTACAGCAAAAATGTTATTGAGAATTTGATTTGAAAAATTTAGATTACGTAGTTAGCTCTTAAATTAGATGCCAAAATAAGTAAAGTTGAACGCGCATGCAGAAAAGCTTTATCCAATGAAAGTATATTAAATTCAATAATATCAGATAATCTCATAATATAATACATAATATTAGTTTTTATTTAATACCTATGGACTTAAAATGTAGGTTGTGTTTAGTAATTTCCAATTCATGTGGAAATAACTTTTTCTACATCGTGTCAGCATGATCAAATTAAATAAAGGTTATTATTACAATCTTATTATATTCAATTTTCAGCAATTCGCTACTGGACGAACATGAGAACGTAACAATTCTTTTTGCTGATATCGTACATTATACAGAGATGACAATTAAACTGGACATAACTGGATTATTAGAAACTCTGAATGAGTTGTTTGGTGCGTTTGATGATGCATCGGTGGTAGGTTGATAAGTAGCTTTATTTTCGACATGTAAATTTTAGAAGTTTTTATCTAAGTTATGATCCTCGTCTGAAATATGATTTGCCTATGTTGAATTTACTTTCAGTTTTACATAACTCATACGATGTTCACTGCGTTTGAATGGTCTACCTGTCTGACCTATATATAAACTTTGGATCAAGATCCACAATTCAATTTATAAACTCCAGATTTTTCTAATTTTTGTATGGTACCTATCTATTTTATTTTTGATAAACCTTCCTGGTGTATTGTTTGTTCTATGAGCTACTATTAGACTTTGTTTATTTGAAAATGAAGCTGATTTTGGTCTAACTGGTCCTGGAAATGTTTAGGTTTTGTAATTACTCTCATTCTTCCTGATAGTGAGGTAAACTTCTTAAATGACCTTCTTATAGAGTTTTTCAGTGAAAATATCTAATAAATGAAGGTGATCATTTTTAACAGCTATTTGCTTCATGTTATTACGTTATTTGTTGAAATTTTCTTCTGAAAGAGAAACATTTACTAGTCTGTGTATCATGCTATCGTATGCTCACATTAATTTCTACGTGATTTTTGGTGATTTTTTGTATTCAAGCGCTTTTTCATTTTTTCGTTAACATCCCTATCGTGATATCTCAGTTTCAACATGTTTTTAAAATTACCATATATTTGTGTCTTGAAGTAATTCCTGATTTTTTTTTCAGAAACTGAAAGTAACTAGAATAAAATTTCTTGGGGACTGTTATTATTGTGTTTCCGGTTTACCTCCAGATGCCGCCTCAAATCCAGCAGAAGCATGTGTCGATCTTGGTCTAGAAATGATATCAACTATTGCAAAAATTAGGTGATATGGAGTTCATCGGTAGCATAACAACACGTTTTCATAGGGCACCGTTAGTGACAAATGTACTCGTTCTCACTTTTTATTTCATTTCAATATATTTCTTCAGGGCCATGTAATCATTAGTTGACACAAATATGTATTTAAAAAAACGACGGATATTTTCATGCTAGCGTACATCCATACATTTCTTACATCAGCACGTAAGAGTAATAGATATTTTTCGTCTCCACGTAAAATTCAATCGAAAGATCTGAATGAACATCCTACTCAAGACATGTTTAGAACATATACAGGGTGTCAATTTGAAAACTTCCCACCCTTAATATCTTCCTTCCAGTAAACAATATGAGTAATCGAAAAAACAGGTCAATTTTATTGTCAAGGGGGACACTTTCATGGACTATTTGTAGCCCTCGTGGTTTAACCCCCTAGGAGGGGTAGATGTTACCCTTAGAATTTTAAATGGGAAGGGGGGTCAAGTGGCACATCATTTTGATGGGCGTTCAATTCTTGTTCCAATGGTACCCTGCATTATTATTTTGTGATGAGCATTTTCCGAAAAATTGCGTTCTAAACTAACAGAAGTAATTATTAGAACGCCTATACTGAGATGCATTATTGTATTGACTACCTTTAATGAAAATGGTTAGAAGAGTAGGTGGCACCGCTCCAACCCTTGAATGACAGGAATACATTTATTACGCATGGGATTTTTTATTTGGTGGTTATTTTCCTTCTACACAATAAAATTTAATTTGCGAGAAAGACATTTCCAACATAAAATCTACTTACGCTTATCTTATTAGCTGTTCGAAATGTTGTCCATTTTGCTCTAAACAGTAATACAGTCTGTTTTCGAACTCCCCTCTAACATTACGGAAAACTTCACTAGGAATTGACTGGCATGCTGCTGTAATTCGTCTTTTAAGTTCGTCAATATCAGAAGGTTGTGTTTTATAAACAACGGATTTAAGATGCCCCAAAGAAGGAAATCTAAGGGTGTTAAATCCGGTGATCTCGGAGGCCATTTAACTGCTCCCCTTCTGCCAATCCATCTACCCGGAAATCTCTCGTTTAACCACTGTCGGACGGGAAGAAAATAATGAGGTGGAGCACCACCGTCCTGCTGGTAATGTAACAGATCCTCCTGCAAAAGTTCATTACCTTCTGCATCAATTTGAGTTTCTAGCTCGTGAGTTATAAGAGGATCGATAGTCTCTTCAAGCATATCAAGGTACATATTGCCAGTCAAGTTTTCTTCCAGAAATAATGGACCAAGAATGGCATTTTCAAGAATACCAGCCCAAACATTAACTTTTTGTGGGTGTTGTGTATGCCCTTCCCGAAAAATATGTGGGTTTTCGTCACTCCAATAGCGACAATTTTGTCTATTAACATTGCCATTCAGAAAAAATGAACACTCATCGCTGAAACAGATGTTTAACAGAAGATTAGGGATGGTATTGACTCGATGAGACATGATTTCACAAAACTATTCTTCTATCATAATCATCCTCGTGGAGCTCTTGAAGAATCTGCATTTTATATGGATGAAATTTATGCATTTTCAATGTTTTTCTTATAGTCTCGCATGACATTCCCGTCTGTTCTGATACTGATCGTAAGGAGCTCGTGGGCTCTGCAGCAAATGTTCCCAAAACTTCAATTTGAACTGCTTCATTTAGTACTCTGGGGTTATTTCTTTTTTTATTTGTCACTAAACCAGTTTCGTAAAACTTATTCACCAAATCAAGCACATACCGGTGACTTACATTACAATTTGGATGTCTTTCGTTAAAAAGACATGCCGCCCTTCGTGCGCACTTTCCAACTTCTCCATAAATTACAATCATTTCAATTCTGTCTTGAAGAATGTAAACCATTTTTACACTTTTATACACTTATTAAAGTAATTCCTAAACAGCCCAACAGGTACAACGGTATTCACAATACTACCACATAGTTCAAATTTGCTAACCAATTTTTTGCCGGAAAACGGAAACTTTTTACAGCAGAAGTAGCAAAAAAGGAAGGCTATCTGTACAATTTCTGCGATGACACTTAAAAATTCAGCATTTAATAAACACAACTTTACTACCATCTACGTTTTACTATTAGACTACTTTTTTATGTAAAGTGTTTGGAGCTAATGGCTAATGTTACCCCTAATACAGGGTTGGAACGGTACCACCTAATATTCTAACCAGTTCTGGCCAAACCATGCATCTCAGTATAGGCGTTCTAATAAAAACTTCTGTTAGTTTAGAACGCAATTTTTCGGAAAATGCTCATCACAAAATAATAAGTCAGGGTACCATTGGAACAAGAATTGAACGCCTATCAAAATGATGTGCCACTTGACCCCCCTTCCCATTTAAAATTCTAAGGGTAACATCTACCCCTCCTAGGGGGTTGAACCACGAGGGCTACAAATAGTCCGTGAAAGTGTCCCCCTTGACAATAAAATTGACCTGTTTTTTCGATTACTCATATTGTTTACTGGAAGGAAGATATTAAGGGTGGGAAGTTTTCAAATTGACACCCTGTATATGTTCATCTTCTGTTGAAGTTAAAAAAAAATTGTTTTTACGAAACTCCCAGGTTTTCGGAGAAAACCCCTCAAAAGCAGAGCTTGTGCGAGCAAGGGAGATCCGGGACCTACAGTTTAAATAAAAGTGGAATCCGAACCACTTCAGCTCAGTGACACACGATCGGGGATCGAACCCGGACCGTCTGGGTGGAAGCCAATCGCTCTAACACCTCGACCACTTCGCTGCTGGAATAATGTTATGGTTAACAAAGTGTGTAGGAAATTATGAAGAGTACTTACATTGAGTGGAGAGAAAAAATATTTGAATTCAAATTAGTTAGTAGGATTAGCATAACATCAAACAGTAATGCTGAAATAACTTTAATTTCTTCTTGACAAGTCCTGACAAAAAGTAAAAAACTGAATATATCTAACGTCAGTCAAACGAAAAATACTGAATATACAGAGAGAGGCTTGAAAGCAACTAATAACTTTTTCGTTATTTTTGAAGGAGACAGAGAGATCTAGATATCAACATGAGAATTGGAGTTCACACTGGCAAGATTATCAGCGGTGTAATGGGATCTGTCAAATATCAATTCGACATATGGTCCAAAGATGTTGACATTGCGAATAAAATGGAAAGTGAAGGTTGTCCTGGGTAAGATATGAGAATGGAAACTACCATTCAGAAATTATTATAATTGATTATTGAAAGTTTGTCATTATTGATCTCCTGAACTGTTTCCAAGTCTTAATCTATATTATATTCCATAAAACACCAATTAAGGTTCCATTCTATAGCCTTCAGGAGTGTTTACAAACCGATTCATCAGTCTACTCGAGCTTATTGGGAAATTTTTTATACTTTAGTGATTCTTCAGAACATGAGACCTGTAGGTCATCCTAGTGGTGGGATGAGAAAATCATCAAATGCTATGAAACACTTGCAACCTCGGAAAACTTGACGATAAAAGAAATGATTCATTGTGGATGTGTATACATCCACTGTAAAACCTTCTTAAATAAAAATATACCTAAATGCCAAATAAGGGTTTATTCTTTAGCCTTCAGGAGTGTTTTGAAATCAATTTTTGGAAAATTTGACAATGACAAGACATAATTGCGTTTCATCACATTGTCAGTTCCACAAATTTTGGAATGGGCATTGCCGTTCATTTTATGTTTTGCAGCACTGTCATGCAGTCAACAGACACTTCGCCAATTCTTCCAAACCTTGCAGAATATACAATGAATGTAATGAGGCTTCTGAGCACTTGCTTCTCTAAATTCACAAAAACAGAGGTGGCAACATCAAGAAAAGTTGTGAGCCAGATATGTTCATTGATTTGATTACTCCACTAAAAAAATGTTCATTTCTAAATCAAGAATAACTAGTACAAAACATTTTATGATGATCGCGTTCTATTGGTTCACCCCAATCACTATTGCACTGATGTATCTCATTACAATGATATATATATATATATATATATATATATATATATATTAATCCTTTATTTAGTCTAAGACTAATGTACATGTATAAATAAATAAAATAAAATATAAGTCACTTAATTAGATAAAAATACCACAAAAATAAAAACAAACAGCAAGAAACATATCAGTCAACAAATAAAATAAAAGAACGATAAATAAATATCAAAGTCAAGGCTTGCACTTATTCAGCACGATGTTCTTTAATTTTACTTTAAATATAGGTAGCGACCGTGCGTTTTTCAGGTCATCCAGGAGGTCATTAAAATTACTCAATCCTTTGAAAAAAACTGAATTTTGTGATTTCATTGTTTTAACAGGCTCAATGAATATATTATTTCTCGATCGGGTGTTATAATCATGGTGTTCAGAAACAAAAGATATTTTTTCCCTCAGATAAGTTGGGGCATCACCTGTTCTTATTTTGAATATAAAAATCATGGTTTGATAGAATAACATTTTATCTACTGGTAGCCACTTCAATAAACTCAACATTTCATTAATAGGTGTTCGTTTAGAACAAGATAATATTGTTCTCATTGCTCGATTCTGAAGTTTTTGTAAGCGGCCTATTTCATTTTGTTGTAGCAAATATAGAATGGTGGAGCAGTAGTTGAAGTGAGGAAGTATCAGTGTGTTGTATATAATAGTTTTTGACCATTTCGAGAGAATACTGGAGCATCTGTATAAATAATTAATTTTGAATGAAATTGTTTTAATTATATAATTCACATGATTTTTGAATTTTAATTCTCTATCAATAATGATTCCTAAATATTTAAAAGTATACACTACTTCAATTGAAATATCATTTATTTTTATTTCACAATCATATTCTCGAAACTTATTATATTCTTTGTTATTACCTATCATCATGAATTTAGTTTTGCTTGTATTTATCTTGAGTTTGTTTGCGCAACACCATTTGTAAACATTTCCCAAAGTTTCATTCACGGCCTCTACCACTGCCAAAATATCTGAATTAGAGAAGTGAATCAGAGCGTCATCTGCAAATAAGTTCATAAAACCTTATTTGGCATTTAGGTATATTTTTATTTAAGAAGGTTTTACAATGGATACACATCCACAATGAATCATTCTGTTCATTTTTCACAACATCGTCAATGTATATAAGAAATAGTAACGGGCCAAGTACACTACCCTGGGGGACTCCCTGTTCATTCAATATTCCATCAGATAAAATATTATTCAATTTAAGTTTTTGTTTTCTGTTCTCTAGGTAATCTACAAGCCATGCTAATGCATTTCCAATAATACCAATGCTTTCTAATTTCATTACCAGTCTATTCCTATCCACAGTTTCAAAAGCTCTTTGAAGGTCTAGAAAGATTACACCTGTCATAAGATTATCTTCCCAGCTTCTTCTAAAATCATCCAGAACACATTGTATGGCTGTCTCACAACTGTGACCACTCCGAAAACCTGACTGCACACTATTTATCACTCTGTTCTGCTCTATGAAGTCAACAATTTGCTCATATGCAGCCTTCTCTAAGACTTTTTCTATAATAGGTAACATATTAATTGGTCTCAGGTCACTAGCTTTGGTAGTTTTTTACTTTAGGGATTGGCACAATTGTGGATACTTTAATATTATTAGGAACCCTACAGGTTTCAAAGGATGAATTGATTAGATTTAACAGAGGTTGGGCAATATTACAAAAACAGTTCTTGAGGAAAAGGGTTTCCACATCATCTGGGCTACCTTTATTTGGCAGAGAGAGAATAATTATGGAGTGTGTGTAATGCTTTCCCTCAGTGCATTTTGATAATATTGATTCATTTTAATTTTTCAGAAGAGTTCATATAACCAGTATCACCAAAAACTTACTGAAGAAAGATTACAACTTGACCCTCACAGATAAAGGAGAAACAGTGCCACAATTCAAACAGAGGGGGATTCAAACATATTTGATATCACCGGTAAGCTGATATTATTCTTATTATTAATAATATAATTTGCTCCATAAAAATGAAATAATAATAATTAGTGGTACTGCGCAGGAACAGAGAATCTCAGGGTTTTAGTAAGGTGGGCAAGGCTGGTATAAACAGTCAGAAATGCGTGTTCAAATGTTTTTATTGCTGGTGAACGTGGATGAAATACTCTCAGCTTGTACACTAAAAGAAGACCTAGCTTTAGACAATAGAATAGCCAAAAAGAGGCGTAATTATATATTGTAAATTAACTTGGAAGTTTTACGATCAATAAAATGTAATGGATAAATATTTAAATAAATTAAGGTCAATTTCTTACCTAAAAGAAGACCAGCCAGTGTCAAAATATACTGATAAGTATTTTTAAGAACAAAGCCAAAAAGTTTCCACTTTATCATGCGAGGGCGAGAATAATTCGAGTTGTCTATTCGATGCAAAGCAGAAATGTGCTTCGTCTTTAACACTGATAAGGTCGTTAAAAAAAACGTATAGAAATATAGAAAACGTAATGGTGGCGCCATCTAACCCAAATGGCCCCAACTCATTATAAGCTTGAAATCCCAAAAAGAAAGATTCTGTAATTGGAATTTGCCTACCGCGATCAGAGTACTACATAGGTACTACTAAAATAGTAGAGGTGGCAGAGGGATAGGGAATTACAGTGTTTAATGCAGAATACAAGAATTATTGTTTTTATGTTATGGTTATTATGAAACGTGTAAACGCCATTTTTGTGCGAAGTATACTATCGCAGCGTATAACTATACAATTGCGAACTGGGCAAGGATATGTTTCGCCATAGTACAGTATGTACATATATCATGTACATATTTCATATGGTCATATGAAACAATGTAAACCAAGTTCATTCATTGGTTTATTAATAAAACCACGGTTTGACAAAAACAGATAAGGGGGCAGTCTGCATTCACAATTTACATATTGAAATACATGAAATACAGAATGAAGTATGAGTCATTTAAACTATGAGATGTGTATGTTCAGATAAATAAACCACGATCAAATGTTATTCATGTGAAGGTATCCACACTTTTCCAGCCACGGTTTCTGACGTGCAGACTGTCGATTACGAGATGAAGCGTTATTTACTGGCTTTTGAAAGCCTATGCTTTTGGTAACAAATGTCCAACAACTCTTCCTGACTGAAACCAAATAAGAACTGCCAAAATACGTCAAGAAGACGTGTGAAATATCAGTCATCCATGTAAATTATGAATGATTTGAAAGAGGTATTTGAAATATGCCGAATCAAATCTAGGGTGTTTGAAAAGTATATCAGTATGCACACCAATAAAAAATTATATAGATTATGAAAAATCCAGGAACTGAGGATCGGATTGTGCATGAGATATCGTTCAGATTTCTTTGGACTACCATGAATACTGCAGTATATTTAAAGTCTGATTCACTCTAAAATAATTTATTTAACGAAATACAATGATTCAATAACACAATACTCTAATTTATATAACGACCACCGAATCGTCCAGATTCTTCTCGGTGCAAGCGCAAAAACGTTCACCCGCGGCCGGGCGCCGGCTACGTAAGAGTTCAGGCCTGGCATCGCCCGCAGCTTCGCCACAATACAAATAAAAAACTTAACGTACTTTTGCAGTCTATAGCAACCGAAGAAAGAAACGCGCTGCACAAAATAAAACTGCATTGAAAAGGAGCACCGTGTTTTGCTCGAAGCCTCCCAATGCCGAAAAAAAATTTGAATATTTTCCTGGATAATTAAAATATCTTCCTGGACCATGAAAACTGGGAAAGAAGTCGCGCTGCTGCAAAAATAAAATCATCATTGGAAAGAGGAAACCGAGATGTGTTCGAAACATCATTCAGATTCCTTTGGACTCCCGTCCTAATGCCGAAAAAAAAAATATTTTCCTTGATTATGAAAACTGAGGAAGGAGTCGCGCTGCAAAATTCATAATGGTGCCTGAAACCTCAGAGATGAAAACTGTTGGATAGAATGTTCTCATCAATCTCCTCACCTAATTCGTCATTTTTCCCATTTCAGGTTGGCCTTTCTGCTATTTAGATAATTTTTGCTGTATTGCTGAATACTTCTAATAGGTACTTAGTAAGGCTAAGGTTTAGATTTTGCTCGTGATCCAGTTGAGCAATAATGTTGTACCTTCATTGATTTGATAGTTCGATAAAACATGTCGTTTATTATAATATTTTTCCGCACTTACAGCAGCTTAAACTCGAAAGTGAAGAAGAGGACGTGGCAAATAATTTGTTCTTATTTTAAAACAAAACTTTCCGAGGGATCAGTTTAGTTGCAGCCCTTCTCGCATTATCCTGAAATCGAAAAATGATGTAAAAACAATAATAAAAGATGAAGAAATGAAATTCGAAGCATGTTTCAATTGGGACTTTGGTATTTCAATTCTGTGACAGCGCGTCTCCTCAATTTTTTTATCTCTGAGAAAACACTTTGATTTTTCTTCGGCAGGAGGACAGGAGTCCAAAGAAATTTGAATGATGTTTCGAACACAACTCGGTGTCCTCTTTCCAATGGTGATTTTATTTTTGCGGCAACGCGACTCCTTCCTCAATTTTCATAGTCCTGGAAAATACTTTAATTTTTTTTCGGAAGGAGGACGGGAGTCCAAAGAAATTTGAATTATGTTTCGAACACAACTCGGTGTCCTCTTTCCAATGGTGCTTTTATTTTTGCGGCAGCGCGACTCCTTCCTCAATTTTCATAGTCCAGGAAAATGCTTTATTTGTTTTTCGGCAGGAGGACGGGAGTCCAAAGAAATCTGAATGATGTTTCGAACACAACTCGGTGTCCTCTTTCCAATGGTGATTTTATTTTTGCGGCAACGCGACTCCTTCCTCAATTTTCATAGTCCTGGAAAATACTTTAATTTTTTTTCGGAAGGAGGACGGGAGTCCAAAGAAATTTGAATTATGTTTCGAACACAACTCGGTGTCCTCTTTCCAATTGTGCTTTTATTTTTGTGGCAGCGCGACTCCTTCCTCAATTTTCATAGTCCAGAAAAATACTTAAATTTTTTTTCGACAGGAGGACGGGACTCCAAAGAAATCTGAATGATGTTTCGAACACAACTCGGTGTCCTCTTTCCAATGGTGATTTTATTTTTGCGGCAACGCGACTCCTTCCTCAATTTTCATAGTCCTGGAAAATACTTAAATTTTTTTTCGGAAGGAGGACGGGAGTCCAAAGAAATCTGAATGGTGTTTCGAACACAACTCGGTGTGCTCTTTCCAATGGTGATTTTATTTTTGCGGCAACGCGACTCCTTCCTCAATTTTCATAGTCCTGGAATATACTTAAATTTTTTTTCGGCAGGAGGACGGGAGTCCAAAGAAATTTGAATGATGTTTCGAACACAACTCGGTGTCTTCTTTCCAATGGTGCTTTTATTTTTGCGGCAGCGCGACTCCTTCCTCAATTTGCATAGTCCAGGAAAATACTTTAATTGTTTTTCGGCAGGATGACGGGAGTCCAAAGAAATCTGAATGATGTTTCGAACACAACTCGGTGTCCTCTTTCCAATGGTGATTTTATTTTTGCGGCAACGCGATTCCTTCCTCAATCTTCATAGCCCTGGAAAATACTTTAATTTTTTTTCGGCAGGAGGACGGGAGTCCAAAGAAATTTGAATGATGTTTCGAACACAATTCGGTGTCCTCTTTCCAATGGTGCTTTTATTTTTGCGGCAGCGTGACTCCTTCCTCAATTTTCATAGTCCTGGAAAATACTTTAATTGTTTTTCGGCAGGAAGACCGGAGTCCAAAGAAATCTGAATGATGTTTCGAACACAACTCGGTGTCCTCTTTCCAATGGTGATTTTATTTTTGCGGCAACGCGACTCCTTCCTCAATTTTCATAGTCCTGGAAAATACTTTAATTTTTTTTCGGAAGGAGGACGGGAGTCCGAAGAAATCTGAATGGTGTTTCGAACACAACTCGGTGTGCTCTTTCCAATGGTGATTTTATTTTTGTGGCAACGCTACTCCTTCCTCAATTTTCATAGTCCTGGAACATACTTTAATTTTTTTTCGGCAGGAGGACGGGAGTCCAAAGAAATTTGAATGATGTTTCGAACACAACTCGGTGTCCTCTTTCCAATGGTGCTTTTATTTTTGCGGCAGCTCGACTCCTTCCTCAATTTGCATAGTCCAGGAAAATACTTTAATTGTTTTTCGGCAGGAGGACGGGAGTCCAAAGAAATCTGAATGATGTTTCGAATACAACTCGGTGTCCTCTTTCCAATGGTGATTTTATTTTTGCGGCAACGCGACTCCTTCCTCAATCTTCATAGCCCTGGAAAATACTTTAATTTTTTTTCGGCAGGAGGACGGGAGTCCAAAGAAATTTGAATGATGTTTCGAACACAACTCGGTGTCCTCTTTCCAATGGTGCTTTTATTTTTGCGGCAGCGCGACTCCTTCCTCAATTTTCATAGTCCAGGAAAATACCTTAATTGTTTTTCAGCAGGAGGACGGGAGTCCAAAGATAACTGAATGATGTTTCGAACACAACTCGGGGTCCTCTTTCCGATGGTGATTTTATTTTTGCGGCTACGCGACTACTTCCTCAATTTTCATAGTCCTGGAAAATACTTTAATTGTTTTTCGGCAGGAAGACCGGAGTCCAAAGAAATCTGAATGATGTTTCGAACACAACTCGGTGTCCTCTTTCCAATGGTGCTTTTATTTTTGTGGCAGCGCGACTCCTTCCTCAATTTTCATAGTCCAGGAAAATACTTTAATTTTGTTTCGGCAGGAGGACAGGAGTCCAAAGGAATCTGAATGATGTTTCGAACACAACTCGGTGTTCTCTTTCCAATGGTGATTCCATTTTTGCGGCAGCACAACTCCTTCCTCAATTTTCATGGTCTAGAAAAATTCTTAAATTTTTTTTCGGCAGGAGGACGGGAGTCCAAAGAAATCTGAATGAAGTTTCGAACACAGCTCGGTGTCCTCTCTCCAATGGTGATTTCATTTTTGCGTCTGCGCGACTCCTTCCTCAATTTTCATAGTCCAGGAAAATACTTAAATTTTTTTTCGGCAGGACGGGAGTCTAAAGAAATCTGAATGGAGTGTCGAAGACAACTCGGTGTCCTCTTTCCAATGGTGATTTTATTTTTGCGGCAGCATGACTCCTTCCTCAATTTTCATAGTCCAGGAAAATACTTCTATTGTTTTTCGGTAGGAGAACGGGATTCCAAAGAAATTTGAATGATGTTTCGAACACAACTCGATTTTCTCTTTCCAATGGTGATTTTATTTTTGCGGCAAAGCGACTCCTTCCTCAATTTTCATAGTCCTGGAAAATACTTTAATTTTTTTTTCGGCAGGAGGACGGGAGTCCAAAGAAATTTGAATGATGTTTCGAACACAACTCGGTGTCCTTTTTCCAATAGTGCTTTTATTTTTGCGGCAGTGCGACTCCTTCCTCAATTTTCATAGTCCAGGAAAATACTTTATTTGTTTTTCGGCAGGAGGACGGGAGTCCAAAGAAATCTGAATGATGTTTCGAACACAACTCGGTGTCCTCTTTCCAATGGTGATTCTATTTTTGCGGCAACGCGACTCTATCCTCAATTTTCATAGTCCTGGAAAAAACTTTAATTTTTTTTCGGCAGGAGGACGGGAGTCCAAAGAAATTTGAATGGTGTTTCGAACACAACTTGGTGTTCTCTTTCCAATGGTGCTTTTATTTTTGCGGCAGCGCGACTCCTTCCCCAATTTTCATAGTCCAGGAAAATGCTTTAATTATTTTTCTGCAGGAGGACGGGAGTCAAAAGAAATCTGAATGATGTTTCGAACACAACTCGGTGTCCTCTTTCCAATGGTGATTTTATTTTTGCGGCAAAGCGACTCCTTCCTCAATATTCATAGTCCTGGAAAATACTTTAATTTTTTTTCGGAAGGAGGACGGGAGTCCAAAGAAATTTGAATTATGTTTCGAACACAACTCGGTGTCCTCTTTACAATGGTTAATTCATTTTTGCGGCAGCGCAACTCCTTCCTCAATTTTCATTGTCCAGAAAAAGATTTAAATTTTTTTTCGGCAGGAGGACGGGACTCCAAAGAAATCTGAATGAAGTTTCGAATACAAATCGGTGTCCTCTTTCCAATAGTGATTTCATTTTTGCGGCAACGCGACTCCTTCCTCAATTTTCATAGTCCTGGAAAATACTTTAATTTTTTTTCGGCAGGAAGACGGGAGTTTAAAGAAATTTGAATGATGTTTCGAACACAACTCGGTGTCCTCTTTCCAATGGTGCTTTTATTTTTGCGGCTGCGCGACTCCTTCCTCAATTTTCATAGTCCAGGAAAATACTTTAATTGTTTTTCGGCAGGAGGACGGGAGTCCAAAGAAATCTGAATGATGTTTCGAACACAACTCGGTGTCCTCTTTCCAATGGTGCTTTTATTTTTGCGGCAGCGTGACTCCTTCCTCAATTTTCATAGTCCAGGAAAATACTTTAATTGTTTTTCGGCAGGAGGACGGGAGTCCAAAGAAATCTGAATGGTGTTTCGAACACAACTCGGTGTGCTCTCTTCAATGGTGATTTTATTTTTGCGGCAACGCGACTCCTTCCTCAATTTTCATAGTCCTGGAAAATACTTTAATTTTTTTCGGCAGGAGGACGGGAGTCCAAAGAAATTTGAGTGATGTTTCGAACACAACTCGGTGTCCTCTTTCCAATGGTTCTTTTATTTTTGCGGCAGCGCGACTCCTTCCTCAATTTTCATAGCCCAGGAAAATCCTTTAATTGTTTTTCGGCAGGTGGACGGAAGTCCAAAGAAATCTGAATGATGTTTTGAACACAACTCGGTGTCCTCTTTCCAATGGTGATTTTATTTTTGCGGCAACGCGACTCCTTCCTCAATTTTCATAGTCCTGGAAAATACTTTAATGTTTTTTCGGCAGGAGGACGGGAGTCCAAAGAAATTTGAATGATGTTCCGAACACAACTCGGTGTCCTCTTGCCAAGGTGATTTAATTTTTGCGGCAGCGCGACTCCTTCCTCAATTTTCATAGTCCAGGAAAATACTTTAATTTTTCTTCGGCAGGAGGGCGGGAGTCCAAAGAAATCTGAATGATGTTTAGAACACAACTCGGTGTCCTCTTTCCAATTGTGATTTCATTTTTGCGGCAGCGCGACTCCTTCCTCAATTTTCATAGTCCAGGAAAATACTTTTTTTTTTTTCGGCAGGAGGACAGGAGTCCAAAGAAATCTGAATGAAGTTTCGAACACAACTCGGTGTCCTCTTTCCAATGGTGATTTCATTTTAGCGGCAGCGCGACTCCTTCCCCATTTTTCATAGTCCAGGAAAATACTTTAATTTTTTTTCGGCAGGAGGTCGGGAGTCCAAAGACATCTGAATGATGTTTCGAACACAACTCGGTGTCCTCTTCCTAATGGTGATTTCATTTTTGCGGCAGCGCGACTCCTTTCTCAGTTTTTATAGTCCAGGAGAAAACTTTTTTATTTCGGCATATGGACGAGAGTCCAGAGAAATCTGAATGATGTTTCAACTACAACCCGGTGTTCTTTGTCGAATGGTTATTTTATATTCACGGCAGTGCGACTCCTTCCTCACTTTTGACAGTCCAGGAAAATAAATTATTTTTTTTCGGCAAATGGACGGGAGTCCAAAGAAATGTAAGAGATGTTTCAAGAAAAATCTGGTTCCTCTTTTCTATGCAATTTCATTTTGGAGCAGCGCGTTTCTTTCTCCACTTTCTATAGACTGCAAAATTACGTTAATTGATTTCTTCGTTTCGATGATAGTCCGAAGAAATTTGAACGATGTCTCATGTACAACCCAATCTCCTCTTTCCAATGATATTATTTATTTTTGTAAAAGCTCAACAGTTTCTGGATTTTTCATAATTCGAAATTTCAACTAAATTTTGTTTCTGCATATTGGTGGGCATCCAGATAGGTATACTTTTCAAAACACCATAAATTTGATTCAGCATATTTTAACTACCTATTTTAAATTATTCATAATTTACATGAAGAACTGATATTTCACACCTATTTTTGACGTTTATGGGCAGTATGTATTTGGTTTCAGACAGGAAGTGTTGTTGAACATTTGTTATCGAAAGCATTGGCTTTTTATAGATCTGGCAACATTGCCAGTAAATAACGCTCCATCCTGTATTTGACGGTCTCCACGTCAGAAAACGTGGCTAGAAAAGTGTGGCTAACTTCACATAAATTCAAATGTTTTGTACAATAAAAAACAAATACAGCATAATACCAGATATATATTGAAAAGTAAAGCGATTATCTGTATACAGTAGGTACACATAGTGTGTCTAGTAAAATATAAAATTGTGTATAAATAACGCCAAAGGTAAGAGTACAGGTAAGACGACAGCATATCAAAAATTACATGTTGAAAATGAAACCAAATCTCAGAATTTGTTGTATTTGAAATAATTTGATTTCTGTCACATCATGAAGTGAATTTATCAAAGATTGATGGATCTGTATTTGTAAAAGACCTTACACATTCCAGGTACTCCTCCAACTTTTGTTGAGTTAATTCTAAAATACGACAGCAAATGCAATTTTTCTCAATGCGTGATACGGGAGAGATAAGATGAGTCTAAAGCAGTCGGAGGTACTCTTGCACTGATGAGAGGCAAGAACCTCGAAACATGTCTGCAGGTGGTCATCCCTAGCCGAATAAAGGCAAATCTTTTGTTTTTTTACAATAAGCACTTCCAATTGGGTCTTCTTGAAAGATCGTTCCACAAGTATCTGTCAGATGTAGTTGAAAATCCGTCGGTGTTCCAGAGAAGTAGTTGTTTCCTGTCATATTTTTGCCTCATATTTTGCACTTGTTGAAAGAAAGGTAAGGTGAATAGAGAGAAGCGACAACTGAAAAAATACAACTTAGTAATATACGGCCTAAAGACTGATGAAAAATCTATAACCCAAGGAGTCCTGGATATTATCAATAACAATCTGGAAGTACCATGCAAAGAAGAGCAAATAAGGGATGCTTATGGTATTGGAAAATATATTCCGGACAAAACAAGGCCCATTGTAGTAGAGCTGTCTTCATACCAATTAAAACCAAACATCCTGAAATCTGCTAAATCTTTGAAGGGAACAAATGATATGATCCAAGATGACTACGTGAAGAGCAAGTTCCTTGTGTCCCAGCAGAAAATTGCACGAGAAAATCACCAAATAGTAGATGAAAAAGAATACAGTAACGAAACCTTACAGCAGAACCCAGATATCTTCAAAGGTGAAAGCGAGAAGAGCGAAAGCGAGCAAGAGAGCGACAAGAATAAAAAAAAAACAGAAGCCGACAAGAGACAAAGAAGAAACAATAGGAAATTTAAATAATAAAAAGATATTTTCAATTTCTTAATTTACTTTCTATCTTTGCAAAATATAAAAAAAAAATTGTCTTCCTGAAAATGGATTGTTTTATCCGTGATTTCGAACATAAAATATTTGAAACTAAAGAAATTGGAAATATGAATCAGTTTAACAAAATATTCCGTCCAATAGAAAACTGCAATTCCTTTTCCTTTTCTATTTTTCACCTGAATATCCGCAGTCTAGAAAAAAATTTCGATGAGCTTAAAACATATCTTTCTCAGTTCGATAAATTTTTCACATGCATTATTTTGACAGAAACACGGATGATTAAGGACCCCTCCTTCTTCTGCTTGAAAGGGTACGACCTTGTAGTCAATCCCAACAGGTTAAATCAAAACGATGGAACTGCCATCTTTATTAAAAGTGAATACAAATACACGTATGAGCATTTACAGATTGGTGTCACAAATGCGACAAGTGTTAAGTTGACTATTAATAAAAAATATATAAATGTGATAGCAACATACAGGTCGCCATCAACCGACACATTGCAGTTCATAAGTGAACTAGAAAATACACTTTCAAAAGTAGACCTGAACTCGTTTGATGATTGCTATTTTGTCGGGGATCTGAATATAGACTTGTTTTCTCAAAACGAAACGGATACTCAAGAATACCTAAATGCTCTTTATGAACGAGGATATTCCTCACTTATAAATTCTATTACCAGACTCAGTAGCTCCAGATGCATCGACCATATCTTTTTGAGGAAAAAGGATGGTGTCGAATACCAAACAGAATCCGCGATAATGAAAACAAACATAACTGATCATTTTCCTGTAATCTCAAAGGTAGAATTTCCCGATCACGGCAGTTATACAAATGAAAGTAAGAACACTACCCACAAAAAATTAAATAACATTAAGCTAATTGAATTGATAAAAAATGAGGAGTGGGAAGAAGTTTACCAAAATAACAATTGTTAAACAGCTACGCAAATATTTTTTGATAAAATTAAAATAGCTATATAAAAAGCAACAGAAACAAAAAAAATTGTAATTAAAGATGGAGAAAGGAATGGATTACAGAAGGGCTGATTACTTCGATAAAAAAACGAGATAACTCAGATATCACAGATACATCAAATCTCCACAAAATGAAATTTTCAGAAATGAGTACATTTATTATAAAAAACATCTAGATTACCTCATTAAAAAAACTAAACACATTAATGAAATGAATAAAAACACTTTTGTTCAATCTCCACTAGTGAAAATTAGACAAAAGCGTTTTTCAAGAAGTGATCATGAATTTCTACAAAATAAACAAGTCATCAATTACACAAATATAGTTTTGGGATTTCACCTAAAAAACTGTAGTTGAGTATCAATGGATTTCCAGATAAAAATTTGTCTCAACATATTTTAACATCCAAAAAAACATTGTAAATACTTATGGAAAAGTATATTCATGAAATTTTCAGACCAGTGAACCAAACGCTCCACTAGAAAACCTAAACGAACACGACACAACACTTGATCGAAGAATTTCGTCACCAAGAATATCGAAGTTTCTGAAGCAGCAGTCCTTGCCGAACGAAGTTTACCTCAATCAGCTACAAAGAAGTCCTATATTGGAAGAAGACGAGCAGGACGGAGGTCGTCCTCAACATTTAACCATCATAGAAGAAACGAATAACATGAGAGCAATTTATGACAGAATGGATTCCACAGCAGAAAAAATGTTCAAGAAAAGAATCAGTAATAACCCTTCTCCCAGAACAGGTATGGATGCCAGGCGCAGCACGAATACCATCAAGAGAAGAACTGCTTTCATGAACAATACTATAAAAAGATATTCCGAACGTACCGAGGCTGTGAATGAAGAAATGAAGAAAGCAATCAATACTATCACTTTTTCAAAGTATCAGTGAGTATTTTTGTATGTTCTCCAAGAAACATCAATTTGTTTTTCTGTGATGCATTATAGGACAGTAGAAAGAGACAAACAATTCACAATGATCCCAAAATTTTCAAACTTGAATAAAAGGTCAAGAAAGGTTAAAAACAAACTGTAAATTATTTCAACTTGTTCCGAAGTCCAAAATATTGTCAAAATTACAATCCACGGTTGACGGAAAGAACAAATTCTGAACAAATTTTTAGACCAAAACAAATATTGAAAACGAGAATTTTTCTAAACGAATATTCATATAACTCTTTGTTTTCAGGCAGTTCATGGAAAATATGCATGTGAACATATGGCTTCTATTCAATAGTAAAGATACAGAACTGGAATATATGAAGATGCCGGACCCGCTTTTCAAATACTATCTGCTTTGTACTCTCGTAACGATTTCATGTATTTATATGCTGCAAAATATATCGAGGACAAGGTGAGTTCTCATTTTGGAAATTGATAGAACAGAGAGTATCCAACTTAATGAAGGAAAAAATGTCCGCTTTGGGAATACAATTACACGTGTTGTCTCTCAAAAAGTGCACCAAATTTGAAAATAAATGAAAAGAAATCATACAAAACAATGTGATCAATGAGTGCAAAAACTATTCCTGAAAAACCTAATAAGTAGACTTTCAGTTGATTATGCTCAACAACTGAAATGTGGTTCTTCAATAACACAAATTTTCACTCATTCTTCGTCAGCCGTGATACTATCCTTCAAGAGTATATATCTCACAGGTCAACAAGTGGGAATTTTTCACAAATTTTTCATGTTTATTGAAGGGTTTGGAAATTGGAAACATGAAAATACACTACATTTTTTACCCACCCTACTGTTTTTCAGTGAATGCTCTCAATCCTTATTGAAATGACAAAATACAATGTGTGATTCCTCGAAGGACAAACTCAATTGATTTGATATAATAACTTTGGGTATATTTTAATAAATTATTCTATATTTTTTATAGGTGGAGCTACACAACATGGCATTTCGTTGCAGTTTTTTTACTGGTCACACTCGTTTTTCTCCCATTATCTTGGACACAATTCTTCTACATTAAATATATCGCAAAATACTCAGATGAAACTCCTAGTAACAAATTCATATATATGTTGTATCAAGCCTCTAAGAAGATTACGAATAACTTTTACATTCGGCTCTCTATATTCTCGTTGATTTATTTTCTTCTCTTCATGTCATTTCTGATCGAACTGGTAAGTGTATTTCTATCTGTCTGTTATTCTATGATAAGAAAATTCGAAAAGTTTACCAACTGAAATAGCGGTAGTTTCTTTTTAAGAATAATTGAACCATCAATGTTATAAGATATACCCATATATCTATCAACTACGAATATGGATATTAAGGACAGCCTATGTGATGCCAAAAAAAACGAGCATCGACTTCGAATTGGGCGCTGCTGAATTAATGTGCATGCGCCAGAGATTTCTATTCAAAGACACGATTTTGTGTTTTTATTTTTTTCTAGCGTGCATGGTTTGGTAGCAACAATTATCGAAAATATGAGAAGCATATCTTATGAGGTGCTAATTCGACAAATTCCAACATAACCTCATAATCTGGATAAGATTACAGAGAGCAAGTGTACATTGTGCTAATTATAGGATGGCGGCACTATATGGGTTTTGTTCCTGAGTATATGAAACATTTCATAAATTTCTAGATTCATGCCTGAAAGAATTTGAGATCGCCGCGTTTTACTTCGAGTTCGTGTTCAGGGAGGCAAAAATACATCAATCACTACCTGCAAACTATTTTTCTCGGCCGCTGTGGAACGAGATTTACCTTTTCAAACAACAGTCCGTCACATAGCCAATCCACATGTTCTCAAGTTCAATGATTTTTTATCCGCTTTTGGTAGCTCTGGTAGCAGGTAACAAACAGAAATTTTATTATTAGAGTTACAAATGGATCAATGAATTGTTTTTTTAGTGACACGAAGTTTAATTTACCGTCATACATAATTCTCATTCTTCATTTATCCGCATTATAGAAAAATGTTACCCCTTTTTCAATATGGGACGGTTGAAAATGTCAAAAGAAGCATAACCTTGAAAATTTATGACATTTCTCGTGATTCAGAATTCGGCATGCGCAATAGTTTCCCAGCGCCCTTGTGAGAAAAGGTAAGATATATATTTTTGGCTTCAATTTGATCATATTGCGTCTTATGGCGTACGTGTTATCAATATTCGTAGTTAATAGATATATGTATATAACATGTGCAGTATG
The DNA here is from genome assembly GCA_944452925.2 of Chrysolina oricalcia. Classification (NCBI taxonomy): domain Eukaryota; kingdom Metazoa; phylum Arthropoda; class Insecta; order Coleoptera; family Chrysomelidae; genus Chrysolina; species Chrysolina oricalcia. The sequence goes on from OX101822.2 coordinate 56,251,158, forward strand.
TGTCTCTGATTGTATGAATATTCACCATTCAGAGAGGCACTTGAAACCCTTTATCGGTACTTGTCACCATATGGCTACATAATTCTTTGTATCCCTTATCGGGCAAGTCATCAAAATGGCCTATAAAAATTAGCATAATTTCACAACGTATTCATAATATCAGTATTTACATGTACGAGCAACCTTAGCAAAAAATGTACGAGCACAAATCATAAAAAGTTTAACTGCCAGTTAGAGGTAGCGCCAAATCGATTTGTGCCTTTGTTTCCCCTCCCAAGCTTGTTTGTTATCGTATGGTTCCGTTGCCTGTGAATCGAAGGACTACGGAGAACCAAGTACAAATGCTTTCAAATGTGATGATACCATATGGTTACATGGTCCATGAAATAGTGCTTGGTTTGATCAGAATCGGACCGATAAAGGGTTAAAATAATAAATATTGATAGTGAGCAAATTTATTATAAAACAAGAAATCAAATATAAATAAATAAAATGTGAAATATATTATATATCATTATGAAATGAAAATGTAAAGCTACAGAAAATATAGAATGAATTTTTTTTCTGTCTATTCAAAACCAAAAACCAGAACAAAGACACACGCAACACTTTTCATCGACCAGTGAAAATCTGACAATCCAGACAATCAAAGGAGTTGCTGAGGCGAAAATAAGCACGTGAAATTATGTATTAAAATACAAACACTGACGATCATAAACACACCAATGACCCCTTGATTTCTGCCATCTCATGTTATTCAAAAAATGATAATTGTTAAGGAAAACGATCTTCGTACACCGATATGAACTGACCACAGTTGCTGAATGTGGACAGCACACATCGGTAAAAACATCCAAATAGATAGACTTTCCCAATTAATTTTATGAAAAATGCTAACAGGATTTTCTTTCATGGCGACTTCACAAATTGGGTGAGATAGGAGTCAATTTCAGGCATTTGATATTACATGTTTTTCAGATAAATTGTAGAAATAGTGACCATGAAGACGTGAAGAAGACTAATATAACCTCGTTATTTACAGCATTTGAAGCAAATTTCAATTGCGTTATACCATGGGTAAGAAATTATTTTATTATTCTCTCAATGTATTTCATGTTTTTATTATTTTTGTCATATTGTCAAAGTACAGAAGAGTGAAAGTAATGGCCTTTTGCTTTTTTCCAATAATCGAATATAATTTTCAAAAACACGTTTCAAAGATTTGAATGTTTCGTCACGTCATCTGTACATTTTAATTATGTTATCCTGAAAGAAAGAAAGGTCTGATTTTCTTCGTTATTTTGTAGTGTAAGGGTAGGTTATCATTGGACAAATTTAAAAAGTATTGGAGTCTAAATCATATGATTCAGTCATAATCAAAACAAGTTAGGAATATTTTTTTGAAAATTTGAAGTATTTTGAAATTATTCATATGTATTGAGGTGTGAGGTTTTTCAAAATATTCAGTTATTATCACAAAATCTGAGGATAATTTTTGATCAGATTCACACAATTTGTACACCTATGAGAAACTTGTATTTTATTAGTACAATCTGTTTCCCGATTTTAGTCTACTCCAATCTGAGAATGTAATAAAGAATGAGCCATTCTTCTCCAATTCAAATCCTTACTCAGTAATTACAGTTTTCGATGTAGGTATCCATGTTACCATAAAAGTAATGGAATGATCAGTATGCACAAGTGGATATAAGAGTTATTGAGTTACAGGAAATATCAGTTCTACAAACAGTTCTACACAGCTCAAAAATGTAATTGTGAAATTCAAAACGATTTGATTGAATCGGCTTTTTCAAAATATAGAGAAGTTTTGAAACCCTTTGCCATAAAATTCAAGAATAGTATCAATTTCTATTTTACATTCGATCACGATATTCTTTGAACATAGAATTTCCCTTACTATGAGAACCAGAAAATGAAAAAACTGTGGAGATTGATAAGGTCAACTTATTACTTTGACAACTCAATCTGTCTTTCCAACTGGGCCGTGGTGGCCGTGATGATAGAGCGTTCGCCTTTGGAGAGAAGGGTCGAGGGTTCAAAGCCTCGCATAATCATCAGTCTCGTGCATGGCCTCATATGTTAAAAGGCAAGGGCTGTGTCTTCCCTAGCTCACACAAGTCTCTCAAAGACTTCCGAGGGCTGCGCGTAGGAGTGGAATCGGTTGACGGAAATAACAATTTTACAACAATTTTATAACTCCTTTAGTCTTGATGCACAGTTCCTGACGTTGAAAATATCGATCCTTGTCTATTCGATAATTGTGCTCATAAAATGAAAATGAATTGTGACGAGAAAGAAACTAGTGTCAACATTTGAATATACAGATCATGAAGAACAGCCTATACCGAAAATACACCTCTGGTAAGATATATCTGATTTTGGGAAATATTTGGAATATAAATCATCCTAACCGATACCAAATCAAGAAAGCTTTGAAAACAAATGAACTAATATCAGCTATGAAAATTCTACTGTCGTTGGCAAAAGGTTACTAAAAATTTAATTGATGGATTGAAATGAAATAATACTAGAGAGGTGAATTATATTTGTGTTCATTCATATTGAATCTAGTCAGTCGTCTTTCCTCTCGAGTTTATTTCAACAGTTTTTCGAAGTCATTGCCGTTTTGTTCTAAACCAGAATTGATCCTTTTTAGCCTACCGCTATTTGTAGCTCTCTGTATGAAGTCATGAATCAAATTACTGAAAGAACTCTGAACCCTTTGTTCCATGTTTTCTTTATTACTCACAGTGTCCGCATAAACAGTTTGAAGTTGTAAATCAATTTCAATAATTTTTTTTTGAAATGTCATGTAGTATTTTTTCTTAGTCGAAAATCGGGATTTTTCATTAGCGATTTTTTATTGAAAATATCACTACGCCACTGAATTTAGAGTGCCTCTAAACAGGTGTGACCAAAATTTCATGAAGAAATATTCATTAATAACAAAGTTGTGACAACTCAAAAATTCGAAAACTCACACAGCTAACAGTCACAAAAAACACCTAATGTCAACAGATATAGCCATGAGAATATTTTTTTATGATTTCAACAATAAAGTGCCGCCAGATGAAAAAAAAAACAAATAGCGTAAATATTTTTAATGAAAATAACGGAGTTACATTCAAGTTTTCACGCAAATTAACTAAAACTAAAACCTAGTAGATTTTCAATTTAAATCTTAGTTGCCATGGAAATGATATTATAGTTTGACACTTGTGAAAGATTTACGTGTACTATTGTCAATTGTAATACCACAAGAGAGTGAGAATAAAGTGAAAATAATTCGACAAATTTTTCGAAAACTTGTTGTCAGGCAATATACACGAGAGCCCGAAGGGCTCGAGTGGCTATTGCCAAATGGCAACAAGTTTGAGAAAAAATGTGGAGAATTATTTTCTACTTTATCGAACTCTCGTCTGGTATTCTATAGATTATTTTTTGATGCCCCAATCATAGACACATTCTCTATATAACATTTTTATTCATTACTGTTATCTAAATTAATTTTTCAATTTGCATGCAAACTGATGACAGACGTCAAATCAAAAGTATCAGTTATTGTCACACAATAAAAACAAAATACCACGAATATTCCCGAGGCAATAAGTAGAAAATTCCCACTATAATAATGTTGTGATTGGTTTGAAAGTACATCATAGTTTTAAATTGATGGTTTTTATTGGTTGCAAGATATGTCAAAAAATAATCAACAGTATTCACTTTACAGTTCTTCGAATTATTTTGTGCCATGGCTGCAAGATTGAGCGTAGGAGAGAAAATTGAAATTGTACGCCTTTCGGGAGATTACTTTAGAAGTGATAGAGAGATTTGTAGAGTATTTAATGAGAGACATCTAGATCGTCCTCGTATTAGCTGCGGTACGGTAAATAAAATAAATAAAATATTCAATGAAATTGGTGCAGTATCAAAAATGACGTTAAAAAGTTATCCTGTACAAAGACGAAACAGGAATGACAGGAATAATCAAATCATTTTAGATTATTGCTGGCAAATCTTTTATGATGATAATTATTCCTTAAAGTCACTATCAGAGTTCCTTATCAATACTTATAGTTCTCTGGTCTGTCAATATTTCCCCTTGAAAAAATCTAGTCACAGAACTAGAAGTCAAAGACCAACCAATTTCTTCAACAATGAATTGAGACATATGAGAGACACTTTACAAATATTAAAAACAGTCTATATTTCGTCAAAAAATTCTGCTGACAAGATTATTTTCAATGAATATAAACGTAATTATAATAAAGCAATTAATCTTGCCAAAAGAAACTCATATGATGATTTCATACAAAGATCTAATGATAAAGTGAAAGACACCTGGAAAATAGTAAATTACGAACGAAACTCATCAACTAGAGTCAATAACACTAACAAAATCAGCCCAAATGAATTCGTTATATTTTTTTCAAATATAGCTGAAAACATTATCAAAACTTTGCCAACATATAATAACCAAGATATAGATTGTCTTTCTAGTTTCCCTAAACCCTGTGATTCTTTTTATATGCTTCCTGTTACCAATGATGAGGTGAGGCTCGCTATTCATAAGCTCAAAAACTCAAACTCTCAGGACATATTTCATTTCACAGTCGAGTGATAAAAAACACACTAGACTTTATCGTCGAGCCGCTAACCATTATTATAAATCGCTGCTTCTGCGAAGGCTCCTTCCCAGACATTTTTAAAATAAGCAAAGTAATACCCATCTTCAAAAAAGCAGATCCAAACCTCCCAGATAACTACAGACCTATTTCTATTATACCAATTTTAGGAAAAATTATTGAAATTATTGTTAAAGAATGCATAATGATATATCTGAATAAACATAACATCTTACATGAACATCAATTTGGCTTTATTAAAAATAGATCTACAACTGATGCAGTGGCTAGGGTTATAGAACAAATAATCACAAACGTGGAAAATGGTGAACATAGTGCAGTAACACTGTGGGACCTGAGCAAGGCCTTTGATTGTGTTAACCACCACCTTCTGATTAAGAAACTTGAATATTATGGAATTCGAGGAACGGCTCTACACTTTTTCCAATCGTATCTTTCCTCGAGGAAACAGGCGGTATTTGTAAATGGTCATTTATCGGATGAAATGGATGTGCACCATGGAATACCTCAGGGATCTATCCTGGGACCTTCCCTATTCATTTTATACATTAATGACATTTTCTACCATCTCTTACCTAGTACAGTCATCTGCTTCGCAGATGACACCACAATGCTGCAGTCCAATTCTGATATAAGTAAACTTCTTGATGACAACAATCAAATTGAAGTCGAAGCAGAAAAATGGTTTTCACACAATAAATTGAAATTGAATAGGGATAAAACTCAAAATATGATAATCTCTTCCAACAATAGAATAACTAGAAACGCACATGTAAAACTACTAGGCATAATAATTGACGACTCACTCAGATGGAATTCACACATCGATCAACTGTGTAAAAAATTATCAACACAGCTCTTTTTGCTGCGTCAGTTGAAAAATATCGTCAGCTGTAAAACACTTCTCGTCTCCTACTTCTCACTATATCACTCCCACCTCACTTATGCAATAGTTTTGTGGGGTAGATCTTCCCATGCTCTCAAAGCTTTCCGAATGCAGAAAAAAGCAATGCGAATTATAGCCGGAGCTCCATTTGATGAACATTGTCAGCCACTTTTCAAAAAGTACAGAATCTTGCCACTGCCATGTATACTGATTTTTTACACGTTATTGGAAATACATAAAAATAAAGCATCTTATAGTACTCATTCGGATTACCATGACTATAACAATAGAAATGCGGAGCACCTCAGACAACCAAGGTTTAGAGTAGAAATGTCAATGAAAAATACAATTGACACTAAGATATATAACAATCTGCCTTATAGATTGAGACAATTAAATATCAATACGTTCAAAAGGAGTGTTAAAGAGCTTCTACTTGAAAATTGTTTTTATTCAACAACAATTATACTTATACATAATGATGTTTGTTATTTTAATGACAATTTTATTTATACACATGTATTAACATTATTTCTGTATTGTTCCCTGATGTCATTGACGTTGGTGTTGATATAATATTCTCGACATTTCCACTTAAATTGCATATTGTTTATATACTACTGTTTGTTTGTTTTGACTTGTCATAAATGTACTTGCTACATAACATGATCTAATAAATAATCTATCTATCTATCTATCTATCTATCTATCTATCTATCTATTCGGAAATAATCCTAATGCCAGTATAAAGAATGCCACTTTAGATTTGAATATTCCACGAGAAACTATTCGGAGATATCTCAAGGCGAAGAATATTAAACTTTTCAAGCCAAGTTTTTTACACACACTGCAAGAAGGCGACGAAGCAAGACGTCTGGAATATTGTTCATGGGCCCAAGGGGAATAGTTAAACAATATAAATTTCCTACAAAATATTTTATATACCAACGAAGCCACTCTCACTACAAATGGAGTAGTGTCATAACAGAATTGTCGCTATTGGGCAGCGGATAATCCTAACTGGGTTATAAACTGTAAAAGCCAGTATTGCCAAAAAATCAACGTCTGGTGTGGGATATTGAACAAACGAATTATTGGTCCTTTCTTCTTTGAGGAAAACATTAATGCGCAGAGGTTTCTAGAATTTTTAAACACAGATTTTTGGGATGCTATTCACGAGCTGCCAATCAATGAACGATCAAATTTATTTGTCCAGTTAGATGGGTGTTCAGTTCATTATGCCAGAGCTGTGAGGCAATGGTTTAACGAACATGTTCCAAACCGATGGATAGGCCGTAGTAGTCCGTTTAAAGAGTGGCCACCCAGATCTCCAGACCTCACAGTTTTGGACTTTTTTCTCTGGGGACTTCTCACACAAAAGGTTTACAGAAACCGCACAAGAGATAGAAATGAACTTTGTGCATGAATTCGATAGGTATGTGCAGATATTAACCCTCAAGAACTAAGGAACGTAATCAGAAACATTCGTGAGCGCTACGACAAATGTATCGAAATACATAGTGGATTAGTAGAGACTACTAGAATATGAGTTAGAATTAATTGTTGCACTGAATCGAACCATTTCATCATATCATATCATAGTTACGTTTATTAAATTTTTTTGCTTCATTATTAGTTGATTTATGTGAATATAATTCCGTTATTTTCTTTAAAAAAATTTACGCTATCAATTTTTTTTTTCATCCGGTGGCACTTTATAGTTGAAATCATAAAAAAATATTCTCATGGCTATATCTGTTGATATAGGGTGTTTTTGTGACTGTCAGCTGTGTGAGTTTTCGAATTTTTGAGTTGTCATAATTTTGTTATTAGTGAATATTTTTCTATGAAATTTCAGTCACACCTGTGTAGAGGCACTCTGAATCCAGAGGCGTAGTGATTTTTTCAATAAAAAAATCGCTAATAAAAATCCAGATTTTCGACTAAGAGAAAATATCGTAGTATTCCCTGAAAATTGGGATAAACATTTCAAATTTTGTCCCAAAGTAGACCTTTTAGTACTTGACATTTCGAAAAAAAATATTAAAATCGGTTAACAACTTCAAATTTTAGGGGGGTGTTTCCATTAAAAATGGGTCTCACTGTATAATTGAAGGAAGAAATTTTATATTTCGTGTAGAAATATATGTATCAAAATTATAGCAGAGTGCTTTCAACTATAAAAGTCATCATCAGTGCTCCTCGTCAGATGTACACGAGCCAAAAAACCATGAAAACATCATGCGTCCAAAGGACTATGGAAAGTATCCAAAATTAGGATATTATGAACGATAACAGATTAAAACCTGGACCAGGATGATCCTGGATACAAAAATTTTACTGGAAAGTCTATTCGAATCAATTTCTTATAGGACTTTATTACAATAGACATGTTCTAGTAAAATTATTAAATCTATGATATTTCTAAGTTTTTTTTGGCTCTGGTACACCTGACGAGTAGCATTGATGGTTACTATTATAGTCGAAAGCGCTATGCTATGATTTTGATAAATATATTTCCCTGCACAAAATACAAAATTTCTTCCTCCAATCATATTGGTACGTTGACACAGCTTGACAATTTCACTCTTTCATATATCTATGAAAGGAGTTAAAAAATGCTCAGAACCGGCCCATTTCTCCTACTACTGTACATAGAATATCTCTCAGGTTTTCAGTTTTCTCAACACGGTCTTTTTGCACTGGTAACGTGGAAATATCGGTTATTACCAGCAAGGAAAGCATCGGTTTTTCCACCATTCGTCAGGAATTAACGTCGTGAGAAAATTTTGGCGAGTCGTATTTCTTGTTTCTGACATGAGTGAGCAGCCTCATGGGCAGAGCTGGGTAATTTCTACTTAAAAAGTAATTAATGATCAGAATTAGTTTTTTATTCGTCTGGTTTGTTATTGTTTTTTAAGCATTTTTTCTTAAAGTAATTTGTAATTGTAAATGCAGCAAAATCTGTTTTGAAATTGTAATTTGTATTTATGTAGTTATGTTGTAGTAATTTTTTTGAAAAAGTACTTTGTTATTGTAATTAGTTCCTTTTTTGAAAAAGTACTTTGTAATAATTATTGTAACTACTTTCAAATTACCTGTAATACCCAGCTATGCTCATAAGGACTGACTAGAAGAGGGTTTGATGAATCTTGTCATCAGAGCATCCCAGGAAAGATTGGTTAATCACTAGCAAAATGATAAAATGTGTATTCCATCCAATAATAGTACAACCACTTGCTACTCAGAAAACTCAAAATGTTGCCAAGGGCTAGTTCAGAGTAGGAGATCATCCCAAGAATGTGGAGGCTAATCACCCCACCATATATATGTGCGTGGTGAGCCTAATGAATAGAAGTGTGTGCAATTGTAGCCGAGAAACCAACCTATAACTGTGGTATGTAAAGGAAATTAAATCTTTCCAAAACGATACTTCCACTCTGTAACACAATTGCTATTACATCTACAAGAAAGATATTGAAATTAGTTCATTCCAAATAGTATATAGTCCATCAACATTAAAGCAATCAAAACAAATATTGATAATTATCAGTAAAGTACCACGTTTTTTATCAATTGCTCGAAATAATATAAAGAAGACCACCCACTCTGAACTTATTAAAATGAATGAAACTGAAATAACGAATAAAGTACTTCTGGAAGAGATTGTTAAAAGCAACAAAGAATTGAAAGCTGCTTTAGAAGCCCTTGAGGTCAGAGTCACACTGAAAATTGAAGAAATAAAACACCGCGTTGAAAGAATTGAAAAAGAAAACCAACAATTGCTTTCTAGAATTGAACTTTTAGAAATATCAGAAAAAAAAACAATCTGATTATATTTGGATTAGAAAGGAAAGAAGAAGAATTACAAACTTCTGATGAAGTAATCAAGCTCACAAATAATCTATTGGGTATAAACATAGTTGAAAGTGATCTCAATAACTTTTATACGCTAGGAAGAACAAAACAAAGTCCACTTATAAAATTGAATTTAATTCTTACTTAAAAAAATCGTTTGTTCTCAAACATTGCTATAGACTTAAAGGATCAAAGATATCCATAGCCCACGATCTAACACATAGGCAAAGGGAAGAAAGAAGAGTTCTAAGAAAACACCTGATCCTTGCGAAACAAAATCAAGAAGAAAATTGCTATATTAAATATAATAAATTATTTGTGAACAATAAGGCATACTTGGCAGCTGACCTTGAACTGAAAGAAGTAATCGATTCCGAACGAAATAAACCAAATAGTGCTCCAGGAACCCCAATTGCCAGTCATTCCCAAATAATCAGTGAAGAAAAGGAAAAGCTGACTCTTGATCTTCCGTATACACGAAAGCAGAATTCTCAAACGGTTGATAAAACACCAATTAAGAAAGCTGTCCCATTGAAAAAACCGCTAAAGGATACTACTACAGAAAGACCAACTACAAGAAAAAATTCTACCACAAAGCCTGCCAATATATAGGATTACATAATTAAAAAATTACTGTCATTGCTCATTCACTAGAATATTGTTAAGATTAATTCTCTCATATATTGTTTCATGTGATCATTAAATTTATAATTATAGATTATCTCAGGCAACAAATATAAACAAAAAAAAAAGCAATATTACTCAAAATGGATACATTCGAGAAGTTGAAGTTGAAACTTACACTATAAACAATGTATGCGAGTGTAAAAATATATTAGAAGTAAACAGTAAAAATAACAGTTTTACTATACTACATAACAACATAAGAAGCATCGATAAAAACCTGGATGAGCTGAAAATATTTCTTCATAACGTAAACACTGATTTTGACTGTCTTGTATTAACAGAAACTAGGAAAATCTCAAACATAAATTTATACAACATACCAGGTTACAATGCGATTTACAACGAGGGTAACTATAATCAAAATGATGGGACGGTAATCTATATAAAAAGTAATTATGAATTTGAATTTGATATCATTGAAGTAGAACACTTTGAATTTTTGAGAACAATTATTAAATTTGGAAAAAACTCCATATTCGTGACCGCATGTTATAGATCACCATCCTCCGACATAGGCGATTTCACTTGTATTCTACAGAAATACTTCGAAAATAATCAAACAGAAACAGAAAGTTATTATATATTCATAGGCGACATGAATATAAATCTACTCAGAGATGATGAAACTAAATTTAAATATTTAAATACTCTGAATGAATATGGATATATTTCCACTATCAATGAACCAACAAGGATAAATTCATGTCTTGATCATATTTTTATTAAATCTAAAGTGAACATTACAGAAATGATTATACCCCTAGTTGTGAAATCAAATATAACAGACCACTCAACGACAATACTTCAAATAGTTACAAAAAGCACACATATCAATGAACCTAACAACAAATACATTCCATATATAAATTATAAGAAATTATACAAAACGCTAGAGGACACAAATTGGGGAAACATATATTCGATACAGGATCCAAATACATCACTGAATATTTTCATCACTATACTCCTAAGCATTTTGAATAAATGTACCAATCAGAAAAAGAGATATCGGAAAAATACGAAACTTGCACCATGGCTAACAAACTCATTATTGAAAATGATCAACGAAAAAAATCGTTTATTCAAAACTACTCTGCAACACCCCAAGAGCATTTTATTAAGAAACCGGTACAAAAGTTTAAAAAATAAAGTCACAAATTTGATCAAAACAAGCAAGCAAAACTACTACAGAAATAGAATAGACAGCAAAAAACAAGTTACCAAACAGCTATGGAATATTGTGAAAGAAATCACCGGTACTAAACCTAAATCTAAAACAATTGAACCCATAAGAAATGAGCAGGGGCTACTCCTGACAAACAACACAGACATAGCCAATGAATTCAACGACAATTTCGTGGATATTGGAAAAAAACTAGCAAACAAAATAGTGAAACATCATAACCTCATTTTTAATAAAAACATTTTTCCCAACTCCTTTGTTCTGAGCCCAACCGACAAAAATGAAATAAACACTCTAATCTGCGATCTGAAAAACAAAAAGGCGGTGGGAAAAGATGGAATTAAGGCAGAACTGCTAAAATCAATTTCATATTTTATACTAGATCCTTTAGTTTTCATTATCAATAAGTGTATATCACTTGGTGTATGGCTCGACTCATTCAAAACTTCAGTAGTGACCCCAATCCATAAAAAAGGAGATAAAGCTGAAATCACAAACTATAGACCAATCTCGCTCATTACCCATCTATCAAAAATTTTCGAAAAATTGCTGAAGAATAGAATAACCTCATTCATAAACAAATACGAATTGATCTCAGAAAAACAATTTGGTTTCAAGGAAAAAACCTCAACTGAAGATGCGATTCTTGAATTGACAGAAATGATACATAAATCACTAGAGAAAGGAAAACCTTCTTTATGTCTATTCATAGACTTAACGAAGGCTTTTGATACTGTTGATCATGAATTGCTACTGCAAACTCTAGAAGACAATGGTATCAGAGGGAACTGTTTAACACTATTTGGAAGCTACCTTCAAAATAGAATGCAAGTTGTGAGAATTGCAGATACAATGAGCAATCAAAAACAAATCGAATGTGGAGTCCCACAAGGAACGGTACTGGGTCCTCTGCTGTTCAATTTATATATAAATGAATTATTCCATTTGAACAGCTTTGGAAAATTTATTGGTTATGCAGACGATACCGCAATATTCTATGAGGCAGACACTTGGCTCGACTTGAAAAATAAAGTGGAAGCAGATTTCCATATGCTTAAAAAATGGTTTGACCAGAGGCTCCTAACAGTGAATCTAGAAAAAACTAACTTTCTTCCTTTCAGCTGCAATTCATCCAGTGATTGTCCATTTGAAACTCTTGAAGTCGGCGAAGAAGGAAATACACTAAAAATAGAGTCTTTGAGAGAAATCAAATACCTGGTCGTATACATAGATAAAAATTTAAGGTGGGACTCTCAAATAAAATATACAACAAAAGAGCTTCAGACAATCCTTTACAATTTCCGTGTCCTGAAAAATTGCCTACCTTTCAGGGAACTTCAACAATTATATGGTGCCCTAGTGGAAAGCCATCTGAGATATGCTATTACGGCATGGGGAGCAGCTCTGCGTGTACACCTCAATCCCTTAGAGGTATTACAAAAGAGGTTCATGAAATTGATAATGTTTAAAAATTCGCGTTTTTCGTCGGATCTTCTGTACAAGGAATGTAAAGTTATGGACTTGAGGTAATTATATTATTTTTGCGCAAACGTAAAGTATCATTTCAGTAAAACTAAAGCAACACCACGAAACCACCAATACAACACACGACATCACGACAAACTTATCTACCCAACTGTGAGAAAGTCAATTTCACAAAGAGCATACTCGTTCATGTCAATAAAGCTATACAACACTGTACCTGAACAAATAAAAAATCTTCAATCGAAACCAATATTCAAAAAGCAAATAAAGAAATTTATTCTCGAAAAAGACAGGCACTTCGTTAAAACTCTCTTAGAGTAACATTATTATTGAATTGACATGTCTATATCTTTATTTTATTTTATCCATGAACTCTTTTCGATTTTTTACTGTATTGTACATAAGTATCTTACTTTTAGTAACAGTTGCCTAAGGTTTTCTATATTTCCACTGATTGTTAGTCTAGTCATATTAGTTTGTCCAAAATTTTATCTATTACCTTTGTTTAGCATTTGATCTAACTAACTTTTTTCTACTATAATGTATATAGCATAATTTTATTCATATTTGTCTAAGATTGTATTTACCTGTACATCATTAATTTACTTTTATAATATGTTATATTATTTGTTTAAGATTTTATCTATCACAATATTTCGTCTACTGCTATTATTATTATCTAACTCATTTCCAGTTATCACTTTTTGCGAAACAAGAGCTGTGCTCTTATCGCTAAACCACTTTGTTCACATATTTTTGTTTTATTAATGCCCAATATCTGTATATTTTTGTGAATAAAGTTATTATTATTATATTATTATTATTATACCACGCTTTGTATACCCCACCATACCAATGAACGCTACATTAATTTGTTACTCTTCGGAAAACAAACTGAATAAATGAATAATCACATTGCAAATTCTATTTTTACAGCACACGACTGAAACCTGTATGATGTCCATCATTACCATATTTGTTTTCTTGAGAATTTTCATTTGGATCAAGCTTTTTTATGGAGTGATGATACTAGCAGTATTTGGTTTTTGCATTATGAACTTCATGGAACGGTTTTATGCGGTAAGTCCGTCCATTTCGCTGTTAGGATTTGTTTCAAAAGTAATTAGCCTACAATTGAGTATTGAATAAATAAATAAATGACTTAGAAACCCTTCACATATTCCAAGCTCATCTCAATAATATTTACTTTAACATTTCAAATCAACTCCGTCCCTAATTCCCTTATCTTCAGATCTCTTGTACTTTTTGATCATTACAACAGACTGCGAGAGATGAATAAGCTCAAAACCGAACTACTTATAAATGTTGAAAAGAGAAACATTCTCAATTGAAAATTGAACCAAACAAAACTCCCCTGGGAATGGAAAAAACTTACGACAAATTGAAGTTTTTTGTAATATCTTTCAGAAAAGAACTACTTCCCCGGCTAACGCCACGCTGGACATTGAACTGCATCTAAAGTCTACAGATCAATCTACAATCAACAAACCCATTGCTCAAATTCGAAACATAATACATATATATATATATATATATATATATATATATATACCGGGTGGCTACGGAAGTATTGCCTACGGAATATCTCAGTTATTGTATGAAGTAGGTTTGTGAAATTTGGAGCGTCGATATAATGACGTAAGAGCTAGAATTTGAGCATATTGACATGTCGAAGTTAACTTCCGGTCTGACCGGAAGTAACATCAACTTTCTTGTTTTAAATGGAAACCCTATTTTTTTTTCTTTTCGCTTTATTCAGCATTCAATTCCCTTTCTAATGACATATCACAAGTTGGTATCTAACCAGAAACTAGATCAGAAAAAAATTATTATTGAAATTCACCGAGTAGGCCGTGGAAGCAAAGTGAAAGCCAAAAATTGAAAAGTTGGCTATGGAAACCATACGTCACTTGATAACAGTTGCTACTACTGTGATATTTTATTTTCATTCGTCGGCGTTATAAAAAGCCGTCAAAAAAATATTGGAAAAATTGGGAAAAAAACAATACTCTGTAGGTCCATAACTTAAATAGGAACATACAACTTTTTCTTTCCTGTACTATTCAGCATAACCATTCCTTTCTAATGATATAATAGAAAGTAATTTTTTGAAATGAAATACAAAAAAATCCAATTATTATTCTTCAAATAACGAAAAAACAGATTTATCGAAAAAAAAAATTCAAATTGATAGGATTAAAGATAAAATAAATTCAAAACAAATGTTTGAAATGCATTCCCTCAGCGTCAATACATTTATTGACTCTGGTGATATTTTCATGTAAAACGTTCCTCAACATGGGGCGTGATATCTTGGAAAGTTCTACGAATTTTTACTTCTAGCTCATGTAGAGTTGTAGGCTGTGTGGAATACACCCTATTTTTAAGATGTCCCCATAGAAAAAAGTCACACGGAGTAAGATCAGGTGACCTTGGTGGCCACCTGACTGGAGCATGGGTTGTTATAAGTCTCTCTTGAAAGCGATTTTGGAGATAATTTCTCGCTATTCTTGAATTATGCGGAGGGGCGCCATCTTGCTGGAAGTACATTCTCTCAGTTATTTCCGCTGGTAGGTTGTTAATGAATTCCGAAATTTCATTCTTTAAAAAATTAAAGTATCTCTCTCCGGTTAGTTGGCCTTGAAAAATAATGGGGCCAACAATATGAGTTCCAACTATTCCTGCCCAAACATTCACACCAAATCTCTCCTGGAAGCCGCCTTGTCGAAACCGGTGCTCGTTTGCTATCGCCCAGTACCTGGAACCAAAGACCGTTCACACTTTTAGCACTTTACACTTCGACTATCGACAATAATCCAAATAAAGTACAGTACCTACCTTGTATTATTCCTGTTAAATAATTGTTGGTAAATCTTGACTCGTCCGTAAACAAGATATAATAGTTAAATAGGTGATTCTCAGCATTTTGTCGAAGAAACCAATTACAATATTCCAGGCGCCTTTCACCGTCATTTTCATACAAATGTTGATGCAACTGATACTTGAAGGATTTCAATCGATGTTTTTTCAAAATTTTCCTAGCAGAGTCCTTACTTATAGCTAATTCGGCGC
This sequence comes from Chrysolina oricalcia, assembly GCA_944452925.2. Taxonomy (NCBI): domain Eukaryota; kingdom Metazoa; phylum Arthropoda; class Insecta; order Coleoptera; family Chrysomelidae; genus Chrysolina; species Chrysolina oricalcia. The sequence goes on from OX101822.2 coordinate 56,267,017, forward strand.
CAATCTGCCTTGAGGAAATTGTGCTATCATATTGTACTAAAGCTAATTTCAGTTTCCTCATTGATAACAATTGCTTCTTGGTCTTCGTGAACATCAGGCTCAGTTCTTAATTTATCTTCAAGCCACTGGAAATACCTTCTTGACGGTTGCTGCCTCCCTGGATATCGCTCTAAATACAATCATTCAGCGGCATAAGAATTTTTTAAACATTCACCATAAATGAGAAGCTTGTCAATTTGTTCGGTTCGTGAATAACGGGGCATTTTTTGAATATTCCACTAACTGATTTCGATTTCCAAATCCTTTTAAAATGGCAGAATCAAAAACACTACTTCGAACGTCAAAATAATATGGATAGCAGCGTTCGTGACAGCTCTCATTTCTTTTTTGTTTCATTCCAAAATACATCTTAATCAGCCTACTTGTTAATATTTTGGTTCGAATGATTATTGCAATGGAATGATTATTCTGAATAGCACAAATATCGTCCATAGGTAGATATTAGAATATCTATGGACGATGGCACAGACCAAGTACGTTTATGTTCCTATTTAACCTAGAACCTACAGGATATAATTTATCATTCCACATTATTTTTAATTTTATTTTTGCGTATGGCGATAATCTGTTTTGTTATTTGAAGAATAATAATTGGATTTTTCGGTATCTCAGTTCAAAAAATTATTTTCTATTATATCATTAGAAAGGAATGGTTATGCTGAATAGTACAGGCAAGAAAAAGTTGTATGTTCCTATTTAAGTTATGGACCTACAGAGTATTGTTTTTTTCCCAATTTTTCCGATATTTTTTTTGGCGGCTTTTTATAACGCCGACGAATGAAAATAAAATATCACAGTAGTAGCAACTGTTATCAAGTGACGTATGGTTTCCATAGCCAACTTTTTAATTTTTGGCTTTCATTTTGCTTCCACGGCCTACTAGGTGAATTTCAATAACAATTTTTTTCTGATCTAGTTTCTGGTTAGATACCAACTTGTGATATGTCATTAGAAAGAGAATTGAATGCTGAATAAAGCGAAAAGAAAAAAAAATAGGGTTTTAGTTTAAAATAAGAAAGTTGATGTTACTTCCGGTCAGACGGGAAGTTAACTTCGACATGTTAATATGCTCAAATTCTAGCTCTTACGTCATTACATCGACGCTCCAAATTTCACAAACCTACTTCATACAATAACTGAGATATTCCGTAGGCAATACTTCCGTAGCCACCCGGTATATAGGGTGTGTAAAAAAAAAAGTTCGGGTTGAACCGATATATATATATATATATATATATAGGTTGGATTTATCGAGGGGCAATATATGAAAATATAAGTAAAAAAGTTATTGGGTATAACCCTCAAAAAGTTGTGCAACCGTAGACACGTGTTTCGAGCTTAAGCTCTCTTCAGTACGGTAAAATCAAGTGCGAAGATGTACAACACTTGGATGTAAAAATAGAAACAAAGGAAGTCAACAACAGGAAGCCAACCACACATTTGTGGCATCGGTTAGAAGACCTTGTACTCACAAGGCAACAACTAACGTCGCCACGGAGGTAGCTATAGCTACCAGCGTGACAATCCTATATATATAAATATTATATATATATATATATATATATATATATATATATATATATATATATATATATATATATATATATATATATATATATAGGTACCAAAACAACAAAAGAGCCATAAATAAAATTGGCAGAATCTTAGAAATTGATATTTAGTCCAAATGATTTTTTTTTAATTGCTTTCGATCTCCTACAGACACCAAAAGCCAATGATTTCTCAACGAGTTTACAGAATATTGTGCTACAAATGTTCCAGAACATAGCTCAAATAATAACAAACGATTGACTAACCGAATCAATGATATGTGTCACATTCCTCAAGAGCAAACACTACCTTGGTAGAACGGAAATTGTTCCTACGCCCAAAGTATTTGTTTTGGATTTTTTTCTGCTTAAGCAAATGACTTAAATTCGGGAACTTCAGTAATTTTGGTTATGATAATTTTTAGGAAAAAATATTAAAATGACATGATTGATTGAAAAAATTTTGAGATAAGAACCCGAATTCTTATGAGTCTCCTAGCCTATACAAAAAATATTTCTTTCATGAAATCAATGGTTTTTTCAAGAAACAGATTTTACGATAGGGAAATGTGTATGTCATTGGTGCTGTGATCGAGAACGGACAGACGCTGTTTTTCCAATGTTCAACGAGTTCATTATCTCCACTATCACTCTTGATAAGTATGCCTACAAACCTTAGCTGGGTGGGGCGAGGAAGTAATTCGACTGTTCGGTGTGATGCGCTGATGGTGGCTCTTAACGAATTGTACTTATATGCTATGAAAGAACTGATGGTATTTTGTTTCGTACTGTTGGATCCATAACATACAATTTAGTTCACATCTGCGAAATTTCATATCTGACAAAAGTAGTAATAATACTAATAATTGTTGTTATATTGTTTTATTAATAATTGGTATTTCGAATGTTTTACTCACATTTTATAACAAAATGTATGTATCCACGTAAATAAAAAGTTTAAGATTGAAAGTCTGACAGAAAATTTTACTCCAATTTAAAAGTTTAATCTTAACTACCTACCGAAAAAGTTATTGAAATACGATAAGAATATTTTACAATTGTTATCGTGAATGACAGTTATAACAATTTTGGAATATGGTCACTGAATTCGATTCATCTAAGCAATGACAATTCTTCAAATGGTGGATAATTTTATCGTTTTGTTCTAGGACAGCGAAACATTCAACCCTTCAGTAGAGCCTGAAATAGCTCATATCATGAGTTTCGTATTTTTAACACTCACACTCCATTTGGTTGATAGACAAACAGATTACATGAACAGATTGGCTTACTTATTGAATGAGAAAGTGAAGTATGAACAAGAAGAAGCACATGAGCTTGAATATGTGAATGAGAATTTACTTCTAAACATACTACCGAAGCACGTAGGTGAGTTTCGAAAATCAATTATATGTCCGGTTATTGTTTAACCACTATTTAATAATTGTTTGTTGGAAATGTTCCTTAGTATTAAGTATACTTTTTCTTTCTCTCGTTTCGTATGTTGATGTTTTATGACTGATTTACATAGGCTAGTCCACGCGCGGATTAATTTCCTTGTGGTGCCATTGTTTGTTCATTTGTTTGTTGTATATGATTTCCTTAATTTTAGTTTTAAGTCATTATTACCCTAATAGCACACCATGTCCCAGTGACGTCCCTATTTGGTACAAATCATGTCCGAATGTCTGGGACTTAAAATCATTGTCCATGGGACGTCCGATTCAGTGCATTTTCATGAATTTCCCCAAAAGACTTCCTATGGCTGTACCTCAGAGGTAAACTGTACTAAGTCCAATTTTGTCAAAAATGTGATATTGGTACCAAGTGACTTAGCAGTTTCTTGTTTATCAGAGGTAAAGTGTTCATATACATGATATGAATAATAGCGATTTTAGAGAATTTTGAAAAGTATCAAATCCAACATTTGATCCAAGGTAAACAATACTTCGAGGACTTGGTACTGTAAACCATCGTATCATGTCCATTCGGTGGACTTGATATTTTGTACCTCGTTTTTTACTATTATTGTTTTTGCAAGTTTTTTCTTGTCTGGAATGGTTATAAATCCATTCAATCCATCAGTATTGTACACATTGTGTATCAGGACAGTTGTGGATGATGGGTTCCTTCGGAACCATGAGTTCAAGAGTTAAATTAATTCTACAACGTGCCAAGGAAATTACTTCTACAAATGGAGAGAATGATTGTATTGAAAATGGTGAGTTTCATGATTTTTCATTCAATAATAATTGTGTGGTGTAGACATTTTTTGAGTGTTGAGTAAATTCCTTGATACCGTATAGAAAAGTAATATGAATGTGATCTTTCTTTTTTGAAGGATTGGTCATAAATACTGAGGATCTTGAGAATCAGATACTGGTTGGAAGTCCGGCTAACATCGTCAGTCCAATTGTCGAAAATTTCTCTGATGGTAGGTATACAAATTATTTAGTGAGTTCAATTTTAATAACATTATCACAATTGATTTTTTCAGGATTTGAAAATGGGGATGCTATTGCTGGTACAAGTTATAATTTGGCCCAACTAGAAAATATAGATTTCACAAATAATATGTTAGAAACCATTCAGGATTCGTCATGCCCGGTGATTGATAATGACAATTGTTTAAATATAAAGAATACTCATTTTCATGGAGCATCAACAAGCAAAGATCATAACGAGGAAATCGATGGAAGTCATTACGAAAATTCGGATGATAGTATGAAGGATCGTGATTATGAAGTGGAGGAATCTGAATCATCTGATGAAAGTGGGGAGAGTAAACAGGAAGAGGAAGGCGAGGCTGATGTGGGGTTTGAAAGTATTATTGAAACTGGGGAAAATGTTTCGGAAGTGCTTGGAAATGGAAAAAAACGTAAACAAAATAAAGATAAATGGAAATGTACAATTCGAAAACAAAAACGTTTAGCTGGGGAGGAGTACATTACTAAGAGAAAAACTTTGATGAGGGCAAAACGAATGGGTAGTCCATGCAAAGTCAGTTGTAGATATAAATGTAACACAAAGATTCCCGATGTTGAGCGTCAGAAAATATTTGATGGATTCTGGTCACAGTCAAAAAATATAGACCATAAAAGACAGTTTGTCGCATCTTCTGTGAGAATGATTCCAATTAAAAGAAGACGTGAGAGATCAGGTGAAAGGCTTCAGAAGAGACAATTCTCTCACGTTTATTGTTTCACAATCGATAATTTGCACACTGACGTCTGTAAAAAAATTTTCTTAAGTACTTTAGGAATCTCTCAAACTTTTGTCAGAACAGCATTGACAAAAAAATCTCAAGGGGGAATGGTGTCCCAAGACCAACGTGGCAGAAAAGAGCCCCCAAATAAAATATCTGTTGAAGCAAAACAGAGTATTAGAAACCACATTTTGAAATTTCCAATAATTGAGTCACATTATAGCAGAGAAAGGACAAGCAAGAAGTACCTAGGAAATCAGTTGAATATATCGCGTATGTATGACCTTTATAAACAGGACTGCATTGAACAAAATATTCCTGAAGATGATATACCAAAACAGTGGATATACTCAGATATTTTCAAAAGTGAGTTCAACTACTCATTCAAGTTACCATCTAATGACACATGTGATCAATGTGATTCATTCTTGATTCAACTCAAAGACTCATCCACAATCTCAGAAAGAGAAAGAGTACAGAAAGAATATGACGGGCATTTGAATGAAGCAAGTTCCAGGTATGCATTGAAAAGAATTGACAAAGAGAATGCTAAGTCACAAAAAAAAATGAAAGTGGTGATGGTTGATTTGGAAAAATGTTTGCCAACCCCAATGCTTACAAATGCACAATCATTTTATTCCTTGAAGTTATGGACCTTCAATTATACAATCAGAGATTCTTCTGCAAACCAGACAACATGTTGTATGTGGGATGAGAGTATTGCTGGAAGAGGGGGAAACGAGATGGCGTCGTGCCTTCTCAAATGGGTAACGACAACCTTACCAAGCAATGTAGAACACTTAATTATATGGTCTGATAATTGTCCATCACAAAATAGGAATATGAATGCTGTATTAGCGTACTTCACTATTTTGCGAAACGTTCCTACTCTAAAAACAATCAGTCGTAAATTTCTTCTGAGAGGACACACGCACCTAGAAGTTGATAGTGACCATTCATTAATTGAGAGGGAGAAAAAAAGAATGGATCAATTCCAAATTATGACTCCCTCGGATTGGCAACAGTTGGTGAGATTGGCAAGTCACAAAAGGCCTTTCAATGTCATAAGTATGGAAACATCGGATTTCAAAAATTTCAAGTCATTAATTGAAGGCCAAAATGCTCCATTTATCTCGAAGAAGAAGACTGAGAATGGAAAAAATTTCAAAATATCTGAGATAGTCGAAATTCAGGTGCGCAATGAGGAAATGGGCAAACTATTTTATAAAACGGATTTTAGCACAGACTACGATATCATTGATTTTTCCCGTGTTTCTCGTAATGCACACTTCCCAGATGAAATACCATTGGTTTCAGCAACTTCAAAGCCAATTAGTTCGAAAAAGTACAAACATTTACAAAATTTATTGAAGTGGGTACCAAAGATATTCCATCCATTTTACACGAATCTTCCACAGGCGGATACAGTTGATGAAGATGAATGAGAATCCGAGTGAATATCCACAGATTCAATTTATTTTTGTGTTAATTTATTTTGAATAAATTTTTCTGCATTTTTTATAGTTTTTTATTTCACTGAAGAAGTACCAACTCACACAATTTTCCAAAGTCAGTCGATGGTAAAGTGTATTAAGTCCCCAAAAATCATTCAAGGGCATTTTTATTTCTAAAAAAATTCAAGATATCGTAGATATCAATATCCTAAGAGTTTTGTCCAACTTTCATAAAAATCAGTTATTAAATGAAATAAATAATTATGATTATTTGTGTGTTCAGAACTTGTTTCTCTCATTCTGAAAAAAATGAATTGTGTGACTTAATACACTTTACCTCTGAGGTACAGATGGGTGTCCCAATCGGTACATCGTACTTCCCACGGATGTCCAATGGACGTCCGCGGTACCAATACTGCACGTCCTAAGGACGTACCAATATTGCACGTCCTAAGGACGTACCAATATTGCACGTCCTAAGGACGTCCAAGATGTACTTTCGATTGATGTAATTCGGGGACGTCCGATTAACATCCCAGGTGGATGTCCATTGGATATCCTTATAGAACGTCCAATTTTGGTGAGAAGTCGAGACATTGGTGCTTCCCACGGATGTCTAATGGACGTCCGCAGTACCAATTTTGCACATTCTAAGGACGTCCCGAATGTCCTGAGAGGATGTCCTATGGATCACCATCGGACTTCATGGTGCTATTAGGGTAGCGATACATCAATGTTTAAAGTTTGATATTATGAATAAACATATTTATTAATAATATTATTAATAACAAATAACAAGGATAACAAGTTAAAACATAATTTTTTATGACATCCGTAAAATAGGTATCGACGCGCATGCGCGTTGTACAAGTCGTCCTAATATAAGCATTAAAATTGGAAATTGTCAACTTTGAAGGTCAAATTGTTAGGATTAAGATTTAGACTACTAAAGAAATTGCATGAATGCCTATACGGAAATGTACAGTTTCAATATGATTTTATGATCAAGTCAATAACTGTCATTAGGACTATGAAAATGACAATTATGCATAAATTGACCCTTACTCAACGATCTGCATTGCATTAAATCAACTTTTAGTTATCACGATTTTTCATTTCAGCAAAAATATATTTGGATATCAATCGTGAAATGCAGGAATTGTATTTTGAGAAGCACGACAACGTCGCCATCATGTTCGCGTCTCTCATTACTGATGATGATCTTCAGGACTATCTAGATGACCGCCAATTTATTCTTTTGATGAATAAATATATCACTTCTTTCGACACGGTAAGTTGAATAATCCAATTACAGAATGGTGGCCAATGGGAGTACAAGTTTGAAAGCATTCAGAAATTATTTCAGAAAATCTGCTTAGTGAGTAAAACAAAACATCCAATTGCAAAGATTTGTAAATATGTTCAACACTTGATTGCAATTTCAGATATAAACGGAGAATCATTATAGATATTCAGTTGTTTCGAATTGTACCAGTAATCGTCATAACCGGAATATATGGTCTTAAAATTGTAAAAGAAACAACTTCTCCAAATGACTTTGCCACAGAATATAGACCTACACATAACATAATCTTCTGAGCTATTGCATATATCAGTAATTCATGAAGCAATTCCTTCTTCTTAAGTGGGACACTAATCGTGGATGAGTTGTTTGTTGTTCTAGCGCCAATGAGACTTCGTGTGTTAAGTAGTATTCTATCTACGAGGATATATTGAAAAATTTTTAGCCTACCATAGAACCAAACAAAATTTCAATGTCAAAATATTTTATTACTCAACATATTCTCCTCTTAATTGGATACATTTATTACAGCGAACATATTTATTCTTTTAATTTATTGCGTAACTCTGGTTTACTTTTTTGACGTCAAACTTTACACTGACACTTCTAATGAGTTATTGTTCATTGCTATGGTAACGAAATATTTTGTTTGTGCAGGGAACTGGTCTAGGCTAACTAGATATCAATACATCCTCGTATTCATCTCGTATCGTAGCAACATGTATTTTTGACTCCACAAACTCTGCTGTGAAAGAACGTATTAGATGATGTTCCGGAGTAGTTCGAAAATAAAAATTTTGAGATTTTTTTAATTTTTATAGTTCTATAAGTGTGCACAATCTTATAGACCGAGAGATGAGGGACCAAAACTGCAAGAGTTTTATAAAAGCTGATATTTTGATATTAGGTCATGAATGAGTTGAATATCAAGAGCCTGCCGTCAGTCAGCCAGTTTTTGGGACAACTGGCGTGGGGGTGGTACCAAACTTGTAAAAAAAACACGTATGTAGCAACTGTTTTATAAAATCTGAAAATTTGTCTGCGGATAGCTAGGCAACCAACAAACCGTGTGGACATAGTCAGTCAGCACCATATTGGAACACGACGCGTCAGCGGTCCGGTAAACCCGTCAAAAAAAATGGGTTCGTGAAAGAGTTTTATAAAATCTGAAAATTAGTCTGTGGATAGCAAGACAACTAACAAACTGTGTAGACATAGTCAGTCAGCACCATATTGGAACACGATACGTCAGCGGTCCGGTAAACCCGTCACAAAAAATTAGTTCTTGAAAGAGTTTTATAAAATCTGAAAATCAGTCTGTGGATAGCAAGACAACTAACAAACTGTGTGGACATAGTCGGTCATCAGCACCATATTGGAACACGACGCGTCAGCGGTCCGGTAAAACCGTAAAAAAATGGGTTCGTGAAAGAGTTTTATAAAATCTGAAAATTAGTCTGTGGATAGCCAAGACAACTAACAAACTGTGTAGACATAGTCAGTCAGCACCATATTGGAACACGGCGCGTCCGCGGTCCGGTAAACCCGTCAAAAAAATGGGTTCGTGAAAGAGTTTTATAAAATATGAAAATTATTCTGTGGATAGCAAGACAACTAACAAACTGTGTGGATTTAGTCAGTCAGCACCATATTGGAACACGACGCGTCAGCGGTCCGGTAAACACGTCAAAAAAAATGAGTTCGTGAAAGAGTTTTATAAAATATGAAAATTAGTCTGTGGATAGCAAGACAACTTCAAACTGTGTAGACATAGTCAGTCAGCACCATATTGGAACACGACGCGTCTGCGGTCCGGTAAACCCGTCAAAAAAAATGAGTTCGTGAAAGAGTTTTATAAAATCTGAAAATTAGTCTGTGGATAGCAAGACAACTAACAAACTGTGTGGACATAGTCGGTCATCAGCACCATATTGGAACACGACGCGTCAGCGTTCCGGTAAACCCGTCAAAAAAAATGAGTTCGTGAAAGAGTTTTATAAAATCTGAAAATTAGTCTGTGGATAGCAAGACAACTAACAAACTGTGTGGACATAGTCGGTCATCAGCACCATATTGGAACACGACGCGTCAGCGTTCCGGTAAACCCGTCAAAAAAAATGAGTTCGTGAAAGAGTTTTATAAAATCTGAAAATTAGTCTGTGGATAGCAAGACAACTAACAAACTGTGTGGACATAGTCGGTCATCAGCACCATATTGGAACACGACGGGTCAGCGGTCCGGTAAACCCGTAAAACAAATGAGTTCGTGAAAGAGTTTTATAAAATCTGAAACTTAGTCTGTGGATAGAAAGACAACTAACAAACTGTGTGGACATAGTCGGTCATCAGCACCATATTGGAACACGGCGCGTCCGCGGTCCGGTAAACCCGTCAAAAAAAAATGGGTTCGTGAAAGAGTTTCATAAAATATGAAAATTATTCTGTGGATAGCAAGACAACTAACAAACGTAGTGGACATAGTCAGTCATCAGAATATTCGGGCACTTCGCGTCAGCTGCCGCTAAACCCGTCAAAAAAATTTGGTTCGTGAAAGACTGTTCATAATATCAGAAAATTTTCGAGAAACTAGTTCATAGTACCTAAAACAAGACTAACATAGTCAGTCAGAAGTTTCATGAAACAAACGCCGTCAGCAGGCAATGGAAAGGCGCGCCGCGCGCTTAATTCATATAGCGTGTTTTATGGCGCTGACTAAGTTGTTCAATATTACAATACAATGATGAAAAGATATTCAATAAGAAACGATAGGAAAGAGATATTTAATAATGCAACAAGCAATATCTATATTTTGGTCAACATGCAACATTCAAATAAACAGTGGGACAAAATGTGGTTGGAGAAATGTTTTATATAACAATTAGTTCATTCAAAGAAATAGTACTACTGGTTAATTCAATGCAAAGAAATGTTCCGTCAACAATATCGTTGATTTTGTTGAATGAAACAACCTTTATATGATAACGTTAGAAAATAATTCCAGGAATTGACAATTGGAAAACAAAGAAAAATTGGTTTATTTACTTTTAATTTTGATGAGCAACAAGATGGTAGTAATTACGAACTATTGTGTCTTCATGTAATCAAATACATTTGTTATGTTACTGAAAAATGCTTACTTACATAAAGAACTAATATTACTGTTCGAAATATCTATATAAATAGTATAGTAGCTATATACGCCTAAACATTATTTTTAGCTACTTGAAATAAATGCTAAACTAGATAGACGCAATTTCATGTTAGTATGCTCTTTTTGGTTAATTTAAACTATTATATTCTTTGAGTGTTTATGGGATTGGAAATATGAAAAACAAACGTCTCAATTTGAATGTCGTATATACCTCTTTCAAAAAATTAAGGTTATTTCAATATTATTTTTAAATCAATACTTTAAAAATAAAAATAAATGTTCTAATCAGAATCGCTGCTATAATAGGCTTTATCAGACTCGGTGTCGGTCACCTCCGACTCAGCAACTGTAAATTAGTAAACGTATATTAAGTATATTAAGTACATGAAGTTCATGAAAAAAATGGCTGATAAATAATATGCTTGCACTCTTTTATTACAGACCGTCAGATAAGGACAGATTCTGCTGACTCATTAGATAGATATTGCAATAACGTCAGGCAGAATTTAAGGCAACTTTATTTTAATAGTGACTGCCGCTATTCTGCCAGTTTATATGTGGCGTTCATTATTCATAACCTAAATTAAATCTTAGAAACTTCGATTTTCCTTTCTACATAATTCATTTCAGTATCAGATAAAATTATTCTTATGATAGATAGGGGTTGAAACATCGATTCCTGCTAAACATATTATATATTTATCAATCATGAGTCATGTCAAATAAAGGAACAGAAAAGAACATAAAGGAACTTCAATCCTTGCCTTTATACGTCCTCTAATGAAGGAATATTTTAGTAACGTTGTTATTTTTCCATATTCTCACGAGTACATGTCAAAATAACGGCGCCTTTCTATTGCCTGCTGATGGCGTTTGTTCCATGAAACGTTTGACTGATTATGTTAGTCTTATTTTAGGTAATATGAACTACTTACACAAAAATTTTCATATTTTTTAAAACTCTTTTACAAACCCATTTTTTTTGAAGGGTTTACCCGACCGCTGACGCATCGTGTTCCAATATTGTGCTGACTGACTATGTCTACACAGTTTCTTAGTAATGTTGCTATCCACAGACTAATTTTCAGTATTTATAAAACTCTTTCACGAACCCATTTATTTTGACGGGTTTAACGAACCGCTGACGCGAAGTGTCCGAATATTCTGATGACTGACCATGTCCACACATTTTGTTAGTTGTCTTGCTATCCACAGACTAATTTTCAGATTTTATAACACTCTTTCACGAACCCATTTTTTTTTTGACGTGTTTGCTGGACCGCTGACGCGTAGTGTTCCAATATTGTGCTGACTGACTATGTCCACACAGTTTGTTAGTTGCCTAGCTATCCACAGACAAATTTTCAGATTTTATAAAACAGTTGCGATATACATGTTTTTTTACAAGTTTGGAACCACCCCCACGCCAGTTGTCCCAAAAACTGGCTGACTGACGGCAGGCTATTGAGATTCAACCTATTCATGACCCAATATCAAAATATCAGCTTTTATAAAACTCTTGCAGTTTTGGTCCCTCAGCTCTTAGACTATTATCATCGGAAGAATAGGACCCAAAAAAGCATACCGCTGATTGAATCAAGTTTTTGTCTGAAATCGACAATCGTTACTGTACGGTACGAATGATTATCATGGTTGTTTTTTATTAGTAAAGGATGCCTCAGCGGCGTGGAACTGTTTGTATATGTTGGGGATTTATACTGAAACGGGTGGGAATCTAAGCATATCTTCTCTCGTGTGAGATTCTACAAGGTATGTCTAATTTGAACTTTTCATTGAAATTAATACATGATTAGGGAAAAAATCAGTATACTTTCAATAACATTCAAGATTGACATCATGTATATTTAACGGCAGCCTGCATAGAAAATTTGCTCGGAAGGTACACCGAGGAACTTCATAGAAATTGGAGAATTCGTGAGCTGCATTATGAGAAAAAACAGATCATTCAGGATAAATGGAAAACACATCTCAATGACAACCCTGCCAAAAATATCACATTTAATCTCATTAAAAATTATAGACGAATTATGAGAATTTATAAGTATCTACGTGGAAAGTCTGTAACCTACACGTACGTTATCCCTGGCACACGTTTTGGAAGTAGGAATGTATGAGGATTTATTAGTAGGTGTACGAGGATATATAGAAAAATGCTTAGCCTACTATAGAACCAAACAAAATTTCAATGTTGAAATATTTTATTACTCTACATAGTCTCCTCTTAATTGGATACATTTATCACAGCGAACCTGCAACGTCTCTCTCTAGACCTCTCAAAATTAATGTTTCTTCTTGCTTTGCAAACCAGACCTCTACAGCATTTGTTGCTTCCTCGTTGGAAGAAAATTTATGACCTTTTAAAATTTTTTCATTTGAGGAAAGAGATGATAGTGGGACGGAGCCAAATCTGGTGAATAAGGGGGGTGTTCTAGTAATTCAAACCCTATATCACGAATTTTTGCATGGCAACATGAGATTTGTGTGGAGGGGCGTTGTCCTGCAAAAACAGAACAACTTTGGATAGCTTTCAGAGTCTTTTCTCTTTCATTTTTTCCCGTAGAGTGGTCAGTAATGTCGAATAATTATTGTTCTACCCTTATCCAAAAAATCAATCATGGCAATCCCAAAAAACTGAAGCAGGAACTTTTCCAGCAGATTTTTGGACACGAAACTTCTTAGGTCTTGGAGAACCGGAGTGTCGCCATTCCATCGATTGTTGCTTTGTTTCTGGATCGTAGATATGTACCCAAGTCTCATCCCTAGTAACAATTCGGTTTAAGAAGTCTACATCGTTTTCAAATCGAGCACATATTGAACGCGATGCTACTACCCTTGCACGCTTTTGGTCAACATTCAAACATTTGGGGATCCATTTTGTTGCAATTTTTCTCATGTCCAAATTGACGTGAACTATATGATGAACGCGTTCGTATGAAATATTCAGTGCTTCAGATATCCGTTTTAGCCCAATTCGACGGTCTGTTAACCCTGCGTCACCCACGTGAAAAATTTGTAACCGAACACATACGTGGGGTATGCCATACCCCATTTTAATATTTTTTTATCATTATTATTTTTGATTTTTTTTTCGATATTTTTATTTCTTATGGTTTCTTTAGTGACCGTATCAACAGAAAAACGAATAGTTTCATTCCAATAGTTTTTATTCATAAAAAAACAACAGAAATCCAAATTGTTGTATTTCAGGCAACAAAAAAACATCTCATTACTAAAATAAGTGAATAAAAAAAAATAAGGCACATAACTCTCTCTTTAATCAACAAACGTATACTAAAACTAAGTGGTGACAGGAAATTAACAGAAAACTAAAGAAGTTTTGGTCAATTCGAAAAGTTATTCATCCACGAACATGGTACAGTTTTGACAATATAATTTTGTATGCGGCAGACATATCGCAGTATTGCAATTTGCACAGCGGTTCTTAGTTTTCCTATCTTGTTTTCGCGGACATATTTGGCAACGTACATATCGCTCGTCTGCTATATTTGTTGTAGCTTCGATAGGCTCATCCAAAATTTCGGCAATTTTCAATCGAAGAATGCGTGAAATACGAAGATTATTTTTTCTTTCTTGTAATGCGGGTTTTGTCAAAGCCAAGCCCAACTCTTCTAAAAAAATACGACGTTTTTTCTTAAAATCTTGTGTATTTGCCTTATAAATCTGTTGGCTATTGATACCAGCAGTATCCATCATGAAGAAAAAAATTCTCAGTGACCATCTTCTGCAATTCCGAGCTACACTGTAATTTCCTGCCATCTCATCTACGGTATCCACGCCACCTTTTGTTAGGTTATAAAATGTAATAATTCCTGGTAGCATTTTATCTTCACTATTAGGATCTATTGTGTCATCATGATGTAGTGACGATAAAAGGACAACATTTTTATTCTTTTTCGGAATGTAGGAAACTAACGTATGGTCCTTCTGGAACGCAAACATTGAAGACCGGATCGGCCGTGATTTATCTCTATTCAAGAACTGTGGAAGAATTTCTACCTTGTTCTTTCTAAGGGTTCCTACTGCTGTTAACTTATGCTTCTCTCGTAACATTCTCAAAGCAGGATAACTAGTATACCAGTTATCAAATGTTACATTTCGATTGCTTCCAGATATAGGAGATACCAATCGATCAATTACATCTATAGAGGCATTGCTAATATTATACACACCTGCCGGTTGAAGACCTGCATAAATTTCCATGTTCACCACAAAAAACGTGCGAGCATCTACAAGAGCATGAATTTTGATTCCATACTTCGCAGGTTTATTTGGAATATATTGACGAAAAGAACAACGTCCACGAAATGATTCAAGTTTTTCATCTATAGTGAGGTATTCTCCTGGTGAGTAGGCTTGTTGACAATTACTCACAAATTTTTCAAATACTGCTCTTATTGCAGCTAATTTGTCAATTAGTATCCTCATCTGTCTGTTATCCACATTATCAAAACGTAAACAAATTAATAAAAATGAAAAACGATTGAAAGACATAACAGCTCGGAATATATCTATTCCTCCTCCATCGGATCTCCATAAATCTTTTAGATGGCGATGACTACTTTTATACACACCTGCCAAGTACAGTATGCCAAATAAAGCCTTTAATTCTGTAGTATTAGTTTCGCCACAGCTTGTTTGATTTTTGTAATTTGCCGATTTTCTACCGATTACTATATTGGTATAAGTAGTTATACTTTCTAAAATTGTTTCATCAAACAATAATGACCAACACTGTAATGGTGTTTATGCATCTTTAGAATGTTTTTTCGGCGCCGGTAATTTTCTTATCAAATTTTCAGCTCTAGTTCTCACCCTTGTAGAAGCATGATGTTTGAACCATTTGGTAGTATTATCCTTGCCCATAAAGATTGCATGATCATTTCCATCTGGCATAATAATTTCATCTGTAACCGGCTCATTTTCAACAAAATTCTCACTATCTGAGTGAACACTATTGAGACTAACATTATCTTCATCGTCATCAGAATCACTTCCGTTATCCACAAAATCGTCCTCAGACTCACTCTCAACAATATTCCATAAGTTTTGCAGATACTGCTGCTCTTTTTCATAGCTTCCTGCTGCCTAGAATTCATAATAATTGTTATATATTGAATTAAAATATTATTCTCTGCACTCACCATTTTTGTTTCGAAATTCAAATCGAGAGCCTACGTGGGGTGTGGTATACCCAAGAGCACTTCTGACACGTCTAACTCACAGCGCAGTTGGATTCGTACTAAACGGTTACAAGCATTTCAATGATCAATGTGTTTTAAGAAGCTATAGGCGACCCACAACACCTGGATTCACAAATGAGAGAAATATTGACATTTCAAAACATTTGGGGTATGTCACACCCCACGTAGGTGACGCAGGGTTAAAATCATGTCATGAACTGCATCGATATTTTCGGGGACTGACACAGAAACTGGCCTTCCCGATCGGTCATCATCTTCAATGGAAAACTTACCTCTTTTGAAGCTTGCATTCCAATTTTTCACGGTCGCATACGGAGGATATTGATCACCAAGGTTATTGCATATCTTCGTAAATCTGCTTACCTCTTAAACCTTTTAAATACAGGTATTTGATCCTCCAATATTTCGATTTTCACAATTTCGGTGGACATATTTTTTCTTTTAATTTATTGCGTAACTCTGGTTTAAATTTTTGACTTCAAACTTTACACTGACACTTCTAATAAGTTACTGTTCATTGCTATGGTAATATTTTGTTTATGCAGGAAACTGGTCTAGGCTAACTAGATATCAATACATCCTCGTATGTATTAATAAAATAACTGAATTTCTATAAAGATTATTGTTTACAGAAAAAAATGTTTGTTGATTGTTGCATTCTATTATTTTATGTTTTTTGTTTACTTCACAATTCGAAGATTGAAAAAGTATGAAAAAAAAAACTGAAAATACTCATTTACATATAAAAAGTATATTATTATTTTTATAAATATGTAATATGACCAATAGTCCTCCAAGGGGGACCGGGAACCATGGCACCAAGCTCAAAATTGTAACCTACCCAAACCAAGTATTTCAGTAATTCAGCTCAAAATACAATGAAAATTGATTGAAATTTGAGGACAACCTCCCACCAAAAACTCTTCTGAAAATGATAGTGTTAATTAATAATTATTATTTGCAAATAAGATTCCTAATTTCATGTAAGGATGATAGAAAAAAGTTTATGATGGTTTTAATTTCAGCTTTCCTTTGAAGTAATATATGATTACATTGAGAAAAAACTAAATTTTGAAGCATTTTCGAAACGATGTTTAAATCTGTAATCATAATATTCCAACCTACGACGAAGTTAAGTTTTTTTAGTGTTACACTATGGCGTTTCTCTCATTTACTTCCATCAGTGTGGCTGTAAGTGGTATTCACGGTCATTGGTTTTTGACCATGATATTGTTGTGATCAATGCCCTTTGAATTGTGTTGGTGCACTGATCTATTGTTTCTTGTTGTTGATTGATTGGGTCATGACCGCAGGTCATTAACAATTGCGGGTTTGATGACTAGCTAATTGTATGACCGTGACAGTGCACACCAAATAAAAATAAAACATTTCTATCTATATATAAATATAAGGTGATTTGCATCAAGGGAGATAGTTAGTAATAGACTCCTTTAGAGGAAAGAGCCCTAGTGCTCAGTTAGCCTCATAGGCTAGGCCCTTTTGGCCTTAGCTGGTACACACACAATCCTGGAGAGAAGAGACCAGGACAACCAAGTACCCAGTCTGGCATTTCGAGAATAGAATTTGGACACCCAACATGGTTGACAATAACAGAAAGTGAGAAGCTGCGATATCCAATATGGTACAGAAAGGGTTGGAACACTGGACGAACTGAGTAATCCAGATGTTTCCTACCCTAGAATTGGAATGAGGATGCTGAACGTGAGTCTGGTGAGAATTCCAGGAAGTATCGGGAATGAAAGGTTTCGAAGGTCGACAGCAAATCAAAATGTAGAGGCTGTTCAAAGGAGTGGAGCACTGGACGAACTGAGTAATCCAGATGCTTCTTCCTGAAGACATAAATGGAGGATGGAGAAACGTGAGTTTGTCAAGGATTCCAGAAGATTATCCAGGTCGAAAACTTCCAAGCCGACTCAGCTTCCTGAACCAGTGGTGCCCAGAAGAGACACCAGACATTTGCCGTTGATATTCCTGAAAATGCTCCGAAGGATGTTCCAGATGCTGTGATTCCGAATACTTGCAGTCCCAGAATGTGGTAGCGCTGGTAACGCCTACTGTAGCTGCCAGACCCACCGATGAATGTTTGTCGACAGCCAGTACCCAGGGTGCCAAACGATGCAGTCCCGTTCTGTTTCGAGCTGTGTTACCGGATACGGAATACTGTAGAAATGCCAGAGCTGAAGAAATTCATGGTATCAACAGGACCAGATCCCGTCGCGGTGTGTGTACCTACCATGTAATAGGACCCAGAAAAATATATTTTTTGTAATTATTTCAGTATTATTAGAATAGGGCACTTGCTTTGTATAAAGGTTTCGTAGGTTCGTGTTTATATTTTAAAGCTGGGGTCCAGCTTTTTTAGAAGGTGGGCATATGTTGTGATCAATGCCCTTTGAATTGTGTTGGTGCACTGATCTATTGTTTCTTGTTGTTGATTGATTGGGTCATGACCGCAGGTCATTAACAATTGCGGGTTTGATGACTAGCTAATTGTATGACCGTGACAGTGCACACCAAATAAAAATAAAACATTTCTATCTATATATAAATATAAGGTGATTTGCATCAAGGGAGATAGTTAGTAATAGACTCCTGTAGATGAGAGAGCCCTAGCGCTCTGTTAGCCTTATAGGCTAGGCCCTTTTGGCCTTAGCTGTAAGTATTGGTTTAGTGATAGGTTTAGGTAAGAGTTTTATTTGTATCCCATATTTTATTATTGAATGTCCCTTATTTTAATTATGTGTATAACTTTCCCCCCAGTATCCCGTATAATAAATGTTTATATTCCTTTGCTACCCCTTGAGTTTCAATAGCTACCATCTGTAGCTACACCCCAAGTCGCATTTAGTATAAGGGAAACAACCCCTTATACGGCTCAGGATGCTACCCTAGTAGCCCTAGTCGCGACAATATATAAAAGTCATTCTTTTCTGTGTAGGTGTATTATATTGTGTGACTTTGCAAAATGCCATTTCTGTATTTCTTTGAGAAAACTGTCAATTTTGACATGTAACTAATGACAGTTAGTAACAAGTTTTCATGATATTTTTGGTCTGATTCGAAGCAAAAACCAAAGTACCATATTATTAATAACAAAAATTCCCTTATGTTTTTGAATTCAATGGTGTTACTGTATACTATATAATCTTCACCATAATATTGAGAAAAATATGAAACAAAACTCTAAAAGTACAAAGAGAAGCACACAGAAATCAAACTAATTATTATTCTTCTACAGATTTCAAACAGACGCGATTTCCAATCAATCGAGAAAATCAAAATTGCAAAGTGGACGTATATGGTAGCTTGTGGTTTATTTCCTGGAGGAAAGGGAAATGAAATCGAGCGACATCACACAAGCTCGAACTTGGAAACGTTACTTGGTTTTGCTACAGAAATGTTCAAAAAAGTTGGACAGGTCAACAGAAACCAGCAACAGCAATGCAAGCTGAGAATTGGTGAGTAATATCACATAACAAGGAATAAACATAATTATCATGAAATGAGCGCCTTGTATCGAAACTGAGAGAACTGAAAATGATGAAAATCACTTGAACAAGTTGAAAGAAACACATACATATCAAATAATAATCATAATAATCTGTAGTCTAATATAATAAAGTTCCTTGCTTTAATTTGTGACCAGTGTTATATTGGACAAACAGCACAATATCTCAAATATCGGACATATCAACACCAATATTACAGTTGTGAAATTGATATATAAAGCCCTAAAAACAGCATTGAGTGATCATTTCCACCAAGAAGGAAATCGAAAAATATGTAGAAATATATACCGAGTGACAACGAAATCATTGGCCAGAGCGTCATTAAGTTGTTTTTTAAGTTAGACCTTTGACATTTGGATCGAATATATACAGGGTGTAATCTAACCTCTCACACTCCCGTGGAGGAGGGGTGTACGAAGGCATGTTAGAACGAATGGCAGGTGTGAAAAATGCAAAAAAAAAAATTGAGAGTTTTAAAATTTTGTGAAATATGGGTCGACATTTCGGAAACTCTGTCCGCCATCCTTCCAGACCAGAAAAGGCAATTGCCGGTGAAGAAAAGGCACTGAATGTTGAACCGAATTTAGATTACGTTCACAGAGGTCTAGAGAGAGACCCACATTTCATAAAATTTTCAAACATTATCAGAATATTTTTTCACAAAGTTGCCGAATTCTTCTCTTACGGAAAATTCTCTTGGTTGCTTAGATTCTGTATTTCCTAGATCTTTTATATTCGAAACCTTGTTGTGCAGCTAATTTTTCAATTCCCATCTGTAAAAACTTCTACAGAGTTCAATTTAAAATTCTCGACCTAGTTCTACTTCCGGTAAAACCAGAAGCAATATTCAATATTTTTTTCATGGAAAACATGGGTTTGTAGGAACTATATCTCAAAAATTCTCACTTAAAAAAACACTGAACGACGCTGTGGTCAATGATTTCGTTGTCACCCAGTATCTTCTCAACACTTCCAACTACCACATTTCATTAATTCACACTGCAGTTGATTTCTACTCATGCATTTTGCAGGAATTTGTCATGGACCAATTGTTGCTGGCGTGGTGGGATCAAAGAAACCTCTTTACGACATATGGGGTGATCCGGTGAATATGGCGTCCAGGATGGATAGCACTGGCGAACCAAACTGCATTCAAGTCATGGAGTCGACAGCTGAGGTCATCGGTAATCTTGGATATGCTTGCGAATACCGCGGTGAAATTTATGTGAAAGGCAGAGACGAACTGGTGAATACTTACTTCGTTGAACTTACCGATGATTTCAATATTGTGAGAATTAAATATTAATGACAACATTTCCACCTCGAAATGTACGACAGTGGGCAAAGTTTGATATGACGAATTGGATTTTTCAATGAGACACACTCACTCTCAAATAAATATTTTTACAGTAAACTATATTTGATTCATTTGCTACTAACGAGGAGCATTACTGTTTCTATTGTCTTCCAGGCTAATCTGATACTGAGATATATGCACGGCTAGCTAATCGCTTACAAGTTTGAGAGTCGAAGAAAAAACATTTCCGTCTTCTAGAAAGTAAAAAAGAATCAAAACAGTATTGCAAATTCTGACAATCCAAGTAAATCCACATGAAAAGTAATCTCTGAACTCAATGATAAAAAGAGTAAAAGTCTACGTAATATCAACTTGAAGCACGATGATGAGAACATCGAAGATCCAAAAAATGTCTGTGATCTTTTCAAAACGTTTTTCCAGGATGTTTCAATTAAATTACGAAATAAAATGAGTGTTCAGTCTGGGAATCATTCTAGTTTCTGGAACGTACAAGATTTCAACCACTCAATATTTTTATTGCCATTCACGACAAATGAGCTTGAGTGAACGAGACTTAAAAATAAAAGCTCCTCAGGACCAGACGAGGTGCCAATGTTTTTGTTGTAAAAAATTATCACCATAATTTCCGAACTATTGACTTTCTTGGTAAATCTTTCATTTACTGATGGCAGGTTCCCAAGTATTCTGAAGGTTGGAAAAGTTATTCCAGTTCATAGAAAAAGCTGTACTGAAGCAATGGAAAATTATAGACCCTTTACTCTGAGTCCTAGCTGCTCTGAGGTTTTTGAATATTGCTTCTTGGATAGGTTACTCAAGTATTTAAATAATCTCAATATATTGTCGAATATACAGCATGGTTTCAGATCCGGAAAGTCAACAAGTACTGCACTTTATCAGTTTTATAGTGATTTAGTCTTCTTTATAGATAATAAGGAGTGTATTATAGGTGTTTTTTGCGACCTGAGCCGCGCTTTTGACTGTGTGGACCACAATATATCACTTTCCCAACTTTCTAATTATGGTATCAGAAGTGTTTGTCTGGATTGGATAGAATCATTTGATAAAGCAAGGCTTCAATATGTGTCAGTTGATCACCAGGAAGAAGATTCAGTCCGATCTGTACTCTCATCACGAATTCAAATTGATCTAGGTGTCCCACAGGGCTCGGTACTGGGCCAAATCCTTTTCATGTTATATGTCAATGAGATAAGTAATATCCTACCAAATATAAAAATCGCAAACTATGCGGATGACACAATTCTTTTACTCTCTCATAGAGATAACGTCAGCCTAAAGGAAAACTGTGAAAGTACTCTACATAAACTGAGTCAATGGTTCCAAGATCAATATCTATATTTCAATACAGATAAAACCAAATTACTACATTTCCATACAGCCCAAAAGTCACTGGAACGTAATGAAATATTTCACAACAATGCAGTTATTGACTTCCATGAAAATGAAAGGTTTTTGGGTCTCACTATTGATTCCTGTTTGAACTGGAAGAAGCATTGCACTCTGCTAGGTTCCAAACTTGCATCTCTGCACTATATGTTCATGAATATAAAATCCATATTGGAAAAGAATCAACTGATTTAATTGTATTACGCAGAAGTAGAAAGAAGGTTAAGGTATGGAGTATACACAGTTCTTCATTTTTTAGGCATGAAATAGTATGGATCTTCAATTTTTTTATTTTTTCTGGTTGCATGTTCTCATGCAACGTGAATGTCACAAAATGTGACTTTTTCAAATTCAAAGTTAGTAAATCGTGATTGAGATTATTTTTTCAAATTGATAAATCAAATTCAGCATTTGATACTGTTTCTTACCAGGTATTCCCACTTCCAATATAAACTGTATCATCAGCATAAGAAAACAACTTTCCTTTAATTTTCGTATTTAACAGATCATTGACATAAATCAAAAATAAAATTGGTCCTAGAACTGACCCTTGGGGAACACCACATTTTATTTTTCTAAAATTAGTTTTGATATGATCAATCTGAACAGTTTGTTCCCTTTCAAATATATAGCTTTCAAATAGTTTCAGTCAAATTCCTCTAATGCCAAATTTCGATAATAATTTTGTATGTGAAACTGTGTCAAACGCTTGCTTTAAATCTTAAAATTTTCCAAGGGTTTTCTTTTGATTATCTAACAATTTATAAATAGATTCCGTAACACTAAATATTGCATTTTCTTTTCCCCTTTTTTCTCAAACTGGTTTGAAAATAATAAATTATGTTTTTCGAGAAAATCTGTCAATCTAATTTTAATACATTTCTCTAAAATTTTAGCAATGTTATCAATTAAAGAAATAGGTCGGTGATTATTACAATATCTTTTATCTTCTCCTTTGTATATTGGAGTAACAAATGATTTTTTTTGTGATTTTGGGAAAATACCTGTGGCTAAACATAAATTGAAAATGTGTTCAAGGATATTATTTTGAGGTGTAATTCACTATAATCTTCAATAAATTATCATTAATTCTATTTGGGCCAGGGGCAGAATCATTTTGAAGTTCATTTGTTGAGTTGATTATTTCATTTTCTGTGATAGGCGACCAAAATATATTACTTGAATTATAGGAATTTTCAATGAATAGATATTCATTTCTTTCGTCATTTTTTTCAACTAACTCAGATCCTTCATCACAAAAATGATCATTTAAAATATTTGCTATTTTCTTTGAGTCATCCGTAATAATTTAGTTGTTTTCAAATAATTCAACGACTCTGCTCTGTTTCAATTTCTGCCCAATTAATTCATTCACCACTTTCCAGATCTTACCAATGTCACCGTCAGCTTCTTTGATTTTATTTTGATAATACTTTTCTTTTTAATTTTTTATGAATTTATTCAATAAATTTCTATAATTTTTATAATTTTGAAGAGTTTCATGATTTTTCAAAACTCTCTTTTTTAATTTATCTCTATGTTTGATGGATTTGATCAAACCATTTGTGATCCATTGTTTGATTTTTTTATATTTCTTGGGTGAATTTTCCATTTCGCAACATTCCTTGATTTGATTATTTATCCTAGATATAAAATTATTGTATGCTATATTGGGATCAGAATCTTTCAGAATATCATCCCAATTTTAATTTTTTGACAATTTTTTCTAATTAATAAAAATTCATTAATTTTATATTAGTAGAGTTTTCTTCGTAGGCCTCAGAACCGAGTGATATGTGACAAGAAATTGGAAAATGGTCTGTAATATAGGTTTCAAAAACATTAAAATTTATTTCACAAATATTATTGTGAATACAACCATGTATCACTTGTCACTTTCTATAATCAATTTTTTCATTATTTTGAAATTAAGTTTTTATTCTAGATGCCTTAATTTTGGAGAAAAATACAACTTTACTGTTTTTAGTCAAAATAAATCTGAAATGTGGGATTTAATTTTAAAATTAGTTTTACTAATTTTTGTCAATTGGCAAAATAATAACTTGTCGATGAGAAAAAAACAGCATTTCGTTACTGATACCGTACACTATTAGGTTTCAGACAAACTTTCGTTGAAAATCACAAAAAAGCATATTTTGAGGTAACCTGTAAGCAACAGAATTGATAAAACAAAACGATCATTCCAAAAGCTGAAAACATATCTCCAATATGATTACTTGCATTTCTGAAGTCCACCTTCTTAGTACTTTGAAATTTTCTCTCAACGTTTTGATTGCTTGAGTCCACAATTGTCTTCTGGTAAATTATTAGTCAAATCAATTGTGTACATTTTTTGTCTCAAAAATATTTTATCGTGATCAAAACCGACCCTAGAATCCAAAGAGTTGAATATATATACAGTGACCGCTAAAAAGTATGTACCATATGGGAAAAAATTTTATTATTGGAGTATTGGAAAAAATATTCTGGGGAAAAGTTTGTGCATGTCCGATAACCTAAAAATCGATTTTGACACATGTCACGTGATCGCTAGAATGGCGGCAAAATGAAAAAAATTGTAATGCAAAGGCAGAAAAGGGGTAAGATGGCAAGATATCAAAAAAAGTTATTTGAAAAAGTCACTTAGAATTCAATTTTATACACATAATCGAAGTTTCAAGAGATAATTAAAAAAAATTGAAAATAGCAATTTTTTAAAAATATTTTCCCATCTATCTAAAAATTTTTTTTTTTCTTATGAATAGCTTGACTATACTGAAACATTTGCATTTTAATGATAATGACAAAACTTTCTCATTTTCTCCACACCAGAGGGCACTAAATTGAAAAAATGGGAATTTGTCAGAACCCTTGCTGTTACATCGGTTCATATCTAACAGTTATATCCGAATTCCACGACCGTTGTGATGACATGACACTCCAAAAACATGGTAATTTCCAGATTATAATCAAGTTCCGATGATAATCGTGCATGAGCGTTTCACTTCGCACATAAACTTGAAAATAGTGTGTCAAATTAAAGATTCTTAAAGTTTATGTGCAAAGTAAAACGCTCATACAGCATTATTATTGAAACTTGATTAAAATCAGGAAACATGGTGTTTCTAGATATCAACACAATAGTCTTGGAATTCTGATATAACTGTTAGATAAGAACCAATGTAACAGCGAGGGTTCTGGCAAAAACCAATTTTTTTAATTTAGTGCCCTCTGGTGTGGAGAAAATGAGAAAGTTTTGTCATTATCATTAAAATGCAAATTTTTCAGTATAGTCAAGCTATTCATAAGAAAAAAAAATAATATTTTTAAATAGATGGGAAAATATAAAAAAAAATTGCTATTTTCAATTTTTTTGAATTATCTCTTGAAACTTTGTTTATGTATATAAAATTGAATTCTAAGTGACTTTTTCAAATAACTTTTTTTGATATCTTGCCATCTTACCCCTTTTTTTGCCTTTGCATTGCAATTTTTTTCATTTTGCCGCCATTCTAGCGATCACGTGACATGTGTCAAAATCGATTTTTAGGTTATCGGACATGCACAAACTTTTCCCCAGAATATTTTTTCCAATATTCCAATAATAAAAATTTTTCCCATATGGTACATACTTTTTGGCGGTCACTGTATATATATATATATATATATATATATATACAGGGTGTTGATTAAGTACGTTGACAAACTTTGGAAGGTGATTCTTTGAAGGTTTTCAGAACGAAATGTTCATATAAACATATGTCCCAAACGGCTTGGTTTTCGAGATACAGGGTGATAAAAATACATTTTTTTCAAGATTTTTTAGAGTTAACTTCGACATTTTCTACAATAATCAGTTCAAATTAGGCAAGTACAATCCATTCAATAGTACGCACGATACAAAATAATGCATTTCTCAAATAATTCACAGGGTCCTCCTTTTTTCAGAGTCAAGCTTTGTTCAACCCTTCAGAATTTTTTTTCCGCCGCCACTGACATATTATGAGAAAGGAATAATGAATGTTTTTTCATTTAACATCTTTTTGCTCTCTTGATGTTTTTCATTTACTTGTACGGTTCAGGAGTTACAATGAAAATATTAACGCAAACATTTTCCAGTTACGCATAACATAAAGAAATTTGAGAAGCAAATAGTCTAACAAACTTGAAGGGTGATTCTTTGAAAGGTTTCAAGATGAAAAGTTCATATAAACATGTCCCAAGCGGCTTGGTTTTCGAAGTACAGGGTGATCAAAATACATTTTTTAGGAGTTTTTGGAGTTTACTTCGAAATTTTCGACAATATTCGATCCAAATTAGTTCAAATTGGACAAGTACAATCCTTTCAATAGTGCGCATGATATAAAATAATTCATTTCTCGAAGTGTCATTGCCACTCTCCAAAGATTAGCGCCTGACGCAATACGTCATTTTGTTCTCATTACACAAATAGCTATTTTCTGCTCGTGTAGAGAAAATGTAATGTTATGGAGCTCCCATACATTTTTTACCATAACTCAGGTTGAATATGTATTGCACAAAGTTAATTATGGCAAAATAATTTTTGACATTTTCAATAGTGAATAACTTTATTATCAAATACTAGAGCAAAGTAACATAAATTCCCTAGGAATAAAATTAAGTTCAGAAAAGGACCATTATTGAAATTGATATGTCAGAGCAGCTGCTGGAAATGGCCACCGCCAACTTCGATGCATGCGTTTATGCGCCTAACCATAGACTGGCGGACACGCTCAAAAATACCAGGAGTGTTTCTTATAATTCCGCATGACTCCTGTATGCGATTCCTCAGGTCTTCTTCACTTTGATCTGGAGTTCGGTACACTAATGATTTAAGGTGCCCCCAGAGGAAAAAATCAAGTGGATTCATATCGGTTGACCTTGGTGGCCAAAGTTGTGGTCCACCACGCCCAATCCAGCGATCAGAATAATTCTCATCTAAATATTGGCGTGCAACCAATCTGAAGTGTACTGGAGCACCATCATGCATAAACCAAATTCCAATTCTTTCCCTCAGTGGGATCTCTTCTAGGAGTCCAGGTAAGATGAATTCAAGAAAATGTCGATAATGGTCACCATTGAGTCTATGAGGCAGAAAATGTGGCCCGATAAGGAAATTCCCTACAATTCCAACCCAAACATTCACAGAAAATGTCTCTTTAAAATGGTTTTCAATCACGGCGTGTGGGTTTTCATCAGCCCACATATAATTGTTGTGAAAATTAATAATGGCTTTACGGGAAAAGCATGCCTCATCGGTGAATAACACTTGAGATAAAAACCATGGATTTTCCAACAATTTATTTCGAATCCAAGTGCAAAAAGTTAATCTCTTGGCAGAAGAGCTTGAACACGCTGTATGTGATAGGGATAAAGTTGTTGCTCTTTTAAAATTTGCCATACCAATACATGGGTTACGTTAAACTGTGCCGCAATTTGTCTTGTACTGGTGTCTGGATGCTGCTCAATTTCGTTAAGTACAGCTTCTTCTATCTGAACTGATCTAACTCTCCTGGGTCTTCCTATGAGAACAGCAGACATCTTGAAAGTACCCGTTTCACGAAGACGGGAGTGAATATTGATTAACATTTGTGTGCTGGGAATATGACGTTGTGGAAATCTTTCTAGATACATTCGTCTGGCGGCACGAGCGTTACCATCAGCCATTCCATACATTAAGTGCATGTCTGCCATTTCTGAATTTGTATATTCAACCATTTTATCCAATGGAATATTGAATGAATCTGCTTTATAGCTTGCACTAATGAAGAATTAACAATGAGACAGTTTCTCAACTTTTGATAACTGTCAAGTTGTTGATATTTGAATAAATGAATGGATATCAAAGCCCACTCTGCTATTTTTTGAATTCAAATTGATTACAAAATTTCTGCGTTACTGCAGAAGAAAAACAAACCGAAATTTCTGATAAAATAATGTACTCCGTACGGAAACAAAAATTTGTTTGATTTAGTTTTTCGGAGTTATGACCAGAGATTCATAAATGAAAATCAAATGTGTAATGATCTGCGACTATTAGATAAACCCTATTAACTATCTTCCATTACAGGATTACCTTTCGGAAGTTTTTTATGTTGAAAAGGAAACGTTCAATTGAAAACTAAAAAATATCTTTTTTTAAAATAACAAAAAATTTGTATGAGTTCTCTATCAAGACTGATGGGTAAAAACATTTTTAATCAAATATTTCAATGAAAATGCACATTTTTACCATCGAATCTTCAGGTTGAAAGTTAAGGTTTTCCCAATATCTGTCAGATCTAGTTTAATATCCAGCGTACCGCAGTGACGGGGAGATAGTAGTTTTCTGTTAGATATCACAAAAAGAAATCACATCTTTACAATAACAAGCTTTTATTTAGCTTCACTTGTAACTAACTAACAAACAATTTAATAAAAGTTGAATTTGACCCACTTCTAATACTCCGATTAATTTGAAATTTGGCAGGTTGGCATTAAAAAAATGTTTGTTAAAAAACAAAATGGCGGCTCCAATATGGCGGACGAGTTTTGTGATTATGATCCGATTCTGTTCAAAATTGGTATGTGATGGTTTTTGGGTTGAAGATTTTCAGTTTCACATAAAAAATTAACTAAAATGTTAAAAATGAAAATTATAAAAAGAAAACATTTTAAAGTTTTTATATAAAAGGAAAAAATAATTCATTTCATTGTTTGATCTAGGTAATCTTGTACAGAAAGATTTTGATACTCACAGAATAACCTACAAAAAATTAAACAAATAATTTTTTCATTTTCAGTGCATTTGTATAAAAGCTTGTCTTTATATTTTTTATTGTATAATTTTTATTCATCGTAGATTTTTCTAATTCTGAAAAAATATTTCCATCAATTTACAATAATTGAAAATGTTTAATTTTCAAATTCTCTAATGTTATGCCACACTGAAAAATGTTTAAATTAATATTTTCATTATAGCCCCTGAACCGTACAAGTAATTGAAAAAATGCAAGATATCAAAAAGATGTTAAATGAAACAACATTGATTATTCCTGTCTCATAATATGTGAGTGGCGGCGGAAAAAAAAATTCTGAAGTGTTGAACAAAGCTTGACTCTGAAAAAAGGAGGACCCTGTGAATGATTTAAGAAATGCATTATTTTGTATCGTGCGCCCTATTGAATGGATTGTACTTGCCTAATTTGAACTGATTATTGTCGAAAATGTCGAAGTTAACTCTAAAAAATCTTGAAAAAAATGTATTTTTATCGCCCTGTATCTCGAAAACCAAGCCGTTTGGGACATATGTTTATATGAACTTTTCGTCCTGAAAACCTTCAAAGAATCACCTCCCGAAGTTTGTCAACGTACTTAATTAACACCTTGTATATAATTTGTATATAATTTGAAATCTCAAAATGGGTTCATTTCCGATGAAACCGGAAATGGTGGAGGAGTATGAGATATTGATAAAAATTTCTATTCTTGAATTCAATTCAATAAGTTTCAATCGCGTAGCTTCAAAACTCTGGAAACTATAGCTTGTCTAAAGAAATCGTTGACATGGACATTATTACGGAGGCTATTGTGAGATCTGCCTTTTTACAGAAAAGATATGCTTGGGTTTTATTTGCACTGAATTCTACCAAGTTTTTGGATCCCCATTCTAGAATCTTTGCTAGGACGATATTCAAATCGTTCACGTTTCTCTCCCGTCCTGTTATATTCTATAATATTCTTCTATTATATTTGTTTCATTCGAAAAAGAAGTCAAGTAAATGAATTTTTCCTGAGATATAATAAGAAGTGGAATAGGGAGAGAAAGCGAGAGTGGAGAAGAAGAAAAAAATGTCTTTATTGTCAAGGCCGATAGAGTCTTGAAAGAATTACAAAATTATGCAAGTGTTACTTATCTTTAATAATAATAATAATAATAATTTTTTCTGTAAAGATAATAATAATATAAATAGCTTTATTTGAAATAGATATCCTAATCTACATGAAGAAGATACAAATATATGAATTATGAACAAAATATATGGGTAATAAATAAATAACTCCATAAGATCAGGCAGGTCTGATCAACATCCTGGCTCTGGCATGACAATACTCATGACTTCGAAATGTACCCCAGTGCAGTCCATGGAATCTGTACTGCGCGGGAAGAACAGAATTCAGATATTTTCCATTGAGATTGCTCAAGTGACAACTATTGTACCACCAAGCACCACCTAGAAAAAGTAAAAGAATGCAGTTTCCATCTATTGAAGTTAAAATAATATACAGTGTCTGGCAATACTCTGCTGATGGTTTACAATGCCAAAAGGAAGTGTATCGAAATTTTTTCTTGAAGGTTATAGACCAGTACTGATGGATGACGAAAAAATATAAAAGCGGGAAAATTTATCAACAGCATGAGACTTACTGGAAGAGGAGCAGAATGTTGTTCGAATGAGGGAATGACGGTAGAACGGGGTGAACTTTTAGGGTTAGTAGAATTCTTCTGAAATTCCATTGTCTAGAAACAA
The DNA here is from genome assembly GCA_944452925.2 of Chrysolina oricalcia. Lineage (NCBI taxonomy): Eukaryota > Metazoa > Arthropoda > Insecta > Coleoptera > Chrysomelidae > Chrysolina > Chrysolina oricalcia. The sequence goes on from OX101822.2 coordinate 56,297,766, forward strand.
AGAAAATAAATTCTTTGCATATGTTTGAGTCACGACGTTTCAACAGCAACATGTACTGTCGTTATCAAGTGTGTAAATGCGACAAAATATATCGGATACTTATTATGTAGCATGCAACTAATGTACCTGCTATAACGGTAATTATGATCTTCGCGGGGTCTCTCTCAGGTCATCAATGTTAATTACAAAGACCTTTTCCTTATTGAAATCTCAGCCGATCTAGCTGAGTGATAAGTGGCTTCCACACATTCCGAATCTCTATGCTCGGCTGACTGAACACGTCATTATTCTGAATATGAGCCGACTCTTTAAACTTTCTCTCATACCAATGCTGTTCTTTGTGGATAACTTCGGCTTCCGACCATGCGATGCTGTGCTGATTAGTCCATACGTGATCTGCTATTCCCGACTTCGCTGTTTCTCCTCGCTGAGTATTTCTCTTGTGTTCACCGATTCTCACATTTAGTGGCCTTTTTTTCCCCCTTCCTTGGATGCTGGTCCTTTCACCAGCTACACCTCAACCTCTTGGGCTTTTTGTATTTTCCGTGTTGGTTTTACAACACCCACTCCGTAACTCCGTGGTCCCCTGTACCAGTCTGTACAGGTTCTTCACCGGTTGGCTGTTGTATTCTTCGGGAGTTAAATTGGGTTTCCCAAAAATTGCCTGTCTCTTGCGGTCTAATGCCTCGCATTCTGATAGTATATGTTTGGCTGTTTCTGCCCCTTTACCACATTGTCTGCAGGAAAGTTCTCCGTTGTACAGACCCATTTTGTGCAGGTGTTTTCTTATTGGACTGTGACCAGTGAGAAGACCCGTTATTGTTCTAACTTGATTCCTGCTCACCATGAGTAGTTCTTCAGTTTTGTGTTTTGACGGTTCTTTAATGTATGTTTTCCCGTGGTGCATGAGGGGGGCTTCGTGCCACCTCTCCTTTTGTTTTCGCTTGACCCAGTCCCGAATGCATCCTCGAATGTCGGATTTATTAATCCCGAGTGCGGGATCTGGGCCAATATATAGAGTTGATGAGCCCTTTCTAGCTAGCTCATCAGCTTTTTCATTGCCCTCGATACCGCAGTGTCCTGGAACCCACATCAAAGTTAATTTGTTGTGTTATGTGAGAACACTGAGTTCTTCTCGGCATTCCCATACCAGTCTTGATGTCCCATTCGGGTTCATAAGAGCCTTCAGTGATGCCTGGCTATCGGTGCATATTTTGATCGGTGCATTGTGCATTACCCTCTCCCATGATTGCTATGTCAATCGGTGGGAGGTCCAACAGTACTTCCATGGCTAATGTTGGTGTTGTTTTCATATCTCCCGTTATGCTGAGGCATGCAAGTATTTGTACCTTGCTCAACTCAGCCGCGGCTATTTTTTGTGTTATTTTTGTCCACCATACCAAAGATGCATATGTAATCATGGGTTTCACCACAATGTTGTATATCCAGTACACCATTTTGGGATTTAGCCCCCATGTTTTTCCGTGTGCCCGCCTGACTAACATCAGTGTCATTTCGGCTTTCTTCTTAACTTTTGCCAGCTGTTTATTCCAGGTGAGTTTCGAGTCTAAAATCACCCCGAGATATTTAACTTCCCCTGACAGCTGTATTAGGGTACCTTGTAGGGTCAGAGGTCCTAAGCTCTCTAACTTCCTTCTACGGGTAAACGCTACAATGGTTGATTTGGAGGGGCTAATAGTTAGTCCCTCCTTATCTATCCATGTACTTACCAGATTTAGGGCCAATTGCATTCTTTCCCTAACCGTGGTGTTGAATTTGTCTTGGACCATGATGACTATGTCATCTGCGTACCCAAGTGTTTTGTGCCCACCCCTCTCCAGTGTGAGTAGCAGGTCCTCCACCACCAGGTTCCACAGCAGTGGGGACAGAACACCCCCTTGCGGACAACCCCTGGTGACCTTGACTGCCAATGTTTCTCCCACTAAGGAGGAGTGGATGATTCTATCTCTTAGCATGCAGTCTATCCACCTGCAGCAGGTCTCGTCGATGCCTTTTCATCTCGATGCCCTTGAGATTGAGTTTAGAGATGTGTTGTTGAATGCTCCCTCGATATCCAAGAATGCACCCAACAAGACCTATTTGTTTCTTAGTACAGTTTCCACCTTCTCTACGAGTTGGTAAAGTGATGTTTCTGTAGATTTGCCTGTTGTGTAGGCATATAGGTCCTTGTGTAGGGGTTGGTTTACCTACACCGTGTCCCTGATGTGCCTGTCCAACAGTTTTTCCTGTGTCTTAGGAAAAAATGACATAAGACTTATTGGCCTCAGTGCCTTCGCCCTCTCTTAGGTCCTCCAATATAATCCATCCCACATTCATACGGAACACGGTAAATGCAGTTTTTGGAGTCACTATTCTTGTTGGGTGGTCTCGTTTCTGTTAGTTGGCTACGTATGGTATTACTTGATCGGAAGCATGTTCGGATGTTGTACCTTGATCCATTCCACCTTATCTTATCTGATAAACCTCTCACATAGGGAAGACATAGGGTAGGCTATGTTGGTTCATCTGATTTCTCAACCAATGATGATTTTTCCACAAAGATGTTGTAAACACTCCAATTTAACACATCAATATGTCCAACAATCATAGAGTTTCAATATACTTTGATAATGATGACTTGAAAGAAGATAAAGATACTGATGATTTTATGTTCATAGGCCGTTTATTGAATTCATTTAACCCTTTGAAAAATATCGATCTCATGCTCATACTAGAATTGGTTCTGTGAATATGAAAGTCAGTCCTCATTCTTGTGTCATAGTTATAAATTTCACCATGTATTATTAAGAATTCGTTGAAATATGAAAGTAGTAGGCCCTTGTTCAATTTGTAAATGAAAGTCATACTCATGTAAAATAAACGAGAAATAACTGAAAACCATCAATTTAATTGGAGTATATCTATTGCGTTTCAGTATTAATCTCATTCCTCTATTTTTATTTTACTCTTTTTACTACATAGATTGGTCAATCGTCGATACTAGAGCGATTCAAACCCACATTCAAATAGAGAGTACCATACTCAACATCCTGAAAAGTTGAATGTCTGGGCAGGTATTTCAGGAAATCACATAATTGGGCAATTCTTTTTGCAAGACAATGCTTCAAGAAAATATTTTCACAAGAATAAGGGAGGTCATTGTAGAAGATAACAACTTGACACACAATAATTTTTCATTCCAACAAGATGGAGCTCCACCACATTCTGCAGCACCCGTTTGGAACTTTCTAGACGAAAATTTTAGAGGACATTGGGTAGGCCGTAGAGGATCTCCGAGGTCATTTCAAGTCTACTGTTCATAAAACACAGCCGGCTTCTCTTCTGCAAGGGCGCATAAAAGTAGAGAGGTAAAGTGTCAAAGAATAACTGCTGATATGTTGCAGAATGTTAGAAAAGAGATAGAGCAGCGATTTTATTATTGCATGAATGTTAATGAAGGACATTTCGAACAGTTTGTAAAATGAATTTGACGTGTACACCTGATTATTAAAGTTGAAACTTCAATTATTTGGTATTTTTATAACGAAAACCATAGTCTATTTCCAAGATTTTGACAACCTGTCATTTCGTTCTCGATGAAAATAATGAGGCAAAATCATAGGGTCATGAAGAACTCACTGAGACCTTCAAATAGAGGTATGGCACGACCCGTTCTCCATATACAAATTTTGAGGGTTGTTCACCACCCAGCTACAGGGTTGAAGCTACGGGGGTGAAAAAAACTGAAAACTAGTTCTCTTTCAAATCACACATCGATGTGTTCGAGCGTTTTTCAAAACTTTGATTTCAATTCCTACAAATTAGGGTGGAAAGTTTCCACCTCGTATCTATATTGGCCCAATATCAAACCAAGCTTCTGCCAATATGAGGTGCTACCTGGGATTAAACTCATAAGTTGAATTGTTGTTATCACAACAAATTGGAAGTCAAGTATATTTATTTTTTCTGAGGGATGATTAGTAGTGAACTAGGGAGAGAAAGTGAGAGAGGGACAGAAGAAAAAATATTCTCTATTTTTATGGTCATTGATAAAGTCTTCGTGAGACAAGTATTACTAAATCATGCAAGATAATGGCCTCAAAATATTCAGTGATATTGAGACAGTATAATTTGGGTAAATTGGTAGAAAATTGAAAGTGAATATGTCTTTGTGAATTATCAAATGCCGTATAACTCGAAAATTCTATAGTTACAGCCCAGGTAGCACATCATATCGGCTGAATCTTGGTTCCATATTGGGCCAATATAGATATATTGTAAATGAAAAATCAATATTGGTCCATATGGGCGAATATTCAAAAAACAATATTAAATTAAGAATATTGGTGGGATATTGGTTGAACTAGTTTTGAATGTAGATTATCACACGAAATATTGGGTCAATATTGGTTGAATAATTTCTACCAATATCGATAATACAATATTGGTTATATAATGTTTTCCACATCTAGAATAAATATTGCAATCCGAATTTTCCAGTCATATCGATTATAGGGGAAAAAAACTATATTGTATTCCAAGTTTGTTAGAATATTGGTTGAATATCATTTCCACCTTATTTGACAAATTGTAATAACTCATATTGAGTCAATATAGGTTGAATGATATTTACCAATATCGATAAAACAATATTGTCTTCACATCGTTTTTAACATCTAGAATAAATATCGCAATCCCAATATTCCCCTAATATCGATTCTAAGAATAAAAACTAAATTGTAACTCCAACTGTGATTACACATTGGTTGAATATCATTTCGCCAATATTCAACAAATCTTATTGATTAATATTGGGTCAATATTGGTTCAATAATATTTATTGATATCGTTAAAACAATATTGTCTTCATATTGTTTCCTACATCTAGATTGAGATGAAATTTGAATATTGGCCGAATATTGAATGAAACATATTGAAATTATATCATGATCAAACCTGGATAAAAATCCGCTAGGTGGCTCTACATATAGAACATCTTCTAAAACCTACGAAAGTATATTAAATACTTCCCATAACTTGTTTTTAAGACAGCTCACTCAGTGGTTATGGCGATCAAAAGGCAGACTCTGGTGTCACCTTCATCAACTAAAATACATTTAATATTTTACCAAGGTATATTGACATCCACCAATATATCCAAATGATATTGTACCAATATCGACAAATATTGTACCAATATCGATACATATTTTGATGCCATTATAGCTTCAAGAATATTTCACCAAAACTATTTCCAAAATATTCAAACAATATTCGACCAATATCGCAAAATGTTCACATTTTACTTCTCGGCAATATAACTTTTGAATATTGTGCCAATATTGGCAGAATATTGTATCAGCGATATTGTACCAATATCGCTGAACATTTTGAGGCCAATATTAGTTCAAGAATATTTCGCCAATATTATTCAAGTAATATTGGACCAATATCGCCAAATGTTCACATTTTTTTTCTCGCCAATATTGAATTTCAAATATTTCGCCAATATGTTCACTTTACTGTACCAATATTTTACCGATATAGGTGTGCTACTTGGGAGTTATCTTTCAGTTCATTAAGGTGACACCCAAGTTAGCCTTCTGGTCGCCACAACAACTGAGTAAGCTGTCTTCAAAACAAGTTGTGAAAAATTCTCTTCTTCTTGGGTTTTGGAATACGTTCTTGTTTTTTTTCCAAATCTGATAGTGATATATTTTACCATGATTTATGGCATATTAGGCCAATATTTAAAATTCATTAATGTTAATAGGTATTCTTCATAATATTGTATCAATATTATTATTTGCTGCATATTAACACAAGAATGTCGTAAAAATTTCAATCATTAAGGGTCAATACAATTTTTTGATTATTTGTGAAATACATTCATCCAATGTGCTATCAAACTTGGACATATAACATTTTATATCTAGAAACGATATGAAAGAAATATTGGGTTTGGAATTTTCATTCTAGATGTTAGAAGCAAATTCAAGTATCTAAAAAATTCCTCTCATAGAAGCAGCTTGAAATGTTGTACTTTTCCACAGTATAATCTCAGTTGAGTTATGGTATTCTGGGATGCGGTGGTGTTGAAAAAAATCTTCTTTATAATTTGGAAGTGACTCAAAAAAATTTCTTAAAAATGATATACCTTCAAAATTATTTGTTTCCTTCTGATCTTCTTTATGAAAAAAGTAAAAAAAATATATTTTACAATTGTTTCAGTATCAATTTTGGAGATCATCTTCATGAGACGAGGTATAAAATAGCTGTCACAGTTAAAACTAGATTGAATGAAATAATAGGCACAACAAATCTCATTCACATTATCCCAAAATTGCTTTACATTCTACCAGATATTATTAAAAATGACTAAATCTATGTATTCTTACAAGAATGAAGTGAAAGACTGATTAAATACCACAGAAAGAAATAGTTTTCATTATTTGATATATGATATTGATCAATAGGTACATTCATTTTGTTTCGATAAACAAAATTTTGAAATGTTCCGATTAGAAAACAAATTGTTCAGAAATACGACTGGAATTGAAAAATAAATTATTGTTAGTTTTAAAATAGTTCTTTAGTAGAATAGTTTTCCTTACAACAAGGTTACTTAGTAAGGTTTATTTTCAGTTTATTCATAGAATGTATTCTACACTCTATAGTAATGTATGTATTTATGTATAAATAAACTTATATCATACTATATTATTATCAATATGTTGACAATATTGTTTCATCGATATTGGAGTATTATAGAACCAATATTGACCCAATATAAGGTAATACGATTTGTTGAATATTTGAGAAATAATATTCAACCGATGTACAATCAAACTTATATACAGTGCCCGTCTAAAGTCCGTTCCCCCCTACTAATTTTTGAACCACCTGGTATATCGCAACTAAATTTGGAGGCTTCAATAGGAGATAAAAACCAACTTTTTCATGAAAAAATCAAATGTAAAAGTTTTAAAATGCTCATAATTCTCAACAGTTTTGTCTAATACACTTTACTCCTGAATTCGAAATATTAACGTTCGAAAAGTGACATTCCGGTATGAAATGAAGTATGGATTTTGGTCACTTCCTGTGAAACATTTTGCTAACTACACGTTGTTATTAATTTGTAATTAAATCTCTTAATTATTTCAACTAATGAGAGGCGTAAAGAGAGTTCATTAAGGATAAACAGCACTGCTTACCAGAAAATCTCAAAGCCTACAAAATTCTGTAAATTCTGTAAATTCACAATCAAAATAAATTAGTTGGCTAAACATTATATTTTATTTTTGAATATGTAACAACAACAATTATTTTATCAAGTGTTCAAAGTGGCCTCCTCCTAAATCTTGACAATAAAGTGTCCCATTATAAATAGCTTCTCTCACGTTGATGAAAGTCTGTTCATCTATTTCTTCACATGTATCTAACATTCTGCGTTCTAACTCTTCTATTATTTGGCATTCATTGGCGTAGATTTTTTACTTCAAATACCCCCAAAGGAAAAAATCTAGAGGTGTAAGATTCAGAGATCTTGGTGGCCACTCTGTACTTCCACTGCGACCTATCCATGCGATCGAAATGAGGAGGTGCCCCATCCTGCTGAGATATGATTTTACGATTTTCAAAATCTTCCTGATTGTTGAATACAATTTGCCTTATTCGAGGTTTAATTTCGGTTTCTAAAGATTCTTGTAAAGAACTCCTGTAAGATTGCCTCTGATGAAAATCGGCCCAATGTGGAGGGGCAGCAAAGCTCCCCAATAATAGATCTTATAATCAAAGCGCGATTTCACCTCAAAATATAAAGGAATTCGCTAAATTAAGAAATCCTATCGCGAAACTAATAAACGATGATGAAATAACAAATGTTTTCAAATTACAAATATATTTGGGTGCCATATGTTTCGGGCGAAGTACACCTGCACGCAAATTACCCATTTAAAAAGATATAAATGTCGCAAGAAAGTAAATTAAGCATCGTAAATAAGTTTGAAACCAACAACGCGATTGCCTATAATCCCTGCCCAAACATTCACTTTTTCAGAAAACTGGGTGTGTCCCTCTCTGAAAATATGCGGATTAGTATCGCTCCAGTATCGTACATTCTGTTCGTTGACTTTTCCTTTAACGTGCATTCGTCTGAGAAACATACACGTTTTAGGAAGCCCGTTCTCCTTCAATAATTGAACAAGAACAATTATTGTACTTGTTAACCAAGTTTTAGGACTCTTTGGACACTTTTTGAACTTATTCCACAGGATTCAGCACCTGCAAACGTCGACTGAGTCGGATTGATTACCATTTCAGCAACAATTTCTATCTTTTTTCTGAAAGAGGCGGTCTTCCTGATCTTGGAGCATTTTTCAGCGTACCAGTTGCTTGGAGCTTATTTAAAAGTTTGCGCAAATATATCCTCGAAATAGGATTCTCGGGAAATCTATCATTAAACATACAGACTGCTAGATGATAATTTCTTCTAGCTTCTCAAAATATCAAAACTGCTTTAAATTTATCATCTAAACTACGAGTTATGATCACACTTTTCATAAAATGATTGAGGCGGTCAACGGACTATTTGACAGTTACAGTTAATTTGACAGTAAACAAGACGTTACCGCGACGATTTTCTCCAATGCAAACTTAGTTTTTGGTTGGGTTTGAAATGAACAAAATTTCACCTTTCAAACGTTAATATTTAGAAAAGAATTGAATTTAGGAGTAAAATGTATTAAAGGAAACTGTTGAGAATTATGATCAAATTTCGAAAATGGAATAATATATGGGGTGTTCTATTTAAAAAAAATATTAAAGATGGCGTTCAACCGCCATTTCAAAACTTTTTGCTTTAATTTTTCCACGAAAAAATTGGTTTTTATCTCCCATTAAACCCCTTTAAATTTCGTTGCGATATACCACGTGGTTAAAAAATTAGAAGGGGGAACGGACTTTAGACGCGCACTGTATACAATATAATTTTTTATTACTATAATCGATATGAGAGAAATATCAGGATAACAATATTTATTCTAGATGATGGAAATGATATGAAAACAATATTATTTTGTCGATATTGGTATCAAACTTGGATATACAATATAGGTTTTTATCCCTAGAAGCGGTATGAGTGTTGGAAACAATATATGGACAATATTGTTTTATCGATATTGGTAAATATTCAACCAATGATCCAATATTATATGATACAATCTACATTGAGAATATTCCACCAATATCGTTAATATAATATTGTTTTTCCACTATTCACCCATATTGGATTAATGATATTTTTACATTCACAATATATCTATATTGGCCCAATACCAAACCAAGCTTTAGTAAATATTAGGTGATACCTGGGATTAAACTAATTATGTGAATTTTTGTTAGTAAAAGACTTCTTGCACCATCCGGTAAATTAATTGGGTTCAGTCGAAGAAGAAGTAAAGTATATTAATTTTTTCTGAGAGATAATTAGAAATGGAAAAGGGAGAGAAAGTGAGAGAGGGACAGAAGAAAAAATATTCTTTATTGTCATGGCCAACAAATTCTTGATCAACAAATAATTACAAAATTGTGCAAGTATTAGTTTATCAACATATAAATAAATGTTTTGTAGTTGAGCTATTTCAGTAGAGACAATAATGACAAAATTAGATTTATTTGAAATACTTGAAAAAGATACAAATATAGTAGGAGTTATGAAGAACATATATATGAGTGATAAACAATCATGTTCATAAGATCAGGCAGGTCTTATCAACATCCTGGCTCTGGCATGACAATACTCATGACTTCGAAATGTATTCCAGTGCAATCCATGAAATTTGTACTGTTCGGGAAGAACAGAATTCAGATATTTTCCATTGAGATTGCTTAAGTGACAACTATTGTACCACCAAGCACCACCTAGAAAAAGTAACAGATTGTAGTTTCCATTTGTCGGAGTGAAAAGGTACACAGTGTCTGGCAAACCTCTGCTGATGTTTTCTGATTCCGAAAAGAAGTGATTTTAAAATTTCGCTTGAGGGTTATTTGTATGACACCAGAAGAAGTTTATTCTCCACAGGGTTACGCCAAGATAAGAAGTTGAGGATAATGCATTATATCCAATTGAAAGGCCATTGCTGTCTTCCATCTATATCTTTGAAATATTATTTTGAAACTTACATTGAATATCATATTTATAATTTAAATATGTGATTAAGAGTTAAAATCACTATATACAGCTACAGTATTACCATTCGAAAATAAGGACATCAATATGCTATTTGTAGATCTGTTTGAGGACAATATAAAAATATTCATAAATATTTTTTCGATATCTCGTTTTATTTTCAACTTCTTGGTATTATTCGGAATATCGGCAAGGTTCGTAATTCGTATAGACGTGTGCAGTCAAAAAAAAAGAATCCAACTAGTACCGATAATATCTCAATTTTTCGTTCTTATTAATATCTCCTGGATTTTGATGTAACGAAAAAAAAAATTTGTTGGTTGTGTATAAAGGCGGTCAAAAAAGATATTTTGATAAATCGTAAAAATGAAACATCTACCATTTCCGAAATTTGCACTGTCGTTCAAAATTGCACATTTTCAATTTTGGTTTTGAGGGATTTTCACCATATTCCGATTGGTTTTTCGGAGTTACTCTTTATTCATTCAGCACATTAAGCTAATTTCACATTGACAACATAAAGAATATTGAAATAAATATACAATACAAATCAATTACAGTCACAAATATAACAAATATTTCACAACAAAAATATAAAAATTAAATATACAATAAAAAAATAGTAAAACCTTGTTGTGATTCATTCGGTCGTCGAATTGCAATTCTGAAATTTCATTTTCGTTTGTCAATTTAGCCACATTTTGGGTTATAGCATATACGTTTTCTTTCGAAAATTGTCCAGGAAAAATGCTTAACATTTTCCGATAATTTTCAGAATCGAGCCAGTTCATCAGGGCATATTATTAGCTTCTATTGTATTCAAGGAACTGAAATCCCCATTACAAGGTTGATTACAATATTCATGTATGAAGTAAAAGTCACACTTACATAATATATCTAGCAATGGAAGCAAATAGATGTTCATAAGTACGAGGATGTATTGATATCTAGTTAGCCTAGACCAATTCCCTGCATAAACAAACATATTGCGATACCATAACAACGAACAATAACTTATTAGAAGTGTCAGTGTAAAGTTTGACGTCAAAAAAGTAAACCAGAGTTACGCAATATATTAAAAGAAAAAATATGTCCACCGAAATTGTGAATATCAAAAAATTGGAATATCGAGTCATCATCAGGTACCTGTATTTAAAAGGGTTAAGAGGTAAGCAGATTCACGAAGATATGCTCAATACCCTTGGTGATCAATGTCCTTCGTATGCGACCGTGAAAAATTGGACTGCAAGCTTCAAAAGAGGTAAATTTTACATTGAAGATGATGACTGATCGGGAATGCCAGTTTCTGTGTCAGTCCCCGAAAATATCGATGCAGTTCATGACATGATTTTAACAGACCGTCGCATTGGGCTAAAACGGATATATGAATCACTGAATATTTCATACGAACGCGTTCATCATATAGTTCACGTCAATTTGGACATGAGAAAAATTGCTGCAAAATGGATCCCCAAATGTTTGAATGTTGACCAAAAGCGAGCAAGGGTAGTAGCATCGCGTTCGATCTATGCTCGATTTGAAAACAATGTAAACTTCTTAATCCGAATTGTTACTATGGATGAGACTTGGGTACATTTCTACGATCCAGAAACAAAGCAACAATCGATGGAATGGCGACACTCCGGTTCTTCAAGACCTAAGAAGTTTCGTGTCCAAAAATCTGCTGGAAAAGTTCTTGCTTCAGTTTTTTGGGATTGCCATGGAGTAATCATGATTGATTTTTTGGATAAGGGTAGAACAATAACTGGAGATTATTATTCGACATTACTGACCACTCTACGGAAAAAAATTAAAGAGAAAAGGCGCGGAAAGCTATCCAAAGGTGTTTTGTTTTTGCAGGACAACGCCCCTGCACAAAAATCTCATGTTGCCATGCAAAAAATTCGTGATTTAGGGTTTGAATTACTAGAACACCCCCCTTATTCACCAGATTTGGCTCCGTCCGACTATCATCTCTTTCCTCAACTGAAAAAAGTTTAAAAGGTCGTAAATTTTTTTCCAACTAGGAGATAATAAAAGCTGTGGTGGTCTGGTTTGCAGAGCAATAAAAAATATTTTTTTTGAAAGGTCTAGAGACATTGCAGGTTCGCTGTAATAAATGTGTCTAATTAAGAGGAGAATATGTTGAGTAATAAAATATTTTGACATTGAAATTTTGTTGCTAAGAATTTTTCAATATATCCTCGTATTATCTTAAATAAGTCAGTATATCAAGATCACAACAAAAAAGAACTATATTCATAAGGTAATTAAAAAAAGAAATAAAACATTATTCATTTCGAAGAAACGATCGCACCTTCATTGCACTGACAGCAAAGTTGATTATTGCGGATATGGTTTGGGAGGAGTTTGTGTCCAATGAGGTGGCCAAATCATTGATACTGTTTATACCCTGTTTTTTTTTCAAGAGGCTTTCACGGAAGCTATCATAAAAGGGACATTCAAAAAACAGATGTCCAATATCCTCATTTTCAAATAAATTACAAATAGAGCATATTCCGTTAGTTTGAATAATGTGGGTATCTTGATAACAAGTTTATTTTAAGTACCTCTTATTGCAAGCTCTGAGTTGTGCAACTATTCTCAATTGGTAAATTGGTATTGTCAAAGACAGATAGTTTGATAAGTTGGGGTGAGTTGAGCTTGGAGCCAACATCAAGAACGATCAGCGGGATAAATTTTCAACATCCCTTTGGATGAGCATAGTCTGGAACCTTTCCGTTAACTCAGGAATTGTTGCCCTAGAACGAACCCTTCCATTGAGGCAACTTTCAAAAAGGTTCACACAGCCAATTTGTTCAAAATAAGTTTTTATTTGCCGAATCCAATTAGACTTAGGGCAACCATTATGGTCAAGTGCTTTGAGTCGTAGTAAACAAATTTTTGGAAGTCTGCTGGCGGGCGTTGATAATAGTTTGAACAATCAAGTTAATGCAGCCTTGAAAATTAGTACTGACAATTTGATTGAGTTAGTTTCAAGGCGAACCAAAAATAATCAGGTAAATTTTGGGGCAAAAAAATGAGTTTCTTGAAAAATCCCACTTGTATCCTTTCGATGGGGTCGTCGTATCTCAAACCCAAAATTCCTTTGCTGTATTTTAATGATGGTGAAATAATGCTATCATACAATTTCTTTCTGGGATGCCAATAGTTCGTCTTTGTTCGCGCCATTAGACTTGTGACTACAGCGAAGGCTTGTTTGCATTTTGTCACCGCGTTTTGAGACATTTCACGAAAAACAGCAAATGATGAAAATTCGACCCCTAGGTAAGTATAATTATTAACTAATTCTAATTGGTGGTTGTTATAAAAATATATATGTCTATTTATGTTATGTAAATGAGCGCCTTTGTTAAATATCATGATTTTTGTTTTTTGATTGTTTAATACGAAAGCGTAGAAGGGCAACATAAAATAAAAAATAAATAATTCCGACTTCACAACTCGGAATTTGCCTAATTCCGACTTTACAACTCGGAATTAGTATACGAGGATATATTTCTTAGCCTACTATAGAACCAAACAAAATTTCAATGTCAAAATATTTGATTACTCAGCATATTCTCCTCTTAATTGGATACATTCATTATAGCGGACCTGCAACGTCTCTAGACCTTTCAAAAATAATGTTTCCTCTTGCTCTGCAAACCAGACCTCCACAGCTTTTATTTCCTCGTCGTTGGAAGAAAATGTACGACCTTTTGAACTTTTTTTCAGTTGAGGAAAGAGATGATAATTGGACGGAGCCAAATCTGGTGAATAAGGGGGGTATTCTAGTAATTCAAACCCTAAATCACGAATTTTTTGCATGGCAACATGAGATTTGTATGCAGGGGCGTTGTCCTGCAAAAGCAAAACACCTTTGGATAGCGTTTTTTTTCTTTAATTTTTTCCATAGAGTGGTCAGTAATGTCGAATAGTAATCTCCAGTTATTGTTCTACCCTTATCCAGAAAATCAATCATGATTACTCCATGGCAATCCCAAAAAACTGAAGCAAGAACTTTTCCAGCAGATTTTTGGACACGAAACTTCTCAGATCTTGGAGAACCGGAGTGTTGCCATTCTATCGATTGTTGCATTGTTTCTGGATCGTAGAAATGTACCCAAGTCTCATCCATAGTAACAATTCGGTTTAAGAAGTCTACATCGTTTTCAAATCGAGCACAGATCGAACGAGATGCTACTACCCTTGAACGCTTTTGGTCAACATTCAAACATTTGAGGATCCATTTTGCAACAATTTTTCTCATCTCCAAATTGACGTGAACTATATGATGAACGCGTTCGTATGAAATACTCAGTGCTTCAGATATCCGTTTTAGCCCAATTCGACGGTCTGTTAAAATCATGTCATGAACTGCATCGATATTTTCGGGGACTAACACAGAAACTGGCCTTCCTGATCGGTCATCATCTTCAATGGAAAATTTACTTTTTTGACGTCAAACTCTACACAGACACTTTTAATAAGTTATTGTTCGTTGCTATGGTAACGCAATATTTTGTTTATGCAGAAAACTGGTCTAGGCTAACTAGATATCAATACATCCTCGCAATTCCGACTTCACAACTCGGAATTAGAATAATCATTGCGATTCCATTGAAATTATAGTAAAAGTGTGAACATTGATCCCTAACGTTCAAACTCGTCAGTTTATATGTATTTGTGTATACAGTTATTACTTAATATTATTAGAAAATATCTTAGCCGCACGCCACTTTTTGCCAAATTCCGCTTCGCGTCGTTTGGGCATCGGCAGTAGCGTGCGGGAAAGTATAACTTTCCGCACTTGTTAAGTATTTTTAATGGAAAAAATGAGCCACTTCATTGAGAGAAAATCGTATGAAAGGTGCCAGTTTTATGCTTATCAACTTTTCTGTTTTGCGAAACTTTTTTTATTGATCATTACATTGTTTCATTTTGTCAATCTGAAAGATTTTTATTTCATTAATTAATATGTTTCCATCAAAAAAAGGAAATAATACGTGTTCAACTCTCATGCTGGGTCCACATCAAACCAACAATACCGAAACAAAACATCAAATCAATGTTTTTCAACAATTTGACAACAAATCTGAAACTATTCATCAACAAAACGTGTTGTTTTGGTTGCAGCAACTTTTTGCGTTCCCATATCCAATAAAAAGAAAGGAAAAATACACGTTTCCAACTCGCCGTGTGCACATCAAACCAAGAACACAGAAAAAACATAAACTCAATGTTTTTCAACGATTTAACAACAAATTCAATCCAACCATTAAAAAAAGTAAAACACGTTTTCATCTCTTATGTTGTGTCCACATCAAATCAACAAGACAGAAACAAAACATTTTCTTCAAAAATTCAACAACAAGTCTGAAACTTTTCATCAACAAAACGTGTTGTGTTGCAGCAACTTTTCGCGGTCCTGTTGGAAACAGAAACTCCTCCAGTATGTCTTTGCGTAGGTGTTGTGGATGATGAAAGAATAAATATGCATTATGTTGGGTGGACTGATGCATCAAGCTATGAGTAGAATCTACAGTTTCCAAAAATCTTAGTGTTACCGCCTAGCATTTAACCATATTAATAGCATGTCTGAAATTGGTATATTTTTTCATGGATCTTAGGGCCAACCACCCGCTGTATTAAATCTTCAAAGTTCTTGCTGGAAGGTTCAAGTTTACATTTTCACATAACTCTAATGCCAACACGTGGAATCGCAGTGATTCCAAGTTGTAAAGTCGGAATTATACTAATTCCGAGTTGCAAAGTCGGAATTAAACTAATTCCGAGTTGTGAAGTCAGAATTACACTAATTCCGAGTTGTAGAGTCGGAATTATACTAATTCCGAGTTGTAAAGTCGGAATTGAGCTAATTCCGAGTTGTTAAATCAGAATTATACTAATTCCGAGTTGTGAAGTCAGAATTATACTAATTCCAAGTTGCAAAGTCATTATTATACTAATTCCGAGTTGCAAAGTCAGAATTAGGCTAATTCCGAATTGTGAAGTCGGAATTATACTAATTCCGAGTTGTGAAGTAAGAATAAGGTGAAATAATTTATTTTAGTCTTTGTGGCCCTTCTACGCTTTCGTAGTTAAATAATGTATGTCAGCGTATTCTCGTAGAACCTTGAGTTTTCTATTCAAATCTTGCTGAGAATCACTAACCAATATTAAGTCGTCTGCGAATGCCATCGGGGCATATAGAGTAATTTCTTGACGGATTTTCAAAGCGATGCTTTCAACGGCCTTGAGTGAAACAAAGGAAGAAAAAAACGATGTCAAAATAAAGTGTCCTTGAAATTTCTCCCAGTTTTCCGATCGAGTTGATATTGGAATGAAAGTTTCGCCCCGTACAGACTGGGTTAAATCCCTGTCTCAAGTGGTCAATTTTTGGATCGCACAAACGGACAGACACCCGAGCATTTGAAAGAGTTAGCGTCCCTCTGAGGGACCGTGGTATACTCTTCTCATATAGTCGTGTATAACTAGGGATCATTCCAATAATACGATCGAAATTTGAAGAGAAAAAATTAGGTTCTCACTTGAAAAAGTTGAGATTTTTATTTTTGTCGTTCACTCACTGGACCCACATTTTTGCGAACCCTGGGGATTATTCAGTGGATGTGAAAATGGTGCATCATCCCTTCAACTATGAACGATCATGATTCACTTCATTTCACGTAAAAATGACGTTTGTTCGAGAGGCTGCAGCTGTCAGTTTTTCTATAATAACTCATTATCGGTTCATTTTGGGTATGAGATATGATATATGAATTGGAATCGAAATCATGAGGTGAATTGAAAAATGAGGTGATTATGAAAATCGTCAAGATATACTCAATACATATCGAGTGTCAGGAAACTCCATAATTTCCTTTTTACTCACTATACAGAATAGCACAATTGCCAGGATTTTTGTCTTGGTCAAAATCTTTTGTTGTGAATTTCTGTCCAAGATGGTTGATCAAACCGTCTCCAGCATCACCGGTGCAATCTTTCAATACACTCAGCGGATAGCCCTCCGCTTCGGACCCGATAGCAAATCCTTTGTAATGAGCGTAGGCTTTCACATTATCCCTATCGACGAGCTCGACCAATAACTCGCTAGCGTCTGATGCTGAAATTGATTAAACAAATTCTTTGAGGAATGATAATAATTATTGAATCGTTTGAGATCGTCTTCTCACCACATACTATTATTACATTTTTCCGATGAGTAAAGAATGTGATACGCAGTCGAATGTTTTGGAGAGGCCGCAGAGGGAAAATGAATCTTCAAGCATTAAAAAAAACATTAACATTTTTTTTATGAAATTAATTCAATAGTTTATAAATGAAAGGTTGTATTTGAAAAGATTTTTTAGGTTCATTTCATTTGGAACAACATGAACGGTCATAGGTAACGGGTGACACAGCAGACATGTAGCAGCCTGTAGTTTTTTTATTTAAATAGATAAAAATTTGAAATTTGCAGAAGTTCCGTAATCAATGATAGCGCTTCATTTGAATCTAACGACAACTTTTTTTAACTATCTGTTTGATCGGCAGTAACTCCAACTTCTTTTTTTTTAATGACACCCTGTATATTTATCCAGCCTATCTTATTTGTCTTGAAATTCTCTATTCAACCGCGTATCACAAAGCGGCATTCGTTTCTCGATTCGCAGATAAATTGCATTTTATTGAAAAACATCTAGTTGGCTGTAACCCGAATTCGATAATCTTTCGATGCTTGGTAGGCTTGGAAATCCAAAGAGTATCAGTTAAACGATATGATTTCAGTATTTTCCATACCTGATCACTTCCTACAGATTGTCAATAATTTCTTTAATAAAAAGAAAAAACATCTGAAAATAACTGACGATATTGCGAAAACTGAGATAGCAACATATTTTTTTCAATTTGGCTACTTGTGAAGAAACTATCTGTCTTTCTTTGAGGCCAGGTAGCCGAGTGGTTGAAGCGACAGTGTTTTAGTCACTGGCTGCCGGTCGGCGGTGGTTTAATCCATGGCGACTGCAGAATTATTTTCTGATGGCCCGAGAAAGTGCTAGGAATCGCACGTAAAAAGGTAAGACCTCGTTATTAATCCTTGGCTCGCACAAGTTTCGACTTTTGAGGGCTGCCGTTCGTAAGGGGACGACAGCTGGTTAACGGAAAAAACAATTTTAACAATTTTTTTTTCTCTTTGACCATGTAGCCATATCATGATCTTTCCATTTGGAAACATAAAATTAAAATTGTTCCCCTGATCCACCAATTCACAAGTCTATTAGTCTAGATATTTGCAATAATATTTTGCCTAGTAGGCGGTGTACACAAAATGTTTTGTGTTTGACAAGTAAACATCATTTGATTGCAATGATTATCTCCGTCAGTTTTATGCTGATTGAAATTGCATCGTTCAATTAGATACTAAATATGTATTCAAAGAACGAAAAGGTCGATATGTTGTTGATATTCGGAGAGTGCAAGAGAAATTGTAGACAGGCTGAACAATTGTATGTCGAAAGATTTCCGGAAAGACGCCAACCGCCTAATAATTATTTCGCCAGAGTAGAAGATCAGTTCAGAAGAAAACCGGAAAATCAAAACAATCTCCAATACAATACATACATCGAAAGATTATCGAATTCGGATAACAGCCAACTTGATGTTTTTTAATAAAATGCAATTCATCTACGAATTGGGAAACGAATGTCACTTTGTGATGAACGGTTGAATAGAGAATCTCAAGACAAATAAGATAGCTGGATAAATATACAGGGTGTCATTAAAAAAAAGAAGTTGGAGTTACTGCCGATCAAACAGGTAGTTAAAAAAGTTTTCGTTAGATTCTAATGAAGCGCTATCATTGATGTCACCCGGTATAGAAGAAATTTTCAACAGAGAGCGAAGTATACTGATTTATGGAAGAACAATAATTTTGAAGCAAAATTAGTGGAAACGGCTAAGAGCTTCCTGTAACAAAACCAACATATTCATCATGAATAAATTGAAATTGAATTGAAATGTACTCTTTGTCAAAAACACAACATTATGTAGTAACTGGTTATTTTTTGATACTGAAAAGTTATTTCCATCATTTCAGTTTCCATCTAAAAGAGATAGACAGAATCAGACTTCCAAAATGATGTAGAGATGCACTCAACTGATTTTGCCCATCTGTGATTTAATTGTACAATTCTAACCTTTCAGTGACTCCTAAGATCCTGAATTTAGGTGACTATCACATAAAGTCATACCTACAGAGCTACTGAAACAAACTTACCAGTGGAAACATGAATATTTTCGAGCCCCAGCCAGAACTCTCCATTAAGGTTTCCAAATCCAAATTTATATTCTCGCCAACCCAAATAGAAGTCTTGCGAACCGTCTAACCTTCTTTGAATATGCGCCCAACCTCCACCCATGGTGTCCATATCACACAAAACCATAAATGGTTTTTTCGATAATTTTGGTTGGATTTCGTATATTCCAGAAACGTTTTGGCCTGAAATCGTAAAAAAATAAATAGTGAAAATTAATTATTTCTATTATTTTCTTCTATTATTATTAAAAATAAATCTTTTCGAATAATGGTAGACATCTCAGGATGGATTCGTGGGACAAAAGTGCAGTATCATCAAAAGTTATTGCTCCAATCTACTTATCACACGTGTTTTTATACCACTTTTATAGTGGTATAAAATCATAGAAATGTTAATTTACCTTTTTTCGTAATTAATTTTTCATTATTAGATTAGAATAATTGACTTCAGCCAGGTAATATCAACATTGTCACTTCTAATTACACGGGAGCTTTTTTTTGTCGAAGTAAACTTGACATGTATTAATGAGAATTTGGTGCCTGGCAATTTAACGAAAAAAACTGCCCCTAAAAAAATTACGAGTAATTTCTTCTGGCAGTTTTTTGAGTTGAGTTGAGAATTAATCTCATAGACTCGGTTTTTGTACTACAAAAATGCGCACTAAAATATATATGCAAAACAAAAATTCGTCGTTTCTGCAAATCTCTCTTTCCTAAACAAAAAATATTTGGCAAGTTTCATCATGGAAACGGTATGTCTAATAAAAAAACATCTTCACAAACTTGACACTACCTCTAGACAAGAAAAAGCGCGAAACCACGCGCGCCACAAGACCACGCGTAATTACACCGTAATTACACTTCAATTATAGACCTCTAAAATGTCGCGTAGCATCTGATTTTGTCATTATTCACCAGAAGACGATTGCGGATTCAAGCAATTGAAACGTTGTGAAAAATTTGAAAGAGATAGAAATCTTTCAACCATTAAGATGATGGACGTCTAAAATATAAGTAATCAAACCCAATTATAGTTCACAATAATTTCATGACGATGCATTTTAATTTGAACTTGTGCAAAACAGCATAATCTCTCTCTCTATTTGTATGAGACCTAATCTATGCTCATGATGGATAGACAATACTTACCATGGAAACTGTTACACAAGTTAAACCCGTTTTGAATTACAGTGAATTTTTATAGGATTAAGCGAAACACTATTCTAAAAAATAAATCAAAAAGTGAAATCCGATTACAAATCTCTGGTTAGTTTCTGCAACTTTGCCAAGAGAAGCTGGATATTCAAGACATCAAATACGATAAAATGTAAACGGATTTTCGTGGGTGTTGTTTTGAAGATTTGA
Source organism: Chrysolina oricalcia (assembly GCA_944452925.2). Classification (NCBI taxonomy): domain Eukaryota; kingdom Metazoa; phylum Arthropoda; class Insecta; order Coleoptera; family Chrysomelidae; genus Chrysolina; species Chrysolina oricalcia. Next base: position 56,318,645 of record OX101822.2, read on the forward strand.
ATTCATATCAAGCTCCTGAATGAATATTTGCAGTTTAGTTTCTCATATTATTTAAGGCAATTTTCATGACTGAATGGCAAAATTTCAACGAAGAGTTGAATAATTGCCAAAAGGCCATGAAGACTTGATAGTTTAGGAAAATGTCTAAAAAAATTCACGTTGTTCTTTGAACATTGCAAGATTTTTCTTTTCGTGACAACCAAAACATGGAAAAAAATAGAAAGCTATTAAAGAGATGATTTGATACAAAACACCCATCAAAAACCAAAATTCGAAATCATCTAAATACATATAAACAAGTATTGATTAGAAGTTTGATTTTATGATTTATTTTATTGTCATACTGTGTAAGGTTGAAACACCCGAAAGAAAATTATGGTCCATTCAAACTAAATCTTTCATTGTTGATTTAATGAAATATCCTAAAAATTCAAAACAGAGATTCACTTCCTTTCTTACCATTCAATTGAATTTCCTTGCAACTTTTCGGTAACGTATGCTTATTCACAAGCTGATAACAACGTGATGTTTTATCAACTCCTACCAGAGAATCACAATCGGAAGTGAATTCAGCATTCAATGAGCTGAAACGAACAGAAGATTTATAAATATAAACAAAAAATTGTTCAGGTTGTTGTGTTATCTGGTTTTATTGAGTTTGAGGTGACTAGAATCAATCACCCCATTATAAAAGATCCCTTAACATGAGTAATGCTCAGCTAGCTCAAATTTTCAGCAAAAGGGGAGGCATATACTTTTGAAATATTCACAATAATTATAATATTGCTGTAAATACTACATGCTTGCAATAAAACCACAAAATCTTTCCTCTAGGACTTCTATTGAATTCAGAGATTATATTACCACAAAAAACATCCACTAATTAGTGAATTTTGATAAAAAACTGTTAGAAAATGAAAATTGGAATGATGTTCTGAAAGACTCTCATCCCAATGCAATTGAATAGTTTGATATACAGAATTAATTATCAATTCAAGGAATGTTTCGAGAAAAAAATTCCAAGTAATATAACAAAATCAAACCATGGATCACAAATGGTTTGATGAAATCTATCAAACATAGAGATGAATTGAAAAGAATTGAAAAATCACGAAACACTACAAAATAACAAGGATTGTACAAATTCATTGAATAAACTCATAGAAAACGCAAAAAAAATTATTATTGAAATAAAATCAAAAAAGCTGATGGTAATATTTGAAAAGTGGTGAATGAATTAAATGGGCAGAAACAGAGCAGAGTCGTCGAATCATTTCAAAACAACCACATTATAGCAGATAAATCAAAGAAAATAGCAAATATTTTCAATGATCATTTTTGTGGTATAGCATTTGAGTAAGCTGAACAAATCGAAGAAACCATGCAATGATCTATTTATCGAAAATTCGTCTATTTTGGTAGCCTATAACCAGAAAATGATACATGAATTTGAGAAACATTCGGTCCCTGACAAAATAATGAATTATTGGAGATTATACTGAACCCTCAACTATCCTTGAACATATTTTCAATTTATGTATAGCCACAGGTATTTTCCCAGAATCTTTGAAAAAAATATTTGTAACCACAATACATGAAGGAGAAGATGATGGATATTGTGTTGATCATCGACCAATTTCATCAGTTTATAACGTTGCCAAAACAGTATACTGTTCTAGATAGAGAGTCAGTACTATGTGAACTGAATCTAGTTGAAATCCACTCCTGATATATGAGATAGGTATAAGAGTGGTTGTGAAACATACCCATACCCAAACTTTCATTCATAATAAAGATTATACTGACCTTTGCGTTACGGTGATATTTTCCAGTTTCTCCAGCAAAAAGTCGTAATTATTTTGTAATTTGTTTTCAATGCAAAAGTCCTGACAGTTTTCATCATGTACTCGTGCGGAGCGACGTTCCTGGTTGAGTCCTGTAGAATAGCAGGAAGGATTATCCATAAATTCAACCACTAGGTTGAATTTGATTCAGTTATGGATATTCTAAACATATTCAATATCTGGCAATATTTTCATTTTTTGGTGAAACTGAAAATGGTACCGACTAAATATTCCAAACAGAAATATTCCAAACAGAAATATTTTGTTCCAATATCAGTAGCAAGAAATGAAATTTCTACAATGAATAATATATCTGTTGCTTGCCTATCATTTAAGGTTCAAGACTAGAAGGAGAGTTATATACTCTGAAGAGTCGCAGAACATCGAAAAGCCCTGATTTATGAATGGTATTCATTTGAATTTTATCCCAAAAAACTGTAGGGAAACATTTCACTTGCAGCTCAATTCCTCCTTCCACCAGGAAATATGGACAATAAATACCCACAAGAGTCCAGAAAAAAATCCAACTTTCATCTGCCAATATGTTTGCGCAATATTAAATTCCGGAATTATTAGATCGACAATCTACACCAATCAATAGAGTATAAAATGGGTGATTTTTTAACAAAAATATTAGTAGTGAACCGACTGTGCCATATCATGAAAGACAGTTTGTAGTTATATTTTGTTGTTTTCTACTCGAAACTGTCATTTATTAATTTGTTATTAACATTTGAATACAAAAATTGTGTTGTTTATTGTTTTGAATATAAAATGAAAAATATTGCAATCTGGTTCCTCCAACGGAAAAAAATTGTAGAAAATTGAAATACTAACTAAATTTTTACGACCAGATCTGATTATTAGTAACGGAGAAAACCGGAAAAACCAGAATATTTTCCGATTTGTTTTTTCAATTCCCACTTTGTAGGCTCATCTGTATGTTACAAGTCCTCATAACACATAGGGAATAGTGAAATAGAAAAAAGAATAAAATCATTGAAAACTTGTTGTTGAAAAAGGAAATTGTGATTTCAAATTTGAAACACTATCTAGATTATAAGACACTGCTTCAAAAATTTTTATCTAATCCAAATCCAAATTTGTACAGAGCAATTCAAGAATGGGAGGAAGAAGGCACTTCTATGGAAAATAAAATTTTCTGAAAAGTCTGAAATACATTCTTCTTCCATTTATTGTCAAAAATATGTCGATCACTGTACTGGGTCCTGCAACTGCGCTCCGGTGGCCCATAGCTTCTAAACAGCGCAATTTAAAAATTTCTTTCGAATGCGAGCATGTTTCCTTCTTGAGAGAGTATCTTTGGAAAATATTCCGAAGTATACAACATATGTTTTTTGTAATGGGACACCCTATATTTCATCACATGGTTGAATAGAGATAACTTTGATTGCTTCAAAAAACATAAGGTATTCAACACTCTGTAACTCCTCGTGGAAAAATAATTCTAAAAACTTTTGGGAGACGAAATGACATCAGTATGATCTAGTTTCTGTAACATGACACACAGTTGAAATGTCATTACTTTTTGTGTACCGGATAGATCGAAACCCAAATTGAAAGATATCTTGGTTTTTTCAATTGGAAATTTACGTTATTTTCAAGGTGAAGTAAATACCAAGTGTGATACATCATTCGAAAGGAAATTTTATGGCCTTTCCAATACTGAAATTGAATATATGGGTTTCCATTTGAAAAAAACAAGATATATTTCAATTTGCGTTTCGATCTAGCCGGTACACGAAAGGTAATGAAATTTCAACTGTGTGTCATGTTACAGAAACTAGACCATATTCGAGTAATTTCGCCTCCCATGAGTTTTTTGAATAATTTTTCCACGAGGAGTTACAGAGTGTTGAATGTCTTATATTTTTTGAAGTAATATCGATATATCTCCGGAAATAACGTTGATGAACATACATGATCATATATTTTTTGAATGGTCAAAGTAATTTCTATTCAACCATGTGATGAAATATAGGGTGTTCCATTACAAAAAACATAAGTTTGGTTTGGTGCACTTTTCTGGGTCACCTTGTATACTTCGGAATATTTTCTCAGGAAGGGAAGGGAAGTTACGCCGTTTAGAAGCTATGGACCACCAGAGTGCAATTGCAGGACCCTGTATATAACTTGCCGGATATATCTGTATTATTTTCGGGACTCATCTTTCGAGGACCGATAAAACTCCAGAGGTTCAAGTCCAAAAATCGAAAATATCCTGTTTATTCCTGTGAGGTGCGTACCTACTCACGATATTTTCAGACTGATGACAGTAATGAGAAGAAGTTAAACACCTTTTCTGCTTGAAAGATGCCCCCAAGAAGAACTTAATTCTCCCCAATAGTTCTATGAGGTGTTTGTTATTGCTGAAACTGGACCACCCTGTGGACAGTTTTGAAAATGTACTAGTTGGTTGGAAAATTTATTCTATCCCCATTTCAACAGTCAGACATTTTACACTTATAATGCACCCGAAGCAAATCTCATTTTTTTTACTCATTCAACTTCAAGGTCTTTTAGGATTCTAGTAGACTGCTTGAAATTATAAAATTAACAGCATTAATTCTTCCAAATGTGTTTTTTTTTCAAATAAACAAGCGTTAACTATTTTATTATTACCTAAATCTGGATGGATTTGTGAGCGAATAACATCTCTTAGATCCGATCTGGAGTGATCGTAACCTTTCAAGCGGATGTCTAATAATTTTGTCAACATGAATTCCTCAGACGGCTCTTCCGCATTCAGCTCCAGGCTGTTGATCTGATTTTTCTGATGACTTTTATTATCCTGAAATTATTGCATAGTGAAAGTGATTATTCGATTTCTTCAATTTACAGAACCGCTTTTGAGATATACAAAATTTTGTATAAGTATGTATAAGAATGTATAAGAATGTTTGATAAATCATTATCCTTGATGAAAATATGAAGTGATAATACAGGCATCTCTGTTCAATAAAGACAAATTGATAGTGATTCAAATAGTTATTTGCAAGGTCGTACAAGAATAATATTCAAAAATTTCACTTGAGTTCTTGCTTTGTCACTCTAATCAACTTATTGAGAAAATCATAAGAGAGAGTTTTTTATCATTAAATGCGCACTTTTTGTAATTTTGATAATAATTTTCAAGTTTTAGACGAAGAGAATCTGCTTGCTATATTGCTCCATCACTGTATTTATTTGAAATTGTAGACTTTTAAAAGGACAGGGCCAAAACCTCATGGAAATAGCTCTCAGCAAAATTTTATATTTTCTATATTGTTTGGATTTTGGCAAATTATAAGAGGATCGCATGATTAGGAGACCTACTAGATATGATATATGATATATTTATTTGAAATAGGAACATCCTAATTTATATACATTTTAATACTCGTAATTAAAATAAGAATACTTAATGCTAAACAAAAAAAAATGCTAAAAACATAAAAAATACACCTACTTATAAATAGTTTTACATTCAAAGATTAAAATATACACATATTATACTCATGTACACTCAGTATACATGAGCAACACAACACACGCACCCCACACACCCACACACATGCATGCCTTCCATCATTCATTCTCTTACATGTACCGTGGTGAAATAAATTCATTTAAACGAATTTTGAATGTGTTTACAGACGGTGAATTTTTCACTTCATTTGAGAGGTTATTGAAATCATTTAAGCCCTTGAAGAATAATGTTTTCATTGAGCTTACATTTCGAGTTCGAGCTATATGGAAATTGTTCACGTTTCTTGTAGGATAAGTGTGGATCTCATTGTTATACGTAATTAATGAACTGAGATAACTTGGGACTAAATTTTTTGTTATTTTATAAATGAGCACCATTGTCATGAAAAACAGGCGTTTGTTTACATTGTGCCAGTTCAAAGTTCTTAACATCAGAGGGCGACAATACATTTTTTATGATTAAATTTTATCAAACAATGGGTTAGTTATGTATACAATGGTTTGAATAATTACAAGTAGTCAATAATAATAATAAATAATAATAATAATAATAATAATGTGTATTCATGTTAATACAAGAAAAATAATACAAAAACACAGCGAATAAACAAGAAGAAAATCACGAAGCTTATAAGTATAGAACTATCGCTTGTATGTGACTTAGGAAGTAATTAAATCTAAAATAGTGTAAATACAATAATAATAGTAATAGAAATTTAAAAATAATATAACCAAATATAGTATCTAGTATCAAGACAAAATACAAAAGTCCTGATCAATGACGTTTTAATCATGATGCATAATCATTTCCTTTCAATATTTGGGGTGTATATGTCATAATAATAAGAGTTTATATTTTCATAAAAAATTCATAAGGAATTTAACAATTCACAAATAAGCGGTGAAAAATCACAGAGTTTGTACAAAGCAATCTTTGGCGATGTTCTTTTGAAATTAATAGTCATGTCCGGTTATTAAGTCACAATAATGGTGAGTTTTGTCTCGTTTCAGTATTTTCTGTTTTTAATTTCATTTTTTTCATCCTTTAAAAGTATTGTTGTGAAAAACATATCGATTCGATTGTAGAATCCATTATTTTAATTCTACTTTAAATTTTGCACTACTTTTGACGTTTTTAATATGAATTGGTAGAATATTATATAATTTCGTACTCAAAAAATTGCAACTTCGTTGTCCTATAGTTTTTTCACATTTCAATAAAACAGATTTCTCATTCTTTTTCCTGGTTTCGTACTTATGATCACTGAATTTCAATATAATTTTTTTAATTTTTATATTGAGGAGTATTTTCATCACAAAGATTTGCCTGATGTCGTTTACTTGACTCTCTTTGAAAAGGGCATCACTAAAATATCTAATATCTCAGTGGAAAATTATCCTCAAGATCCATTTTTGGGTATTATTTAACCTATCCAAATGGTTGTCTGTTACTCCTCCCCATCCCAGAATACCATACTGAAGTTGGCTCTGAATCAATGAATAATATATAATTTTATTAAATCATGAAAATAGTTCGTAATCAAAATAGACCGACTTAATCACATAGTTTTTTGAGCGTATTGCTGGTTATTGATAAATTGGGAAGTCATTAATAGTTTTTTAGTTGAACAGTTACTGTTCTGCTTTGATGTTGCAGTTAGATTGAAAATACCTTCGAGAGTAACTGAGGGAGCATCAACCTGTATCGATAACTTTTAAGTGAAAATCTCCAATACTTATACAGCACTAGTGGTAGTTATGGGTGTTTCGGATCATTTTGCGAAAATTTTCAATACACAATTGATAACATGCAAGAGAATATAGATGATTTCAAAAATGCCTTACAACAAGAAAAGTGATCAAGGCTCTATACATATGATTGACTAACTTATCTTTCAAAACTTTTTTTATCATTTTGATAACTGTTTTCCACTCAAATTGTGCTATGAGAGAGGTGGTAAAAAGAGTGGAAGTCATAAAGATTGTACTGCTGGTGTCTTGAATTGATAGATTCGAAAAATATTGAATCCCCTCATACTTGCAAGGTATGAAAGAACGTTTTTCAGAAATCAGTAGATATTTTTTCTGATTTTTAGTCTTATAATAACTTTGAAATATTCATTACTGAAATTATCATCATTATTATTATTATTACATAATTTTTTTTGTAGTGTCGTGGGTCCTTGATATTTGTGCCGAATTTTAGATTATTCGGACGATTTATAAAATTTTGTATTGTCAACGATCATTGATATGTGTGCCAAATTTCATATTCATCATTTTCATTAAATTTATGTATTGTCGTCAGTCCTTGATATGTGTTATGTGTGTCAAAGTTTAGATTATTCGGATAGTGAAAATTGAATTTGAAAATTCGCATCATTATTATTATTATTTTGCGTTAGGAATATCTCAGTCAGGCCAGAGGGCGCGCTGGTGTCGTTCACCCCAATAATCTCTCCACACGCCCGTAGGGTAAGTGATTATTGTGTCCAAGATCCATATTGTGCTCTAAGATTTCTGCCATATTACGATAAGCTCGGTTTTTCTCTTTGGTGTTTTGGCATCGACTGCTATGGCCATTAGCCATGATAAGCCCGTATAATTTTTAAATTCAAGAACATTATGTCCATCATTTCTCCAAGGACTCCTATGATCAGAACCATCATCATTATTATTATTGATAGTATTACATTCATACCATAAAATAATTGTATTAACGTAGGTCCTCGATATGTGTTCTGAATTTTAGATTGTTTGGACGATTGAATGTGGGTGAGAACTGAATTTCAAAATTCACATCATAAGTATTATTACTACATCAATATTATGGAATTTTTGTTCTGTCCTCGATCCTTGATATACAGTGCGGTCCAAAGGTATGGAATAAATTCATTTTTAGCGTTATTATGTATTTTATGAAAAAATCCTGAAACAGGTCAATTTTAATTGGCAATTTGACAATTTACAGTATGAAAATATTACCCCCTTCTTGCACCCCCTCTGAATTATGAGCAACCCCTCAAAAATTTTAAATGAGAAGGGGGGTCGTGTGGCATCTTGTTCGAAAGGGATTTTCATTATCTGTTCAGCAATACTAAGTTTTTCATATTTGGTGCAACCATAACGAAGAAAATTTTTTATTAAAATTTAAAAATATTGACACTGTAAATTATGTATCCGTTGAAACAACCTGAAACAGGTCGATTTCTATTCTCAATTTGACAATTTATAGTATGAAAATATCACCCCCTTCTTGCACCCCTTCTGAATTATGAGTACCCCCTCAAAAAATTTGAATGAGAAAGGGGGTTGTGTTGCACCTTTTTCAAAAGGGATTTTCATTCTCTGTTCAGCAATACTGAGAAAATTTATTCTGAATATGTAAAATGTTGATAGACTGAAGGAAATAATGTAACATACTGTTTAGGAAGTATATTTCAATTTGTTTTACAGTTAAATTAAATGTTCAAAATGACCACCATTCACTTCTTGACAATAAGCAAGGCGATCTTGGAATTCTCGTAGAACATTTTGTAGGACCTCAGGGGTTATGTTGTTAATTTCTTCCGATATCCTAGTTTTTAAATCTGCAATATTGTCTGGTCTATTGAAATATACTTTTGATTTTAAATAACCCCATAAAAAGTAATCGAGAGGAGTCAAATCGGGGGATCTAGGCGGCCATTCAATCGTTCCACGTCTGCCAATCCACCTATTGGGAAAAACTTCTGTCAAATAATCTCGAACAATACGTGTGTAATGCGGTGGAGCTCCGTCTTGTTGATACCAAATTGATCTATCTATTCCATTTGGATCATTAACATCGAGAAAAAGTCTTTTTAATGTAGGCACTAAAAAGTTCATCAAAAAACCTAGATAAACCTCACCATTAATTGTGCCTTCAAAAATATAGGGGCCAATAATTTTGTTTTTAATGATACCAGCCCAAACGTTCACTTTTATGGGATATTGTGTGTGAGCCTCACACATCCAATGAGTATTTTCTCTGCTCCAATATCTACAGTTTTGTCTATTAACCGTTCCATTTAAATAAAAAGTAGCTTCATCAGAAAACACAATTTTGTTTATGAACTGCAAATCTGCTTCGATTCTATCCATCATCAGTTCACAGAATTGTTGCCTTCTATCAGGGTCATCCTCATTTAACTCCTGAACCAACTGAACTTTATAAGGATGGTATTTTTCTTTATGTAAAGCTCTCAATATCGATGATTTACTTACATCATTGTCGGCGGCAAGTTGTCTACTTGTTATATGCGGATTTTCCTCAATCGCTAACAGTACATCTAACTTTTTCTCCTCATCCAATGCAGCATTTCGACCTGGTTTTTGACGAGTTTTTACATGTCCAGTTTCACGGTATTTTGTTTCTATTTTGCTAACTGTAGATTGTGATACGTGTTGACCACGGTATTTATTATTGAACATTTCACAAACTTCCGTTTGAGTTCGTGTTTTATTACCGCATCCAAGCATAATTAAAATGTCTATTCTTTGAGTTTCGGATAAATGAGCCATAGATGAATCGAATACACACAAAAATATTTTTCAATACACCGACGTCTGCCAGCAACTCACAAATATCAAAATAACAGTAGTTTACTAGATTGACATTATATTATTTATGGGTTTTGTGAATAATTTTTTGGTGTCTTCAACGACTTTTTCCTGACTTTTTTAGCAAGACAGATAAGAAAGTATAAATTGTCAAATTGAGAATAGCAATCGACCTGTTTCAGGTTTTTTCAACGGATACATAATTTACAGTGTCAATATTTTTAAATTTTAATAAAAAAATTTCTCAGTTATGGTTGCACCAAATATGAAAAACTTAGTATTGCTGAACAGATAATGAAAATCCCTTTCGAACAAGATGCCACACGACCCCCCTTCTCATTTAAAATTTTTGAGGGGGTGCTCATAATTCAGAGGGGGTGCAAGAAGGGGGTAATATTTTCATACTGTAAATTGTCAAATTGCCAATAAAAATTGACCTGTTTCAGGATTTTTTCATAAAATACATAATAACGCTAAAAATGAATTTATTCCATACCTTTGGACCGCACTGTATGTGCAGAATTTTAGAAATATTCGGACGATTGGAAGTAAGTGAAAATTGAATTTACAAATTCAAATCATTATTTTATCATTATTATTACTGTCTTTTTATGCAATTCTGTATGTGTGATTATGAACGAGAAGACCATCAGATAACGACAGATTTGGTGACTCATTTTCTCTCTTCTGGGATTTTAACCACTGGAAATTATGTCAGTGTTGAGCCCAAAAATTGAAAATTTAGCGATCGGACGTGTGCTAGGCATATAGAAAATTCATTTTCCTTTTGCAGAAAAAAATTGTTTATTTTTTTATTTTCTCGTTTATGGCATTTTAACACATGAATAGGTATAACAATTTAATAGTGAAGAACCAAAGCCAAAAGATTTGCATGTGCTTAAAGGGTTGAAATAGGGGCGCGAACTTGTAAAAAAATAGTTGGTTGCTGATGCATTTTCTCGCTTATGGCAATCAACAGAATGAAATTTAATACCGTTAGGAACCCGAAAAAAATTTCCCATAAACCGGTCAGCTGTTGAAGTATATTTTCTAGACGGAAAATTTTGTGAAAATTTTATTCGTTTTCCGGCAAACTTTCTCGTGAACGAAATAATGTGCAATAGAAAATTATTAATGTGAAAGTCTGTCATATGAAAAGCCATAAGTTTAGTTCGTGTTTATCATACTATATGAAACTGGAAAACTTGCAGGAAAACACAGGAAAGTTTGTTAATTTTCTCGTTTATGGGAATTGGCCTGTAGGAAGAAAAACTGATTTCAAGACTAGAAAAAAAAAAGCCATAAGTCGGAAACATGATTACGATGTTTATACAGTGAGGTCCTGAAGTAACGGATACATTAATTTTCTACGTCATTATTTTTTAAGAAAACCGTCGAGTTATGTTTTCAAAAAGACACTCTGTGACATAAGAAAGTCACCCCTCCTGCACCCCCCTCAAGGTGACAGTCATTCACCCATTTTTTTTAATGGAGCAGGGGGTCAGTTGAAAACCCTTGAGATTCAACAATCCATTGAAGAACAGAATTTTTTGGGGTTTCAAATATTTTCAGAAATTCCAAGGAACCTATGTTATGGGTAGTTTTTAGAGAAACCGAGAATGATAATCTAGAAGATCAGCCCATCTTAGGTCACAACGGTACTTGGAAGTCCAGTGCTACGACATGAGAGACTTGTGCACACATATCCAGTGTGATATGGTTCCTAGGATACGCAGGAACCAACAAAATATTAAATTTCCTTCTGTTCACCAATCATTTCCTTCTGTTCACCATTTGAATTGTACCGAAGACACTGCAAATCGATTTCAACCTATGGTCCAGAACTGCTTCTAATCTGGAAATGAGTTCGATTTTTCATTTAAACATAGAAGCAATTTATTATTCTGGAACTTTCACTTCTAAAAGGTGAACTAGGCCTGAAGGGCAGGCCACTATGAAAAAAAAAACGCGCCGAAAGCTCTGCCTCTAAGGTGGTGGGGAAACGAACTAGTGTTTATTATATTCCTGCGCACACTGGCTTGCTGTGTTTACTTTTTTTGTGAACTTTGATTCGCCATCGTGTCGCATGGTCACAATAAACAGGTAATGGGCATAATCACATTATTTCAAAAATCTGATGTTCCGATCATCCGATTATGACACAGCAAGCCAGTATGCGTGGGGGAATTACGCAATTAAGATATTTAACGTATAGGGGTTGAGGCAAAATTGCTTGAATTATCTTTACAACCCCTATTAGTTTGTCACAATAATGCCCATAACAATTTTCTTTCACTCTATAAAAAATTATTTAAAAAAATAAATTATTTGGTTCCAATATTACTATCATACTTCCGAGTTTTTTTATGGCCTAAGAATGAAGTAATGCATATGCCAAATCCCATGGAGGAAGAAATGAGCAATTTTATCTTTATTAATTTCTCTCAGCAAAATTTTCAAATTATTGTATTTATTTATGCAGTGTGACCCATTTAAAATGGAAGCACTCATATCAAACTTTAATTTTTCAACCGATTGGAATGATATTTTTTCAATAGGTAGACATTCAAAAAGTCCATCAGGACACCAAATTTAGTGAGTAATTCTTCATTTTCTGGGCCAACTGTTCTCATTTTTCAATGTTAAAAATCTAAAATAATTTTTTTAGGAGAAATCTCACCAATTCACTGGATTCGCGACATTTTTAAATAGTTCTTGTTAAAAGTTTGTTGAAACTCGTCCATCAATAGGAAAGTTATAAAAAATAAAAAAATGAAATTTAAAAAATATGCCGGTTCAATATATACCAATTCAATTTCAGAACTCTTATCAAAATTTGGAATACACCAAGAAGTCTCGAAATATCACTGGTCAGAATTTCATCAACATTTATTCATAAATAAGAAAATTACAGGATAACAAAATTTGAAAAATATGCTGATGGAATTTAATGAAAATATCATTTTATTTAATGATTTTTCATTATTATTTATCAATAGATTTTGTTGAAATTCTGATCAGTGATATTTTGAAACTCCCTGAATCCAGTGGTGTATTCTGAATTTTGGATAAGAGTAGAAATTGAAATGGTGGGTTGATTAAACGGCATATTTTTTAAATTTAATTCTCCCATAACTTTTTTATCGATGGACGAATTTCAACAAAATTCCAAAATTAACCTTTTGAAAATGTCACAATTCCAGTGGTGTATTCTGATTTCTTCTCAAAAAATTGCTTATACATTTTTTAGTTTTTTACCTCGAAAAAAAAAAGAATAGTTGGCCCTGAAAATGAAGATTTATTCATGAAATTTGATGTCCCAGTGGACTTTTTGATTATCTACCTAATGAAAAAAAGCATTCCAATCGGTTGAAAAAAGTATGATTTATAAGGGTGCTTCCATTTTAAATGGGCCACACTGTATAAAACATCGATATCATGTTTCCGACTTATGGCTTTTTTTTCTGTTCTTGAAATACTATTTTCTTCTTACATGCCAATTCCCATCAACGAGAAAATGAAAAAATTTCCACAAATTTTCCTACAACTTTAAAACTTATGGCTTTTCTTGAGGTACATGCAAAGCTTATGGGAATTTTATAATGATGTTTATCCATCAACAGAATCATATGGTTCAAATGCCATAAACGAGAAAGTTTGCCGGAAAACGAAAAAAATTTTCACAAAATTTTCCGCCCGGAAAATATACTTCAACAGCTGACCGGCTTATGGGAAATTTTTTTCGGGTTCCTAACGATATTAAATTTCATTCTGTTGATTGCCATAAGCGAGAAAATGCTTCAGCAACCAACTATTTTTTACAAGATCGCGCCCCTATGTCAACCCTTTAAGCACGTGCAAACCTTATGGCTTTGGTTTTTCAGTATTAGATTGTTATACCTATTCATGTGTTAAAATGCCATAAACGAGAAAATGAAAAAAAAACAAATTTTTTCTGCAAAAGGAAAATGAATTTTCTATATGCCTAGCACACGTCCGATCGCTGAATTTTCATTTTTTGGGCTCAACGCTGACATCATTTCCAATGGTTAAAATCCCAGAAGAGAGAAAATGAGTCAGCAAAATCTGTCGTTATCTGACGGTCTATAAGGGAAATTGACTTTCTTGGCTATGTTATAGCAGGATGAGTAGTTAGAAAAATGTATTTGTTCAAATGATTTTGTTTGTGTTTAAATTTTTAATTACCCCTACACTGAAAACTATTGACACGTCGTTTTTTGAAACAAAAAAAAATTCATTGATTCAGTTGATTGAACAAGAAAATAATGTAGCTTTGTGATGAATTCAATTGCTCAATAATACATTTCATTTGATGCAGGATGCGTCACATTTATTTTTAGATTATTTACCACCTTCAAGAATGCATACCTTAAATACGCTTGTAATTTACATTTCTAAGACATGCATTCTGACAAAACTTTCATATATAATAGTCAACATTTTTAGAATACTATGAGTAAAATGAGGTCAACAACAGGATCATTTTTAAAGTATTAACAAAAAAAATCCAAATGAAAAAAAATATCGCTCCCTGTATCTGCATAAAAGGTAAAATTGAACAATTGAATTCATCAAAAAGCTACCTCATCTTTTGTGATAAAAAACGACCTGTCTATTGTTTTCAGTATGATTCAAAAATTTTAAAATTCACATTACATACAGAGAGATTCGTCAGGTAACAAAACATGTTTTTGTCGCTTAGAATAGACTGAAACTATGATGTCTTACCAAAATATAAGTTGTTGGTTCTGAAATATTGCTAGAAAAAAATCCAGAAAAATTGTTTTTTTCGGCCATACCTTGTATACAGTATACACTCTGATGTACTGTCATCAATGATATTATAATTGGACATGTTAACGCCTTCGCATAAATACATTTTGATCCTGAATTTTTCTTGCTATTCTTCTACTCGTCTAAACAGAATTTATTCAAGAAATGATTTTGTCTGATAAGTCAATTTCACAATATCTTATCTTATCTACACAATACTTTACTTGGGTTTACATGGGGTTTGAACCTCAAATTCGTAAAATCCTTGGACAGGTACGTCCTGATAGACAAACTCTCATGTGGTCTGCAACTTGGCCTAAAGAAGTGAAGAAACTAGCCGCTGATTTTATGAACAATCCAGTTCATCTAAACATTGGATCAATGAGTCTCTCTGCAAACCACAATATTCTACAGATTGTTGATGTCTGCCAAGAACATGAAAAGGAACAAAAACTAGGCACCCTTCTACAAGAAATTGGTGCGAACGGTGAACCAGACTCTAAAATAATTATATTTGTGGAAACTAAAAGGAAAGTAGAAGGAATTACAAAAACTATCAGAAGGTACGGTTGGCCTGCAGTGGCAATGCATGGCGACAAGTCTCAACAAGAGAGAGATTATGTCTTGAGAGAGTTCCGAAATGGCAAAGCTACCATTTTGGTTGCTACTGATGTAGCTGCTAGAGGATTAGATGTGGATGGTATTAAGTATGTAGTAAATTACGATTATCCTAATTCATCTGAAGATTACATACACAGGATAGGAAGGACAGGACGATCTGAGAGTACTGGAACTTCTTATGCCTTCTTCACACCGTCCAACTTTAAACAAGCCAAAGATTTGGTGTCTGTTCTAACCGAAGCCAACCAGATTGTTAATCCAAAACTTAGTGAAATTGCAAGCCGAGCTGGTGGCTACGGTGGTGGCAGAGGAGGCGGCCGATGGGGATATGGAGGAGGTTTCAGGGGTAGGGAAAACTCTGGACCAAAGCAACACACGAGATTTGGTAGTGGTGGTGGTGGTGGAGGAGGATTCAACAAGCAGAGCAGATTCCAACAATATTAACTTCGGGTTCACAGGGTAGAACGGCAGTATCCTAATATTTCAGTATTTTCTTGGATACATTCCTTGTATCAATACTAGTTACCTACTTAGACCAATTTTTTAAGTTATGGATTCATTTGAGATTTTGAGTAACTATTTATTTATTTATTTCGATGATAGCCAGCCAGCACCTGACACTATGTCACTACTATAGAATAGCTGATTTGTGTATATCTGTGATAGAATTAGGATTTTAATATGTTGGACAATTTCTCATGTCAACCACTGTACCGAATTTAATTCGTCAAAATAAAAAAATAAAGTTCGATAAATTAGGAAATAAATCTCCAGTTATTTTCTCAAACATCCGTCTTATCACTTTCAATTTATTCTCACTATCTTATGATATATCAACTGAGAAAAAAATTATTCTCCAAAGTTACATAAAAAATTATTTAGAAAAAAAAAGGATACCTGTAAGTCAGCAGCATTTGTAACAACGATAGCACTCAAAATAAAATTCAGAAATATGAAGTGACTCAACATACTGGTGCTGTAAGTCAAATTGAAACGAAACTAAAAAGTTAACTGTTATTTACCATGTTTCAAAAGGAAATCCTTCATCATAATCAGACCACAGGGTATCCAAAACTTCAACCAAGTTGTCCTGTTTTTGTTTACTTGAAACAGACAAACATCTTATCGCCTGAGAAAAGAATTCACCTGAAGCGACTCTAGTAGAGGAATGTTAGAAAAAAAAGTATGATGTTTCGGAATCGATCACTCCGATTTTGATTTTTTTTTCTGTCGGTAATTGAATGTACCTCATTTATTATAGATTAAAAATTAACGCTTAGTCGGGAAAAGACCTAGCACCGTTTCAATGAGAAATTGGATTTCGGCAAAGGACCCCGCAAACACCTTATGGAATTTGGGTCTCGGTGGATTTTCTTGAATTTTTGGTATAATGTAGTCCATGTAATTCTCAACCAATGTTACCATTGCACCAACCCAAAAAAATTAACAGTTTTGCTGCTAGGGGGCGTTGAAATCACCCCTTGCGCAGTTGGGGGAAAAGGGGGAGGAGGTAAGATTTTTTTTTATAAAACAGCACAATATTGTGCAACATTAGCAACAATGAAACAAGTGAAAATATTGTTACCGGGTTCAAAAATAAATAGTCTATTCTGTTCAAGGCATGATTTCAACGCCCCCTAGCAGCAAAACTGTTAATTTTTTAGGTTCGCGCAATGGTAACATTGGTTGAGAATTACATGGACTACATCATACCAAAAATTCGAAAAAATCCACCGGGACCCAAATTCCATAAGGTGTTTGCGGGGTCCTTTGCTCGAATTTTTCATAAAATATATTGTGGAACTTGTGATGCTGATCAAATGTCTCCATCGTGCCAAAGCTCTGAATTCATCGGTTAAGATCATACTGGGTGCTGAAGTTTACTTTTCCAAAATTTCAAACGGCCATTGTGAAATTTTTTTTTCGAATATACAGTGTGACCCAATTTTAATAGAAACACCCCCCTAAAATTTGATGTTGTAAACCGATTTCAATAATTTTTTCTTAAATGTCGAGTACTAAAATGTCTACCTTGGGACAAAATTCGGAATGTTTATTCCAATTTTCAGGGCATATTTTTTCTTAGTCGAAAATCGGGATTTTTATTAGTGATTGTTTTATTGAAAAAATCACTACGCCACTGGATTCAGAGTGCCTCTAAACAGGAGTGACAAAAATTTCATGAAATAATATTCATTAATAACAAAGTTATAACAACTCAAAGTTTCGAAAACTCACACAGCTAACAGTCACAACACCCTATATCAACAGATATAGCCATGAGAATTTTTTTTTTATTTCAACAATAAAGTGCCACCAGATGAAAAAAAAAATTGATAGCGTGAATTCCTTTATTGAAAATAACGGAATTAACACTTACACAATTCAACTAATAATGAAACAAAAAATTTTAATAAACGCAACTATGATAACTAATTATTGAAATGGTTCGATTCAGTGCAACAATTAATTCTAACTCATTTTCTAGTAGTCTCTACTAATCCACTATGTATTGGTCGTAGCGCTTACGAATGTTTCTGATTACGTTCCTTACTTCTTGAGGGTAATATCTGCACATACCTGTCGAATTCTTGCACAAAGTTCATTTATATCTCTTGAGCGGTTTTTGTGAACCTTTTGTGTGAGAAGTCCCCAGAGAAAAAAATCCAAAACTGTGAGGTCTGGAAATCTGGTTGGCCACTCTATAAACGGACTACTACGGCCTATCCATCGGTTTGAAAAATGTTAAGCTATTGCCTCACAGCTCTGGCATAATGAAGTGAACACCCATCTAACTGGACAATTAAGTTTGATCGTTCATTGATTGGCAGCTCGTGAATAGCATCTCAAAACTCTGTGTTTAAAAAATCTAGAAACCTCTGCGCATTAATGTTTTCTTCAAAAAAGAAAGGACCAATAATTCGTTCGTTCAATATCCCACAACAGACGTTGATTTTTTGGGAATACTGGCTTCTACAGTTAATTACCCAGTTAGGATTATTCGCTGCCCAACAGTGACAATTCTGTGATGACTCTACTCTATTCGTAGTGAAAGTGGCTTCGTCGGTATATAACATATTTTGTAGGATATTTCTATTTTTTTAATATTCCCTTTGGGCCCATAAACAATATTCCAGACGTCCTGCTTCATCGCCTTCTTGCAGTGTGTGTAAAAATTTTGGCTTGAAAGGTATAATATTCTTCGCCTTGAGACATCTCCGAATAGTTTCTCGTGGAATATTCAAATCTAAAGTGGCATTCCTTATACTGGCATTAGGATTATTTCCGAATAATCTAAAATGATTTGATCATTTCTGTCATTCCCGTTTCGTCTTTGTACAGGATTACTTTTTAACATCATTTTTGATATTGCACCAGTTTCATTGAATATTTTATCAACGAGGACGATCTGGATGTCTCTTATTAAATACTCTACAAACCTCACTAGCACTTCTAAAGTCATCTCCCGAAAGGCGTACAATTTCAATTTTCTCTCTTACGCTCAATCTTGCAGCTCTGACACAAAATAATTCGAAGAACTGTAAGGTGAATATTGTTGACAATAGTACTCTTAAATCTTTCACAAGTGTAAAACTGTAATATCATTTCCATGGCAACTAAGATTAAAATTGAAAAATCTATTAGGTCTTAGTTTTAGGTAATTTGCGTGAAAACTTGAATGTAATTCCGATATTTTCGTTAAAAATATTTACGCTATTTTTTTATCTGGCAGCACTTTACTGTTGAAATCATAAAAAATATTCTCATGGCTGTATATGTTGATATAGGGTGTATTTTGTGACTGTAAGCTGTGTGAGTTTTCGAATTTTTGAGTTGTCATAACTTTGTTATTAATGGACATTTTTTCATGAAATTTGGCCACACCTGTTTTAGAGGCAGTTTGAATCCAGTGACGTAGTGATTTTTCCAATAAAAAAATTGCTAATAAAAAATCCCGATTTTCGACTAAGTAAAAATATCGTAGTATGCCCTGAAAATTGGAATGAACATTTAAAATTTTGTTCCAAGGTAAACCTTTCAGTACTTGACATTTCAAAACAAAATTATTAAAATCCGTTTACAACTTCAAATGTTAGGGGGGTGGACATAAAGTAAAGTCTTGATAAAGGCAAAGCAGAAAACTCTTTTTCATTCACAATTATAAATATCTTCGATACACCACTTTTACTTTCTGGTACGTTCACTACCACAACGGATTCCCATTCCTCTGTATCCTCGGTATCTTCTTATTTACAAGTTCCTGAGTTCTGCATCCTACAAAATAACCCATAATTGAAACAACCTTCGAACAATTACGGGAAATGACTGCACACAAACGAAATAATAATAATAAGAAATTACCTGCAGCAATAAAGTAGTTTCATTAGGAGCGTTCTTCAGAAATCTGATGCCATCTTTAAGAGATAGAACAGCAGACTTTTTCGGCTTTTAACCATTACACTTTCGTTTAAAAAAAAGCCTCTAGTACATTGAACTTGGTGATATATCGTTTCTCATGTATAGTCACCATCGATTGTAGGTAGCCCTGACCATATGGTCCATAAGGAATTTGGACTACGCTTCTGACTGGTGCGAATAAACACAGCTACTGCCGAATTTACAGGAAAACATTAAAATTGCCTTACCACTTCTAGAAAAAATGTCAAAAAGACAGTTTTATTGGTATCTTTTGGCATAACATTTCTCCGTATCAGCCACTCCAGATGAATCTTGTATTCTTTTTGGTATAGGGCATCACTCTTCTTGAAGGAAGTGATGATTGTCTTGCTTTTTCAGCATTTTTCAAAACATCTTCTATCATTTCGATACACGATCGTCGATTTGGGGTGAAATAGTATATTGTGCAACAAGTGCAGAAAAGTGCTAATTTCTCACGAGTTTGAAAAAGTTGCTGCAATTCAAACGAGTGAGAAATTGCATTTCTGCTCGTGTTACACACCATACTTTTTCTACAACACCCTTTTTGCTAAAAATAATACTATACTATAAGACGGAATGAAATGTCAGTGACTCATTCTTAGCTTTATGATGCCCAAGAGAAGCAAGGGAAGAGGGAGAGGTTTTTAAGCCGCTCTCATTCTTGTTTTTTCTGATATTTCTAATATTAATAGTCGATTTTAGCATTGAATATATTGACCAGAGAGTAGAGGCTTTTCTTGATTTGGATAGTTCTTCAAAATATGCCAAAATTATATTTTCAGAAACACTTTCAGCCGTATGCATAGTCAATTCCAGCGACTCGCCAGAGTTTCGCCGCTCGCTACACAAGAACTATAATGCACAGTCGAAGTCCAAAAAAGTGGTACATCGCCAGCGTTTCGCCAAAATGTGACTTTTCGCGTAGTTGTCACTTTTTTGGAGCTCGACTGTGCATTATAATCCTTGTGTAGCGAACGGCGAAACTCTGGCGAGTCGCTGGCGATTGACTATGCATACGGCTGTTTTAGTTTTGTATTTTTCCTTCCAATCCATGAACTGTTTGTATGCATTTTCATATTTTCCTCTTGAAGTTGAAGGTAGTAAATTCAATAACAATGAATTAACTTGTTCTCTTAGTTCTGGCGGAGTATTTTCAATTTCAGAACTGTCGCTATCCATTTTAGTTCAATCTCATTAAAAAATGACGGGACAAGAGTATTTTACGAATATTTTATGCTTGACGTTTGTTGACATTCAAATGATTCGATAGATGTTGCTCCGTTGCCTAGCAATGGATAGTGTGTGTGTGTGGGTATTTGAGACAGCAGTAGTGATGTCTATGATTTTTGTTCAGAATATTATGAATTTGTACGACAATTTCCCTCATATTATATAAACCAATAGACTTTGTCTATTCATTCTTGAAGTTGCCTGATCGAATATCCCTTCGAAATGCAGAATTTTCAAAATATACTTTCACCTTGCTGTCACGAAAACTGTAGTGCTTAGAAATTGGGTACTGAAAAATTTTGGCACAGAAATGTCACTTTGTGGCACAGAAATGTCACTTTGCGGCACACTAATGTCAAATTTCAATTATTGTGAGAAATAATCATGTTTGCGAACGTAAAACTATGCAGAAAATCATGTTTTGGAGTGTGGTTGTAGAAAAAACACGTTTCTAAACATCAAAGGAAGTTCGGCCATGATTGTGCGCGTTCCCACACGATCGGCGATTACAGTTCATATGATTTGTTTACGGAACGATGAGGACGAGCGGTATTTGCCATTTTTGTATTTGCTTTCGATAATTCAGGCCCTTATAATTACCTTGATACATAAATAACTATAATTCGCTGAATTAGAATTAATTTTTTCATCTCGAATGATTGGTCACGAATATTGATTTTTTCCGAAAGATAAACAGAAGTAAAGTAGGGCGAAAAAGTGATAGACGGACAGAGGAAAAATATTCTTTATTTTCATGGACGATAGAGTTTTGGTGAACAACGCATTACAATATGATGTAAATATTAATTTATACATTTTGTAGCCAAAAATGTCTATATAACATATTTTTATGAGTTCAAGCGGGTCTAATCAACATTCTGGCTCTGGCATGACCATACTCATGACTCCTGAATGTATTCCAGTGCAATCCTTGATATGCGTACTGGTCAGGAAGAACAGTATTCAGATATTTTCCATTGAGATTATTTTTATGACAAGATTTAAACCACCAACCTGAACCTATAAAAAATAATATAATGTAGTTTTCATTTAACCAACGATATACAGAGCAATGCAAACTTCTGCTGATGTTTTATGATTCCCAAAATGAGTGCATTGAAATTTTCGCTTGAAGGTTATCTGGGTAGCATTAGGAGAAATTTTATCCTCGAAGTGTATTGAATTGATGTAATCGATGATTGATAGATATCCATGTTAACGTTTACTTAAATTTCAATGTTGACTTTCACAAATTATTGGTTTACAAAACGGCAGCAACTATTTCGCTATATAATAGCTTTTTCCACAGACATTTACTATTACATAACGCTTCTGTATCTTCGAATACTATCCAACTAACAGTGAATTATGGGTCAGTTGAGTCTGTTCGAAACTTTGCAAATTATTAAAGAGAAGAATTTGCAGAAATAATTTTTTTCACATTCTAGACACCTTTGACTGTCACTATCGTACTTTAACGTCACACATGAATTTTCTTTAAACGTCAGTGCAAATGAAAGTATGGAATCAAGAGAACAAAACTGTAAAATGGATTTGAACATTCTTACTACTTGAGTTTCTCATCAAATTATGTGTGTATTTATAAAATTTAAGATTTCTGCTATATTTTATTATTTTCTGCTTTTTCAAATGTTTTTTTTTAAGATTTCGTTCCAATTGATTTCAACAAGTTATTGCCGTTTGAAGATTTTGATCAGATTGCCTTAATTTTTACACACCTTGTATAAGTTAGTATATAATTCACAACTGCGGTATTAAAATTGTTCAGTTAGTAGCCTCTAGCATCATTTGGTCAAAAACAAAAAAACACCAGTTGGGAATTTAAGCATTAGAACTGATACTATATTTTCACGTACACAGGATTTGATAAAAAAAACACATGTCTAGGTATGCAACTAGGTGTTACCAAATACGAAAACGAAAATTACGAAACAACATGTGTAACTGAGTGAAGACATTTAACTAATGGACAAGAAATGGAATGAAATCTCATTAAACAAGTAAGTCTGTCTGAATCAAGTGATTTTTTTTTCAATCCTGTATAAGAACAGATCTTTTTTATTTCAAGAAAAATAAAATTGGAAAATCTTCGTACTAAATAATATGAAGTTCATATTTTGTCCTATGGATTTTGTATCAAACGGTGTTCTGAAATAACTGTATTTGTGGTTTGTTTAGTAACAATTTTATAGTCTCCAAAGGTTACATTTACTTTTGGATTCAAAGCAAGAATGGATGAAGAAATAATGTCAAGGTCTCTAGATTCGGAGTATATCAAATCAAATGAGTATCGAGAAGGTTCATTTAGTAGAATTTTCAGAGAGGTTTTTTCAACAATTTCTACATTTTTAATATGTTCTTGCAATGCACTTCCCCATCCTATCATCCCATATTTCAATCTGGATTCAATTAATGCGTGATAAATCATTCAGATTTTCTTTAAAAAATTTGGCGATGTAGTTGAATCGGTATGAGATACTCTTCAAGGGCATTTCTCAGTCTAGGTAAATATACAGTGTGTCTCACTTCTCATGGAAACACCCCCGTATCTTCCGTAACAATAGAGGTAAAATGATGAAACTCTCAGGACTGATGGATATGCTCAAAATGCACCTACCACCTGAATGGGGTTGGCCTACGTGATATACACTGCCCGCCAATCGCGATGGAACAACACATTTTTACGGTAAAACATACTAGGGGGCAAAATAGGCTAGAAATCCCTTCAGATTTGTGATCAGGACCACCAACTCACTACAAATACACTTTTTCTCTGAAAAAATTTCAGTCCTGAAAAATCCGAATTTGTCTCACTCCTCATGGAAACACCCCCGTATTTTCCGTAATTTTATACGTAGAACCCTGAAATTTGCAGGATCGATAGATACACTAGAAATGAACTCACCCCACAAAACGGGTCATCCTACATGATGTGCACTGAACGCCAGCAGCAATGGAAAAATGGGTGGTTCCTTCGCTGCTGGCGTGCAGTGTATATTACGTAAATTGACCATTCCCGTGCAGTGAGTTCATTTTCAGTGTATCTATCGATCCTGAAAATTTTATGGTTCTACGTAAAAATTACGGAAGATACGGGGGTATTTCCATGAGAAGTGAGAGAAATTCGGATTTTTCAGGACTGAAATTTTTCAGGGAAAAAGTGTATTTGTAGTAAGTTGGTGGTCCTGATCACGAATCTGTAGGAATTTTGAGCCTATGCTGCCCCCTAGTATGTTTTACCGTAAAAATGGGTTGTTCCATCGCGAGTGGCGGGCAGTGTATATCACTTAGGCCAACCCCATTCAGGTGATGGGTGCATTTTGAGCATTTCCATCAGTCCTGAGAGTTTCATCATTTTACCTCTATTGTTACGGAAGATACGAGGATATTTCCATTAGAAGTGAGACATACTGTATGTACGTTTCATCTTAGATTTTTATCAGTGCTCTTTCCTAAATGTTTTATTGATTCAAACTGTTTTATTCTCAACTTATCGCTAATTTTGAGGTCACTGAATGGAGGATTTATGTTTTCATGACATGAAAAGGGCATATAATTATTTTTTCGAATTTACTCGTCAATACCTTATATCTGAGTTATTGATAAAAGAAAATGAAATAATATACAGGGTATTCCCTTTGAGGAACAACAATATTCGTACGTTTCGTGTTTTTGGCACACCCTGTATGACATGAAAATATTTTTAAAAAGTGTTAGGTCCCTATATATCATAAGGAAAAAACTTTTCTTTAATCAAATGCTTCGTGTCGAATATTGCGAATAACCCTGGTATACCGAGTGTTAGAAAAACCACAATTCTCTCTATTTTTACTCACTGTAAGATACAGCACAATTTCCGGGATTTGAGTCTCGGTCAAAGTCTTTTGTGGAGAACTTCTCTCCAAGATGGATGATCAAACTGTCTCCAGCATCACCACTGTATTCCTTTAATACACTCAATGGATAGCCCTCAACTTCGGACCCGATCGCGAATGCTTTGTAATGAGCATGAGCTTTCACATTATCCCTATCGACGATCTCCACCAATAACTCGCTAACTTCTGATGCTGAAATCAATAAAGCAAATATTTTAACTTTTTAAGGATCGAACAAAATTAATTTTTCTGTATTCATTTAGCACATAAAGCTAATTTCACATTGACAACATGAAAAATATTAAAATAAATATACAATACAAATAAATTACAGTCACAAAAATATCACAACAAAAATGTAAAAATGAAAGACAAAAATAGTTCTGTCCACAAGGTATTGCACAAAATTATTGTCACTGTCATATTTACTGTACAGCGTTCCCAATAGTACTAGACAGCAGTAATTTGTTAAACTTTTCGAAAATGAAAGTTACGTCGATAGGGGTTTGTCAGTTCATCGGTTGTATGTTGGATTGGTCCGCCTAAAGCCTTGGAGTCCTTGGACACAATTGAAGAAGTATGTAAGTAATAAGTTTTATGTTTTGCGATTTGCCAACAAAAGAGTGAAGACACTACAAATTCAACCAAATTCGTAGACAGAACTCAGCAGAGGCCCACAGTATTCAAAAAACGAGGTCCCCATCCAAAATTATGAAGGCACTGTGAATTTCACCAAATTCACAGACAGGACTCAACTGATCTCGAAAAATTATTTCCCCGATGTTTCCATCCAACAAAAAACTAGAGGTTCTATTAGTTTCACTAAATTCACTGACAATACTCTGTAGAGGTCGCTAATATACAGTAATGAGCCCCGCGAAGTCTACATTCACAATAAAAACGGAGATACTGCAAAACTGAAATATTTTGTAGACCACTCAACAATAAGCCTATACGAAGAGCTGGAAAAGGGAAGAAAAGAAAAAAAGAACTTCGAAAACGTGGCCCAAAAACATAACAATGAACTCATAATTCCGAAGAACAAAGAAACAAACCACCAAATTACAAACAGTATGGACACAATCGTTACTAGGCTCACTTTTTCTCTTGCAACCCCCTTGACAATATAGCTACATAATTACCACAATCAATACCAGATAATAATTAATAATTCTGTAAGCTATTTCGCAGTACTCCGAATAATGTTGAGATTTGGCAACAATGCATTAGCAGTAGGGTTGACCACTAGATATTCGGTAGATATTCCAGCTGTTATTCATTTGGAAATGTTATAGAAGATCGCTGTCACTATTATGGTATGAAAAACATATCTTGTCAGTGCCATCTTAAACTTCAGATATGCGAAATATTTGACTTTATTAGAACCTTAATTTAGAAGACAGATACGATGGGGTTAATGACATTTTCATTTTATGGATCAAAGTCATTGTATGGTACTCTAAGTAAAGTTGAATCGAAAGCCAATTCAATGTACGCAACATGGACTTGATTGACATGTCTCTTGGAACGTTCAATATAATTCTCGTGGCTTTATTCTGCAATTTCTGCATCCGTCCCATCTCATTTTTTGCCAGGTACAGTATAGACGAAGCAAAAGTCCATTAAGTCTCGAAATGAAGTGCTACAGATTTACGATGTAGAAAAACACAGTCATCTCCACGATTTCATACAACCGTCCAATGTTATGTTATGGTATAGATCGATCAGAAACCATCGATTAGTTAAGTAGTAACATAGTACATGTTTCGAGCCTATATATGCTCATCATCAGCAAAACTAAAATTATGGAGAGGAAAAGATTATAATATGATTTTTTTTATATAAGAATGTGTCACCACATGATAAAACTAACGCCCAGTTTCACAATATACCTTTTTTATGATCTTTTTAATCACTTTACCAAAGACCACTTGGTTCACTAGTGGTTGAAGTTTGAAGTGTTTCACAATAACAAAAGTTATGTGAGTCAAGTGACCACAAGATAGTGTCAATTTCCTATTTGTTGGCAACGAGATTTCATGTTGACGTGGTCAAAAGGTTGTCATTATTAAGCAGTTGAATGGAATTCAATCGAATGGAAATGATAGAGACCGAGCTGTTAGTAATATATCATTCATTGGGGATGATCGCTATATATATATATATATTTATATATATATATATATATATATATATATATATATATATATATATATATATATATATATATATATATATATATATATATATATATATATATATATATTTATATATATATATATATATATATATATATATATATTAAAGTAGTGTCATCAAATATTTTCTTCTGAATATATATATATAACAAAGATCCCCTGTGTATGGATAACTATAGACAGATACCTGTTTCAAATGTGATTAGTAAAGTTGTTGAAAAGTCTGCTTATAATAGAATGATTAATTATTTGGATAATCACAATATTGTGACAAAATGTCAAAACGGGTTTTACCATGGGAGATCAACAGAAGGGGCTGTTTATGAATTTGTCGAATTTATATATAAAGAACTTGATAATAAGAAAACTGTTGGGGCATTATTCTTTGATCTCACTAAGGCCTTTGATAGCCTAAATTTAGATTTTGTTGAAGAAAAACTATACGCTTTGGGATTTCGTGGAAACGTGCAGACTTGGCTGATGTCATACTTAAGATATAGGAAAACAGCAGTCAAAATAAATCAAACTCAGTCAAATGAGGCAATTGTTAATCTGGGTATTCCTCAGGGTTCTGTGCTGGGTCCACTTATATTTATATTGTATATTAATGACCTACCAGCATTTATGGAAGCGAAGTGTAATGTCATATATGCAGATGATGTTTCGTTTGCAACCTGTGGCAACTCTCCCGAAGAACTGGCAGATAATTTAAATTTACTATATAATAAATTTACTGAATGGTGTCTGAACAATCATTTAATTCTGAATCACGGGAAAACGGTTCAAATGAAATTTAACATAACACATGATCCCAACACGTCTTTTGAAATAAATACTGAAAATATTAACATTACGTCTTTCAGACATGTACTAATCATATTTCTAAGAAGATATGTAGCAGTTACTATACAATCTTACAACTCAAAAATATATTCTCCAAACAACAACTAATGAATATCTACTATGCGATGACATACTCGCACTTATCTTATAATGTTATAATATGGTAAAACTCTAGATTTGAAATAAAATTGTTTATTTTACAAAAAAAAATAATACGTCTCATCTTTGGTATTCATAAGCGAACTTCCTGTAAAGGCTTCTTTCAATAAAACAAAATTTTAACTCTCCCCTGTATTTATATCTATAAAACAATCCTATTCGTTAAAAATAATTTAAATGACTTTATTAAAAGTGCTGACAAACATAACTATAAGACAAGGCATGGTAATCATCTTCGAATACCGCCTCATCGAACAACTTTCTATGAAAAGAGTCCATCTTATACAGGTATACAGTTGTTTACTAAACTACCAATCACTGTAAGAGAAATCCAAAATCTTAATGTATTTAAAAAATCCCTCAAAGATCTCCTGTTGCAATACTCATTCTATAGTCTGAATGAATTTCGGGAATGTAGTTTTTAATACCTTTTTATTATTTATATATTTACCTATGTATAACAACATATTTTATGTACTTATTATATTTTCTCTATTGACTTTTCCAATATCGTGTAAATGATCTGAATGGAATAAAATATTATTTATTTATTATTTATTATTGTAGATGAATTTATTTCAGCAGCAATAAATGAAAACTGTGGTATCCGAAAAAAAAGAAACTATTTACTCTATACCAATTCTACACCGGAGGAGGACCAACTTTTATCGAAACATACAAGAAAATTGTGGAGAGCAGGAGAAGCTATAGTATTTTATGGAAGGGGGAAGATAAAACGTGGAAAATAATAAAAAAGGAATTCAAATTGCAACGAAAGAAAAATATAATATTGAAAAAAGAACTAAACAGAAGTGGGCTGACGAAAATGAATTTATTGTAAAACAGGAGAAGGTACTCACAAACCACCAAGATAATGATGTTGATATTGCTGTGAAAGATATTTTGGGGGAGCAGTTAACAGCGCTAAGTGATGATTATAATAGTGATAGATTTTTGATTGAACAGATTGATGAAACATCTATAAACACAATTCTTTGGTGAAAGAACAGAACAATTCTAAAACTGCCAATATTGAGGTTGATTTATAATATAATGGCTAACCCAGTTGCAAAACAAATCAATATAATACATAAAAAACATAAAATTTTATTTTGTGTTATTTTTCAAATGCTCAATTGTCTTGTCAACCGAAACTGACAGAAAAAACTAGTGGGTACACTTGTACCCCAATTGGTCTTGATCGTAAGTTTTTCAAGTCGGTCTTATGAAGGTTACTACTGAACAGTTATTTCCAGTTTTAAAGTGAAAGGAATAAACAGAACCATACTTTAAAAATTGTAACGCCTTTTTTTTTCTCTACTCGGACAATGACGTTTACGGGTACTGGGTGTAACGGGCAACGGTACACTCGGCCTAACACCCAATACTACCCTCAGGCGCCAGTAAGATTATAGTGGTATGCCCCACTTTCTCCCAGATGACATTAGTGGTAGGCCCAGGACAGCTACAGTGAAGAAACGGTATTCCAGGGGTCAGTTGTAAGGACCAAAAGTGCACTGACAATAAGTGGCAGGCTTTAATTGCCCCTATCGTCTTTTGAATACCAGCTGTACTCGAATTAGACTTTAACAAAAGGGATCTGAAAGGATACCCCTCTTTCCCCTATTTACTGAATGAAAGGTTTATGTGCCTATGAACCACTTTCATTTCTAATATAATGGAATTGTCATACTACACCAGATAAGTCATCCATTCATCGTAATATTAGCCGAAAAAGCAATCTTTCAACCAAGAAATGAGACAAGGCGTGAAATCGTACACGGATAACTAAATTTCTTGATCGGTTTGGTTCGCGGAGTCGACGGGTGAGCTGATATCCCAAATTATCACTTTGTTTTACGTTTTCGGATATAACGGCTGGCAAATGATAACGGTTATTCTTATTATTATTATTATTATAACGGCTAGTCCCGAATAGCTATCCACTACAGCTTTCAGGGTACTAGGACTCACGATATACGAGGGCTGACAATAAAGTAAGGTCTCCAACGCTGCAACTTCGCCGGATCACGCGCTAGGCGAAATCTGGCAACACCGCCGTGTTCCTTGGTTCCCCCACTACCACTTTGCTGCTGGGTGAGGCTCAGCGTTGCCACATCTAGTAGATTTCTACTTTTCTGGTAGATTTTCACCCTTTTTCAGACAATTTTAGTAGGCACATTTTCTTTAGTAGATTTTGGTAGATTTTAATACATAACTCTAAATAATGTAAAAATGCCAGTAACAATATAATAATTATTGTAAAAATTATTGAATCAAGCATTTATTTTAATTTCTATGTTGGTAAACGTGTAACTAATTTGATATTTTTATTCATTTGTATGCTTCGCCTTCTTTTTTGTCGGTTATTCCCCCTAATTTCTTATGCCCTTATAGGTTCACCGGTGTATTTCCCCGACAAATGACGGTCGAATTTATTCTATAGCTATACTGAATACGCAGGTGTAAAATTGCTTTCAACGTGAAAATTATGAAGCGAGCTTATGAGCAATCGTATTGAGCAGAATGGGAACAGAACCCATTGTTTTCCACTTGGTTCTGTAAAGCACAGGGTGGATGTAGTGCCCATTGCAAAGCATGCAATGTTAGAATTTTATCCAGAAAGGCTTCTCTAAAAGAACATAAAGAATTGTTTAAAGAACTACAATTTTCAGATCCTCAGGTAGTTGTATACCAAGAGTTTTCTAGTCTCATAAATCTTCTTTCAAAGTTTTCGAATATAGTGCCAGAAGAAGTTATTCAAGACAGTGATAATGAATACAGAGAAATGAAACTAGATGTATTTAACTTACTTTCTAGCGGTAGTAGTACCTAATATGAATAATTCCTTTAATGTTGAAGAATTTTGGCATAAAATGAGCTGTTTAAAGGACAATAATAATAAACTTATATACTTTTAAGAAAAAAAAATATTTGTTAAAAAAATATAATAAGAGTCAGTTCCGTTTTCTTTGTTGCGCTAGTTTTAATATTTAGGTTTAGTCAATAAATAAATATTTAGACCCATTAACCATAGCATTTCATTAATCCTCAACCTCCACCTCCGTTCTTATTTTCAGCTTCTTTTGTAAAGTATATTTTTGGTATTTTTTAAAAAACATTTAGTAGATTTCAGTAGATTCAATCAAAAATAAAAGTAGATTCGCCAAAATAAATGTGGCAACGCTGGTGAGGCTTCCCCGACCGCTCAGTCTTGGCTGAGCAGCCGTCAACGATGGAGGTACCACTCGCGTCAGCGTCCAAGTGCGAATTGCGTTCTGTAATACGTTTTTTGAGTGCGAAAAAGGTGACACCTATTGAAATCCATCGTCAACTAGTTGAAGTTTACGGGGAAAAGTGTATGGACATAAAAAACGTGCGTAAGTGGAGCCGCGAGTTCAATTCCGGGCGCACTAATGTTCACGACGAGGAGAGAAGTGGCCGACCGTCGGTCTCGGATGCGATTGTTCAAGCAGTGGAGGCAGAAATGCTCAAAAACCGCCGTGCGACAATTAGGGACTTGGAAGAGAAGCTTGGAGGAGTGTGTAGCAGCGAAACAATCCGTCATATCCTTGTGAACAAGTTGCAGTACCACAAAGTTTCTGCCCGATGGGTGCCGAAACAGCTGACCGAAGACCACATGAAGCGGCGCGTGGAATGTGCGACCAAAGTTGTGGCCCGTTTTGAAGAGGAAGGCGATGATTTTTTGGAAGGGTTTGTTACGGGGGATGAAACGTGGGCTCATCACTACACACCCGAAACAAAGGAGTCGTCCAAACAATGGCGCCATAGCGATTCTCCGAAACCCAAAAGGTTTAAGGCGACACTGTCAGCCGGCAAGGTGATGGCTACGGTGTTTTGGGATCGCCACGGGGTATTGTTGGTGGATTTCATGCCAAGGGGAACCACTATCAATGCAGCAAGGTACTGTGAGACCCTGGAAAAGCTTCGTCGTGCCATAAAAAACAAACGCCCGGGATTGCTGAGCAAAGGAGTGAAATTTCACCACGACAACGCGCGCCCGCACACAGCCAACGTTAACCTTGACCTGCTCAAGACATTTTGCTGGGAAATCATCGATCACCCTCCCTATAGTCCCGACGTGGCCCCCAGTGACTACCACATGTTCCCCTCCCTGAAAAAACATCTCGGAGGGAAGAAGTTTGATAGTGACGCGGAGGTTCAGAAAGAGGTCAACACCTGGCTGCGCGAGGCGGACGGAGAGTGGTATTCTGCCGGCATAGACAAGTTCATCGTGCGGATGCGCAAGGTGTTGGAAAAAAATGGCGATTATGTAGAAAAGTAGCCAAGACCTTGGCCTTTCCAACGGTGTATCGCTTTTTGTAAATAAATGTCATTTTCTATGAAAAAAAAAATTGGAGACCTTACTTTATTGTCAGCCCTCGTATGTTTTACCAACTCCTGGTTGCCACCTACTGTTATGGTATGAAAGGGGAAAAACAAACTAATGCCAAAGAGAAGTGAAAGCCGTTCTCTTTGGAATAAGTAATTTATAGTTCGCGATTTCCGTACTAGCTTTAAGCGAAATCTCACCCTTCCTGTAGTAGAATCCGTACCTTCAGGATCGAATAACGCTGTACGGTTCTAGTGGTAACCTAGGAGTGTTGGTACAAGTTCCCGGCTGTCTAAAGGACGATGATTGAACCAACTCCCTCGATTATCGATTTACTTGAGCTCAGCTAGTTCCGGCCAGTAGTGAAAGCCGTACCTTGCGGAACGTAGGAACGTCAATAATCGGCATACAAACTAGTTACAGAAGGTTGTAATATCCGAACCCTCGGGAACTATTAATTAATAACGATAGGAGTTCTTCAACGTTCTGGTATAACTACAATAATAACGGCAGCCGACCGGACTCGAAGTTCGATTTTCCACCTTGGTAAATGGTCGGTCTCTATTGTACAAACTAGTTACAGAGGGTTGTGATGTCCGAACCCTCGGGAACTAGTAATTTAATTCAAACAGTACTCGTACCCAATATTTAAGCCTGATCGCTCTGCCGGCTGTAAAGGCCTAACTTTTGGACCGATCAAGGCGGTATAATGATATTCGCGAAGGTAGTTGTCGAATTTCGGTCTTTTGATAACTGAATATGATACACACGGTTTGGGAAATGCAATTCACTTGTAACAGGAATAAATATTCAAACTAAATAACTTCCAATTAAGCTTACCCTCGGAATATAACTTTCGGTTTTTTTCAACTCGGCGTTTTATTATAATACTACTTCTGACACTGGTCTGGCACGAAAAGAGACGGTTTTCATGTGCTTCCACTATTTATACCATCGGTTGGCCTTCGTAGCAGAACACATGAAAAACGGTGACCTTCGTAGCAGAATGCACAAAAACTATTAAATCTCAGCAAAAAATATTCCTCATCATAAAAACGGAACCGAGACCAAAACTACATGTATAAGTAGATATTTTAGGCGCAAGAAGTCAAGACAAGCAAAAAGTGGTCGGTTCCAAAATAAGGAAATATGGATGGAATCATCTACTATTTTCTGACTTGAAAGATTGCCTTCCGTTTACAATAAATTTTGAAATTACAGTAAAATGGTTTAGAAAGGCGTACGAATCATTTCTGTGATATTGTTTAGGACTTAAAAAATTAGTCTCAGAAATGCTTCGTTACAAAATTATATAGATCAATAGAGATGTCAATGATTTTATTGTACAAGTGTTTAGAGACCTATGGGGGTTGCTTGTAAGTGTAGAGGCGGATAACGGATAGGTATGCATGAAATAACTTCGAAAATGACCAACCACAGTGACTATCTGAAGAGCTACTGGAACTAAACCTACCTGTGGACATATAAATGTTTTCAAGTCCCAACCAGAATTCCCCGTTGAGGTTTCCAAATCCAAATTTATACTCTCGCCAACCGAAAGAAAAGTCCTGCGAACCATCTATCCTTCTTTGAATGTGCGCCCAGCCTCCACCCATAATATCCATATCACATAAGACCATAAGTGGTTTCTTCGATAACTTTGGTTGGATTTCGTACATTCCAGAAACGTTTTGCCCTGAAATTGTGAAAGAATGAATAGTAAAAAATAAACCAGAAATATTATTGAATATGAACATCTATCCAGGGTAGCAAGCAATCGTTCCAGAATTGTACAGGATCAAGATGAGCCAGAACCAAAGAATTCAACTACTGCTCAGAGCTGTGTTTTCGAAGAAACATATTATAAAGAAAAATAAATTTGGTTATGGTGTAGAAACACAAACGTGTACCGATTGTTTTTTCTGAAAAATTGGTACTTTTTTTAATGAAAACAAACATTCATCAGTCATGCTTGAATAAACGATTACCGATCAAAAAAACTAACGTGGATATACAGTGTCACACATAAAGTTCGCGACATATGGAAGTTTTTTTTATTAATAGATATAAAGAAAATTTGACTTAGCAGTTAGTTTGCGCTTGAAAAATGAGTAAAAAACAGCATCTTTCCTTTTTTCATGTGCCACTATAAACCTGTCAAATTTGACATTTTTGCGAAAAATCCTAAAAAAATCAGTTTTTTTCGGAAATTTCGAAAAATGCCAAATAAAAAAGTTGCTCAGTTTCCAATTTCATACCTTTGCTTCAAATTTGGACTCTCTACGGTCATTTCGACTTTTTTCCAATTTTTTTAATTTTTGAAACTTTCGCTCTATCGATTCGAACAAAACATGATTCAAATTTCATAATTTTGATGGATATGAGACTTCAATATCATGTCTTGTCCAGAAAATACCCACATTGGCCTGTTACCAGAAAATTAAAAAAATGCACCTCCAGAAATTCGTCTTTGTTGTTGCAAAGTTCATCTAGTTTTTTCAATTCATTGTTAAACTGATTTGGATTTTCAATGTATGGACGTTAATATGTTAGTAATCGAATAAACGAATTTCTCTTCATTCTTATTACACTCGTATTTTTTTTTTGAATAGACTTTTATTCAGTTTGATTATTTTTAATACCAATAATTCAGTTACAAACAAACCCGAAATATAATATAATAATAATATAAGTAGGTCCCATAGAACACCTTCAAAATAAAATTTGCGAAAACTTCTTCTTGGGTCTAACTGATATTTTTGAACTGAAAGCTATTTTCAAAAATAAGGAATCTGCTGGTGTAGATGAAATTTCCATCAACATATTTGAAAATTTACCAGACACTGCTCTTTATGTCCTAGTGGAATGTATTAATGAATCTTTCGAGTCGGGATCATTTCCAAATACCTTGAAAGAAGCCATTATAATTCCACTCCACAAAGGTGGTGAAACGGACAATCCTACAAATTATCGTCCAATATCACTCCTCTGCACCCTTTCAAAAATTATTGAAAAACTTGTGAAAAGCAGAATTATGCAGTTTCTAAAAAAACACAATTTTTTATCTCAGTGTCAGTTTGGAATCCAGAACTCTAAAAGCACAACCGATGCAATCTTCTCATTCCTTGAAAAGGTTTATGTAAGCCTAAACGAAGGTGAGGTGGTTGCAGCGGTGTTCTGTGACTTTTCCAAAGTATTCGATTGCGTGGATCACAGAATACTGCTCAATAAACTTCATCATTATGGATTCAGGGGTGTTGCCTTGAAATGGGTCGAATCTTATCTCACTGGCAGAAAACAAAGGGTTAAAATTTCCAATGATTGCTCGGGTTATTCTGATATCAGCTCCGGAGTACCACAAGGCTCTGTGCTAGGTCCTCTTTTGTTCTTACTGTACCTCAATGATTTGACCTATTTACCTATCACAGGGAAATTCACATTATTTACTGACGACACCACCCTTGTATGGCATGGCAAAAATGTAGATAGTTTAAAATCAATCATAGCCCAGGATCTAGAGGAAGTCATATCCTGGTGTAACTCAAACTATCTCTGCTTCAATATAAATAAAACTAACATCCTAACTTTCAAGTTCGAATTGAACAACATCAGTCTGAACACATATATTGTGGAAAATAAATCATGTATTAAGTTTCTGGGCATACACATTGATAATAAACTT
Source organism: Chrysolina oricalcia (assembly GCA_944452925.2). NCBI lineage: Eukaryota > Metazoa > Arthropoda > Insecta > Coleoptera > Chrysomelidae > Chrysolina > Chrysolina oricalcia. Next base: position 56,354,776 of record OX101822.2, read on the forward strand.
GAATTCAAAGACCATATTATGTCACTAAAAAAAAGATTAGCTTTAGGCTGCTACGCAATTAGAGTGGTGTCAAACGAACTAGGCCCAATCATTGCTAGAAACACCTATTTTTCCCTCATTGAATCTCATATTAGGTATGGCATAGCTTTCTGGGGTTTCTGTAACCAGAATCTATTACAATCTGTTTTTGTCCAACAAAAGAAGGCCATTAGGTACTTGTGTAGGGCTAAAGCAAGAGACCACTGTAGACCGCTGTTCATATCCCAAAAAATTCTTACTATAACTAATATTTTCATTTTGGAAACAGTCCGTTTGATTCATAACAAACAGTCTGCAAGTATAGACTCGCTCTTACGTAACCACCCGAAGTAACAACCTTTGTATGCCAATACCTAAATCAACTCTAACAAAAAATTCAATTATATATGAAAGTAGGAAAATATATAACCATCTGCTGGAATATTTAAAAGACTTAAAAAATCTGAATCACTTCAGAAAGGCAGTAAAAGACTTCCTCATCCCAAAAGCTACGACTACGACTTGCAGGAATACTATAATGAAAACTTTAGACCTCGATAAACCTATCCTACTGTATTATTATTTTATTAATTTTAATTTTTTAAATTTTGTATGTGTTATAATGATCTAACCCAACCTGATTGTTTTGTAATGCACTGAAATTCACTGTTTTCCCTATTTAACCATTATTTCATGAATAATTATATTACAATATTTATTTTTACTATATATATATATATATATATATATATATATATATATAGTTTGTAGTATTTGTGGGGTTGCAGTCAGGGTTGCGGGCTATTTCAAAGAAAACTCTTTGATACTGTCAAGCTTTCGGTATAATTCGATACCTTCCTCAGGACAACTGAAAATACGCATTGTACAATAAATGTAGGAAAGAATAAATGGAGTACTTACTAACGTGAGAATGAATGATGAAATTGGCAAAAAACGAAAATAGAATATACATGAAGTGAAATGAAATGACTGATGTAGGAATGACAGTGACTTAATTTATTTCAGTAATCAAGTTGGAAGATTCTGATTAGAGGGTGATTTTATCCTATGTTTCTCAAAATTAAGTAGATACGTATAAATTTTGCTGAGATTACTCAGGTCAGTTCTTTTGTTCATCCACTGTTCTTAATTATTAATTTGAACCATTTCCATGAAAATTCTTTTAGACAGAATAGTTTCACTATTCAATATTTCGGTATTATTATAATCCATCCTGTGGTCTCTAGAGATAACGTGTCCTGCCAAAGCACATGAATCAACATTTCGTCTACAGTCGCTTTTATGTGAAATAATGCGACCATTCAGTGTTCTAGACGTCTGACCAATATATGACTTAGGACAGTCCCTGCAAGGAATTTTATAAATAACATTTGATTTTTGTAATTTTGAAATGGGTGTTTTCACTTTACTATGTAATTTTGATATTGTAGTAATATTTTTCTTGGAGATTTTAATATTTTCAACTTTAAAAACGTTTATCAATTTTGGAGTCAATTCTTGTATATATGGCAGAGATCTGTAGATTGGTAGAGTATTTTCTTGTTGGTCTGAATTTTGAGATGGTGTGGGTACAGTTGCAGTGACGATTCTTTCACAATAGAGTAAATTATTAACTAAAGATTTTGGATAAGAGTTTTCGACAAGAATATTCCGTAAATCATCCAAACTTTGTTTGAGTAAGCTTGGATGAGTGATTTTTTGAATTCTGTTTTTTAGAGACTTAATAAGATTAATTTTCATCTTTTGAGGATGGTAAGAATGAAAATTGATAAATCTGTTACTACATATAGATTTTCTGTACCATTTTGTAACAATTATGTTATGTTCATTTCTTATTAATCTCATATCTAGAAATGGAATGTTGTTATTCATTTCTTCTTCAATAGTGAATTGAATATTCGAGTCAAAGGAATTAAAAACGTTCAAAATTTCATCCTTATTTCCAGAAGGGATTGATAAAACATGTTGATTCAAATATAAAATCTCGTTTTTATACACTACCCAAAGTCCACAAACCAACATTACCGATGAGACCTATTGTATCTTCTATTGATGCTCCCAACAATAAACTATCTAGATTTCTGATAACAAATTCCTATGATAAAGATAATAGATACTACGTTAAAGATTCATTTTCATTCAGTGAATTCATCAACAATTTCCAATTACCTGAAAACTATGTTATGGTGAGTATGGATGTTTGTTTCCCTTTTTACTAACCTACCATTAACATTAGTAAAAAATTGTATAGAAAAAAAATGGCCAATGATTGAGAATTTTTGTAATTTTAACAAAGAAACATTCTTTAAAATTTTAGATTTTATATTTGAATCAACATGTTTTATATTTGATGGAAAATTTTATAAACAGATTTTTGGTACACCAATGGGTTCGACTATTTCACCTATTTTAGCTAATTATGTTTTAGACGAACTTCTTGATAACTGTGTTCCGAAATTATCTTTCGATGTTCCATTCATCAAACGATTTGTAGATGACCTAATATTATCAATCCCTTCTGGAAATAAGGATGAAATTTTTAACGTTTTTAATTCCTTTGACTCGAATATTCAATTCACTATTGAAGAAAAAATGAATAAAAACATTCCATTTCTAGATATGAGATTAATAAGAAATGAACATAACATAATTGTTTCAAAATGGTACAGAAAATCTATATGTAGTAACAGATTTATCAATTCTCATTCTTACCATCCTCAAAAGATGAAAATTAATCTTATTAAGTCTCTGGTCGAAAACTCTTATCCAAAATCTTTGGTTAATAATTTACTCTATTGTGAAAGAATCGTCACTGCAACTCTACCCACACCATCTCAAAATTCAGACCAACAAGAAAATACTCTACCAATCTACAGATCTCTGCCATATATACAAGAATTGACTCCAAAATTGATAAACGTTTTTAAAGTTGACAATATTAAAATCTCCAAGAAAAATATTACTAAAATATCAAAATTACATAGTAAAGTGAAAACACCCATTTCAAAATTACAAAAATCAAATGTTATTTATAAAATTCCTTGCAGGGACTGTCCTAAGTCATATATTGGTCAGACGTCTAGAACACTGAATGGTCGCATTATTTCACATAAAAGCTGTAGACGAAATGTTGATTCATGTGCTTTGGCAGGACACGTTATCTCTAGAGACCACAGGATGGATTATAATAATACCGAAATATTGAATAGTGAAACTAATCTGTCTAAAAGAATTTTCATGGAAATGGTTCAAATTAATAATGAAGAACAGTCGATGAACAAAAAAACTGACCTGAGTAATCTCAGCAAAATTTATACGTATCTACTTAATTTTGAGAAACAGGATAAAATCACCCTCTAATCAGAATCTTCCAACTTGATTACTGAAATAAATTAAGTCACTGTCATTCCTACATCAGTCATTTCATTTCACTTCATGTATATTCTATTTTCGTTTTTTGCCAATTTCATCATTCATTCTCACGTTAGTAAGTACTCCATTTATTCTTTCCTACATTTATTGTACAATGCGTATTTTCAGTTGTCCTGAGGAAGGTATCGAATTATACCGAAAGCTTGACAGTATCAAAGAGTTTTTTTTGAAATAGCCCGCAACCCTGACTGCAACCCCACAAATACTACAAACTAATATACAGTCACGAATTTTCACCTCTATATATATATATATATATATATATATATATATATATATATATATATATACATCATGTCACACAAAACACATGTGTTTTGTGTGACATGATGTGAGTGGAGCTGCATGCTCTTGGTCAAAATGGTGCCATCTAAAATATATTTGAATCATGATTGATTTTCGAATATTGCTCATAGTATATTTTAATTTGTTTGTACAAACTGTTGTGTAAGATATTTTAATAATGAAGTGCACTGTGATCTTCTTAATAGCAACCTCGAGTTAATGTCTTGATAAAGAAAATAAAATTTTCGAAAGCTAGACAATTTAACAAAGAGTTTCTCTATCCACTGGCCGTTCCCAATTGACTGCAACCTCAAGGAAAAGTTTCTTTTTATGATACTTTCCAAAACTCAGTTTTTTTCAATTAGTCCAGTCAAGAGACTACCCGTCTTCTAATACATATATATATATATATATATATATATATATATATATATATATATATATATATAAATAAGGATGGATTTAGCGAGGGGCAAAATATGAAAATATAAGTAGAAAAGTTCTGTAACCGTAGACACGTGTTTCGAGCTTAAGCTCTCATCAGTACGGTAAAATCAAGTGCGAAGATGTATAACGCTTGGATGTAAAAATAGAAGCAAAGGAAGTCAACAACAGGAAGCCAACCACACATTTGTGTCTTCGGTTAGAAGACCTTGTATATATATATATATATATATATATATATATATATTTACATTTAACTCTTCTTTATATGACACTATGGATTTTACCACAAGATATTGTACTCATCGCTTTGTCGATAAGGACTATTTTTTGGACAATAAAGCACGGTTTTGATTGATTGATTGATTGATTGATATTATAACTATTCATATTCATCAAAATTATGATATTTGAATAATGTTTCGTTCGAATCGATAGAGCGAAAGATTCGAAAAATTAAAAAAAACTGGAAAAAAGTTGAAGTGACAGTAGAGAGTCCAAATTTCGAGCAAATGTATAAAATTGGAAACTGAGCAACTTTTTTCTTTGGCATATTTCGAAATTTCCAAAAAAAAACTGATTTTTTGAGGATTTTCGAAAAAAATGTCAAATTTGACAGGTTCATGGTGGCACATGAAAAAGGGAAAGATGCTATTTTTACTAATTTTTCAAGCACAAACTAACTGCGAAGTCAAATTTTCTTTATATCTATTAATAAAAAAACTTCCATATATCGTGTACTTTATTTGTGACACTGTATAAGATAAACAGGAATGTAGTACCAAACCCTCATTGAATACCAAAATTTTATTTCGACTAAATACCAGTAATCAACTATAACAAAAATCCAAAACCTGTTATTGACCTTGCCTTTTGAAATTTCTATCTTGTTAGATTGATGAGACTATGAAAAAAGTCAGAGCAAGGATTCCAGCCATTTCTTACCATTCAATTGAATCTCCTTGCAACTTTTCGGTAACGTATGCTTTTTATTCACAATCTGATTACAACGTGATGTTTTATCAACTCCTACCAGAGAATTACAATCAGCAATGAATTCGGCATTCTGTGAGCTGTAATCGAAATAAATGAATTAGGATATTTTTTGAGGGCATGCTATTATTAAAATGCACTGAAAAGTTGAAAATAATTCCACTAAACTCGTCCGCCGTCTTGGAACCGCCATGTTGAATTTATGAACTTGACAAAAACTTCATGATCTCCAACCCTCAAAACCCCCACATACCAATTTTGAATCGAATCGTATCATGGTCGCCGTGGCCGCCATATTGACTATACGAAATTTTTTTCAAGAATTTCCCAAAACCTTCGGAATGCTACGAAAACATCCTCGACATTTCCAGGCGATTTCGCCTCCCACGCCTCCTTGGTGGCACCTGGAGAGCCGCATCCTACGATGAGCCCCGTGCTCCAAACGTTTCCCTGATATGGCAATATGTTGACCGAGTTTGGTTGAAATAACTGCAGGCGCTTGAGTGTTATGATGGAAATAATTATATTAATATGTCTTCATTCATGCAGTTATAATCAATGGTTGTAAAGTATATTTTGTATTAGTAGCAGAACGACTGTATGAAAGGGCGGAATTCAGTCACCCCTATAAAATGATGTTGGCAACTGTTCTGACTTTCCACCTACAGATATCCGAAAGTTGTTGAGGTGTTCTAGCCCCCACTGAATTATTTTCTAGAGAATCCAAATCTAGTTAAAATCTCCTCTGATGTGAGAGAACATGTGGACATTTCCACATCCAGACTTTTATTCATAATGATATTATACTGACCTTTGCATTACGGTGATATTTTCCAATTTCTCCAGCAAAAAATCGCAATTATTTATCTTTTTGTTTTCAACGCAAACATCCGGACAGCTTTCATCTTGTACTCGTGAGGAGTGTCGATCTTGATTGAAGCCTGTGGAATAGCAGAACTGATCATTCAAAGCTTCAACAACCAGATCAAATTTCATTTGTATGTATGGATATTCTATGAGCATACCGAAGTGTTCGACAACAGCTTTCGCCGCTTCTCGAAAAGTCTAGTCTCCAAGTCTAGGTGGCTGTGAATATAAAAGGAGTTCCCTTGCCCAGAGATGGCAGTTCAAGTACCGCCGCAGTTAGTTGCAAATAGACATAACTACAGAGTTGGCTTGGCAGTTGAGTTATAAACGAATGAATAAGGTGTAAACGAGTGAGGGCGGGTTGTACAACAACAGTTCAAGTAAACTCGCTTCAGTTGCTATGGAATAGACAATAAAATTTCTAGTTCCTTAACAACTGAACTCAGTTTAATTGAACTGATGGCGAACTTGTATTGTACAACCTGCCCTTAGAATTGTATTTTTCACCTGTTTCAAATACATTTCTGAAGCCAGTTAAGACTGTTTTTATTGCATTATCAACATCGACTAAGGATTCTAGCAAAGTGAATAGAATTGGAAAAATATCAGCATTGATTTTTCGAAGTGATTTCTTTTTTGGTTAACCAAGCAAGTATGAACTATAACTATTATTACCTGGATTTGATTGGAATTGTGAGCGGATAACATCTCGAAGTTCCTTTCTGGAGTAATCATAACCTCCTTTCAAGCGAATGTCTAATAATTTGGTCATAATGAATTCCTCAGACGGCTCCTCTGCACTCAGCTCCAGACTGTTGGTTCGTTTCTTCCCATGAATTTTATTGTCCTGAAATTATTGCACAATGAATATGATTATTTGATTCATTCGATATACAAAACCGTTTTTGAGTAGTGGTGCACACGAGTCTCGTAACCAAGAGTCCCGCATGGACTCGTCTCGTTTCCGAGACGAGACTAAAAACGATACTAGGACAAGACATGAGGTACATGAATACTTCTACGTGCGGACTAGAAAGCCTAATAAAAATATAAATAAAAAAAAAATTATAGTATTTCCGAAATGAGCTGGAGTATAAACCAATTTTTCTATTGAAGATATTTCATCTATTACTTACATTAATTTACTTAGATAAAAAATGTTAAATATTATTATACAGAGTGTTCCTTAAATACATGCTAATATTTACATGGTGGTTCTTCGGGTAGTAAGGCCGACGTATGTTGAGAGAAGATCTCGACGTTTCGCCAACACGAGCGGTTAGCATTTTCAAGAGAAAGTTTCTGGTTTTTTTATGTCGCTGTCAAATGCTTGACATTTGTTATAAGCATTTGACAGCGACATAAAAAACCAGAAACTTTCTCTTGAAAATGCTAACCACTCGTGTTGGCGAAACGTCGAGATATTCTCTGAACATACATCGGCCTAATAACCCGAAGAACCACCATGTAAGTGACGATGGCTGCGAAAGCCTTTCACAATTTATCACATGCTAATATTTGAGAAGGTAATTCTTTGACTCATTTTAAGAAAAAAACTTCATATAATTTATGTCCTGAAAGTCTCAAATTTTGAGATACAGGGTGATGAAATTTTGAAAAAAAAAATATGCATTTAGTTGCATTTTGTGATGTACATTTTTTTCATTTACACCACCAGTGGCGTCTGTTTTGGTTTTGCATTGAATAATATTGGAGAAAAAATACTACACCACTGCTTTCTCCTAAAATAAAAATTACTTTTAAGATTCTCATTCATTTTTAAGCAAATTTGATATCATAGGTTTTCTTTTTGCGATGCAAGGTTTTCGCTTAAAGAAATAATAATCGTTTTACTTCAGGATCAATTCCTCAAAAATCTGATGCGGTGTGGAAATGTTTGTGCATCGACTGAAAGCAAATTAAGTGATCAGATTTGTTC